>CAJGYO010000008.1:1675748-3125339 GCA_904845875.1 Miscanthus lutarioriparius
TCCATAAGTTGTACCCCATGATGTACCCCTTATGAGATGTAATATGAGACATTATGAGTACGATTCATGACGTCTTCAAGTGTAGCTCACTGGAGATGATGCTATGTAATAAAACTCATGTAATGAATGTTTTGGATCTTATTGCATCTTATGGATCTTATTGCTTCTTTGTAATGAGTGTTGGATAGTAAAAATGTTTTTCTTTAAAATCGTCAAAATCATGTAATCATATTGAATTATAAGCACTTATGGCACAAACACTAAAATTCCTATGATCCGTGTTGCAGATGCCGAACCGCCGATCTGCTCGCCTAAGGAACCGTGGATGTGCGCCCATCCCCGAACCAGCCGAACCCAATGGGGGCCATGGTGGCAACAACCGTGGTCGTGGACGTGGAGGGATACCCTTCAACCTGGAGAATACCCCGCCACCTGCCAAGGAGAACATTCCGCCACCACCACCACCGAACCTGGCAGAAGTGATGGCGCAGCAAACCCAGCTTCTTGCAGTCCTTGTTGACGGAGCAAACCGTCGCCAGGGAGGTCAGCAGAATGACTTCTAAAGGAAGCTAGAGGGATTCCTGAAGCTAAGGCCACCTACCTATGATGGCACAGACCCTGACCCGCTTGTGGCCGATAACTGGCTCAAGGAGATGGAGAAGAAGCTTGACCTCACCACTTTCACCGACGATGAGTGTGTTTGAGCTACCACACACTAGCTCACAGGTGCAGCACGCACCTGGTGGGATAGTTTCAATGATTCCCATGAGGACCCTGCCAATATCTCATGGGATGAGTTCACCGAAGCATTCACTGAGTATCACTTTCCCAAGGGTATCATGGAGGCCAAAGCCGAGGAGTTCCATAACATCAAGATGGGAAAGGACAAGGTGACTGAGTACACCACTCGTTTCACCAACCTTCTGCGCTATGCACCTTCCTATGTCGTGAACTCTGAGAAGGAGAAGTTGTACTATTACCGTAAGGGACTTAACCCGCACATCAAGCTGAAGTTTGGTGGTATTGAGAGTAGCACGCTGCGTGCGCTGGTGGATCGCTGCATTCAGATCGAGAAAGACCGTGTTGAAGCTGGAGAGGAGTACATGGAGAGGAAGCGTAAGCCTCAGGAGTCCTTCCGTGGTCGTGATCGCAAGAGGTTCCACAGAGATGCACCATCCAGGGAGCGCTCTCGCCACAACAGGGATGACAACCCTGGATCGAGTAGGGATAGTGGAGGCTACACCACCAAATACTCCCGCCCTGCTCAGGATCGTTACGCCCAGGACCATTATGCTTAGGACCGCAATACTTAGGACCGTTTCAACCATTCCCGCTCTGTGAATGAACGCCCAGCACAGAACCGCTCCGCACCAAGCACTGGAAATTAGAAGGCACCCACGCCAACCCCTACAGGCGGCGCACCTTTCACCTGCTTCACTTGTGGCCAATCGGGTCACAAAGCCGCTGAGTGCCCTCAGAACTCAGCCCCTCAGAAGTCTTAGTTCAAGGGATCTGCTACTCGTGGACATCTCAACCATCTGGATGCTGAGGAAGCACATGCTGCCCCTGACGTTGTGTACTGTATGTTTTTAGTTAATGGTAATACTGCATCAGTTCTATTTGACTCTGGAGCAACTTGTTCTTACATATCATCCAAGTTCGCACGAGAGCATGACCTGCCAATAACCCCACATGAGAAGCCTATCATCACCAGTTCACCTTTAGGAGACCTAAAATGCACCCACATCTGTAAGGGAGTGAGTCTTACCATTGAGGGTCTTATCTTTAAAGCTAACCTAACCCTGTTACCTTCCACTAACCTAGATGTCATCTTAGGAATGGATTGGCTAACCATTCACCGAGGTATCATATCATGTTCACCTAGATACGTCCAAGTGGCCCACCCATCAGGCCAAGTCATTAGATGTGAACCCTAGTCTAGAAAGTCCACCTCTATCCTATGTGCCCTTAAAGCAAGTTCAGAATCACAAAAAGAGGAGAAGACAGTTCATGATATGCCTGTAGTCGGAGACTATCCCGATGTATTCCCTAAAGAATTACTGGGTATGCCACCAGACCGTGGTGTAGAGTTCATCATTGATCTTTTGCCGGGAATAGGATCCATTGCCAAGAGACCTTATCGCATGTCAGTTGATGAACTGGCCGAGCTCAAGAAACAGCTTGATGAGCTCATCTCGAAGGGATATATCAGACCCAGTGCTTCACCTTGGGGATCCCCTGTTCTATTTGTTAAGAAGAAGGATGGCTCAATGAGAATGTGCATTGATTACCGGAACTTGAACGCAGTCACCATCAAGAACAAGTACCCTCTGCCAAGGATTGATGATTTGCTTGATCAGCTTAGAGGTGCCAAGTATTTCTCCAAGATTGATCTCAGATTTGGCTATCATCAGATGAAGATTCGAGAGAGTGACATCCCGAAGACAGCTTTCGTGACTAGGTATGAGCAGTTTGAGTTCACTGTGGTATCCTTTGGACTCATGAATGCTCCCGCATACTTCATGAACATGATGAATAAGGTTTTCATGGATGATCTGGATAAGTTCGTGGTAGTATTCATTGATGACATCCTAGTCTATTCACCCACCGCTGAAGAACACGAACATCATCTGAGAATTGTACTTGAGAAACTAGCCCAACATCAGCTCTACTCAAAGTTCAGCAAATGTGAGTTTTGGCTACAGGAAGTTGCCTTCCTAGGCCATGTACTATCAGCTGAAGGTGTTGCAGTTAACCCAGCTAAGATTGAGGCTGTGGAAAAATGGGAACAACCCCGTAATGTGACAGAAGTCAGAAGTTTCTTGGGATTGGCCGAATATTATCGTCGATTCATTGAGAACTTTTCTAAGATAGCCCGTCCGATGACCAACCTTCTGAAGAAGACTAAGGAGTTTGAATGGACGCCCGAGTGCAAGCGAAGCTTCTAAGAATTGAAACAGAAGCTTACCACAACTCCTGTGCTAGCATTGCCGGATATCAGCAAAGATTTCGTGGTCTATTGTGATGCATCCCGCCAAGGACTTGGTTGTGTATTGATGCAAGGTGGAAGAGCGATAGCTTATGCGTCTCGACAGTTGAAAGAACACGAGAACCGTTACCCTACTCATGATCTTGAGTTAGCAGCAGTTGTGCATGCCTTGAAGATCTGGAGGCACTACTTGATAGGCAACAAGTATGATATCTACACCGACCACAAGAGCTTGAAGTACTTTTTCACTCAAGAAGATTTGAATATGAGGCAACGCCGATGGCTAGAGTTGATCAAGGACTATGACCTAGAAATTCACTATCATCCGGGAAAAGCTAATGTAGTCGCAGATGCTCTCAGTCGCAAGAGTTACTGTCACACCTTGATCACTAAATCCGTACCACCTAAGCTCAAGGAGGAGATTGATGGTTTCCAACTAGAAATACTACCGCATGGCTTGTTGAATGAGCTCCGCATACAGTATGATCTCACATATCGCATCCGTCAAGCTCAGAAAAATTATGAGGAGATTGAATATCTCCGTGGTCTGATGAGACTAGGCTACAAGACCAACCACCATGAAGATGAACAAGGAACCATCTGGTTCAAGAACAGAATCTGTGTACCATCTAATTCATCCCTACGAGAGGAAATTCTGTTAGAAGCCCATGATTCTAAGTACTGTATTCACCTTGGAGGTTCAAAGATGTATCAAGACTTGAAGAAACACTTTTGGTGGAAAGGTACGAAGACAGATATTGCGGGACATGTGGCATGATGTGACACCTGTAATAGAGTCAAGGCTGAACATCAAAGGTCTACAGGATTGTTAAAGCCTCTTAACGTACCCGAGTGGAAATGGGAGAGCATATCCATGGATTTCATAGTTGGATTGCCCCGTTCACAGAAAGGCAATGATTCCATCTAGGTGATTATCGATCGTTTGAACAAGATTGCTCACTTTGTACCAGTTAAGACTAAGATCGATGCCGAAAAATTAGCAGATCTATATGTTGAGCATATTCTCAGACTGCATGGAGCTCCCTCTAGTATTGTATCTGATCACGGTCCTCAATTTGTGTCCTGATTCTAGGAAGCCCTGCACAAGTCTATTGGAACCAAACTTGATTTCAGTACCGCTTATCACCCACAGACAGATGGACAGACATAACGAGTAAATCAGATCTTAGAAGACATGCTTCGCGCTAGTGTGCTGAATTATGGCTCTGATTGGGAGAAATGCTTACCCTATGCAGAGTTCTCTTACAACAACAGCTACCAAGCCAGTATCAAGATGTCGTCGTTTGAAGCTTTGTATGACAGACCTTGTAAGACACCTTTGATGTGGTCTCAACCGGGCGAAAGATCGTTCTTTGATTCCGCTAAGATCCAAGATGCAGAAGAAGGAGTTGCTCCAATGAAGGAAAATTTTAGGATTGCTCAAAGTCGATACAAGAGCTATGCTGACAAAAGGAGAAGAGAACTTAAGTTCAATGTGGGAGACTTCGTCTATCTCAAGGTACCCCCGCTACGTGGGACTGTCAGATGCCATGTGAAAGGAAAGCTTGCCTCTAGATTTGTTGGGCCATACAAGATACGCAAGAGAATTGGAAAATTCGCTTACAAACTTGAGCTACCTGAGGAATTAGCGAGAGTACATCCCGTATTCCATGTCTCACAGCTACGCAAGTGTTTGAGAGTGCCCGATGAAGTAGTTCCAACTGATACACTTGACATTCAAGATACACTTGAGTATAAAGAACATCCTATCAGAATTCTAGGAAGAGATACTAAAGAGACCCAAAGCAAAACTATTCCTATGTGCAAGATCCAATGAAGCAATCACACAGAGAGAGAAGCAACATGGGAGAAAGAGTCTGACCTCTGGCTATGATACCCTTACCTCTTCGAAGAGTACATTATGCTTTAATCTCGGGGACGAGATTCTGTTAAGGGGGTAGGACTGTAACAACCTAAAAATCCACACACCAAAAATCCCAACTACAAATTTTTTTTTCTTCAAAACCTCATGTGATGATGAGTGACATTGTAGGAGCCAACCCTAGGTGTTGCATTAGTTGTAACCCAACTAAACAATTTCATGAGCATGGCATGTCATTTGTTAATTATGTTTATTTAAACATTGACAAATAAAATATAGCATACATTGTTAATTCAAATGGTGATTTGGATTTCCATTTGCATTATGTAATGCTTAACATCTCCTTTAAAGAAATAAACCTTAAAGTAATTATTAATCAAACCAAAGAATAAATGATTAAAGAGAAAACTATTTCTATTTTTTGTACAACAAAACTACACCTATTTTTGTTATACAAAATAGCTAAATAAAGTTCCTAATATATATAAAAGAATGTTGTGGGCATCATATCTAAAACTCCAACTGAGTAAGGTACACCAATTTCGAATTCAAATTCCAAACCAAATTTGAATTCAAACAAAGGAGAAGAAAATAAAAACAGAAAAGGAGAAAAGGAAGGAGCTAGCCTCGCAGCCCAAGCAACCGATCGGCCCAATGACTTTTTTCCACCGGTAAATTTGCCCTCGCCCTCCCTGGCTTCATTTGCCCACGCAAGCAACCGCAAGTAAACTGGCTTTGATCGCGGCCGCCCAATTCGTCTTGACCGAAGCGGCCCGGCCAAACAAGTTACCTGATGCCAAGACGCCACAGCGCCTTTTTTTGCTTTCCCTTGTTTTGCCGCTGCCACCGGACCCCCGCGTCGACCCACTGCGCCAACAAAGTGTCTTCTTCCTCCCACCCGCACACCGCCCCGACCGAGTCCTGACCAAAATGACAGGCGTGGGCCCGGGGTCACGTAAATCGTCTGGCCCTGTCCCCTTGGCGCCGCGTCCACACAACCTCCGCGCCAACCACCCATGCCAACGATACCGTTCGATGCCAATAGCGCATCGCCAGCCGTCCGCCCCGTCCGCCATAGATGGAGCTCGGACCCTGGGGCTATAAAGCAACGCCTAGAGCCCTAGCGCATTCCCATGCCCCGCCGCCACACGGTGACCTCTCCCGAACCACACCAAGCCACGGAGAAGGTACGAGAGAGGAGTAAGGAGGGAAGGATCGGAGCCACCCGCATGCTGCCGAAGTCGTCGGAGCCAAAAAAGACGACGCCGTCGTCTCCATCATTGTTGTGGGTCGACCTTTGCCATCGCTTCAGAACTACACACCGCCACGCCCGCCAGCACGCACCGCCATCCTTTCACCTTCGACACCGACGGTGAGTCCCGCGCTGCTGAGACTCCTCCTAGCCCCTTAGACATCATGGCAGAGCACAAGACGCTGCAGGCGCTCATGACGCGCCGCCGTCATGGTGCGGCCACCACTGCTTGCACCTCTTTGCCTCGCTAGACTAGAAAGTAGCCAAGCACCACCGTGGACGCTTGGGAGGATAGTCGCGTAGACCGAGACCCCGATAGCCGGCCACAGCGCCTTGGCCACGAGCACCAGACCACCGACCGGAGCTCCGCCATGCACCACCACTGCGCGCGGACTCCGCCATGCCCTTTGGTCATCGTCGTCACTTTACCCTATCACCCGCTAGCCGTTTGAATGGGAACGGGGCACCAGGACCCCTGGAACAGCTCTTAGCTGCCCCACCGACGAGCACCGCCACGACCAAGCCACCGACCACCATGGCCAACGCCCTGGGAAGCCCTGGCCGCCACCTTGACCCCACTACCGCATTCACCGAGGCCTGACGAAGCTTTTCCCCACCTCAATTGGGCGCTAGCGCCGCTGTGGGAGCTTCATTGGTGAGCTCACCGTGAGGGAGCATCCGGAGAGAGAAGCAGGGGATTCCCGCCGCCACACGCACACGCACATGCACCTGGTGCACGTGGACCACAGAGAGAGAAGAGAAGGGTGGACGCGGTCCACCGTAGACCTGCCTGCGGTCCATGGACCAGCGCTCCTGATTCCACTGTGGACCACGAGCCGTGGACCACGGCCCAGTGGAGGCCCAAGGTCGTGACGTGGCTGCGTCACAGCATGCCACGTGGCGGGCTGAGCCCAGCCCAAATCCAGCCCCGTCCAGGCCCACCAAAGCCCAGTCGAGACCCAACCTGGTTGACCGGTCAACGTTGACTGTTGACCTAGCCCCACATGTCAGCGGCACAGGCACTCTGGACCCACATGTTAGAGAGTGACGCCACGCGGGACCCACACGTCAGAAGCCAACACAGCCGGGGTGACGTCATGCTGACGTCACGATGATGACATCGACCATCGACGTCGGCAGACTTCGCCCCCACACGCCGGTGACCACGACCGTTGACTGTTGACTCGCCCGTTGACTTGATGTTGACTCTGACCGGACCCACAGGTCAGTGACCCAAGAGGCCCTGGCCCCACCTGTCAGAACGGATGACGATGATGACATCATGCTGATGTCAAGCTGACGTCATCAGGACCCCACCTGTCAGCTCTTAATCAAGATGATGACGTCATGCTGATGTCATGCTGACGTCAGCATGCCACAAGGACCAGTCACAGCGTGACACGTGTCAGCCCAGGATTAATTCAGCCTTTTCCATTTTCAGAAATGATTAAAACTTCAGAAATTCATAACTAATTCATATGACCTCAGAAAAATATGAAATTAGGACCAAAATTCATCTAAAATCGAGCTCTACGCAATGAACCCATGTTTGAGTGCATTTGGCTCTTTTGATTTTTTATTGCTTTTTTGTGCTATTCTATAGACGTCGCTAACGCGACTATAATGCGATCGTTTGCAAACTCGGAGGAGAACCAGACGGACGAGGATCGTGAGTACCGTGAGGAGTACGGAGACGACTACACTGAAGGTGCCACATCCCACCCAATCTCGTAGCACCTATTACGCATGGCTAAAATAGAAATGCTAGTGCTTTACTTTATTGTTATGATCTGCTTTGTGATAGGACTTGCATGGTAGTATGCTTTCTTGATGGCCTTTACCTTGACTCAACCTTACCCTGCTCACCTACTTTGTGAGGCTAGTCACACGCTTGCTACTATATTTCATTGCTTATTACTTCTACTACGCTTTCACTACATTGATGCGAGGTGGGCGGTGTTATCTCGGACTATGGGGAGAGTCTTTGCGTGTGTGACTTGGGTGCGTGGAGGGTGAGGGTTGTGTCGACAAGTTGGAGTATACGACAAGCACTGGGCAAGTCTTGCTGTGGGGTGCTACTGGGCACCCCTAGAATGGATACTGTGGTGGGTAAATGGTATATGAGGTGGCCCAGGTGTGAACTGTGATGGGAGGAGACCGGTGGTGGAGGTGCTTTGTGGTGGCACGGTAAATGGAAACCACAGAAGAAGACATTCTGACTTGGTCATCTCTAAGGACTTACTAGTACTCAGATTCACTGGGAAGCCTTACGTACCACTCGCCCTATATGGTGCGAGACGGCCGGACTACTTGGTAGGATATTGCCACTACTGCTAGGTTGATAGCGGACAGTGTAAGGAGGTACGGGGCACGGAGGATTTCCCCCACACCCTACTAAGACTTCATGGAGACCTTGTGGACCTGACTCATGACTCACAGTTTCAGCCACCCTATACTAGACTTGGGGTGTACCAGGGCTGAATGGTAGAGTGGCATTATCCTAGGCTAGCAAGCGACCGGAATCAGCCCAGTTGACGACGATCCGCGAGGAAGGCGGATCTTGTGGTTATGTAAAACCTCTGCAGAGTGTATGGTTGATCGATCGATACATATGCCAACTTGTCGGCTATGGACCTTTCCTGGATTTTGCTTAAACTAGATAGAGAGATGAGTCCTTCTCTTCTCCCCCTGGGAGTGAGTGTTTGGACGTAGCCAGGGGCTACGGGCCTTGAGACAGTGCCGAGAGGGAGTTGGCCTGTCAACTGAGCGATGGTATGGTGATGGTGTGGAGAAGGTGGTATATCGATCCCATGATCGAAACCTGGCTCTGGACGGAAATGGGATGGAATGGGTGTGGGAATGGTGTTAAAACTTGACCAACTATTCTTATATACTTGATATGCTAAAACATAGGAAACCCCAGACTTATAGGTTCCATTTGATTATATCCAACTTGCATCCAATTTCCACAAAGCAATGCTCATAGGGTGGGAGTGGCCAGTACAAATCGTACTGATAAATTTTGGCACACAGGTTCTGCTGAGTAGTATAGCTCCGAGGAGTTTGACGGTTGAGGGGTTCGTTCCTACGCTCAAGTTTGGCGATCTTATCTTCAAGCTGTTCTGAATGATTGCTACTTTCGATTCTGCCAATGCGGCGATGTAATAATTTATGTAATTCCGCACTATTTGTACTCTGATATTATCGTTGTATGGATGTGATAATTCAACTGGAATTTGGATAATATGATCTACAACGGTCTTATTACACTTCGACTCTGTGGATTTCCCTTCGTGGAAATCAGGTCGTTTCAACAGGAACCTCTTCTGATAGGTCCATCTTCTCCATGGATTGCTACTTTGCGTTCTAGGACGACAATGTGAGGTCAACTCGTCGGACTTGTTGGACATGTCTTTTGTTCAGCTGCCCCATGGTGGCTCCATAGTGAAGAAAACCCCCGGTGGTGGAACCCGCTAGAATTCCGCAACGCTGCCTGCGCTGACGGTGGCACCATCAAGTTTCTCACCATGGATGGCTTAATGGAGGGTGGCCCAATCTCGCTCGCTACCTATACCCTAGACCTAGATAACCCATCCCACCCTAGCTGGATAGCAGACACCAAGATGCTTCTAGAAGATCTCTAGGCAGATAAGACATTTATCTCCAATGACGTGCCATGGATCATGCCATTGTTTCCTATCCTAAGAGCAACTCCGGCAGGGGCACCAAACCAGAGCTCCTACTTTAGATTTGGATGCTCTCTCCTACTTTTGTTGGCCTAACAAATTCATTCTACTCTAGCAGTACCACCCAAATAAAGGCCCCCAAATCCATATTAGTAGACTATGTGTGACACCCTAAAATTTTGACTTAATTTAAAAAACACCAAAAATTTTAACCTTTTAAAATTTTCCATAATAACCAAACCACCTAAATAGATAACCTAGTAATTAGTAATGAATAGGCCAACCTAGAAATAAAACTATAGTGTAGAAATGTGTGCTTGAGTGTTTGCTTGTTTGCTTGAGCATATGGTGGCATACCTTGCATTTATGCATGTTCAAATTTGAATTCAAATTGCATTTAAACATAGTATAGAAAGCCGGGAAAAAGAAAAAGGAAAGGAAATTGGAAAATGAGCACTGGGCTCATTTCCTCGCCCCCGGCCATGGCAACGGCAGTAGCCGCCCGACCCTTCTCCCTTTCCCTCTCTCCCCTTTGCGACTGGGCCGGCCCGTCACCGTGCCTCGGCCCACCACGCAGCCCGCCTCTCTCTCTCTCTCTCCCGCCTAACGACGGGACCCGACCGTCAGGCCCATCGTCTACCTCGGGCCACCGACATGAACACAGCATCGCCGCTCGAGCTAGCCAGCCCCCCCCCCCGCCACCATCTCTCCCCAGCGATGCAACAAGGCTCGCGAAGATCTTTTCGCGACCCCACCACCTCTCTCCTCTCTCTCTCTCTCTCTCTCTCTCTCTCTCTCTCCTCCTTTGCTCTTTTCCTCGACCTGGCGGCCAGCTCACCTCCTGTACCACCATGGATGAACCCGAGCTCTCCTAGCCGCATGTGTGGGCAAGCCCGCGCTATCGCGAACCGACCTAGTGGAATTAGGCATGTGTGCGCGCCCCGGTGAGCTCGGTGGGCGAGAAAATATCTCGCCGTTGAAACCGACATGGCCTGCCTATAAATAGGCCCGACCATTGCCGCTCCGACCTCGTGCTCCTCCCTGCCAGCTTTGCCTTGAGTTGGAACACCTCATCTCCCCCTCCCCTCCCCTTTTCTCTCCTCCTTCCTCTATTTTGGTTTTCCCCGAATCAGGAGCCATCGGCGCCATTGACGCCGCCTTCCTCCTTCTCCCTCTTCGCTGCTCCGTTGTTCGATTGGGTTAGCAGGTGAGTCCCCGAGCTCCTCCAACTTTTGCTTTAGCTAGTTAGTAGTCTAGGCCCATATGTAGCGCTACCGCCGTGCACCGCGCTTTGTTGTACCGCCGTGCCCGCCAGCTAGCCGACGACAAGGCTTGGCCAAGCTCTAGAGTACCCTGTCGCACTCACCTTTCACCCCCGATCACGCACGCGTAGTTAGCTAGGTTAGTTAAGGCCACTAGGGCCGTTTCCATGGAGCGGCACCACCATGAAACCTCTGGCAAGCCACCACCGCCATCTCGGGCACCCGCTGTCGTCGGCAGGGCCACCACCGGCCACGGCATGGTCATCCGAGCCCAGTCCACCCTTCACCCATCACCACCGAGGCCCAACGTCACCGGCGTAACCAACTCCGCCGAGCTCGGCACCTCCCTTCCCTGTTCCATCACCGACGTGGCTGTCCCGCCATCGTGCGTCTCCCCACACCCCAATCCCTCTCTTTGTATCAGGGGTAGGACGCAACAACGACATTGCCTGGCCCACCGTCTTGTCCCATCTCATCCTCTCGCTCTCTCTTTCTCCCTCTGTCACATGGGGCCCATGGTCGTAAATCACCATTGGCGCTATCATCGCCGACGTGGCAGCCTAGCCCACTGTCATCATACACACGCACATTGCACACACATAATTGTCGGGTACAATTAGGAAAACATTGGGTACACCGGTTAGTGCACGAGAAAGTTATAAAACCACTTTCCAAGCTTAGAAAAATCCTAGAAAATTCATAAATAAACTAGATGCATTAAAAATTTAATCATATAGTTTGCACACATTTTCATTCACCATAAAATACATAGAAAATTCCATCTAGATAATGAGCTATGAAACAAACTTATAAAATGCATATCTTTTGCATCCTAACTCCAGTTTAGGTGAAACCACTTATAAAATCTACCTAAAATCTAGCTCTATGCATCCACCCTAGTGCCACCATATTGTTCTATGTTTGCTTTTCCCTTTTCTTTTATGCGTTGGCGGTAGTCTTATCACGATAGCTACGCCGATAGACGACGGTGACTACCGGAAAGCGAAGACCCCGACTACGAGATCGTGCTTGGGAAGAAGTCAACAACGAAGACAAGTCCTAGCTCCCCTCTCCCTCTACCATCTTGCTTAACCATTAATTGATAAATAACTTGCTATCATGAAATATAAGCTCGAGTAGTGAGAAATGTTGGAATAAGATAAATGCTTATCTAATTATTTTATGAGCTTCATTACACTGAAGAACTTAAGGATAAAATGACTAGAACTTAAAACTTGGTAAACCTAAAAACCGAACACCGAGGGGGGGGTGAGCGGGATAGCTTATGCGGGATAAGTTATCGTGGCGGGAATGCTCGGATAGGGTTCCGGGGAGATGCTCGTCTCGGTCACATAAGGACCGATTCATAGTCCCTCTTGCC
The DNA here is from genome assembly GCA_904845875.1 of Miscanthus lutarioriparius. Classification (NCBI taxonomy): domain Eukaryota; kingdom Viridiplantae; phylum Streptophyta; class Magnoliopsida; order Poales; family Poaceae; genus Miscanthus; species Miscanthus lutarioriparius. The sequence continues at coordinate 1,688,201 of CAJGYO010000008.1, forward strand.
TAGTGCGATGTTATGTATAACCACATGTCTGTATGGGTAGACTAGATCTCACACCCAGTTGGGCGGAAGTATAATTCCTATTAGGAGGCCGGTGTAGGTAATGGAGTATCAAGAGCAGATATGGATGCTATGTGATCTTCCATGGTTCGGTTAGCGTGGATGCAAGGTGATCTTCCACGTTAAGCCCCTTGATTTTGGCCGCGTTCGAGCACATGACTATTATTGATTTTGTGGTGATTTGGTATCATGTTGGGATGATTAGGTATCATCCTAGTTTTGTGTTTTCCAACCCCTGAGAAGCCGTGGTAGGGTTATATAGAAGTCTAGGGTAGCACCCAAGCGGGCACGGGGTCTCGTTAGGTCTATTTCAACCACTGACCATGGAAGGGATAGTGCCTACCATGTGGGGAAATGTGTACACCTCTGTAGAGTCACTTAAATCTATTCAAATAGTTATGTCCTTGGAATGGGCAGATGCTAGGTCAGGATACTATGATTAGCTTTACTTTTATGTGTAATGAAACTGGTAGCTAACAGGAGATAACACTAACCCGAGAACTAGCTGGGATGGTAATGCCCCACTAGGACCCAACCCTTATTTATAACCACCACCACACCTGTGGAGGATATGACCCCCGGTATCCATAAGACAAGACATGGGCCGCACCATCAGAGGTGGCCCAGCCCACAAGATCAAGACGTGTATGGCACTGGTCAACGTGCACCACAAGATATTGTATAGTACCAAATAGGATACTTTCCTTCTAACGCTACCCCTCCAGAGTATATAAGGAGGGGTAGGGGTCCCCTAGTCGACATCTACAAACATCTCATATTCAATATAATACACCAAAGACACAGGACGTAGGGTATTATGTTGATCAGATGGCATGAACCTGTCTAAATCGTTGTCTCTGCGCCTTGTGTCACCATCCGATTCCTGATTACGCGCACCCCCACCGACAAATCTACCATCGTAGGATACCCCTCGGTGGACTACCGAGCATGTTTTGTCGATAGTTGGCGTGCCAGGTAGGGGTGTGCGCTTGATCCCATGGTGAGCCAGATGGTAGACCTCGATTCCACCATACGGCGGCAACTCAGCGATGGAATCAATCTACTACGACTCCACTCTCCCGCCAGAGCCGCTAAGCGAGTAGCCCGGACTACTTACTCCGACCACCTGCCGTGTTGCAATAATCATCGTCGCGAAGAACGGCACTATGACAAATGCGATCGCCGCCATGACGACAGGTCGGAAAGCTCGAGGGCCGGGCAATTTCATCAATGCCGACCAGACGCTTTGACTAAAGCTAAGTACCTCTCCTATATCTGCATTTAATACAGCTTTCTCCAATTATTTTCTCCGAGTTTTCACCATGCTTCTCTAATTATTATTTCTCCAGTTATTCTCCATAATTAAATGTTTCCACGTTTAATATCTCCGTGTTTAAGATGCTCCATAATGCAATATCTTCTCCATAAACTCGCCAGCCACGTTCTCACTTGCGTTATCAGAAATAGCCCTGTTCTCGATCTCACTCCTAACACGTGCACGAGCGTCAGCCCTCTGCGTTATGGGTGGTCGGTAGTGGCTCCTCGGCGACGCCTGTGCTCTTACGCGTACACGGGTGCCAGCCACTCCCCGCTATAGAGTTTGGGCTAGTTGGGGCTAGTGATACGATGCAGAACCAACTGGTAGGAAGTTACTCATATTTAAAATATGAACACTTCGTACAAACATAATGTCTATCAATTCCACCCTACCGCCTTCATCGCTGAGTCCATATATTTATTTCTACATTATGTACTAACAATTCTACATATTTATTGTAGGATCATCGTCCTGGTGGTCGCACCACCTGGCCTTCGAACTTCTCCGCCAATCAACTGGTTGGACCGCTAGGTTCATGGACTTCGCCGCCGACCAGTTGGTTGGGCTTCTCGGCGCACGTTTCTTCGCCAACCAACTGGTCGGATTGTCCATCGCTTCATCGTCAGCTATGCTGGGGCTCGCTAGCTAAGCTAGGGACTCCTCGGTGTTCCAATTCTTCGCCATCGACCAGTTGGTTGGGCTGCTCGGTGTATGATTCATCGCCAACCAACTGGTTAGATTGTCCATCGCTTCATCGCCAGCCACGCTGGGGACTCTTCGGTGCTCAGATTCTACGTGCACGCATCGCCAGCTACGCCGGGGACTCCTCGGTGCTCGGATTCTATGTGCAAACATCGCTAGCTACGCCGGGGACTCCCTTGGTGGTCGGATCTTGCTACGTCTCATCGGTGTGCTATCAAGCTGCTCAATGCTGTTCGGATCAGGGTGCTAATCTTGGGCAGCACGTCTGGGGTCTTGATACGCGCATATCAGATGATGTCGGCAAGCTTTTAGACTTCTTTTCTTTGACCCTGCTACAGGATTCATTCTTCATCTTCCAGCACGCTCGGGGACTAAGTGGCTACACTTCACCTGGCGATGAATGTAGTGTTTATTTCTTGATTTACCCTCTTTATTGACGGAGTCTAAGTGGCTACACTTCTCCTAAGTGGAAGAATTTTCAAATTTTATCTTGAACCCCTTACATCCTTCTAGCAAGCCTTACTTGGTTAAGTCCGAGGTCTCCTAACCAGTTAAACTGGTTGGCATTGACTTTCACCGCCCAGGTCACCAGTTAAATTGGTCGGCTTCGACCTTCACCGCCCAGGTCACCAGTTAAACTGGTTGGCTTCGACCTTCACTGCCCAGGTCACCAGTTAAACTGGTTGGTTTCGACTTTCGCTGCTCGGATCACCAGTTAAACTGATCGGCTTCATGTCAAAGTGCTCGGACTTGTTCAAGACAGCGTTGCTCAAAGGATACAAGGCGCTCGGGGACTAGCTGTGGGGGATATGACCCCCGATATCCATAAGACAAGACATGGGACGCACCATCAGAGGTGGCCCAGCCCACAAGATCAAGGCGTGCACGGCACTGGTCGACGTGCACCACAAAATATTGTATAGTACCAAATAGGATACTTTCCTTATAACCCTACCCCTCCAGAGTATATAAGGAGAGGCAGGGGTCCTCTAGTCGACATCTACAGACATCTCATATTCAATACAATACACCAAAGACACAGGACGTAGGGTATTACGTCGATCAGACGGCCTGAACCTGTCTAAATCGCTGTCTCTGCGCCTTGTGTCACCATCCGGTTCCTGATTACGCGCACCCCACCGACAAATCTACCATCGCGGGATACCTCTCGGTGGACTGCCGAGCATCTTTTGTCGACAACACCTCTATTTCCACCCTATAGTTAGGGCTTGCTGAGTACGAAAGTACTCACCCATTGTTGACACACACATAGACTTCGGCACCAAAGAAGGCCAAGGTTACGATGAGGAAGCGTATCACGAAGACAAGGAGTTACGCGAAGAGTCCAAACGTAGGAGATGACATCGAAGCTAGGGTTTTGGCCACGCTCGAGCTTGCCTGTGGAATAGGTTTCGCTATGCTGTAGAATACCATCGTATTAGAAACCACCATGAATAAGTGCTGCCCCGTGGCAATAGTTTTCTGCTAGCTCTATAAGCCTACAACTACACCATTCAGGCTACAGTTGTAAGACTCTTGTTAGATATTAATAAAGCTTAGAACCTTTCTTTTTAGTTGTGTACCAATTCTGTTAATTTTGTGCATACTTGTGCGTGATCCTGACACAAGTACAGATGCACCTAGGGACTGACACTATGACACGAGGGACCCATGCGTCATTGAGTCAACCTTTCTTCCCCATCCTCTTCACACATAGATCCTACGATGGAGGGAGACATGGCCGGAGGGAGGCGCGGCCAACAGAGGACGTGATGGCCATGGCAGCCAGTGTGCTCGCGCTCACTAGAGGTATGCCAGCCGGTGCCACCCGCACTCGCTAGAGGAGAGAGGTGTGCTCGGAGGAGAGAGAGGCGCGCTCGTGCTTGCTAGAGATGCGCCAGCCTGTGAGCTCGGAGGAGAGAGGTGTGCTCGCGCTCACCGAAGAGTCCTCTCCCGTGCGCTCGCCGAAGGGGGCGCTCCTGTGCACTCACGCCGCCGGGTCCACTCCCGTGCGTCCACACTTGCGGTGGAGGTAGGTGGGCGGCGCGCTCACCGATGGATAGCCTCGCTTGTCGTCAGGAAACGACTGCACTCGTGGGGAAGGGAGTAGGGTCACAATCCGTACGCTAGTAGAGCAGCGGAGGAGTGGCGGTCCACATGCGCGAAAACGATACCAACGGATGGGGGCCGAGGTGTTGGGCCAACCAGAATGGGGTCTGGACGAAGGATTTTGGTATGCCAACAAATTTGGGGTTCGTAGTAGGGGCCCTACTAGAGTTGGATTTTTTACCTGAGGCCCCATATTTTTTACGGTAAACAGGAGGGGCATACCCCTACTGGTATTTATTGAAATAAAGAAGCAACGCAAATAGTACATAATAGGTAGAGGGGAAAGCAGGGAGGGAGGATTCAAGATACAAAAAAAGACGTAAAAAAGATCATCTCCACTAAGAATATTAAACAAGATTGTTTAACCATTGATCAATTGTTGGAAAGTAGCTTCTTATTGCACGATGCAGAAGCAGTGCAAATTCAGTCTTGAAAATTCTCTGTGCCTCCTGCAGAGATGGTGGTCGATTGTTGAAAATGAGACCATTTCTTACTTGCCAAATTGACCAACTCATAAGGATGACAATCTCCATGAAGAATGGGACTTGCAATTGGCTTTCAAACTTTCTAGATAATGGTACAGTCCCCTTGTTGATTAATCTACAAGCCAATCCGACTCCAAAGCAGTATGGGCAAAAAGACAATCTATCGGAAGATGGAAGAGAGATTCTTGAGTTGATTGGTCTGCAAAGAACACATGTATAGTCTTGAAGTTCCATATTTTTTCTTCTCGAATTTCTCCGGTGCTCGGTCTATCTTTCGAGAATCACCAAGCAAAAACCTTGTGCGTGATTTTGACAAGAACATTTCCATATCCATCTATGACTTGGGTGTATTTCTCTATGACCTCTTAGGTGTTTTAATGCTTTTGCCATTGAAAACCTTCCTAAATTCCACATACAAGTCCATGAATCGCATAACACCATTCTGGTTCAATTGTTTGTAGCTCATCTTGTAGTTGATTTAGTTGTTCAAAAGCCTGTTGTGAGAGGGGAAGGTGGAACAGCTCAAGGATGTTGTCTCTAGCCTTTGCATTAGCTAATATAGTATTTTTTTTTGATTTTGCATAAGAATAGAGCTCTGGGTATGCAATCAGTGGCACTTTACCATTCCATAGATCTGACCAGAGATAACAAGATTTTGCATCATTGATGTTTACTATTGCCAAGCCTTTGAACTTGTCCAGAGCTTTAGGATGTCCTTCCACCAAAAGGAGCCCTTCTTGGACATTGATGGCAAGCTGCTAGCAGCATAATAACTTTCCCACACAAGTGCAACCCATGGTATGTCTTCTCTATTAAAGAACTTCATTAGATGCTTCAATAGCAATGTTCATTCGGGTTACGAGATCTATCACTCCAAGCCCTCCTTCCTCCTTAGACTTGCAAACTTGGTCTCAAAGAACCTTTGGTCTTTGGCTTGCATGGAGGGTCTGCTCCTCTCCATAAGCATAGTTTTTGAACTTATCAATTTGTGATATCAACGTGCCATGAATTGTAAAAGTGCTCATGCGTAAGTAGGGAAAGTCGAGAAGATCGAGTTTGTTAATTCCATCCTTCCCGCTTGGTTAAGAAGGATGATGTGGTAGCCGATCTTCTTTCACACCTAGTAACCAAAGGAGAGAAGTCTATGACTCTTCGTTTTGCCACCCCCTGCAGGCAGCCCAAGGTAGGTGAATGGTAGAGTGCCCTTTTCACAGTTGAATGTTTTTGCTAGGTGGTCATGTCTAGATTGATTAAGTTGATGGCACCATAACCGATTTGTTGTAGTTAACCTTCAATCATGTTGATTCCCCAAAGGAATGCAAGAAAGCTTTTAATGTTAGGAGTTGTATCAACGCAAGCTTCCATGACAATTAATGTGTCATCAACATATTGGATTACTAGGAAATCATTTGAACATCGAGAGGCAAGGGTAGTCTGTAGCAAGTTTAGATCTTTAGCCTTGTTCATCACAGATTGTAGAAGGTTAGCTACCATCTGAAAGCCCTAGTTTGATTTTGGATAATTGATAAAACCTAACACTAACCTTGGTCATGAGTTGTGATATGAGCTATGTTGGTGCAATCCAAGTGAGGAGCATGGTGGCACTCAAATGGTGATGTTGATCACATGAAATGATGAGATGGCCACATGTGATGATGATCAAGAGCTCAACTTAGAAAAAGAAGAAAGAGAAAAACAAAACTCTATGGAGATCAAGGCAACGGTATAAATAGGGGTTTTGTTTCGGTGATCAAGACACTATAGAGAGTGTGATCACATTTAGAGTAGATGGCCATACTATTAAGAGAGGTTCTTAACTAGACAATTTGGTCATCTAGTGCCACTAGGTGTTGAACTTCATGCATTGCATTTAGGCCTAGTGCACATCGGAGAGCAAGTGAAAATATTTATCGAAAATGTTTTGAGTAATCCTAACTTGGCTCTAACATGTTTTGATAAAACACTTTGAGAGTTAGCATCACTTGCAAAGTAGTGTTAGACTGCTTGTGGATCGAATCGAGAATCGAAAACGCAGCTAACGGAGGTTTTTGCCTCGGGGTGGTCACCGCCATGGGTGAGGCGGTGCACCGCCTAGGCCTGTCCGGTAACCTCCTAGACATGGCCGAGAGAAGCAGCTTTGAGGTGGTCACTAGACACGGCGGTGTGCACCGCCATGTGCGTGACGGTGCACCATCGATGGCTGTCCGGTGCCACCACCGCTTTTTAACCGAGGCTGGGACTTGCTGGAGTTAGGGCCGAAAGGGCACCGCCTTGGTAACCGTTGTGGGGTGGCGGTGCACCGCCCTGGTCACTGCCGTGGGGGTGGCGGTGCACCGCCCTTGTCACCGCCGTGGGTGACGGTGCACTGCCCTAATTATCTAGAGAGCAGGGTTTCCGGGGGCTCGGCCAGGGTGGCATCGCCACACCCTGTCTGGTGCCACCGTCACCCTGTCCGGTGCCACCGTCACCCTGTCCGGTGACCAACTAGCCATTGGTCGACCATTGAAATTCGACCGTTGAGGCACCGTCACCCCCTGTCCGGTGACCGCATCGCCCTGTTTGGTGCCCTCACAGAAACAACTCCAAAGGGGTAACGACTCTATTTGCTTGTGTGGCTATAAATAGAGGGTGTGGCACCTCATACACACTCCCCTCTTGGCACCTCATACACTTGTGCACACCCTTTGGAAGCTGAGCAACACACTCCACTCACTTGTTCACTTGATTTCATCATCTTGAGTGAGATTGGAGAGCGTCTAGTGCATTGCATTGAGTTGCATCATCTTGTGGCACTAGTTGGGTGATTTGGCTTGGTTGTGAGCTTGTTACTCTTATTGTTTGCCGACACCTAGACGGCCCGGTGATTGGAGGATCGTTGAGCGGAGTTGGTGATTGTCTCCGGCCTCGATCGGTTGCTTGTGAGGGGTCTTGTGCCTTCTCCGGCGGAGTGCCAAAGGCAACTCTAGTATATTGCTCATGTCATTGAGCTACCTCACTTGTGGGTAGGTTCTTACGGCGTCCAATTGTGTGGACGAGGTTCGTGCAACACCTCTTAGCCGCTCAACCACCAAGTGTTGGTCGATGTGAGAACACCCTTGAAGTTGGTAAAGAGCTGTTTATATTTTGACAACAAATATCTGTTTCTGCTAGGGAGCGACGGAAGCAATTGGGATGGGGCAAGGGCAACTTGAAAAAGGATGAAGTTTGAATGACCTCCGCAACAGAATCATGTGAAGTTGAAGCTTTGGATGATCTATCTCTTCCTTATGTCATGTGCAATTAGCATCATTACATGGTCTTTCTTAGCAGCTTGGGAGAGCATGGTTGGATGTGTTCTATTTTAACTAGGACCTGGTCAATATTATTGCTAACCTATGATCGGATATTAGTAGCTAGAGCCATTTATATCTTGTGCTGCAACCTATATTTGTGAGAACACCCTTGAATGTGTAAAGAGCGGTTTATGTTTTGACAAGTATCTGTTTCTGCTAGGGAGCGGTGGAAGCAATTGGGATGGGGCCAAGTGGGAAAATGAAGAAGTTTGAATGACCTCGGCAACAGAATCCATAGGGGCCGTTAGATGAAGCTCCAACAACAGCTGACGTTATTTGTGGCCTAACCTCTTCGCCAGTGATGTGCATATCCACACTGAGGTTGGTTGTACGTTAAATTGTTCCAGCTATTTGTTCTTTGCAGAAATGAAATATATCGTTTTGCGTTTCCTTGTACAGTTGCAAGGTATGATTCACTATTGAGTAGCGCGTGAAGCAGATGGAAAATCCAGCTCTCTCTCTCTCTCTTCACAAAAGTCGGAAGCAAGCTACGTGTACAGCACGGCGTAAAATCCTTAGGGACCTGAGCAGTGGCAAGGACGTCGAGAAGAACACCGACGGTTAATCACTGAGGAAATCAGTCAGTAGGAAATTATAAAACTCGGCGAGTGTAAATGAGATTTGGTCATCCAAACATCTCACAAAATTATTGGGCAATTCAAATTCATGGAATTGTTTTTATGACAACACCGTTGTACACCATATCAGGCTATGTTAAAGCACCCCATTGCCTTGTGTAAAACTGGCAGGGGCTTTAAAGTTCCAAAAAAAATTTATACTTCACAAGAGTGCTAGTACACTCATCCGGATGAAAAGGGATTGAAATCAACAGCATAATCAATCAATAGTTTCGGAAGTTACACCTAGGCTCGCTTCAATGGTGTTTGAAGGGATCACAAGCTGGAAAGCTGAACTTTTACCTCATCAAGTACCCTTTGCAGACAGCAGTGACTCTGGCACAACTCTCTGGGCCAAAAGTCTTCCCCACATCATAATGCTCATCCACAAAGCCCACCAGCCTCTCCCACCCCAGGCCCAACGGGCTTTGTCCTCGTCTTCCTCCGCACCTCGCCGGCCTCCCCTCTCCTCCACTCCATTCCCCTCGTCGCCGACCACCACCACCATGGCGGCCTCTCCGCCTCTGGCCTTAACCCCGGCCCTCCAGGCCTCCTTCCTCTGCTCCCTCGCGCTCGCCTTCCTCCGGGCCGGCCGCCTCGCCGCCGCCTCCCACGTCGTCTCCTCACTCCCCGCCTCGCCTCCCGCCAGCCTCCTCCGTCGCCTCATCCCCGCCCTCGCCTCCTCGGGCCTCGCCGCCGCCGCCGTCCGCTTCCGCCCCGTCCCAGGTGATACCCTCACCCTCAACTCCATCATCCTCTCCTACTGCAGCCTCCCCTCGCTCCGCCCCGCGCTGAGCCTGCTCCGTTCCTCTTCGGGGCCCCAGGCGCAGGTCGCGGCTGACACCGTCAGCTACAACATCTTCCTCGCTGGCCTCTCCGAGCAGGGCCACGGGAGGCTCGCGCCGGCCGTGCTCTCCGAGATGTGCAAGCGCGGCGTGCCCTGGGACGCGGTCACCGTGAGCACGGCGCTCGTCGGGCGCTGCAGGACCGGCCTGGTCAGCGAGGCGGAGGCATTGGCGGAGATGTTGGCCCGAGGCCGAGGAATTGATGGCTTGGATGTGGTGGGATGGAATGCTCTCATTGACGGGTACTGTAAAGTCCAGGACATGGCCGCAGCATTGGCGGTGGTGGAGAGGATGAGAACACAAGGGGTGACACTTGACGTGGTGGGGTATAATACCCTGGTTGCTGGGTTCTGCCACTCCGGCGATGCTGATGCTGCACTGGAGGTAGTGGAGAGGATGAAGGCCGATGGGGTGGAGCCGAATGTGATGACGTACACGGCGCTCATTGGGGAGTATTGTAAGAGGAAGGGGATTGAGGAGGCGTTCAGTTTGTACGAGGGGATGGTCAGGTCGGGTGTGCTGCCTGATGTGGTCACGCTCAGTGCTCTTGTCGATGGCCTCTGCAGGGATGGCCGGTTCTCAGAGGCATATGCGCTTTTCAGGGAGATGGACAAGATCGGAGTTGCGCCGAACCATGTGACCTATTGTACACTTATTGATTCATTAGCGAAAGCGCGGAGGGGCAATGAGTCACTTGGTCTATTGGGAGAGATGGTTTCAAGGGGCGTGGTCATGGATCTGGTCATGTATACAGCTCTGATGGACCGTTTAGGTAAGGAAGGGAAGATTGAGGAAGCTAAGGATGTGCTTCGGCATGCTCAGTCGGATAATATTACTCCCAACTGTGTAACTTACACTGTACTGGTCGATGCACACTGCAGAGCTGGCAATATCGATGGCGCAGAGCAGATGTTGTTGCAAATGGAGGAGAAATCTCTTAGCCCGAATGTTGTCACATTCTCATCGATCATCGATGGTCTTGTTAAAAGAGGATGCCTCGGCAAAGCAGCTGATTATATGAGGAAGATGAAGGACAGTGGCATTGCTCCTAATGTTGTGACTTATGGAACACTTATCGATGGTTTCTTCAAGTTCCAGGGGCAAGAAGCAGCTCTTGATGTGTACCATGATATGTTGCATGAGGGTGTTGAGGCAAACAACTTTGTTGTTGACTCACTGGTGAATGGTTTGAGAAAGAATGGGAATATAGAGGAGCTGAAGCATTATTTAAAGATATGGGTGAACGTGGTCTGTTGCTCGACCACGTCAATTATACCACCTTAATGGATGGGCTTTTTAAAACAGGAAACATGCCAGCTGCTTTTAAGGTTGGTCAGGAGTTGATGGAGAGAAACCTGTCACCTGATGCTGCTGTCTATAATGTGTTTATCAATTGCCTTTGCTCGCTTGGCAAGTTCAGTGAAGCAAAATCTTTTTTGAAAGAGATGAGAAATACGGGCTTAGAACCTGATCAAGCAACATATAACACTATGATTGCTGCACAGTGCCGGGAAGGGAAGACCTCCAAAGCTCTAAAGCTACTGAAAGAAATGAAGTGGAGTTCAATAAAGCCTAATCTCATCACATATACTACACTTGTTGTGGGCCTTCTTGAGGCTGGGATTGTGAAGAAGGCAAAATATTTGCTAAATGAGATGGCTTCTGCTGGATTCGCTCCAACCTCTCTGACTCATCAAAGGGTGATGCAAGCATGTTCTGGAAGCAGGAGGCCGGATGTGATTTTGGAAATTCATGTATTGATGATGGGTGCTGGTCTTCATGCTGACATCACTGTGTATAATACACTCGTGCATGTTTTGTGTTGCCATGAAATGACAAGGAAAGCTACAGTTGTTTTGGATGAAATGTTGGGGAGAGGAATTGCACCAGATACTATCACATTCAACGCTCTCATTCTTGGCCATTGTAAGAGCAGCAATCTAGATAATGCATTTGCAATGTATGCTCAGATGCTTCATCAAGGCCTCTCACCTAATATAGCTACATTCAACACACTTCTGGGTGGCCTTGAGTCCGCTGGAAGAATTGGAGAAGCGGGTACTGTTCTCAGTGAGATGAAGAAGATGGGCCTTGAGCCCAATAATATCACCTATGATATACTGGTGACAGGATATGCAAAGAAAAGCAACAAAGTTGAAGCACTAAGGCTGTATTGTGAGATGGTGAGTAAAGGCTTTATTCCCAAAGCAAGCACGTATAATTCACTCATGAGTGACTTTGCTAAATCTGGAATGATGAATCAAGCTAAAGAGTTGTTCAGTGAGATGAAAAGGAGAGGAGTTTTACATACGTCCTCAACTTATGATATCCTTTTGAATGGATGGTCAAAGCTTAGAAATGGAACTGAGGTAAGAATACTTCTCAAAGATATGAGAGAGCTAGGATTTAAACCATCTACAGGCACTATCAGTTCTATGTCCAGAGCATTTTCAAGGCCGGGCATGACTTGTGAAGCTCGACGTTTACTTAAGACCCTTTTCAAGGTTTAGGGGGGAAAAAAATGAAGTGTCAATATATTATCTGCCTAGGATGGTCTAATGAGATGATTCTCCCAGAACTTATACAGTTGCAAGAAGGGGTCCTAACCGTTTCGTGCATAAAGAGATCATAACAAATGCAGTTAATTCTGAAAAGAGATAGGCAGGTGTTTCAGAAGAACAGTTTGACGTCCTGACTGGTAGGTGTTTCAGAAGAACAGTTTGACATCCTGACTTACACTGGCTAACAAGCTGAAACCCAAAAATGTATACTTGTGCTATACTCTACCCCTGGACAGAAAGTTGTTGGGCAGTTTGTTTGATAGGATTACGGATCCTACCGCGTAGATCACGGAGTCTGTAGGGGTGAGAGGGAGGTGGAGGCTGGGAACCTCGCTGCCGGCGGCTGGACGCCGTGGTGGAGGATGGGCGGCTGCTGCTGTAGCCCTAACCTTCACGTGGCTACAGTAGCGGCGGTACTGTTCACGCGTGAACAGTAGAGGCGGCTAGGGTTTCTCCCGGCTCCCTGAGGAAGCTGGAAACAATAATATGTTTCTGCTTAATCTCACAAATAGAGTCTTACAAATATTTATATGTCTCTCTAATAGCGATAATTATAAAATAACCCTCTACCAATACTATAATTGCGACAATTATATGGGCCATAGCCCTCTCGATGGCGGCTTCCCTCCTAGCCCTTAGGCTGGGCTGCGGACGGTAGAGGGGATGCCGGTCATAACATCTCTCCCCTTTGCAAAAAAACAGCTCGTCCTCGAGTGGAAATCAGGTGCTTTCGGCGCGGAACTCCTCGAGTGAGACACTCCCACGTTGCATCATCTGGCCGCGATGATCCGCGCCACTTGATCAAGATCTTCCAAACACCTTTGCTGCCTTGGCCGAGCGCTGAGCAGGCGTTCCGGACTGGCGGCAGGCCCGGCCATCAAAGCCGGTGGCAAGACACCGCGGCAAGTGGGGGATCGCCATGCGGTCTTTGCTTCAGAGGCCCACATGAAAAACATCGTGGATGCGGGTGTCATCGGGCGTTGGAGGCGGTGGCGACGCCGACCGTCGCGCTCAAAGACGCTGAACGGCCCCTTGTGCCGGCCCCAACTTGCGCTTGGAGCGAGGGTCGAGGGGACTGCGTGGTGCGGTGAAGGAGACGCAGCCGGACCCACGAGCCCACCTCGAACTCCACATCCCGTGGTTGGCGCCGTAGTAGCGTTTGGAGAAGTCTTTGGGCTTGAAGGAGCCGGCCGACGGACCTCGTGAGCATCTCGTCGCATGTTGCGGAGTATGGCGTCGGCGGCCTCGGTACGAGCCGTTCCCGGCTGGTACGGCAATATGGGCGGCGGTGGTCGACCGTAGATGACCTCGAAAGGCGTGGGCGGAGGGGCGGTATGGAAAGAAGTATTGTAGCAATACTCGCCACGACGCCGACCCACCCACACTCGAGGCGGTCACACTGTAATACTGGCGCAAATACATGGCAATCACCTTGTTGACCACCTCGATGGCGGCCGTCCGTCCCGAGGGTGGAAGGCGGTGCTCATCGCGAGCTTGACGCCCGCCATCTCGAAAGGTCCCGCCACACGTGGGCGGTGAACACGGGTCCCGGTCCATCGACGATGGAAGCGGGAACCCGTGGAGCCGTACAATGCCGTCGAAGAAAGCACGGGCGACCGACGCGGCCGTGTAGGGGTGCCCGAGCGCGATGAAGTGCGCGTACTTAGAGAAACGGTCGACGACGGTGAGGATAACCGACTTGCCGGCGACTTTGGGCAGACCCTCGATGAAGTCGATCGAGATGTCCGCCCAAACTTGGGAGGGCACACGTCGAGGGGCTGCAGCGATCCCGGCACATGGCCGCAACGCCCGCCTTCTTGTTGCGGCCGCACGTGGTGCAGAACGCGCGCAAGTCGCGCGCGCGACTGCCTCTCGCCCCGCGGAATGTAGAACTTCGGCACGAGGCGGTGCGGCGCGTCTTCAGGTCCCCTCATGGCGGCGGCATGGGCGGCCAGGAGGACTGGTGGCGGAGGTCCCGTGATCCGCAGACGAAGATACGAGACCCGTGGAGGAGGAGGCCATTGTCCGGCGCCACGGCCCATGAGCTCCGACTGGAGAGCTGCTGCAGCGGCCGGCCGCCATCCGGCGCCGTGGGTCAGAAGCGCGCTCGATGGCGTCGAGGAGGTCAAACGAAGGCCGGACACGACCACCGCCGCCCAGGGCGTCCGGCGACGACAGTCTAGCGCCACCGCCTCACCTGTCATGGCGTGATAGAGCGCCCGCCACGGTGTTGAGGCGGCCCGGCGGTACTCCACGGTGAAGTCGAAGCGAAAAGTTTTTGATCCATTGGTCTTTGTGGAACGGTAGACAAACGCCGATCAAGCAAAAATTTGAGACCGTAGTGGTCGGTCACGAACCGGAAGGGCGCCCCACAAATACGGGCGCCATGATGGCGCGCAGCTTACACCAAGCCGATGAGCTCGCGTTAAAGAGGCGGCGAGCTTGAGGTGGCGAGCTGCAAATGGCTCTTGAAGTAGGCGGCGGGGTCCAGCGCTACAGTGGAGGACGGCGCCGAACCCCGCGCCCGATGCATCGCAGTCAACCACGAAAGTAGCGTCGAAATCCGGCATCTGAAGCACGGGCCCCGTCATCAAGGCGCGCTTGAGCGCCTCGAATGCCGTCGACGCGTCGTCGTCCCACACGAACGCGTCTCGCCGCAAGAGTCGCGTGAGTGGGGCCGCGATGATGCCGAAGTCGCGGATGAACTTCCTGTAGTATCCCGCCAAGCCCAAGAAGCCGCGAAGGCCCCGGGCCGAGCGAGGTAGAGGCCACGCCGCCACCGCGTCGACCTTGTCGGCGTCCAAGGCGACACTGCCCTCGGCGATGACATGGCCAAGATAGGTCACGGATGGCGCCCCGAACGAGCACTTGGAGCGCTTCAAGTATAGATGGTGTGCCCGCAGGGCGCTGAGGACGATGTTGATGTGCTGCAGATGCTCGGACCACGACGAGCTGTAGATGAGGATATCATCGAAGAAAACGAGCACAAACCGCCGGAGGTAGGTGCGAAGCACATCGTTCATCAGGGCCTGGAAGGTGGCCGGGGCATTAGAAAGCCCGAAAGGCATCACCAGAAACTCGAAGTGGCCGTGGTGAGTGCGGAACGCCGTCTTGGCGATGTCATCGGGATGCATCCGCACCTGATGATACCCCGAGCGTAGGTCCAGCTTTGTGAAAAAGCGAGCTCCATGGAGCTCATCGAGGAGCTCATCGACCACCGGTATCGGGAACTTGTCCTTGGACGCGTCTTGGCGTTGAGGGCGCGGTAGTCAATGCTTGAAGCGCCACGACCGGTCCGCCTTTTGGCGCACCAACAAGACGGGCGCCGGGAAAGGTGAAGTGGTCGGACCGATGATCCCCAGGTGAGCATGGCGCGCAAGATCGCCCGCTCCGGCTAAATCCTTCATGGTGGGGATAGTGGTAAGGGCGCACCGCCACCGGCGTGGTACCCGGTAGCAAGTGGATGCGGTGGTCGTACGCTCGCGCCGGTGGAAGGCCCGTGGGTTCGGTGAAGACGACGGCGTCTTCTTTGGAGGAGGACGTCGGCCCAGGTGCCCGGTCGGGGGCGGCCAGCGCCAATTATCTTGCCGAGGGGTTGGAGAGGTGCAACCGCTTGACCACTCCCTCGCCAGTGACGTGGGCGGCCGTCGCGCCAAAAACGACGGTGAGGGCCTCGCATCCCATAGTATGGGGCCCAAGGTGCGGATGAAGTCGAAGCCCATGATGAAGTCAATCCGCCCAAGTTGAGGCCGACACACGTGATGGCGAAGTCCTCGTCGTGAGATGCGAATGGGCACGCTGCGCGATGCCCTCACAAGGCATCGCGGGTCGCCATTGGCCACCGTGATCGCGCAGCGCCCCCCGCCTCACGAAGCGAGCCAGCGGCGGCGATGGTCTCCCCGACACGGTTATGGGTGGAGCCCGTGTCGAGGAGGGCAGAAGCGTTTCGCCCTTGATGACGACGGCGGCAGGCATGGAGTTGGCGGCCCGAATACGCAATGTACACGGAGGGAGACCACAAAGGGCGTTAAGCGGCAGCCATCTCGCCCGGCTAACTCGGCTGGACGGGGTGTCTCGATTGCCTCCACGGAGTCTCCACGATGTAGTCGTTGACCTCCGTGTAGAAGAGGCGCTGCACACGTGCCGCGTCACGTAAGGCTCGTCCACAGTTGAAGCACGACCGGGCGGCGGCGGCGCTCTCGCTGTTTCGTCCGGAGAGAGCCGACGAAAAGTGGGCGTCGGTGTCGGTGTAGGAGCGGCGGCGCGGTGGAGAGGACCGCTTCGGCGTCCGCCTGCGAGTCTGAGTTGACCGCAGGGGCGGCCGGGCGCCACGAGGTCGCAGGCGGTGGAGATACGCAATCCTCGAACGCCGTGCCAAGTACATGGCGGTTTGGAGGTCAAGGCGGTGCGCTGAGCTGAACACGCTATGAGCTGTCCGGCAGCCCGCTAACGTATAACTCCGCCTTTTGGCGAAGCGGAGAGGTTGCGGGCGTGGTGTGCGAGATGGCATTGTAGCGCTCGAGTAATCCCTGCGGAAGAACCAAAAGGAAGGCGGGCAAGCTCCGCCAACCGTGTGCCCTGAACAGGGGGCCCGAAGCGGAGCGAACATAACTCGCGGAAGCGCTCCCAAGGGGGCATGCCCTCGTCCTGCTCCAGGGCGTAGTACCATGTCTGGGCAGCACCCCGAAGATGGTAGGACGCGAGCCATGTGCGCGCGGATGCTAGCGTCACGACCATGGAAGAAGCGCCGCCTTTGGTTCAACCAATTGAGGGGTCTGCCGAGAGCCGTCAGACGAGGGAAACTCCAATTTGTAGAATTTGGGCCCCGCCATGCGCCCGCGAGGGCAAAGCACCAAGGCCCGGTCAAAAAGCCCCCACCGCCGGGCCGCCCGAGGAAGAAGGCGCCCGAAGAACAGTGAGCCGTCCACCCCCGGAGAGAGGACCGCGGCGTGAAGGCGTGGTTGGAACCTTTGTTGTCGCGATCGTCGTGGAGGGTGATGGGGTTGTCGACGTGGCTATCGAGTAGAGCGGAGCAGACGCCGTCACGGACGGCTGCAGCCAATCAGGCAGCGGTGACGGCGAGGCCGGCCATTGCAACAGATGGAGCGGAACTCCGGCCCCCGTCGACGGCATGCCGTAGGGGTAGGAAGTCGCTGGCGCAGTGGGGATCGGTGCCGTGGGCACCGGCGGCGGAGGCAGTGGTGGTGCGGGAAACGGCGGCGGTGGGGGCGCCTGGAGCAGGCCGGCCCACGCCGTCTGCATGGAGACCACCGCGTTGGCGATCAGATCAACCTTGGCCCCAGCCGATTCCAACGTCGGGGTCTGGGCAGAGCGTTGACGCCTCCGACAACTCCGACGACGCAGCGGTCGGGCGAAGTAGTGGTCACCGGGATGGAGGAACTCGGAGGAGCAGTCGTCATCGAACCAGGCAACGCTGATACCAGGTTGATAGGATTACGGATCCTACCGCGTAGATCACGGAGTCTGTAGGGGTGAGAGGGAGGTGGAGCAGGCTGGGAACCTCGCTGTCGGCGGCTGGACGCCGTGGTGGAGGATGGGCGGCTGCTGCTGTAGCCCTAACCTTCACGCGGCTACAGTAGAGGCGGTACTGTTCACGCGTGAACAGTAGAGGCGGCTAGGGTTTCTCCCGGCTCCCTGAGGAAGCCGGAAACAATAATATGTTTCTGCTTAATCTCACAAATAGAGTCTATCAAATATTTATATGTCTCTAATAGCGATAATTATAAAATAACCCTCTACCAATACTATAATTGCGACAATTATATGGGCCATAGCCCTCTGATGGCCGGCTTCCCTCCTAGCCCTTAGCTGGGCTGCGACGGCTGTAGGGGATGCCGGTCATAACATTGTTACTCAGGGTTTATGGACTGAAGCACCACCAATGAACTAAATGCATGAGGTTGAGACTGTTTTACACTGTAAGTATCGTTGCCCCCACCATCTAGGTGACCAAAGACAACTCTTGCTGGACTTATTGGTTATTGTACTCAGCTTTTGTGGGTTTTGCAGCTGGGGTATGCTTCGTTAATAATATCTACACCTACATTTTTTCTTGAATTTATGCAGGTTTCAAATCTGTGTTGATTGGTGACCTCATACAGTTGTTAATGGCTTGGACGACATATGTAAGTTATACACTTTGCTTTCTGCTAACCAGCTTATTGACTGCTTGCACTTCCATAAAGTTGAGGTGATCTATTTCTTGCATTACAAAAGTATGCTTTTATTCAATCTGCTGCTTAACATGTTTGATTATATTAGGCAACATGTAGTTGATTATTACTCTCTCCATTCCAAATTATAAGATGTTTTGGCCTTTCTAGATATATAATTTTTATATGCATCTAGATATGCACTATGTCTAGATACATAGTAAAAGCAATGTATCTAGAAAAGCCAAAATGTCTTATAATTTGGAATGGAGGGAGTATAAATTATCTGATTTGAAATATGATAATTGATAAGGATACGGCAATGACCCGATGTGTAAGATTGATCTTTGTGGGATCAGAACAAGGGCAGAGAGGCAGAAAACAGTATCACTGAAATTAGTACACTTTTCTGTTTCCGCTCACTTTCATGGTATTACTATAAATATCATGAGGAGTCATGACAGTAACACAATGCCAAGCTTTGGGTTCGAAGTTTTGAGCTACTTGTCTAATACGCCAAGGGGAGTGCAAAAAAAGAAAAATGAATACAGAGATATCTAGGACTACTAACCAAAGTGTCGATTCATGTCCACATAAGATCTTATGCATATGGTTTCTTTGGAATTTTCTGTTACCACATTAGTTTATGTCATGGCATGCACGGGTGACCATCCTAGTATTCTTCGATGCCCGTGAGGGTTTCCCTTTGAGTTGATGGCCGGTTCTTTTAGGATATATTTAGCACAATGACCAACTAGAGGCATTCTAAAATCTTTGATAAACTTTCAGCAAAAGGAACAAATGGAAGAATTAAATATGTTCAAAAAATGCATTGAAAATAGACAGTATGTTCCTTTCCTTGAAAAATAAAGAAAAAACTGGACATGTATCATAACGCTACAACAATTTCAGACCCACGTGTAAATCCTTTGTGGTTATTGCACAAATCATGTGTCCTTTGTGTTCACCATTGTTTTCATTAGTCCATTAGCCATGTAGATGCCGATTACTCTGCTATTCCTGCAGGATATTGTTCTAAAGGCCCTGTGTGTAGTTTAAAGATCCCTGCTCACGAATCCATTTCTCATCTGCCTTTTCATTATTTGTTTATTTGCCCTTTTCTCCTTTTGTAGTTTCCGCGAGCATGATCATCAGAACATATTTTATGTGCATTGATGGAGAAGAGCTATTTTGGAAACAGTAAGTTGGTTCCTCTCTTCAACAAAAGATGCTATATGACAAAGGAAATTCCTCATTTTGCATCCTTCACCATCTTGTGTTTGGATTGTTGTTGTAGCCGACCTCTTTCCTATCCATCAAGGTCATGAAAGATTCCGCGGATGCAGATTTAGGATTGGAATACCATAACTGAGCATTTGTAGTTTCTAAAGCAACTCCATACAAAGTTTAATTCTAGCCCCAATACATCTTTAGATAACTTTTACTCTGCTTGATTTTATCGTAACACTTCTTCAGATGCCCCTTCTCAGTTTTATTTTAGCAACCAGTTATTCCATTGTCCCCACATGATATGCATACGTCAGAGTGACGGATTAGGCTAGAATTCTGCAGGGTACTTCCTATCAACAATGCAAAAGTTTGGCTGCAGTTTTTGGGTCAAGATAGTATGGGAATAAAAAAAATTCAATAACTGATCAATTTATCTTTATGTTTTACTTTGTTTGAATTTATCTTTTTGTATCAATTTTGTCCATTATTGTTCTCCCTGTGCGTTGATTTCTGATACACTCTGATTAAGTCACAGAAAGATGGTAATTGGTAATGCTCAAAAAGTTCATGTGCAGCTGCAGAATCATGGCATTGGATGTTTTGATTTGATGCAGTTTTGATCCTCCCCTAATGCATCGAGGTATACCTCAAAACAAAAAGCAAATTATATTCAGATTAGTGTGTCAGCTAGAGTTGGCTATACACATTCCATTATTCTTAAAAGTTACAATGTTTCATGAAAACGTTGTTAAGTTAAACATGCCTTTCATATAATAAAATTTGTAATTTCTATTGGAGGTTACTACTCATAATGTTGCCACTGGATCCTTTATTTTTGTCAAATAATCATGGTACCACATTGAAGTTACTCAAAATACGCTGGTTATACTGCAAATGGGGTTCGTGCTTTGTGTTTCCCTATACCATAGTGTAACCATCTGATTTGTCCTTTTATTTTGCATCATGCCAACACCTTACATGATGATGGCAGGCACTGACTTGGCACGATGAACTTACATTTGGTTGCAGGATGTTCGGCCTGGGACAGTCTTGGAGGAAACCCATCTCTCTCAAGATGAAATGAATGAGTGAGCTAGCTCATTTGTCTTGCGCTTTAGCAAAATATGGTCAGAGCTGAGTGACCTTCAGCCATGGAAGCTGTCACAGAGACACGACTGATTGAGGCGGCAAAATATTTCCACTGTCCTTGCACAGAGCCAATGGACACCGGCAATGGCTATTACTCTGATCGTGGATCCAATGCGCCCTGGTGAAATTGATCGCTGCTGTCAACTCCTCCATCATCCGCAACTTCTTGCATATTAAGGCAATAGATTATATCAGAAAAGCTCAATTAACCTTAACCCCAGCCAAAACCTGCAGGGTTCGCCTTGGTTTTGGAGCTAAAGAGCAAAGGCTATTGTAGGAGTAGAAACGTAGATATATAAACCTTGATCACGCATATATCAGCTTAACGCGTTACACTTTTTTTTGTTAAAAAATCTGAATTCTGATGATGAGAAACAACTACTGATAGTAGTGATTGTAGTTTGTCACAAATCTGAACCACTGTCGCAAATCTGAATTCTGATGATGAGAAACAAAAAAGTAAACGGACGGAATTCATCGTTTACTTTATTATTATTACTCCGTATAATATAAAAAAAAAACTCTGAAGAAAAGACGCACACTAGGAGGCGGATCGGATTGGGATCAGATATATTTTATTAGTTTGCCTGCTGGCTGCTGCAGAAGAACAGGGGAAAAAGCAGCAGCAAGAAAGGAAAAGAATGAAGTGGAAGCTGCTAGGTGCCATATTGGGCCGGCCCAATTGCCTAACGTGGATATGCTAGCTCAGAATCCCCATCCCGGGCCCAATTGACAAGTGACGTTAGGTGCAGTGGTGCACGCACAGCTGGGAAGCAAAAATCCATTTTACCTCCAAAGCTTGGTCCGATTTTACTCCTCGAACTCTAAAGTTAGACATCTTATATCATGTACTCTTAGAACCATTCAAATTACCTCCGTACACTGGATTGAAGTGGTTTTAAAAGCAGTTTCGTCTTAATTTTAGTTAATTAAATACCAATAAATACTTGATAAGATATTAAACCATAAAAAAATTCTAAGCTTCTCAAAATTCTAAGAAAAATCATAGAGGTATATTAGGACACGGAAACCTTAATAAAATAGTCAAAGCTCATGAAAATATATATACAAGCTTTAAAAAAATTAGATTTAGCTCTAGGAAATGGAAAAAAATATACAAAAATCACAAAACATTCTAATCGGTGTATAAATGTGTTTCAAAAACTTTCCACAACAAAAATATAAGATGCAATCTGGTTGCATCATACTGTTTTTTTATGAAAACTTTACAAAACATGTTTAAACATCAATTACAATGTTTCAGGATTTTTTCCCATAATTTTTTGATATTTTCCCCAATTTTCTAGATCCAAATATAATATTAAAAGCTTCTAGAGATATTTTCATCAAATTTTATTTAGATTTGTCGCATCTAAATCTATCTCTAGGATTTTTGTCGGGATTTTAGATGCTTAGAGACATTTTACGTGGTGGTTTAAAAACCTTAATTATCAAGTATTTCCTAGATTTTAATAAAAAATGGGGCGAAACCACCTTCAAAATCGCTTCAAACTATGCTATGGAGCTATTTGAGACTTAAAGACATAAGATGTGTTGTTTTAGATTTTAAGGAGGAAAATCAGACCACAACGATAGTTTAAAGTTTAAGGAGGTTAAAGGCTTTCTTTTCGCACAATTGCTTGCAATGGTCTTTCACCACAGTCCATGTGGTCTATGTTATTGACGAATGTCTATGTTATCAACTTTGTAGTGCTTTACTTTTACTGTTTAAAAAGTTCGTGTAACTTAGTTTTACTTATTTTGCCCTCCGCCATGCTAGAAATTGAGGAGATACACCCTTACAAGTTGTCATGATCCAAATCGACCTTTTTGTATTCGGAATGTTGAAATATAAAGTAAATTTTCTACATTCAACATTATCTTAAGCTTTTGGGTTAAATCCATCGGTGTATGCAACTCAATACGATATCTGGCCCCGCGAGAGGTTTCGAGTTTGGATCCTAACAAGTGCAATTAAATAAAAATAATAATTTGATGGGTGAGAGAGTGTTGAAATATAAAGTGAATTGTCTATCTTCTCATAAGCTTAAATAAAAAACAAAATAGAGTACAAGAGGAACCTAAAAGCAAGGTCTGAGCGTGTGACAAGCAAGCTAATTGGCAACCACAGGCCAATGGGTCGAGCGAGGAGATAGCTGCACAACACCACTCTTCAACCTAGCATATGGCATCCGATCCCAAAAGGCAATAGGTTAAAGGCATGTATGCAACATACTCCATGTGTGGAGTATATCTGAGAACAAGTTCCTCCTCCTAAAGTTTACTTCCTATCCCATCTAATGTTTGGACACATACATGGAGTATTAAATATAGACTAAAAATAACTAATTGTACCGTTTGCGACTAATTTACGAGGCGAATCTTTTAAGCCTAATTAGTCCATGATCTGACAATGTGATGCTACAGTAACACATGTGCTGATGATGGATTAATTAGGCTTAATAAATTAGTCTCGCGGATTATTGACGGATTCTGTAATTTATTTTTTATTAGTATCCGAATATCCCATGCGACACCCTTATGTGATACCCGATGTGACATCCCAAAACTTTACACCCTAAATTTAAACAAGGTCTGAATTTGGTTTGGTGGCGCAGCATCAGCCGGCAGCAGCAGCAATACAGACAAGCGCGAGGAAACCGACCAGATTTAGGTTTCGTTTGGAACTTTGGATAGTTGGTTTCTCAAAAGACACTACCGGATACAGGAGCTTTGCCGAGTGCCAGGGGCACTCGGCGAAGCCCTAAAAACACTCGGCAAACGACACTCGGCAAACCCTTTTACGGCAAATGCTAGTTTGCCGAGTGCTTTTGTCGTGCACTTGGCAAAGACGTTGCCGAGTGCCCAAAAAACACTCGGCAAACTTTTTTCCAAAAAAATAAAAAAAGTCACGCCGACACCACGCCCGCACCACCAGCACCGCCGTCGCCACCACCATCCACGCCTGCTTGGAGGCCACGCTGCCGGATCCGCCGCCAGTGAACTCCCCACCGGATCCACCGCCCGAGCGCTCCTCCCTGCCGGATCCGTCGCCGAAGCACACCTCCCCGACGGATCCGCCGCCAGTGAACTCCCCACCGGATCCACTGCCCGAGCGCTCCTCCCTGCCGGATCCGTCGTCAAAGCACACCTCCCCGATGGATCCGCCGCACCAGCACTTCTTCGAGGCTGGATCCGCCGCCCGTGGGCTAATCCCCGCCGGATCCACGCCGTTGTGGAGACGTGGAGGGAGGGGACGAGGGGCGTGGCGCCCCCAGCCAGACGTCGGGTTTGCGCTGGCCTCCTCTCCGGTGCCATGCGACGAGGGAGGGAGAGAGAGACAGAGGGAGGAGCGGAGCCGCACGCGCTGGCCCGCTGCGCCGCTGCGTGGGAGGGAGGGAGGGGCGGCACCGACCGCCGTATCTCTTCGGCGGGGAGGCGGCGCCGGGGAAGAAGGTAGGGGAGGGGGGGAACCGAGAAAGAAGGGAGGGCCGGATCCAGAGGAGGGGAGGGAGGGAGGGGGTGGCACCGGCTACCGGATCTCGCCGGTGGGGAGGCGGCGCCGGGAAGTGGGAGGGGAGGGGCGTGACGAGGAAGAAGGTAGGGAGGGGAGCCGGATGAGGAGGCCCGGGGAGGAGGGGGAGGCGGCGGCGGAGGGGAAGAGCCCACCGAGAGAGGAGGGAGGGGGGCGGGCCAGGGGAGGAGAGGCGGCACTGGGGCCAGTGGAGAGAGAGAAGGGTGGGGGTCTTTGGGGACGCGGTTAAGTAGAATATTTTGCCCTTGTTTAGTTCCACCCCAACTTTCAAAAATTTGCTACAGTACCTGTCACATCGAATGTTTGCGGCCCGTGCATGGAGCATTAAATGTAGACGAAAAGAAAAACTAATTGCACAGTTTGGTGGGAAATTGCGAGACGAACGTTTTGAGCCTAATTAGTCCATGTTTGAACACTATTTACCAAATAAAAACGAACGTGCTATAGTAGCCCCAAAATCCAAATTCCTACAACTAAACACAGCCTTTATTTGTTTGCCGAGTGTCCCAGATGGGGCACTCGGCAAAGTTTTTTTTTCCATTTTTTTCTTCTCTTTTTTTTTTGCCGAGCGTTCCAGATCTGAGCACTCGGTAAAGTTTTTTTTCATTTTTTTTCTTCTCCTTCTTTTCCGTAAAAAATATTTTATTTTATTTGCCGAGTGTTTTTTAAACACTTGGCAAACCACCCTCTTTGTGAGTTTTTTTTTTTGACACTTGGCAAAACAACATGTTTGCCGAGTGTTTGTTTTTGCCGAGTGTTTTTAGCGTGGCAGTCGGCAAAGCACTTGTTCGCCGAGTGCCCGGGGAAATACACTCGACAAACGTAAATACACTCGGTAAATTTGAGGATTCCGGTAGTGAGAATCACAAGAATCAACGCCAAAATGGAATGTTTACCGAGGGATTCGAAGCCGGATCATACTTTTATTCAACGCAGCGTTTCAGTTCGACTGTTTGTGGTCTCCCTTTTACTATAGTGATCATACTTTTTTAGTTGGTCTTTTTTAAGTGCAATAAGTTAAAATAAGTTGAATTTAAGTTGCTCTTCGCACAAAACAAGATTCTATTTTTTAAGAATATTTTAACTTATATGATTTTTAAGAAGATATTTTTTTTTTGGAAATTAGAATCCAGTCTACCAACTAAATGATTTCATAAAGGACTCTGACTTATCATCATCTGAAACATTTTTTAGATCTCTACCAAACATATCCTTAATACGACATTAGCCTAGAGGAGACCATAATTTTTCAGTTTCTTCTTCTTTGGAGAATTAAGCAATGGCTGACGACGACAGTGGTGTATTAGCCACTGAGCCTGACTGCTGCCGTAGTCGTAGAAGCGGTGGCCTGGTGTGGGCAAGTATGATGCATGAGTATCACAAAAAGGGCTGGGGAAAAAAGAAAAGGAAAAGGAATCAACAAAAAGGGCTGGGGAAAAAGAAAAGGAAAAGGAATCATGCGTGCAATATGATTGTAGATACTACATGTGTCGAACAACGGGAGCAGGAGGAGGATGAGTGGTGGTGGACTGGTGGTGGTCACGGGATCGGAGTGACATGATCAGCTAGCAGGATTAAGGACGGAGATGGCTGGCCTAGGCCATAACTGAGCTAGTGAAGTTTTAGCCATTACTCGATCTGGCTAAACGGACGTTATTAGACGGGCTAAACGCTCGATCAAATGGGACGAACGACTGATTAAACGAAAATGACATGTCACAGTGTAGCGTTTGTCGTCTCCACCGCGGGCGCCCGTCGCCAAAGACGATAGACGATGAAGATCGATCACCCTGACGAAAGAACACTACGCCAACGTACACTCATAGTCACATAAAATAAAATGGGTTCACCACCTCGACCCTCGACCGGGGTTTGTCGACCCCTGACCCAGATTCACAGGTTCATTTTCGATCTGAAGCGTAAAAATCTCTCGCATGAGTACACGTACCACGACCCGATGCTTCGACCTATGCGTATACTAGCTGGAATTTCGGTGCCGCACACAAACACAGCTTTCTTCTTGGACTCTATCATCGACACAGGTTGTGGCCACGAACACACACTAGTAGAGAACAGACCTTTGATCCTCGGCTAAAATGGGCTCTAGTCCCGGAATTTTTTGCGCCCGGGACTAGAGATACCTTTAGTCGGTTGGTGGCTCCAACGGGACTAAAGGTCCCCGCCCCAACGGCTATCGCGCCAGATGAGGTGGCGGGGACCTTTAGTCCCGGTTGGAGCCACCAACCGGGACTAAGTATACTTTTTACTCCTCGGTTGGTGGCTCCAACCGGGAGTAAAATCTACTCCCGGCCGTGGCTGCGCCCGGGTTGAAAGATTACCTTTAGTCCCGGTTGGATCCACCAACCGGGACTAAATGTTCTCCTTTATAAATCGGCCGTCTCCTCCTTCCTCCCGAGCCCGAGCTCAAGACATTTTGAAGCTCACTGCAGTAGTGTTCTTGCTTCCTCCCTTCCTCCATTGTTCCTCCATCCATTATTCGATTCCTCCATCGATTTCTTGATTCCTCCGTCGATTCTTGGTTGTAAAGGTTACCAATCTCATACTCTCATTTTCACCATTGTCTTATCTCATTTTGTTCACTATATATATATATGGTTCTTTATTTTGGTTTTTTTTTCATTTGTAAGCAATTTGAGCTCAAAATCACTTCAAGCTTGCATATTTACATGAAATAAGGTTAAAGTAGCTAGTTGAACTTGCGGACCGTGTTCATCTCGGCGAGCACGTTCTCTGCCGAGCGGTAACGGACGTCAAGGAGGAGCTTTGATTCTACGAGGGAGAGCGGCAATGGTCGTGGAAGACCGTGTTCCCTTCCTCGTAGAATTGGAGCTCTTCCGTGGTCAAGTACGGTGCCGTCCTGTGGAGAAATGCTCGCCGAGATGATCACGTAAGCAAGGTCAACTAGTACGGATGGTTATTTATTCACATGTCCTGATATCGTCGCAGTAGTCTGTCAATCACCGTACCCAAACGTAGTATATATATAAATATAAACTTAGAAAATAGTTAGAAAATTATAGAAAATCCATACTAGTTGAACTTGCGGACCGTGTTCATCTCGGCGAGCACGTTCTCTGCCGAGCGGTAACGGACGTCAAGGAGGAGCTTTGATTCTACGAGGGAGAGCGGCAACGGTCGTGGAAGACCGTGTTCCCTTCCTCGTAGAATTGGAGCTCTTCCGTGGCCAAGCACTGGTGCCGTCCGGTGGAGAAATGCTCACGAGATGATCATGTAAGCAAGGTCAACTAGTATGGATGGTTATTTATTCACACGTCCCGATATCATCGTAGTAGTAGTCATTATGTGTGTACATTCCCATTCTTACATTAATTTGCGAAAATATCATATGAATTACTTACCCGCCGTAATAAAAACGAGAACACAATGACCATTAAAAATATCATTGTTTAGAGATCTAGATAATTTTATAGTTTGTTAATTTTATTTGTTTATAAAAGAAGAAATTTATAGTGTATTAAAAATGAGTATAGAGAGTAGATGTGGCGCTTAGGGTCCTCGGCCTCTCATGGGTTTCCAAAGCGACTTAGGCGGGCCTTCCTCTCATTCCATGCGGCAAGTGTCGTGATGAGATGAAGATTATGATGGAGTACCGAGTGAAGAAGGAGGGTCCCAACAAGGATCGTATCTTCTACAAGTGTCCGGATCGCAATGTGAGTTATTTTATCGTATTTAATGATTATGGTTAGTTTATACCTATTTTCATGATGGTTGTGATTAAAGTTCTAATTTTTTGTTTTAATTTCAGTGGGATGGCAAGTGGGCGATGTTCAAAGCTTCTCTTTGGGAGGAAGAGTATGTTGAACTCGTGCAAAATATCTTGCACAACAATGTGTGTGATCTGGCGGCTAATGAGGCGGTGATCCGGCCGAAGAAGCCCAAAGATGTTGCACAATCGGGGATCCATGCTGTTTTAGTTGAGATTGGTCATGAAATCCTTGTGCTCTGAAATGTATTTTAGCTTTAGTTCTTTTAGTGGTAGTTGGGATTGTCTACATTGTAGCGATGCTTTCATAAATTTGTATCTTTTGTGGTGGCACGCATGTTGTATAAATAATTAATTATGATCTAGGTTTTAATATGATATTTATGTCATGTAATGCGGATGAGCCGTCATTGGATGTATAATGCTGATCGCCGCTCACAAGAGTTCATTGATGGCGTGCATTCTTTATTACGTCTTGGTGAGACAAACAAACGCTGACGGTTTCATGTCTTTGCCCATGTGCCATATGTAAGAATACGGTGGAATATCCTTGCTCAAGGACTCTTCATTCACACTTGTTCAAGTCGGGTTTCATGCCAAACTATATTTGTTGGACAAAGCACGGAGAAACCGGTGTTGTAATGGAAGAAGATGAAGAAGAACAATGGGACGACAATGATATTATTCCGATGGTGCGTGCTTCAATGATCTTGCAATGGGAGAAGTCAAGAAGAGGTAGTCGCAGAAGATGAGTGGTGATGATCTTTGTCGGGTCATTCGTGATGCACAAAGAGAATGTGAAAGTGAAAAGGAGAAGATCAAGTTCGAGCGGATGCTAGAAGATCACAAGAAATTGTTGTACCCAACTTGTGATGCAGAGGCGAGAAAAAGTTGGGAACCACACTAGAATTTTTGCAATGGAAGGCAAAGAATGGTGTATCGACAAGGGATTTGGAGAGTTACTAAAAATCCAAAAGAAGATGCTTCGAAGTACAATGAATTGCCCGCCACTACCTACGAAGCAAAACAAGTTGTCATCCTATGGGGCTAGAAATAGAGAAGATACATGCATGTCCTAATGATCGCATCCTATACCGTGGCAAAGAGTACGAGAAATTGGATGCATGCCCGGTATGCCATGCGCGTCAAGCAGTATAAGATCAAAGCGAGATGACCACGGTGATGTTGAGGGCTAACGTCCACGTAAGAAAATCCCCGCCAAGGTTATGTGGTATGCTCCTATAATACCACGCTTGAAACGTCTGCTCGTAGAAACAAAGAACATGCAAAATTGTTACGATGGCACAAAGAAGACCGTAAGGTAGACAATATGTTGAGACACCTGCCGATGGGTCCCAGTGGAGAGCAATCGATGAGAATTTCGGAGTTTGCAAATGACGCAAGAAACTTAAGGTTTGCTTTTAAGTACATGATGGTATCAATCCTTTTGGAGAAGCGAGCAATGAGTCATAGCACTTGGCACATTACTCTAAGTATCTACAACATTCCTCCTTGGTTATGCATGAAGCGGAAGTTCATTATGATGCCTGTGCTCATCCAAGGCCCAAGCAACCCGGCAATGACATCGATGTGTACCGAGACCACTTATTGATGAACTTCTCATTTTGTGGAATAAAGAAGGTGTACGTGTGTGGGATGAGTACAAACAGAACACTTTGATCTGCGAGCATTGTTGTTCGTAATAATCAATGATTGGCCTGCTCTAAGTAATCTTTCGTGACATATCAAACAAGGGATATAATGCATGCACACACCGCTTCGGTGATATTAGAGGTGTATTCTTGAAAAAAAATGTCGAAAGGTCGTGTACCTTGGCCATCGTCGATTTCTTCCGCAAATCACCCCGTAAGAAAGAAAGGTAAGCATTTTAAAGGGAAATCAGACCACGACCAAGCCTCATAACCGAACCGGTGAGGATGTACTCGATATGGTCAATGATGTGAAAGTCGTCTTTGGAAAAGGACATGGAAGCCAACCTATTCGAAAGACGCCTACCGGTCACGCACTCCATGTGGAAGAAAAAGTCCATATTTTGGGACCTACCCTATTGGCAAGTCACGGAGGTCCGTAGCTCGATCGACGTGATGCACTGACGAAGAATCTTTGTGTGAACCTGCTAGGCTTTATGGGTGTGTATGGAAAGCCTAAGGACACATTTGAAGCACGACAGGACTGCGTTGTTTGAGAGAAAGAGACAACCTACATCCAGAGAAGGCAGGATGATGGACGCCATTACTTACGATCCCGCTAGCTACACTCTAAGCAAAGAGGAGAAGGAAATCATGTTTGAATGCTTAAACAACATCAAGGTACCATCTGGATTCTCCTCGAATATAAAGGGTATTATAAATGTGCCGAGAAGAAATTTCAGTAACTTAAAGTCCCATGAGTATCACGTTCTCATGACATAATTACTTCCGATTGCATTAAGAGGAATTCTACCTCCAAATGTACGCCTAGCCACCGTAAAGCTATGTGCATTCCTCAATGCAATTTCTCGAAGGCAATTGATCCAACTGATCTAGCTAAACTACTGTAATGATGTGGTTCAATGTCTCGTCGACTTTGAGTTAGTGTTCCCTCCTTCCTTCTTTGATATTATGACACACCTCCTAGTTCACCTAGTCAAGGAGATTTTCACTCTCGGTCCTGTGTTCCTACACAACATGTTCCCCTTAGAGAGATTCATGGGAGTCCTAAAGAAATATGTTCACAACCGTGTTTCGCCTGAAGGAAGCATCGCCAAGGGCTATGGAATGTAAGAAGAGGTCATTGAGTTCGTGTTGACTTTATTCCGACCTTGACTCGATTGGTGTTCTGAATCGAGACATGAGGGGAGACTAAGCGGAAAGGGGACACTAGGGAGGAAAACATATATTGGTACGGATGATGATTATTTCAATAAAGCGCACTACAGTTCTCTGAGAACTCCTCTTTGGTAGATCCGTATATTGAGACACACAAGGATCTCTTACGATCCGAAGTTTCTGGGAAGATGAAGCTTGGATTACGCATAAGCACATGGAAACTTTCGGCGGTTGGTTGCGAAAAAAATGTCAAGGTGATGAGAGCATCCATGAGCAATCAGATTTATTGGCTATGCAACCATCATGGCATATCGTCACATACAAAGGGTACGAGATAAATGGGAACATATTCTACACAAGAGCCCAAGATAAAAGGAGTACCAACCAAAGCAAGTGGTGTCCGTGATAGATGCCACAGACCGAATGGGAATAGCGGACATATTATGGACGCATAGATGAAATATGGGAACTAGAATATGCACCTACTTTGAAGATCCCATTGTTCAAGTGCCAATGGGTCAAGGTGACCTGAGGCGGAGTAATGATGAGACAACGAGTATGGAATGACAACGATGAGACCTTAGTAATATTGGGTACAAAGACGAACCATTCGTCCTTGCCAAGGATGTGAATCAGGTGTTCTATGTCAATGATATGTCTACCAAACCAAAAAGAGGGAAAAATGATAATGACTCAACCAAAGAGCCAAAGCGCCACATAGTTCTTTCAGGGAAAAGAGTCATCGTGGGAATTGAGGACAAGTCGGACATGTCAGAAGAATATGAAAAGGATGACCGAATTCCGCCTTCAAAGTGAACAAAGACCCTAGCATCTTGGTAAATGATGAGGACACTCCATGGTTTAAGCGATCATAACCAAGGGACATACATAAAGAAGAAGTTCAACTTCTTTGTGCCCACTTGATGATATAGTGATTTAATATAGTGTGTGTTTGAGATATTATGTAATAATTGTGAATTCAGATGTTTATTATGTCATGTTTTAAATTAAATCAATGTTTGATTTGGTGGGATTTCTCTCTCAAAAGGTAAATTATTAGGATCTTGAGTGATGAAAAATTAAAATATTAACGTTAAAATGATATGAAAACAAATTTCCTGTCCAAAACCAATAATTTTAATAATTTTAATTAAACACTACATTTTTGCATTAACGAAATAATAAATATTAGTTCCATTATGTTTTATAATTCTAACAAAAAAAAAAAAGTTAGGTTATCGATTTTCCTATGTGCAATAAACAAAAATAAAATTCATATTTTAACAAAATAATTTTATGCCTTTTATTTAATTTACTATGTATTTAATAAAAACTATTGCATTTCTATTGTATGTAACAAGACTATTGCTTAAAACAGTGGGAAAGAAGCTGCAGCCACCTTTACTCCGGGTGGGAAGCCCACCGGGAGTAAAGGTGGCTCAAATTCATGACCCTCAAAAAAAATCCTTTCTCGGTGCGTGTTACCAACCGGGAGTAAAGGTATACTCTTTACTCCCGGTTGGTAACACGCACCGGGAGTAAGGTACTTTTACTCCCTTTGGTAACCAACCACCGGGAGTAAAGGGTTTTACTCCCGGTTGGTGGATGGCAGGGAGTAATTCTCTCTCGCTATATAACCTCGGCCTTTGGCAGATCGATCCGCTCGTCTTCTTCCTCGTCGAACACCGCCCGCCAGGCTTCTTCTTCGGCAAGCGTCCGTTCGCCTTCCGTGACACGGCGTGCCGTCTTCTTCCTCGTGCGGCCTCCATCTGGCTGCCCTGTCTCCCTCCTCCGCTTGCCGTGGCCTCCACCGCGCGCCTCCTCCGCGCCTCGACACGCCCTCCTCCATGGCGTTGCCGTGGCCTCCACCGTGCCTCCTCCTCCGCGCTTGCCCGTGGCCTCCACCGCGCCCTCCTCCGCCTCGACACGCCCTCCACGCGCGTTGCCCCACCGCGCCCGCCCGAGGCCCTCCAAAGAGGTACTTGCCGATATTTGGAACTCTAAATGATTTTAAATAAAAACATATCTTAAGGCAAGTTTTGAATATTTGGAACTCTAAATGACAAGTATAATTAAGGATCACCAATAAAATTACTTTAGAAATTAATTGGATCGATATAAATCCATGGCTTGTATAATAAACACGCTATATATTATTCGGAAACAACGCTACGAACCATCCGCTTGCTGTTAAGATATGTTTGTTAATAAACACGCTATATATTATTCGGAAACAACGCTACATTAATAGAAGAATTTTTTCTATCTTCATAGATCAATGTTTGTTAACGAAATTTTATCCAAATATATTCATGTAGGGTCTTTTTTTTTGAAGGATTTGTTGTAGGATATATAATGGTCAAATAGGAACTCAATTTTGATACCCAGTTTGTAAACTAAGCGTTTTTTAGTTTATCAAAAATATCACATGTTTCTTCATTTGTGAACTTTGAATATACAGATATAATATATTAATGTTGCTAAAGTAATATGAGCATTACATATTTTTTCCGGGAAGACTATCTTCAAACTTTATATCATAGCATCAGAGATCGCCTGTAAAAGAAGAAAATAAATTCTTATCATTTCGGAAATAGTAATGGTTATATGAGCAATAAGACACATATACTTACATTTCATAATGACTTATACTTATATTATTAACATAGAATTTTCTCATATGATGAATGACTACATGGTTGATCACATGGTACATAGGATCACAACATCACGCACCGACACCGCCCCGGCCCGCCTCACGTCGTCGTCGTCGTCGTCTGTAAATCAAAGACATGCCCCGCCTCACGTCATCGTCGTCAAGACACGGCCACCGCTAGCGACGACACGTATATATCGTCATTTGTATTCATATGCATTTCGTCCATGCGTTTCTATGTATCTGGCGAGCACCGCCGCCTCGTTCACCCATGTGTACAGATATATATACGGCGGAGTGGAGCACCGCCACTCTTGTCACACCGCCTTTTTCGCGCCCTAATTCGCCCTAGTACCGGCGTAGTTCGTCCTAGTGTGGCTAATTGCGTCCCGTGATCGAGGGCAAGATTTAATAATGCATATTGTTTGTAGATTTTACGCATGTAATAAGCAAAGATTTGACGTACTATATATTGGTTTTGTTTTTGAAGCTAGATGGCCGACCCGAGAAATATGGATGAGGAGGAGTTGATGATGAATTTGATCAACTTTGGCACTCAAGTTGCCGGCGATGATGGTGCTAAAAATAACATGCAAGAGGATGTAGATGACGGAGTCGAGATTTTAGCTCTTGAACAAAATGAGCAACAA
Organism: Miscanthus lutarioriparius; assembly: GCA_904845875.1. NCBI lineage: Eukaryota > Viridiplantae > Streptophyta > Magnoliopsida > Poales > Poaceae > Miscanthus > Miscanthus lutarioriparius. The sequence continues at coordinate 1,722,193 of CAJGYO010000008.1, forward strand.
CATATTGGCCAAGTATATATTTTTTATTATTAGCTATATATATATATTATCATATGTCCTATGTGTGCTCATGACATTAAAAATAATGTTTATGTTTTGTAGCCCTCTGGATCGACATCAACAACTACAACGAAGAGTAAAAATGTTCGAGGTCCCAAAAAGCCATTGGAGGGTCGCTTCATCATCTCAGAGTTCAATGTGGATACAGGAGAACCGGGGGGGCCGAATAAAATGAAATTTGTGCACCATTGTGGTTACCTTTCATGGGACCGACTCGATTAGTACCCGTGAATGGAAGAAGAAGACCAATGCTCCTCATATCAGTTTTGTCTCCGATCGTGACAAGGCGTTAATTTGGAATGATGTCTTGGTACATTTCACGCTCCAAACAGATGATTATGATGATATAATAGATGGTGATGAATTGAAGGAGCGAGTTAGGGATTGGGCAATGAAGAAGATGGCCACCCAGTTTAGACTTGGAAGAAACACCTATACACGACGTATGTCAAGAAGAACATAGCACCAGATTTTACTGTCCCAGGCCCGATCTCAAAGCAGAGGCCCTATTGGGATGAGTTTGTACAGTACAAGACTTCGGAAGAGGGTGTGAGTCGGGTGATAAAGAACCAACATAATGCCCAACAGAAGACATACCACCATACCTTGGGATCAGGTGGCTACCCGACTGCCATTAAGAAGTGGAACAAAATGGAAGCAGACCTTCTTGCCCAGGGGTATCAGACCAGAATCACTCGAGAGTGGGGAGAACGTGCAAAGAATTGGTTTTTCGCTCATGGGAACACTAGACCAGGAGACAGTGGAAGTGCGTTTATGGCAAGAAGCGCAAGAAGCAGCAGAAAGATTGCTTTATGCTCGAGAGAGCTCTTGCTAGTGGTGCGTTCAGCCCAACAGAGAGAAGGATGAGTGACATACGCCATCGGGACTATTGAACATGGTGGCGAACTAGAGGCAAAGGAAGTGTCTCGTGGGAGCATGGATTCCCTCAGATGAGACCTTCCTCTGAAGTCGCCAGAGAAAGAAGGAAGAAGAGGCACACCGGCTCCAGAGGTTGGAGGAAGCGGTGCGTGAAGCATGTGAGCGGAAAAAAAACCTTGAAGCGAGAATGCAGGAGGAAATCAAAAGGCAAGTGCAAATAGCGGTGAGTGCAAGCAAGCGGGCATCGAGCCGAGGAATCAACATTAGCCAATCATTGGGTTGAAAAGCAATTGCGCTTCCACGGAGATACCAAATCAAGGGGGACACAGGATTGCGCTTCCACGTGGATGACGTCATCGAACCTTGTACAACGTGTGAGCTACACATTCGAAGGAGAATTCCACAATCAAGGTGGCTATCGGTCTTGTTAATCCTATCGACCGAACCAAGACACCAAGGATTCATGGGAATATAATCCAAGAAGGATATGCCACCATCTCGGTAGATAAAGTGAAAAAGGTTTTAGTGATTTGCCTCTTGACATTCCTGGAGGTGATGGCGAGAAGACTCTAGGAGAAGCGGAGAAGACATTCATTCTATGGCGCAAGCGCTACATCATCATTCCAGGGATGTCGGCTCCACCTCCTCCTGAACTACCTCACCATAGGTATGTGCGGATGAAAACACTACATCATTAATTTGTATTGGCTTAAATAATTAACAATCTGCTCATAATAATATGTCATTCCTTTTTTGTAGCAGATCCTCCCCAATCTAAATCCAATTGTTCAATCGCTTGAGATCATCATAGTGCTCTGTCACGATGACATTTGTGTTGGAAGACGAGGCTGCATCCACACCCTCTCCAAGGAGGTCTCCAACGCCACAGCGGCCGCCACCTCCAAGGAGGTCTCCAACGCCGCCGCCAACACCTCCAAGGAGGTCTCCAACGCCCGCCAACACCTCCAAGGAGGTCTCCAACGCCTCCCCGCCCCGCCTACCAAGAAGCCTAGCAAGAGGTCAGCCCCTCAAGCGAAGAACCAGTCCCCCTTTGCAAAGAAAGCCACCGTGAAACCAAGGGTTATTCCCAAAATAATATCTCAAGAGAAGGAAGAAGGAACTGATGCATATAAAAAAGACATGTCTAGATTCTATGACAAACTTAAAATGAATCAAGAAGCAAGGAGAAACCCGGAGAAACCGTACTTCTTCAGTAGCTCGGATATTTTAAGAAAAAGGTGATTTCTTACCAAAGCATCAACAATGGGAATCTCGTAAGTCGTCCAAATCAACGTTATCAGACTATGACCGCACTCTCACCAAGTCAATTGAGGCACAGAGAAAAAAGAAGCGGGCGGGGAAAGGAGTTGCCCAACTCGGACAACAAGCGCACCAATCAATCCCCCGCTAGTTGTTGGTAATGAATATGGTTCGAATTTAGGATTAATGCATCAGCAAACATACCTCCGGATGTCGATTTGGATCACCTTGGTGAATTTCTTGATGAGACTGGTCTCGACCTTTACCAGATGTTTGGTGATGGAAACATTGAGAGTGCGTGGCGGAGGTTGATATTTGGAAGAAAAAATTTGTACTAGGCGAGTCTATACAACCCTCAAGCCTTATCTCGATCTGGGGGACGCAAATGTACCGCTAAACAAGTGGTACATGCAAAGGCGTCTACCAATGGAGACTTCTGCGTTGGTGTCGTAATTAGAGACGAACATTGGTTCCGTGGCGATGATGTTATGTATGTTGACTTTGCGAATTTCATCAACTATGCCACGACCTCTCCGGACAAAGTTATCATTAGTCGCTATTGCTCGTAAGTAATAATTCTTTTCGATCTATTATTAAACTCATCATATGTGTGTATATGCATATAAATTATCCTAACAAGTACTATATATATGCAGATTTACAATGATGAGCTTTCGAGAAAGGAAGGTGCAATGAAATTGGTTTTGTTGATCCCCATATAGTATTCAAAGACCCAATTACTCCAATGACTAATTGGAAGTCCGAGTCGAGAGTAACCTCATGAACTCTTAGTGAACCAACGCATACAAGAAGGATATACTCTTTCCTATAACTTCAAGTGAGTGTTAATCATGTCGATCATAGCCTTAATGGCTCATATGTTGATTCTAGTTAATTAATGAGTGTTATGCGTTATATCCTATAAACACATGCAAAGCAATCATGGATATTGATGGACATCGATCCGGTGAAAAGTCACTTGATAATCTATGACTCGATGAGAAAACCACAACAAGACTACCAAGATATGATAGATATTATCCAGAGGTAATTTTGAGATCTCTAGCAACTATATATACACACAAACATGATGATTAACTATATCGATGACGTGGCAAATTTTTTATTGGGCGGTGTTTGGAAAACCTTTATTGAGAAGCAACACATGGAAAAATGCAAAGCGCCATGAATGTAATCCCTTTGAAAGTAAGTCCCCGAATCGCATCATCTTTATTAATTCAACATATAGCTTTCACCGGATCACCAGATTGGATGACAAATCTTTTTCTCGTAAAGTGGTGTCTAAAGCAGAACAGGGAACAACTCATTGTGGTTACTATGTTTGCAAGTTTATCAAGGTGCTCTCCCAAAGAACTCCTGAGAGAGACTCAAAGTACGTTAAAATACACTATATATTCATTTAATTATTATTATTGATTGTGTTACTATGTCTTTATATATATATATATGTACATATATTAATTTATTTTCCTTTAATTCAAACTCAGACTCGATGGTTGGAGGAAAAGGTCATACGGCAAGACCAAATCAAAGCAATTCAAGAGTCTATAGCGGATTTTTTAATGAGCAGGTCATCGATTCCAAGGCGAGTTCTACTTGACCCAACACCGCCATTGAAGCCAAGCTAGAGGATGAGAAGAAACTTGTTATGTCACAACAACTATAATGCAATCTTTTGTAATATATGCACATGAAATAATATAATGTAAAATACACATATGCATGCATGCATGTAAATATATATATGATGATGCATGCATATATATATATATATATATATATATATATATATTTCTATGATTGAATTGTGTGATTTAATACGTTCATTGTGCTTGACCGAAAAACATACTATATGCGGCGTATAAATGTATAATTAGCAGCGTACAATACGACTTCGAAAACCTATTTTGAAAAGAAAACAAAAAAATGAAAAGAAAAGAAAAAAGAAAAAAACCTTTAGTCCCGGTTCGTATTACTAACCGGGACTAAAGGTGCCGGCCATCGTGGCATGTCAGGAGGCACCTTTAGTCGGTTGGTGTTACCCACCGGGACTAAAGGTCCTCCTTTAGTCCCGGTTCCTGACCCGGGACTAAAGGACCCCCCCTTTAGTCCCGGATGCTTGCTCCCGGGTGGGGAACCGGGACTAGAGGGGGTTCCCCACCGGGAGTAAAGCCCGGTTCCCCACCCGGGAGTAAAGCTCGGTTCTGTACTAGTGACAACAAGGATATGCATGATGCTACGCGCGTGCCATGCCCCAGCAACTCAACAAAAATCGAGCTAGCTAGGATTATCCATTACACGGGCGGTGTTTAAACAAGCTAAACGACTGAGTGTTCGATTCATTCAGTGAGTGTAGAGGATCGGTTGCAGCGTCGCCGTCAGTCACGCAAGAATATGGTGCGCGCGGTGCCGGCGCGCCTCCCGTTCACAGGCGAGGCGAGGCTCTTGCTTTCCTTGCCTTCCACAGGCTGAATGCTCGCCCGCCGCCGATGCCTGTCTTTGTGTGTGTGTCCCTGTCCTGTCCTGCTGTCCTCTCTCCTCTCTCCTCACTCCTCACTCCCCACTCCACGGAGGAGAGGAGAGGAGCGTCCCATTCGTTCCCAGCCGAGCCGATCCATCCATCATCCACTAGTGCTACTGCATGCTACCTTGTGTGTGCTTGGCTGTGATCGCCGCTACCTGTCTCACTGTCTGTTGCTGTCCCTCGTTCCGTTGCCTGCTTTATTTGCAAACTGCAGATTATTATTTATATAATATATACAAGCAGTCGCTTTTGCTGCTGCCTGCTGCTAACATAACATCTATCTATCCATCTATCTGCTACTGGCCACTGGTACCACTGAGAAAGAGAAACCCTGCTGCTGCCACTTATCACTTATCTAGTGGCACACAAGAGCCACTTCAGTGTTCCTACTAGATAGATCACTGCAAGCATGAAGCATGTACTACGTGTGCTGCTGCCTACCTGCAGTGAGTGGCACTCTATTTAGTGGCTCTGCTGCCCTGCCTATGCATGTGTGGTGGTGTGTGTGGACACTGGACATACGATTGCCACCTGCCTATATATGCTTCTTTCTTTTCTTTTCCATCTTTTCCTGTGGCCAGCAAAAATTTATACAGCTGTCCCCTAGTACGTCGTCGATAGCTATATATGAGTGGATAAGAAGTGCAAAGATAAAGATATGGATATGTGTGTAGTTCCTCTAGATCGAGTCATATATCACTCCCAATTACAGCATATTACTACTGTCAGTCTCAGCTCAACAGAAGGCAGTACACATATAGCTATCCACCCAATAATAAAATATATAATAATCTGCAAATAAAAAGGCCGGCATGCATGCCCAATTTTCTCTTTTCCATGCCACGATATGATGGATACACACAGTACTACTGCTGGTACTTCAAGTTGCTAACTTTGGAAGCAGAGTTTAGGTTGGAGCTGAAAGTAGGCCATGCATCAGCTGGTTCATTCATCACCCGCCACCAGTTTTCAGTGAAGTATACTTGCCTGCCACTGCACTGCAACATTTTGGCCGGTTGCCCGACTAACCATACTCCAGTAGTTAGGCATGCCTACATCTTGGTGAAAATATATAAACCTTCTGGACTGGATTAATATGCAATAGTCTCTGATCCATCATCCATGGGTCATACAGATTATATAACATATGAAATTCAGTGTCTGAACTTCTGAAGAATTAATAATACTTCTATTACTGCAGCTGTGCTGTGCTATATGCATGGATCAGTCATCACTCATCAGTGTGGTTCTGGGCATGGGATGGGAACAGACAGACTGCTGTAGCCTGGCAACTTGCATGCTCAAAAGGGTATTCATACGAGTGGTCGTTTTTGTAACGACCTTTCCAGAAAGAAGAAAGCGAGAAAAAGAAAGGCGACACATTTTCATCTCCTACCAGATTGTGAAATTTCTTGTTACTATTTTTGTGTGTGTGTGTATATATATATATATGTAGCCCCGGCATTCATTTCAGGTCATGATCAGGGGCCCACTGTTGAGGGAGAGAGATCTTGTCACTAGTTAGTTTCCTTTTTGTGGATTCTGTTGCTCAGTGTAGTATAGTTCTCGGATAAGAGGGGCAGCTCTGTTCTGCTACTGACTAGTAGTGAGCAGTGAGAGCAGAGAGCTCCTCTACTGGCTGCTATAGATAGCAAGCCTTGTAGTATTTTATATTATATTCAAAAAAGACCTTGCATGATGTTGGTTGGTTAAGTTTTTTTGTTGTTGGAGTTGGTAAAGTTCTCTTTGTTCGTCTTGTCTTGTTGGGGAATAATAATGCATGGATCCTGCTCTGTTCTTTTTATTCTCTTTGCCGATTCTCTATATCTCTGTCTAGTTCCCTCTCACTTTCTCTCTCTCTCTCTATCTCTCTCTCTCTCTCTCTCTCTCTCTCTCTCATCTCATATATATAGCAGGATAATAAAGTTGGCATCTAACATAACATTTATCCACCAGTTAAGTTATTGTTGGTCAAATGGTCATATCCTTTTTTTAAAGTGAATACACAAAGGTAACCTCATCAGGGTGCTAGTAAGTTGACCATAGGAAATTAAGTACTGTATATGATTGGAGAAATAAAGAAGGATTCACAAGTTTGGTTTTGGTGCCATCCGGCCACTACCTAATCTACTTTCGTGAAGCATGATCCATTAATGTTTCAACTCTGAAGATGCATCTAGGTAGCATTAGAATATTTTTTATATATATTGTATGTGTTTACGTGGTTATCATCAGTCCATGCCACCATGTTGTTGATGAACTAACTAACTAATCAGCAGCAGCAGCAGCAACATGCATGGACTCACTCTGCCTTCCGTGTAGCAATGCAAAGAGGGATAGGATAGATGCATGACTTGTGACAAGGAACAAAAGATGATTCTAGCACATGCATGCATGGTTGCAGGGGGAGGAATAAATCTGCAGGTTGCCCTCCCCTGTCCACCACCAATCAGAGTATAGTGTCTTGTGTGAATGAAATCTGAGCCTGGGAGGGTGGTAGTGGTAGGTTGCCCATGACCATGAGCAAAGCCAAACAAGCACTTGCCTGCCACACTCTTCCTCCTCCTCCTCTCAAGGTGGCAGGCATCAAACACACACACACACACACACACACACACAGAGATGAAGGTAGCATAGCAGCATCCACACTCTCCCTCCACTCCACGCCACTAAATATATATTACTACTAATAGATATTTAATATCAACAAGAGGTAGCTAGGCTGAAGTCCATTCATCAGCAACAAGGCAGGCATAACCTCTCACAACAAGGCTTTAATATTCTTAGCTACATATATGCTGGGCACAAGTGTCGCTTGCATACTGAGTACTACTCTCGGCTTGCCGATGTTTCGTTTGGAGGACATGTCTGTCTGTCTGTCAGTTAGTTGGGGCATCGTGATTAACGCTCATCTCTAAGCATGACAGCGAGATGCATCCATGCAGCTTGCATTGCTAGCTACCGGGCTAGCTCCACCCTGTTCGCTTATGCTGAAATTTAGCTTATGCTGATGCTGATGCTGATGCTGAAATGTTGTGAGAAGAAAACACTATTCCATGGCTGAAAAGTAGCTCAAACGAACATGGTGTCCTTAACCTTGCATTGGAGCAAGCACAACATGCACACTTGCTGTTCAGTTGCTGTACTCGATCTGAATGATGTGATCATGCATGCCAAGTCAATCTCCTCTCCCGGCTCTCTTTCCCTCGTCCTGGTCTCTCCTAGCTACCTAATCTTCTTCAAGTCTATTAGAACATCATTATATATGAACATGACTTTCAATATGACATATATGATATTTACCGCTGAGCCTGAGGGGTTAATTTGTACACTGTTCTATTTCCTCTTAATGAAATACATACCCAGACACGAACGTGAAAAAAAAGATATTTCAACTACTAGAAAAAAATCCATGAACATATAAGATATTTATCTAAAATAAAATAGTTATCTATTTCTGACACTTCTGTTTTCATCATGAATAATCTAGTAGTAATACCAATCTTGTGGTATCAATCTCATGAATGTCTAGAGGGCAATCTGAGTCATTGATTTATTAGCTTTATTAACTAACTAATGAAATAAATAATCTAAGAAAAAAAAGAAAAATCTTCTGAAATCCCTAATCACTAGAACAACAAAAGAAGTGGGGAACTTTCCTCCGTAATTACATAGAAGCGATCCAGTGGCCTGGCCTCTTTTTTGGTGTGCACGCCACGTTTGTGTATCACGTACATTATTATAGTGAATGTTAAAACATGTTACACCTACGTGACAACAAAAGCACCTGGCTTCCGTTTTCTTGTATGCAATTTGGTTGTCCTCCTATAGTGCAGCACCTTCTAAATTAAAACATGTTACACGTATGCTAATGAACGTTGGGAATCAAACACACTACAACTTGCAGCTGTCACGTACAGGTGAATGAAAAGCTACATGCTAATCAAATTATATCACGCATGTGTCATGTTCAAAGTTAGAAAATAAAAAGATTTATCATATCAAACAAATCACGCAATATCAGTTAGATCTGGAAGAAAGATTTTTATACATAAAACTTTCCTTATTTATCCTATCTTACCAAATTAAAAATTAAATAAATATATATTTTAACTATTACCTCCTAAGAAATAATAGATGATCCTAACCATCCGTTCTCGTTAAATGAACAGTTCATAGTCATTTGAGGGTACCACAGCAAAACTCATGCCTGGATGACAATGATGGTGAAAGTTAAAAGCGCCAGGCAAACAACAATTCTGGTTGGATTTCTATTTTGTAATAAAGAGAAAATATAATTAATTTGGTATGAGTATGATTTGAGTTGAGGAGTGGTGGCCCACTCACTCACTAGACTATGAGTGCTGATCTCCCAGCAAACTATATATGAGAGTTGGCACTAGCAGTGATCGAGTGTCCCACTAATTCAGTTAGAGTTGGATGATGATATGTAGAAAATCAAATGCAGGCCACCACTTCGATCCACTTGTATGCAGAAATAGAGTCAGATGCAGGTGGGCTGGGTACGGTTGGTGTCCTTCAACTGCGCCACATGTTCTCTCCCAACACCAATCAATAATCCAATCTGCCAACTCATGTAAATCCTGTTTCATTACAAAGTTGGTGCTAGCTTAATTCATCTGCCAATTGCTTCCTAAATTTGTTCTCCTTTTCTTTTCTCCAGTAAAGAGATCAGAACACACTGCGATACGTCAAATTCGTTCCATCTGTGTGAATTTAGTAAAAAATGTTTTTTAACCAAAAATATGTTTTTTTTTCACAATGACAAAGGTGGGTAATTTTTTTTAGAAACAAAAGGGATCCAATGGCTATTGTTGGTTATGATTGTGAGTCTACCAAATTAAATGCGATATGTTTTTAATTATTATGAGATTTTTTAGAACTTATCTTTTTTTTCCTAGCATGTCTCGTGAGAATTTCTAAGATTAAGATGTGTATGTACCTGGCTAGCTATGTGCTAGCATTGTTTTTTATCTAACTCAATAAGCTACTACTGAGGAAAAGTTTGCAAACCGAGGGGCGGTTGGCCAGATGTTGGCTGCTGTTAAAGCTATCTTGTTGAGTGGAGTAGCACACTGCACACACTTTCAACTCTATCTATATCCATGGCATAAGAAAGATAACTCGACTGATAAGGCAATGACATCATACTTTTTTTGTTTTAATAATAATGTGGAGCTGAGAGATGGTGCCTTGGCATGTACTTGGTCTAGTACTGGTGGCCTACTGGAGGGATCGATCTGGTTGATTGTAGCACAAATAAAAACATTTCTTATTCTTAAACTCGTATCTATTTTATTAGTTTACTTTTTGGGTTCATAATGAATCTAGCATACACTGATCACACTCATACAAAGCAAGAGTGCATTGCATTATCAGCGTATGCATGTTCTGGCTGCTAGGAGAGATGGATCGGATGCACTAGCTAGCTAGCAGATAATCATATATAGGATCCTTAAAGCTAGGGTTCTCCACATGAGGGACAACTCAGCTGATTGCCAATCATAGGCAGGATCATGGCAAGCTAGCTAGCTCAATGCAAGGACACTCACCCTTTTTTTATTTAGTTTTGGCAAGGAAAGGCATGTACACACTAGCTAGATAAATAGCTTTGGATTATTATTGCAGTCCAAGTGAGTGTACATGTGTCATGTGTGTGCATGTTTGGCCAATTGAGTGAGAGAAGATCTAGCTAAGGTATACTAGTAGGGTGTAGCAGATGATTAAGTGGCATGCAACTTAGCAAGGGCAGCTATAGCTTTCCTTTCCATGTGATGGATGGTTGGATGGATGCCTTACTTGCTTGCCCCCACCTCGCCGGCCATGTGTGGCATCCAATCACTACTGTTGTTTGTTGAATTTTATTTTTCTATTCTAAATAAACTAGCTAGCTTAATTAGGATGTATTGCCCTTGCCCCCACACAGCAATGCAAATATATAACAATTCCCATTGATCCTCACGTCAAGAATCATGCGTCCTCCTACCTTCTCATTTCTCTTCATATTCATGTAACCGTTAGGTTGACTTCTCCCTCACACAGTTAAGCTAGTCACAACTCACAAGTCACCACAGTACATACATACCATGCAAGGACTTCCATAATTTCCTCTTTGCAGAGAATGCTTATTCTTACATATATGTCATTTTAATTAATTCATTTTCTTCAAAAGAAAATGATTAATTTCTTTATGCAAAGATTGCATCAACTACTACGATTGAGATTGGACGATAAATAATGAACAATAATTCCATTAATTCCTCAAAAAAATTTACTAACAGATACAAAAAATTTACTAGTTGGACATTTTGACGCAGTTATGAGAGCAGTGGTTGATAGTTGTGAGTGTGACCCAATATATCTCGCTCTTAATCTGAAGATGATCGATGACACTAGCTCATTTGATTGAGACAGTGTAGCCACAGCAGCTATCTATCTACTGCATATATATAAAGCTCACCAAACACAAGAAAGTCCGCCTGATTTTTGTAAAATATAAAGACCGAATTTAAAATAAAAATAAAAATGCAACCACTAACTAACAATTATTAATTAGCATCGATCAGTAACGAACGTTTGGAGAGAGAAAAAGATGGAAGTGGCACTGCTGCACGAACTGAATGAAATGCATGCACAGGGATGGTAGGGCTGGATTTTGGTTGGCTTAGCTTAGAAAGCAAGTGACTGTTATTAGCTAGGATTAGGCGATGCAATGCAAGTCAGTGCAGCTGCAGTTGCAGTGCAAAGGACAGGCGATCTGAACTGAACAAAACGTTTGCATTGGTTGCAGGTTCAGATGAGTTGGAGTTGCGTTGCTGCTGATGAGATAGAGGTGAGTGAGTGAACAAGCAAGCAAATTGCAGTGCAGGCATATTATTTTTGTTTGGCTGGCCTGCTAGTACTGCCAGAGGCCAGCAGCCACCACTAGCACTAGGCAGGGACACCTGCACCACCACTGCCTCACTACCTCTTTATTTAGCTACTAGTATTAGTTGCCAACTGCCAAGCAAGCTAGCTGTTCATCAGCATCAATAATAATCAGCTCACAAAAGGAAGAAGAAAAGGCTTTTAATTAATTATTAATAATGGGGAATTGCATGCTAATTACAACAAAGACAACTGTATTGGTTAAGATGTTCCTAGCTAGCAGTATATACATATTATTACCAGGTGGTGTTATTTAGTTTTTTTTTTATTTCTGGAAATAACTGAACCGCCAATAAAGGAGCATATATGTGACAAAATAGCAGGGAGATGAGAGCGCATTTTTCCTGTGGCTCCAGCCTTGCAGGGTGACACTATCACACCAGGAAAGGAATCATTCATCATCACAAAAGAAAATATTTGCATGGACATGGAGTTGGACACCTTGCTTTCTTTCCTGGCTAGCTGCTGAAATGCTGAATGCTATACTATTACTCACTCCCCACTCCTGCTTAGATCCCTTTCTCTTCTCACACCCACACCTGCATATGTACCAATGCAAATTGGAGTAGAGTAACAAGCAATCCAAATTAACACAAACAATAAGTCTTCTTCAATTTATTTCTTCATTCTTTTTTTTTTGGGGGGGGTATGGGGGGTTGATAATTTCTTCATTCATTATTCAGCTATAGTGGTGATAGATGCCCTTCAGGTTAACTAAGTAATGGAGTGCTCACTGTCACAGCATTAATCCTAGCCCGCACACTAAAATATGAAATTAAGGCTATATATACCACTAGTACTAGCTAGAAATTGGGGAGAGATGCATGTCCTGCTGGTGGCTTAATTAAGGTTAGCTGCTAGTAGCTGTTGAACCGATACAAGCTATCCATCTATGAGTAAGTAGCAAAAACACATGCATGCATGTTTTACACATTTAGGCAGGAGGCAGGGGAGGAATTAGGAGACGCATGGCCATTAAACTGTCCACAAGTTATACTAGGCAGCCAGGTTTAACACACCTCTAGTTTTCTCAATCACACTTAATTGGTAGCGTACGTGCGTCTCCCTTGGCCACCAATTCACTATTACTATTGCTGCCCTCTCTCTCTCTCTCTCTCCCTCCAACAAGGAAGAGGCTATAAGAGACAGAGAAAGAGAGTTGGCAAGGCAAGGCATCCAGGAGAGACCGGCAGAGAGAGAGAGAGAGAGAGTTGAAAGCCGGCCAGAGCACTCTTCTCTCTCTAGTTTTCTCTCTCTATCAGCCTAGCTAGCAGCTTGCTTGATGGTGGTGTATTGTAGTATTAATAATAAACCAAAGGAAACTTCCATCCTTTCCATTGATTGCATCTGCAGCTACTGGCATTCAGTGTTGTGTTGTACTAGTGGTATGTACATAGTGGATCCCATTCCCATTCCCATTCCCCATCCATGGACTAACTCATGGAGCAATAAGCCCCCATGCAAAAGCAAAACGCCCTCTCTTATTCTTCTCCTCTTCCCTTCCAATAAAACGGCAGCCTCCTCCTCCTCCTAGTCCTTCCTACTCTTCTACTCCTAGAGGCAGGAGCCTTTCTTGCTTCCCCACCCCACCTTGCACCTCTCTACCTTTCTTGCTTCCCCGGCATGCAAACATCGTCGGAGCTGGTGGCCCAAACGAAGAAGACCACCAACACCAAGACGGCGGCGCTCACCCTTCTCATGACGACGACGACGCCCACCTCCTCGTCCACGGACGACCACTCCACCGCCGACCTGGTGCAGGTGGACGACAGCCACGCCCACCAGCCCCTCGCCGCCGCCGTCAAGCGCAAGCAGCGCACCAAGAGGCCGCGCCACCACCCGCCCGCCGCGGCCTCCTCCTCCGCGTCAGCGTCCGTGTCATCGTCCGAGAGCACCACCACCGAGGAGGAGGACATGGCGCACTGCCTCATCCTCCTCGCCCAGGGCGCTGCGGGCGCCTCCGTCGTCGACTCCAAGCCATCGCCGTCGTCATCGCCGGCGCTGCTGCCGTCGTCGTCCACGCCGCCCACGGCGCCACACCAGAACCAGGCGCCGCCCCCGCCCGCGCCGCCGAGGGCCGAGAGGTACACCAGCCGCAAGTACACGGAGGCGGCCGCCACGCCGGACGGCGTCAGGGCCGGCTTCTACGTCTACGAGTGCAAGACCTGCAACAAGTGCTTCCCCACCTTCCAGGCGCTCGGTGGCCACCGCGCCAGCCACAAGAAGCCGCGCCTCGCTGCTGCCGCCACCGATGGCGACATCGCCGCCGCCGTCAACGTCGACGGCACCACCACCACCACAGCAACGAAGGCGCCACCGATGGCGACGACGACGACGACCGTGTTGCCGTCCGCACCTCCCCTAGCTGTTCAGCGTCAGCCTCAGCCGCGTCCTCTCCAGACGGCGGCGATCGACATCGCCGCCGCCACGTCCGCCGCCTTCCCGGACGTCACCGTCACCACCGCGCTCAGCCTCAGCAGCGTCGCCGCTGCTGCCGCGAGCGGCAAGCTGAGGGTCCACGAGTGCTCCATATGCGGCGCCGAGTTCGCGTCGGGGCAGGCGCTGGGCGGCCACATGCGGCGCCACCGCCCGCTCAACGCGCCGGACCGCGCGGTCACCACGGCGATCGTCGCCGCGGACACTACCGGGAACAGCAACAGCAAGAAGGAAAGCAGCGCGGGCATCAACCTGGAGCTGGACCTCAACCTGCCGGCGCCGTCCGACGAGGAAGCCGCCGTCGTGTCGCTTCTTCCGCCGCCACCGCCGGCGGCCGTCATGCTCGGTCTCGGCCAGTTCAACGACGGCAAGAAGACCGGGCTCATGCTGACAGCCTCAGCACTGGTGGATTGCCATTATTGACGACATGAGCGCCGCCGCCGCTGGCCCTGCATCTGCATGCCTGGCCTAGCTAGCAGCCAGCCAGAGCCAGCCTCATGAATTCTTTTACTTATTAACAAACACTGATTGATCTCTTTCTTTTTTTTCTTTCTCCTTAATTTCTTCTTCTCCTTGGGGATCATAAGTCTACCATGCATCCTCAGTTATACTTGCATATTGACATATATATAAATTATGTATATCAATGAAGCTATATAACATATATACAAAATTGATCCTTTCAATTCTTTGGTGTAACACAAACCACCATATATATATGTACTGTATGTATGTAGCAATTAACATTTAAATATATACTGTACTACTGGAGATGGATGAGATTAATTGTCAAAATATATATACATATATATTGAGATTATTGTTCCATTTGCTTTGAATTGAAAGAAAAAAGTTTGGCAGCCACTTGGTTGGAGTAGTAGTGAGTGTGCGTGTGTGGGAGTGAGTAGAGTAGAGAGTAGAGAGTAGAGAGTAGAGAGTAGAGAGTAGTGAGCAGTGAGTGGTGGGTGTTGCCTGAAATGTGATGAAAGCAAAAGGGTGGTGACAATGCCATGCCACCACTGTTCTCCCAACTTGAAATTGAGGGGAGGAGGGGCAGGAGTGGGTGCAATGTTGTGGCCTGCTACTATCAAATCCACCTTTTTCGCAATAGTTCTGTACTTTTCGGTGCCAAAATATATAATTCATAACGTATATACATGCATACATACATACATACACATGTGGGCCTTGTATATATGCCTATGTATAAAAAAGGGAGTTGTTATATTTGAGGTACTTGAATTTGGAGACAATTAAAAAAACAACTAACAAAAGGTAAGTCATAATTTTTTCTAGTCAAACAATGACAAAATTACATGTTGTTTGAACAACAGCAACAAAGTCAGAATATAGGATAAGTGGTATGAAAAGTATATATGTCATCAGTCGAACTCGCTTTAGGTGAATAATAATAATCAGTAGCATTTTATTATATTATAAATTATAAATAAAGAAAACAGTTATATGTATGTTGCCCTTGGATTAATTAGATGATCCATTAATTGTTGGTGAAGATATATAGGCGATAAATACAACATGCATGCGTTTTTTTTCCAAAGAAAAAAAGAGGTTTTTTTTTTTTGTGTGTTTGCAGTTTGATTGGTGCGAGTGAATCAGCAGCTGCCGTTTGGGGATGCTAAAATAGCGAGTAGCTTTTATGAAGAGCTTTGTTGTTTCAAGTGGTGTACGTTTCCTTTTGAGCTCGCTTAGCTTGCGGCATTAATAAAGGTAGTACGGTGGCAGTGGATGGTGAAGTGGGCAAAGTTGCCAGCCATTCCAATTCCAATTCCAATTCCAGCCACACCCATCCAGAGCACAAGAATTATATTCACATCACACACAACACAACTAGGGCTGCAATTGCAACCAAGAAAGACAATTGGAAGCTATAGCTGCTACGTATACCGGCCCCTGGTATTACATATGTGTAGTGTAGCCTAGTGATGCATGCATCCATTTCTTGGTTTGGTTCTTGGTTCCTTCAAAACCAAGTAAATCATTATTGTTAATCCGCAAAAAAGTATATTATTAATTCTAATAATTATTAAAGAGCCACGGCTGGACTTCTACTAGATTAATTAATTAAGCACTGCCCCCTCTCAAAATATAAGGTGTGTATTGGGATTCCGAAAAGCCAGACTTCATAGGAGTAATTGATTTTTATCAACAATTAGTCAAAATAATTTATACATATCGTGTCTGTCGACAAAAGATGCTCGACAGTCCTTCGAGGGGTATCCACGAAGGTAGATTGATCGGTGGAGGTGCGCGTAATCAGGAACCGGATGGTGACACAAGGCGTAGAGACAGCGATTTAGACAGGTTCGGACCGTCTGATCGACGTAATACCCTACGTCATGTGTCTTTGATGTATTGTATTGATCTGGATGACCATGTAGATCGATGTCCACTAGGGGACCCCTGTCTCTCCTTATATATTCTGGAGGGGTAGAATTACAAGGAAAGTATCATATTTGGTACTATACAATATCTTGCGGTGCACGTCGACCAGTGTCGTGCATGCCTTGATCTTGTGGGCTGGGCCACCTCTGAGGGTGCGGCACATGTCTTGTCTTGTGAATACCGGGGAGCCATACCCCCACAGTGTCAATATGAAAAAGTTGTATCAAAATATTCAAATTTCACATTGCTATCCAATACAAGGGCAATCAATTTGTATCAACTGATGATGACATATTTTGTGGTGGTCAAAAAAGTTCAAAAGACTTTTTAAAATCCTAGTACAAGGCAACAACAATCAGCATATATCTATGAGAGATAGAGGTAACTAATTAGACCAGGGAGTACGCTATATGCCCTAGGTTACTCTCAAAGAAGTGTCCGGATCTCACCGTGTGCAAGCAAAATTATTAGCTTCTGCCTTGTTGTGCACCAAGTCCTTAATTCGTTTGAGAACCAGATGACACCCTGAGATAAGAGGAGTACTAGCAACATAATCTTGATTATATGCATTAAATGGGATCTACATTGGTCAACAATCACCCTATCCTCCCATCCTATCCATAAATCAACCCCTTGTGGTTTTTTCCACATGGTTCATTTTTTTGACTTAAAACAAAGACATTTTCAGTGGACGAGCTTTGAGTGCCGCCAATGAGATCTCTATGGGTCATTTGGAAGGGCTTCTCAGAGCTATAGTCTGCTCCCTAGCTTCAAAGATCTCCAAGGAGGCAAAGGCGAGTGGCTAGATGAAGAAGGCAGGGTGTCGCTTGGTCAATGGCCACAAATGGTGGAGGAGACAGGTGGTTGTGTCGATCATGTCAAGGATGAGAGGACATCAAAACAAGATGATTAGGGTGGCTGAAAATAGGAGGGCAAAGAGAAGTGGTGTAGTAAGAAATAACAAAAAAAAGGCATCAGTTGAAATAGGAGGAACAGTGAGATCCATGGACTGCTGGATGAAGATTAGATGGTGGAGATTGTTGATAGATTGATGTTAGAATGCGTAACGAATCCGACCTGTCTCGCTACACTAAAAAATATGTGTCCCCTCATACCTAAGTCCACTGGAGCCCACAGCAAACCAAGCCTTAGACCTGACTCAACCAAAAAAGACCAGTATATAATTGGTGAGAACTACCATTATTCCCTCTGTCCTAAAAATATCTGACACTTTAGCTATTGTCTAGATTCATAGCTAGAGAGTATTTTGAACTAAATCTATCAATTGAAGTTAACTCTCTTTTTAGGTTATTGGAGTATTGTAGCACCAGCTTTTGTTTAATTTCTTTTCCATATGCATGTGGCATCTCGTTGCTGGTTATTAGGTACGTGCATGTACATTTTCGTGTGCGTGCATGTTTTGTTACCTTTCTTCGGTCCTGGAGCTGGCAATGGCGGTGTGGATTGAAGGCGTGTGCGTACCAGCTAGCTAGGTACTTCCTAGATAGCTGCAGCAACAGGGAAGATCTCAAGATCATATCGAAAAAGGCAGGCAATACTTTCCGTGACATGCACTTAGCTTTGGTGGCAGCAGGCTCCAACAGACTGGCCGGGGAATACTGAAAACTCAATCCAAGATGATATCGAGCATCTCATCTGCTGGTGAATCATGGCATCTAATCCGATCCCCCTCACGTGTGTTGCTGGTATACGTCCAGTGAATTAGTTGTTGTTTATTTGTTTCTCCAAAATCCATCAACAAGAGCATTCTGAGCATATATTGATAGAGAAACTACAAAGAAACACACAACACTGATGAAACCACCAAAGTAACGCCCTCCAAACGCCGCCTTGCACGCTCAGGAAACACGTTTGTAAACTAGGAAAAGTGGAGGAGGTTTTCCACTGTGAATCCTCCTACACTAAACTTGCCATTACCTCGCGAGACAAGCCGCTAAGACAACAACGGCATATAAAGCCACTGTTGGTAGGAGCTCGTTGTGGAATCGACGAGGTCACGGGTACATGTATCACCACCCCACCAGTTTGCAATGTCCACCTCCTCCATCCTCATGGAACCATCCACCACGCAAATTCACATCTTGTTTTTGCACCATGCAAAGAGTGTCGCTAATGCCGTCACACATTGCCATCCCTCAAGTTTCTAATAAAATCCACAGGTATACCCACGCAGGCCACTTCCACAATGAACCGCCTTCTACCGATTGTCACAATGGATGTGAGCCAGCCACAAGCATTGCACGCGTGGCGCGTCGCAGCTGCGTCGACGACATGGACTGTAGCCAATCTAACAGTCGCCAGCCCAATAGAAGATCGCTCTAGGTGAAAACCCGCCACACCACTATATTGTAATTCGAAAAAACAGCACCATGCTATATTATTAACCTACAAGATATTTTGAGGCTTATTATGACATCCTCTTCATATGGCATGGTATCTTCCGCAGGGTATGCATGGCATGAAACAATAGATTTGGTGTCCAAGTATATATATATATATAATTAAGCTTCGGCTTAGGCGTACCATGAGAATCAAAATTATTATGGTGTCCAAGTATATATATTTTTTAGATATGAAAACGTCGATTTACCGGACGATGGGTGTAAGTGCATATCCATGTGCGTGTTTTGTTCTTTTTCTCTGTTCCTGGCGGCGTGAATTGAAGGTACGTAGACCAGCAGCTAGTAGGTCGCGGTAGCAGCATGCAGAAGCAGGAAGAAAAAACAGGCAATATACTTTCCGTGACATGTACTGAGCTTTGACAGCATCCAATTCCAATTCACGTGTCGCCCTGGGCAGGCTGCTGCTCGCCTGCTCCTGATATTTTTTTATGGGAGCTGCTGGTGCCCGGTTGTCCGACGGATACGGTACCGTGGCCGTGCCCCGTCCGAATGTCGCCGCTAACCGTACACGGGGACCGCTCGCCCCCTCCGCTTTCCACACGCATGCACATAGAACCGTCTGCGCCCGCTCGATAGCGCTCCATTAGCTGCTGCAGACGGTTGTGGTACGTGGGTCCAATTGCAATATTTGCAATACCAGATCTACTTTTGCAACATTCAAATAAAATACTTGTAACGTACGTCCGAAAGAGCTGAAATACTTGCACCATACGTCTGAATCACTTGCAAACACAAAAAAAACTAGAAAACACATGTGTAGCCATTGCAAACATATGCAAGATCCAGATTTAACAATTTCAACGTGCGTATGAAACACCTGAAACATTTAAAACATGCGCTTGCAACATGTTGCAACATCTAGATGAAATATTTGCAACATACATCTGAAACAGATGAAACATTTGCAACATACATCTGAAATAGATAAAACATTTGGAACATACACTTGAAATGTACGTATATAGCCATTGCAACATCCTTATGTATTTTTGCAACATCGATATAGACCGATATACTTCTTAAACATCTAGAAACACTTGAAACATACACTTGCAATATACGCCTTCAGCCAATGTCGCCTTGCTACTCGGACGAATGGAGGCTCGTTGTTGCGCGGGCAACTCGTTAGCGGGACGGCGTCACACAAAGCTCCCCCCCTAGTTTGTTTGCTAGAGCATCCGTCATGTAGACTCGCCGGCTCAGTGGCCCATGTGTGGAGCTTGATAGGCGGGTGAGGGCGACAACGGTGGCGCAATGGGTAGGGTGGGGCAGGGAAGGCGGGCGGCGATGACTACGCAGAAAGTGGGTGGAGGTAGCAGCGGCAGCACGCAAAGAAGTGGAGCACAGCGCAGATCTCGGGGACGGGCGTCCGACGTGTCTAAGCATTACCTTTTAAATATAAAGAGACGATTAATTCATATTTATTACACCAAGTTGATAAAGTAGCTGTGAATCTAACATAAAAATAGATAGCCTTAATAAAACAAAAAATATATCTATACATACTTATTTTCAGTGAATAATTCTGACGGGTCGCGTGGATGATCGATGGCTGATAGGTGGACAACAAGCTAACATTGTTTTTTCGAGCTTTCTTCGAAATTGGTATGATCTTATATTTATCATAATCCTCAGAATTATTTTTCAGACCTGACTTTAAATCAAGTTTTTCGAACGGAGCCTAACGAGCTAAGTCATTGGAGGCAAAAGTCATTCAAAAGCATCATATCATTTTATTTTGAAAGAAAAAAGAGTTCAGTCAGTGCAATTTCGAAACGAGTCACCGAGCTAGCTCAACGTTTTTTTCCCGTCCCTGATGCATATGGGACGTACGTACTGGCCATACTAACAGTGTAGAAACACGCCTCACTAATGAACCTAACTTTTTCTGCGACCGAAGAATATATCCCATTTATCATTAAGAAGAGGAGAATTACATGACGCAACTACGAGAGAATCCTCGTAGCACAGATTACAAACCACGAAGATAGTAGTGAATGACCTGGAATACAACTTATAAGAGCGTGAAAAAAAGGAGAAAAGAACAAGCGACTGCCCTCAAAACCCACAACCTACAAACTAGGCCTGTAAAAAAAGATACAATAGCGCAATAGTTACCTATAAATAAGACAATGCCACGGTGGCAAACTATCCACTCAAAGCAGCAACGGCGGCAAAGCATCCGTCAACGAAGACCACGGCGGCCAAGCATCCGCCAAAACGTCCACTGCAGCAAAGCATCCGCAGGGGGAACGGCCATGACACACTCGGTAGCAAAGCATCTGCCAGAGCGGAGGCCAACGACAACGGCGTCAAAGTATCCGCCAGAAGAACAATAACGGTAAAGCATCTGCTACGAGAGCCAGACAACGACGGCAAGGTCAATTGCTGCAGGAGAAACCATTACGAGTAAAACATATGCGCATACAGGCACAGCGAGGAACT
This sequence comes from Miscanthus lutarioriparius, assembly GCA_904845875.1. NCBI lineage: Eukaryota > Viridiplantae > Streptophyta > Magnoliopsida > Poales > Poaceae > Miscanthus > Miscanthus lutarioriparius. The sequence continues at coordinate 1,743,592 of CAJGYO010000008.1, forward strand.
TCACCACGAGCCGACGACACGGAAGGAGGCACTGATGTCGGCAAGCACAGGGGGCGAGCCAAAGGGATTCTTTAGCGACGCCTTGTGTCCAGAATCTGTGGCCATCGGGAGGAAACATGGAGTTCAACAACGCCCCATCCCCCCAAGGAGGTATGTAGCGCCCGAGTCATCACCGTCGTCCACTTAGCCAGAGCCGAGCTGAGTTTTCGCCCAGAACTCCACGCATCAAAGGATGGCCAAGGCCATAGACCGGCCGTCGGCCACCGAGGGCTCGAACCAACCGCCGGTAGCCGATCATTGCGGGAGCAACGACCGACCAACAACAGGTCCGGTTGCCCGGCCCCGGGCCTAGGCGACCCGCAGAAGGCAAGCCGCGGGCGCTCGTAAGCCATCCACCGCCGCCTTGGCGACCGCGGACAATACGCGCCAGATCCAACCACCATCCGTCAAGGGACGGGGCGCGGCCACCGGATCCATCCACCACCAGCCAGGGGCATGTGCGGCTGGCGGATCCAGCCGCCTCCGGCCAGAGGGCGGGCGTGGCCGCCTGATCTCGCCGCCACAAGCCAGGGGGCGGGCGCAACCATCGGATCTGCAGATCACGCCGCCAGCAAGCAGGGGACACGGGCGCTGGACTATCAGATCGGCCACCAGCACGAGGGCGTGGCCGCTGGACTGCCAAGCCGGTCACCTCCACAAATGTCGGCAAACCGACGCTAAGAAACGCCGCCGACAGAGGGGGAGCTCGGGGAGGGCGAGGGGAGGGGAAGAGAGGGAGCGGGGGGAGAGGAAACTGCGGCCACTGCCTTGTTGAGCAACGCCACCGTGGGCCGCCGCCACCGCAAGTCGAAGGGAGTGGCGATGGCGGCAGGAAGGCCGGCCCCGAGGGGCTCTAGGGGGTGGCGGCGAGAGGCCCCCCGAGTCGCCTCAGAGATGACGCGGGGGTCGGGGGTCCCAAGTTCGCCTCGTATCCTAATGAACCTAACTAATAACTCGCCGGTCCAAGTTAGCTACACCTTGTGTACGTGTTGCCACTTAGCTAGCTAAGTGACGCGTACGTGTTTTTTTTTATAATTTTCTTTTTAAAACAAAATTGCATATGCGTGCCAGAGTCAAGTATATGAGATGGACTTGTGCACAAGGTACGGTACGACGCTTTGCCTTGCGAATTTGCGATCGTTTTGTACCAAGCTGTACGTCTTGTTGTGCATGACTCCATCGACCGCCCAACGACTTTTTTTCCCCCTTGAGGTGCCAGTGCAGTGCACGTATATATATTCTAGAATTATATTAATTATTAAGACACATGGGCAGAAGGATTAACATCATTTTTTTATGTGCAAAGTACTAATAATATTATTATTATTATTATTTCATTTCACTCAAGTGGCTTACCTTCTAGATGGAGTAGCTTGGTACATCCTACTAGCTAGCTAATTTGCGTGGGTAGTAGACCCAGAGAATCGGAGATTCGGACTAGAGATATAGAGATAATATATATGCACGCTCGTGATGCAATTCGATCAATTTCTTGCGTCCAAAAAAAGCTTTACTTGTTGCCGTGTCTCATTGAATCACCTGATTTTCTTGAATACTGTCTTTATCTGAATAGTATCATCTTATGAAGTTGTCCTAAGCTAAGCTTTTCAAAGTTTGGCTAAACTTTATAAGGAAAAATGACGAATATTTATGACATAAAATTAGTATGATTAAATACAAGTATATACAACATGGAATAAGTTTTCACACCACATTTTTTTGGTGTCATTGATGTTAATACCCTTTTTATATAAAATTTGGTAAAAAAAAAGCAAGCTTGACTTAGGGCAATTCTAGAAGTTAATTTATCTAGGGATGGCGAGAGTATGTTATGTCAAACAAAGTATTACTCTATTGATTAATATAATAATCTCCATTGGGAACATCAATAAGCTAGGCAAATATATTTTGTTTATCAAGCGAAGCAATGGTACCATTATTATATCAGCTGTACAAATTAATGTGCATTATATTTTTTTAGACATGCATACACATTTATGTGATTGTAATCGCCCCTACGAACATATACACCCAATATCCTACAAGCACGAGAGAAAACTAGCACTAATTAATAAAAGTGGAGGTACACCGTGTCCAAATGGACAGTATGTTTCGCCACAACAAACCTAACTAACTAAACCACAACACTATATTGATGTGACCAAAGAAATGGATAATGCCGCAGATAAGGGAAAGAGACCTCGCAAAAGCAACTGTTGCAAATAAGAGGAAATAAAGGGGGGAAATAAAAGAAGATAGAAGACTGGGGAAACGTGGGAGGTTGACACTGTCACATGGGTGGCTCTTAATTCTAGCTTGATCTCTTCTCACAAGTCACAACGCATGCAGCTGACATCATGGCTTAAACAGGGAGGAAACGATGCTTAGCTTAGTCTATAGTACAAGACTACATGGCTGTAGATAAGTAGTGAATGATTGCATTGAGGTTACAGGCTTGCTGCAGTGGAGAGGAGAGATAGTTAAGGTGGATTATACACTCCTCCATTAAAAAAACAATTCTAGGATTAAACCAAGCCAATCTTTTTTTAAGTTTGACTACAATTATAGAAAATGGTATCGACGTCTACATCTCCATATAGGTTTATTATAAAAATATATTTTATAATTAATTTAATAATACTTATTTGGTACCATGAATGTTAGTGTGTTCTATAGATAGAATATAATCAAATTTAAGATGGCTTGACTCCTTAAAAGATAAGAATTACATCTTTTTAGGCAGAGGGGCGTATTAATAATGGAGAGTACCTTGTGTTTGTTGAAGAGTTTGCTGTTGAGCTTAATTAATCACGGGCGTTACTTGTAGAGCTAGTCGTAAGTAGGATTAGCTGCCGAGTGCAGACTGCAGGGAGCTAGCAGTACCACCTGTACTGCTAGTACTACTTCATTAACATCCACAGATGCATGGCTCTCCAGTCCGATCCCAGTTGTTCTGATCGATCGCCGTTTTGCAAGTTTCTTAAAGGAGCTGGCGGTGGACCCCCACCACCAATATTCCATAGGTTCAGTTTATAGTTTAATGCCAGGAACGAACTGACGCCAGGTAGCAAGCAAAGCCAAGGCCACCGCCAGCGCCACCGCGTCAGCAGCAGCCTGTTGCCGCCGGCCAGCCGGCCGGCCGGCCACCTCCTCATTCCCAGCGCGTCGAACGCGGCATGTGCACAGTGCACTGGCAGAGGCGGACGGCGTCAATGTACAGCCCCCAAACCCAACACTACCCAACTTGCTCCAACTCCCAACTCCTGCAGCGCGCTGTGGCTGGAGTTGGAGACTTGCAACCACCATTGCTGCATCGCTGTGTCTCTACACGTCGACACGCACACAACAGAGACCACTCATCAGTGCTGCTGCTGCTGCTGCCTGAAGATCATTCAGAGTGGTTACAGGGCTAGCTACAAGCCTACTACAGGCGTAAAGATTCAATCACCATCACATTCAGCAGGTCAGGTACAACGCGAGACTTTGCTGTGGCTTACCTCTAAGCCAAGCCAAGCCTCCACGTCACATGCTCCACCATCATCACGTTCTCCTGCTTGTGCAAGCACGGAACATCACAGATCAATACTCAGTCAGATCATGTGACGATTCTTTTTCTTGATTTAATTTGGAAACACGAGGCCCTGAACATGCATGGTTCCTTCTCTCCCTTCTTTTTTTTCAAAAAAAAAGGAATATATGGTTTTTAAACTTACACACACATTTGAAAGTGCACATGAAACGAAACCTGATGAGTGATGATGGATAAATAAATGGAGAAGAGGCAGTTAATTAATAATAAATTACCAACGCTAGCTTCTTGTGAATCATGCATGGTTTCCTGCAGTAGCAGATCACAATCACAAAGGAAAGGAAGCTAGCTAAAGCTAAGCTAAAAGGGATCTCCATCTGCTCCGGCCGGCCGTTGGTGTGGAGCATGCCAACCAGCTGTTTGTTCGCATTTACATCCACTTCCATCAGTCCGGTAGCAGCAGAGAGTTCAAGTCCAAGTCAGGTATTCTTATCTATCGGCCAAGCAAAAGGTTAGGTAGCGGTAGCAGTAGCAGTTAGCACCCACAGCCACTTGTCCAAGCAACTCAAACTCGTGCAGTCATGCTTCACTTCACTCATTGGATTGGACAAATGGTACTAGTACCTTACTATACCATACCATGGACTGCAGGGTTGGGTTATCAGGGGTTTTGGATTGGAGAAACACCACAAGAAAGAAGCTTTTGGAGCCAAGCGGGCTGCATGAGTAAACCAAGAAGCCACGCCTCCAGGCTGCAGCAGCCATTCTGGAATGATTCACATCACGTGGAAACGCCTGTTTAGCAGGTGGAAAAAAAACAAAAAGGGCACACCTCGACTCGACGCATCATCAACACGGCGGCCGTCCCACAGTCCGTCCACCTTTAATTTCTCGCACACCCTGCTGCCTCCTTTACACTTGTCAAGCAGGAGTTGTTCGTGCGTTTCCTTCTAGCTTCAACATTCTCCGGCCCAGTCTCCAGTCTACCAGAAGCGGCTGATGCCAACCTGGACCCTCCTCCATATTCCAACACAACTCTGTTTTTTCCTGTTATTAACACTTCACTTCTCAAACCCATCTTCTTTTTTCCCCAAGGCTGCGGGAAATTCCTGTACTGCATATATATACAAGAAAGGATAAGGGATACAGGCAGATCAGTCAAGTTTATTTGAGGAAACCATGCATTTCAAGCAACCGTTTGCAAGAATATTATTCAGAAAATTCCTTGTTCTTGTTTATATTCCAAGGCCAGATTTCTCAACACGCCTAGGAATAAAACAGCACATCAATTGGCCAAAAAATATTACACTACACAGCTCAACTGAACTAATAATCTTACTACAAAAGCTCCCAGCCCAAAGGCCTCAGTCAAGGAATCGGATTTATCCACTGTTCCTCAAAAAAACAGACCCTACATAACCAGCTAAACTTTACCTCCTGGCACCTATTCGTGTATAAGACAAGAACGGCGCGATTGCCTGCATCAGTAACACATATTGTGCTTAGCACTGAACGAGTTTGCCAAGTACTGTGGTATCAAAAGGGTGAAAGTACATAACTACCAAACTTGTACCTGTGGGCCTGTCCCCTCTGTGTGCATCTATGTACACCATCCAGGTAGATATCAGCAAAACTTCTGTTTCACAATGCTTGGAGCACAGTGAAAGGAAGCAATAGTTGTATCAACAGCTTAGCAGCACGAGCTCAGGAGTAGAAGTAAAAGCTCAGACAGGAATATAATCATCCATCCTGCATCCTGCATGAATTAAACCAACAACAGACCTATTCAATGCCTTGAGTATTCAAAACAAAGGGGAACTAAGAAAAACTGTGTGGGGAAGATAGCAGGAAAGAAAAAAGAACAGTTATTATCATCTCACCAATGGCACATCACTGATATGTGACTACAACATGCTAAAACCAGTAAAGCTTTAGATGACATGTCTATCACTTCATAATGGTTTCTTTCTCAGTGACGTCCCCTACCGATACGATTTGCAAGGCTGTGCCTCCAACAAGCCATGCTGTGAGTTCTGGTTGTTGCTCAAAGTTTTTGAGAGGAAATGTACTTCCCTCTTTTGTCTCAACGCCATAGACAAAAGGAAGCCTCATTGTAAGAAAGCTCTCAGGTGGGAGGATAACTCGGCACCCAATACTGAATGATCCTTCTCGATCATGATCAGAGACATTTGATGGCAAACATGACCCCTGATTGGAAGAGAAAGGGAAAAGGCAATAACTCCACTTAGTGACCTTTTCTGTTACATCTAGGTTATGTCTTCCCATAGCTACTCTATGGGGTGAGTAAAGGAAATATATGATTCACGCTGAATATAGATAAGTGCACTTGCCTCAAACTGTACAAGTGGGCAGCTTGCCAACAGGACAGGGAAATCAGGTGTCACCTGCATTAAAGAGAACCTAGACATTAGTAGGAAGGCAAGATTACAGAACAATGTCCCTATGGATACTACAAGAAACATGTCTCAACTTCAACGGTACTATAGGAAACAGGGAGCAACTAAAAATCTATTTTCCTGGTGTAAGATTGTGAATGATGATACTTCGTCATATCTAACTACGATAAAAAAAAAACTTCAGTTAGAACATTATAACTCACAATGAAAATCCGTTGAAGTTGCGACACGGCACCAGCAAACTTTACATCTTGATGTTCCTTCCTTTCTGAGATCTTGCAATGTGGACAGTGCATATATATTGGCAAGTTTCTGTTCATCAGTGAAAATGCTTCTCCGCCATCATCAATTGTAATGCTTGGAAAATAATGCTCCCCCTTTTGCCATTCTGTGGATCTGAAAGCCAAGGAGAAGGTTGTGAAGTCTCTGCATCAACCCTCAGCTGCAGTGATTGCTGCTGGCTGTTTCTCCCTGATGATTGCAATGGCTTACTGTTTTTCCGTGTACTGTTTATGTCCACTGCAGATGCAATTAAACCAGATGCATTCTGGAGCAACTTTTGTGCATGCTTGCCTTCTGCTTCTTTGTTTAAATGAGGTCTTTGATACTGCAAACAGGAAGGATCAATCTCCTTCATATGTTTCTCTGACAGTAAGAAGCGATGACCATAGGGACACTCATGCTCAAATCCAACATACACAACAAACTGTTGTACCGGCTGACTAGTTTCTCTAGTCTCATCTCCAACCATCACTGGTACTATATTGCTCCCTATCTGTAAAAAGGGTTTCCCATCAGAATTTTCACTACTCTTGTTTCTGCTTGCTTTCGCAGATTCAGTTTCAGCTACAGGCCCTTGGCTGACAGCAGCATGACCTGGGCCATTAGCCTGGTCTCCTATATTCATTTGGCGCTCGTCTTTTCGACCACCAGGTTTCGGTGGCCTCATCTGCTGAAGAGCAGGAAACTCGGAATCTTTTGATGTGGTGCCAGCAACAACTTCAGCAAAGGGTTTTTTCATAATAAAATTTGGCAGACCTTTACCAAAATTAATACCTGAGTTGCTCATTGGTTCCATTTCAGGTTGTTTTCCAGAACTTTCGAGCTTTGCAGATTTAATTTGTGCTGTGACTTGGGTTACAGCAGATTTTACTTCACCAGTGACCATTGGGGGAGTCTGAGGGTTCATACCAGATCTTGTGGATGAAGTAACAGTATTAGAACGAATGCCATTTCTCACTTGCCCCTTACCAACAGATATAATCCACCTTAGAAGATACCTCTCCTTGGAGCTAAATCCACTTTGGAGGAGCCCCTTTGTTGGCTTGTAATATCTTGCTCCTCCTAGACGCACCAAGCGCCAAGAAGATACTGAAAATGAACCAGCATCGCTGCCTCTTGGAAGCGCAAGGGTAGGTAGTAGATCATCGCAATTTTGGAAACAACTAAAAGACACATTGGCTGTCTCAAAGTCAAAAGGATCATCTCTAAGGCGACGTGACCGGCCACAGGCACATGCATGGAGGAATACATATCCACTAGAATGTTGCTTCATTGCATCTGATGAAGAGAAATCTCCATGCCTGCGGTGCTTACATGGTCTGCCAGTTAGGCTAACAGCGTCACATTGCTGCCTTCCAGATTCCCATATTGCCCGGCACTCATCTTCTAGCTTCTTTGAGAATACCCTGACTGCTGGTCCTTTAACCATCGAGCCAAAGGACCGCAATGCCTTCTGTAGCTGCACTTCATGCATGCTTGTGGGGTAAAAGGCAGGCAAACCTTTCAGGTAAATCTCCTTAGCAGCCGGAAGCACCCTTTGGCACCATGATGAAGAAAATTTCATGTTCAGCCCATTATTACTTTCCAAGCACGATAATGCGATCTCAATAGCATTAGATCCTGCAGCAGGAAGTTGGTCATTCTTCTCAATAGGACTTGTATGAGTCTTGCTTTCAGACTGACCACTCAGCACATTTCTTCCACTCAACAGTGCAGTTAGAATAGAGGTACTTATGGAAAACCATTTATCAAAAGTAGGGAGATCAGGTGCATTAACTGGTTTCCCAGATGCAGCTGATGCTGCTGCTGCAGCAGCAGCAGCAGCCACCATGCCAACACCAGAAACAGACCCAGCACTTGCATTGCTTGAATATCCCCCTCTCCCTCTCAGCGCATCAGACTGCCGAAATATAAAATCCTTGATCAACTGAAAGTCATCATTGTTTGCTGGGTTGTAGTTGTTTTCCAGTGAAAGAATATCCAATGGCGATTTGGAGCACAAAGAATCTTCAAATAATCCTGCAATGATGTCCAGTGGCTCCCGTTTCTTATTAATGTACCGTTCCAACAGTGCAACAACCCTCGAGGTATCGAGTGAGAACAGGGGTAAATGATGACTCATGTTACTTACACCCCTCGGGCCAATATGCCCGGGCTCCATGCCTGCAAGTACCCTGCACTTCTTGAGCAAGACACGGATCTGTCCCTCCAGGGACGAATGCAGTTTTTTGCCTGAATTACCCTCAGATTTGTTTGCTGCTCGGGCAAGCATAACCACTGAACCAGAACTCTTTGAAGCTAAGCTTTGTTTTGATAATCCATCAGAGGTAGAACCCTGATTTGATGAAGATGCATCACCCATATCATCGGAACTTGCTGCAGCACTTGAAACATCAACCGCATCATCCTCAAAGACAAAGAGCAATGCAGGAATGCATTGGCCTGGCAATACAGAAGGATTTGAACTGGTTCCGGACATAAGTGAGATGGCCGAGGACTGACGACCAGCGTGACCTCCACGGCATGCTGGAGGGGATATGGAGGAAGCCCTATGGGTTGCTCTTGTTGGGGTGTCAGAGGCAACAGTTTTGGCAGGCATTGCAGCTGCTACCAATGACTTGACAAATGGAGCCAAAGCATGCTTTGAAGATTGCAGCAGTCGGAACTTCTTTAAGGTTTGTGTGTTAAATCTGAAGCCTTCTTGCATAAATATAATTACGTGGCAGACCTAGAATGTCGTAAAGTAAAACCAATCAATAAATCCTTCATTTTGCCACAGAAAACCAAAGAAACAAGACCATATAGTAGTCATTTGGGCAGTCAAAGGCACATGTTATCCTAGAAATATCATTATGAAGCAGTGAACTATAAAGTAACAGGCTGGTAAATGTGATGACAAAGTCTAAACTATCTATGGTCAGAACCAGACATTAGCCAAGCTTGAACACAGGCAAGCAATACTTTACAAGTTTAGCTCTAAGATGTCAATTCAACAAGATAGTCAATGGCAGTAATCAGAAGCATGTATAGAAAACTATGAAATTTTAAATGAGGCAAAAAAAAACATCCTCAAGTTGTTAAGGTGTTTTAAGTGCATCAAATCGTCAATAACTAGCTGACGTGTTGCAGTAGAATAGGTGGATCATATACAAACGGATAAACCAGGCAGAGGCTTTGGGGTCAGTTTGGCAGTTCGATTCCCAGGATAGCAGACCTACTCTATGTATTATAATATAATGAGCAAAAGCAGAGTAAGAATCCGAGCTCACAGAGAACATGAAGAGCATCTCCGGGAGGTCGCCGTCGCCGCAGCCTCTTACCGCCGCCTGGAGCGGCGCAGGCGGGGGCGTGAGGTGCAGGAACACCATCCTCCTGCCGGCGTCGCGGTGGTACCTGACGCTCCCGGCGAGGGTCCCAGCTGAGCCGCCGGGGGAGAAGACGTGGGCGTCGAGGATCCGGTCCGCGAGGCGGGCGCTCCCTGCGCCGCCGACGAAGCCGACGGCGACGACCCCGTCGCGGGAGGCGGGCGACGGTGCGGGGCCCGCGGAGGAGGGGGTCGGGGAGGCCGGAGGCGGAGTGCGGGAGAGCACGCGGACGGGCGCGGAGTGGGTCGCCGGAGCAGGAGGCGCCGACGGCTCCATCGCCGGCGGCGAGGTGCGGGCGGAGGAGGTCGCGCTTGTTTGCCTGGAGCCTATACGTGGACTTGTCGCGGAGGGTGGTTTCGTTTGGGGTTAGGGAGGCCTTTCAGAATTCGGAGGGGATGGTGCAGTTGTGGGCCACAAATCTCACATTTGGTCTTGGTTCAGACTGATTTCCGGCCCATCCCACCTTGCTTGTGTAGCGTTTATTCTGCCGATTCTTTTTTACAAAGCATCACAGTCCTGACTATTCTTTGATCTATTTCTTTGTTGAACCATAAAATCCAGTTTTAGTGGGGTTTTATCTAGGTTTCATTTATAATTAATATTTTAACACATCAGTAGATTTGATGACATAGCAGATTAACTATAAAGACTGATATAGAGAGAGTTTCATAGAGTTCATCAGGATGAAATCCGTTGCTACAGTTATCAACATAAAAAGCTGACGTGACAGTCTTGATAACAGCACCCTAAAAGCTCTCTGCTGAAATTGGTCTAATGCATGGTGGTTAAATTGTCGACCATGTTTTTTTTTTTGCTAAGCACGTTACAAAACCTAGACACTCCTTTCCGTAAAAAAAAAACTAACCAATTGATCTAACCTACTCATTTGGCTAGGTAGCTAGGAAGCCTAGGATGTGTATTTGGCCATGTTTGGTGTCTCCATCGACCCTGGCTAACAAATCTGTATTCATGGCTCGAGAAAAATCACGACATTGCAGGTAATAAAAATGAAATGTGTGTGACACCGACACTGCTATGTCTTTAGGCACGCGTGCCGAGGCACCCTCACTGGTGACTGGACTGGACACATGCGGTCGGGCCGGGGCGTCGGCGGTGCCGTGCGGACTGCGGAGAGGAGAGAAGAGGCCGTCGGTCCGGCCGGGGGTGGCCCGCCCAGATCGACCCGGCCCGTTTTCACCTGAGAATAGATGGAGAGCCCAGTTAAACTGGGCAGGTAAAAAAAAAACTGCAGCCCCCGTGGTGGTGGGCCTGGCGACCATCTATTTACCCCATCACGTCCATCCATATGCATCCCACACACACACGGGTGACACAGCACAGCACAGCCAGCAGCAGCAGCCTTCCCTGTCACGCTCACACGCCTGCAGGCCGGCCGCCATTGCCAATCATTGATCGAGCTCGCAGCTCGCTCGTCGGCCGTCGCATCGTCCATCCACCGCTCGCATTGCGACGCCACCGATGGCCGCCGCCGCGCCTGCCGGGCACCGGCACGCGCTGCTTGGAGTTGGTGCGGCGGCGCCGCCCCTACTGCTTCTGCTGCTGCTTCTTCTCGTAGCAGCAGCAGCAGACGCGCAGCAGCCGCCGTCGCCGGGGTTCTACCCGAGCAAGCGTTACCGTGCGCGTCCCTTCTCCCGTGACTTCCGCGCCCTCTGGGGCGCGCAGCACCAGTCGGTGTCCGGCACCGGCAACGGCGGCGGCGTGACCATCTGGCTGGACTCGACGTCCGGGAGCGGGTTCAAGTCGCGTCGCGCGTTCCGGTCGGGCTACTTCGGCGCGTCCGTGAAGCTGCAGGCCGGGTACACGGCGGGGGTCATCACGGCGTTCTACCTGTCCAACGCGGACGCGCACCCGGGGTTCCACGACGAGGTGGACATGGAGTTCCTGGGCACCACGCCCGGGCGGCCATACACGCTGCAGACCAACGTGTACGTCCTCGGCTCCGGCGACGGCGGGCCAGGAAGGGTCGTCGGAAGGGAGGTCAAGTTCCACCTGGACTGGTTCGACCCCACCGCCGACTTCCACCACTACGCCATCCTCTGGAGCCCCACCCACATCATGTAAGACCTCCTGTCTGTCAATGGCGATGCTGCTTTGCTGCTGCTACAGATAGGAGTAGATTTTTGCTACTTGTGTGCAACGCCATACAAATGCAACCGGCCGGCCAATCAGCAACAGGGACAGCGACAGTGTGTCACTGTGCCGTACGTACGGCGCCTGCAGGAGGCCGTACCGCTGCTTTTAACTGACGCTTGCTGCACGCCTACCTCTAGCTCCTCACTGTCACTGACAAATGAAGCAGTCCAATCGTCGTCGCATCGCATCTAATCATTCAGCAGCTGTGCTACGTATGAGTATTCATCATGTCCGTGTGCATACATGCAGCTTCTACGTGGACGACGTGCCGATCCGGCGGTACCCGCGGCGGAGCGCGACGGCGGCGGCGACGTTCCCGCGGCGGCCGATGTGGGTGTACGGCTCCATCTGGGACGCCTCGTCCTGGGCCACCGACGACGGCAGGTACAGGGCCGACTACCGGTACAGCCCCTTCGTGGCGCGCTTCTCGGGGCTGCTCCTCCGCGCCTGCTCGCCGCGCGCACCGCCGCGGTGCCGCGCGCCCAGCGGCGGGCCCGGCGACGCGCTCAGCCCGCAGCAGGAGGCGGCCATGCGGTGGGTGCAGCGCAACCACATGGTGTACAACTACTGCCTCGACCCCAAGCGAGACCACAGACTCACCCCCGAGTGCGTTCACCACGCAGACGCAGGCGCAGGCGATACATACCCAGTACCTCATAATGCTACCAGCTCCTAGCTCCTATATATGTGCTTAAATACTAGTAACCATCATCATCATATCTACCATAAATCTGTTCTCTAATATTAAAGAGCGGAAATTTTATTTATCCTTTGTCGCTCATAACCATCCGATGTGCATTCGACAGTTTTTTTTTTTTTTTTTTTGGGGTACGACCTACCACACATTGTTGCAGACCCTGTAATAAGGCGTCTTGAACGAGGATAGGTGGGAGGAGGACAAACATAACATTGAAGGTTTGTTGGATTAGTCTCTAATCCAAGGAGGCTAGAGGGGATCGAGGGTTTATTTGGTTAGTCTTCGATCCGAGAGGATTGGAAGGGGTTCGGAAAGATTGTGTCCACTGCACATCAAAATCCTCCTCAATCCTCTCTAATCCCGTGGAATGGAGGATAACCAAACAAGCTTTGAGAGGGATTTAGTCCTTATAAGTCAGAATCCCTTTGATCCCCTTCAATCCTCTTAAATTGGAGGCTAACCTGAACAAGGCTCGAGTGGGACATGAGAGATAAGAAGTACAAAATACAGGAGTAAAAATATAACTCACATAAAGTTTAGCTACTGTCTAAAAAACATCTACCTAAACTTCGGCTACAACTAAATTTTAGTCCTAGTGAAATCAAATTAAAACGCAGGAGTTGTCCTTGAACTTATTTCGGAGTGCCATTCAAATCCCCAAACTACTAAAACACATGTTTACGTCCTCGAACCTGTTTCCGTGTCTCATCTAGGTTCCGCACTTCTGAAATTATTTTTTTATTAGGTCCCTCGGTGTATCATCTAGGTCCCTAAGCTTAGCATGGTGTGTCAATTAGCTCTAAATAGATCCAATCTACTCCGCACCATATGATGGCACGTACCGCAACGGTTCGATCCACACCTCGTTCTTGACCAGGTTAGGAACTTAATGGAAAAGCAATCGTTTGTCTTCCTCTCCTGTCTAAGGAGCACTAGCTTTGGCCTTGTCACCACCACTCCAGATGACGTTGTGGCCTTTGATGTGGAAGATGATGAAGGTATATGGGCCTGTTCGCTGGTTGGTGCTGGTGCTGGTTTGCGTTGGCTGGTGCTGGTTTTTTTGAGAGGAAAACACTGTTGGCTGACTGGTTTAGGCTGGCTGAAACCAACAGGCGAACAGGCTGATAGTTTGAGGATGGCGCGTTGGCCTCTGTGTGATGCAAAGGAGAGAGAGAGCATTGAGACAAAAGTGAGAGAGACCAACATATGTGGGCTGGTTGTAGCTTGTTTGGACCTAAATGACGTACCGTGAGACAAGTTTGAGGACTAAATAAAATGAACTTTTCAGAGTTTTTTAACCAGATGACATCCCAAGACAAGTTCTGTTACGTGAAAATGTGTTTTAGGAGTTAGGCGACTTGAATGACATAACGAGATAAGTCTAAAGATTGCTCGTACATCTTACTCTTCAAACAAACACTTACTAGTTTATTATTAATCTCTCAACATAAGATTTACAGAAGCAAGGGGTCTCTGCATGTTCTATATGTTTCAAAAAAAGAAAAGTTGTTCTTCTATACTAAGGGAGTGTTTGCTTCCTGCCTCCTAAAATCTAGTCCCTCTCTCACATTGACGACAATGACTCTTACTGAAATTTTGTGCACGGGGCCGTGGGTAATGCATGGCTATAGCTAGCTAGCTTGTCTTTCGTGTCTGTAGATAGCTTTTTGCACATAAATCTGTGTGCGTGTCATGCGTGCGATGATTTTGTTTCTTTCAAGTGAAAACAGTGAGAGTTTGGATTGATGTCGTGTGCGTGTCAGCTGGGATTGGGGTTCCGTGACTGTCAGGAACCAGACGATGACAAGCGAAACCTGTATAGATGCACACATACTGTATAGCTTTGTTCAGCAGAACTCCACCTCCAGGAAACCTGTGTGAATCACCTCGTTTGTAATTTAGATTAAAAAAACATAATATTTAAACCACTTCAATTGAACCAAAGTAAACATGCATATATCTCGGAGTTGTAGCTGCGCCATGAAGACTTTTTTATGTATGAGACTTTCAGTGCGCAATAATACGATCAGAAATTTGGTCAAGTCATCACTATAATCTTAAAAAAAATTGTCAACGTGATTTCGTTTTAACTGACAGCGATTCACCTCTTTTATCGCAAGTGTCAATTTGGTCATCTCACGAAACACATATGCATCTACCAGGCTTGATCGTCGGTGACATAAAATTAGCAAAATATATGGTCTCTCTAATCACATATATTTTGCAATGTATTTACGATGTATATAACAAAGTTACGGTGAACTGATCATAGATCAGTTGTTTAGGTTCCTTGTGGTGGTGGAATCTGCCCACCCGAGTTTAAGTTCCCGACTTGACACGGATGCTCGCATTTTCCTGAATTTATTCTATGATTTAACGGGTGGTGACTTCATGAAACTCGAGATCTGCCGGATCAGTCCTTCAAAGATGCTCATAACTATGTAATTCTTAAAAAAAGTTATGCATTTCAAAAAGTTAAAATAATTTGTAATTTAAAACAGAGACCAGTAGGTACCACCTATAAGTTGATCGAACGACGACGATGCGACCTGATTTAATTTGGAGGACGAGCTGATCCATTCATCTCTTTTATTATTTTATTATATTAAGAGGAAAACTTACTGGTCTGTCCGGTAATAAGCATGGATTAATTTGTAGGCAGTAATAAGCCAGCTGCCGCCACCGACATTTCACGTGTGGACAGACAGGCAGGCATTCTCATTTATTCTAGTCAACTTCATGTAACTGAGCGGTAGATTATTATTAGTAGCATGTAAGACTTTTTAAAATTTGATCAAGTTCATAGAGAGTAATATCAACATTTATAATTTTAAATCGGTTTATTTACTATAAAAATACACTTATTTTATTTACAGTTGATCTAGTGATATTTACTCGGCGTCATAAATATTAGTAATTTTTTTATCTATAAATCAGATTAAATTTAAATTTGTTTGACTTCATGATAAGTGAGTATTGCATTTTTTTTACAACAAGAATAAAAAATGCTATAGTTACGGAGGGAAATGGGGAATAAGATGCCAAGGATGGAACTGCGCGCGTACGAGTGAATTTAATGGAGGCCTTATTGATTGCTCCAACTAGTCCACCGGCTGCTGCTGCCAACGACCAATTTTATTTAGTTTTTTTTTTCAGTGCCATCATCTATCGGAGATTACCCATGCCACGATGGCACGATGCATGCATAAGCAAAAGTATCTACTTCCACTGTCCTATTGCATACAATATTTCTAGTTTTCTACTAAGTCAATCTATTTTTTTTAAACGAATTAGGTAGGAGAGTTGTCGACTATATTAAAAAGAAGATGAACCCAGATTGGAAAACAATAAACGACACCAACACGACAACACGAAAAAAACAGGAAAAAAAACAACTCGGGCTGGTTGGATTGGGACATCAACACGCGCCGAACTCAAACTCAAAGAGAAAAACAACTCTAAGCGGTCGGATTGGAACATCGACATGACCTCAGCACAGTTGCACACCGCATCGCCTCGAAACCACAGCCGATAGCCACATTGCATCGCCGTCCTCCGGCCGACGAAGGCATCAAGACAGAACGCCGTCATCACCGCTCGCATCGTCGTTGCCGACGAAGTCCCACACCGAGATAGCCCGCTGTGAAGCAGAGCTAGTCGTCGCAGGCCGTGTAGCCTTCCCACAATCGAATCCGCTTGCGCCGCCTCTCAAGATGTTGTCCCATGCCGGACTAGCCACAGCCAAGCAAGATTAGCCGCCGTAGTCCGCTGCAAGCTGCAACTCAAGCATGAGCAGCTGCCTTTGACACTCACCAAGCTGACCCCGACCACCGAAATCCACAGGCGAACCACTCGCCGCTTCTAGCAACCTAGCTGCCTCAACGAAGGTGAAGTGTCACACGCCAATTCGAGCAACCATTAGTGCGCCTCCTTGCCGGAACGATTGTTCATTGGCGGGACCGTCCGCCACCACCCCACGCAGGCACCTTGGCAACACAAATCTGCTAGCCACCACCTCTCACGTCGTCCTCCTCGCTAATTCCGTGGGCGCCACCCACACTCGCCTCCTCGCCATCTTCGTGGGCGCCATGGCGCCCGCCAGACCGTCGCCTCCACTAGCAAATAGATGCGAAGCCCTCCATTCGCTGTGTCAATGCACTCATCATGGCTGCCTTATACCACCGTGGACACCAAAACTCGAATCCTCGTCTAGGCCTCCACCTTCCTCGCCATGGATTCGACCACCGCCACAGACACGCCGTGCAAGGGGGAAGGCCTTTCGATAGACGCTTCCAAGGAAGTAAACGGCGTCCAAAGGCGTCGTCGTCATCGGCCTGAAGAACGGGCAAAGCTTTCGCCATGGCTCCTCAACCACTGCACAACGGTGGCCGGCCCAAACTCGCTGCGCCATCCTTCCTTGTTGAGCCCGCGAACATGGCCGCCTGCCCAAGGCCATAGGTAGCAACGTAGGACACTTTCAATGTCATTGTCAAACTGAGAGGCTGGTGTGGTCTGCTTGACCATCGCCCGCTTCGACACCATGGCGCCGCAGACGCGAAAAAATGAGCAGGTCGTCGCCGGCCACGCCACCACGGCGCCAAGGCCACACAATCAGCGCAGCCACCCACCACCACGACGTTTGATGGTGCCTGGCCGGCACCTTCGCTTCCCCCCGCACTATCGCCTTCATGCTCACCGTACCGACGTAGCCGAGCCAACACATCGCCGCCGCTGGTGTTAGTTGCCGCCGTCGGCCTCCGTCCCCATCACCGGGGCCGCACGATGCTGCCACCTCGAGAGCACCAGATCCGGCCCAGGGGAGGCCGGATCCAGCCACCAAGGCACCAGATCTATTGCTCGGAGCCGCCGCTGTCGTCGCGCCCTTCAAAGTCGCCGGCGAGGTCCACAACGGCGAGCAGCAGCCTCACCCGTGCAGCTACTCCTCCTCCTCCGCGCCTCCATGTGCTCGCCACTCCTCAGTGCGCAGGTACCGCGCCATGCCCGCCGGCGCCGAGAGCTTCACCCCGTATGGAAGACCTCACACGCCTAGGCGAAAGGCCTTGTCGCCACCATCCCAGGGGCCACGTGGGCATCCCGACAGCCACCTCTAGCAGCGGCGAGGGGGAAGGGAGGGGCCGGAGAGCTGGCGGGGGGGGCTCGGGTGGTCATCGCCCGAGTCGCCTGTGCGGGGGGCGACGCGGGGGCTAACGCGTTTAGATCGGTGTCAATCTATTAACTTTAATCAAGTATATATTATATCAATTAATGTAAGAGAAAAATATTAATATGTGTAAGACAATTAATATACTTCCACTGCCTGCCTGCGATCGCTCCATGCGCCCCGCCCACTCGCCTCGAGCGCCCCTCGCCACTCCTACGTGCGCCATTGCTCGCTTCCACAAGCGTGGATTCGCCCCGACCGTTGCGTGCCCCACCCGTCGCTGCCGTCTCGCTGGGCCGCCTCCACCACGCCAGTTTGCCGCGCGCCGCCCGCCCATGTTGCGCTGGAAAGCGTATGTCGTAAACATATGTGTCAAGTGTTTTAGATGTTTTAGAGATATATTGCAAGTGTTTCATATGGATGTTGCAACAATAATAATAAGGCACGGCGTTCGTCCCGTATAGACGGACCGCTCCGCGTGCCATGCCCGCATCGACGCGCCGTTGCTTGCTCCCGCCCGCCCACGCTCGCTCACCTCGCGTGCCCTGCCTGCCGGTGCCATTGCTCGCTCCTGCCTACGTGGATTCGCCTCGGCCATCGCGCGCCCCACCTGTCGCGGCCGTCTCGCAGGGCCGCCTCCACCGCGCCAGTTCGTCGCGCTGCCCACCCATGTTTCACTGAAAGCGTATGTTCCAAACGTATGTGTCAAGTGTTCCAGATGTTTCAGAGATATGTTGCAAGCGTTTCATATGGATGTTACAAGGGTAGATATGGATGTTACACATATTGCAATGGCTACGCACGTATGTTTCGAAAGTTTGTTCAAAATGTTTCTACCAGTTTCAGATTACGTTGCAAGTGGTTTATCTATATGTTGCATATGTTGCAAATGTATGTTTTAAATTTTTCGTCTGTTTCAGACTTATGTTACAATTATTTTATCTGAATGTTGCAAAAGTAGATCTCAATGTAGATGTGAAGGAAGCCCAAGCCCTCATGGTCCAGCTGCTGCGGCTCCCCTGGTGTGGCGAAGATGGAGATCGCAGACATGGGAGTGGTGGGGACGGGATGTCGTGGTGGATCGGCCGGGATGGGGAGTGAGATGGGCGCAGGCACCAGCGCCGGTCCTATGATTTTGAGGGCCCTCTGGCGAACTCATCGCGACGGCCCCTCTAGATCATAAAATTTTAGAATATATAGGTTAATTTTACTTGTATAGGGAAAGCAAATCCAATAATATATTTTAAATTTAATATGTCTGATAATTATCGAGAGCGAGAAACAACCCTAGTGCATAGACAATTTAGACATGAACTGATTCAGAACCAAGATTCACAAATCACAAAAAGGGCAGAAGGCAATAACCAAGATAAATCTTCAGATGTCGTCGACTCGTCGTCCTCGTCGAGCCTTGCCTCGGGCCCTCGCCTGCCTTGTCGATCGGCACTGCGTCTCGCCGAGTCGCCGTTTGCGGATTGTCATGCGGAACAGCGGAAGTCTGAGCGGCTCGATCGGCGGAAGTCTGCGACTAAACACTGAAAAGAGACCGACGATTCCTGATGTGCTACCGATCGGCCATTTATTATTTAGCTATAGGTAGTATTGGACTGGAAACCCCGGCCCACAAGGCTTAAGTAGCTGTCCAGCGCCGCAAGCAACAGAAGACTTATATACTTGGCCACTTGAGGTATGGGGTCTTATATATTTGGGCTTGGGCCCCCATCTCGCCTGGGCCCCCGGCCATCGCACCTCCTGCCCACCCCTTAGGGCCGGCACTGGCAGGCACGACGCATTGGGCGGGACGGGACACGGGCGAGGGAGCTGCGTACGTCGAACACGGGAGCTCCGTCGGAGGGACGCTGCCTCTGGAGCGGGATGAACACGAGGTGAAGGGAGCTGCGTGCTTGGGTGCCAGCGCGGGAGCGGCGTCCGGACTGACGCCGGGCGCTGGTCGCTCCGGTTTGACATGTATTGCTGCTACGCGCTTTCGTCGTCCATTATTTCGTCCTTTCACTCATCCAAATATGTCCGGTAGGTCCGGCAACCAAAGCCAGAAATAAAAAGCTGGTTGTTCCTAAGGGGTGCTTCGTTCGGCACCGACACTGGCGCACAACCCACACGAGAATTGTTATCGACCTGTCCTTTGGTTAACTACACACGCGAGAGGGCTAGTCGGAACTCTGGAGCGAATCTCACACTTAGGCACATGCTATTCTAGCTTAAGCATTACTTTTTTTTTGCGATGAAGCTTAAGCGTTACTCCCTCCGTTCTAAATTTTCATTCGTTTTAGTTTTCTTGTATATACAAAACTTTTACTATATATTTAGCTATACACTATGTCTAAATATATAGTAAAAAAAATTTAAAAAAATAAAAAATCTTATAATTTAGAATTAAGGAAGTGGTACATTAATGGTTTCAAATGGTGCTCCGTTCCATAAAACTAAGAATGACGCCGGTGTTACTAGCCGCATAATTGTATTAATCCAGATACTGTGGAAACCCGTCTTCTTCGTAATTGTTCGTTGCATTCTACCCGGTGGAATGCCTTAGTTGTGTCTAGCTTGAGAGCATTCCCGCCTCTCTTCTGTTTCCATAAAACAACATATACATTTATACATCCACCCTGTTCGCTTGAGCTACTTTTCAGCCATGGGATAATATTTTTCTCTCATAACATTTCAGCATAAGCATCAGCATAAGCGAACAGGGTGATCCGATTAGCCGCCCAGGAACCAAGGCCAACTGTTCTTCAAAGATAGCACACAAAACGCCTTGAGCCTATTTGCCACGAGCTCGAGACCTCCGATGCAATCCTGTAGATCACATTGCGCAAACTGAATGGTTTGAACTGTCCTTACTCTTGTGGCTTTGCAGTGTTCGGGATGAGTGCTGGGTCATCTTCCCCCACGAAGGATTCCTACTCGAAGAACAAGAGCAGAAATTTGTTCCCCACGAAGATCCCAAGTCTCTCTCTCTCTCTCACTTGAGAGAGAGGAGACCCACCCTACTCAGAGTCAGACGAGAGGAGAAAGAAGCCCAAAAGGCCTTTCCCGGCCTCAATGACCTCAGTCTAACTGGGCCGTGCCTTGCATTCCGTGGTCTGTAGTGTGGACGACTTGGTGGGGCCCGTATCCCCATGGTCGTCTCCTTCATCCCTCCTCTCCTCTCCGGTCTTTGTCCCCAATCGCATTCTCATCGCACCGCACGAGCTCCGGATCGGCGACCACCGCGCCCCGACGACTACGACGAGGAGGAGCTAGGAGACGAATCGGTGCAAGCAGCGGGGTCAAAGATAAGGAGGCCGATCCATCCTCCAGCTTCCGATCCGATCCGACGATATGGTGAGGCACTGAGGCGCTCAGTTCTCCCTCTCCCCTCCCCCTCCCCTCCCCGCAGATCCCGGTGCTATACTAACGTCGTGGTGGATGTGCTTGGCCAGGTCTGCGTCGCGTGCCTGCTGCCGCTCTTCCTGATCCCGGTGGTCAACGCCCTCCCTTACCTCATCGACCTCATCATCGTACGGATCCTTCCCTTTTCCCGGTTTCTGTAAGATCCAGGCATCCAGGTTGGGGTTCTATCGATTCAGCGGTCCTGGGGGATCTTGGAGCTTGTTTGTCTACTAGACTGCTGCCCTGATGGTTTTGTCTAGGACTCGTTGATTCGTTGGAGCAGGAAACCGGAGCTCACCGTTCCTATAGAACTATAGAGAAGACCTAGCTGCCGGTTATAGATCGTGATTCGTATGAGCCAGCTACGAACGGAGCTGTTTTCTTTTCTATGATGACATTTCCTTATCAGCAAATTGTACCCATCCAGATTTCCCCATCAGATTCGCATAGCAATAACATCATCCAATAAATTGATAAGCAATATGCATTTTGAATTATGAATTCTTGTGCCCAGCAGCTTCCTGAGCCTGGATTGTTGATTCATTCTAGATATCAGCTTCTTGTGCAGTAAATTCAGCTTCTAGATGCATGTGAACATACCTCCTCTTGATTAGCGATATGCCTCCTTTTGATCAGTGATAACACTACAGATGTAAGAATGTAAGATTTGAGAATAAACCAATTCCTGACACTGTAATGGATAAAGGAAATCATAATTTCAATTTAGTCAGGCCGCATGGAAGACATCGGATTGTTGATTTTCTTTTTCTTTTTTTTGGAGTAATATGCTCCTTCTACAACAAAGTGGTTCAGTCATGTCGGTTGGGTCTAGCCATGCATTCATGCCTCTGTTTGTCTAGGCCTTGTGTTATTAGCTGGAACACTAAATCATTGATCCTCTAGGGAAGATCTACCTGTCGATTACAAAGATTCTTGTATGTGATTTGGAAGAGCCAGCTAGGGGCCGAAGCTGGTTTATTTTCATTAACGATTTTGTTAGGTTTTCTAGGATTATATTGGTCAGTTGCTTACTAAAAATTCTGTCAGAACCATACATCTGATCTGTGAACCAAAAACGATAGTGGTGCGCTTTCTAACTGCCATAGCCTTGTAGGTTTACATGTGCATTTGGTCACACCAAATGAAGAGGGTCTCTGTTTCATTTCTAGTTTCTAATAAAATTCTGTTGCTTACATTATGGAATTTGATTTGTATATTGGACGGTTTCCAGAGCAAGGTGTATCGGCTATTTGGATGGGAGTACCGGAGACCTGAAAGAGTCCCACCTGCTTGTCCTTACAAGCCTGCAGCTCAGAAGAACGATGAGGTACGCCTACATGTTCATCCTACTTTTTGTGCCCTTATATGCTCATGCTACAGTGCATCTCCAATTGCTTATTGTACTCCGCCTTTACAGGGTGCGAGTGAATCAAAACCCTTAGTCAATCCACATGGTGCTGCGGCAGAAGATAAGAAAGAGGAATAATTCATGTATTGAATCCTGCTCGTGTCATCAGGCGCTTAAAATGGAGATCACTGCTCTATATGCGAACATATCGTAACTAAGAAATAATTGTTGTGATTGATGAATATGTATTTGGATTGACGGGTTGGTGATTGTATGTACTTGTGATGCCACTCCGGATCCTTACCAGTTGCGTGACTAATCACTGCTGAAATGGAGTCGAATTCGCAGTTGCAAATAGCTGAACTGAATTTTGTTGTCAAAATCTTTTAGAATAGAATGCTTGAAAGAGCTGGATATTATGGTGTCATCAGAAGCTGTTGGAACGCTTGGAAGAGAGATTCTGGTTTCAGATGCTAACCACAGTACAGTACAGTGCGCAGTTCCAACGTGCATCTCAACTTTGCCTGACATTATTTTATCTGTTCGTTATTATGCTACTATTCAACTCATCAACCGTATATCGCTAGAGAAAACATTATGGCATTGATGGATGATGTTTGGCTTGATTGAGATCACTTGGTATACTCGAGGACGGCATAGAAGGGGTCGAGGTAGATGGCGCGGAAGCCTGTGAAGCCGGCGGCGAGGCCGAGGTGGCGGAACTCCTCCTCGGAGCGCTCCCTCCCCTGCGTCCGGTAGGTGGTCATGACGAAGATGTCGTTCTCCAGCAGCGCCCTCGTCCTGGTGGTGGTGTCCGTCTGCTCCGGCACCACCGGCTCGCAGGCCACCAGCTTGCCGCCATCCGGCAGCGCGGCGTGGCAGTTCCTCAGGATGGTCGTGCACTCGTCGTTGGTCCACGTCGTCAGAACCCACTGCATGATCCGAGGTTTTGGTTTTGGGAAAGGAGGCTCCTCATGGTCAGTCTGGACTCTGAAGAAGGAACTGAAGTAGTGGTGCTTGCAATGGAGGCGAGCGAGGGGTACCGTACCTTCATGAAGATGGCATCACCAGAGGGGATGGACTTGAACATATCTCCACCAACATGCCTCACTCCTGTAACGAAAGATATGTCACCTTGTTTTTTCTTAAAAGACTAGTCCCTCTAGAACATTTTGACTTCTCTAGATACAATTAGATATACACTATGTCTGATACATTGTCAAAGCAATGTATCTAAAAAATTAAAACGTCTTATAATTTAAAACGGAGGAAGTACTTTAGAGCATATTTACATTATATATACTAGGAAAAAAGTCCAAATTATTTCCTTCAAGTTTGGCCAATATCCAAATACCCCCAAACTAACGTTTATAAACACATGCAATGAGAGACAGAGACGGATGGGAGCAAACTGTGCTGTTGATACTGGGCTCCTGGCGTGGCGCTACCACAGGCCAGTCGTAGTATAAAATTGGAAACCAACAAAAGACTCTGATTCAGTTGCAGAGTAGACATGGGATGATGGTTCGGGATGCCTTGTGTCTGATTTTTTTTATATAAAAAAAGCATACTAGTTTAGCCACGCATATCATAAGTTGTGATTCACACGTATGGCATTGCTGAAACAACAGGAGTGGGTCATGGTCCATGGTAATGATATAGCCAAGCCAAACGATGAATTGTATTGTATGTATTCATTCAAAGGCAAAGGCGTGTGTGGCACGCACCTGGCTGCTCTCCCTCCACGAGGCAAGAGCTGTCTGTAGATCATGGTGCCCTCTCTAGCTAGGCACTTGTCGGACCTGCTACAGGCCCGTGGCGTGGCACACCATCAGCGCCGCAATTGTAACATATATATATATATATATATAAATCTACGGCGGCGTGTTTCGAAAATCGAAACCACCTTTGGGTCCGATAACAAGTCTTGGAATCTTAAGTAACAAAAACTTTTTTTATCACACACTTGGAGATGCTCAAAAGGCTTATTTTGACAGGGCGATTTGTTCTATAAGCACAAACCCACCCGTCCTTAGCAGACGCAGATCGATGGTGTCTCCTCCATGCAATTTTGCCCTCCTTTCTCTTATTATTTTGCCCTCCTTTCTCTTATTAACGATATGAAAAACAAATCCTCATGTATGTATGTTTGCGTAAAATTGAAAATGCCGTGACCATTTCGATCACAATCGACAGCCACACGGTACTTACTGCAGAGCCATCATATCTTTGTGATGGGCGGTACGTGCGGCGAGGGATCTGATCACTAGCTTTCGCTGAAAGCCTCGCGCACCAACCATACCTCCATATCCCGTATGATACGGCAGTGTTTTATCGCTAGCTGTTGACTATATGATGCTGGAAGAATTGAGATCAGAGAGATGCCACCATACACGTCTATTTCCTCTGTGTTCCATATCGCTTCTCAAGAAGTTATTTTTTTAGTTTTATTAATCAATGGATTATACATACAAAAGGTACTACTAGCAATATTTATGATATAGTATGCGTCATATTAGTAGATACAGATACAGATGCTGTAAAGCGAGATTAAATTTTAGTTATTTTAAAACGGGGTGAGTAGATCGCTTTTTTTTTTGGCTGAGGGAACGTGCAGAGTCAACCAAGGAACTGAACCAGACTTAGCCTGTTGAACGATCGATGCTAATAAAACTCGTTGAATGATGCATTCCATATGTGTGTGGATGGTAAACTAATAATCCCGAGGCAATGCAACTAATAATCCCGGACGGGACGGATCAGATCAGACGAATAATCCTTGGATTGTTGAATGAATGATGATGCATTGCATTTGCATCTGACTGACTATGTATGTACGAGAGGTGAGAGGGGCCAGCCAGGCCAGGGCAGGTAGCGTCGCACGTACCGGCGATGGGCGGCGCGTCGGCGACGACGTCGGACAGGTCGAAGTTGATCCCCTCCTTGATGGTGGGGACCCTGCGCATGATCATCTCGAGGCAGGCGCCGGAGCTTCCCCCGACGTCGACGAGCGTGGCGACGCCGCGGAACCCGTAGTCGTCGAGGAGGGCGTCCATGAAGGGCTCGGAGACCCCCGTCATGGCGCGGAGCATCACCTGGTTAGCTTCCCTGTCCTTGCCGTAGTAGGCGTAGGCGGGGACGCCGGCGTTGGCGCGCGCGAACGGCTCGGGCCCGCACGGGTCCAGCACGGCCTCGTGCAGCCGCGGCCACGCCGCCACCAGCGCGTCCTGGTGGTGCTGCAGCACGTAGTCGGCGTACGACGCGCCCGAGGCGCCCTCGGGCACCAGCGTGCGGCCCACCGCGGTGAGCGCGAACCGACGCGTCGTTGTAGTCGTCGTCCGGTCCTCCGACGTGGACGTGGACTCGGAGAAGACGCCGCGGGACGCCAGCAGGCGGAGGAGACGCTCCAGGACCGACGGGTCCGGGTGGCCCGCCGGGAGGAGCTCGGCCGCCGACAGCGGCGCGTTGGCGCCGCCCGCCCATATCGCGTCGGGGACGCCCAGCCGGATCACGGCCGTCAGCGCCATCGGGACCGACACCATGTTCGCCAGCTCCATCATCGCCAGCCGGGCCTCCGCCGGGGACATGTCGTCCCTCGCGGCGCCGACGGCTGCGGCGGCGGCGGACGGCGGCGGCATTTTTTGGTTTTGGTGGATTGGATTGACGGCGCGCGACGCGAGGGGAGGGTCGTGTGTGGTGGAGGGAACGACAGGAGTGGTGGTGCTAGACAACACTGCTACTGGTACTGCTACAGCGACGGAACGGAACCCCTATGTGGGTGGGGCCCGGGGATCCGGAGATGGCAATTTGCAACGACCGGATCAAATTCACATGACCCCGTCAGCCCCCTCGCCGAAAACCACGAGCCCGAATCCCAATCACGACACTGGATTTTGATTTCTGAGGAATGGAGACGCAGAATGGACAGGTGAGGGACACTGGAACTTTGTTTCGACTGACGGCACAGCTACAACGGGCAAAGAAACCAAACCACGGTGGCCCATTAACTAGTACTAGTATAGGGTTTAAAAATATCACCGATATTTCAAATGTTTTGGTACATATACGTCAAAAATTTAGTGAGTTTGAATTCGGTACACTAGAATTGATTTCAGCCCGCTTGCGCACGTGAGAGCCCAAATCAAACATGTGTAAACGCCGCGCAGTACCCTAACCCTAAAATTCGAGTAGTACTTGGATCACCAACCAACCACTCCTCGGTTGTATTTGAACGTGTAAATTGCCATTTCATTCAAACATGAAGGACATGTTTTTGTAGTCTCACCTGCTGCCTGTCGTCTGTTTGGCCCAGCCCCAACGTGGCTGGAATTGCAAGCCCAGCGTATGCCTCGCACCTCATATTGCAGGCAATGCTGGGTGCGAAAGACGTATGCACAGCATAATACTGTATTTCATCAATTTTCATATGTATGTATGTACATTCTGTGTAGCGTACACCAGAAACTGGAAACAGCACGGACCATGCATGAGAAAGTGAGCGTAGCAGGCACCATAGAAAGGCGACTCTACCAAAGGCAAAGGGATCTGAAAGCTACACACCCACCACACCACGGACTGATGCAGATGTAACCAGCTGCATACCTGTTGGTACGCACCAAACACTAGCCACATCACAGGTCCATGCTCACGGGAAAATAAGGACTAGAGAGTAGTCAGGGAACCTGGTATATATCAATGCATTGCTGGTGTCTGCTTCGGTTGAGGATCAGTCAGTGTATAAATATACAGTGAAACAGCTTGCACTGGAGACACCTTCCCTTCCCAACGCAAGCTCTTCCAAAAATCAATGGCACGCCCTTTGCCGCTTGCGTCTCAGCGCCACAAGCAGCAAGGCAACGAATATGCGGGCAACGTAAGTAGCCTCCCCTATACATACACGAAGAAGAAGAAACGAAGAACAAAAGGAGCAAAACGAGAGGGCTTTTTTTTTTTGGTTGGGTCCCTTTGTCCTGAACAAGCTTTTCTTCACTTGCAGCAAAACTTCACTTGCCGTTAACTTATTCCCTTTTCCTACTGACTGTATCTTCCACCACTTTACATTACCGAGTATGCGCGGACCACCTCCACGATGGGAGCCCGGCAGAGCGGGCACTTGCCACCGCTGCGCACCAGCTCATTTGCACATTTCGAGCAAGTACACATGTGCCCACACCTGCCATCGTGTCACCCCGAAAGGTTTAAAGCATTACAAATCACACATCACACATACACCATCTTGTGCACAAGGAACCTGAAATGCGATGCGGAGTACCCACCTGTACAGTAGAGAATCGATTTGCGTATCACAGCATACACAGCAGGTTCCTTTCCTCACTTGATTCCATTTTGATCCATCTTCAGACAGATCCATCGAGAATCCTGCCAAACACAAGCAACCAACCAGTTCAATAAGACCAAGCATACTTGCACAATGAATGGAAACCCGAAAAAACAAGGGGTACAGAAAACAAGCAGACCTCAATTGATGGTAACAGTCACTAGGAAATAAATAAAAACTTGCTGAGCAAATAATGAAAAGAAGTTTCAGGTTTGGTGCAAACCATTGTTCATATTAGATATAGAAACAGTACTGCAATCATGATGTTATAAGAAAAAGAAATGTCCAACCTTCAGGTCCTGCAAATCGATTCAAGGCAGCTGACACTTCTTGTCTCACAGAACGCTGCAACTCCAGCTGCATGTCCATGCACGCTTCCAGCATCCTCTGCATGCTGCTCATCCCTTGCTGAAGTCTACCCATATCAGCTCTTAAATCATTAATAGCATCCCATTCCTGCAAGAATACAAAACCAAATGAATCCTCAGATGTAATTTTTTTAACATAAATAACACAAGATATTCAAGCAAATTTAAATCCATGGCATGACCGCAAATATGATCCCATTTTTTATTTTGACTCAGCACACTAGTAGAAAAGTTTTTTCCCCTTTCTATACAAAAGCTCCATCATTGAATGAGAAGATAACGCACAGGATCTGCATGTACCCTGTGTCTGCTGCTCCAGTTGTTATGACGCAGTTCTCTGTGCCATAATGGTTGTCGCGGTGGCAAAGGTGGAGGAGGGATAACAAGGGCAGGTCTATTGACAGGAGCCTGGAATTGCCGAGTTTCAGGGTTCCTTTCTTGTTCCTGATTTGCATTTGGTGCATTTGAAGCGGGCATGGCTGCATCAAGATTCCAGTTGAGGGGACCATGACCACGCCGTTGAACATATGACCTTATTAATCGCTCCAAACTTTCACCAAAACCATTACTAAGAAGATTGGACACACTTCGCCTGGCAATTCAAAACATGAAATACCTTGAGAATAAATTAGATGGAAAATAAAGACATTTAGAGAAATACCCACTGAAGGTAGAAAATACCTGCTAAGTAATTCTCTAAGTTCCATGCTGTACACATTGTCATCGTCAGGTGGGATAAACCTATTTTCGGTCCTAGGAATGGGGCCTGTATCAAGTGCGGAATCTTGGTAATCATCTTGCCAGTTCTCCATGGTACCATGAGACTCGTCATCATGCCATCCATCATGCTCTTCTTGTAGATGACCATGCTCCCTGTCATCCTCCTCCACAGTTTCACTGTGTAAGTCTTCTGCATTATCTTCCCAAGTTCTGTCAGCACCTTCATCAATCTCACTGGGCCACCTATCAAGCCTGCCATCCAAAGATGACTGCCAGAATCCCATGTCATCTTCTGTCTCATCTTGCCGCATGTTATCACCTTGAGTTAGAGACTCTTGCATCACAGCCATGCCATCCAAAGGTATACTTGGTGAGTGTGCCTCGGGCACGATCTGCACCCATTTCTTGTAAATCCACATTCTCCAGCAATGTTTGGGCGGTATCCTCACTATCAGTAAAAGCCACATCAGCCCCTTGCTGAGATTCATCATTACCTAGTAATCTAACACTCTCAGCCACAGAAGCATCAGATTGGCTAACATCTTGACTACTGGCAACACTCTCTGATCTGAAAAAGGTACAATAAATTACCTTTTATTAATTGGAACAATGTCAGGGAAATAAACTTACAAACAGTATCACATAACAAGAGCTCTAATTGATAAGGACTTGGCATAGAACACAAGCATCGAGAGATGTAAATTGCACTGTTGTGAGCAATCTTAACAGGCAGACACCCATTGAGGTTTTTTTGGTATCAGCTCATGTGAACCTTGATACCACACGTAAAATAAACTCTGAAACACAGTGGGGGCAGAAAGTACTGCCTCTCTTTCATGTTATTTGGATTCAGTTTTTTGAGCACTCAAGATGCACGTCGATATTGTGTAGAAACTACCATGTTGGCCAATATATCATTAATTATAGCAAAAACCTCTTGACATTTACATTTTAAAGTTACTAAAATCATTTTTATATTTAACTTAAAAATAAACTATATACTACAGAGACTTTGAGCTCTCAGTTTGGCATTTGCATCTGTCAGTCCATAATCTCTCCCCTAGCATGTACACTTATCAAGCCTGCCAGCAGTACAACAAGACCCATACCATATATTTATATTAGTCCTCTAGTCTTGCGAAATAGATAGTAGAAGTCACAAGAACATAAACACCGATAGTAATCTCTGTCCCTGATACCCTTTCTCTTCTTTTAACCGCTCTGGAACAAATAATATTTATGTATTGCTTTTTTAAAAAAATTATATAAAATCCCTCTAGTCACAGAAAAAGTTCACCAGTGGGGTGCAGCAGTCAATCATTTCTAACTTTGACCAATTCTATATATCTTTGTATCAAGGATCAGCAACAAGGACATGTCAAGTAATCAAGAGATGCTATCCTAGTATAAATATACTATTTCTTGGGTGCCATAAAAATTAAAGCAATGGCACTTGTTGTAGAACTTTAGATGCAGCAAGGTATAAGGAATAACATTGGCAATGAAGGAACTGGAAGAACAGAATAAAATACATGGAACAGATGCATCAGAATTGGGACTGGTAGCAATAAAAGATATGTTATCCCTTATTTTCATGAGTCAATCACTTATACATCAAAAAAAAATTGCATGAAAATGATCAATAGCTCCACTTTTAAAAGAGAGACCCATATCATCATTTAATGCTATCGGTACTCTGAATAAGAGGAAGAGGATTCTCTTCAGCAGCAAACTAGGGTAACTAAAACAGCACAAGAGATATAGCTTGAGTGCTTGACGAGTGGGTGTAGTAAGTACAAGATAGTTGGTATCACCATCAAACTACACTAAGACATGCAGAGGCTGGACTCAGGGACAAAAGGTTCCGGAGTATGCTAGTCAATATCATCAATACATTTTGCAGTAGAATTTAAAGCCTATTTGGTTAGTGAATAGTCTATAACGTATAGAACAAGAATGGCCTGCCATCAGAAGGACCGGTATAATTAGCAACAGTGGCACCTGAAACCTAGCCTACGGTTTTGCTTTAGAGAACTAATAACACAACAACCGTAGTAAAAGGTTTCTGGTTCATTTTAGAAGTAATTTTAGTGGCATTGGCGCCACTAAGAAACTATGCACAGATTGCATGATGGAATAACTTGATAAACTTGGACACAGTTAAACACCGTAGGCATTTGTAATGGTTTCAATGTCTAGGCAATGCCTGTCCAACAAAAAAAAGGCATCTCCAATCTATTTTACCACGTTCACACTGTAGTATTTGGCAATGCCACGGACAGATTACCATAAAACAATACTCTCAGTTGGCTTGCAAGTGTATTCCCCTAATTTCAGACTTATCTTTTGACCAACAAACAATGAAACAAACAATTCCTGATCCTTACTTTCTAGACTTTTAGCACAAATATGGTGTATTACCATCAAAGAATTGCTTCTAGGAACAGCAACAGTACTTATGATACTAAAGATCCTTGAGAGACATGGGATAAAGCATGAGTTAATGAGGCTCAGAAAATCAAACAAGACGCTGTGTTTTTACCCTGGTAAAACACTTTTGCCGCTGAAGATAAGGAAAACAAGGCAAACGAATGTGTTGTCTAGAGACACCCCCAGGATGTCAAGGGACCACAAACACAAATGAGGCTGTACAACTGGGTCCTAGGCTATACTATAATAATGGAAGGGAGTGGGAAATAGCAACCATTCTCGCTTCCAAACCTCATACATCAGAATTATCAAAGTAACATAAATAATGCAGTGATTTCTCCCCAACATTCTATGGTACAGAAGGGGTGGAAATGATGTGATTGAACTATCCAGCCAAGAGTTCCATTAGCACTGAAAGTGTATGGAGGAACATACTTGTAATGACATAGTAGATTATAGAATCATCAAAATATATAGGTCCTATTACCATAGAGATTTGTATTGTATCATCGAAAGGGATGCTAACCTCAAGGCGGGCATACGATGGCTCTGCCTCAGCTGCCCGAGCTCCCTCGCTGCCACAGATGGTGGTCGCTCCTCTTCAAGCGCCCCATTCCTCAAGAACCTCCCCCTAAGCAGTCCCTGTGATGCAAGCCACAGAATTCACAAACCGGTACGCATGGCATCACAAGTAAGTGGTTCATGCAATGCAATGCCACGAGGTTCCCACCTGGATGCGGTTGCGGCTGCGGCGAGGAAACTCCGACACGACATGGTACCCTGATATTCCCTGCAGCTCGCGCTGACGCTCCCTGGCCATCCGGCTGATGACATCCAATCGTGCCTGCCGGCCTCGTAGCCGAGGAGACTCCCCTGGCCTGTCCCTGTCGGCACCGGCGGCAGGCTCGTCCCTGCGCGCACCCCCACGGGAGTCGCGCGGCTGGCTGGCCATCTGCACCCACTCCCTCACGAGCCTGACCCTCTGCCTCTCCGTCTCGCCGAGCCACTCCCCGGTGGCGGTGGCGGCGGCGGTTGGACCGTCGGCGGTGTCCGTGAGGCGTCGCGCGATCTGACGCACGTGCTCGCGGTCACGGTCGGCGTTGTCCGGGGAGGACTCGCGGTCGAAGGGGTGGGCGTGGACTGCGTCGGCGCGGCGGTGCTCGAGCTCGCGCCACATCTGCAGGAGCGAGGAGGGCGCGGCGGGGGAGGGCGCCTGCGGGCGCGGCGGCGGCGGCGCGGCGGGCGAGGAGAGGAGGAAGGAGGATGGGTCGAGGGTGGAGACCGGGTGGAGGCGCGTGAGCGCGAGGAGCTCGGCCTCGCGGTTGCGGCGCTCGACCTCGCGCTCCATGGAGGAGAGCACCTCCTCGGCCTGGCGCGCGACCCAGCGGCTGAGAAGGCGCGACTCCCGCCTCCGCCTGCGCGCCGCCGACGACTCGGCCTCGCCGTCGGGCTCATGGTCCGCGGCGCCTCCCCCCGCCGCGGCGGAGCAGGAGGAGGAGGAGGACGGGGGCGGCGAGAAGCAGCCGCCGAGGTGGTCGCAGACGAGGTCCTCGAGGTCGCGGCGGAAGTCGGCGGCGGCGCCCATGCGGTGGTGGTGGTGGTACTCGTCCTGTCTGTCGCAATATATAGATAGATTGACGGGGTGCCCTAACCCTAACGCGAGGAGCAGGGATTGGTCGGGAAATGGCTAATGCGGAGGCGACGGGGTGGGGATTAGGGCGGGGCTGGGGCCGCGGCGAGGAGGCGGCATTCGCGAGCGATTGGAGGTTGGATTGCGAGCCAGAGCCGGAGCGGCGGCCACAGCCAGCCTCGGGGAAGGGGTTGGATTGGGTGGGGACGACGAGGACGGAAGGAAGGGGGAGGGAGGTGGAGACGCAACTCACGGAGGAAAGGAGAGAGAGGAGATTGAGGAGCAAGGTGGAAGGAAGACGAAGAACAAAAGGCCGCGATTTATTCTTTTAATTCTTTTTTGGTTGTTGCAAAATTGGTTTGAGCCGCGTATCTCTTTCACTCACGCGTATTCGCACCTGTATATCTACTAGTATATGGTATCTATTCATACATAGTGCATAAATATATTTGATTTGAATTTTGGACAAAATATAGCGAAATTTTGTTTGACTGATGCCACGGCGCTGTGAAGTTTAGCACGCGTACGAAATGGGGGGTTGCGCCGCCAGTGCAGAGCCAACGGATTTGAGGAGAAACGGAGCGGAACGGAAGTGGATGGAGTTTCCGTCACGGCGCCACGTCATGGCGGGGCCCACTCTGACACGTGGAATTGTCCGTTTCTTCCGGACAATCTCCTGGTAGTAGCCCGCAACGGATGAGTCTCGCCGACTCGCCCTCTTTGAGTGCAATAATGATTCTTAGAATCCAAGTATATTACCTATGTTCTGTTGTATTTCATAACTTTTGAAATTTTATGTGTTAGAATACTTTTAGAATTTGCTTGTTTGGATTGGATTACGAGATTCTGAGACTTTTCTATCAAATTCTTAAAATCCACTACATCCAAGTGGTGATTTAAGTTCTCTTTGGCAAAACTCTTACAAGTGCTTCTTGGTTGGCTTTTAAGCTCTACCAATGACTTTTAAAACCAAAACCAAATCAAAAATAGTGAAGTCCAATTAGTTTTGAGCCTAGAAGCTCAAGCCACCAAAACGTAGCTATGACTTCTTTGTTTTGGAGAACTCCAGACCCTACCAAAAGGGATCTTTTTCTACGTCTTCCTATCTCTTGTGCACAAAAAATTCTGGAGCTTTTTTGTTTCTCTGGGAAAAGAAAGAATAATATGGAGCTCTGCCTAATGCTAATCTTGCTTGAGATGCTTAACCTAGCTCAACAGACGTACGGTTAAGTGCAACAGGGCCGGCTGGGTACGGTTCTCCCATTCTCTCAAACTCATTCATGACCCGGAGCCACACCAAGGCAAGGAAATATCTCAACTATTTTAAATAGTTAGCTTAATACCAAACCACACATAGGAATCCGAATTCTTAAGTGAGGAGGAACAACTAGTAAATAAGGGAGGTTACCACTTATCAGCAGCCACAGAAAAGAGCAGGACTGGAAAAGAGGATCGAAAGCTGTTCTCTTACTCTTATACTCGTCAAAAACCAAACATGCACCTTTTTGGAGTTGGAGCCTTGGAGGGAGTTGGAGTGCCCATTTCAGATCAGGTGCAACCACATTTCATTTTACCTTCTCTTGCTATTCTTCTCTCATCTCATCTCATATACAGCTCCAAAAAGGTCCGTCCAGTCCACATATGTAGCGGTTTTAGGGTCCCTTTATAGCAATCCATACGAATCGATTCATTCTAGGCCTTCTTTGGCATGCATGATTTTTTTTTCATGTGTTTCTATGTTTTTTTGGTGAAAATTTACACAATTTCTATGAAATTCATATGTTCCAAAAGGACTCTTAACAAAAAAGATACAAAGAAAGAGAAAAAATCCCACATTCCAAAAGGAGTATAACCATAATTTTTGTGGTTAATAAGAAGGCAACCAACTTTGGCTGATGTCAAAATGAAGTGATTTATTTATTATTCCAAAAATTGGTTAAAAAATCAAGTCTACTTAAAGTTAATGAAACTTGTGGTTATTGCATATGTATTAACTCTTATTTGTATTTTATTAAAATTAAAAATAATTTTAGATCGCGGACTGCATTCTTAAATACTAGGATATCATAAATCCTTTGAGTTATCAAGTATTTATTTTTCTGCCGGTGTGTATTTTACACAACCGAACGACAGGAGTAGCTTTCGGGCTGCTGGAGTTTTCATGCTAGATTAGATGGTATCCAGCTGTGGGGTATATATTTATTGTCGGTAATGCTCTCCTTCGGACGTCCGATGCTCTGACGTGCCTTTCCTGGGCTTGCAGAGCCCAATAGGAAGTCTACTCCTGGCTTCTAAAAAATATTTTCACCATCTCCTTCTCCAACTCAATCACCCGCTGCTGGTTGGTCCAGCTAGCGTGTCGAGTTCGGCGTGGAGGCGCACGTTCTCGGCCTAGAGCCACGACGTTGGTCTTGAGGAACGACACGATGGTGACGGTCTCGTGCTCCCGGAGCTCCTCGACGAGGCGGATGAGGTCCGCGGCGACGGGCCTTGCGGCGACTCGGGCGGCCCCGTCGTGCGCACCGGCTGCACCTGTGCGGACGACCGCAGGAAGTAGCACGAGAATGGCCCACCAGGGCCACGCAGCCGCTCGCCCGCTGGTATCTCCTCCCCCCCACTCTGCGGCATCGAGCTCCGTGTCGACGAGTCCCCATTCATCCAAGTAGCAAGTTGATGCTACGCTGAAAGAGCATGTTGCAAGAGTATGTTTCAAATGTTTCAGAGATATGTTGCAACTGTTGTATATTGATGTTGTAAAAGTAGATCGGGATATTGCACATGTTGTAATGGCTATATATGTATATTTCAAGTGTATGTTCCAAATGTTTCATCTATTCTAGACATATGTTGCAAGTGTTTTATCTGGATGTTGCAAAAGAAGATCTGGATGTTATAAGCATATGTTTCAAGTGTTCTAAGTGTTTTCATATGCATGTTTGCAAGTATTTCTTCTGGATGTTGCATATGTTTGTAATGGTTTTCAAGTGTTTTTCGGGCGTTTTGCACAAGTGTTTCAGACGTTTGTTTCAAGTGTTTCATCTGCCTTCAGACGTATGTTGCAAGTGTTGCATCTGGATGTTTCAAAAGTAGATCGAATGCTACATCTCCCTCCTCGCTTTCTGCAGCCTCGCCTCAGTGTTTCCTCCTCCTCCCGGCGCCGGCTGGGCATCCACCGCCCCCTCTCCCTCTTTCTCGATGCTGGTGACATTCGGGACGCCGCGGGCCCGTGTGGATGTGCGAACGGTGCACAAACAACTACATGCGAGGGCATCCGGACGCCTTATCCATCCGGATGTCCGGGCTAGCCAGCCCGATTTATTATTCAACCTGTAAGGACGTAACACCACATCTATATATCCTCTGAGGATTATAAAAACACGTTGTTGTGAAAGGACTTAGTTAAACCTTAAAAACTATACATATCAAGTTTTAAACACGTAAATTTGTATTGCAAAATATTAATATAAACACATAGATTTGAAAATTTTTAAGAATATAGAGATATTAGTGGTTGAGATGGGCATCGAAGACTGTGCAAAGCCAAATCTATACCTAATGTTACGTCCAGCGATAGGATTAAAGAGTGAAGTGACTCCTCTGTCTTTCGTTTTTACTTCTCAAAGTGCTCTCGCATCCCTCGTGATCCTTACCTGACTCTGACTCACGGCCGTGTATAATTTAGAGTTCGACTCTATAAAACAACCTCCGTTGCAATGCACGGAATATTTTGCCCGGTTCGCTTGTCTGATAAGTTATAGCTGAAAGTATTGTTGGCTGATTCGTTGGGAGAGAAAAATACTATTCGTTAACTACAAAAGTACGGCTTGCGAACATGACGTTTGATAGTATATATGGCTATACTATCTTTTACGGGAGGCTGTACAACCTTAGAATTTCATGGGCTTGCACTTGCGCAAATCTTTGTTGCCCTCTCCAGATAAGTCTTGAATTAATATGTTCCCCTGTAATGTTACGATAAAATATTTCCCACCATCAAATTATAAATTGTTTCAAGTCTTCCCATCATACTGGAACATATAATATAATAATTAATATGGAGAATCTAATTAGTTAAACTGCATTTTTTTCATGCTTAAATACATGTCCATGTCTATCGTGCAACAGCAGCGTCATGCATCAAATAAACATCCTCTTCTTTATTAATGGCCTCCATTCAAGCAACTCGAGAAAGAAAATGTAGAGCTGAATGCACGCAGCACCGACAGAGAGAGAATGAACGAAACTAGTCGCCACTTCAACGCAAACCACGGATGATGATACTCCTATATTTATATTTAACTTAATTTAATTAGACAGGAGAAAGCTGGGCGTGGACACCCTCGGCTAGTCGGCTGCAAGGAAACAATATTTTTGTTCATTCATTTTTTTTTCTGTTCAAATTCTTCTTTAAAGCACCACATGATCTGAACTTTTCACTCTATACTGCTAGGAAGTCGCGGTAATTTTGGCAATAGTAGCATCAACTAATCCGCCGTACGTGCGGGTTAAAATATCAAGAGACATAATCATTATTTCGCCTAAATTTAGATCCTGATTTTAAAATTTTAACTTCGCCAGTTGTCTATTTTTTTTAAACGCAATAGCAGAAACTCTGTCTTTCAATTAAGATAGGGAAAGAGAGTTTATACACAAGCAAAGACACTCCAAATAAGGATTTAAAGCCCCCCGAAGCAGGGATAAGAGGTAAAACACATCTCCAAGGGGAAACAACAGCTAAACATAAGCGAGTGTTCTCTTCCTTTGCTCTATGTCTTCCTTTATTTTTGCGGCCACTTGCGGCACCGTTTCTATCTCGTTGTTGAAAATTCCCATGCTTCTCTCTTTTCAAATATTCCAAAAGGTATAGATTAGTTGCCTAAATTTAGATTTTAGGTCGTAGGCGACACTATTAAGTACTAAGATAGCATAGATGCTCATTTAAATCTCGCCATGTAACTCAAGACCCATGATAGAGTTTGAAGTAGGATTTGGAATAATGAGGTAAGGGCTTCTTCTCCGATTCAACGACCGGAGAACATCCATGTATGGAGGAGAGAGAGAGAGAGGAATCGGTGGATGTTGTTGCATCGGTTCATCAGCTCAGTTCAGCCATACACAAATCAGGCCTTGTTTAGTTACTCTCAAAATTCCAAGTTTTTTCACTCTCTCTTCATTATATCAATTTTTAGCCGTTTGCATGGAGCATTAATATATAGATAAAAAAAATAACTAATTGCATAGTTTAGTTGGAAATCACGAGATGAATCTTTTGAGCTTAGTTGGCCCACGATTGGACAATATTTACCAAATAAGACGAAAGTGCTACTATTCATCAGTTTGAAATTTTTTTCAATCTAAACGAGGCCTCAATTTTAAATTGAATGTGGACCGTCCGTACGCGGACACCGAGCGGTTTGTGTGTACTGTTGTATGGGCCAACACATCATTTTCAACCTTCCCATGGTGAATCACAAGCCCCATAGGCCATTTGTCAGCCGTAGGTCCGTACGCGGACGTCGTGTGGATGGTCGTTTCCGTCAGATTGCTGCACCATGCAATTTTTGGCCAGCTCCTGCTGCCGGGAGGAGGTAAGGGCCTGTTCGGCAAGACTAAAAAATAAGCTAAAATATTGTTCCAGCTGATTGTTGTGAGAAAAAAATATTATTTTAGCTGAAATCACTGTTTATGTAAACAGTGATTCATGAGGGGGCTGCCCAGCCAGCCAGCCACCGGCCAACCAGCCGAACAGCCCCTAAATTGAGGGCCTGTTTGGTTTCAGCAGTTCCTCCTAAAATTTCTATCACATTGAATATTTAGAGATATGCATGGAGTATTAAATATAGACTAATTACGAAATTAATTACACAACTTGCGACTAATTTGCGAGACGAATCTTTTAAGCCTAATTAGTCTATGATTTGACAACGTTGTGCTACAGTAAACATGTGCTAATGATAGATTAATTAAGCTTAAAAAATCGTCTCGCAAATTAGTCTCTATTTATATAATTGATTTTATAATTAATCTATATTTAATGCTCTTTATTAGTATCTAAACATTCGATGTGACATAAATTTTAGGAGTGACTAAAGAACCAAACATCCACTGATACTCATACATCAGCCATGGGCCCTACAATACTGGAGAAGTACGAGCCGCCCTGCACCGATTCACCAATGCTGATGCTCTAACGGTGCTAACCTTAAGAGAGTATTATATTTGAGCCTTAATCATTATTTATTTCAAAGGATATGAAAAACCCTCCTCGTTTCTCAGGATTTTTTAATTTTCTTATCAACAAAAGTTATGTGTGTAGTTTTATGTTTTATTATAAAAAGTAGAGTTCTTACCGTTTTGTTATTAGTATAGATATGCCAACATTTTTGCTAAACTAAAATGTACTCCCTCCATCTCAAATTATAAATTGTTTCGATTGTTCTAGATACATAGTAAATGGTTTTTACTATATATCTAGACGTAGTGTATATATATTTAAGTATATAGCAAAAATAATTTACCTAGAGAAGCCAAAATGAATTAATTTGGAATAGAGGGAGTATAAATTTATCTAAAGTTATAATTTATGTATATGTTATGTTTTAAATCATGAAAAAATATTCCCTTAACAACACATAGGTGAGTAATTATTTAGAAAATAAAATAGGTGGCTAAATCTTTCCATTTTCTAATTATTTTAGATATTTTTTTTCTAGCGTGTCTCGTGAGAAACGTAGAACCTCTACTGGGAACCTAACTAGTAAAAACGTGGAGGCTTTATTGTGGGCTTAATTAGTTAAACTGCATCTTTTCATGCTTAAATACCTGTCCTCTATCGTGCTACAGAGGCGTCATGCATCAAAGTACACGAACTTGATAAATAAACATCGTCTTCCTTGTTGCCTCACTTCAACTCGAGAGAAAAAGTATAGAGCTGAATGCACCACCGACAGACACAAAAGCCAGATGATACTCCTATTTATCTTAGATAGTAGGAGAAAGTTGGACGTGGACACTCAGGCTAGTCGGCTACTAGGCAACATAATTTTTGCTCAAAATTTTGCAATTTGAATTCTTCTGCCAAACAGTTTTTTAAAAGAAGTGATTCTAAGTGTTTCTCTGAAATGAACTAAGAGGCTGAGAGTTGAAAAAAGTAGATTCTCTTAATTCTGTGAAGTGATCCTCCGTTATGATTTTGAGAGTTTATGCTAAAAAATTAAAGAGAATCACTTTCAGCCACAGAATCACTTCTCTCAAAGAATCAGCTTCCACATAGAATCAGAATCAGATGGAGCTCTACCAAACACACCCTTAACGGTGGTCCCCGAGCTAAGGCCCCTGCTTCATGCTGAAGCTAACAGTGGCGACATCTTTTACTTTATTTTTCTCGTGAAGTCTATCTCTATTATGCTCGGGGTTTCTCGATTGAAAAGCCTTGCACAGATTTTTCGTTTGCACAGATTTTTCGTTTGACACTGTCGACATCTATAGACATCACTTTGGAGAACCCATTCTGCATAGCGCTTGTTGTTGCCGCTTGTTTAGTGACCCTTGTTGCCGGCGCAAGATTAGAAGTTTGTTGTTGTGACTTTTGTGTTGTCATCATAGCTTGTGTTGCTAGTGTTGTTCTTGTTCTATACATAATTGTGTTTTATTTTCCATTTTTTCTACCTTTTTTCATCAATACATAGATTTTTTACCTTAATAAAAAAGATAAATAAAACTACAACAGAACTAAGGGGGAGCAGTCCAGAGGGATCACCATTGCTTTGCACCCAAGAATGCCCTCCAAATCAGATGAGATGATAAATTAGACATGTGGAAGAAGAACGCATGCCTCAAAAGGCACTATAATAATAAGCTTGTTCCCTCTTTTGTTATTATTGTTAATCTCCCCCAGCGACGACGACGGAATCATGAGCAGTGATGAAAAGCTAGCTAGCAGGGTAATCTAATTAGCTTTGCATCTTTTTGTGTAGAGAAAGCAGGAAGGGCTGTGTGCTCATAGACCGTAATCCTCTCCTAATAAACCCCTTCGTCCCCGTCTACCTTTTTTAACAAAGTGAAATGATGCATTGGACTTTTGGCGATATCTATGAAAAGCACTGCTATGCATACTGCTCTGCCGGGCAAGTGGCAGGATCATGACAAGAACGCAATACATATTTTCCTACAGCTACTTTTATTATTATGCAGATGGTATTGACTTAAATATTACATACTCCATCGTTTAAATTATAAGTTACTTTATTTTTTAAGTATATAGTTTTTTTCTCTATACATAGAGATATACACTACGTCTACATACACGACATAAGTACTTAAAAAGATAGAACAACATATAATTCGGAATAGAGATAAAAATTGGAACAGCTTAAGTAAATTACTTAGGCCTTCTTTGAAATGCGGGATTATCAAAACATGGGAATAGGAAACACAAGATTAGAGTTGCACGAAACTTGCTATCCTATAGGAATATATAATGCAAGAAAATTTCTAATGTCACATTTCTATAGAAAACAGGAAAAATATAGGAACCAGCACAGGGATACACACACAGGAAAGTTTCACAAAAAAAAGACATAAAGGAAAGTTTTCATCAGATCCAACCTCATGTTAGTTTATCTCTAAAATTTCTATGTTTTCTCTTTGTTCTAAAGAAGGTCTGTACTGCATTATATATCTGATGAAGAACCGCATGTGCAAAGCTACCAAATCAGATGTACCAAGTCAACAAATTATTAATTAACTGGATGACCAAATGAGGCAAGAGGGAAAGAAGAAGAGGAGGTCGGATAAAATAAAATATAATAAAATGAAATGGTACTAGCAACTAGCTATATATGGTATCTAGCAAGTCAATGGAGCAGAAGAAAGTAAAGTGGCATTGAAAGTCTTAACAGGGAAGTGATAACAAGTTAACAGCGATGTTGCATCCGATCAAAGCAAGCAGCTAGGCAAGTGGTAACACGATGCTGATGCACGCCACACAGGTTTAATCTAACTAGATATTATTATATAAATATGAGAACTGAGAACATATCTGGTCTTCTCATCCTAAGGTCTCATTTGGCGTACTCCCTCTGTCCCTACAAGAATGTCGCTACAAGGTTCGTATTAGTCAATCTTTCTTAAATTTAACGAGATTTATAAAAAATATTAATAATTTTATATCTCGAAATAAGTTTATTATAAAAATATATTCAATGAATTATCTAACGATACTAATTATGCATCATAAATATTAGTATTTTGTTACATATATTTAGTCAAAGTTGAAAGTATTTAGCTTCTCAGAGAAAACGAGAATGCCGCTTTTTTAAGGAGAGGAGTAGCTTTTATGACGTTCTAGCTCTTTCCTTCTAGACACTACAGCATACTGTTCTGCACTGCAGCATACTGTAGCAGAGCATAAAAAAAGCAATTCTGGCTATAGCAAAATACAACTGATAAAGTGAAAGAGCTAGATGAGAGGCTATTTTATGGCCATCTATAGCTAGCGGATCCATCCATGTCTGAAATAAATCTCTGTATATATGCATGTAATGATAGTATCAGAAGAAGGTTACAGACTTACAGCATGCTGCAGCAACTGGTACTCTAGTACATTTGTTCATCACTCTTTGTTGAGATGTACCTAATTAAGGAACTGTAGTTTTGAGCTGGCATGATGGTGCATACACACACACACACATAAGAGGATGATGTCTGGCCTGGCTTGGGACTAAAAAGCTTGGCCGGCCGGCATGCCATGCCTAGTGATCATTACCAAGAACACAGGCCAATCAAAAGATTAATGTCTTGGGCCGACAGATTAGATTTAATTTGCAAAGGGCCGGGGCCCGGATCGAAGGAATGCTGCCTCGCCTTCTTGCCACGTTGAGCAAATTACTTAATTTTGTCTTATATATATTGGCTCAATTCAGCAATGATTGCCCTCCTCTTCGTCAGGAGGATTCATCAGAAGAGCTAACAAAAAGGAAAAGTCATGGACATATATATAAAAAATAAATAGTATAGAAGAACATAAAGCGGCGGGCTTTTTCTGAATATAAAAATATCAAAAAGAGGAAAAGAAAAAAAGGAAAAATGATACATATATACCCTTCCAATCTTAGTACATACAGTACGTAATTTGTACCATTCACATCCTGTTGGGTTTTACTAATTCCATCTTCTCTTCCCAACGAAATAAAAGAAATTCATGCAAACTAGACAGCTCCGTTGGTTAAGTTCCGGTGGTGAAATGTGCCCACCAGGATTTGTCTTGACTTGGCCTAGGTGTTCTCATTTTTCGGGTGGTGGAATCTGTCCACCAGGGTTAAGTCTTGACTTTGACTTGGGTATTAGTATTTTCTAGAATTTAACGGTGTTCAATGCTAGACGATGTGTCCATTAGCAGTGAGACGTTTATGGTGATTCATCGATCTTGAGATTTGTAGCTAGGTCCAGCTTAGTATCCCGGAGGTGCTTATAGGGATATAGTATACGTGCATGTGTTCCAGTGAGCGAGTATGTGTATATGAGGGTCTGGGTAGGGTACTAAGTCAGTATGCTGCGACATATCTATGGCAGTGAACCAAACAACCAAAGAAATAAGTGTAGCATAACTGATGCGTGAAGTCACAATGTTAGATATACGAACAACCTCAATTGTAACCC
This sequence comes from Miscanthus lutarioriparius, assembly GCA_904845875.1. Lineage (NCBI taxonomy): Eukaryota > Viridiplantae > Streptophyta > Magnoliopsida > Poales > Poaceae > Miscanthus > Miscanthus lutarioriparius. The sequence goes on from CAJGYO010000008.1 coordinate 1,787,122, forward strand.
TAGCTCTCCGGCAAGACCATCAACAACGACTAGCCCTTCTTACCTCTTCCAAATTGTCAAGCATCATGTAAGCTACTGTACAAGTACAAGACTGCCAATGTTTAACAAGATGGGCTTGCTGGTTGGTGCGACACAAGAGTGGGTGGGCTCAAATAGCCTACCTTGTTTCCATGAAGGCCCATCGACACAACTCAATGCCTAGTTTTTTTTTTTCTGTCCATCTGGTGGTGTTTCTCCCGGTTATTGGAGTAGTTTTGGGCTTTTGGTTGCTGGAAGCCTGCAGCTGCATAGATATACATATATATATATATATATATATATATATATATATATATATATATATATATATATATATATATATATATATATATATATATAGTCTATTTGGTCATAAGTACTTATTTAAAAACTGGTCAAATTTTAAAACTTTGACCATAAACATCTTTTAAAATGTCTAGTTTGGAAACATAAAGATGATGTGTGGAATTTATCTTGAAAAAATCACTTTCATAATCTAGTATGTGATTACATATATAAGTCAGTCATAGACTTAAGTAATTAAGCTGGACCTTGAAAACAGAGAACGTCACAAGTAAAGCATTTTTGGCCAAAGCTAGTATCTGAGTTATGCTGAACTATACAGAGACAAGCAACAGATATCAATTTTAGGATGGTTTTGGAAGTGGGTTCATGCATGTATGAACGTATGTGCCTGTATTATGATTCGTATGATTCTGGGGGGGTGACCGCGTGAAAATTGAGCAATGCCTACCGTAACACATTGGTGCTCGCTTTTCGTTTTCTTTTTGATGGTGCTTGCTTTTCGGTAGACCAGAAACGTGACATCACTATATGCCTCTAACTGATAAGAGCATGCCGTCTTACTACTTACTTTGCAGGATATGAGGAGTGCCGCCAAAGCAAAGCACATGCATAGTGGGGCAGAGCCATTGCCATTCCCTGCTCTACTCCGAAAGAGACCTCTCACCGACTCTTCTCTTCTTCAATACTACCTAATCCCTACCATGCATGCATATTAATAAAGTGATCATTTACAAATAAAACGATTCTGCTTATTGTGCACAAAATTTCGAAAATGGTCGGTAGCAGTAGTAGTTTAATTTAAGAGCTAGTCCCGATAGGAACCAAAATAATCAGTCAGTCATCTTGGGCGCTTATAAGCATACTACAAGCTCCAAGTTCTGAATGTATTTAAGCCTAAAGGTGTATTATTGTTGCATGGCTGACGTGTCATACGACAACACCATGCGAATTGCGCGTAGCTAAGCTAGTTAGGTTTATTAGGGTACAACTCGTTCATCTAGATTCAAATGTCACTATGGAGTATACCCAAAATATTTTAAATCTAAAATTGCATTGTGTGCCTACCACTTAAGTAGAGGCTGGAAGATTGTTCCATGACCGTGTATCAACTCGATGATGTCCTGATCTTGGAATGAAATAAAATCTTCCTTTTCCAATTAAAAGAAGATTTAAGTCCTCAAGTTCACACGGATGTGTACTCATCGCATTACGCGTTTGGGTGACGATGGACTAAATTTTGTTATCCAACCTTATCCGCTATTAAAAAAAAAGGATATATAGCCATTCATCGCCAAAAACAAAGCAAGCGCCATTTGACAACTTTGACTTTTTATGTTAACACAAGTCACATTCGTGCACGCCAACACTAATACTAACTGTGGCCGCTTCTGGCCGCCTTCATTCTAGGGCAAGCTTTGCACAAATATGCCATATATGTGCTAAGCAACTTTAAAAAAAAACTGTGGCCGCCGGTCTGATGACAAAAAAAAAAAAAAAATCATGATCTCAAGGTAGAATCAATTAAGCTACTGGAACATACAACATATTTGGTATCTTTACTCGCATGCTTCATTTCCCGTGCAAGCAAGTTTGGGAGAACCAATTTGGTTCGCCAACGCTAGCAAGAAACCACGCTAAATGGGACGAGGTCTAAGTAGCCCATATACATACATGGCATCATTGGGACACATGAGTCATACCAGTTTGACAGAGCTCCTAGAGCGCGTCTCCTAGAGCTGAATCTAGAAGAAGCCCTACCAAATAATTTTTTATTGAGAATTGATTATTTGCTGATTTTGTGAAGTGATTCTTTGAAATGAACTAGAAGGCTGGAGCTGAAAAAATAACAGAATCACTTTGTGCACATAGTTTATCCTAGAGAATTATAGGGAATCAATTTCAGTCATAGAATCACTTCTCACATAAAATCTTCCACGGAGAATCTAAAGAAAAAGAACTCCGCTAAATTAACCCGAAATTGGTACTCCGGTCGGCGGCCGGGTACAATATCATAAACATGGAGTCTTCTTCTTAGTTTTTATTATTGTCATACACTTGAATTTGAGTTGATGCAGAGACTACATATATGTCGAAATGCTTATATAGAAGGAAGTAGGCGATAAATTTACATATGCATGCATACCCCAAGCGATCAAAACTCACAAGTGTGCATTGCAGACTGATGGCTAGCTGAAGGCGCAATCAAGAAACACCGGCCTTCGCATCACACTAGCTACTAGCTAGCTCACACGAACATGGCGGCGATCGGTATATAGATAGATAATTACAATAGTAGATGAGACAGTGAAGGAAGAGCGAGCACACATCACTACCACATAACAAGACATGGATATATATATATATATATATATATAGCTTAACAATCCATATATATGATTGTTGCTTGATTGGAGCCTCTCTTGCATGTATGTATATGCTTAGTCGCGGCTCTTGAAGGGGATGGCCCTGATGACGACCACGTGGTAGATGGCGGCGAGACCAGCGCCGATGAAGGGGCCAACCCAGAAGATCCACTGCAATTAATTGCATGGAGAATTTGAGATGGAATGCAAACGCAATGGATCGAAGAAGAATATATGAAATCATGAAGAAGAATCGATTAGTCAATCAATAACAACTCACGTGGTCGTTCCATGCGTGGGACCTGTTGTAGACGATGGCGGCGCCGAGGCTGCGTGCGGGGTTGATGCCGGTGCCGGTGATGGGGATGGTTGCCAGGTGGACGAGGAAGACGGCGAAGCCGATGGGGAGCGGCGCGAGGATGGGGACATGTGAGTCACGCGCGCTGCGCTTGGCGTCGGTGGCGGAGAAGACGGTGTAGACGAGCACGAACGTGCCGACGATCTCGGCGCCCAGCCCGTCGCCCTTGGTGTAGCCGGGGTTGACGGCGTTGGCGCCGCCGCCGGCGCCCATGTACAGCGTCTGCTGGAACCCCTTGACGACGCCGGCGCCGCAGATGGCGCCCAGGCACTGCATGACCATGTAGAAGAGCGCGCGCGTGAGCGACAGCTTCCGCGCCAGGAAGAGGCCGAAGGTGACTGCCGGGTTGATGTGGCCGCCGGAGATGCCCGCCGTGCAGTAGACCAGCGCGAAGATCATGCCGCCGAAGGACCAGGCGATGCCCTGGATGCCCACGGTGGCGCACTTGCTGGGCGACTTGCTCACCCCCATCACCGTCAGGATGCTGATGTAGAGGAAGAGGAAGGTGGCCACGAACTCGGCGATCCCGGCGCGGTAGAAGGACCAGGACATCAGCTCCTCCGCCTCGAACAGCGGCGCCGGCGGGGGTTCCTTGTAGTCCTTCTCCTCCGTGCCCTGCGCCGCCGTGCCGATGGGCTGACGCTCCGAGTAGCGGTTGGCACCCAGGCGTACATCCTCCTCCTTGCCCTCCATCTGCTTGGGTGTGTGAGCTAGCTAAGCTGATAGCAGAGCTGAGGTGAGTGAGATGGCCGTACTAGCTGCTGCTCTGCTGGCTGTGTGAAGCGAGGGGATGGCTTTCCAGAGCTTTTTATAGCGGCAACCTGCTAATGTAACGAAATCAAAGGCCCTGTCTTAATTATTAGTGGTGTTTGTTTTTGCTGCCAAGCCACTAATTTCTCAACTATTAATGGCCACTGGTGGATGATGATGATAGGGTTTTGGTTGGTTTTCTTAATTAGTGGCTGACAGGGTTCATTGAGCAGACCTACTATATGCATGGCTGAGATAGTTGGATTTGTTCAGCGCAAGAGGTGGAGATGGCATTGCAGGCGAGGAGGTTATTATTGAGCAGTTTTGATTTTTATTACACAGTATAAACGTTGATAAGATAGGATAGGAAATTAGCTGGTGTTAGGAAATATGAAATTAACAAATATATACTAGTTTTAGACGGTGATAATATAGGATTAGTAGGGCCTTAGGTTTAACCAAACCGAATCATATATGTATTTGTTTAAATGGACTCTGGCTATGTAGCTTAGCTCTGGAAAGTTGTGGCCTTCACTCCAGTTGGTAGACACGGACATATAAGTGGTCAGTTAGGGTGCTTTATCCTTTGTGAGCTCATCTAGCTGTCCCTAGTTGTGTCACCACTCTACTATTTTGTATGCTAATAATCCCTTGATCAATGATAGCCACAAACCAGCCACCACGCCCTAAGTATGGACTAACAAACATCACAAACAAATAAACAAATCTGATCACATACATATATATTAGTTTCCAGCCATATATACATACACACATGTTCTCAGCACGCATCGAAAGTTCATTTTCTTTTTACTATTAACTATGTCCGTGACCGTGCTCTGCGCCGCAATTTACATCTTGCGCGTCGTCTGTTCTAATACGTGCGATATTCTAACTCACACGAGCATGGGTTCTGAGTCCTGAGCCATGGAAGAAACCATAGACCACTCTAATACATAATAATTCATCAGATACTACTACTACTACTCCTAGCAAAATTAATTAGGACGGCTCCTAAAAGTGACACAGGTATGGATTGATATAGATTAGAACGTCTTTTAACCGCTTTTATTTATACTGAAAAAACACGCTTTATTTGGCTAATTATAATGGCAAACCGGACTAGCTAGTGGGTGAAATTAAACGCTACCCACTAGGGTGTAACAGCAGTCAAAAAGAGGTGGATCATGGCATGGAGAATCATATCAAGGGGCACTAGCCAACAAGTGAAGGAAGCCGACCAAACCAAACGTTAGGCTTTACAAATCTGGAGCTGCCGCCGCCCTGTACAAGGACTAGAGGAAGAACAGGGCGTGGACAAGGAGGACAGCGATGGCGTGGGACGGCAGCCGCTGCTTCATCGCTGGCCGCACACCAAAAAACGACTCTTAAATCATGTAAAGGCAGCCGCACCGCACTCGCACTCCTGTAGAATAAAAAGAAGAAGAAGAATCGCGGCTTGGCTATTCATCATTCGTTACAAAAAGGGAACTGTCTCGTGCATCGCCACAGTATTTCTTCTTCTTTATTTAATTTAATTTAATATATATACAGGTACATAAATAACAAGTAACTGGTCACGAGAGGGAGAGAAAATGACTGTCACATCATCTCACCGACAGAGCCAGCAGCCTCTTGCCACGTGTCCCCGCCTTGTAAGATCACGAACATGTCCACACAAAACTGTAATAGAGACCCACCCCACCCCATCCGCGCAAAGGGATGCGCCAGATATCACTCAAAACCATACATACACAAATAAAAACTAGGAGGCCAGATTTGATTACTTGGAGATGCACAGCTGTGGGTGGACTCAGGCACCAGATATCTATATCTCCCACATGATGCAGTGCTGGGAAATAACACAGCTATAAAGCTCCTACCTTCCCGCACCTTTTATCCAGTGTCATAGCATCACTCATATACTATACAATACATGCAACACCTGATGTACAACGAACGTACTAGGATCACGATCAGGGGGCGGGTCTAGAGTTATCCTATGTAGGGTTCATTGCAAATCAGTAGACTCCTCCATTACGTCGCGCACCATTATCCGTGAAACTTCTTTACACAAGGGTCGTCAGCAGCAACATTCTCGGCCAGGCCACATCAGGTAAGGTTAGTCTTGTTTACGACGACGAGCTGACCGCAACAGGCGAGTCCTTCGGGGATGGGTGCGTGTGCATGTGCGTGCACACTCTCTCGGGCTGCCCTTTCGTCCACAGGTTTCTGAGTTCACCTCTCTTCATGCCGAGTGCTATGAAGGTGCCTGCACAAATTTGGTAATTTGTTAAAACAAAAACAAAAAAGGAGCCTATCCAGAAGACATGGCATGAAATACTTCTACATTGATAGTATCATCAGGGGGCAAGGCATCACTTACCAATCGTGAAAGGCACAATGTAAAGGAGAGCTGGCTGGCCATGGCCATCCATAAGGTTCAAGGCAACGTATGTAATTAGGAGACCTAAGAAGGACAACAACAGCACCGTATGTCAAGGACAATATGGTGGTGAAACGGCATCAAGATAATATGCGCGCAAGACTTTGGCTAAACATTCATAACCGCGTATGGGAAATAGTCATTTTAATGAGTCCACACAAAACAGAAGCCAATATTCTACACCACATATGGTCAAAGGCATGTGCACAATTTCCTCCATACTACTGTTGATTCATGATATCAAATTCACACAACTGAACTCTAAATCAAATCAAGGTGGGTTTGGTAATATGATGTAGGTGTATGTATTCGACGCATCAACAGATCATATTGCAATGATGCAAGACAAACTTTTTCTTTCTTCCAGCGTTCATTTATGCACAGGAAGCCATTGGAGTTAGATAGCACTTATGATAACACAAATTCAGAAAGTAGAAGGTGCGGTAACCAGCAACCGTGAGCAGCGGGGAATTGTGTGATCCTATTTGCAAGGCATACATTGTTAAGATGCAACCTTGTGCCAAAAAAGGCCAAATGAAGAAATGTGCTATCAAGCATAGCAGTTTTAGGTGCTTGTACACAAAATGCATCACTCAGAAACGCCTCTATCAGTATTGCTTGCATTCATCCATCCATCTGACATGGCTTTTCAATTCAGGATGAATGTGCTAACACACAGTACTTAAAATCTGAAATAGAAGTACTGATATATTACCGGAACCATAGGCCACCATTGACCACAAAAAGTAGCCAGATTGCAAGGTCTTCTTGGCAGCCCAATCATACCTAAAGACAGAGGAATAAAAGGTATTTCATAACTAATGACAGATAAGTACTTATTATAGAGAATATGAAGAAAGCTGATTACTGTTATCCAGCCTCTACTTCTTAAATTAGCATCACCTTAATGCAAAAGCAACCAACAGCCCAGGAAGAAGGATATCACCAAAGCCTATGATGCTGTATCCGCCCCATGGATCAAACATCCGAGGAATCTTTAACAGCATGGGTACACCATCCTCATCAGTCTTATCACCACGTGCAACCTGCGAGCAGACCACATGCATAGCTAGATATCTAGCAAACCATAGAAGAAGAAACTAGATGTCTAGCAGACAGCAAATATCAAACATCGCAATAGTCATTCATACATACCACAATCATCACACTTTCATGGAATATCATCTTGGAGATAAAAACCCAGAAGATGTCATATAAGAAGGCACAACTCAGGAGGGCTGAACCCACCTGACAGTTAACAGGCAATAACAGGTGTCAGTACCAATCGCTTAACTGAATGCAAAGCATACACTAAGAGGAATAATCACCTTGAGGTTAGGTATTCTAACAATTTGGATGACTGTAACGATCAAGGTAATACCCTAAAGGCCACCAAACAAGATATTAGTGATAACAGATTAATCTCAACAAAAGGCATTGAAAATAAAACGACACTCACAAGAATATCTTGCCCAATCCAAGCATAGGACAACCGGCGATAAACACCCCACAGAACAGCAAATACTATGCAAAACGGACAAACTGCCAATGTAAGGTATGAAACAGCTCCAAAAAATGGCACTTTCACAAACGATTCTGCAGCAGGTTTAAACCGCCTGAAAGATCCCATGACTTCTACTCAGTAACAGTAAGAAAAATACACATAGCTGTAAAACCTGATATAAAAGGGAGCTAAGAAATGTCTAAATATTCATCTTGAGTCAGAAAAAAATAACAAAATTTACAGAGCATACCTTGACATCGACAGTAAGCCCACCAAGCATGTTTGCAGACCCTTCATAGAAGAGGAAAAAACATCACAGGAGCTCAAGAAATGGAAGGCAATACATTATTATGAGTAACAAATTCATATTGCTATCTCATCGAGACATTGATACACCCATACACCATCACACTTGGTCATTCCAAAACTAACATGAAGTTCTTTGGTCAATTTGTGGCAGTTCTTACATGTCCAAAAACAATGAATTACAGATAAAGATGAAAGTGTCTCAGTGTTCTCTCAAAATTGACAGCATATTATCAAAGCACATCGGGATTTGGCCATTTGGGTGATTTAGTTTTTGGCAGCACAAAAGCACAGTTCAGACAGATGCAATACCAGAAAGAAAAATGAAATGGTACACACCTCTACACCACCTATGCAAAAGATAACCACCAGAAGCTCCACAAACCAATGAGACATCTTCTTGTAGAGTGTTATCAAGAAGCATGATGCAATCACCACAAACAGTATTGCCGATGCCATGTTGATTTCTACCATACCACTAGAACCTCCAGCCTCAAAGTTTGGTGGTACTTCATGACCATCCTATACAAGTATTGTACCTGTCAGTCCTTCTTTTCAAGTGCGCAAAACTAGCAATAAGAAATCAAACAAGATTTGGGGTTTAGAACCTTCAGAAGCTTCTCTTGTTCAATATCTGCTTCTCGGGCGCTCCATGCTGACCAGTATGATGCACAAAGAATGGTACCAACTGCCATAAGCCATAGAAACACCTCTGCAGTATCAACCAGAGGACGATCTGGAGAGTACAGCTCCACTAAGACTGACAAAAAAGAGGAAAACGTAAGCCTGTTAGCTATCTTGCATTAAAATAACCTTCCAATTCTCAAGTTACCAAAAATATGAAAAGTTAAACAATCATAGGCACCCATGTATTCACAGGGATGACACAAAGCATGGAACTGAAGACAAACAATTTACCTTCACCTCTTGAGAGAGACCTTTCTAAAGAAGAGCCCGCATTTTTTGGCAGAAGAACAGTGGGTATGCCGATATCTAAATTTGTTTCATTGGTCTCACATACCATCTTGTATAACTCTGCAAGTGGATGCACGATACGTGTTCACACCCTATGTTAGAACTCAGAAGACAAACCCACAGAAGCGCTCATCTATATACATTAACATGCTATATGAGTTTACATACATCATAAATAACAAGTGTCCTTGACATGGATAAAACTAGCAAATCAAACAAGATTACAAGTTGGGTCTGCAAAGGCCTCAATGATTTAGGTTTAGTGCTGAGAGATGAGCCAATCAGAAGTAAAAGGACCAAAGAGATCTCAAAAAAAGCTATCACAACTTATAAAATAAAGAATTTTTAATAGGTCTACACCAGTTCACTTACAAGGATTTATTTCATGCCACCAAAGGCTTTAATTCCAAGCATTCAATAGGTGTAGTTCGGTTTGGAAGGGAGTACAAGGGAGTCCTTCCCACATCAAAATCAGAGGTTGCAGTAAAGACGGTATCATATAACTCAAAGCAGGGAATGATAATACAGATGCTTGAATCTGAATATGGATTAATCTTACAAAAGATAACAGCAGACCTCAGAGAAAAGAGGGATAAACATAAAAAAGCAGTGTTCTTAAGTAGTCGCCTAGGTGACGAAGTGCTCATGGGGCCCTGGCCTCCTGGGTGTCGACATCACCTTGGCAGAACCAGTGAGAAAAGGAGGAGAGAGGAAGGGAAGAAGAACAGGAGGCCAAGCAGCAGCAGCCAATACATCCCTTCCAGCTCCAGCATTGGTGGCTAGAGCAAACATTCTGTTGGGGTTTAGTCCCACATCGTGTAGCGATGGTGGGGGAGCACAACATATAAGGCGGGAGAACCCCCACCTATCAGGCTAGTCTTTTGGTTGAGTAAGGCCCAAAGGCCTTATATGTTGTCAGCTCCGGTGGACCTGGGACCTGTGGGAGCGCAGGCTCGTAACGAGCCGGGCCGGCTGCAAGCCAGCTCCAAGATCGAGAACTCAGTAGTCACCACCGGTTCCAACAATTGGTATTGTGAGCCCATGGTCAGAAAAGCTAAACCCCCACCTGGCCCAAGGCCTTATATGTTGTCAGCTCCGGTGGACCTGGGACCTGTGGGAGCGCAGGCTCGTGGTAATGAGCCGGGCCGGCTGCAAGCCAGCTCCAAGATCGAGAACTCGGTGGTCACCACCGGTTCCAACACATTCCTCTGGTCACTAATGGTGGTGGCTGATCAAGAAAGGGAGTGGTGACAGTGATACATTTTAGGGCCAAGGAAGTGACATGGAGGAGGGAGTGGTGACAGTGGTCAATATGGAAGGGGAAAGGGGAGTGGTGACGGTGATACATTTTAGGGCCAAGGAAGTGACATGGAGGAGGGGCTGATAGCTGGCAGAACGAGGAAGACAGGGATGCAAGCAGCAGGGTTGGTATGGGAGCTGGAATTGTGGTGCTGCTAAGGGAGAGGAGGGATATGGCCTGGGGGCTGGCTGCCTAATATGCTATGGGATGGGAGGACATGGCTTGCTTTGGTGGGCTGGGCCAGTCTCCTTTGTCCTTCCCCTTATTGCCTTTTTGCTTTTGTTTTTTCTTCCATCTTCCTCTGCTGTCATTTTTCTTCTTTCTAAACAGTATGGTGTCGCCTCACCTCACAAGCGCCCACGTGTTGTCGGGGGGGGCTCAACGCCTTCTACGATGCTGGGGCTGACAAGATTACAAGAGTAATAAAAAACCATTCTAGTGGTGAAAGAATGTATATGCTCGGCACTACCAAATTACTGAGGTGATCCCAATTCTATCCCTAACCTCAGCAGCTGCTTACATGGTGCTCCAACACAGGCCATAACCCATAAGTGGAGAGAATTGTAGCTTTAGAAGAAGCAATGACGTATTTCATATACGATGCATACCCTGCTTATCATTGATGATTATAATCGCAGAAGCACCAGCAGATTCAGCAACCCTAGCTTTTTTAGTGAACGTACAGTTTCCCCTCTCCACTAACAAAATATCTCCAGCAACCTAACAAAGGAATAAGAAATCACTAGGTAGCAATGCTTAGAACAGTAAAAGAAAGACAGAAAGCTAAATTATCATTTCCAGAAAGTCAACCTTCTCTTTTGGAGGGGTGCAGCAATCAGAAGTGTCTGCTAACAGCAAGTTTGTCCAGTTGGATTGCTTTTCCTTTGACTCTATCTCGGGGCCAAATCGAGCACCAACACCAACAAACTCAATTTTATCCTTTTTGTTGATCCAGGTCCGCACTTTTACCTGACAACAGAACAGGGGCAACATGTGATTGTAGAGAATAAGATAAGTGTGCTAAAGAATCCAAACATTCACCAGTATTTTTAGATATTCAAACTTTCAAAGTGACAATACCAAGTGAACTTCAAGTATAACGTGCATGACTTGTGGCTAGCTGATTACTTAGTCGTCAAAGAAGTACCAACCACCTTAAGTCGGGAAAATGTAATGGGCCCTGAGAACCACATTAGCTAGGTAGACATAAAGGCCCTCAGATGTGGGAATACTGAACCAGATGGAGCACTAAGACAAACATCTAGCCATGAAAACAAAATAGATTGGTACAAGAAAAGTTGTCCTGCATACTGCGTTACATGAAGCAATCAAAGCGGCTATGGGGCTGAAACAAAAATAAAAATAAATGACAATGGATCAAAGAGGGTGTTTAGTTGCTAGCCACACTTCACCTTAGGCAAGTTTGATCAAGTTGGCAAGTGTTTGGTTGGCAACAAAGCCTAGGAAAGATTCTTTTGGGATCCTCATGTCACAGAGTAAGAAAGTGTGGCAAGACTCCCTTAGATCCCTTATATTTCAGGACAAAGGGAGTAATATATATCTTGGACATAACACTAACTTTAGGACATGTGCTGGGAGCAAACAGACTATAACCACTAAGCAGGATATATAGATAACCTTCAACGAGAGAATCCCAGCAGCTTAGTTGAGTTGAATGAGCTTACACTAAATCTGGGCTTTATCTTGAAATAGGGAACAGGAATAAGCCAACAGCACTGGGGTTCCGCCAATGTAAGAACTATAATCCCCAATTGGCAGCATTGTTTTTTTTTTCGATCAATCAATTGCCAGCATTCTCAAATTTGAAAGTCGTAAATAAATGCCATCATATGTCTAATGAAGTGCATAAAGGCAAGGACAATCCTCCGTATAATTAACAGGATATGTAATGAAGCACTATAGGCGTCCATAGCCGACGCTCCTGTACGCGAGACCGTACGGCGACCTAATCGCGCCTCTTCCGGTCCAAGCAAATGACGTGGCTGAACACCCAACCCAATCCACGCACAAAAAAATAAAAATCAAGCGACGGTACAGCCACCCGAGGCGAGATTGCAAACTCCCCAAGTCCACGAATTCAATCCCTAGTTTAGCCCCCAAACACCCAATCCGAGACTCACGGGCCCCCCCAAACCCTCGCACCACCAGCTGGACTGGACTAAAATCAACTGCGCCGCGCGCGAGGTGAGAGACAGGAGGCAGCCCTTACCAGCACGAAGTCGTTGGAGCATCCGGGGATCTTGGGCGCGTCGTCGTCCTGGAGCCTGATGTCCCCTCCGGCCGCCACGGCCGCCAGCGCCGCCAGCGCAAGCAGAACCACCAAGGGCTCCAGCGCCCCGCGGGCCATAACCACCACGCCGACGCCGCGGAGGAGGCGAGGCGAGCACGATGCGATGGATTTCGACGCCGATCTGCGTGTAGACAGGAGGCGGAGGAGCAGTATCTCCCTTGTTTTGCTGCTGGCTCCCTCGCTTTTTCCTCCGCTTTCGTCGTTGTTGGCTTCGGTTTTCTCGGCGCGGAAACAACGAATGGTCGTCTTTATCGGCGGCTGCGCTACTGTCTTTCGTTTCGTTGGGTCCGGCAGGAGGGCCCACCGGTCAGACGTTTCTTCTTCGATCGTCTTCCCGTCACCTTCAGCTGCCTAGGGCGATCTCATCCGATACGGCACTAGGCTAGGCAGTCACAGGAAGCAACAGTACTGGTCCTGTTCGGCTGCTCTCTTCCTTTTTTTTTCAGCGTTGCAGCCAAACCATGGTTAGTTGAGAATTGAAGAGAAATCGTTACCTTTTGTATAACCTGAAAGAACTGTGCAAAATGGAACTCAGGAGAAAAAATCGTTTCTGGCACATTTCCGCGACTGTACAGTGCACGTTGCAAAGACGATCGATGTCACACACTCAGGCAATCAGAGAACATTTGCCCAAAACAAATCAAAACAAAACAAAAAAAAGAGGCTAATTAGCTCTCCCGCGTCAAAATTTTGCACCGGATCAGTGCAGCCGATGATGGGCATGGAGCTGGTGGTGGCGCCACTCGTGGATGGCGGAGCGGAGCGCGTGGTTGGGGACCAGCTTCCGCGTCGGGAGCTTCAGGTTGGTCATCGGCGACGTGTCGTGGCCGCTGCCCAGCCACTCCCCGATGGCCTCCGCCTCGTACGTGAACCCGTCGCCGGCGATCTGCGGGTCCCTCATCACCTCCTTGAGTATCGGGCAGAGGAAGTAGGACGGGGCGCCGTCCGACAGCGACGACGGCGACCTGCCCGGCGCGGAGCTCATCGCGGCCTCCAGCACGCCGCGGGCCTCCTCCAGCAGCACCCGCGGCCTCCGCTCCGCCTCCACGTCCACGTCCACACCGCAGCATCTCAGCCCGAGCAGGCCCACCTCCCTGGCGCGCTCCGTCGGCCACCCTCCCGCCGTCACCTCCTGCCACGACGCCCTGCCGCCCGCGGCCTCCCGCGCCGCCTTCCTCGCCAGGAACGCCGGCCTCCCGGTCACCAGCCGGAGGAGGACCACGCCCAGCGCGTACACGTCGCAGTGCGGGGTCAGCTCCCCCGTCGCAGCGAGGTACCGCGGGTCCGCGTACGCCCGCGCCGCCGGGCCGGCGCCGGGGCGCTCTCGCTCCTCCACGAGCCCGCGCACGCCGAGGCCGGCCAGCTTGCACGACCACCCGCGCCGCGCGTCGTCCTCCACCACCAGGATGTTCGCCGGCCTCACGTCGCCGTGCACCGTCGCCCGCGGCAGCGTGGAGTGCAGGAACGCCAGCGCGGAGCACGCCCCGTACGCGACGCCGCACCGCGCGTGCCACGGCAGCGGCGGCGGCGCCGACCCGCTCCCGTTCCCGCCTCCCGGTTCCGGACCCAGGCGCTCCTCCAGGCTCCCGCCCGGCACCAGCTCGTACACGACGGCGCGCGCCGCCGGGCACGCGCCCACGAGGGTCACCATGTTCGGGTGTCTCGCCCGGCTGATGCCTTCCACCGCACGGGAGAACCGGGCCTCGTCCACGGCCACGTCGCGGTCCACCACCTTCACGGCGACGGCCATGTTGCGCAGCTCCCCTCTGTACACTTTGCCCCGGCAGCCGTCGCCGCTGCCGCCATCGATCCTGACAGACTCGTCGAAATGTTTGGTGGCCTCGTCCAGCTCCCAGTAACCCAGCTGCAAGAAGCTCACTCTCTGCTCGCCGCCGCCGTCCTCTGTGGACGTGGACGCGGACTCCCTCGCATTGCAAGGATGATGTCCTTGCCGGAGTGTGTCCAGGAGGTTGTACGATTCCGACAGCCTGACCTCGAGGTCGTTCATCGTGCGCTCCGAGCTCGCGATCTGGAGCTCCAGCTCGGCGCTCCGGCCGTCGACCTTCCGTATCTGCTCCAGGATGTCGTCGAGCTCTCGCCTGTCCTGCTCCATGGCCGCGCGCTCTCTCGCCACCATCTCCTCCACCTCCTTCCGATGCCTCGCCTCTCTCTGATACGATCTCTCTGCTTCGTCGGCCTACATCCATCACATACATACATACACATGGTCATCAGCTACATACATACATACATATGGTCATCGGCATGAATTTTGACAGGAAGTGAAGTTTCGTTTTGTGACCATCTTGGACGCTTTGGCGAGCTCGCGCTCAGCCATCTGACGCCGGCGAGTCTCTTCGTACGCCTCGTGCTTCAGGTTCTCAGCTTCCACGAGCACATGCTTCAGCTTCTCGTACAAGGCATCATCAATCTCACCAGCATCCTGGCAAAACAGAATGAACTGTTCATCGTCCGAAAAACATGTTCCTGGCAGATGCAGTGGCTGGATAGATCGAGTGCAGGACAGTCTAAATGCACATGGTAAATCTATATACACTGTACATGTATTTTTCAAACCAAATGCATTTATTTTTTGAAACGGAAGCTTTTAAACCAAATGCATATACTAGACAATTTTCAGATTCCTTTGGAAGCTAGCTTGGACTGCACACTGTTTACTGTCTGGATTATCCTGTGTCTGAACTCTGAAGAAGTTAGAATGTGAGGTACTCCTAAACACCACAATGTATCTGATAACCTCCAATTTTGCTCTTAATTTCTTCACTTTTCCTAAGGACACCAATTTACTCCGATACTTATTTCGTAATAAAAATCAGAAGTTGGCACGTACCGAACCGTCCAATGCAGGCATTTCCCGGTCGTCTTCAATTTCTTGTAGCAAATGCACAGCTGCCGGTTCCACTTGAGCCCCCACAATTTCAGAGATGGACTCTGCTGAAGATCCAGCAATGGCGGTTGCTTGATTATTTAAATCCTCTATGTTGAGGTCCCTTGCAGGAGTCTGTTCAGCTGATGGATCGTCTGATTCTTGTGTGCTGAATGTCTCGCTGCTGCGCAGGTGTGGCGAGGATTTCGATCTCGAGTAGTCAGAAGTGCTTGACCTGGGGCTTGTGCTAGCCGTGGACGATTCAGCTCTATGTGCTTGTCCCTCGCTCGCCTCCCTGTACCAGTTGCCAAAGAGGTAGATCGAAAACAGGAAATAATTCATTACTCCTCCTACTACTACTACTTTGCAAGCAATTTTTACATACAGGAAAACTATATCGCATTTTTTTTCTAAAAAAAGGTACAACTATGTCGCATTCGAATAAAATGAGTCCTGCTACTAGTTTGGCCTCGTTCAGTTACTCATGATGTGAATGAAATGAACCAGAGAAAGCTCGCTCCTTGACCGAAGAACGTCAGACTTTCTAGACAGATAGGACACAGACAATCAATCTAACACATGTTCAGTCATTGTGAAAGCTACCACACTACCACAGGTCCAAAGGTTCTAACACTTCTACACTAATTCCAGGCAAAGCAACGTACGCATACAAAAATGTCTTCGTCATTTAATTCGGAAGTATTCAGGAAGATGGAAATGACAGACTTTTGCAGCTAGCATCTTCTCGATGAATGCAGAATGCATACCTGGTGCAGATAAGATTTCCCCTGCAGACGAACCAGATCCTGCAGGAGGGATTCGCCTCCCGCTGCACCGTCAGTGCCTTCTTAGACCTTGGCGTCCGCATCTTCCTAGCATCATCACGGAATCACGTCGCATCAAGATAGATAAAGTACGTTGTTTGTTACCATATTAATCAACATTGATCAAGCAAGGACAAGGATGAAACTACATACAAAACCTAGCTATATGTGCCTGAGGTCTGAACAATGGCCATATATACCATACCTGCTGTATGCCCGATCAGACGCAGCGCCCATGACGAGCTCGGTGACCCCATGGTCGTCAACCAACTGCACGAGACCCCTGGCGATATCGTCGCTCGCGATGATGATCTTGCTCGCATTCACCTACGGAAGTTTCTGAAACTCGTCAGAAAATTCAGATGTCATTAGCAGTAGCAGGCTGAACTGAACCTAGGGAAGAAGCTAAGCCGGGGTGGGTAAGGCTATTATCATCTGAACACGGTGGATCCTAGAGACTGCTGAAAAGGCTCATGTCGACATTGACAGGTTGGGACGATGACAAAAAAAAAAGATATGGAAAGGGAGCAGGCTTTCAACCTTTTGACTTTGGCAAATTTCCAAGAGGTCGTCTAGGACTTTGGCGACCCTCTCTTCCTCCAGCTGCCTGTACGCAGCCACCTCCTCCTCTGCAAGCTGGCTCACTGGGACCCACGCCCCCACTGCAGTAATCCATGGGCCCAAAATGATTATATATTTTTCTTTTGAAAAGAATTGTTTAAGATTTGTAAAGACACAACACAACACAAGAACAAGCGTAGACTGTAGATGCAGGGACACAGTGGCAACTAATCTTACATAACAGGCAGTAACGTGAAGTATTGGAGTTCAAATGGTTAGCTGAAAGAATTCATGAGTTTATTACGAACAATACATGTTGGTTGGCCATGTCGTCCAAGAAATGGGAAGCTGATAAAGATGAATGCCCCTCTGAAACTCGAGGAGCCAAACTGGCAACGGTGCTCGGGGGCGGGGGGCTTGCATTTGTTTAAGATCTTTTAGGGGTCTCGTGTCTGAGATCCTGATTTGATCATTACAAATTAGACTATTTTTGCATAAAAAATCATAAACAGGCATCAGGAGCATACAAGTCTTCAGTTTCCAGGAAGGGACAAAAAAAAGATGTGAACAAAACTGAAAACGGCATGCAATGCAGTGCAGGCAAGCGAGCAGGATAAAGAAAGAACAATAGTAAGTAGAGGATAAGACCTGGAGACAGTAGCTAGCTGCTACCTTACGTACGAAACGACAAGTAGAAAGAAGAAGAAGAAGTAGCTGTATGTAGCTGGAGAAAAATGCAGGCAGGCAGAGGAGGGGAAGGGAATGCATTATGCTAGCATGTGTTTCGAGAGAGAAAGCAGAGGGGGCAGAGGAAGGGCATGGGAGGCACGCACTGATGTTCATCCGGGAGGTGGGGCGGCGCAGGTGCGCGAGCACGAGGCGCTTGCTGCTGCTCCGGCGGGGGGCGAGGGCGGCGAGCACCCAGCGCAGGTTGGCCTTCCATTCCTTGGCCGCCTGTGCCTGGTTCCGGCTGCCGCTGCCGGTCCCAATCCCCACGGCGCAGTACACCGCCTGCGCGTGCTCCTCCTCCGTCTCCTGATTCTGATGCTGCTGGTGGCGTCCTCCTCCTTCCGGCCGCGGCTGCCCCCGCTCGTCGCCGTCGGGAGCAGCAACCGCGGCACGCCCTGGTAGCGGTAGTTGTACCGCTACCGCCGCCTCCATAGGCACAGGCAGTGGCGATGGTTCAGCGGAGCAGGGTGTACGTACACGCACTGTCGTCGGCGAGTACAATTCGATCCGAGTGGGGTTTGGAACTCGCCCGGAACGAACCAGCGATGGATGGATGGAATGGAATGTAAAAGGGAAGGAGAGAGTGGGGGGGCCACACGACCCGAACCGCCCGGGCGCTGACTCGCGGGGCCGGATATTCCTGGTACCTTTTTGCCTCTACTAGTAGTCAACTGCCGACTGCTGCTAGCTTGGCGCGCTGGTTGTGGCTGGTCTCATTCTCATCCGTCTGCTTCTTTCTTTTCTCCTCTTCTCCGATCGTATCTACTTTAATCTATGTATATTAGAATAAATTATGATGAAATTTAATTTATTTTTTATTCTAATCTACTTTAACACATATGAATTGAGATGGATATGAGTACATCGAAACCAACCCTAAGAGAAAAATTCTTTATCTATACTTTTCTCCATGTGGGAAATAATTTCTGGCTAGAGCAGTAATGTTACTTTATATCTGCATTGCGGCTCATAAATTAAGCACTTGTGCTAAAAAACATATAGCTACATGCCTTTAAGTTAAATTCAATTTTTTATCTGTATTTCTTGATGAGGACAAGGATCCTCCGATTTAGATTGAAGGATGAGGTTAGAGCGATAAGGATGGATGGTGTGACACTGTGACCTGCAGTGGGAGCGTCGATGGATGGGGGCGGTGGTGCAACAACGGAGGTAGGAGATGAGCCTTATTGTTGCTGGCAACCACGCACCAGGAATGAGTGTCCCATCCTCATACGTGGAGGATCGGATGGGAATGGGACACACGATTGAGTTAAATGAAGAGAAAAAGCTAGTTGCGCTCTTGTACCCCCATGTCGCATAACCGTCGCGCGGTCTCTTTAGTTGAACATCTTCTGCGACTTTGTATTGTGACCCAACTCGGTTCACACTCCACGTCGATCCTTCCCACCCACGAGCTAGTGAATAATTGATGCGAGCGGGTCTTTTCATCTATGATAATCGACTAGAAAATTAACTTGTAAGATCACGACTCTATTTGTAATCGGCTTGCCACCAGAGTTTTCGCGGCTATAAGATGGAGATTAAAGGGTCATGGTGCCTTTTCTACCTCTATCGCTTGTCCTTTCCTCCATCCTAGCTTCCTTTCCTCTGTGTTGACACGCTAAAAGCTCTAATTTGGTTTTGATGAATTGATGAAACCCTAAGTGCTAACCTAGTTTATCAAGTGATCATGACATAGGTAGCACATTCCAAGTGGCGAAGCAAATAAAGATCATGACATGATGATGGTGATGGTCAAGTGCTTGGACTTGAAAAGAAAAAAGAGAAAAACAAAAGGCTCAAGGCAAAGGTATAAATGATAGAAGCCATTTTATTTTGGTGATCGAGACACTTAGTGAGTGTGGTCACATTTATGATCGATAGCCGTACTATTAAGAGGGGTGAAACTCGTATCGAAATACAGTTATCAAAGTGCCACTAGATGCTCTAACTCATTGCATATGCATTTAGGATTTAGTGGAGTGCTAACACCATTGAAAATGTTTGTGAAAATATGCTAACACATATGCACAAGGTGATACACTTGGTGGTTGGCATATTTGAGCAAGGGTTAGGAACTTCACCGGCGAGTCTATCCGCAGAAAAGTGGAGGTCACTAGAAGTGACGGGACCGGATGGTGCTCTATTGGAAAGACGGAGGTCACTAGAAGTGATGAGAAGAAAGCCTTAGTTGGACCGTGGCGTCCGGTCTCGCAAAAACTCTTGGGTCGGTCTAGTGTCCGAACTTTGGAGGGTTGCGTCCGGTCCTGCTGACGTGACAGCACACAGGGGAGACGACCGAGTGACCGGACGGTGGGTGAGTCCGGTCAAGCATGACTGGACGCGTCCGGTCGTGATTTATCGCTTATGGATGCTTATTGAAACGATCGGACGCTGAGGTCCAGCGTCCGGTCACTTCGCAGCAGCGCGTCCGGTCATCACTTAACCGTTGGGATCGGACGCTTAGTATTTGAAGAGAGGGGACACGTGGCGTGCATCGCGCGACCGGACGCTGAGGTCCAGCGTCTGGTCAATCTAACCGGTGCGTCCGGTCGGCCAGTGTTCAGTGCAGTGAGGAGCCCAACGGCTCTATTTCGTGGGGGCTTCTATTTATGCCCCATGGCCGGCTTAAGCTCACTCTCTTGGCCATTTGCATTGACATAGCAACCTTGTGAGCTTAGCCAAAGCCCTCCCGCTCATCTCCATCATTGATTCATCATCTTTGTGAAATTGGGAGAGAATCCAAGTGCATTACTTGAGTGTTTGCATCTAGAGGCACTTGGTGTTCGTGTTTCACTGCGGGATTCGCTTGTTAATCTTGATGGTTGCCGCCACCTAGACGACTTAGAGCAGCGAGGATCATCGAGCGGAGGTTGGTGATTGTCTCCGGCTCCGATCGTGGTGATTGTGAGGGGTTCTTGACCTTTCCCCGGTGGAGAGCCAAAATGTACTCTAGTGGATTGCTCGTGGCTTGTGTGATCCTCATCTTGAGTTGGTTATGCGGCACCCTATTGAGGGTTTGGCGTGTGATGCCAATTAGCGCGTGAACCTCCAAGTGAGTGAATCGCCACAACAAGGACTAGCTTGCCGGTAAGCAAGTGAACCTCGGTAAAAAATCATTGTATCATCATTTGATTCCGAGGTGATTGGTCTTCATTGTTATTCATTCTTGTGATTGATTGGCTCCTTCCTCGACACGGCGGCATAACCTTCTTGCTCACTCTCTTTACATTACCGCAAACTAATTGCCAAGCTCTTTAGTGTAGCTAGTCGTGAGAGCTTGTTAGTTCGGTTAGTGTGGCTCTTTAGTTAGCTTTTGAGAGCACACTAACTTAGTGTAGTGTCATAGCTATTGTGTTGATAGAAATTATATAAACTAGAATTGTGGTAGGTGGCTTGCTATTTTAGTAGGCTAGCGCAACACTTGCTTCGCCTCATAATTGTCTAACCGGTTTGTTAAGTGTTGTTGTAGAAATTTTTAATAGGCTATTCACCCCCTCTAGCCATTAGGACCTTTCACACGCACCGTACCTCTATCTAGCCACCACAACAAAACTTTCTTAACCCGTTCACATTGTGGTTGTCCCTGCCCCAAGCCACCCTATGATCCTTTGTTATTGTCTCTACTACCATCAATCATCGTCGTCGTCATCTCCACCCACCTTACCCACTAGACGTCCTCTTGCCGGTAATGCCCTCCTTGGCTTGCCCACTATCTGCTAGCCAACCAATCATTGTGGCTATACCCCTTAAATCCCATAGGACTTTAATGACTCTAATCTAGTCCCTGGCTCTCAACCAGGAGTAAATTCATGGGTTAGCTTGGTTCTCTCGCCCATCGCTCGCCTCGCCTCGTTGAGCAAAGCTAGCCTTGCCAATGCAGATAGGTTGAATTGGCTCACCCATGCCAGCGAAGCCAATCCTTGCTTTCACAGGTTACAATGCAGCCAACAAGGGGATCCAACACATTGTTCTACTTCTTGCTGGGCTAGGAGAAGGGAGGGTGAGCAAGGGATCAAGAGCACACCCTAATCTCCATGATGAGGTCACGGAAGACAGACCCAGAAAGTGAATTCAATAGGGGCGGATTCACCCTATGGGCCACAAATACAAGGAGGATGTCGTCCCAACACGTCCTTAATTCAGCCCAAAAGTCCTATGAAAGCCCACTTAAAGCCTTTTTCTATTATTTAGCCTCCCTTGGGCTAATTCTAGATCCGCCCCTGGAATTCAACACGGGCACATCAGCAAACAATAAGGATTAGGTGTTGGCGAGGCACTAACGCTAGATTGATTGTTGTTTCTCAGTTTTTGGATCATGTGAAATACTCAGATGAAGTATGCACTGATGAAGCTAGACATGGCTAATCGCATGTCTATGTGTTATTTGCAGCTAGCATATATAGCATAGCGTGGAGTGGTTGTTTGTTCTTTATGCTGATGACGAAACTATGTAATACGCGTGTTTAGCTGCCTATTCATCTTGCCCAAAGTGCAAGGCGTACGTGCAACTAATAACGCATACAAAATGTGACACCGTACCTACCCAGCCTGTGCTGGGTGAGGGTGAGAGACGTGCCACAGGTCAATATTAGTATCATCTTCATCCTAGAAAGAATATTATCTTAAGTTTGTACTAAATCAAAATTTTAAAATGTAAGTATACATTTATTATATAGAAAATATTACCAAAATTTGTATCTCTAAAGTTTTTATATATGAAAATATATTATATGATTCATTGAGACCTAATGGTAGTTGTTATATACTATAGATATTAGTGATTTTTTTCTTTATATTTGATGATGAAATATGAGATTCATTGACTCCTCGAAAAAGTGTAACTAACATTATTAAATTTTCGGATGGAGGGAGCATTATGCAGATAATAGTAGTTGTTTCTGGACTTCGGGCGGTTAGATGGATCAGCTTAACAAAATGTGTGTGTAGGAGAGGGGGGGGGGATGCTGCCGCTGACCAACATCAGGATACACATGAATGCTCTATATATACTAGTACGTGGCGCGCGCCCTCACGCGCGTCGTACATGGGCCAACAATAGATAATTTTTACTGTGATGTGGTACGTGGACATGTCAAAAGATAAGTTATGAAGCTAGAAACATAATACATTATTATATACAACTTTACATACAAGCATGTAGCGTTACTGGGATTATAGATTATGTAAGCACAGTGTGGTATAACATAGTGACATAGTAGGAGAAAGAAATAGATAAGTTTAAGGTCCCATGTGCACACGGTGTCATTGTTTCTTTATGATCTTGGCAGAGTCTCAATTTTAAATTTCTAACATAAACAGTACCACGATATTGATAACAAGCTGAGGGAGCAATTCCATATCAACACTAATCTTTGAATATACATATAAATAAATATATATGGCTGACGATATGGTGATAACATCAGTATGGCATAAGAAAATGTGAACATATTTGGTTTCTCTAAGTTCTAAGATGCAGGTGTTGGCCTCTTTATTTTTGTCAGTGTTTATGAACTCTTGGCATCCTTCTATGTCAGCGATTTGTGCACTTGGAGGAGGAACCTGTAATCATAGATATTTGCTTTATTCTTTAATATGTTGCATGAACACGAATCATTAGGCAAAACATATCATTTTGCACATAGATTTAACTAAATAGCGAGGAAAACACTAAGTAGGATAGCTTATTGAGGAAAGCCAACCCAGAACACCACATCTGCTTTCTTCTCTACATATGTGGGCCCATGAGCATCCAAACCCTGGCATAATATAATAGTAGGATTAAGCGGGCATGAAATCAATAGAAGGAACATATGCTTGATTAGTGTTACCATACTCTACTAAGGTAGTGTCCTTGTTATCCATCTTATTCCAGCTTTCGTTATCAGGAACAGATCATTGGCTGAACATCTAGAACCCTTGCATAATATATTTGGGCTAATTGACCATGCAACCAACAAAAAGAAGATATGGATGATTATCTACTATTACTTGTTTATCTAAATTACTTCCAGGAGGCAGTGTCGTTATTATCCACATTGCTGTAGGATCAGAAGGAAGATACATATCACTACCTAGACCCTATTGATGTATACCGTGGTCAATATGCTTTGTAGAAAAGATCCAAACTAAATAAGCGACAACCTATTTGATTTTGCTAAACATGCAGTGCTCCTCCGACAGTAACTGAAAGAAGTGAAGAACATGCGGTGCCAACACATATTCCAAAGATATTGATTAACACTTTATGGAGCTACAAACTGAGTGGGCAATGTATTAAAAGATAGGACATGACCACGTTATTTTATTTTCCAACAAAATCATGAAACAGAAGTGGCATGAATGTTGAAAATTTGAGCAGAAATGTAGATAACTGCACCGATCATCAGGGCCAGTAGGGAGCAACATTAGCATAGATCTTTATTGACTAAAACTTCCTTTTTTTGACCTGCAATGGCCAGCGCCCAAATTAGGCCGAGAAAGAAGTTTTTTAAATCTGAAAACCAAGTAGGAGACACCAAAACTAATAAGGCAATGCACAACTTCAAATCAATAAGCTCATATTTTTTTGTCAAAACAAGCTAAGAAATAGTGCTTATGCTGAAACATCGGTAAGAATCATAATAATTTCTACCTGTATTTGTGTCGATTAGATAGAAAGAAGAGACATAAATGGTGCTACGTTACCATAGATCTTTATCGACTAAAACATATATTTTTTTGTCACCTCCAATGGTCAGCACCCAGATTAGGCCGTGAAAGAAGCCTTTTTTCTCCTCTGGAAACCAAGTAGGAGACACCAAAACTAACAAGGCAAGGCACAACCTCAAATCAATAAGCTCATAATTTTTCTCAACACAAGCTAAGAAATAGTGCTTATGTTGAAACATCGGTAGGAGTCATAATAATCTTAACTTGTATTTGTGTCAATCAGATAGAAAGAAGGAACACAAAGGTGCTATCAAGCTATCATGGGCATTGCCTCAGCTATCATGGGACAGGCAGAAAGAGATGGCAAAAATAGTATCAACACTGGCCATGGTCATCGCCAAAGTTGTCAACATAGTAAAAACATGTAAGACGAAGAATAATAATAGGTCATGAGCATTGCCTCAGGTATCTAAAAAAACAAAGCGATGCAATATGTGGAAAGGTAGACCATGATCATTACTTGAAACAGTAAACCTAATTTATGGTGCAATCATCATAGCACAAGCTCATTCCCACAACTTGAAATGTAACAACAATAGGAAATTGTACTCATCACTGCACATGAACGAAATGCAAACAACAAACCAAAAAACATCACCAATGTAGTGCATATGGTGTCAAACAAATATCACTGACATGCTCATGTGCTCATATCTATGTCATACTGCCTGCTCTTAGATCTAGCCGAACCGAGTAGATCAGGACTTAAAGACCAACTAAAATTTACAGTGTGCCACATCAGAAGAGAGAGAGAGAGAGAGGAAGAGAGAACATCAGATCTACGGCGAAACGGAATCTGCGGCAGTGCATATGCCACATCAGGAGAGAGAGAGAGAGAGAGAGGAGGAGAGAGAAAGAGAGGGGAGTAAACCAGCGAGCGGGCGGATCCAGGGACAACAGAACCGCGTCGACCGTCTGCAGGACCTCGCACGGAGGGGGCCGGCAGCCGACGGTGGCCACCGTGCCGCGTCATGCCGAGGGGGCCACCCGTGGGGGGTTGGGGGGAAGGGAGGGGCCGCCGCGTCCTGGCCGCGCCGGCGCGTAGCCCCAGCAGGCATCGTCACCTCGCGCCCGTTGCTGCTTCGTGAGGGAAGGAGAGAGAAACAAGGGAGTGAAGGAGATATTTTACGTTCTACAGGATTAAGAAGGGATCATAGACGTTGAAGCCGGCATCCAATGGCCTAAAATGAATTTGCTATCGTGGATAGCCCAGTTAGCGGCCAAAGTCTCCTGCTTTGATATATAGAGATCCCAACACACATCTATAACAGGATGTAATATCCCATGAGCAGATGTGGATATGCTTTCACTTGACATTATCAAAACATCACTAAGAGTTGCAACTGGATGTTTTTTAGACAAATATAAATAATATACCAAGCACCATATACCTGCATGACATGAACCCACGGTCTGGTCGTCTTAGGCCGTGTTTAGTTTCAAATTTTTTTTCTAAAAAGTGCTACAGTAGCCATCACATCGAATTTTGCGATACGTGCATGAAGCATTAAATGTAGACGAAAAAAACTAATTGCATAATTTGGTTGAAAATTACGAGACGAACGTTTTGAGCCTAATTAGTCCATCATTGAACACTAATTGCCAAATAAAAACGAAAGTGCTATAGTAGCTAAATTTCTAAACTTCACCCAACTAAACAAGACCTTAATAGTGCAAGCACGTGCACTACTACTGTTCATTTAGTACTTGCACCTACCTAGCCCAGTACACTGCTGCATATCGTAATGCCTAATACTGACTGCATATATCCTAATGCTCGCAGCATTTAATTTGACCTAATCACTAAGAAATGCAGGTACATATATTATTAAAACCTGGTTGGCAGGCCACAATCATCGGAGTTGTGGAAGAGATCAATGGTTCATAGTCATTTGGATGTACCACAGCAAATGCCTTCTATATATGCTAGTGATGAGGAAACGTCGTGTTATAAGGGCTTGTTTGCTCGGAGGACAGGGGAAATCTGCACAGTGATCCTAGACGTCCTATTAGAGTTGGATCGAGCTAACCATGTATATATGACGGTTTCTATGCCACAAACATCAGAGTAGTTGTTGGGAGAGATCATCAGCCGCCTGTCATAATCTAGCCTACCTCTACTATAAAAATAAATCTATTTGAAGATATAAGTGTTGATTATTTTCTGTAAATATGGTCAAATTTATGAAAGTTTGACCATTCCAAATCTAGATTTGTATTTTTTTTGAACGAAGAAGTATATTGATCGATATAGATTACTGAGCATGATGTGTGTATGTGTAGTCAATCGAGTAGTAGATATTTTTTGCATGATTTGTTTTAGTCATTCCGCAGCAAGGCACGAGCATTCAACTAGTGCCAAAGAAAAAAGGTACAGATTATTTTTTTTATAAAAGGAGTAGGTTAAGTTTATGTATACTAATCGTGCGTTACAGGAATATGCCATCTCATACCGCGGCATGGGGAACCGCATCCTGGCGGCCGCGTCGACGTTCCTCTACGTGGTGCTCACTGATGCGTCCTCGTGGACCCGAGCATTGAGATGGACGAGCTCTTTTGTGATCCATTATTCCCCGGCACGACGTGGCTGCTCCCGTGGGACTTTCCGTGGCGAGTTACACCTACTTCAGCACCGACACAATTGCCAGCGTTCGTATACCTCCACCTCGACCACAAATACGAGGACAAGTGCCTAAGTACTATTGACTGATTTATTGTGAAATAAAAATATTATTTGTTGATTGAAAAAGTACGGTTTATAAACTAAACCACGGCGAAGGTTTTCTTATGCGCTGACGACCAACAGCTGTTGTCGAACATGCAGTGGCTGGTCCTGAGGACCAACATGTACACTGTGCCGAGGCTGTTCGTGGTCACGACGTTCCAGCAGGAGCTCGACATTCTGTTCCCAAAGCACGACACCGTGACAGAGGATGATGAGCCCAAAACTCATCAAGTTATTCAATTTTGTTGTTTTTTATTTGATGCAAAGAAAAAGCAAGATTGAGGATGTAGCTCTGTCAGTCGTTGTTCATTTGCCGGCCAAGCTAATATATGAAGGAGATAATTTTATCATGGAAACTGGAAAAAAAGCAAAGAAATTATATTGATATTATTGTCTCTACTCTACTGGAATTCAAAGATAAATTGCTGACCCAATTTTTTTTTAATTTGATCTTTTTTTTGAAGAAAATTTATGTTTAGCTCCTGAGAAACGTAAACTCATTTTTGGATCCTGAGGTCGGCGCTAGGACTCATGGCGCCGATGTAACACGTTTCGACGCCACAGATCTTGGCTCCGAGGTGTCTAGCCGTGCACAGCAGGGCATCCTAGGTGGCGTTGACATGATCGATACCTCAGCGCCAGAATACATGGCTCCGAGCTTGGCGCCACAGATTTTGACGCCGACTTCAGAGTTGTTAGATGATGTGCTGCGACAGAGGTGATGAGACATGCAAGCAGGCAGTAGGAGGCCTACACACCACACACACCGCTCTCCACTCCTCCACTCTGACACGGACGGCAGATGCCTGCCAGTCTGCCACCGCGGGCGCCGAGCGCGCTCGGTGCATGCAGGTTTTCTCTCGCGGAGTCCAATCTTCCCGGTCGTCCCTGATCCCGGTCGTCCCGACAATCAGCATTCTATAGTTCAGAGACTACAATCCGTCGTTAAGATTATAGCTGGAATTGTGAGAGGAGAGGTTTTGAGTGCAGCTGTGGGACGGAGGGAGTAATTGAGTGCAGCTGTGCACCAGCCAGCATTAACCACTGGCTCATCGCCACCACTCGCTGGTGCTTGCCCTGGCACCTCACCCCCTCCCAGCTGCAGTACCTGCCGGAGGAACCGCGGTTCCACGAAGCAAGCGGGTCGTTGTCGTTGTACCCGCCGCTGCCTTGAAGGCCAGCAGCGAGGCCTCCTCGTCGTCGGCTTCTGCGGCGGTGGTGAGTGCCGAGATGGTGACCGAGGACTGGAGGATAGCAGCAGGAGCAGTAGCAAGCTCAGCGAGCGCAGTGCCATGTCGGCTGCTTTGGTACGCGGTGACTGGTGAGTGTAAACGGGCTGGTTTAGATTTGGCTTAGGAATCAGTATTTGGTATTGTAGCATTTTTGTTTGTATTTAACAATTATTGTTTAATCATGGTCTAACTAGGCTCAAAAAATTCGTCTCGTAATTTACAATCAAACTGTGTAATTAGTTTTTTTTTATCTACATTTAATATCCTATGCATGTGTCCAAAGATTTGATGTGATGGAGAGAGTGAAAAAACTTGTAATCTAAACAATACCTAGGTGTTTGATAAGTAGAATTGTAGTTGGTCGTGTTATTCAGGCTTTGTTTGGTTTTTACATGTGCTCCTAAAATCTCTATCACATCGAATGTTCAGATACATGCATAGAATATTAAATATAGACTAATTACGAAACTAATTACATAACTTACGACTAATTTACGAGACGAATCTTTTAAGCCTAATTAGTCTATGATTTGACAACGTGTTGCTACAGTAAACATGTGCTAATGACAAATTAATTAGGCTTGAAAAAGTATCTCGCAAATTAGCCACATCTATGTAATTGGTTTTGTAATTAATCTATATTTAATGCTCTTTATTAGTATCTAAATATTCGATGTGACATGAATTTTAGGAGCGACTAAAGAACCAAACACCCCCTTTACTGCCAATCCCGACCGTAATAGTACAATGTTAGGCGTTACTATCAAAGTTAAAGGGGTGTTTGGTTTCTACGGGCGCTCATAAAATTCACGTCACATTGAATATTTAGACACATGCATAGAGTCTTAAATATAGACTAATTACGAAACTAATTACATAACTTGCGACTAATTTGCGAGACGAATCTTTTAAACCTAATTAGTCCATGATTTGACAACGTGATGCTACAATAAACCTATGCTAATGACATATTAGTTAGGCTTAAAAAAATCGTCTCGTAAATTAACCTTTATCTATGTAATTGATTTTATAATTAATCTATATTTAATGCTCTTTATTAGTATATAATTTTTCGATGTGATATAAATTTTAAGAGCGACTAAATAACCAAACTCTCACTTACATGCATAAAGAAGGAAGACGTAATCAGTTGGGCTGGCATGCAGGATGTGAACAGCCGTCTCAAGGACATGGCGATGAGCGGGTGGTTAATGCTGGCTGGTGCACAGCTGCACTCAATTACTCTCCCTATACAGCTATAGCAGTGACTGATTGTAGTGTGAAAGAGCAGGGACGACCGGGAAGACTTGACTCTGCGACTGACAGCGTGTTTAGTTACATGAATTTGGAATTTGGACTTACTATAGCACGTTTGTTTTTATTTGGCAATTAGTGTTCAAATATAGACTAATTTGGCTCAAAACGTTCGTCTCGTAATTTCCCACCAAACTGTATAATTAATTTTTTTTCGTCTACATTTAATGTTCCATGCATAGGCCGTAAACATTCGATGTGACAGGTACTGTAGCACTTTTTAGAATTTTGGGGTAAAACTAAACAAGGGCTGAGAGAAAACCTGCATGGCAGACTGGCAGGTAACTGTCGTCCGTGTCAGGAGGGGAGGGGAGGAGAGCGGTGTGTGTGGTGTGTGGACCTACTACCGCTTACACGTTTTATCATCTCCGTCGCAGCACATCATCTGACGGCTCTGAGGTCGGCGTCAAGATCTGTGGCGTCGAGCTCGGAGCCATGTATTCTGACGTTGAGGTACCGGCCACGTCAACGCCACCTAGGATGCCCTGCTGTGCACGGCCAGCACCTCGGAGCCAAGATCTGTGGCGCCGAGACGTGTTACCTTGGCACCATGAGTCCTGACGCCGACCCTAGGGTCCAAAGATGAGTTTACGTCTTCAGGAGCCAAACGTAAATTTTCTTTTAAAAAAGGGTCAAATTATAAAAAATTGGGAATTGCTGACCACTTAACTGGCATCGTTCGGAGGCTTACTTTCTCGAGGCTTTTATATGTATGCCATTAAAAAAGTTTGTAATTACACAAGCCATTAAAAAATTTGACCGGACACATGTGCCACTGCTCTAAACTTCTTTGCCTTACAAGTCATTACGTCCGTGTTCTGTTTGTTTTTCGCCGTTTGATGTGGGACCGACTAGTAAAATTGTCCATATTACCCTTGGCGGTCCCACACCAAACAACGAAGAACCCTGGGGGAGAGAGAGCGCGGGGACGGCTCGCGGCTCACGACGCGCGGCCTCCTCCCTCCCGGCGACACACACGGCGGCCATTGGAGGCAACGCGGACGGCCTCCTGGAGCCACCCGCCGGCCTCGCGCCCCGCGCCCCCTAGATCATGGCCCTCGGTCACTGGAGCGCCGTGGCCACCCTCCTAGAGCACGCGCCGCCGGATCTGCCGACGAGGAACGGCGGCGCCCCGGCTCTCCTCTCCATGGCGACGAGCAGCGAGGCCACCAGGGCACCTCCTTGCTCTTCCCGGGCGGCGTCCACTTCCCGTTCCTATCCCCACCGGTGGTGCATCCAGCATCTTGGGCGCCGCGCGCCTGTGGCGAGTGCGCGACAAGGGTGGGGGACTGAGATGGCGACAGCGCCCTGGAGCTAGCGGCCGCGCGCGGGTATGGCTATGGCAGACGGCAACGGCAGCGCGCGGCTGACGAGGAGCACAGCGGCAGATCTGGTGAAGGAGACGACGACGGTGGGCGTGTGGTGGGGCAGCTACGAGCTCGGCCACGTTGACGGTGACGGGACGCAATGAGGACGACTAGGAGCTCGGCCGCGCGAACGGTGACGGGATCCAGGCGGGTGAGGGGTAGCCAGGCGCCGCCGGATCTGGCGACGTGGCGCGGCGGCGCCCCGGCTCCCCTCTCCACACGACGACCAGCGAGGCCACCGGGTCCGCCACGACGGACGACGGCGTCATGACCGCCTAGGAGGTTGTCGGGCCGAGTCGCGGGTCGGGTCGCCGGGGAGCAGGCGCGGGCGCGCGGCCGAGCGCGGGGCCTGGAGCGTGTGCGGTCGTAGGGGACGCGGGGCCGGGCCGCCACCGCTAAGGGTGCAGGGCGGTGCTGGGGCCAGGAGCGTGGGGCTAGGCTGTCAGGGTCGCAGGGCGGGGCCAAGGCCTGGAGGTGCCGGGGGCGCAGGTCCGGGCCACCGGGCACGGTGCTGACGACGCGCAAGAGGAAGAAGACAAGGAGGAACACAGAGAAAAAGAAAACTAAGGTGGTGAATCGTAGTCGGTTTCCACCGCCAAGGGTAATACGGACAATTTCACTGGCCGGTCCCATACCAAACGGTGAAAAATAAACAGAACACGGACGGAATGGCTTGTAAGACAAAAAAGTTTAGAGCAGTGGCACCTGTGTGCGATCAATTTTTAATGACTTATATGTAATTACAAACTTTTTTAATGACATACGTATAAAAGCCTCTATTTTCTTTAACTACGCTGGTGCCATATACACGTGTGCATGTGTCAAGCGCAGGGAGGAGGAGACATGTACATGCAGGAGGTCAGAGTTAGTTGTTTAATATTCAAGTTTTAGTTTGGATGCTAGCTATTTTTAGTTTCATGGCTATATGTCAGTCCGATTATTGGCTTGGAGATATCTTGTCCCTGCGTGCACCTGTTTTGGGCATACCAGGTTCTTGGCTTGAGTCCGATTAGGATTAGGAATTTGGTGTCCTGTGCATGCGTGCACCTGTCTGGTCGAACCAGGTTCAATTGGAATTGTTTCCTACCTATTGCTGAGAGATAGAGTTGTAGCTGCATTCCTTTTGATTTGTTGGCCGATTATTAATTTGGTCTTGCAGGATCCAATATGTTTTGAAATCAGACTCTGTATCATGTTAGACAAGTGCTATTCTAATTTGTATGGTACGTGTTATATACGTAAGTCTGAACGGAAGAAACTCTTCGTTGTCCGGTAGTTAGAGGGAGATGAACCAAAAAATAGATAGACAAAAAAAATAGGCGAAAATTTATTAGGTAGGTATAGATATAGATTAATATTAGTTATAGATATAAATACACACACTACACATTATGTGGTATGTCTACCTTTTTTGAGAATAACGTAGTATATGACTACTTAATATGCCAATTACCATCAGATGCACATCTCTTTGGACTACATCTTCTTATCTAAGTGTCTATTTGGTACAACCTCATAGTTATACAGCCTGTTCACTTATGCTGAAATTTAATTTATGATGATGCTTATGCTAAAATGTTGTGAGAGAAAAATACTATTCCATAGCTAAAAAGTGGTTCTGAATAAGTTCAAGCGAACAGGACGATAGTTATTATAGGCCCTGTTTAGGAACGCTTATCTGATAATCGATTTTAATCTGATCATGATTTTTTGATAAGCTGCGATGAAAAGAATCTGCTGTCTGAACAATCAAGGGTGTTTGGCAATCCTGATTATTGCCCTTAGATTGTCTGTTCTGAGTGCAAAATGACATGTATGCCCCTGAGGCTGATAACACCTTATTTGTTCACTGAATACGAGCTCAAAATAGTTATGGTACTAATTTTTTGTGTTTCCATAATAATTAGTTTGTGACAATAACTAATGTGTAGGCAACATGAAATTAACAAAAGTCTAGACAAATTAAGATCGATACAACAGTTCATCAACCAACCATAGCCGTGGTGAAAGGTCCTAATGGCTAGAGGGGGGTGAATAGCCTAATAAAAATTTCTACAACAACACTTAACTAAATGGTTAGACAATTATGAGGCGAAGCTAGTGTTGCGCTAGCCTACTCAAAAATGCAAGCCACCTACCACAATTCTAGTTTAGATAGTGTCAATTCACACAAGAGCAATGACACTACCCTATGTTAGTGTGCTCTCAAAGGCTAACTAAAGAGCCACACCAACCAAGCATGCAAGCTCTCACAACTAGCTACACTAAAGAGCTTGTCAACTAGTTTGCGGTAAAGTAAAGAGAGTGATCAAGAGGGTTATACCGCCGTGTAGATGAATGAACCAATCAATCACGAAGATGAATAACAATGATGACCAATCACCTCGGAATCAATGATGAACACAATGATTTTTACCGATGTTCACTTGCTTGCCTCAATGCAATCTTACAAGCTAGTCCTCGTTGTGTATGATTCACTCACTTGGAGGTTCACGTTGATTGGCATCACTCGCCAAACCCTCAATAGGGTGCCGCACAACCAACACAAGATGAGGATCACACAAGCCACAAGCAATTTACTAGAGTACCTTTTGGCGCTCACGGGAAAGGTCAAGAACCCTCACAATCACCACAATCGGGTCGGAGACAATCACCTCCTCCACTCAACGATCCTTGCTCCCAAGCCGTCTAGGTGGCGGCAACCACCAAGAGTAACAAGCAAAATCAATAAATATATGAAACACAATCACCAAGTGCCTCTAGATGCAATCACTCAAGCAATGCACTTGGATCACTCCCAATCTCACTATGATAATGAATCAATGATGTAGATGAGTGGGAGTCCTTTGGCTATGCTCACAAGCTTGCTATGTCAATGAAAATGTGCAAGAGAGCTCCCTTGAGCCGCCATGGGGCTATAAAAAGAGCCCCAATGAAATAGAGCCGCTGTACCTTACCTACTCACTATGCACAACGCTGGGTGACCGGACGCTCAGTCGATCGACCGGACGGCGGCCCTCGGCGTCTCGTCACGTGATTCACGCCACGTGTCCCCGCTTCAAATGTTGTTCGTCGATTTCAGCGGTCATGAAGGTGATCGGACGCTCGAGTAAAAACTGATCGGATGAAGCCCCAACGTCCGGTTGTTTCGAAGAAGCTCCCGAGGCATGTTTTTTGATCGGACGCGTCCGGGTCCATCTTTTCGATGCGCAGAAGCGTCCGGTGCTCAACCCTAGCCATTTATATCATTGAAGTCATGACCGACGCAGGGTACGAAGAGCATGCGTCCGGTATTGATTCAGCGGCGTCCGGTCACAGATTGAAGATCATTTCGATCAACTCCATTTCAACTCTTACTTCTTCACCCTTGCTCAAGTGTGCCAACCACCAAGAATTTTGCATCCGGCGCAATAGAAAATAGACATTTCATTTTCCCGAAAGCGCCGAATCCCGAGAGGGACCCAAACCCATCTCAACCCTGCAAACACCTTGTGCACATGTGTTAGCATATTTTCACAAATTTTTTCAAGGGTGTTAGCACTCCACTAGATCCTAAATGCATATGCAATGAGTTAGAGCATCTAGTGGCACTTTGATAATCGCATTTCGATACGAGTTACACTCCTCTTAATAGTACGGCTATCAAACCTAAATGTGATCACACTCTCTAAGTGTCTTGATCACCAAAATAAATTAGCTCCTACAAGTTATACCTTTGCCTTGAGCTTTTTGTTTTTCTCTTTCTTCTTTCCAAGTCGAAGCACTTGATCATCACCATGCCATCATCTTTATCATGCTATGATCTTCATTTGCTTCACCACTTGGAGTGTGCTACCTATCTCATGATCACTTGATAAACTAGGTTAGCACTTAGGGTTTCATCAATTCACCAAAACCAAACTAGAGCTTTCACGTGGCTATAGCATCACGCAAAGCACTCATATCAATATCATCTCCAGAAGCACTTCCTTCACCCAAGCTGGATTCGGGTCCATCTGTACCTTCTTCTTGGATATTTGATTGAAAGTGAGCATCATTTATGGAATTGTCTCTAATGAAATTGTGAAGAGCCATACAAGCAACTATAATTTTTGATTGCTTGTTCACTAAATATTTGGGCATCTTCAAGAGAATGTGCCATTTCATCTTTAGGACTCCAAATGACCTCTCAATCACGTTTCTCAAACTTGAATGCGCATTATTGAACACCTCCTTGAATCTCACTGGAGTACGACCGTGTTGCCATTTAGAAACATGGTACCTTTGTCCCTTGTATGGTGCAAGATATCCTTTTTTATTAGGATATCCTGAATCGACGAGATAATACTTCCCTACATTTGTAATTGTAGGTTACTTAACACCTCATATCCTTGTCAATTGCAAAAAAAATGATTTGAGTCCAAAAGATATATACCTTTGGGAGGGTGTGGGAATTGTTGCTTGTATGTGACTAGAGTATCCAATAAGACACGACTCTCATGCACAGATCCGGGCCAACCAGTGACAACAAATATGAACCGCATATCAAAGTCACAGACCGCCATTATATTTTGCGAAGCATAACCATGGCGACCAATGTATTTAGGTTGCTCATGCAATGGAACAATTACTGATATATGTGTGCCATCGATTGCACCAATGCAATCTTTGAAATGAGGCCAAAACCTAGCTTCTTGTAGCTTAGGATGTATAGAACCAAAATGTGGATATGTAGGCCTCACAATGTAAAAAGCCAACTGCATGACACACTTAAGTACCTTTATAAATTTCCTGCTAATAGTTTCTAATGAGTGTGTGAACTTGTTCTTCACTTGCCTAAATGATTGAGGTGCACCACATGCCCACAAAAAGCACTTAAGTACCTCTTGGTACGTTCGAAGAACTTTCGGACAAGATTTGCATAGCCCAAACTATTCAAACAATGTCCAGGCCTATTGTGGGCAAGAACTTCTTCCACACAAATGTCATTGAAGGCCTTAGCAGAAAAAGCATCCCATTTTGCCTGAACTTTTGCTGACTTGTCCATTTCAAATCTCCACAGACTAATAAATATATAAAACAAAGCATTCAACATTATATTTGAAGAAAAATTCATAACCAAAGCAATGCAGCTCTAATTCCTAAAACAAAAGGCATTCAACATCTGCACAGACATATCCCTGGCCATGGTACTCATCTATAATTCGTCCTTTTGTAATACAAATCAAAGCAATCCATAGATCGGGTACGAAGAAAAGTACCTCAACAAATCAAGGGAACCAGGACGGAGGGGATCGTAGACGAAGCGGAACACCTTCAGTCGGAGTAGAGGAAAGGACGACGGGAGAGCCGGCCTCCACCGACCGAAGAGCTGCGGGTGCCTCCGGAGAAGATGACAGTGGGAGGGGCGGCGCGAGTGGAGGGGAGCGGACGGGAGACGGACGGGTGAGCGGAGGGGCAGAGGGTGGAAAAAGAGTCGCGGTGTGAGAAACGCAGTCGCTCGCTTGCGGTCCGCAAAACGCCGGTACAAGTTCATTCAGGATTGTTTTCACCTCCCCGATGATTACATAATCTAAAATAAGCGAGGGTGTTTAGGTGGGATTCTCGCTTCTTTTCACCTCGATTCCGATTATAAGCGAAAACAAACACGCCCATAGGCTTCTTTGCTGGAGCCAGAGTGGGATGTCTGACTCCTCCTCCAAACACACAGAAGCGTTTCTTCTGGTGCGGCTCCTCCGGCTCCATGCCAAACCCAGTGCCAGCGCCGGAGCCGATGCTGCACCAAACACGCCCAACGTGTTCACTCAAATAATACCAAAATACGCTTTCACAGGGAGGGTTTACGCGTCTGCCCTGACGAAGCGCAATGAAGTAGCTCGCCGTTCCGTCGCCCCAACGGAACGGACGTGACACGCACGCACGCGGCGGACTCCGTCCGAGTCATCGGACGATAGGGCCGGGGTCTCCCTCTTCCACTCTCTTCCCTCAGATCCAAGTCCGTTTCTCCATTCCATCCCTCTCCCTAGCCCAGCCAAGGAATCAGTCCTCAGTGAATCCCGCACCCGGATCAATCTCGCCCAGATTCATCCATCCTCCATCCATCCCAGGTGGGTTGGGGGCGTCGGTGGGGGAATGGGGGAGGGGATCAGCGGCGACGCCGGCCTTGCCGCGGCGCCGTACGACCAGTGGGTGCTGCTGAGCCCCGCCGGGGGCTCGCCGCGCCCGCCCGCGCGCTATAAGGTATGGCACGAGCGGTTCCTGCCTTTCTGCTGCTGCTGCTGCTGCTGTTATACCTATTACTGTATCATTCGATCGATTTCCTCGTCACCATTACCGTTGCTGGCGGCGATCTCGCTGTGATTTCGTAACCAGCTAGGAGCCTTCCTAGTGTGCCGTCACCATCATCACTTCTTATTCATTACTGGGTGCAAATTCGATCGGTGCAAACAGATGCATCGCCTGCCACAGATTGCAGCAGGAACCGCTCTGTAGTTCTGCCTTCTAGTGTCCGTCCCGTTTATGTCTAGCGGCTAGTTTTAGCTTAGCTCACGAGGAAGGGACATTGGCCCATCAAGCAGCAATTTCCGTCCATGTGTCTATACTGCACTAGGACTTCCATGTGTCTATGCTGCACTAGGACGACGGGGTGAATGGCGGAATGAATTAGATCTGCTGGCCGTGGTGTGTTGTGCGTTGATTGAACCCTCTGCTTCGGTTACCGCCCTCACTCCTCAAGTGCGCTGATATGTGACAGCATGCCGCGCAAGTGGTCCAAGACAAACTGTATGTGGTCGGAGGG
Organism: Miscanthus lutarioriparius; assembly: GCA_904845875.1. Classification (NCBI taxonomy): domain Eukaryota; kingdom Viridiplantae; phylum Streptophyta; class Magnoliopsida; order Poales; family Poaceae; genus Miscanthus; species Miscanthus lutarioriparius. The sequence goes on from CAJGYO010000008.1 coordinate 1,824,890, forward strand.
AGTCGCAACGGCCGTTCTCTATCGGATGTCCAGGTTTGCCACGCCACTAAATCTCGTCCCTCACGGTTTTCCGTTACCTATATTTGAACAAACTTGGACATGTTTGGCAGGTTTTTGATTTTAGGACATCCACGTGGTCAGCGTTAAACCCTGCTAGAGACTCAAACCAGCTGAATCATGAAAACAATGCCACAGGTGGATCGTTCCCAGCATTAGCAGGCCACAGTTTGGTAAACATACAATCCTTCCTTTTTAATGGATTTTTTTACTGTCTTGTTCATTCGATCCAAACAGCTGTTATGATCTATGCTGACCGTTGTTTTTTGCTCAGGTCAAGTGGAAAAACTATCTCGTGGTTGTAGCTGGAAACACGAGGTCATCATCATCATCAAATAAGGTTTCAGGTATTTCTTCATGAAACCATTTCATTTTTTGTAACACACTAAACTTTAAAAAAAAGGGCGTACCTAGTGCAGAGAGCTCCCGCGCTGTGCGGGGTCTGGGGAAGGGTGTTAGTGGCAAGCCTTATCCTCGCCTGTGCAATGCGAGGAGACCGCGACTCGAACCCGGGACCTTCCGATCACAGGCGGTAAGACTCTACCGCTTGCACCAGGCCCGCCCTTCATAGATTTCCTTTGACGCACATATAGTTCTCAGTACACCAGTAATTCAGTTGTTTCCCAAAACATTGCCTGTTACTTGTTAATTTTATTGTAGTGATCTCAGTTCTACAAGAACCAAACTGATTGTAAATGATAGTGCTGAATTTCTGGATGCAGTTTGGCTTATTGATGTGCAAGCCAATAGCTGGTCTGCTGTTGATACTTATGGAAAAGTTCCAGTAAGAATCCTTTCTTCTGCACTTAAAAACAAACTGATTTGTAAGTGAACTGGTGCACATGTTTACCTGGGACCTTGCTGAGTTCTATTGTTTTTTTAGACAGCTCGAGGTGGCCAATCTGTATCCCTACTTGGTTCTCGATTACTAATGTTTGGTGGAGAGGATAACAAGAGAAGGCTACTGAATGATCTTCATATACTTGACTTGGAGACAATGATGTGGGAAGAAATCAAATCAGAGTAAGAATTATGTACAGCTTATACTGAAAATATCCTTGTGTAATTCCAAGCTCTTGCTGAGCTTATTGTTTTGCTTTCCTATTGTGAAATAGGAAAGGTGGTCCGGCTCCTAGGTACGATCATTCAGCTGCTGTTTACGCTGACCAGTATCTTCTGATCTTTGGTGGCTCTTCTCACTCTACATGCTTCAATGATCTTTACCTACTCGATTTGCAAACTGTAAGTACTGAATGTTGTTTACGAGTTAGGTTACACAAGTTCATTTGTGTTCTTATATACTTTGGAACTTCGAATAATTTTACAAAAACAATCTGTAGCAATCCATCTTCTAATCTTGTTCTTTGATTGCTTATGAGTGCCTTCAAATCATTTTACACGTACTAGTAGTTTTGGTTTTAGTAGGACTTCCAAATTCAAAAACTTTACCAAGTTAATAGTAATTACAATCCATTGATAGGGTAGGACTCCATTTCACTATGTCTAAAAGAAGCTGCTGTATGGCATAAGGTATTAAGGTGACATGCAGACATGCTAATCAAATTACACCGTACTTCTACAAGATGGAATCAAGTCTATGCTGAAGTTTAACATTAAATTTGAAGACTCCAATGAACATAGGAATGAATAATATACTTTCAATACTCGCTTAAGTAATTTCTTGTGCTAACAGCTGGAGTGGTCTCAACCTGATGTCCAAGGAGCACATATAACTCCAAGAAGTGGTCATGCTGGTGCTATGATTGATGAAAACTGGTGCATTGTTGGTGGTGGAGATAATGCAAATGGTAATGTGCACAGGATGCTGCAATTAGTGTTTATATTTTTTTTGGGTACAATTACTTATGATCTAGTATCTATGTAAATGCACATGTTGCAGGTTCCACTGATACAATTGTAATGAATGCTTCCAAGTTTGTGTGGTCAGTGGTCACCAGCGTCTCAGCTAGAGATCCTCTAGCTTGTGAGGTAAGAAATATTTGGTGCAATTGTGTTTCCTAGTTCTGGAATTAGCTAAACTCACCATAAAGTAAGGTAGTCTTGTAGCAGCATTCCATCTGCAATTTCATGTCTCGAGTGCATGGATGTAAAATTGAAATAGACTCACATTGACAATTTTTTATTTTGCCTTCTGTACACTGCTTATTTACTAAATATCATATTATCATGATTATTCACATCTAACTCTTGTTTTCATATTTTTTTCCAACACTTGTCTAGATTTGGTTACAATACTTTTGTGGATAGATGTTAGGGATGGCTTAATGCTTTACAATCAGGTTTAACTTTTACTCTTGCAAACACCATTACAAAATGCCATGCCATCTTTGTGGTACTTTCATTTGCAATTCTTTTTGTTTCAACATTAGCCTAAATAAATGACAGTGTGCTGTTTATTTTTGGGGGCAACAATCAAATATGCCATTAAGAAACACATTCATGTTCCTTAGATCTTGAGCTTTGCAAAATGTGGTGATGTAAGACTAAACTGTGACTTACCAACACACTTTTAATACTATCTTTTGACTTGTGCTTATTTGATACTTTATACAGGGTCTCACCCTTTGCTCAACCACAGTTGATGGTGAAAAGGTTCTAATTGCCTTTGGCGGTTACAATGGGAAATTCAGCAACGAGGTGCTCAGTTTAAGTGAATGATATCTAGTCATATTACCTTTTTTTTTTTTGGGAAATGATTCATGTGTTATATGTCAGATATTAGATTCATTTTCTGGGATTGTCTTCGTATATGTTAGCGGCTTGAGTGCCTGAGTTTGTTTCAGTTATCTATTCCTAATGTTAAAAGACGTGCTTAATTATCTGACAAAAATGAGCACTTTGCTGCAGATCTTTGTTTTGAAACCCAAGGCAAGAAATTTAGTTCAACCTCGTCTTCTTCAATCACCAGCTGCAGCTGCCGCCGCAGCTTCTGTGACAACTGCCTATGCTGTAATTACTGCTACAGATGAGAAAACCAGAGATATTGTTGCTACAGATGATTTTGACATCAAGAGAGCTCAACCTGCAAGTAATTCCAAAAAGTTTGTTGCCGAAATGGATGTACTTAATGGAGAGAATGGTAAACTAGCGTCCAGACTGGCAGAAGTTCGCGATGAAAACTCAAAACTAAAGGATAAATTAGACATGGCAAACTTGTCATATGGTGAATTAGCAAAGGTAAAGCTTTCTTTACGTTCTGCAATATGGAATTCTTGAATTTTTGTTGACAATCTCTGTCTTTTCCCCTTTCAAAGGAGCTTAAATCAGTTCAAGATCAACTAGCAGCAGAGGGTTCAAGATGCCAGAAGCTTGAGGTGCTAAACTTAAACATACAATTGATTCGCTGATCCTGAAAATACTTATTTTCTGGTTTCCTTCTTATGCTTCTGATCACTTCTCTTTTTTCCTGAATCTCTCAACTTAGTCGCAAATTGCTGCTGCACGGAAGAGACTGGAATCTGCTGGTTCTTTGGAGAATGAACTAGACGTACTGCGTCAACAAATATCTCAGGTGGAGCAAACCATTGCAACGACTCAGAGACGAAAATCTGGGGGTGTTTGGAAGTGGGTGGCAGGTAGTGCAGAGGTCTCTGACGACGAATAGTAAGTCCTATCTGCAGCATGCTTGGATGGAACAATGTTTGATGTACGCAGGGGTTCAGCTACAGTTGTAGCTTTATGGTTTCCATTCCACACGACCTTTTTGGTCAGAAACTTGTTCAAATAGGGTTCTAACTCATGAATTGTCTAGTGCACACTGCATCATGCTGTTGCTAAGTTGTACTCTCTGTTTCAAATTGTAAGTCGTTTTAGTTTTGCCCTAAGTTAAATATGTCTAACTTTGGCCAAGTTTATAGAATTAACATCTACAATATCAAATAAATGCAATGATGACGTGGACATTAAATCATAATTATCTTGGATTTTTCACATTTATTTTTACTTGACAGAAGACAATAGAAACCTTGTAGATGGTATAGCCTTTTTGACCAAGATTTTATGGCACACTAAATTATGTTTGCCGGGAACTTTAGGGGAGACGTATGTGATTACCTAATCTCTAGTACATTGTTTATCTAAAAAATCTCCAGTACATCTGAAGGTCTTTTGAGTTTAGATTTTTATATGTTTCATACTTATGGGACGAAAAAATGCAAAAGTTGTCACTTGAAATCTTAGAGGTAGGGAATTATAGCGTTGTAAGTATGGGGGTAAACTCTGCATCTTTTTTTTTTCCCATTCACATCATATACTCACGGACTGCTTCCATACAATTTGATAGTAGAAATTATCAGCTTCTACTGTAAAACTCAACATTTGATACTAGAAATTTCGACTGATTGTAACTTTTGAATCATGCTTCATCAGGTTGACAAGCAGCTTCCGAACAGGAAATGAAAGCGGAGGATCTGCTACAGTTTTGAGGCAGCTTGTCTGTTCCCAGTTACCGGGTGCTTCCTCAAGATCTTGCTTATGGTTGATCTTGAAAATATGCCTCCTGAAATAATCTTGTTTTTCTTCTTAGGTGGTGGCACCTGGTAGAAAATTTTCCTAGGTAGTCTTAGACAATAATTCAACAGTAAGAGCATAGCATCATACAAGTATACCAAAGACTGAGATTGTATCACATTGGATTATTAGCTAGCTAGCACTTTGTTTTTGTCATCTGATACCCCTTTGTTTCCGTTTGGTTCTCCGGCGTGCCGGACAGTAGCTGCGTCAGCTGGACCCACGGTAGCCTCCGGCGGAACTCCTCCCGTGCCCCTGGCGTCAACGGTGTGGGCACCACGATCACCCGCCTTAGCGAGGAGAGCTTCCCATCTAGCGGCACGGGAGCGGCGAGAGCTGCCGCAGCCTCCTCGGGCGTCGCCACGAAGTTCGTGGCGGTGTGCGCGGCCACCGCCTCTCTCGCCGCCCTCGGATCGGACTGCGACGACAGCGGAGGCAGCTGCATCGTGGTGGCTCCGCATTGGGGAGCCCGAGGGCGGCAGCGGCGCAGTCAGGTCTTTGCACATGGGAAGGAAGAAGATCCACACCCGACAACGCCGCCGTCGTTGTCCGCGACGCGGGCCATGGCAGTCACGAGGTTGGCGTGCGTCATCGTGACTCGGCGACGGTTGTTGTCGTGGACGGGTAGGCTAGGAACGCCACATCGGAGTCGGACACGGCCACCACATCAGCAACAGCGGCAGCAGGGTCCACAGGGTCACCGCCGTCGATGAGCTCCTCGGTCGAGAGCGCTGCGGGATCCTCCAACGACCGCGACGTGAGTGTAAGGAAAATGGACCCTAGGCCCAATTACTTTGGATTTTGGTGTTTGATGACCAACACAACCAAATTGGACTAATAAATTTGTAAGTGATTGTTTTGTAGTCCAATAAGGTGCAAGACGTGACTTGGACGAAGGCGACGTGATGATCCGATGATCAACACCATAAGCAAGACCTTAAGAGTACAAGAGAAGACCCAAGATATCAAGCAAAGTCCAAGCACGAAGATAAGAAACCAAGCCGTATGCATGATCGCAAAGAAACGAGCTCACAGAGTGACCGGACGCTGGACCGGACGCTGGAGGAAAGCAACCGGACGCTTCGATCAAGAGGCTCGGTAACAGGCGCCAGCAGCAGCGACTAGACACTAGACTGGACGCTGGCGGCTAATCGACCGGACGCAAGACAGCAGAGTCCGGTCAAGTACAGAGAGGTTCCAGAGCGACAAAACTGCGACCGGACGCTGGCAGTGTTCGATCAGTTGATCGCAGCTCTAACGGTCGGGACGACCGGACGTGTCCGGTCAGGACGTGATCAGCGTCCGGTCAGTAGCAGAAAAGCGAGACTTCGTCCCCAATGGCTACTTTCTCAGTGGGGCTTATAAATACAACCCCAACCGACCAAATGAGTAGTGTGGAGCTAAGGAAACATATCAAGGGTGTTGATACACCATTTTAGTGATCTCCACTTGTATAGTGCTTAGTGATTCATTAGATGATTAGCGTAGGTGCTTTGCGAAGTGCTTAGGTTGATTAGACCACCGTTTATGCGCTTGCTCTAGGTTTAGGCCTAGTGTTTAGTGAGGTTTGCATACCTCTTACCACTCGGTGCTTGTGCGTACCATTGTTGTACATCGGAGAGGCTTGTAGTCTTGTGAGATCACACCAACCGCGTTTGTAGTGTGGCCGCCACCGTGTACCGGAGGGAACAAGGCCCGCGGCGTTTTGTCCAGAAACTTGATAGTGAAGACGGCGGGGAGCATCCGGGAGAGGCTTGCCGGAAGGTATGTCGGAGACCCACTTGCACGTGGGAAAGGCCCGAGGCTATCCACGGAGTTACCCGACCGGGAGCTTGGCCCTTGCGAGGGGCTCCAACGAGGACTAGGGGGAAGCTTGCACGCTTCTTGATACCTCGGTAAAAATACCGGAGTCGTCGACGGGAGTTTGTATATCTCTACCTTATTCTTTAGCTTTCGCATTTACATTGTTTATATTACTCCTTTTGCGATAGAGAGCAATACACTAGCAAAATCGTAGTTGCACATTTAGATGGTTTATCTTTTGCATATGTTTTGCTAAGGTTAGAAAAAGATGCCATAGTTTAGAGTTAGAATTTTAAGTTGCCTAATTCACCCCCCCCTTTTAGGCGTCACGGTCCCCTTCAATTGGTATCAGAGCCGGTTGACTCAATTTGGACCTTGGCTTAACCGCCGTTGAGCCGACGCCATTTAGAGTGGTTGGGATGGATACCTCTAGGCCTCCGTACTTTGACGGCACTAACTTTCCCTATTATAAAGCTAGAATGGCTTGCTATCTTGAGGCGGTTGATTTGGGAGTTTGGAGAGTCACTCATGACGGGATGAAACCCATTAAAAATTATAATAAACCTACGAAGAGTGAAGAAAAGGAAATTCATTTCAATGCTAGAGTTAAAAATTGCTTGTTTGAATCATTTAGTATGGATGTGTTTAACCAAGTGTTCACTTTAAATACGGCACATGAAATTTGGTTAAAACTTCAAGAGCTCCATGATAGCACATCAAATGTCCGTGAGCAAAAACATTGTCTAGCTAAACAAAATTATGATTCACTTTACAATGAATGATGATGAGCTTGTTCATGATATGTATTCACGTTTGAATCTAATTATCAATGAGCTCCATTCAATAGGACTAACAAAACTAGATGATGCGGACATCGTGAGGAAGATTATCTCTGTGCTACCACAAAAGAAATATGCAAGCATCATCACCATCCTTCACAACATGGAGGACTTGAGCACCATGACCCCGGGCATAGTCATTGGCAAGATAGTGATATTTGAAATGTCACGTAAGATGGGTCAAGAAGAAGCCTCTTCATCAAGCAAAGGCAAAGCTCTCGCATGTAGCGAGAAAAAAAAGATGAAGGGCAAGCAAGTTGAGACAAGCTCAAGCTCAAGCTCCTCAAGTGAAGAAGAAGAAGAAGAAGAAGAAGAAGATGATGATGATGATGATGATGGTGATGATGATGAAGAAGAATCAAGTGATGACGATCAATCTTCCTCCTACACCTCCGACCTTGATGAAGAGTCAATCAAACTTATCAACAAGGTGGAGAAGATGATCCAAAGGCTCAATGTTAAGGGTGTGTCTATCCAAATCCAAGATCTTATTTTCACCAATCAAAGAAATGAGCAAAGAAAGAGAGGATGCTATGGATACGGCGAGTTGGGGCACTTTATGGAAGTTTGTCCAAACAAGCTCACACCCAAGACAAAGAAGACATGCAAAAACCAAGCCCTCACATTAATAAAGTCATAGGATGATTCTTCAAGTGAAGAAGAACACCATCACAAGAGGTGAGGGCGTAAACACTCATCATCAAGCTCTTCTCATATGTGCCTTATGGCGCGAGGTAACGAAAGCTTATCCTCTAGTGAGAGTGATAGTGATGATGAAATGCCTTCTTATGATAAAATTGTGCAACAAATTCTTAATTATGCTAAAGTTTGCACTAGTCAACAAAAGAAGCTCGAAAAATTAAAAAAAAAACTAGATAGTTCATAAAAAGCATACAAAACTTTGTTTGAATAATATGAGAACTTTGCTAATCTCAATGTTGAACTATCTACTAAAATTGAGCAACTTAAGGCTAGTGCAACAACAAACACATGCACAATCAATGATGAGCAACTTATAAAGAAAAACGAAAAATTAAAAGAAAAGTTAGCTAGCTCACAAAATGCTTATAAAAGTTTGCTTGCTAAAATGAAAACTATGTGCAAACATTGTGATAAGCTAACTAATAAAGTTGCTAATCTTGAAACCGTTAGTACAACCTCCACCAAGGCATCTAAAAAGAAAAGTTTTATCTTCAACATGTCTAAAAAGGATGCCTCTACTTCTTGCAATAATTTATGTTTAGACTCATCTTTGTGTAACCAAGTTTGTGTTGAGAAAGTTGTTGTAGATACATGCACATAAAAGGTTGCAAAGGAGAATGAGCAACTCAAGCAAGAAGTAGCTCGCCTCATCAAGGACTTGACTCGAGTAAAAGGTAGGGCGAAGCAAGCCCAACTTCATCAAGATAACACCATCAAGGGAGTGAAGAAGCTTGATGAAGGACAAACCGTGGTTTGCTACATGTACCACAATGAAGGCCACAAGTCCTATGAGTGCAAGGTGAAGAATGGGGGAGGAGCAAAGAAGAAAGAGAAAAAGCAAGCAAGCAAGCTCTGCAACACCTACACCAACAAGGTGGACAAGAAGGCCTCCACACCTTATCTCTTGAAGAAGAAGAAAAATGACAAGGTAGTGGCCATCAAGGTGAACAATCAAGCCAACAATGGGGTCAAACGCTTTTGGGTGCCAAAGGAAATCATTTCCAACATGAAGAGCACTAAGAAGGTTTGGATCCCGAAAGGGAAGTGAGAAGTACAATGGACTTCGGAGAATTTGGAGACTTGGCAAAGTATGGATGTATTTCATCAGGTGCATCATGATGGACAAGATCATTGCCGAGTGGGTCAGTGAATACTATGGACCCAAATTCCCCTTCCCATGTTAGGTAACTAGATTCAATTTTCTTCAAGTAGTATCAATTTGCATTTCCTGCAAGTGGTATTTCTTACAAATTGGTATCTTTAAGCATCTAGTTATTTTTCATGCTTATGTTTGCATTTGCATGCTTATATCTTTTGTCAAGCGTACACTAGGTATATCTTATGGTAGGCTTGCTCGGTTTCATTCTTAACCCTTGGAGCAAACCTACATGGTTTAAAATTATTTAGGAGCACGACACATAGCTTGTCTTTTGATTGTTTATCTAATATGTGCCAAAATCCAAATTGTAGATAATTTCTCCCAAATATCATCTTCGAAAATGATTCTCACATTTATGAGATGTCATCTTTCAAGTGGTATTATTGATTCTAAAATCAATGTGCATGACTTCTACAAGTATCCCGCACTTATGTGCACAAATTGAGGGGGAAGTTACTCTACAAGTTGGATGCTTTGAGACTAACACCTTTTCAAGCTTATCATGTGTGTAGTAGTCTCATTGCAAGAAAAATGGAGTCCCCGGAGTTAAGCATCGTACTTCAAATATCCACCACCTATTGCAAGTGGTAGAAATCAAATTGGTTTCCACATATGGTATTTCTAAACCGATATCATCATGTTGATTTTATTTTGATATTTATATGCTTTCTCCATGTATTATATAGATTAAATTCCCTTGAGCAATAATTTGCCAATTATGCATATGCTTTGCTTTCTACCATTTGTATGTATATATTTAGGGGGAGCTTAGTCTATATAATGTGAGAGTCAAATTTTGTGACCTAATCCACTCTACATACAAAAGGCTCATAAAGTTTGACCCTCCCTTGTGCTATAAATGTCTTCCTTTTCAGTGTTTGATTCCAAAGGGAGAGAATTTAGAGGACCAAAAGCAAGCACTAATTTGTAGAACCAAAAACTAGATCATAATAATTTACAAGTGGTAATGGCCAACAAGTGGTATCTACAAGTGGTAATGGTTCGAGAAAGGGAGGATAGTGGATTATGGATTGGTTATGTAATGGGGAGAATTTGCAAGGGCAAGATAAGTGTTCAAGTGGTATCTTGTAGTCTTACAAGTAGTATTTTTTAGCATCATATAACCTTGCCCCTTGCATTGCATCCTAGCAAGTAGATAGTTTTTAAATTCCAAATTTTTATTATTTACTTGCTTTGGTCGTGTTGTCATCAATCACCAAAAAGGAGGAGATTTTAAGGAAAATGGATCCTAGGCTCATTTACTTTGGATTTTGGTGTTTGATCACCAACACAACCAAATTGGACTAATGAATTTGTAAGTGATTGTTTTATAGTCCAATAAGGTGCAAGACGTGACTTGGAGGAATGCGACGTGATGATCCGATGAACAACACCATAAGCAAGACCTTAGGAGCACAAGAGAAGACCCAAGATATCAAGCAAAGTCTAAACATGAAGATAAGAAACCAAGCCGTATGCTGGATCGCAAAGAAACGAGCTCACAGAGTGACTAGACGCTGGACCGGACGCTGGAGGAAAGCAACCGGACGCTCCGATCAAGAGGCTCGGTAACAGGCGTCAGCAACAGCGACCGGACGCTGGACCGGACGCTAGCGGCTTATCGACCGAACGCAGGACAACAGAGTCCGGTCGAGTACAGAGAGGTTCTAGAGCGGCAAAACCGTGACCGTACGCGTTTGGTGGCAGGTGATCGAACGCTGGCAGCGTCCGATCAGTTGATCGTAGCTCTAACGGTCAGGACGACCGAATGCGTTTGGTCAGGACGTGATCAGCGTCCGGTCAGTAGCAGAAAAGCGGGACTTCGTCCCCAACGACTACTTTCTCAGTAGGGCTTATAAATACAACCCCCAACCAGCCAAATGAGTAGTGTGGAGCTGAGGAAACATAGCAAGGGTGTTGATACACCATTTTAGTGATCTCCACTTGCATAGTGCTTAGTGATTCATTAGGTGATTAGCGTAGGTGCTTTGCGAAGTGCTTAGGTTGATTAGACCACCGCTTATGCGCTTGCTCTAGGTTTAGGCCTAGTGTTTAGTAAGGTTTGCATACCTCTTACCACTCGGTGCTTATGCGCACCATTGTTGTACATCGGAGGGGCTTGTAGTCTTGTGAGATCACACCAACTGCGTTTGTGGTGTGGCCGCCACCGTGTACCGGAGGGAACAAGGCCCGCGGCGTTTCGGCCGGAAACTTGATAGTGAAGACGGCGGGGAGCATCCGGGAGAGGCTTGCCGGAAGGCACGTCGGAGACCCACTTGCGCATGAGGAAGGTCCGAGGCTATCCACGGAGTTACCCGATCAGGAGCTTGGCCCTTGCGAGGGATTCCTTGCAAGGGGCTCCAACGAGGACTAGGTGGAAGCTTGCGCGCTTCTCGATACCTCGGTAAAAATACCGAAGTCATCGACGGGAGTTTGCATATCTCTACCTTGCTCTTTAGCTTCCGCATTTACATTGTTTACATTACTCCTTTTGAGGTAGAGATAGCAATACACTAGTAAAACCGTAGTTGCACATTTAGATAGTTTATCTTTTGCATAGGTTTTGCTAAGCTTAGAAAAAGAGGCCATAGTTTAGAGTTAGAATTTTAAGTTGCCTAATTCATCCCCCCTTTTAGGCGTCATGGTCCCCTTCAGTGAGGAGCAGCGGCGGCAGACCCATGGCGGTGGGGGCGAGCTTCGCGGCCACATCGGGCACGACATCGACCATGGGCGCGCCCAAGTCACGCACGGCGGTGGCTACCTCGGCAGGCGTGGTGTCCTGGTTGGCGGCCGCCACGACGGCGCCGATGGCGAGGACATCGAGGAGTACCTGCGGAGCAGGAGCGAGTTGCGCGAGAGGATCAGGAATGCGTCGCCGCGCGGAGGCAAGGGACAGAGCGGCCCGGCGGAGGGTGGAGAAAGAGAGGCTCGTGGCCGTGCTCGTGGTGGCGTCGACGAAGGCGGCAAAAGGTCGGCGTCATTGTGTGCCTAGGTGGGCAAAGGGGGATACTGATAGGAATGGCAGGCGTCGGCGTCGTCGCCGGCCACTGGGAGGAGGAGCTGGAGCTCTTCCATGTGCGCGCGTCATCTAGTTGTATCGGCGCTAGCTAGCGGGGGAATTTAAATCTAAAGCAAGGAAGGAGGAAGCAGGTGGGCGGGAGGGGCGTGGTGGAGTCCGCGCTTGTTTGTCCAGCCAAATTGTTTGTTTTAGTCCTTTTTTTGAATTTTTTTTCACAAATATGCCCCTGGAGGTATGCTTTCAAAATCTGGACCCTTAGCTCGGCGCCATCGTTGGTGGCGCCGAGCTTACACGTCTCATCGTCATTGATTTTGGCGCCTAGGTCTTGGGCTCGGCACAACGTGGTGGTGACTTGGTAGGCAGCTTAACGCGTAGATCTTGGCGCCGAGCTTCGCGCCAAGGTTATTGGCGCCAAGCCCTGTCTCACGTATGAGCCCTCCCTTTCTTTCTCTCTTCCTCTCTCTATCGCTCCCGAGCAAGCGCTGCCGCACTGCCGCACCCGCCGCCGCACGTAGCCCCAGACATCCACGCCCATGCCCGCATTTCCCCTCGCTCCCGCGCCACCCCCCGACCGCCCATGCCCGCCCCCACGCCGACCCCCGCGCCCACGCCCACGGCCCCAACCCCCTCACGCCACCTGCGCCGCTTGAGGGAGGCTCGGCCATCCTCAGCTGCGCTTCGCAGCGCGCCTCTCCCCTCCTAGCCCATCAGTGTCCTTGCCACAGATAGGCGCGCTCCTCTGGTGACCACGGCATGACGCAACCCCTGCTCCCCCCAGCAGCTTGGCTCACTGCCTCGTCGATCCCGTCCTCTGCGTCCTCATCCTGCTCCGGTCTCGGCGTCCGCGTCGTATCGTTGCATTGACTTGGACTGGTAAAATTTTTGAATATTCAATGTAGGTACTTAGTTAGCTTGAATTGTAGAGCTACTTTGATTATTTGGTAGTTTCTAGTAAATTTGATGATGTAGGTAGTTGATTTAGTTAGTGAGATAGATATAGTTAGATAAATATAGTTAGATAGCTAATGATATAGGTACATAGATATAGTTATTAGATATCTAATTGCGGATCCAGCTTACCGTTGGAACAAGCTTTGATCATGGAAGAGAACGAGGCACAGGATGATTATGGATCAGATACCCGGAAGAACGAGGTGTGAGAGAGGAACCCCATTTCTTACTGACCCCAAGCAGTACGAGTGTGGCAATGTGGTAGACTGGGCCACAATTCACGCACTTGCCATTAGCAGATTAGTGAGGTGCGACTATTGGTTGTTTTCATTATTTCATATTTATCGTATTCATTCAATTAATTATGCATGTCTCAATTTATGCTTGTAATTGTGTCAATTGCTTGTACATTTCTAAGTTTATGTTTCATTGTATATCGAATTTCTATTTCATTGACTTTTTTTGTAGGATGGCGTAATTCCACCTGCTCGACCCGGCGTACAAGGAGACCCACCGAGGACGTCTCATAGCGGAGGGGCAGGTAAAAATCTATACGTTTTGTTCAAATTTTTGTGAGCGTACATGTGTTCATGAAGTAATGGGAGACTATGTTTTATTCCATGCAGGACCTTCCGCTCCTTCGCCCTAGAACCCACAATGTATTCTTGGATATGTAGTACGACAACAGGTACACTCCTTTTCTGCAAAGAGCTGGCCAGGATGTCATCTCTTTTCAGGTTCATCGTGGGTTGCCCAAGTTCAACTCAGCGGCCATAACTGTGTTGGTTGACAGGTATTATCTACAATCATTGCCTCCATTCATGGCCATTTGTTCATGCGCTTGCCTTTTTGACATGTAATCTTGCTTTGTCTAAAATGTAGGTGGCGGCCGGAGACTCACAGCTTTCACTTGACTTTCAGAGAGATGACAATCACGCTCTAGGACTGTCAGAAGATGCTAGGTCTGAGAATTCACGGTAACGTAGTGACTGGGCAGTGCAGGTCAGAAGGTTGGAGAGCACGAGTAGAGGCCTTCCTTGGGCGTGAGGTTGGCGAGCAAGGGGCGCGCACTTCTAGAGTTCTAATCTCCTGGCTCCGGCAAGAGTTCGCACAGTGCCCCGAGGAGGGAGATGAGGAGATAATTGGGTACTACTGCAGGGCGTGGATCCTACACCTGTTTGCCTACGTTCTCTTCCCCGACGCCACGGGTGACACTGCTTCATGGATGTGGGTCCACTGTCTCAGTGACTGGGACCAGACGGGTCAGTACAACTGGGGCTCTGAAGTGTTGGGTTTTCTTTACCGACAGCTTTGCGAGGCGTGTCGTCGGACTTCATCCTCAGCGTCACTTGATGGATGCGTGTACCTACTCCAGTTATGGATGTGGGCTCGTATACCAGTTGGTCGTCCCGAGGTTCTGGCTCGTCGTGAGTGGTTCCCAGGTCAGCCTCCACGTCGACATTCGACGTGGGTGTACCTTTGGGACTAGGTTAGGGTTCCGCACGTGAGGTTACAGCGGGCGTACATTGAGTTCACGAATGATCTAGACATGCTCACGACGTCTAGTGTAAGTAAATTTTATTTTCCATGCTGGTTTGAAATGGTTTAGTATAGCATCTAACATCTTGTTTGGGCATGTTGCAGGGTCGTGGGAGCCATACGATGGAGAGGGGGCACTTCCTTTTTAGTTGAGCAACATGTGTGGGTGCGACGACGACTTCTATACGATGAGGTGACCTCTAATATGTTTCTATGCTGTCAAGTTCCACCTGGCAGATAGAGTTGCACGCCAATTTAGAGTGAGACAGCTTTGGCCAACGGCTCTGTTCTCGACTGGCGTTGACTTACACAAGTAAGTGTTTTGCTATTTCAATTGTCTCGTGATGGTCCATTTTCATTAATTCCTATATAAGATGAAGTAATGATGACATATGTGCATTTTTAATATGGTGACATGTACATGGATTGAGAAAAATGTGCGTGTATGGGCATTTCTTGTTCTCATCATTATGACAAGTTATCGGACTATGGGTTCAACCCATGTCGTGATCTATTTTCTCTTCTTTCTTTGGAACCCACATGGTAACATTTTCCATAGTGAAGCTTACATATGATAATAATGTTGCGTATGATTTCTTCAATCACTCTGTACCTTTCTTGTGAAGCTTACATCAAATAGTCACGTCATATAGCTTAGGCGCCATCGTTTTATAGCATCAATTTCATCCCTAAGAAACTAACATCTTATGTGACGTGCAGGTTGGATCGTCAGAAGAACAGGAAGATTTTTTATTAGGAGAAGCACCACCAGTACTACATTGAACAATGGGAGCTGTTGCACGACAACGGGGACGAGAACAATGAGCCGCACATGAACCGTGAGTACAGGCGCTACCAAGCCTGGTACCAACGTGCGACATGTTGCAGGCTGAGGCTACAATAGATAGAAGATGACTACGCTGAACGGTCCTCTAGATGCAATCACTCAAGCAATGCACTTGGATTCTCTCCCAATCTCACAATAATGATGAATCAATGATGGAGATGAGTGGGAGGGCTTTGGCTAAGCTCACAAGGTTGCTATGTCAATGCAAATGGCCAAGAGAGTGAGCTTGAGCCGGCCATGGGGCTTAAATAGAAGCCTCCACGAAATAGAGCCGTTGTACCCCTTCACTAGGCATAACGCGGGGTGACCGGACGCTCCGGTCATATTGACTAGACACAGGACCCCAGCGTCCGGTCCTCAGATCTTCACCACGTGTCCCCGGCTTCAAACGCTGATCGCCCGATCTCAACGGTCAAGAGATGACCAGACGCGTCAGTTAGAAAGTGACCAGACGCTGGACCCCAGCGTTCGGTCATTTCCAGTAAGGTTCCAAACACGAGATTTCACGACAGGACGCGTCTGGTCATGCTCGACCGGACTCACCCAGCGTCTGGTCACTCAATGTTTCCTCTATCGGCCCCACGTCAACAGACGTCAAGCCGATGACCGGACGCACCGCCAGCCGTCGGTCACTTTTAGCGCCAATGTCCGGTCGAAGACCAAAAACTCGCGCGCCCTCCTTTACATCCATCGACCGGACGCCGGTCCAACCGAGATCAGCGTCCGGTCACTTTCAAAGACCTTCGTCTTTTCTGTAAGGAGCGCCGGTGACACCCCGCCGGTGAAGTTTCTAACCCTTGCTCAAATGTGCCAACCACCAAGTGTATCACCTTATGCACATGTGTTAGCATATTTTCATAAACATTTTCATGGGTGTTAGCACTCCACTAGATCCTAAATGCATATACAATGAGTTAGAGTATCTAGTGGCACTTTGATAACCGCATTTCGATACGAGTTTCACCCCTCTTAATAGTACGGCTATCGATCCTAAATGTGATCACACTCGCTAAGTGTCTCGATCACTAAAACAAAATGGCTCCTACAAATTTTACCTTTGCCTTGAGCCTTTCGTTTTTCTCTTTCTTCTTTTCCAAGTTTAAGCATTTGATCATCACCATGCCATCACCATCGTCATGATCTTCGCCATTGCTTCATCACTTGGAGTAGTCACTTTGATAAACTAGGTTAGCACTTAGGGTTTCATCAATTAACCAAAACCAAATTAGAGCTTTCATACGCTGACATAGAGTCCTCCAACGATGAAAACACGGCATACGACTAAACTACTCGTGTAGGAAGGCAGGTGGAGGCAGGACCAATCTTGGACAGAGTGGTAAGTCAATTACCTTATTTTTCTATGTTAAGTTGCATACCAATACATTCTGCATTTGAGGTCTCTATTTTAGTTAGTGGCACCTTCGAGTCATAGCATCCTTATAATTCAGTACAAAAGATGGAGTTGATGAACTGGTCAAGAATTAACTAGTACTCCGTATTAGATTAGTAGCGTCCTCATTTTTCAATGTCCACCACAATCGTACTGTGAACTTTGTTGTAGGGCAATACCCTCAAATGCTCGGTTGAAGACATTGAGCGCTTTCGTCCGAGAGTCAGGGACGACGACACGCGTAGCTTCCTAGTCATAAGATTTAAAATATTCTTTGAAATATATTATTAATACATTAAATTCTTTCAGTTAACATTATTTTATACAACAGAGACTGTCACGTCGGCTACGCCGTGTGGCCGCTCATTGTGGTTGCAGGACAACCACGACGCAAGATGTGCACGTTCCTTCCGCAGGCAAAGGAGGCTTAGGTTCGTCTAGTTAAGCACCTACAGGGTCCATAGGCATTGCGTATGAGGACGAGGACGAGGACGACGATGAGGTG
Organism: Miscanthus lutarioriparius; assembly: GCA_904845875.1. Lineage (NCBI taxonomy): Eukaryota > Viridiplantae > Streptophyta > Magnoliopsida > Poales > Poaceae > Miscanthus > Miscanthus lutarioriparius. The sequence goes on from CAJGYO010000008.1 coordinate 1,842,231, forward strand.
GACCAGAGGCATGAGGAGCTTGGCCCGTCTCAGCTCCATGACGCTCCCTCGACTCAGCCTACACAGCCTTCAGGCATTAGGCGACGCCGTCCACCTGACCCTTACACTCCAGGCACCGACACTCTTGGTCACAAGGGTAAGGGTAAGACTAGGAGGCAGTGAGGGTTTGTGGTAGATGTTATTATGTAGTATTATGGACTTTGTGGACTTTCATTATGAAGTATTATGGACTGTATGGACTATTATTATCGAATATGAACTACTATAGACTATAATTATGGACTGTGTGGACTATTAATATGCTCATGTATATGGTTTCAGATGAATGTGGCATATATTTGTATGTTTGTACATGTTGTATTGAGGTTAAATATTCATCTCATATTTGTGTATGGATGGCATAAAAAAGTAGGGAAAATTATGGCGGAATTTTCTGCCTAAAGTACGTATTAATCAGCAACATCAGTTTTTTTGGTTCAAAATAGTGATTGAAGTCTGAAATCGAATAGGCTTTTCAATCATAGAATCTGGGGAAATAGTCTTTACAGTGATTTGTCATGTCACCGTCGAATAGACTTTTCAGTGTCCTTCGAAATAGTGATTGAAGTCTGAAATCGAATGAGCTTTTCAGTCATGGAATCTAGGCTCTCTAGTGTCCTACGTTGTAGGGTTTTAGTGATTCTGAGTAGACTTTTCAGGAACATTTACAGCACAATACAATAGCTAGCAAACCTGCCTCCGCATATATATATGCGTTCTAGGATGCATTGCTAATCAAAAGGAAAACCAAATTAGTATTCGGTTTTGTTGGAGTAGGAATGTTTGAAGGGCCATCTAGAGGAAAGAGTTTCGGGAGTGAAAGAGGAAAGGAGGGGACGAAAGGAACTCCCATTGTGTGGGAGGGGTCTCTTTGGGCCTGATTTCTTTGAAGAACCAGTGTATCAGTTTTTCTCCGAGAGTAAGAGTGATTTCACTAAAGAGTGCCCTCTTAGAGGATACGATAACAGGAAGGGAGATTGGTCAAAATGCATGCATGGTGAGGACTGCTTAGTGTAGATGTTCACCGAGGGGATCGACAGAGGTCATCACTTCTTCAAATGTCCCGCGGGCATGGGTAATTGCTATTACATTTCGTTTGTTAAATATGTTTCTCGAATACCCTTACAACTCATAGGACACTTATTGTAGTCTTCCGAGTGTGAAGAAAACTATGGGTTCACTAGGTGGGTCGATCCTCGACTAATTTATCCGCATCAGCAGTACATCTACTACCTGCAGGACCAAATCTTCGATCTACAAAGGAAAGTTAGCAGCGGGTACAAGAAAAACGAAGACAACGACAACAACAGCGGTGCAAGTTTATAGGAGGCACTCTGTAATGATTCATATTGCACCTGCCCTAATCACAAGAACAAGGGGCCTCCGCCGTTACCCCGCCACCACCACCACCAACAATGGGAGGCTACTGTGGAGAAGGTGCAACACAATTTGCTATGTGGCCACACTACTAGGACGACACTATCTTATTCACATGGCACATCCATGTATGTGTGTGTTTGATTTAATTACCTAAGGCATGTTAGGTTTAGTCGAAAGAACTATTTACCCTTGTTTGGTACATGTTCTCACATGACATTTTTGTGCTTGTTATTCGCTTCAATTACCTAAGGCATGTTAGGTTTAGTTCAGAACCTCTGTAGCCTAGTTCGGTATATGTTCTCACATGCCATTTTATTTATTTTGTGTGTTGAATTATATAATGTCCTACTTCGTTAGGTTTTGTCTGCAGCATGTGATCACATTTCACTACATCTATAATATTAAACTGAATATTATGACCACAAATAATGAAAACAACTACAAGAAGTACGTGCCGACAAACTAAATAACGCAGTACATGAATAAGCCATAGAACTAGCAAGTAATGGAGACTACGGAGTGCAACGAGGTCACTTTCCCTTCCTCGGGGCATCAGGATTCTCCTCCATCGCTGCTTTCGCTCGGCGTACACGCTCAAGCTTCTTCTCCCTCTCACGCAGCAACACGTCACCTTTTCTTTTCTTCCTTGTGCTCCTTTTTTGCTGCCTCCTCTCTGCATCTCTTCTCCATTATCTTCTTGTCCTCTACCTCCCACCACAATAGTTTCTGTCATCAATTCTTTGTCTTTAGGCTTGATCTCAAGTGTCGATCCATTGCTCAAAATCATAGAGCGGTGGAGGGGTCTGTAAAAAATGCAATTGGTACAAAACAAAAAAATCATGCAAGATGTCATATGACACAAACAACAATTCTTCACCATCTTGTTAATGCGACGCTGACGAAATATAGGCTCAAACGTAAAATTGGAACACATCCAATGCCTCTGCCTATACGTGTCCTCTTCATCGGACTTGGATACCTTGCAAGGATCGCAAAAGCATAAAAGCACATGCGAGAGCCAATGGGGAACACCACTACAATTTAGTCATTTTCATTCTAAGCGAAAGCCATTAACATTAAACCCTACATTTTGGTCATCCGATCAATAAACAATGAACCCATAGTCATTTTCTTGATTTCTAAGAACCTTGGCAACGATTTTATAATATAAATATTAAAATTGCATGAAACCCTAAGTCACCGATTAATATATATTCGATGTGAAAAAAAAACTAGGAGGGAGCGAGAATACGAGTCCAAGACCTAGGCACCTAAAATCTATGGCCCGAGGAAGACGTATAATCTTAAAACACCACCTCGGCGCAATAGATCTTGACACCGTTCTCGGCGCCAATAACCACGGCGCCAGGCTTGGCGTCAATAACCTTGGCGCCGAAGCTCAGCGCCTTGAACCGCGCCATCAACGATGACGTTGACCTAAGGGTCTAGATTTTAAAAGTATACTTACATGGGCATATTTATGAAAAATTTTCAAAAAAAAAAAAAGATAAAAAAAAAATCGGTTTGCCCGGTGGGGTTGGCGGTGGCGTCAAGGCCAGCGACGGCTGGACCTGGACGGCGGTGACGATGCCAATGCCAATGCCAATGCCAATGCAAGCCAAACCAAGCCACGACTCAATCCATTCTCTTCCTGACTGGTTCTTTGTGCTGTTGCGATGCCATGTTTTTCTTCTTTTTATTTTAAATGAGATTTGACATCTGAGATCATGTCTTATTTGCAATGTATGTATACGAACGATGTCTGCCAAGTGCCACCTCACTACGTAGCCAGAACACAGCTTACATATAGCGCTCCTTCCTTCAGTAATAATCAGTATGCAGTCAGCTTAAATAGACAGATGACAATATATCTATCTATCACAAGATAAAAAAACGGCACAAGTTGTACCGCTCCTAGGTACTGTACAGGCTGAAAGTTCTGTATGGCATTTACATGATCTTTGATGCTACTAGTAATAATAAGCTTATTTAAGGGCGAAAGTATGAGTTCCGCAGGCATCTTCTTTCTAAATTTAATTTCTCCATGTCCTTTTGAGAGAACGGATTTGTTATTTCACTCCCATTCTAGTATTGCATATACTTTATTGTAAAAATTCCACATGAACACCCACGATTACAATTTTTTTACCTTAAAAACAACAACTGGTTACAATTTATGAACAATGGAATCATAAGAAAATACGTACGCATCCTTTTGCCATGGAATGTTTTTCTTCGCAACAACACCCCAATTTAAAATATCATAGTTAGACCACCTGGACTTGAACTTGTCCAATGAAGACATGCCAGCTTGCAAAATTGAATGAATTCCAATGATATGCACATACCAATTCTTTTGTTTCTTGTACATAATATTTATTGGTCTATTGTAAGAATCTAGAACTTGAATTTCGTTTCTAGCAGGATACAGAACACAAAGCCACCAGTGAGTGTCTGTAGTGTTTATGGGAATGAAGATCTACATTCACACAGAGAGCAACATTTAGGATGTGCTTTAACATATGAAATAATAAATTATGATTTTACTCTTACCATATCAGCTTCTAAAAATTCTTGGCATATACCACATGGTTCACCGTATAATAAGGTAAACCTGTTTTTCTCCAGGCTTTCGCAACAATTTGTTGTAGCCATTGACATATTTCAGCTGCAATTGCATGTTTCTTGTTCTCGGTATCCTTATCCATTCAGAGTTAAGCATACTTACATATGAGCTCATTATCTGCATGCGATAATTTTAAGAAGAAAGGACATATGTTAAAGTACATGAATTACTCAAGTACATAACCATTTTGACTGTCCATCCTCTCTCACAGGTCTAACTAGACAATCCAATTGGCCTGCATTTACATTCAGTCCATCTATACATACTAGATCTTTTTTGGGAGCAACCACAACTTCCTCTTGAACATATGTAATGGCAGCAAGTTCAAATTCACTTAAATTCAGCCCTTCAGTGACCTCATCTGCATAAATGTAAAGATCAAGACATAGAAAACTAATGTAAAGAAGAACCAAAGCATGAAAGCATACCACAGAAGCAGCATTCGTTTTTTTGTAGACACCCTCTTTTGTTTTAAGTCTGCGTACGGGGACTTCAAGACTTTGCTTGGTTGCCTACTTTCCCTGGTTTTCACCTTTTCAACAAGTGTAGGACTCGAAACAAAATCAATTTTCCTCTTTACTCCTGAAGAAAAGTTCGATCGATCACTGGTTCAAAAAGAAAACTCCCTTTCAGCAGCAGTACCTGGTTCTGGGCAGGGTTTTCCTTTCTCTGATGCAGGAATTGCCTTGTCACTTCCATCATGTATACATTTGAATGGGATTCTCCCGGTTTGCTAGTACCCGCTGAATCGCACTGTTTTTCCTCACACTTTGCTGACCTATTATTTCCATCAGCTAGCTTTACAAGCATCTAATATTTTAAATGGAAATGGTGTAAGGAACTTTATACTGATAATTCACATTTTCCCATCGTCACTTTTACGTTTATGCGACGGCGCGCACGGGATATCACCTAGTATGGTATTATATGATACTCCTACTCCGATAAGTTAGGCATGGGTTGCGATAGGGGCCAAGTTGGGTCTAGACACCGGCACTTAGGTAGATAGATAAATACTAGTATGTACTAATCGATGCACGTAATAATGTTTCAAGGTATGTAAAAAAGGAATTACTTATACATATTACTTTCCATTTCCAGAAGTTAGAGGAGGACAGATAGGATAATTAAGTAAATAAAATTTATTTCGATTTATGGAGCTATATATAATTCATAATTAGTTCCATTACATACTAAATAAGGAGAATGATTAACACTGCCAATAATATAATATAATAGGTATACTTATTTTTGGTAAATAATACAAAAAGGAATGTTTCTAAGAAATCAAATAATTGTGTGAGGACACCGTCATTAATTAATGGATCACATCGGTGATGATCGGAGCAAAAAGTTGTGTTCGTTGGTGCCCGATGAAATTAAAGCCATACAGAAGAAGTAAAACAGTCGGAGGTGGACAGCAACTCCCGCCGGTTGTGTCCACTTTCGGATACGATGGTGGTGCCATCATATATATCATATAAAACCAGGTGCTCCGTCCATATCCCAGGGGTGTCTGGTTCTATCTACTAAAATATAGTCTATATCACATTAAATATTTGACATATATATGAAGTATTAAACGTAGATTAATTATAAAACTAACCATACAGATTGACACTTATTTACTAGACGAATCTAGCTTAATTAGACTCATATTTAGTCTTTCTAATTAGTACCCGATGCGACATCCACCTAACTTTAGCCCTTGCCGCCGCCGCCGCCTGCTACTACTCGTCTGCAGGTGGTATGGATAGGATCCAATTATCTCCAGAGACAAATTGGGTTCCAAGAAAGGGTGCGGCCTCGGCATACTTAAGCTGTACTGCACCCCCACTCACACCGCCGTAGTTCTTGAATGATGTATAGAAGAACGGCGTCAACTCCCTACATGCATGCAACAAACAATATATTAATTAATTAATTATATTATAAAGAGAGTGCATGTACCATAAATAAATATTGTATAAATAAATGAATAAATAAACATAATAATATGAGGCCAGCCGCAGGTACGGTAGTGGTATCTGTTGATCTGAAATTTAGCCCCTACGGGCCCATCGTCAGATCGAGCCAGAGATGATTAGAGGAATAAGGTCGTGTTGTATGTCGGTGTAGGAGTAGACGACAGGCCAGCCCACCCTTCCCAGGTAGACAAAACTGTCCCCCGCGATGGTGCATGTCTTGAAAGAGAAACCGCCGCCATCAGCCGGCAACGTCAACGGCGGCTTTGCCACCGGCAGGTCGAGGTATCCACCCAACGTGGAGACAATGTTGCAGTCCTCGTAAAAGGACCTTGCATTACCCAAGATGAAGTCGATGGTGCCGTTGATTGTGAACTGACTTAAAGTAGTGCACGGTCGCTTGTGGTCATATAGGGCGCCCTGCCCGCCCTCGATGGTGCATTTGTAGAAGGTCGCCTTGGATCCTCTACCACCCGCAGCGCTGGCGCCATGTTGCCGGTACTCAGCTCGCTGATCTTTCCCTTGAGGATTCCGCTTCTCCTCCTCCAGCCGCGGCGCGTCGTTCCTGAACACGACGCCGCTGGCAATGAAGAAGTCCGACTCGATAGTCACGCTGCTGCTTCCCTGTGCTCCCAGGGGCTTGCCGTCCTTGCCCAGGGTGGCGGCGGTGTCGTTCCAGGCGATGACGGCAGGGACCTTGGGGTGGCTGGAGGCGAAGGTGACGAACAACGGCTTGCTCCTGCTCAGGAACACCTTCTCGCGGACCACGGTGACGTAACGTTTGGTGTTGCCGTCGGGGATCTTGGCGATGGCCTCGCCGATATGACGGTGTTGACGAAGAGAGCAGGATCTGAGGTACTAGTGTCATGTCGTCGGCGGGTTCGACGCGGAGGACCACCCTGTTAGCCTCGGCTGCGGAGAGTGCAGCGTCCTTCTTGCCGCACGTGCACCCCGCTGCTGCATCTTTTGCCGCCTGCTTCTTTACCCACTCGCGCAACATGGTATCCTGCTGCGCGCATGATGATGAGAATGATAAGCGACACGTGGGCTTCAAGGTACTCCTCCCACATTGACAACCGCTGCAAGCTGTGGTAAGAATGAGAATGATAAGCACCTTTTCTTTGATTCTGACTTCGCTAGAGTAATCTGGTTAAGTCTACAACTTTCGTTGTCCCTTCTCCATTCTGACTCTTGTTCGAATGAGCTATTACAGAAGGCTCACACCAATTTGTGGTATATTTACAAAGCTAGAAATGACTTTAAGGTCTAATACCAAAAAGTGGACCATCATGAAGCGGTTGCCCTGAGATTTATGTTGATTATAAGTGGTAATCGTCTTATAACTTACTCTGTACACCACGTAGTTCACAATGTATTAAGAATGTGATAATCTGATTATCTGAACCAGGGCAAATAACACGGCCTGATAATAATCCTATTTTCAGTGTTTCTTCACCTGCAGCTCACCAGGGTATCACACCAGAAAAAATAGCTTTTCTTCCACAGGACAGAACATAACATACTGCAGTTAAATTTTGGTTACAATAATAAGGGCAGAGCCCCAAGTTCACAGTGCACTACTTTGCCTGATTAGGACATGGTCCCGGCAAGGCTACCATCACCAGTTCAAAAGTTTATTACTATATGTTTCGACAGGTCAGAATGGTAAATGTGTAAAAAACAAACAAACAGTGTCGAACGACTGCTATCCCCTCATCACTGAGGGGATGATCCACGTATAAAATCAAAATAAATAAACAGCCCTAGGGTCAGGCCAGACAAGAGGCACCATCACCTTCAACTTACCTGCTGTAGATACACGACCCTACTTTGTAGCTCAACAAGAGAATCATGGCCGACATAAAGAAAAGGTAAAAGCCACTTCGCAGCACCATGGGGACGGTGCTAATCCGAGTAGCATCCTCGAGACCAACAGGAAGCTTGGATGACACGTCGCTCTCCACGGCGAAAGACACAAGCAAACTCAAGTCTCCATTCTTCTGCAAGGGCCACCGATCGGAGCCACTGCTGAAAGTGAGGCCATCAAGTTGGATGATGCCAGCAGTAACACGAATTGAGCTCGAGCTGATAGCCGAGAGCACCCCAACAGATTTCCCTGTTGATGGCGGGAATTCTGAGGCCATTGCAGGTGGAGCTGGGATAGAGCCCAACATGCTGGCAAGGCGCTTTCCATAAGTTTTATCAGCAGTGTCATCTGTTGGCACACCTGGAGAAAAGGCAGTTACAAACTTACAGTTGAATTGTAGGTATGAATTTATTTCCAGACAAACTCAAGTATAGGCACCACAACATTAAAAATGAAGCTCTACAATACAAGTATACAACGCTAAGTATTAGTAAATAAAGAAATAAAAGGAATATAACTAATGTACCTGGAAATTCAGTATCTGTATGGGAACCAGATGAGGATGCACCGTACTGAGCATTTGCTTCCGGAACCTCAGAGATCCCATCGAATGTAAACTTGTCTTTGTTATCACTCTGTAAATAAGTAAACAATGTGGGTGTATCACCAGAAAGACAGGAAAGAAGACACGCTTAGTGATCCAAATTAGCTCCTTAGCATACAGAAGTAGCGATCACCAATTATTTCTTTAGCCTAATAGTCAGAGAACTAGGAAAGAAATATATATATATATATATATAACAGTTCCAAGGCACACCTTTTGGGCAAAGTTCAGCGGCATGTCTGCAAGTTGATAATTCGAACCCTGAGCAGAGCCCAAAATGTCATAATTGAAATCATTCTCTGTGGCATCAAAGTAAGCCATCACATTATCTCCATCAAAGAGTGATTCATTTCCAAGTGGCTCGTTGAGGAGGTCATTCAGATATACGAAGCCATCATTTCCATCCACCAAGTTGTAATCAGATGGAGCATCATAAAATACCATACTGTCATCCACTTGGCGAGGTGCTGGAAAGCCATCAGCTTGCTGGTGCCCAGAATATGCAATCCCATTGGTATCATTCCCTGTGTCAAAGAACTCATCGGCAAGAGGGCCATTGACATAGTTCTGATTACTATATGCTCTCAAAGGCCAGCTTGTGTGATCACCATCTGCTGGACCACTCCCATTCATAGTGTTATCCTGGCCTACATAGCCATTATCTTTCCTGGGGTATGCTGATAACAAGTCATCAACATTGATGCTATCATCAGTGGCATTCTGCCCTTCAAGTCTATCTATATTCTCCACGCTAATATTCGACAAAGGTTCCTGCAAAATCTCTTCCAGAGAAATAGCACCATCAGCACAGCTTCCATCACTCGTCTCTTTAGAATCCTGACCTTGTAGAGGAGCCATCTCTGGTGGATTGAGCATTTCATGGACCTGAATTCAAGGGAAATGATAACAGAAGTAAATATCAACACGTTAACTCGAGCTGCAAGGCGACACTCAAATTCGATTGCATGCCAGGAAATACGATGTCATTTGTCCATCGGGAGAGTATAATATGAGCAAATAAACATTTACCAAAGGCAGATGAGATGGTTCTACTCGAGCAGGTCTGTTTGTTTCACAATATGCATTCTCATCGTCCTCATTTGACTCCTCATCTACAGCACATGTGATTGTAGCCATTTGAGCAGATGCGCCACTGGTAGGACCATTCTCAATAGCATCATCATCCTCTTCCCACTCCTCTTCCATGTATGGTGCACCATACTGCGCACCGTTCTGTGGTCCAGATCCATGCTTCTGGAAGATTCTACAGACCACATGCAGATCCTACAGGCTCAGCAGAAAATAAACATCAGGATTTAAGCAGAACATGGGGCAAGCCACAAAACCACGTTCTCCTAAGCAGCATACATAATATGAAAAGGAACACATAGCCAAAGAGAAGCATTATTCTTAGCGCATTCCTTTTTTTCCTTCTTGACTTTTAGATCAATCACACACAATTTCTGGAACTGAACTCTGGTATGGGAACTTGCAGCAACAAATAACTACTTCCTCGATCCCTTAGGGCACCTCCAATAGTGGCTTATGAGCTAGCTCTAAGCATTTTATTTCATATTTTAATAGAAGAGAGAGAAAAGATATCTCTTGATCAAGAGCTAGTCTCATGCACACATTCCAAGATCATGTGAGGTTGTCATGTGGGCCTATCCATATTATGAGCTATTGCTAAAAGTTAACACCATTGGAGAAGCTGTCTTAGAGACAGTAACTAGCTCATACTGTTGAGGATGCCCTTATACAAGTCCATTAGGACATTGATGGCATGGCCCGGTCTACAAAGTTACACTTTGACTAGCAACATTTATAAAAACACACTACTTAAAATAGAAAGAAGGCCTAGAAAGAATTATAGTAATAATGAAAGTTATTTCCATGAGCAATCTATTAACATGAATCATATGAAGTCAATCTATAGGCTTTTATAGAAATAGATGGTAATAAATGTTAAGAAATTTGAGTTAGGACAAACTCAGATGAACTTATATTTGGGTTCAAAGGTAGTCCATTACACCATCCTAACGTTGTTTGATAGAACCATCCAATTCCAATGACACAAAAACAAGGGCTATGTATACTGTATTGTCGTATCATAATCATGCAGCATGATGAGAATACACAATGTGCTGTTGCATATTTCAGGTTACAGAATTTTTTTACAAAAGATAGAATCAATTATCTATCTATACTAGTAACCCCTTTTGGGTTGCATGCTGCCATACAACAAATGACAATGTGAAGCTGCAAACTCGCTTTCCATGAATGACTAGATGTATTGTCAGAGGGTCCTTATTCACGAAAGGATAGTCTCACAACAACAGGGTTGCCAACGATATCATCTTGATGTAGAAGTAAATTAGCACCCACACAGGAGCAAGAGAGTGATTGCACCTTTTCAGGTTGCAGGGATTTATTTACAAAAAATAGAAACATGTACCAAGCCAAGCCATTTTTTGTTTTTGCATGGCATCCTACCATAAATTGTGAGAATACAAAACCATAAGGAGAGCTGCTGCCCTTAAGCGGCTGACGATCGAAATATTTGTATTGCAGATGGCCCTTAAATCGACAAAATAAAAATACTGTGCCGATTGGTCCGCGTGCAGAAGGGCGGGCCTGGTGCAAGCGGTAGAGTCTTACCGCCTGTGACCGGAAGGTCCCGGGTTCGAGTCGCGATCTCCTCGCATTGCACATGCGAGGGTAAGGCTTGCCACTGGCACCCTTCCCCAGACCCCGCACAGAGCGGGAGCTCTCTGCACTGGGTACACCCTACGTCCGATTGGTCCGCGTGCAAAATAGATTGGGCAGTCAGCCAAGGGCGTGAATTGGGGCAGAAAGAGCAGATCATAATCCTCCAGAGCTGGGAGGTGGTGTGTTTGGGGATCGGGTCGTGAGTAGTACATACATACACTCTAATTTAGAAACACGCTCTAATTGATTAGATGAACACTCTAACTGATATTGATTGAGGATGGACGGACTGGTTGATTGATTTGTGAATGAAGCAAGGAGAAAACAACCTGAGGCCCGTCTGCGTCGAGGAGGCGGTACTCGTGCATGACCCAGTTGGTCCTGTCGCCCTTAGGCGCCCTCCCGGCGTGGAAGACGAGCGTCTTCTTCATCCCGACGGGCTTGCCGCGGTGGTGCACCTCGCGGTCCTTGCCCGTGGTCTTCCAGTACCCCCTCGACGTGGCGCGGTTGGTCCTGTTGCCGGGGCCGCCCCGGCCCCCGGCGCCGGCGCCGGAGACCTTGCGGTCGAGGCGGGCGAAGAAGTACCACTGGGCGTCGCGGCTGCGGATGCGGGAGAGGGAGGGCAGGTCCCAGGGCTCGAGGCGGTAGAGATCGACCTCGGCGATGGCGTCGACGCGGAGGCGGCGGCCGAGGACGCGGCGGCGGAGGTAGTAGGAGACGAGCTCCTCGTCGGTGGGGTGGAAGCGGAAGCCCGGGGCGAGGGGCACCTCCGCCGCCGCCGGCGGGGAGGAGTCGAGCGGTGATAGGCTCATCGTAGTCTCTATCTATCTACAGATTGAGACTACGAGGGTTGGTGGCGAGCGAGCGAGGGATCGATCGATCGATCTGGTACGGTAGGGTTGGGCCGGGCTAGGATCTCGGGGAATTTCGCATAATTCCTCGTGGGGGAGGAGCGGATTTGGGTTCGATCGGGGGTGGGGGTTGCTAGGGTTTGGGAGTGGGGACTGGGGAGGCGGCGAACACGATGAGGAGGGGAGCCGTGGAAGTGGAGGAGCCTGCCTTTCGGAATTGGAAGTCTTTGGCATGCTCTTTGACGTCGGCGTGAGCAACGCGCAACTGGGAAGGAGGAGGGAAGGAGCCGCGTGCGTGCGTGCGTGGACTGCTCCACGAGGGCTCGCCTGCTTTTGCTTTGCCCTCCATCCTCTAGAAGACTACTCCAGGCGCACTCGAAAGTTCGGTACACCGAAAAATGTCGTATTTCTTGGTAGATAGACAAGGTGAATGTGATTAGTATCATAATTATAAGACGGTTTGGTTTTACTAGACACAAAGCTATTGCACTTAAATATGGTCACGTTCGTTTCGCTAAAATTTGGCTTATGCTGATTTAGTTGTGAGAGAAAAACATTGTTCGTTCGCTGAAAAGTACTGCCCGTTCGCTAAATTGTCTTATAATTTAAAGCGGAGGAAGTATATTATCATATGAGTTGTATGATATATGTCTCCACACGGAAGGCGAAGCTTAGTTGAGATCAAGGTGAGACATGGCCTCCCTTACATCCAACTAATTCTTAGCTAAATAAATAGTAATTTTAGCACTATTCATGGTGATTATAGCTAAGTTTATCTAGACCGCCTCCTTCTATTTGTCAAGCTTCCCCACTGTCTCCGCGAACTACACTAATCATATAATATAGTTCCTCTATAAATTAAGTTTTCATGCTTCCATGCAGCTCGAGGCACAGCGGCCCGACACGAAACCCGTAATTTTGGCCTGGCCCAAGCACGGCATGACCCGGCCCGATGCTCAGCGGGCCTGGGCTAGCCCGGCCCGAGGGAGCAAGCCGTACTATCAAGAGGGGGCAGACTTGTTTAACCTAAGGCATTTTATTTCACCGGTCATAGGTATGTAGAGAAGTTGATGACCGGGTTTATGATAGATGGCCGTACTATCAAGAGGGGGAGACTTGTTTGTTTATCGGTCATCTAGTGCCACTTGAGTGATCTAACTTTGCATTGTCGCTAGGATCGAGTGGCGTGGCAAGTTGAGTGGCTAATCCTTTGAAAAATGATTGTGAAAATGTTAACACACATACACATGGTGGATGTACACTTGGTGGTGTTGGCACATTTACAAAAGAGATGAAGTTAGAGTTGATGTGGATCATCTCGGCGATGAAACGGAGGCGAGAAGGGTTCGAAACTTCACCGGCGGAGTGTCCACCCGTAGAGTGCGGACAATCCAATGATGCCACCGGCGCCTGTCTGAAAAGACAGTGTTTCACAGAGTGCACCGGACGCTGGTCATGCAATGACCGGACGTTGGGGGAATCCGTGTTGTCAAGAGCAGAAGAAGTGAAGGCGCAGGCGTCGATCTTTGACCGAGGTATTTGGGTGGTGGTCCTGTGTCGGTCTCACTGATGTGGCAAAGACTGATGAAGAGGAGAAATGACCAGACGCTGATGCTGCGTCCGATCATGACCAACCGGACGCGTCCGGTCATGAATTTTCGCGAGTGAAACCTTACTGGAAATGACCGAACGTTGGGGTCCTACGTCCGATCACTTTGAGCAGCTGTGTCCGGTCATCACTTGACCGTTGAGATCAAGCGATTGAGGTTGAACGGAGGCGACACGTGGCGAGCCGGTCACTTGACCGTTGAGATCAAGCGACTGAGGTTGAACGAAGACGACATGTGGCAAGCATCTGTTGATCGGACGCTGAGGTCCTGCGTCCGGTCAGATATGACCGGCGCGTCCGGTCAACCCGAAAAACGCCCAGTGAAGGGGTAACGGCTATTTTAGCCCGTTGGACTATAAATAGAAGGGGTCTCGGCCATGGCCGGTGCTGAGCACCTCGGGGGACTTTGTGTCCATGCTTGAGAGTGCTTGGGAGCGCTCCATCTCACATATGCTTGATAGTGATCATCCGATTGTGTGAGAGCGATTCTAGTATGATTATATCGTGAGGTTGCATCGAGTGGCACTAGGTGATCGAGTTGCAAGCCGGTGGTGCTTGTTATTCTTGGAGGTTGCCACCTCCTAGACGGCTTGGTGGTGGTCTCCGTCGAAGCCCGCAAGAAGCTTGTGCGGTGCTCCGGAGAAGAGCTTTGTAAGGGGCATTGTGCTCGCCCCGCGGAAGCCACAAAGAGCAACTCTAGTTGAACGTATCATTGAGCTATCCTTACTTTCAGGATAGGTTCTTGCGGTGCCCGACGTGGGGGCTTGGCAGGTGATGTCAATTAGCCGCCGAACCACCAAGTGGCGGTCGACACAACGGGGACGTAGCGTGTGGCAAGCGCGTGAACCTCGAGAGAAAATCATCGTGTCAACATTGTTCTTCCCGTTGATTTGCAATCCCTTTACACAAGCTTGTTATTACTTTCATATACATTGTGCTTATGTAGTTGCTCTTATAATTAGTTAGCTTTTGTAGCTCACTAGTTACCTTCTTGCTTGTGTAGCATAGAAGTAGCTCCCTTGCATGACTAATTTGGTTTGTGTAATCTTGTTAGTCATATAGCTTAGTTTGTGTAGCTAAATATTTGGGCTCTCTAATTTGACATTGGTTGCCTTATTATTGAGCATTGCTAATGAGCTTAGTTGTCTTTGTGCTTTTGCTTACTAGCATGTGTAGGAGCTCCCCATTGGTTAACGTACTAGTGGCATTGGTTTGTGTGACTTTACTTCTAGAATTGATTAGGTGAGCTCTAGCTTGCCCGACACCTTTGTTGCTTAATTAGGATCTTTGCAAGGTACTAGAGAACATAGATAGAGGGGTGTAGTCTTGGCTAGACTGATAGTTTTAATTCTGCACTTGTTTTGGTTAGCCGACGCGATTAAGTTTTAGAAACGACTATTCACCCCTCCTCTAGTTGCCATCTCGACCTTACACCTATCCAATCCATATCTATAATGGCTAGAGATATTATGTCCGTTTCTGTTTCTACTGTCTCTTCGGAATTATATTTCAGCTTGACAGGAAGGATAATTGAAGAGCGATGATGACGACGACTGTTGCCTAAAACTGTTGAGATGCTGGCCTACATAAAGGATTGGGAGTTGGGAGAAAAAAGATTACAGCATGTTGTTGACAACCAAGAGATGGATGACTCCTTCAAGAATATGTACTTTGATGAAGATGCAGATAGGGCTGCTCGTACTGCTAGTTCATCTAGGGCTGGGGCTGGGGATGATTCATCTAGGGTTGGTATATCTAGGATTGTTGGTAATTAGTGTTGAGAGAGGAGAGTGCTCTGTTAATCTTTTATCTCCATTTTGTATCTGTCATCTGTGACTGTGACATGAGATCTTTGAACAATGATGGAAGCCTTAATTAAAAGCCGTGCTGCATTCTTTTTCTCTTTTTAGGGTTTCTCACAAAGGTAAGTTTTACCTAAAAAGGTTTTTAATGAGGCAGCATTGCGCAAACAACTCATTTATCTTTTAAATTCTCCTATGTGGCTCTGTTTCTTATTTTGTTGGATTTGACATTGCCTGAGTTTTTGACTTAGAAGTTAGAACAGTTTGAGTGTTTGACAGGTTGTGCCTTTGTTTGAGTTGTGACTTGTGAAATTTGATAAGTGTTTGATGAGTGAATCTTTTTGAGGGGTTTTGAGGTCACCGGACTGGGGGCTAGCACGGCATGCAATTTTGGCCATGCTCAACGGGCCGGCACGTCATGAATTGCGGCCCGTAGTGTCGTGCTTGGGCCGAAGGCCAGACACGAGGCCCAAAGAGGCACGACCCGGGAGACACGGCGTGCCGTGCCGACCCGACACTCTGCGGGCCATGCCTGGCCCGTGCCCATGCTGTGCCGAGCCGGGCCGGCCTGTTGGCCAACTATATCCGTCACCAAAAACATACAATTATAGTGTAGTATAGTACAGAGTCAATGCATAGACCAAGTTTAATTATAAATAAATATCATTTGATTCTCTATTTAAGTATATTTTATCAATAATATATCTATTTAATATCATAAATGTTGTTGTTTTTTATAAACCTTTTAATCAAACTTTTGATAGTTTGGCTAACAAGAAAACTAGATTGTAGTAGTTATAGGGAAAACTAAAGTCCTCTTGATTGCTTCCTGAAAATTCTCACCCCCGTAGGTTGCTTTTTGAAAATTCTCGTAATATATTGGTTAAATTTTCAGCTCTTTTTTTTCAAACAAATGGCAACAACTCATCCTTTCGCTCAAGAAGAGGGTAGCAGGCCAAAACTTAGGCTCTGTTCGACTTACCCCATATTTGATTTGTTCGGCTTGTTTTTTCAGCTGGAACAGTGTTTTTCTCTCACAACAATTCAGCCGAACAGTGTTTTTCAACCAGTTTCAGCCAAGATTCAGCAAGCCGAACGGGGGACGTAACCCTCCGTCCTAAATTATAAGTCATTCCAAGAATTTTGGAGAGTCAAAGCATCTCAAGTTTGACCAAATTTATATAATAAGATAATAACAATTATGATACCGACAAAGTATCGGTAGATTCTTTATTAATTATATTTTTATAGTATAATTATTTGATGTTATAATTTCTTGTGTTTCTCTTTATAGCTTTGATCAAACTTAAAATGTTTATAACAGAGAGAGTATGACATTTGTAGTTGTTTTAACACTAGATCCCAGCTTCCTTGCCCGGCTCTGACAGCATTTTAGTCCTCTCATAAGCAAACATTAGTCACATATACCAGCATGGCAACAGGGCACCAACGTCTTGTTCAGCACAATTCGACAAGTCCGGTCTTGTTCCACGTACCATATGCTCCCTCTGTTCTAAAGACCGGTCTTTTTGTTTTTCTACATACAAATAGTTTTTCTACCATGGGTCTAGATATTATAACATATATCTAAATACATAGTAAAAAGCTATTATACAAAAAAAAAAACTTATAATTTAGGATGGTGGGAGTACTTTCATAAGCGACAGCTAGATGCTACTCCTATCTCCATCTCAAAAAGGATACAATGCTAGAATAGTGTTGAGTCAAACATTCATAAATTTAACCCACACTTGTATAAAAATATTATTATTTAACATCATAAATATAAATAATTAAATTCACCATTAAATATTTTTCACAGTACACCCATTTAAAGCCATAGATATTGATATTACCTTCTATAAACCTAGTTTAACTTAAAATAATTTAACTCGGAACTGATTAGATCGGGGACACTGTTTGCTTGAACTTATCGACCATACTTTTTTAGTAAAATAACAAAAAAAAAATTCTCACAATAAATCAGCATCAACCGTTTTTTCCGCCAGCCGAAGAGGGCCGGCATCCTTCCTAGAACGGAAGGGAGTATGGTAGACAGGCGACAAGAGATACTTGGCTCTCAATCTCAGCCCCCGGCAATACCACAATACCCTAGTTCGCACCGGGCACAAGAGTGAATGGTAAAAGCTGAAAGCTTTCAACAACGCTCTTTCTGGTCACGTGAAAGAAAGCAACCATAGGTAAGGCACTCCTTTGGAGTAACGGCAGCAGCACAGATCTACATATACATACACAAAACTCAAAAAGAGTAGCAGGAAATCAACAGCTCTGCAAAACCAAACCAGTCCTCGGGTCTCCTCTATCAATATTCTTCTATCCTTGAGCAACGGAATCGAATTGTCAACCTACAGATAGACACAGGACAGGCAGCACTAGCCACTAGCACAGAGCGGCGCCTGCCTTGTTATGGCATCCATGGGATATAACTCAGCCCTATTCCCAAATCAATTCAAACGCTGCACCTAATTATCTTCGACTACCAGTTTATACTAACATAAAACCATTGGTCGGACGCAACACAACAAACAATAATAACTTGATTTTCTCTTCTCGAGCTTGCTAGGAAAAAAAAAAAAAAAAAAGGAAAGCAGTTCCCACATCCTCCTAACTTGCATCAAACATGCTGCTCGGACTCAACAATGGCCCACGTCATTCCTTCAAAAGGGGCTCATCACCTCTCTGAACTGGCCGACACCCTCTGCATGATCATGGACTCCGCGGTCCGGATAGCTTCTGATGTTCCAGTAATCGTCACCTTCCTGCACCAGTGGATAAGATTTAGCAAAAACACATTATTTACTTATAGGAAAAAAGGTATGGAAGAAAATACCTGTCAGATGTCCCAGATATGAAGTCACCCCTATCTGATATCTTGATCCGAGCACCACTAGCCTGCATGGACAACAAATTGCAAGACATTATTTAGCTACTAATTATAGAGAAAACAGTGTGCATTCACACCAAGGGCCACAGCAGTTTATCATGGGTTGTTCAAAACCTTTGTGCTATTGATGATCTTTTGTTCCTAAAGGTAACAATGGCACAAGGTATTGTTTATACTTCTCTTAAGGGCAATCTACTTGACCAAAACAAGTTTTGAGAGGCAGAAGCAATTAGTGATACACATCATACAGGGAGAATGGGATCTAGCTTATGATTATCTGATGACTGACCACATTACTGCTATAGTAAAACCAAATGCAATATAAACAGTTACCTGAATGATCTCTGTTATGTTCCTTCCAGCACGACCTACAACAGCACCAATGTGTTCATCGGCTATACCAATGGTCAAAGATTCTTGGGCTTCATTACTAGCAGGCGACCTCATAGGTGTACTGGGCTGCAAAGTGTCAACAGCAAATAGTTAACTCAAATTTATGCAACAGTATAGATATGTATGTCAAAAAAAACGATTAAATTGTAACAATGGGTGAAGTTCTTTCGTGTTTTCCACCAAAAGCCACACTTTCCACGACATGCACAACATCAACCAACAAAAAACTACATAATGTTCACAGAAAACATAATAGCATTTCAAACATCTCAGCATACGAGCAGTATTACCAAGTCATAAATATAAGCATATAAGTGTCAAACTGCAAGAAAAATAGCATATGCAAATTAAATCAAACATCTACACTGGTTCATTAACATCATTCTAATGTTAGGTTGCACTCTGTAATCACAACAATTCAACAAAGATCAATAGTGCCCACGACAATGCTAGCACAATATTACCTTAAATTTATGAGACCTCCAACTTGTACTATCAAAGTTTGTCTCCATGAGATTTCTTTGAATTTGTTCAGAACAGAATATATAACATGATTACACTACAGAACAGTGTTTCCATTAGATAACATTACATACATATCAGCCCTCCAGGCTCCAGCCTACCTCTCTAATGCATAACAAAAGAAAACATAGAATAGCTCAGTTTCAACAAAGATGGACTGAATGCATGCATATTGCAATGCACCTACAGAATAGCATGACAACAAGCAGAGCAACCCAGAGAAAACACTAACCTTGTTGTTTTGGTACCTTCCTCCGTACCCATTATTAGGTCCATAGTTCACAGCATTATTATATGGCACCTGCGGAATCATATAACCAACAGGAACACCAGGATAGCTTGGGAAAGTAAGACCTGATTAAATTTAAAGAACAGAATCAATCGCAGAATATTGTGATCAATATAGAATCGAAATGCCAAGCTTGACCATGACGAGCAAATGGTACTGCAAATACCACATGTCGATATACAAGAAAGCTCAACTATGTTTCCAAGAAATGCATGTTGTCATAAAGTGTGAAATGCAGATGGGATACATAAAAGACAGATGCAAGGAAGAGGTCATAAGGAGACATTTTCAGATATACATGTGGTAACATCAAGTAGTCATAGATGCCAGGATTTACCTGCATATGGAAATGGGGAACTCAAATTAGGTGGGTAGTGAACATCCTCAGATAACTTCTTCAGTATCAAATCTATAGCATTCATCTGATTATCAAAGGTTCCTGTGACTGTAACAAGCCTATCATGCAAACCAACATAGTTGTTATCCTGTGGAGAAATTTTTATTCCAGCATGTGATTCTTCAATAAATGACCTGAAGAGAAAAGAGAACACACCAACTTTCAACATGCAGAGTAATGTAAAAAAGAACAGCCATATAAAATGGGAATATAAATGAGTCAAAAGATATTTAGGACTGGAAAAACAAATTTACCATCAAACAACTAGAAGACTATTTGCAAAAGTAGGAACAGTATGCTTCTTACTTAACTACTTAAGTAGCATGGTTAATTTGTCGAAACATCATATACCACTGGCTTGTAAATAAAATTAACTACCACAATAGGAACAAAACCACTGATAACACAACAAAGTAGAACAGGTCTACGAAGATATACATACTTTATAGTTGCTCCACCTTTACCAATTATCCCACCACACGAGCTGTTAGGAACTACAAGTCGAACTTTAGGTCTAGCTTCAGCTTCATTGAATTCTTCACCCTGATAAAGTAAGTGGAGAACATCAATCATCAACCATGGATCAGTCACTTGCAAATAAAATGCTTTACCTCAGCCAAAAGTTTCTCGAGAATCAACTCCATGGCCTTCATTACTTCATCAAACAGTCCAGAAACCATGATGATTCTGTCATTTGTACCAGGGAAAAACTCATGGCTACGTGATAACTGAATACGAGCCCCAGACTGGGACTGAAAGTCATTAATAGTTGATCCACCCTTGCCAATGATACATCCTGCTGCCGTATTAGACACCAGAAACCTCAAATGTGTTGGTTTCTCCTTGTCATCTGAGAAGAAATATCAATTGAAACTTCAGAAATATGTTGAATCTCAATAGTTATTAAACCATTATGAGTTTAATCATTAAGTTTTTAATAAGTTAAAAAACAGCAAGGTTGATGCATATTGCAGTTGAAACTGGAAACCACCGGTACATCTATTAACTCAGTTGAAGCCTAAGGATGCAATGGCTTAAATAATTTCAGTTAAAAAAATCACAAATCCAGAAAACAGTAAGCAAGTAAATCCAAATTGCCCATACACAGAACAGAACCAATGTACACAACATACTACGTGGAATAGGACATAGGATGGAGTCTTAAGCTGACAAAACTATTTCACCTAGTTGGTTGAGGGGTAGGCCACAAGCTTTATCCTACCTTCTGGCTTCTAGTGGGTTCATATAGGTTACCAACAGAACTGACTACGTGGACAAGTGTACAGGGCTGAGGTACCATTCAACAAGAGGGCTATAAATGATCATAGAAACAACTTTTAGTCTATGCACAAGTACATGCACAGAGTCACAGATCCCAAGTACCATGGTTTAAGCATCACCAATTAGCATATTTTCACAAACATAACCAGTTGAAAACTATAGTATCCCAACATTTTCAGGATAGCAGACATTGTAGGTTAGAATAGCTACAGTATGAATTTGGCATACTTATTTCCATCCAATGACCTACACTTAATTCAAACAGGACCATATCTGTAACTGAAACTTCTCTTTAAGCAGAGAGGAGGAATAATTTACAACACTAAGCTTCGGGGGTGCCATCATTATACTAACTATTATGCACCAAGTGTCACATTTATCACGGCATCCAGCAGTTAAATGTCCTAGGTTAAGCCTGCCATGCCCACATAATAACCCGCATCATTATCAGCTTCCAGTACATGATGTGCAACACATGATGTGCAACGGCGTCAGCAATCCAACCGAGGACAAACATTATTACAGATTAAACCAGCTCTGAACCGAACGTCCTCCGCAGTGACGTTTATCATTAAGAGTGGAAGTGGAGACAACAAAGCAAAGCAAAGCAAAGCGGTACTAGGGCAACCCCGTGAAGGCGATCCTAAGGGAAACGAAGCTCAAATCGCAGCGCACCGATGGCGACGCGACACTGGCGCCAACCAACTGCTTACAGATCTCGGCATCGGGGCGGGAAGCGGGGGCCCAGATCTCACGGATCCAGGCACGCTGCAGCCAGGCACGCGCACTCAGGGGCCACGTACATACAGACGCCGGGGGAGAGCGAACCCGCGCGAGCGACGGGACGGAGAAGAGAGACGCGTGGCAGTTACCTCCTTCGTCGGAGGGAGGCTGCTGCTGCGGAGGGGAACGGGGGGCACGCTTGGGGGCGGATTCCGGCGAGGAGGCGTAGGGGGAGCCCGGGGCTTCCATCCTTCCTTCCTGCGGCGGGGCGGCGCGGGGGCAGTGGGGGGCGGAGGCGGAGGCAGATGCGGGAAACTCTAGCTAGATCTCTCTGGGCCTACGCCATGGATTCCAAGTGAAGTGCGGAAGGAGAGGGGGGAGGGGGGCTGGTTGGGCTTTTTTGGACTTTATTATCCGCCCGTCCACCCGTTTTCTGTTTTTGGGCTTGCCGCGACAGAGCTACTAGTAGGGATTTTTTTTAAATGATACATATATTTCCACACAAAAATAAAAAGGGATGTATATTAAAATATGTACTTCCTCCGCATGGCAACTTTCACATTACTCCCTTGAAAATATGTATACTTCCCCCAAGTTTTTGTTTACTTGTCGTTCATGACTTTCACACTTTTAGATTTGATCAAATACATATAAAGATACTAATAAAGTATGATGTATAGTTAGTATCATTAGTTAATAATGAAATCTCTTTTCATAGCAATAATAAACACATTAGAAGATACAAATAGTGATAATAGTTTCTATAATTTTGATCAAATTTAAAAATGATTTCTCAAGAAACAGATAAAATAATTCCTTGCAAAACAAAGTTATGCAATTATTTTACAACAAAGGGAGTATATTAAAAAGGTGGTGTAGGTAATCGAAGATAGCGGTAAGGATTAATGGTATAATCAGAGTATATATTTCACGGTCTAAATATTTGTTTCTTTTAGGAAGCAATACAATATCTTTGTGCTGCACTGTAGCCCCGTAAACTTCTGGGGCTGTTCGGCAAGGCTCCGCTCCGCGTGCTCAAGCCGGAAATCACAGCTCTGCCTACCGTACGAGAAAATAGCTCCTCACCCATTCTACGGCTCCTTCTCACTGACCTGCATCGCTTGGTGCAGATCCGCTGCCGAAGCTAGAGATGGAGGTGAAGCCCTTCTACCGAAGCCCGAAATCTCAGCTCCGCGTGCCGTACAAGAAAACAGCTCCTCACCCATTCTATCGGCCAGTTCGTTGGTTGGTTTCTGGACTGATAAGCCCGACTAATGCTGGTTTGTTATAAGAGAAAAACACTATTAGCTGACTAATAAAGCTTAGCTGAAACCAAAAAGCGTACAGGCTATATGAATGGAGCAGTCCTCCAACCTGCATCGTTTGGTGCGGCCCTTCCGAAAGGGAGCCGCACCTAACAGGCGCTTAGTTCGCATTTCCCAGTGGCTAACCCCGACAAGTAACATGGATCCCGTACTCAACTAGCAAGTGGTATCTCAAAAATATTACCCAAAACGATCCACAGCCTTCAACGCGTTTTATAATCCACAGGGACAATTAACCTGACACAAAAATAAACGACTAAAATTGACCACTTCAACGTACGTACTCAGCAAAAATGGCGTAGCTGCTGACACAACACAGCGTGCAAAATGGTCAATAACCTTGGTAATAATTTCTCTAAGCAGCCAACTAGGCAATGTGTTCTGATAAGATAACACGCTCACAGAGGACATCGCAAAAGCTACCACAGTATATGACATTTCACCATCATCTTGTGCTAGGGCTTGACGACTTTTGCTGTTTGGCTTTCTCGACCAGAGGTTTTAGTTGCTGCTTCTCTGCAAGCATCTTCAGCAAGTTGAAGAGGAAAGGGATGTAGTTATGCTTCCTCCGAATGTTCTCCGTCTTCCACTTCTTGAACTTCTCTTCTTCCATGATCATCTTCTCTGTGACAGTTTCGATTGCCGATATCACCTCTGTAAGCGAGTTGTTCAAGGATTCTGTGGCGGAAGTCTTGTTCATCTCCTGCAAAATCTGCTCCCTTCTCTTCTCCAGTTCCTCCAGCTCAGCATTGTACACCTCTTTCCTGTTCTTTATGATGGCCATAAGATTGAACCTGATCTCACTCTGTGAGTAGCGCTCGATCCTTTCTTGAATAACGGGCTGAACCATCCGTAGCCAATCAAGGTCATCAGCACCACCGCACTGCCCAAGATTTACAGGCCCTTCCTTCAGCCCATCCAGCTCATACAGGACACCTTCAAAAGGTAAATAGCTTATGAAATGGTAAACATCATCATCCTTAGTCACGGCTCTCTGCTCATCAGAAATAAATGGCTCTGGCCTTGCAAAGCTGTTATGAGATGTCCGGATAGATTCGCTGTTGCTGATAGCTAAGCCCTTCAGATCAGGTGAGAAAGCTCCTGTGAATTCCTTCAATTGTGATAATTCTGGACCGATGTCAATTTCAGGGCGATTCATGAGAACTGAGAGAATAGCTTGAGTAGCACATGCGTTAGTGATGACCTGAAAATAAGCAGATAGATTGGCTGTTATTGTTAAGCACAAAGTAGCAAACATGGTAAGCTAAAAGGGCCAGAATGGAACTAACTTGGTGTGCAAAGAAAAGGTTTGGATTAGGATCTCTGACAACAGGCCGTTCATCCTTCTCCCCAGATATCCACTTGAAGAGAAAAATTAGCCCATATACTGGCCTATGAAAAGTGGAGAGGAAGAATATGTGTTCAGGGCGTTCAGATAGCAGATATTGATGACATAAAAGAATAAAGATTCTCACCGCAGTTGACTAAGAGAGTCCACATCAAGAGAATAAAGCTCTTCCACCTGTTCAAAGAACAACCCAAATATATAAATGTCTTACCAGCATTATCAAACTCAAGAATAAAAGCATGACCTCAAACATAGTTGGTAGCTGGCATGTTGTCATGTGACTAGAGGTCCCATACTGAACGAGTGCAAGTGAATAAGCAAGTGAAGAACAAAATCTCACTCAAGGCCTCTCATTTGAATTTGAGTTGACAGTTGCACAAAGGTAAAAAAAAAAGTAACTATTGACAGCAAATCATCAGTTATTCTTCTTTAAACTATAGTGCACATCTTCACAATCTTGTTGACATACAAGTTTGCAATCAGCTACGTGCCATATATTAATTATGCTTATCCTACAGTCATATTTGGCAGTAAGGCAGTTCCTAAAATGAGAGTTCCAGGTTGCTGTCAGTTTCACAGCATGAGGAAGAAACAAATCTTCAGAAGAACTAGTGTACACTAGTGAATGAACAGGTCTGAGTGCATACTGCCATTGCAGATACAATAATAATTCAAAGGATAAGAAAAAAAACAGTAGATAGAAAACAAACAGTTTAGGCAAGGAACGCAACAGAGCCCTGGAAGCTAACCTGTACACCTTTCACTTGCATTTGCTGAATCAGCTCGGTGAACACACCTGCTCAAGTAAAACATAAGCAATGGTTTAAAACACCGATAAGAACAACAAAGACAGAAGTACAAATGGAAGTAAGCATAACAAAATGCGTTTCAACTCATCAATGGTTTGCTGTTTCATGAAAGTAGGGAGAAAGTAATATGCCAAAGAACAGAGCTACCACCTACGAATGGTCGGTAGATTATTCAAAAGTGTGATGACTGATGACATAAGTTGTTTTCTCACGCTACTATTAGGAACAGTGAAGAGCACATGCTGAATGACTTAAAAAGATGATGAAAGGGCGGGCCTGGTGCAAGCGGTAGAGTCTTACCACCTGTGACCGGAAGGTCCCGGGTTTGAGTCGCGGTTTCCTCGCATTGCACAGGCGAGGGTGAGGCTTGCCACTGACACTCTTCCCCAGACCCCACACAGAGCGGGAGCCCTCTCTGACTGGGTACGCCCTTGAAGATATTTCAAGTATAACCGAGCCCACTACACTTATGAGCAAAACACAGAAAATGCATGATATGCGAAGCTGGACGGGCAGAAAAAAAAAAAGGGAGTATCCTGCCCGTGCGCTACCATGCCATACACCTCCCATGAATCGGAAATTACAAGGAACAGTACATATAGTCATTGATGAGACCATGCTCAAACTCACCAGGATCAGACTCAATAGTGCACCAGGACATCCTTGCGAAACCACTGAAGTATCCTGGTTGCCCTGGCACAATCAATCATAGCAAAAACATGGTAAATACACGCGCGGCACCAAACAGCTTATACTAATAAGCTGGGGTGAACGCAGGGGCGGACCCAGTAAAGGACGTGGCTGTACACATGTACACCGATAATTTTTGCAAAGCAATCGAAGTTAGTAGGCATAATACATGCACATACACTTGTAGTTAGATCAGATCCGAATACAAATAGTAGGTTAGGGTTTGGGTGCTCAGTTTCGCACAGCACGAAGAGAAGACCAAGGGGCGGGCGTAACTGATGGTGCTCGTCGACAGCGAAGGGGCCGAAGAAGACCTGGGCACCTGGCGAGTAGCGCGGCTGCGACGGCCGCCCAGTCGTCGTCGTCGCCGTCGCCACGAGAGAGAAGTGGGGAGGGAGAGTGCAGCGCGCACGCTGGGTAACGTAAGGAGAAAAGGGAGGGTTGCAGGCTTTGCAGCGAATAGGCAGGTCCGGTCCGTGTAGGGCCATTTACATGGGCCTGAGCCTGGACTTTTACTGGAAGGAAACTATCGATGGCCAAACGGGCTAAGCCTAGTGAGCGACACGAGGCCCAGTTCTATTAGACATGAATCTTAAACTATTTTTGACCTTCAACTTTTAGGATCGTCCGATTTACTTTACAAAACCGACTTTTTACCGTCTTAACTTTTCAAATCATTTGGGTTTTGCATCTATTTAGTTTTGTTGACGTGACACCACGTCAAAGGAGACAAATCGAACTAAGTTAAAAGTTTTGGGATATAAATCAGACTAGAAATATTATTTTTAAATAAGAACTTTTAAAAATGAATTCAAAATTTATCGAAATATTTTTTATATGTGTTACTTTGCTCAACATAAATTGCTTCGCAGAGATGATGACTCGACTGCAAATGAAATGTACCCTGAAATGTAACGTTTTTGTCAGATCTGATGTACTGATCAAATGCTTATTAAATTGACTACAGATCTGCGGTTGCACCTGTTTCTAGACCTGCTGTCTCAGCAAGAGCAGTATTGCTTTTTGCATTTTCTGTGTCCTCAGTTTCTTCTGGTAATTGTGAATTGTCTTCTTGAGTGTCAGACCTTGCAACTATTGATGTCGCGTTGTCAAGCATGGTTTACAGAATATTGATCACATTCATTGGCCCTCTCGATCCTGGTAATGGATCCTTACCCCCAACCAGTTTTCTTTCTTACGTGATTCTTGTTTCCTGTTTCCAGCTCCCGTCCTCAAATGATGTAGGGTACATAGATGTGTATCCACTGTTTGGACTGTACCTGAAGATTCTACTTCCTGCCTTAACAATTACATGCTTTAGTTTCATTTCTCATTTTTATCCTTGCTTATGAAGAGTCCTTTTTTTTTGGCAGTTAACTTTTTCCCTGCATGTGTCTCGTGTGTTACAGTTGCCAGATTGGAGGTCTTTTATTTGCTTGCACAACGTTCGAGGCTTTCCTCAGCTGATCGCAGATGTCGACTGCTAACCTGCTGTCCAAAGGTCAATTTTCTTTAGTGCTTTTACTTTACTGCAGTACATGTGCCTTTGGTTGTCCAAATTGGAGCTCTTTTGTTTGCTTGCATACCTCATGTTTTCTACTTGCTAATTCTGCTTCCTATCCAAAAATGATGTAGAGCATAAATGAGTATGGGTTCCCTAGCTGAACTTATTTGCTTACTTACATAATTACTTTATTGATAATGCTGGCCATTTTCCTTCCCATCACTATGTCCATTTATATTTTCGTTGAGCATGAGCCAGTATATGATAAAATGCCTGTCTTCTAGACAATTGATACTGGCATGTACAGCCACTGTTGGATGATGGATCTCTATGATTCGTTTTGCTTCACATGATGCTTGCAAACTACACCCGAGTTGGACATGTTTTGTGAGCTTAATTTCTAAGAAAATATGCTAGATAAGGAAAAGGACAGCTTCATGGTAATCCATATCCTCAAGGAGTGGAACAACATTAGTTCCTACTCTAAATTTGCTTACTCCATGTAGTATCTCAGTTGAGTTGTTTGGTTATTAAAAAATAGGGACATTAAGCTCCAGTGCCTTTGACTTTGAGAAATTCTGGAACTCATGGATTAGTTTTTTTAGGAATATTTGTAAGTATCTACTGGCTTGGTTCTATGAATTCTGCTATTTTGTAGGGATTGCTTGACAGAAATGGTTCTCACCCAGCCCCCTCCTCCTCCTCCGCCCCCCGACGGCGACGTGTCGCCCGCCCCACCCAACCCCCAACCCGAGCTCCCGAACCCTGATTCAACCATCCAGCACTCAAATCCACCTTCCCCCGCCAAGGATCTGCCGCCCCTAGGTAAGTCGCAGCTCCTACTCCCCTGCTCGTGGTGTATGAGCGGCGTGAATGTGGAGCAAAACACAGCAATTCCCAGCCCCAACAAGTAACTAGCAGTCCAGATCGAGCTCCATGGAGTGTAGAAGGGGAGCCGCAACAGCTAGCTTCGCCCATGGTGAGAGACATGCTCCCGTCCGCTCCTCCCTTGCCTCCCGACATTGACCTCCCCCAAACCACCGATCCACCCAAACCCACGAAAAATGCAGCCAAATCAGCCGATTCCCCGCAAGATCTAGATGCTCCTCACCATTATCTACATCCCCATGGGTCAAATGAAGCCTGGGAGCCTCCGGTCAGTGAAGTGCAGCCTTCCCTTCAAGGTAAATCGACTGCAACCCTGGAAACGGAAAACACAATACAAGATCCTCCAGATTTTGATGTGGTGTCAAGTCCGTGGGAAATCGATCCGGCACTAAAGGCTCAGGTTAAGGGTTTTCTCCCAGATCTTGCCAAGGATTTGCAAACTCTCTTGCACTCAAGGCAGCGAAGGCAATCGTCCGGTCACACCACAAACCTGCAAATGGACCCGATAGTTCAAGATTTGCTCCAAAAGCACCCCCAATCCGCCTAATGCATCAAGCCAGAGTATGGACGCCATTAACCCCAACCTGCAGCAGCCCAACATCGCTCAAGAAGAGCTTCTTAGAGGTAGGCTCTCCTATAAAGAGAAAGAGAAATGGTGCTTTGAGGTGAAGGTGGCGGAGGTGGAAGAAGAAGAGAAAGCCCATTCAGCTAAACATCTCAAGGTTGATGTCAGGTCTGTGCCCAATGGCTTCACCATAGCCTTTGCTCCAAATAAGCTGCTGCATCAGGCAATTTCAAGGCAAGCAATTTTGGAAGACAGTGATGTTGGGTGGACTAAGGCTCGCCCAGATTATTGGTGGAATCAGAACACAGAGGACTCAAGTTCACAGAGAAAGGGTTACCTACCAAAATTGTGGGGCAGAGAGTATGAGAACAGAGCAAGCCCAGGATACTATCGCTTACCAGACCATTGCATAGGCTAAGAGGAAGTCAAAGTTCTTCATTCATGTAGAAGGCAAATGCTTCAATTGCTTGTCGCCTAACCACAGAGTTGCAGATTGCAGAAGGGCAACTCGTTGCTGGAGTTGCCTAGGCGAGGGCCATAGATCGTATGCCTGTTCGCAGTTTAAAAGGACATACTATTCTAGTTCAAGATATCAAGTGAGGTGTTGGTGATGCTTGAAGGTGGGACACAAAGCCATCTCATGTTGGGATCGCACTAGGGTGCACCATGAATCCTCTTCTCCACATCGCAGAGTAGATTGCAGCAAGGAGGGCTCCCCACCTTTTTTGTACTCTGATTTAGGAGGTTTTGTTGCAGCTTCATCCCATGAAGGCTCTCAAGGTTGTAGCACGGTACTCTGATTTAGGAGGTTTTGTTGCAGCTTCATCCCATGAAGGCTCTCAAGGTTGTAGCACGAGAAAGACCAAGCACGTCACATTTGTAACGCCTCTTACCCAAGTTTGTGAGGAACAAATAACGCCGGTGTTAGACAATAGTGACTTACTCATCGAGGGCAACATGTTCAGCGTTGAGGTACCAAAACAGAGTATTTTCAGTTGTGATCCCATGTAGTACGAGTCACTCATCCACACACCACATGCCACCACCCCGCCTTTATTCACAGCAAACAAGATCCTGGGGATGCTGAATGCGGCAACAGATCATGAGTGGACCTCACCATCGCAGGTTGACCAGTTGAACCCGATCACTGTTGCTGATTCGTCACTGGACGAGACTGTACCTAATCTCAGCTCAGGTTTTTCATCGCGGCCAATTCTCGATGATGAAGTACAGGAAATGAATCACTCTGAACAACACATCGCCACATATTCAACTTCGGGCATCTCCACACCACCGACTTTGATGGTTGAACAAGTTGGGCCAGGGAACCTTGAAACAGAAGCGGGAGTCAATGGTGAAACTTTAAAGAGTGGACTTGCAGTGCAATCTGTGCCACCAAGCAGTCTACAAATAGAGGTACCTGACAGCTCGGTTCAATCAATCAAAGAAAAATGCCCTTCGTCAGATGTGATTCCAACACTTGGCATTGATGATTTCATTATATCAATCACCAGACCGCTATCTCCCCCATTGATTTAGCAACAACCTAGTTTAAATTTGGAAGCTCAAGACTGATGTTTTTAACTCTAGCACTATGCAACCTTCTCAACTCCAGCTACCCTCCTTTGTTCCTGAAAAGGGTTCCCTGCTCGGTCACCTCGTACTCCTTTTCGCAAGGGGAACAAATCCAGTCCTCAACGCAAAAGTAGTAGACTTGCTAACAAAGCCAAAAGCAAAATTGGAAAAGGGACAATTCAAGTAGCGCAGGAGCTTCTAGTTAAGCAACTTGGTGATTTATCTCCTAAGTTGGAACCATCTGCTGCTGATCAGTTTGAACAATTTGCACATGTGACAGAACCGCCCAATTTATACAAGATCAAGTACGGTTGTCCCCGCTAACACGTTGACACACCCATACTTTCACTCATATAAATCCGGTAGTCCGCCGAGTGTCCCGAAAGACCTCGGTAAATCAACATCACAACCAAGATCGCGTGATTAAGCAAATACACATCACATACATCAGGTTGCAGTGGAAATAATATTACAAAGGAGTTAACAATTAGTAGTACAAGTTTGGGGTTTCAAAACCGCTTAGTGAAAACAACATAGCTTTCAAATGATTACATTAATATAAGTTCCAAATATATTGCTAGCATAGTGACATCATCCGACAAAAGCATATAGATGAGAAGTAAGTATAGAATCACCGAGCCCATCGGTGGTTAGCCACCATCATCAACAGGTCGAGAACATTACCTGCAACAAGGTGGGATAAAACCCCGAGTACTGAATGTACTCGGCCAGACTTACCCGTCAGAAACCGTAAATAAAGTGACACTAAGGATTATGCAAGGATTTCTTTAGTGGGCTAGTCGACTTATTTCAGTAAAAGCATAAGCTATCATGAAGAAACCATTTTAAGTACTTTGCATCATCTTTATTATGACCTATCCATCTAGGTAAGCACTGTACTATAGCAATCACTTGATTAACCAATAACATCCAGTTACCAATTTAGATTTAGCATATCCCATACCATCCAGATAACCATCATTGTTCCATAATAATTACTACGATGCAAGCTTCTCGAGTCAAGTGCTCACTATCCAGAGCGATGGCGATTCGAATCGATTCCTAACCCGGTGGTGATTTATTCCTTACACAAACCTTACTCACCCGCTAAAGTGAGATATTGATCACCGAGTCAACTTTTCGGTATCTCGAGTTTGCCAGAAC
Organism: Miscanthus lutarioriparius; assembly: GCA_904845875.1. Taxonomy (NCBI): domain Eukaryota; kingdom Viridiplantae; phylum Streptophyta; class Magnoliopsida; order Poales; family Poaceae; genus Miscanthus; species Miscanthus lutarioriparius. The sequence continues at coordinate 1,874,060 of CAJGYO010000008.1, forward strand.
CACATGTACCGGGGCCGACCGATCGCACTTTGGTCTTATCATCCCGCCCGTGTCCTACCACACCGCTTCCCAAGGTCACAAGGCGCATGGGCAATCTACTCGCCGAAAAATCTCCCGACTTCAGCGGTCGGAAGGTACTTTATCCGCCAGCTAAATGTAAGGCATGCGTTCAACATGACTCGAGGGCCAACAACGGTCGGTTCTTAATCGACACTGACGAAACTAACAAAGCACCCCGTAACCCAATTCGGTTGCCTCCAACTTTTCCGTCCGGTCTCCAATTATCCATCACACATGGTTAATTCCAGGATATCATTCTTTCCATAGCTAAATTCTTTCAGTAACCACCTATAATGTAGGTGACCGGATATCACCGATCGCTACCGGTCTAAGCAAGGCTAAGCAGTTATTCGATCCCGACCTAACAGGGTAAAAAGGTAATAAGGTAGGCAAGGATAGTAATAAATGCATCAACGGTTTCAATCAACTCCTACAACTTAATGCAACAATATATAACTCGTATATAGAAAGAATTGCTTTTATAATTAGGAGACTTATAATGCTCCGGGGCTTGCCTGGGATCCGCCACAAGTCAGTTCAGTTAGCTTGCACCATCCTGGTAACATCTCCGGGATAGATCCATCAAACATTGTCTTCGGGTTTGGCTCCAACATCACATCCTTCACGTGGTTCATCTAGTGTACCTAGATGAGATGCAATATGCAAGTATATAAATATGAAGAATAGTACCATGAGACACATCACAAAATAGCAAGCAAGACAAGTATAGTTTACACTAACACACTTAAGTACTTTGCGATGCTTAACTTAAACATCACACAATCTATCATGCTAAGATGGCAAAGAAGACGACAACACCAATCATGACACAAGTTTCCCCAGATCTCAAGTGCTCTAACTCAGTCATCATTCAAGGCATACGTCACACTTAACAATATACAAGCAAGCACTATAATTGGAATCTGCCAATTTCTGGACATGCAAACAGCAGCTCCAAGATTTAGCTATAACTGGAGTTACACAAATCCAAATAACTTGCAAGAAGACATTATGGAAATCTTATGAAATTCTCTACAATTCATCTTTAATCATCTTAGCATGATTCTCAAGTTAACTAAGTCAAATATATCCATTTACAGAAACTGGTCCACAATTGACAGAAAATAGCCATTTCTGAAACCCAACTTTAAACAGCTGTAACTCTTAAACTACTTGGCCAAATGACACCAAATTTTAATAGAAGCTAGATACATGAATTATCTACAACTTTTGTATAAACAAGTTTCACAACAAAGCACATTATCATGAAGAACTTTGCTAAGTTCCCAGATCTGTCCATAAACCACATCGGCAAGAAAATAATTATTAACTTATGTTGCAAATACATAATTGGGCAAAACCAACTTTACCAACATTTCACACATGACTAAATAACACCAGAAAACCTAGTGTCCATGACCAAATAAATTCTTTTAATGCATTTCTTAATTTATTTTAGATAACAAGGTGACTTAATGAACATATACCAAAAGTGCACAATAACTTCTACAAAAATTACAGTGGCTCACATATCCTCTCAATAGTCTACTGTATAAATTTCACTCCATTTGGATATGTATAGCAACCTCTATGAAAAAGACAAGTTGCTAAAACAAGAATTCATGTGAGAGCAAGATAAACCAATAACTCACTCATACTTCATCCAATACTCATGAAATTTTTACCACACATCAACTATCACATGAGTAGCATGCCACAAAAATTTCACTTCATTTGGAGCCCTAGATCTACAGTTATGAAAAATAACAAATTCAACTAGCATTACAACCTTACTGCACAAATCTATTTTTACCGCAAAATATTTAAACTAAAACATGCCATATTATAGATCCACTGCATAGACAATTTCACAAGGATTCCAAAAAGTCCTCATTTACTATTTTACGAATTTTCTACGATTTACTATGAATTTCCAAAGTTCCTACAAAATAATTACAAACCAGTCCTTATGGCACTATTCACCTGAGTCTATGACATTGCAGTTACACCCCTCCCTTTAGTCGAATTGCTGCGCGAGGTCCCTGGTCGGAAAAACAGAACAGAGGATGGCCGGAGCTTGCTGTTGCGACCGGAGAAGGTACGTCGTCGGCGTAGAATTGGCGGGGGAGAACCAGGGGGTCCACGCGCACCCGCTGGTCTGTCCAGCTCGGCCCGAGGCGGCTTGTGGCGGCACGGCCACGCGCGGTGTCGGCTTCCAGTCGCCCGGTCCGGCGGTGGTGGCGCTCCGACGACAGATGGCCAAGGAGAGCACGAGCACGAGATGCAGGAGGTCAAGGCGAAGCTGCTGGTAGTCCTCACGAGGAGTGGAGAGGCGTGGAGTAGCGGGAACGCAGTGACCGCGGAGCTCGGCGGCGGCGTCCATGGTGGGCGAGCTCTGGCGCGGCCAGAGCGCGAGCGAGAGAGAGCGAGAAGGGACGGTGAGGGATGGGGCAGCTCTGGCGCTCGATTGAAGGAGCAGAGGCGCGACAGAGAGGCAGGGCACGCGGCAGCGGCGGGGGCGCGCTGCTCGTGCATGGCCGCCACGCACAGGCCACGCGGCGTCCTCTGGGGCGTTTCCGCGAACACTTGGCGGGCGACGGAGTGGCCGGCGTGGAGAGCGGGTTGGGCCAGATCTGGGCCGATTTAGACCTCGGGCCCAAAACAAAGTTTGAAGCCCGCGAGCTGCTCTACATTTTTCATTTAGAGACCAAGGTCATTAGAGCTCTTCAACAGCGGGTAATTAGGCCACAAACTGTCAGTGTCAGCGCCTTGATAACGGTCACGGAAATTCACTTTCGGAAGTCAAAACTCGATCAAACTCAGTGCAACTTTTTGCATGCTCTTCTCCATAATATAACCTTCAACTTTTATTTTTGGACCAACTCAAGTTGCTTAACGAATTTCGGAGAACGCGGAATGCCAACGTCGTTGCTTAGCGAAACTCCAGACTTAGAATATTTCTAAGTGCTGAAATCAGCAGCAAATTCGATCTTGTGACCTCGATTTGACTTACTTCCAAGCTGATCTAGCTCTTAGTCCAAAAACAAAGTTTGTTCTACATGATATGGACTACAACTTTCATTTAAGGTCCAACCTCAAAACTGGTATAGAACCTACTGTTCTACTTTGACCAAAGTAGGATCACGATGAAGCTTAAATTATCCTTTTTGATCCATTGGAGCGTTTTCTTGACATTTGCCCAACATGAACCTTTCATGACTTTTGTTGTAGAGTTCATCTAGAGTCATTTGGGCATGGTTGCAAGATTTGGTTGACGATCGAGAATTCTATTCACTTTATAAATTAATTCAAGCAAGGACATAACTCGTCATTTCATGTGACTTTTTGATTCCAAACTTCATGAAACTTTTTGAGTGCCCAATATAGATGGGTATTGATGTGAGACACATGAAGACATCTCAATCACACCACCCAAGCATATATCTTAAAAAGGGGTCTATAGGTGAGCAAAGGTGCAATCTCCAAGTTTAGGTTGGGGCTCGTTTCTATAGGTTTGACCTTGACATCTTCATCATCACTTAATATACCATGTTTTAGCTCAAACCCATTGCTTAACTGGTGGCAAACACCTGGGGTGTTACAGCACAACACTTTGTTCGTCCACTCACTAAGGAAAATATGGAAGTCCTTGAGGCACTGGTCGAGCATGGACAACAACTAAAAAAGAAGAGGGCAACAAAGACCCACTCGAAACAGATTATTGGCGATGGTCAAATGGCTTGAGTTCTTTTTCCTTTTAAGCGTTCCAAAAAGGCGAAGGCATCATGTGCTAAGCTGTTGCTCCCCTTCCAGTCTAGAGAAAACAAGCTAGTGGGTTAGTTGCTGTGTCTTCAGAGCAAAGGGTAGCTGGCGGATGCTGCCTTCTAGGGTCAAATTCAGTTAGCTTGTTCTTTTAGCTTTAGTTACCAGAGGTCCTTAGTTTGTCTCAAGTTGTGCTAAGTTTTTTCTCCTAAGTGTGTTTTGTGCATGTTGTTAGTAGAGTCAGTGTTAGAGTGAGTGAAGCTGGTAGTTTGGTTTTGTTTGTTTTTGACTGAGTTGTTTTTAGTGTTGCCTCGTGCACTAGAGGTTTGTTAAGTTTTAGTAGTCGGTCTTCGTGCTTGAGTTGTTGGTCGTTGTATTTCTAGTCCGGTGGTTTTTGGGCCCAGTTTCCACTCAAAAAACTAGGCCGTCCATTTTTTTTTTTGTTCTTCTAATAAAAATTGCGGTAAAGCTTTTGTCGTCCTTTCTAAAAAGAATTCTGCTATTTTTCACGTTATATGTTCTTGTTGATCTCCCATAAGATGTTATATAGAAAAATGTGCATTTGAATACTCTTCCTCCCATGACTGATACATAGTGTTTAATTGAATATTCCTTTCCCAATCCTATGTATACATGTTTCCATCCTCTAAAGTGTCAGTGACAATTTCTTTAGACAAATCCATGGCCCTCAAGTTACATGGCGGCGGTGATGTTCAAACCATGGCTGTTTAGAGCAGCTCAATAAATATTGTGCACATAAATTTTCTATCGTTTTACCATGTCTAAACTCTCCAGCTCATGTTTCTCACATCCCTCAAGCAAGGCAGCAGATTGGCAAGGGAAACTACAGCTATGATTCAAGCAGTCCCATGAATGCACCCTTTCTGAACCCAGGTCTCCTTGTGATGCCCCCTAGGTACTTTCCCCTCTCCATCTTCCTTTCCTGTATTTTGAAGGTTAAAAAATTAGGATTTGAGAGTGGTGCCCTTTTCATTGCTATGACAAATTTTTTGCAAAAAAATGGGTTACTAATCACACGAATTGATGGCTCCCATTCTAAAGTTCCATCCATCAGCTTTTGAAACCAATTTATTTAGCCAGATTTGGGGGCCTGGCTGTTTGTATGGGCATGCATTTTTCCCGACAATATTCAGAGTTAAAGTGTCTTTGTTATACAATGTTTCAGAGAGGCTACTTATCCCAGCCATTTTACTTTAGCTTCTCATGTGCCAGTTATACTTATGCTAATGACCCACCGGTCCTACAGCAAGAGATTGAGTTAGGAATGTCCTGTGAACCACATTTGTTCCATACATTTTACTTCTCTCTGTAATTTCTTCTTGCACTAAGGCATTTATAGCGGCAATCTCTCTAATGCCATTCCTTCCATTGTGCAAAGTCATCGTTTCAAATCTTAAACTGAACTGAACTAAACTACAAAGCACTTAGTGCTATGTATCTACTAGGAGATTGTTCAGTTATCAATTCAATATGTACGACTTCACTTATGCATTTGATTGCGGTGTGGAATATACAAAGTTAGTTTAATGTATAATGCAATTTTATGGGTCTACATTGCTACAACAATCAACCGCACAGTACCCTTATGCCTGTTCCCTTTGATCGGTTATTAACATTCATCTCCCTGGTTGTACTTGCATTTTTGTCCAATTTACCAACAGGTTCATATATGCTTAAAGCTCTTTAATTAGCTATTCGGACTTCATATAAAAAAAGGACGTACCCAGTGCAGAGAGCTCCCGCTCTGTGTCCGGGGTCTAGGGAAGGGTGTTAGTGGCAAGCCTTACCCTCGCTGTGCAATGCGAGGAGACCGCGACTAGAACCCGGGACCTTCCGGTCACAGGCGGTAAGACTCTACCGCTTGCACCAGGCTATTCGGACTTCATATATGTAATCTAATTCTTTGGCTACTGATTGTCTTACAGAGCCACCCGCAACGGAGACACATTGATGCACAAAGTGTTCAGCTTCCATTGCGCCATGGGCCTCAAAACGAACAGGTACTGTGCGCAACGTAGTCTTAGTTCTTCCTGAATCTCAACTACCTGACAAATGATCAATCCAAGACGGTTCCCCATGAGGATATGATGACCAAGCACCTGTTATATACGCTTTTAGATCTCTGAAACATGGTCCATGTTTTGGCTCCTTTGTGCGTATTCTTCCACGCCATATTGCAGCTACCATTTTATTCCTTGTATACTTTGCAGCCTTCAACGACATATGTAATATGTACACCATGAATATTTATCTTTCCTTGTATACTTTGCAGCCTTTAACGACATATGTAATATGCACACCATGAATATTTATCTAAGTACCTTATCACTCATATTGCAATGTATATATCCAGCACATTTTTATCCATGTTCAAAACTTTTCATGTGCCAGCGAATGCATGCAATGGCGCGCGCTTGCACTAGTTTTATAAGAAAAGCTGGGCCCAAAATCCCCCCTAACACGACATCCCACCAACCCTGGGTAACTCTCAAACACACAACGGCTACCCCTCAAGCCCACAGTAGCACGTAGTTACCAAGCTCACCACATAAGTAGCTGACTCTTATATAAGAGCAACTCCAACAGCCCGGTTATTCTTATTTTCGAGGCTGTTTTAGAATTTGTATAGGAAAAAAGTAGGCCATAACAGATATGTTATTTGGCTTTATAAAATAGGAAAGCTATCCCTTGATTTAAACTATAGAATTTGGCTACTAATTTTAGCCAAGCCGTCGGAGTTGCTCTAACCCACGTGCCATCCAAAAATTCCTCATTTCCTCTAAACAAACAACAGTTGGACCATTCGACCATGGCTGAGATATACATACATACATAATCATCATCATTATATAAGAGGAAGAAGAATAACTCCATCGGTTTTGGCTTTAATTAACCCGTTTCCTGCTATCTGTAACATTATTCGATTTCAATATACTTGACTGGCTTATTACACGTAGAAATATATAGAATGCTAAACGTGATATACAACTTTTTCTTATGATGTGCTAATAATACCTGCTGCTCCAGAATCTACAGCTTTCTTCAGTACTTACTAGCAGAGTGTGTATGTACATCCCAAAACGCCTCCAGCTCCGAGCAAGCACCATGCTGATGTCTATCTCTATGGTGCTAGTGCTACGCTTCTCACCAGTATAATTTATATAGAGGAGAGGAGGCAACGACGATCGTATCATGTCCCCCAACCAAACGAATCTTGCAGAAATTCAATACAAACAACAACAACTAGACCTGTCTGTGACGATCAATGCTGAGAAAGAATCCAGATGCATTCTTCTTCCCCAGACCGAGACCATCCTCCCTTCCTATACGCAATCGCAATGCCAATTGCCAATGCGTGCGTGCATGGTTTGCTGCTGCTGGCGTCGGCCATCCATCACCATCAGTCAGTAGGTTCTGATGAGCAGCAGGCCGATGCCGGTGACGACGAGCGTCGCCGGGAAGCCGAACTGGAGGTGGCTGAAGAAGGGGAGCGTGTAGCCGTACTGCTGGGCGCGGCGCGCCTGCTCGCACACGATCAGGTTGGCGGCGGAGCCCAGCAGGGAGAGGTTGCCGGCCACCGTGCTCGTCCAGGCCAGGATGAGCCAGGCGTTGGTCTCCGCGGCGGGGGAGATGGCCGCCGCCGACGCCGCCACGCGCGCGCCCAGAAGCAGGACTGCAGGCAGATTGCACAGCAGTTCAGTTGTTGGCAATCATAACAACATAATAATAATGCAAGTATATCTGAGGTACACCGACTGACTGACCCGTCGGGACGTTGGACGCGACGTTGGACAGCAGGAGGATGACGGCGGCGAGCACGGCCGTCCCCGTGGGCGTGTCGATCCGCGCGTACGGCTCCATGGACTCCCAGAACGCGCTGGGGATGCCCGTCTTGTTGAAGCCGTCCACGGTGATGAACATCCCGCAGAAGAAGAGCAGCAGCGGGTACGACACCTTCTCCAGGCAGGGGCGGGCGTCCTTGAAGTCGAGCACGATGAGCGCCAGCGCGGCGGTGATGGCGCTCCACGACATGTTGAGACCCAGCAGCAGCGCCACCAGCATGCCCAGCGTGATCACGTACACGCACGTCTTCCACGCCTTGCTGTTCCAGTCGTCGGCGTCGGCGTCGGCGTCTTCGTGCAAGGGATTGACGGGGTCCTTGCCGTTCACCACCGCTGCGGCTCCTGTTGCGGTCGTGGTACCGTTCCTTCTGTGGTGGACGCCGTTGGCCGGCTTGACAGGGTCTTGATGCACCACCACCGGCACCGCCTCGTCGTAGCCCGCGGCCCCCTGCTGCCGCTGCTGCTGGGAGCCGCGGCGGAGGAGGTGCGACATGGTGGCGGGCGAGAACCGGTGCGACGTGACGTCCTCCTCCTCCACGACCTCGGTAGGCACGGCGACCACCTCCTCCGCTCCACGTCCACCAGCGGGCTTGCACCCATCGTCCAGCTGGTTCCAGTACAGCGCCAGCAGGACGGCCGCATTCACGACGGAGCCGACGAGCGTGGCCGGGAGGATGCCGAACACGAACTGCCCGAACGAGAGGCCGCTCTGCACCGCGATCACCAGGTTCTGCGGGTTCCCGATGGGCGTGGCGGCGGAGCCGATGTTGGCGCTGGACGCCAGCGCCAGCAGGAAGGGCCGCGGCGGCAGGTTGTTCTGCCGCGCGATCTTGAGGATGAACTCCGTGAGCACCACGCAGCAGGTGTCGTTGGTGAAGAGCGCCGAGGACAGCGCCGACACGGCGCAGGTGCGCAACAGCAGGTCGCGCCCGCCCTGGCTCCGCCACGAGAGCAGGCGGCCCAGGTGACGGAACATGTCGGCGCGCTCCAGGTACACGCTCACCACCATGGTGCCGAACAGCAGGCCCAGGATGGGCAGGTCCACCGCGGCGTACGCCTCGTCGGCGCTCATCACGCCCAGCAGCACCATCAGCATGGCGCCCAGAAGGGAGCCCGCCGTGCGGCCGATGGGCAGGAACGGAACCGCCGGGAACACCGCCAGGACCCAGAAGACGGCGAACGCCACCGAGCCTAGCGCCACCTTCAGCACGGGCTCCATGGCCATCGCTGCTCTGCTTGGGATGGAATTGGATTGCCTTGGCGGCGGCTTGCAGATTATTCACTGCTATATGTGCTGCGAATTGAAATCAATCGAAAGGGGATCTAGCTGAGCTGGCTAGCTATAGTTCGGATCGGACTCTGCACCAAGCCACCAACCACCAAAGAATTGAAATCTAGCCAGGAGCCGGGAGGGGGAAATTAAGATCTGACAACTGATGAACCTGCGATCGATCGGCAGCTTGCGGCACAGCTGGCTGGCTGGCTCTCACATCAAGTAGCGATCGGATTCGGAAGGCAGCAAGAACCAAGAGAGGAATTCAACAAGGAAGCTGGAGCTCGCTTGCTGGTCAACTAGCTAGCTAGTAGCCGCATAATCTACATGCATAAAGTAGCGTACATACCTCGATTATCTTGTCTGTCTCCATCCAAGAGCTGCTAGCTACAACTACAAGAATGAATGGAATGGAACAACAGAGGAGGGAAGGAAGAAGAAGAAGAATTGGTAGGAGCGAGCAGATTGGGAAGAAGCTTAGGTGGGAGTGTTCGTGCTTGGACAGACGTCACGAGTCGACAGGCAGGCAGGCAGGAACATGAACATCCAGGTAGGATGGGATTGGGATTATTTGTCTAAGGAAATGGAACAACACGTGGCCTGGGATGTTCCAAGGAGGCAGCGCACACTTGGCAATCTCCACATGGCCCTCTCGCTTGGATATTTTCTTTTCTTTGGTTCCTCTCTCTCTCCAATGATGAGGGAATGCATAGGATTTTTTTATTATTCGGTAAATAGAAACGGGGAAATGGACATGATTGCAGTTTGCAACAAGAGTGAAGCACTGTTGCAGCGGAGGTCGACAGACAGGCCTCCATCCATTTGAAGTCTTTGGACCATCATCTACGAGGCTAGGACTAGTCCCTTGGATCCTTCCTAGTCACAGCTGGAATATATATATATTCTAGCTTATTACTAGAGAATTTTTGTCAATTCTCTCTGTCCGTCTCTCCTATCTGTGACTGAGTGAGTGTTGTTTTGACAGGATTTTAGATATCGATCCAAGTATGTGATTTTTCATGTGGTGATGTGGTGAAGAGCAAGGTAAACTACGCTCTTAATTACCTGGAGACTAGACTTGTCGGAGGAGGTTCAGTGCCACATGCGGCGAAGCATGTCATTTTCCTATGCCTACTACGTTTCACATGCCATTATTGACAAGCAACAATAATCCACATGCGATGCTCAATTGCTCATATAGTCAGACAGATGCTTCTCCTGACAGAAACAGGCATAGACAGATTAGTGTGCTGATTTTGTAGAGGTTTTATATACAACTTATCTCTTGGTTTGTAGACTTTCCCTCAAGCACACTTTTCCATCCCTCGACTATTATTAAAGTGACTGTTCTAGTCCTCAAAAATTTTCTTTTGGGACCAATCCCGTCCCTCGTTCTATGTGACCTACCACGACATCGTACCTCATCAGCAAACCACCAAAGGGTTCACGATGTCCATTCAGACGCTCCCTTGAACTAACAACAAATCCAATCCAAGTGAAACTTGAACTTACCTTCAACCTAGCACCATGCCTTCACTCGTTGTAACGCTGAGAGCTAGAGCAACCAAGAGCAATGCACCTCCACCTAGTACTCGTGACTACCTAGACTTCGTGCCTCCTTGAGGCTATCTTCTCTGCAACAAACCCTAGGCCTCATGTGTACCAGCCCAGAGGCGGATCCAGCACCGGGGCGGGGGTGGGCTTGAGCCCCTGCTACCGATGCTCGGACCATGGAGCCCCTCCTACAAATTTATACCTATTCAAGCTTGGAAGGAGAGACTAAGGATGAAATATTATAAGATAAGCCTTCAGACTTATTTTTCTAGATCCGCCACTGTACCAGCCATAGGAGAGGATGAAATGGGATACAAATTTGATGCTGGACATCGGGCTAGCCTAACAAGATACGAGAGGGCAAAAGAGTCTATTCATGTTTGTAGTTTCACCCAATAAAACTCCTTACTGATGTGCTTGGGTGAATGCCTTGCCCGGCTCTCTGTCGCAACCAGCAATGGTGACGTCTCTGGCGCCATGCTACTCATTGGAGGTGTTGTCGTGAGGTCTTTACCTCCTAAGGACATTACTCTTGCCCGTGGCTTTTTGAAAAAAAAAAAGGACAAAGGACGAGATTGAAATGAAAAGAAACTTTTAGAGGACTAAAGCAGGCACTTTGATAATTGAGGGACAAAATTGAGCTTCACGTGGAGTATATTTTAGAATGTGATACGTAAATTATACTACATAAAAGATATGGTTAAATTCAGCTATAGTTAATGTATATACAGTATCTAAAATGTATAATTTGATCTGGTAGAGATGATCGTACACCATACACACTAGATGTCGTGCTCGTAGCACTAATTGGCGGATTAAGAAGGCATAGACTACTCTCCCCACCCACCCCCACCCCAAAGAAGAAGAAGAAGAAGAAGGCAGACTACAAGGAGAGAAGACACAACTTGTATATAGTTACATACACATGCGAGGTAGATATAGGTATATATATACACCACATGCTGGTAAGTGCAGGCTCAGTGCCTTTTCCTTGAGGTGGTCAGAGTTCGAGTCCCAAGGGGGACTCACTCTTTATTTGTGGCTTCGGCTGCAGTGACCAGGGGGACTCCCTCGTCTGTCCCACATCCAAAGCACAGGTCTGTGGCCGGCTCATCTCACGGAACTACGGCGCCGCTGTGTATGGGTGGAGCAGGGGTTCGAAGGTTTTCTCGATATGAGAAGATCTTTTTCTTAAGCCGGAATACTCGGGGCTGTATAGGCATCGCGGATCGAGTTTTTATAGCCACATGCGAGGCGGTTCAGATGCTTTAGCATGGATTGGACAGTAGTGTTATAAACTTAGAATTGTAAATTACACTATTATTATTATTATACTCCCGGTCGATGTGTGACATGGGATAGGAAGTTGATCGCTGCTGCCCGGTGAGACACTCGTCAGTTTGTTTGCACGCATCATGCTTAGTTGAATGACCAATCCAGCTGCTAATTGATATCCATCAGCACGGCACGCCATGATTGATCCACGACAAGGAAGAAACAACTAACCAGGCCGCCGGCCGGTCGCCGGGCCCGGAGACGGAGACGGAGGTGTGATGCACGCATGGCGCCCTAAGGCTCACCGGCGGTGAGGCGACGGCGGCTGATCGGAAGAAGAGACCGGTAGCTTAAATTATTGATGAGGAGATGGGAGGGGACGGGGTTGGTGACGGACCAGCATTATCCGTCTACGCTCCAACTTGTCTAGCTCATCATCCACTCCAAATCCCCCCTAATTACGCCCAGCTTATTTTTATTTTGATTGACCATTTCGTGATTTCTTCAGTATTCTTCGCTTATCATATTACTTACATCAGGCGCCTCAACTCTAGGTGCTGTGAAAAAAAAATGTCACCTCGCGATCGCCAGTTTAGCTGGAACTTGAGGAATTATATATTCCTGTAAGCTGGTAGCTCATCATTAGGGTTTCGGAATAAATTTGAACAAGACAAGATTGGTGCCAGTCATCTCGTCGACGGTAATCAAAACTGATGGCCAACCCGGCCATGATATTTTGCAGCAAAAGCATTATTGCCCGTCAGGCTTGGCCAAATACGTACTCAAACTCCCCCGTCATCTCTGGTGGGGCCGGCCAGACCATCTCCCTGTCATCTTGAGTTGAGAACAACCTTCAGCTCTGTCCACCGTGGAATCCTGTCACCTCTGGTACGGATGTAAAATCCCCACCATTTTTCTGATTCGCAAACCGTAATGGAATGAACAGACACTGTACGATTTCCAACATCATCTTATCACAAGGGCAGGGCCCAGAGCCAACAGATGAATAATAACAACATAATAACAATAATATAGAATGAACAGACACTGTACGATTTCCAACATCAAATTATCACAAGGGCCTTTGTTTGCCTAAATGCATTGATTTAATAACATATATAACGATAATACATAACCAGTATGAATAGTAGATCCATTCCAAAGTCAAGAGGCTTTCTTTTGAAATGACAAAACGATTTTTATAATTTAGAACGAAGTATATCTAGTTGCAACAAATTTGATTAAAATACCAACGGCGCAGCACGCAGATTAAGGGGGCGGAGGGTAACGATTTGCTACCAACGGCGCAGCACGCAGATTAAGGGGGCGGAGGGTAACGATCACAGACATCTGGCTACTGATCAAAGGAAAGAGTTGTACCCTTTTAATTTAAAACCACTTTATTATGTACATACACAACACAGCAACGGTAGCAGGACAACAAGTCAGTACATACACAGGATACAAGAGACACAGACAGTTCCGACCGACCCTAAACCAAAAGAGTTTGCGGTTTGTCACATCCAAACACCCCCCAGAATAAACCTTTTAGTATCCCATGACGATATTAGACGGACATCCGATTACTTACTATCTAAATTTAGAATTACCACTAACTGCATGTTTAGCACAAGTTGGCATCCCCCCACAGTCATACCTGCTGAATCGAGCACTGAAGCAGAAGTAACAGAAGTTAATTCCTTCATCCTGTAAAAAAGATTATTATGGTCGGTGCAAAGGTTAGCTGACCCCAGGCTGCGCCACCGGGTGGAAGGACCAGTTCTTTTTTGGCTCAGATGTCATCCCAGCAACTTTCTCATTCGCCCACCAGTCAGATCCCACGCTTGGCTCCACGTTAGCAGCATCGACGTTGTTGAAGTTGAATTCTTTGGCCAGGCGTAGGGACAGGGACCGCCTTGCTTTCTCAGGCAAGTCATGGTATGTTTCGTCGACGTATAGCCCTGCCCTTGCCTCGTTTGATTCTCTGTGGTGATCACCGTTGCTGGTGGGTGCAAGGTGGAAAGATGCCGTGCCAGAATCCCCAGGAATTGCAGTCTTCTTCTCTAGGCAGCGCGCAACATCTTCAACGGTCAGCTCAAATGACACCCGATGATCCATAGCATGCTCATTGGGTTGAAGTCGGGCAGAGAAGTCAACAACTGGTACAGCTGCTGTGATGTGGCCATCCAAGAGGGACCCACCGTTGCGCATATGGCGGGGTATCAACTTCTGTGTTGCAACGCCCTCACCATCCAATATCTTAGGTGGCTCACGAACTGGGAATGAGTGTAAAGTGCTGCGTGAGGAAGCCAGCATCTCAGGGTCAGGGAATGGGGAGGAAGTGCCAGAACAACCTGAGCTTGGAGATATCAGGCGCCCAATTGGGCTGTCTGGGTAGTTTGGATACGACTGAAGATCACCAGTTTCACCATTCTTGCTGTTGTTGATCGAAGTCAGAAGCTTTGCATATGGAACCTCCGGAGAGGAAGGGGTCGTCAGATGAATAGACTCTGGAGGAGGAGTGAAAGGGGCAGTTGATGGTTCAGTTGTGAAGGCCGAGAACACTGGAGGTGAGACTAGTTGTGTCTCATGTGCATATGGCCCAATAGCAAAGATGGATGGTGTCCCCACGGGGGATTGGGAATTCGGTGAGGGGGGCGAAAAAGGTGGAGCTCCAACCCTTGGTGACTGTACGATTGATGTGGGTTCTGATTGAAGGAAAGAAGCAGGAGAGGATGGAGGTGCCACAAAGGGGAACACAGGAGGCGGTGGGTGGTTTGGAATTTGTGCTACAGGTGCATCTGTCCTTTGAGGTGCAGGTTCTGGGACAAGTGCAGCATGGTTGACGCGCATGTGCCGGCCATTCTTCTCGGATCCAAAGCAGAAGTACACGCTCAACCGATCAGCCCATTTCCTTCTCTGCAAACAAAAAGGAGCAGTTAACACAGAAAGAAGCATAACTTGGTGATGATATAAAACCAAGAATCAGAATGAGATGACTCTGCACTGCATATGAATGAGAGAGTAAAAGACCTATGTGTAATGTAATCATCAGTCAGATTGCAGCACAATGTGTCCAATCAGACACAATATCAATCAGACACTATCTCAGCTAAACAATCAAATGCCTGTGTGCTATTTTGCTGCATCCAACATTAAAAGAAAAGGAAAATGACATCACCACGGCTAAAAAGAACACCCCAGAGATATTTGCAATGGATGGAGAAAGACACAGGCTTTTTAAACATGTTCTGAAACAATGGTATCACCGTGGAGGGAAATTTGCTTTCATTTAAAACTGAAGTTCAAAGATAAACTTTAACGGTGTATAATGTATAATCCACGAAATGATTGCCAGTTCTGCAAGGTACCATTTTGAAATCTCTGGAGAACAACAATCATAAGTTTAAATCACAGGCCCTCAGAAACAAACAAGCTAGAAGAGGGAGGGTGGACTAATACAACAACAACAACAACAACAACAACAACAACAACAAAGTCTTTAAGTCCCAAACAAGTTGGGGTAGGCTAGAGTTGAAACCCAGCAGAAGCAATCAAGGTTCAGGCACGTGAAGGAGGGTGGAATAATAACAAATATAAACAATAGGACCTAAAGTTGGAATTTAAAAATAGATAGAAACAGCTGGTGGCATATCGCCAGCAGCGAAAGCATCTTTTTGTCCCATGTAGTCCAATGAATAATTCAATTTGACCATTTCAGCTATCCCCTTTCTTTTTCCGAGGCATTCTCTAGCTATTTACAATGCCTTTTTCACGCATACTCTCAGTGCCTGAAACTGTACAAACCATGGTTTCAAAGGCGACAAGGCGTACTAGACCCTCAAGGTGAGCTGAGTACGCTTGGATGTCCCCTTTGAAACAGAAGAGGTACAAATAAGGCAATCTGTACAAGTCAAATGTACTACTCATCCTATAAAGTTTCTAGATGAAAAAAACAGAGCATGTGTCGAAGTTCCAAGAAAAATGTAATGCAGGGACCAAACTTTTGTCTCATTCCTGATGTACCTTCCTCATGCACTTCCAAAATAGTATAACAAAAGAACATTAACAAATCTAACTAGGTGAAGAGCATAGCTCACAATTTTTCCTTCATAGATACTAAAAGCGGACCTACAAATGAATAGACCAACATCAACATTCTACAGCTGCACCTATACCACCAAAGATAAGAAAAGCTTTCTAGCTCTAGCAAGAAACCTCAGGTCCGAAGCCTTGAAAAATTATACAGCCAACCATAATCACAGCAACCCAGTTGCAAGTGCAGGGATGTACCAACTGAGCCATATCCCCAACCCCCCAAAGCAAAGCGGAGAATGCAAGAACAAATCAGATGCTTTCTACTATTCTTTTCGCTTGCCAAGTTCTGTAAACATTCATTTCCCTTTGTAACACCAAAAACCTATGGAAAATATATTTATGGAAAAAAAAAGACTGACCACTCAATCCAGTGACATAAGATGTAGTTTCGAACACTGACACGGTCCCAAAATTACAACTTTCCACTAATTACTGTTGTACTCTATGTATAAAACTAAAAACAAACTGAAGTCCAATCTCATTGAATGGAAAATCCATGCATCTAAATTTTATATCTACACCCTAAATACCCGACAAACTTATTGACAACCAAAATCTAGAAAGTCTGACTACACAACAACATTCTTCCGTTACTAACTGCAAATTGCAATAATACAATCAAATGCCTACTGAAGTACATGCAAGAAACACTCCATGACACGTGTCCTATGAGATGTAATTTTCTTGCCATGCATATAAAGCCACACAAACAAGCAGCCACAGATGATTAAGCATAACCGTTACACCGCAAACCCCGCACGTACACAAACAATCATTGAAGGAAGCTACACACAAGTCATCCAACTAAAAGCCATGCAGGACATCACAAACTTCTAACGTCAATAAAAAAAACATGCTGTGATAAGATATTTAAGCACAAACCGGTTCTGCAGGAGGCTGTGTGCGGCTCTCCGCGGTGACGATGGCAACAGCAGCAGTGTTCACTGTATCAACGCTGTTGTGCACAGGCCTCATCTCGCCCCCGCTCTGCATGATTGCGGTGGCAAGGAGCAAGCACGATTCTTCCCAGTCCAGGGACTGAACCAGACCTGCGAGATCCAAGCTCTTACACTTGAAGAAACATGATCCAACCCTGGAGTCCGATCACGGTCCACGAAACCAAAGAGATCGAATGAGCCTGCAAGGTTGCGAGCCCGTGCTTTAGTCAAAGGGAAGGCACCGGGAAAATGGATTACAGACGCAACCCCCCGAAATTCCATACCTTGGGTGTCAAGTCGTAAGGTCCGTGCTGAGCTGAGATCGATCCGCTTTGCACTGCGCGCCGGAGACGAGGAACCTAATCGAGCCATGGAGGAACGGAGTTAGCAGAATTCCGATCGGTAGGGTCGCCGCGCACAGGGGAGGACCCGTGAAGGACACCACCCGACAATTTTTGCAAAGCGATCGAAGCTAGTAGGCAAAATTCATGCATATACACTCGTAGTTGGATCAGATCCGAATATAAATAGTAGGTTAGGGTTTGGGTGGTCGGTTTCGCACAGCAGGAAGGGAAGGCCAATGGGTGGGCGTACCTGGTGGTGCTCGTCGCCGGCGAAGGGGCCAAAGAAGACCTGGTCGCATGGCGCGTAGGGCGGCAGCAACGGACGCCCAGTCGTCGCCGTCGCCAGGAGAGAGAACGGGGGGAGGGAGAGAGTGCAGCGCGCACGCTGGGGGTGATGGAATGGAAAAGTAAAAAAAAAAAAAAAAAAACAGGCAGCCTACAAAACTATAGACAGATCCGGTCCGGGCAGACCATTTGGGCCCCCGAGTGTGCAGCAGACTTCATTTTAGAGCTCAAACAATAATAATAATAATAATAATAATAATAATAATTGTATGTATCTTAAGGTCTCTTTGGTTCTTGTTTTTGTCCAATAGCAAATAGTTCGTTATTAGAGTTTGACCTAGGTGGCATTTTATTTTGGCTTCGCCCTTGCTTGATGAGAAGCCGTCGGTAGTGACAAAGACAAGGCTGCCCCTCATGTGGGAGGGTTTGGGGTAGGCCTCCTATTTTTTTTCTTAATCAATCATATGACAAAAAAAAGTAGGGTTTCTATCTCTGTAGTTATAAGATCGCAGTTACTATCATGGTTCTTATACGAGCAACCAAAATGTATCCACTCAACTTGGTTGAGAAGCACATTCTGCAGACCCCTTCCCCACATTACATGAGCCACGCCATGTACCACCTACAAGCAACACAAAGCAATATTTCATATTCCATGGGCTAGGTTAAATGACCATATATACATTCAACCTAGCACCAAAACAACATATCATATTCCATGGCCTAGGCTAAATGACCATATATACAGTCAATCCAACACACCTACAGTGTGGCACATGAGCATGTTAGATGCCTAGATGCGTGTGCTAGTTTAGACCATTTTCTATGGTCATAGATAGTTGTATTCTAGCTGTAAGGGGTATATGTCATCGATAGGTTATGCTACTCAAATAGTTCTATTCTAGTTGTAAGGATATATGTCATCGATCGGCTATGTTACTCAAAAATGGTTTTATTTCCATGTTTTGTCTTTTACGTGTTCAATAATGTAGTGATAATTGTCCCTTTTTTGTTAATATAGGTTAGCCCTTAAATAAGAGGTACATTTGGAGAAACTTTCTTATTTGCCATTTGAATTTTTTTTCCTTATTTGCTACTGACTTGAAACTTTCATCCCTAACTATCATCAATGCATGTTCAGTTTGAGACCGTCAAGCACACATGCCAATTTTTTTTCATAATACTCAAAGTGTCCTTACCTATTCAATATAATTCTCACACTCGGTTCAACCAAATCCGAGGCTCCTCTCTCCCTTATAAGGAAGGGAAAGCATTTTTCAGTGGCAAATGGACCACTTTTAACTTCTAAGGACAAATAAGGAATTTTCTCCTACTTTTACTCTTCCTCCGTTAGTACTCGTTTGTGTAGGACAAATACTGCAAGTTTGATACCTTGTCTCCCCCTGGAAAGAAAAATCAGTTGAATTCGTGCAGACCTGGCCTGACCCTTGAGCATAGCAGCGTTCCGTTTGGCTCTGTACGTAGTTGGTTTGGTTGTTTGTACTTTGTAGCCGTCAGCATCGCCCGGCGCTGATGCTGAGAAAAGAGAATGAGCTGAACCTGCCTGTCAGCCTGTGAACGAGATGACCCCGCACCAACACCACCAGTCCACCACAACCACCCACGTGCCCACATGCATAACCTTGGCAGCTAATCAAACTACTCTGAGGGCTTGCAGGTTGACACCTGATCTTGGTTTAGGTTGGTTGGTCTTTAAAAAAACTATTACTCTGAACAAATGAACAGGCTGTGATACAGGGGATATGAGCTCTACTCGTACTAACTAGTCCAATGAAGCAGCAGGGCCTTGCCTGCCTTTTTTTCTCTAATCTGTTTTATTTGTCATGATGAGTAGCTACCCTCTGCTAATTGGAGGATCATAACCACCGTGCCACTAGCAGATTAATAAGCACAAAGAAAAACAACACGCGTACTGTTGGTTGTATTGGGATGGAGATGTTTAGTCCTGTCTGTTAATACAACCCTGTAGGGGATGGAGATCCTTTTCTTTTTTGGGCTTAAGAGCCTTGTATTTTTTCCTATAATGTAGGAGCAACATCAAGAAACTCTCTGTATCCTTTCTAATTACTTAGAAATGTAGATTTTGATAAAAGGTATTCTTCAACATCTTTTTTATTTGGTTATTCAGGTATAGTTATCTTCTATTCCGGATGTCATGACTCTTTAGAGTGCACACAAGATATAGAAAAACTGTTGGGGAGTGAAGAAATATAGAAAAACAATCTTTATGCAAATAGGTCTTCAAAATCCAAATGATGATTTAGAAAATGAGCTTTACAAAGAATGTCGAAGATGTTCTAAATTTGTACATAACATATATTAATTAAAAAAATAAGTAGGAGGCCTCCCCTTCTGACCCATTAAAAAATACAGTCCTGTAGGGTTTGGCTGTATCATATATCCATAGGCATATACTATATACAGCCTGTTCGTTTCAGCTAGATTGCTCGTATCTGACTTATAATCCATAGCTTGAACAGTATTTTTCTCTCACATTAAACCAGCCAATAATACTTTCAGCAATGGTTTATAAGCCAATCCAGCCGAAACGAACAGGCTGATATATGATATGATGTGTACACCTGATCATCATCTCTGCTCAACTCATTGACACGCTATCTAGATATGAGCTGACGCAGGCCGAGATGACCTTTTGTTCGAGCCAAGGGCCACCACAAGCCAACAACGCCCACAAAAGTACCCCTGCTATCATTCCCATATATATAGGCCCTGTTCGCTTCGCTGAAAAAACATGCTAAAATACTATTCTAACTGATTTATTGTGAGAGAAAAACACTGTTTTCAGATTGAAAAAAAAGCTTGAAAAAGACGGATTATAAGACAAACGAACAGAAACATAATATAATATAATATTAAATTAGTGAGAACAGTTATATGTTAAATGCTATGCTACCCCATCTATCACCGCCTCACAAGCCACAATAAAAGATTGTCATGTCAACTCTGCAGCAGAAAATATACAACGGACTACAATCGGCTACCTTCACAGTAGCAGCCAACATAACGGTGAAATAAAATTCACTCATACCATGCCCCCATCATATCATATATGCATGCATGAGCGAACCCCAAATAAGACAGTTATACGGTGGGTACAGTAGTTGATCGCACTAGACAAGGAAACCAGCGGAGGTTCCATGAAATGACCAAAAGAAAAGCAATCACACTAAACTCATATATTTACATACCCAAAAGGAGTTTTGGAATTTACTTAGCCACCAAACATACTTGTGTTTGCATAAACATCCTCAATCCTTGGACCATTGCTCCAGTTTTGCCCTATGGATCAGTTCTGCCCTATGGATTGTCTTCATTTTGAGCCGATTCTCAAGCGATACATAATAGTATGGATTCAGGATGCTGATGGGATCACAGACTGATTACATTCAGCTTGCACGGGCATGTCCATGGATACCATGACTTGGATGGTTGCCAGCAACAAGAATATCCTTTATACGGTTTAATGGTCCAACCGCATCATTGATTTTCTGAAACGCAAACAAGTCTGCATTCATTAGCATCTGCAGGCGCCATATATAATTGAAAAAAAGTAAAACAAATAGCTACCACAGCACAAAACACTAGCATGCTAGTAAACAGATACACGAGCTTGCTAGTAAACAGATAAGGCAGGACTTCAGACAATCCACACATTTCAAAATTCTGGAGCTGTAGCATGCTGCATGCAAGATGCCCATTTGTAGTGAAATTCTCATTGCTGGCAAGTGCAACTTAAAAAGCATGCTCGCCAGGATATTTATGAATATATGACACAACAACAAGAACCAATATCAGAAAATGGAGAAAAAAAACAAGCTGGTTTGACGCAGTTGTACGATGGCAGAACAACAGTACCAACAGAAGTTCAACCCTCACACCACAGCAAACTATTAGAATGGTTATATAACCCATGGACATCGAATTCAACTGGACATACTCCACAGCTACTTAGTCCTTGCCAGAAATTTAACATCTAGACTCATAGTAACTGGGCCTATTTTGGAAACAGATATCGGAATTTAGGTTGATAATTAATTAATTATATGCTCATATCAAGTACGTTGCGAGTACTTGTTTATAAGGTCAGTAACTATGTTAGACATAATCAGACAAGGATCAACATAATGCTATGGTGGCAATTTTCCTTTGTAATGTATTTTCCGGACAGTTTCACTAGGACTAGGGTGCTCCTATGACATGATTCACTCGCTTCCTAATTATATGCTCATATCAAGTACATTGCGAGTACTTGGTTATAAGGTCAGTAACTATGATAGACATAATCAGACAAGGATCAACATAATGCTATGGTGGCAATTTTCCTTTGTAATGTATTTTCCGATCAGTTTCACTAGGACTAGGGTGCTCCTATGACATGATTCACTCACTTCCTATTGCTTGTTGCTAGAAAGAAAAGGTGAGCTTTGCAATTACCTCCTTGTTGCTAGAAGGTGGTATTTTGACCGACTGAAACTGCAGCTTGCCCTTATGCCAGCGCCGCCCCAAATATGCCAGGCCCACCAAAGCAGCAGCGGTCGCGACAATAGGCCAGAAATTATTACTTTCCTTTGCATTCTTGTACAGGGACAAAAGCTGCTTCTTCCACCATGCTTCACGTGGGCCTGAACCAGCAGGTTCACTCTGCTCATCAGATGGAACAACCTTTGATGAACCGGTTATGGGGTTCAAGTTATGCAGAGTAGGCTCCTCAGTTTTCTTCTCATTCCTACTCTCTGTAGCTGACCAACTTAACTCATTTTCAGCCTCAATTGAGCTGTAAATAGGCGACGAGAACCCAACCGGTTCTTCCCCGACCAAGCCCACGCCTTTCAATGCCTTGTCATCATCAAACGCCATATCACCCAAGGAAACATCCTTCCCTTTGTCAAAGGATGGAATGCTGGGGACGTCATCCTCCAGCTTATGCTTGCAGGTCTCTTGGTATTTCTCATCATCACCCTCATTGGAAACTGCATCTGGGCTGCCAAGCTCCTTGGGAGGTTCTTTGCTGTCAGCGCCTACAAGGAGGCTCTCGACTTCACTCTGAGACACCGAGAAGTGGCCAGACATCAGTAGCCCAGCGGCCAAATCATCCCCTTTCGTGCCATATTTCTTAGCTTCGGCTTCCTCAGAAGGTTCAGGTCTCCTCGGAGCAGGCGCGGCCGCGTATGCTGATGCAGTCAGTTGCACGACTTCCCAGTCATTCCCGCGTGGAGAGGTCTGCTCAGTACCGCTCTGGCCAGGCTCCATCTTCCCTGCGATTATTAAAGCGGTGAAGCAAACTACATAAGGTTAGAATTAATGCGTAAAATTAATTTAGGTCAGAGAATGGAACATGCACAGCCTCAGCAGTACAGACATCAGTGAAATCATTTCTTGAAAAATTATCAGTGAAATCAATGTGTGATTGGGGGGGCTGCTCAATATCTTGGCTGTGATATGGTACGCAGGGTTTTACTTGAGAATTAGAACTCCAATTTAGGCAGGTGATTTGTCACGACTCACAAGTGGTTAAACAACCCCAGGAAACTGCAGAGTTATTAATTAATTAAAGAGTGATAACAATAGAAAGGAAACCACAGGACAGGACAGATGGAATCCAGTCACTTGTCCGACAAATAAAATAATGGCGGTGCCTGTGCAGTTGGTTCAGGCATCCTCATGTTTCATGTACCAATCAAGGCAAGGGAAAAGAAACGCTCTAGACTTGTCACTAGAACCGGCAGTACTGTACTACCGAGTGCTGAATCGTGGTACGAGCAAAGGGTGAATGATATGGCACACCACTTAAGATTGTTTGTTTGTCCATCAAGCACAGATGTGGCTGTAGTAGCCTAGTAGGGTTAGGATAAGTACTTTTTTTTTAGGACAATAAAGTGGAGAGATGAATTCACTGGTACAGACTCACACTCAGTTGCAGCCGGCGAATAAGCCCGCTACTACTACTACTACTAGTAAAAATTAAGAGATGATGGAAATCAAACTGGCACTCCTACTGGACTGGTGTGAATGAATGAAGCAAATAAAATCGCAACACCACGTCCCTGGAAGTGTATGCATGTAAACAAAAAAAGCGGGAGGAAACAAAAAGGATATAAATAAATAGATAAATCACAACAAGTCGGGCGCGACATCCAGTTGCTTCAATCGATCTAATAAGGCCGGGTCATCTCATTCTCATGGCAAACCCCCAACCCCGACGACGAGGGGAGGGGATCCCCACCCGATCTCACAGTTGATTAGGGAAGAGAAGGGAAGGAACGGGACGGGAGGCGGGGGATCGGAGAGGAGGCGCGCGTACCAGCGAGGAGGGAGGGGACGGGGGCGGTTGCTTGCTCTCAGGAGGCGGTGGAGTCGCGGTCGCGGAGGTCGTCGGGAGGAGAGGGAGACGGAGGTGGGGAAAGCAATCCAAATCCAAGCTGGCGTTGTTGTCGTTGCGTGCGGAGACGTTTTCTTTCAACCCCCACCCGCACGGAACGGCATCTCCTTGCAACCTTACCGGGTTGGGCCCATTGATTTTCCGGATGGAGGCCGAATAATACCAACAACCGCTGGCGGCCCAGTTTTTGCTTTTGCTCTACCTTTGCAAAAAACCGTTTTTCCAGACAGGTGTTCATATTTTTTTTCCTAAAATAAAGCTGTTTTTTAGTGCCTTCTTGATTAAAAAGAGCCATTGTGGCAACTCTTAATCCTCGAGCAGGCTGAGGATTGCGACTCGGATTCCAAGTTATGCCCAGACCGGAAAGATAACTCAGTCCGTAACTAGGAAACCAAAGGGCAACAAATCCAAGCTGATCGCTCAAACGTTTAGCATCAACAAAAAAAACTGCTGTTAAACCAGCAACACTGCATCATGTCCTCACAGCCGATACAGTTACGGCTAAACCAGCATCACTGCAGGTCTGTCAAGATAGTAGATGCTATACAAAACCCTAATACTTCAAAGTTTCTTTCACCGCAATACAACATAGCATCTTTGGTAGGCAAGACAAGCACCGATTCCGCTCTAAGAGGTAGCCTTCTGCTTCTTGGGCATCCTGTAGCCACCCACAACACAGGCATGGTCACGCTCGTAGGGCTCCAAGGTCACCTGCTCGGCAGGCTTGAACTGATCCGCCTTGAGCTTCTCCACTTCAGCAGCAAACACGGCCTCAGCGGGCAGGGTGGAGTCAATACAATTCGCCTGAGCAAAATATTTTGTTCTTGTTTAGATCAATGCAGACCATGATTATCTATCTAAAACCGATGATACAGAATTAACATGAGAAAAAACCAACTCCTGGTTGGGTAGCTGCAAAGTACCTTAATTGAAATGACAAAGTGGCCACCATTCTTCAAAAAGTATGAAGCATTAAGGGCTAAGATCCTAGCCTGCAGGATAACACAATCACGCAACGTTTAAAAGCTGTAAACCACGTGTTACAATTTCCCTTCCCCCAACGGAAAGGGTTGCCTCACATTGCGAAATTTCTAGTGTATGTGTATGAATACGAAGCTAAGAGAAATCGTATGTATATATAACCATGGATCCCCAGATTCGTTCAAACTGCATATTGAACAGCACCAGACAATGCACAGTTGCATGACCAAATCAAGGTAGTGCTGCCAATGTTACTGTTCTATGTCAAAAACAAAACTGAAACTTAGTATTATAAACCCATCAAGCAACAAACTGTTCTAAACTACAATGGTCCAAACGGGGCAAAGGCAGGTGATTCCTAAATATCAGATACACAGTTGGAATCGTATAAATTGAGAAAATCAACAAAGTTGGCACCAGACGACAACAAACAGAAAATGAAACTTATGATCAATAATAAATGTGTGAAAAACAAAGACGATTCAAGATTCTAACATAGAAGGGCATTACCGGCTCCAAATAATGAATCCAAGTTGACAAACATAGCAAATAAGATTATCAAGAAACATGTATCAAAAATCAATAAAAAGTAATGTGCTATAGCATGAATTCTGAACCATAAAAAAAGGCTGGATCGTCAAATGTGACATAATCAAGAAAGCAAACAGAAGAAATGGAAATGCAAAAAGAAAATGGAAATAGCAAAAAAAAGTAATAAAGATAAAAGTTTGGCATTGAGCACAACAGGCATCAGAAACTCGAATCTGCATCATCCAATTGATGTCCTGAAGGGGAATCCGAGTATGCTCATCATTTGCTAAGCCCAATATTGCCAAATCAGAATCAAGAGAACATAAAGGCAGGGAAGTAAACAACACTCAATTCAACAATGTGACAGTCCAGTGATTCAGACACCTGGCCGCAAGGAAATGATAGGAATACCTGGTCTGGCTGTGCAACATCAGAGAAGATAACATCAACCATGCCAACCAGCATCCGGTACCTTGCCGGGTGCCTGGCATCCTCAATAATGGGGATCACATTGGTCCTCTTCTTTGCCATGTTGACAAGGTCTCTTCCACTCCTGTGAGAGAACTCAACAGCATAGACCAGTCCATCCTGCAACAGCATCCAAATTCTTAAGACAACAGACTAAACAAAGCCAAGAATCAGTAAGAGACTTTTGTGATAGAGAGCTCACCGGTCCTACAATATCAGACACATGAGAAACAGTTGTGCCAGAAGCAGCACCAAGATACAGCACCCGAGTACCAGGAGCCTAAACGTATTAACAAATTGTCAGCTATAACATCGCCACAGATTCTACTTACAAGAAAGCAAATAGAACTTTTGCACATTCAAGATAAGCAAATCAACTTACAATCCAGATGTTGTCAATGCCACCAAGCACAGCAGCAGCCAACTTGGAACGGAAGGGGTTCCAAAGCCTGTATTCAACCTTTGTTCCATCGTCATTCTACAATGCCAAAACAATCAAACAGTAGAAATAAATCAGACCTACAACCGAATCCCAATGGATGAGTTTAAGAAACTACGGCATTACAATTATTCAGACCAGTAATTTATCCTAGAAATGGAAAGGGAAACTAAACAATCTACATATCATTTGGGCATGAGGGCATCAGAAACTCGAATTTGCATCATCCATTTAGATGTCCTGAAGGGGAATCCGAGTAAGATCATCATTTACAGAGCTCCAAACCCAGAATGTTGTCGCAAGATAACAGAAACAAATAACACAAAAACAGAAGAGTTGACCTTTGACAATATACAGAATTATTGAAAACGCAGCAGTCGACTATGTAAAACAGGTCAGCTCATTCGTAGTACACACAAGTAATATCTAGCTCATTCGTAGTACACACAAGCAATATCTATCCAACAATAAAAGGAGAAAATAGGAAGGGGACATAAATAAGTAGTAGCGAACCTGAACAGAGACACGCTTCTCTGCGTAGACAGACTCTCCCGGGACCATGTTCTTGGTGCAGAGCGCATCCTCCTTGGACTTGGAGATGAAGACACCGGCGTGCTTGTGCGGAACCACGACGGCCTTGCTCCCTCCTTTCATGCCAAAGCGGCCGCCCCTGCCACCGTCACCGCGGCCACCCCTCGGCGTCCTGCCACCTCTCCCGCCCCTGCCACCACCACCGCCTCTACCACCGCCAAACCCCCGGCCACCGCCGCCCCCACGGCCGCCGCCATCGAACCTGCCTCCCCTCCCGCCGCCATCGAACCTGCCTCCCCTCCCGCCGCGCCCGCCTATAGGATTTAACGAAGGAATAAGTCTTAGGCCGGCTGCGGCAATGCATGGAAAAACAAGGATGGGGGTTTATGGTTAGTTACCTCTAGCCGGTGGCCTCATGGTGCTGAGCCGACGAAGAGCTTGTAGCCGCCGCCGCCGCCGCCGGGGAGCGAGGGTTTAGGGTTTTGGTGGGGATTAGGGTTGGCTGGGGAGATGAGCGGGGAGGATTTTATAGAGGAGAAGTAGGGTTTGTGTCTGATCAGGACCGTTGGAACGGTAGATTCTGAATGGACGGTCAGATGGCTCATCGTGGGAATAAACATTCTGATAAGAAATAAGGACGCGTTTAGATGGCGAATTTTTTTGTTTTTGCTATTATAGTACTTTCGTTTGTATTTGCCAATTAGTGTTTAATTATGGACTAATTAGGTTTGAAAGTTTCGTCTCACGATTTCTTACCTAATTGTGCAATTAGTTTTTTTTCGTCTATATTTAATACTCCATACGTGTGCCACAAGATTCGATGTGACACTTTGAGGTGAAAATTTATAGGAGCAGGGCCTAAAACAAACAAGTCAGGATGACCGAGTGGTCTGAGGCGTCAGACTCAAGTTCTGATCCTTTTGACGTTGACATTTATTTTTCTTTCTTTCTCCTTTTTTTTCTCCCCTTTCCTACCTCTCTTACATGATTTTCCCATTTTTCTTTCTTTCTCTTTATTTCTCCCCTTTCCTACCTCTCTTACAAGATTTTTCCCCATTAAATGTTTCTACTTTTTTTTCCTTTTCGCCCTTTTTATCTACTTCTCTTGCTTAATACTCTTTTTCCTCCCCTTTCCTACCTCTCTTACATGATTTTTTTCTCCATTAGATGTTTCTACTCTTCTTATTTTAATTTTTTCTCCCTTTTACTTCACTTAATTATCTTTTTTCACCCCTTTCCTACCTCTTTTAGGCTTTATTTGGTTGCGCATATATTCATCTAAATCCATATATGTTGAAGTGTATTGGAGTGGAATTGAACTAGATTCCGTTCCATTCCACTCCAACACACGTGGATTAAGGTGGACACACATGCATCCAAACAATGCCTTAAATAATTTTTTCTCCATTAGATGTTTCTACTTCTCTTACATGATTTTTAAACTTACTACAGTAAAACTTTTATACTAAAAACACAAGGATCGTACGATAAAATAACAATATTGTGAAAATGTTAAAGTGACATTTAATCCAAAAAGCAAAATTCATGAAATTAACATAGTCGCGGAGTGTGCGGCGTCGTAGGCTCACCGACTCGGTAAGGGCCGAGCGATAACCTTGCCCATACCTATAACAATCCAAAACTTAATGTATTAACCACGAATTTACGAGTAATCAAGTATGTTTTAGAGAAAGAAGAATCGATGTGGTAAAGATAGAAAGGATAAATAGATCAACAAAACTATCAGAATTGTCATGAACTCTTTAAGGTTTTTCCTAAACAGCTAGTTCTCGGTTTACTATACAATGTCAAATGATTTGTGCATCCACCGGATAGCAATCTGGATACTAATAGACTTCGATCACATTAGAGAAGTTGCCGATGCTAGACCTTAATCTTTGTCCAAGAAAATACAAAAGATATGCCCTATAGCAATCGTTACCTATGTGGCCGATGTACAGTAGTCACCGATGGTACTTCTTCTTATCCTTGGTCGCTCTTGGAGGCTGCAACTTCACGTCACCATTGAAATTGTAACATTCAACATTCAAGAAGAGAAGCACTATTGCAACATTCAAGCGGGGTATCAGCATGTTGCAAAAAATCATTGAATCACAAGGAATCTGATAGAACAGGGGAAGCTTGCATGGGTCAGACGAGAAGAGAAGCACTGGGCGTGATGGGATGTTATGTGGGCTGAGCATGCTAGAGCTATAGTTGCTGCTTGCCCGACTAGAGCCACGAAAGGGGGAGCCGTCCCTATGATGCCGATGGAGAGGGGAAGGTTGAAGTAGCTAGATCAGGGGCCGCACCGCTGCCAGGGGCTGCCGAGCACGCGGGTTTGGCCAGGCTATCGCTGGGGGCCGCGGAGCTCGATGGCCTAGCCGCACCTTGTTGAGCTAGGGAGGAGGAAAGGGCATACCTTGTCGATCTGCTCACTCTTCATCCCGCTCGATCTGCTCTCCCCTCATCTCGCTCGAGGCTCCTTCTGCCCGCCGACCGGATCTGAGGGGGCACCACCGCCGCCGGTGTCGCTGCGGGGTGGCCACGCCATCGCCCCTACACCTTGCCACGCCTATCCTAGGAGTCGTTGTAGGTGCCGGTGGCGCGGTGGGACAAGCCAGACCTAATGGCAGAACGTAGAACCCCGACGTCTGATGCTGAACCTTCCCAGCCAGTGGAAACATAAACGAAGTTAGGTCAAAGTCACATGCAAGCATCACATTTTGAGAAAGAGTTCATTTTCTATTCCGATACGGTGCTGCTTTACTTGCACTGATTGTGATTAGAACATGAGTCCCATCTATCGCACCTAAGCAGTTCTGCAAGGGAGAGAAGATGTGCTATTTGTAATTAGTATATATGTAAGAAAAAGGTGAGAATTTTGAAACAGTACATATATTTGTTATATGTACCTGAAAGTAAGGCGCAAAATGTGGATTGATCGATATTTTCCAATGGGTCTCAGATGATGGGAGCTTCACAAAATCAAAATTCAATGAAGAGATTGCATCAAAGGCTACTGCGATATGTCTATGTATTGTCTCTCCACTGTGTTGAAACATATCACACAATGCAGTAAAACTTGCATTTCGTGCAAGCATGTACATGAACATTGCTAGTTGTTCTTCTACAGTAACCCCTCTTGTACTCTTTAAAAACCCTCTTGAACTAAGGTAATCTGCAAGTGCTTTGAAAATCCATGGCTCCATACGCAAATTATGATAAGAACGATGTGGATGGCCCTCAAGAAGTTCGCGTGTATATTCTGAACCACTAAGCTTTGAAGTGTAATATGGAGTTCTTGTTCTAATTCTGATAGAAGCTAAATATAGCGCCGGAAAAACAAGCATCGTCATTTCATCATCTTCTTCTTCCTCAGATATAGTTTTAGCCCTTTTATTATAATCCATATCCACTGACTGGACATATCTATCTGAATTACCTAACGAACCAGGCCATGAGAATTGAGAAAATGGAACATTGCAAAGCAAAGCATGACCAAACAACCTATATGTAGCACACTGTACACTTCCTCTGAAGTTATACACGTGAATGCAAAAACAACAAGAATGCAGGCTGTAGTGTTATCCTAGGCTAGTGCGGCTCCACACAAAATGCACAAGTACTCCATCCATTTCCGTTTTCAAATATATGACGTTTATAACAAGCTAATTACTTCATAATATATATCTGAGCTACTTCATAATATATGTATCTTAGATATGTCGTGTGCACTTGCACTCTAGATCAGTTTCTTTCCCTTCCACCTCTTCTAATCGCATATACGTATATGCAGTCATGCACGCACACTGCAGATGGCTTGCACACACATTGCTTCAATTTGTTCTTCTCATGAGAAGCCGCATGCTTCCGTCAGGACCAAAATACTCGGCGTCCATGCAGATACCTACCGAAGTCGACAATGTTTGATCGGAGTTCACATGTTCTTAATGCAGCAGCTACAAATCTAACGTACGACAGCAATGCCATGCGGGCAGCTTCAGCATACATATCATCTATCAAACATATCTAAGATACATGTCTAATGCATAATCAGCAAAATTGATTGATCCCAATTATTCAACCGTGCATTGGGGAAACATAGAGAGCTGCCATGAAACATACAGAGCTGAATTGTTCAACTTCAATTTGGTTTCAATTTCAACCATGCCATTTCACTCCTCATTCAGATAGGTTTCACACATAATCAGCAAGTGCAGGCAAAGAAGCATGTGCAACACATCCAGATTAGCTCCTTATTCAGATAGGTTTCACACATCCAAAGATCCAACAAGAAGAAGAAGAGATGGGGATTAGGAGAGGAAGGTATTTTGTTGCTTGGGCCGTCCCTAGCCCCCACGCGATCTGCCCGTGGCCCGCCGTGTTCACAAGATCTGCCATGCCGAGGCCGAGCTTGCAAAGCTTCGCTGGAGATGGGAGGCCGTCATGAGAGGGAGCGCCACCGGCGAGGGAGGAGCGCCGCCGCCGGCGGCGAGGGAGGAGCGTCGCCGCCACCGGGAGGGAGGAGCGCCGTCGGCCGTCGGAGGGAGGGAGCGTCGTCGGGCGTCGGGTCACGAGAGAGACGAGGGGGGATTTTTCTTTTTTTATTAGCCGCGGTATCACAGGGGGTCAGGGTGGGCAGACGGACGAACCAAAATAAATATCGCAGGGTCGATGCATGATTATTGTTTCCTTTCATGCATGTGGCCTCAGGTGATCGATTTGTTTCCTTCAAAGCAGGCGTTGATCATTTGAAGAACATCAACGTACCTGCCTTCTAGAGCAGCATGATTTCGATGCATGATTATTGTTCCTTCTATGCATGTGACCTCAGGTGATCGATTTGTTTCCTTCAAAGTAGGTGGGAATCCTTTGAAGAACATCAACGTACCTCCCTTCCAGAGCAGCATGATTTCGATGCATGATTATTGTTTCCTTCCATGCATGTGGCCTCAGGTGATCGATTTGTTTTCTTCAAAGTAGATAGGTATCGTAGGCGTGGGCAGACAGACGAACCAAAACAAATGTAGCACAAAAAAATATCCACGTTTTGTTCTTTTTAATTGTAGGAGATTTGAGAAGAACTTTCTCTTTTTTTCCCTCCCCTTTTCTACCTCTCTTACCGTACATTTTTTCTCTATTAGATTACCAGTGTGCTGCTCTTCTTCTCAGCTTCTTTTAAAAGATTCTTCTTCTGAGTCCAGGTCATCACTCCCAAAAGAAAATGAAGAGTCATGAACTCATTGCACATTACTAAGGCGCGTCCAATGTTGACCTTTGCCAATTCCTTGTTCATGCATGACGACGACGCTCGTGTTCTCACTACGGAGCTTGTCAAAGTCTTATATTGTTGTTATAGTGAAAAAGGTCTTATATTGCCATTTATCTGACAAATCGTTGTGGAAAAAAATCTAACAAATAAAATCAAGAACAATCACACGGACTCGCTCATAACGATTTTTGTTAGTCCCGCCGTCCATAACTTTGTTTTGTGTAGCTTGCTGGTCGCTATTCCGCTATTATTTCTCATTGACAAACCCTTTTTTTTATGCCATGTGTCACCGGTTTCTGTATCAATGATTCAATGTCAAGAAAGTACCGCTGCATAGATCATTTCTCTCTGTTCGTCATGCAAAAGATAGCATTAGACCAATGCAACGTCCTCTTACACGTTGCTGCTACCCATTCTTCTCGATTTGATTTGTGGGTTTTCTTTCTCCTTCCCCATGCCGCGCAGCCTATGTTCCAATTTTTTTTAGATAAGGGAACAAATTCCCGGCATCTACCTGCCCATGTCTCTATTAGCTATTGTTTTTTATCCATCATCATTGTCAGGTCAGGCTAATCACCTAGACAGAGCAACGAAGTCACCTAGACAGAGCAACGAAGTGGACGTGCATTTCCCACGAGAAGACAGTGCATTTCCCACGAGAACTTGAATGAATAAATTTCACACAAATCGGTTCAACTTTGCAAGGAAAAAAAAAGGATGAATGAACAAACCGCTTTCCAATCAAGGTCTAGGTAGTCTTTAAAGTAATGCTGTAGCTGATAATAACCAATTAGGTGTTGTATAAGATAAATAGATAAATAAAAAGTGTGTATTTCACAATTCACTTTCACGCTAATAAGTTCTCTAGTGACGAGTATAGCTACGCTACGCTAATCCTATTGCCTGAAATTCCCCTGCTAACAAGCAGGGGAAGCAATCCAAAATCGTCCTCCAGTACTGGCGTACGTCTTTGGCCCTTTCTTCCGTTTCATTCTGAATTGTTTCCCTTACTCGAGAGCAGCAGCCCTGCAAACTACTTGAGTCTAGCAATCCTAACCGAGACGATGGACGGGGATGAATTTACAATGCAAGCAGCAGCAATGTCTTTTGCCGGATCTTCGTCAGATAACCGCGTCGTCCTGTTCAGAATCAGAGCTAGGAAGCTTTTCATGGTGGCCGTGGCCGCCCCATATTCTGACTCTCTCCAACGCCAGCGACGCCTGAAACCAACACACATAAAGCCACCCGGCCGATTATATATTTATATCTATTCTTTGTACTTCTCCTCTGCTTGCATTCACAAAAAAACAGATTGGTTGTCACCTACCTCTGCTTTCCAGTCGGTCGTCCAGACTATGTAGCCGAGGATGGCTGTCTGCAACGCTGTCCCGCAAAGCATGCCCGCCCAGATGCCCTGCAACGATACAATGCAATGCACCCCAAATTCAGCTATCAGGCCCTCTGCTTAATGAAAAACGGGCTATATTCCCTGATCGCGAAAAAAAAATTCAGCCAGCAGGCGAAGAGGATCGACCACCATTGATGCATGCAGAAGCAGAATTGCAGATGCATGGCTCAGTAGTCAGTACCTTGACCCCGAATCTGAAGAGGTAGCCGAAGATGAAGCCGAGCGGGAGGCCGAAGGCGTAGTAGCAGCCGAGGTTGATGTAGGCGACGACGGCCTGCCAGCCGCCGCCCACGGCGACGCCCGAGATGACGGGCTGGACGCTGTTGAGCACCATGGTGACGGCCACCAGGTAGGCGATGCTGGACACGGCCTTCTGCAGGTGCCTGTCGCCGGTGAAGATGACCGGGAACTGCTCCCGCGTCGCCAGCACGAGCACCATGGCCAGCAGCCCGAACGCCAGCGACTGGGCCAGCACCACCATCACCGCGTACATGCTCGCACGGGGCCGCCCGGACCCGAGCTCGTTGGACACGTGCACGCTGCATGGATCATCCATGGACGGCAATTAATGGCAGTCATTGCTCATCGATCAATGTTTCCATGTTCTGTTGAGTTTCTTCCTTGAAATGAATGAGTGTTAATTACCTGATGGCCGCGCTGAGGCCGATGAACAGCATCCCCTCCCACCCGTTGATGTTCATGCTGCTCGATGGATCCATCCGTGGTGCAATCCAAATTTATTATCAATTGATTGAGATGGAAATTAAAGATGGATGAGTAACGGTGCGACGACGAACCAGATGGCTATGGAGTCGACGGCGATCTCGGCGGCGTCGAGGTGTCCGGTGAGCACGACGAGCAACATCATGTACCACATCTCGAGGGCTCGAGGCAGAGCATGACGGCGGATGTGAGCGAGAGCTTGACGAAGGCCCAGAGGTCGGTGAACGCGGCCCTGGACAGCCCCGTCCAGCCGTCCCGGCACCATCCCAGGACGTAGGCCACCTGCGCGAGCGAGGTGAGCCACGACGACACGTCGTAGGCGAGCGCGGCCCCGGCGACGCCCCATCCGAGCACGGACACGAACAGCGCGAGGAGCGCGACGTGCGCGAGCAGCGCGGCGAGCCCGATCCACGCCAGCACGCCCACCTTGCTCTGCGCCTGCAGGAACTTCTGCGCGGGGAAGTTGACGGCGAGCGCGAACATCTGCGGGATGATGCCGCGCGTGAAGGTCCCCGCGGCGGCGGCGATGCCTTCGTCCTGCCCCAGCAGCCGCAGCACGGGCGCCGCGTACACGTACAGCGGCGTGAGCAGCGCGGCGGAGGCGGCGAGCACGATCCACAACCGCTGCATGTAGACGCCCAGCATGGCCACCTGGCCCGCGCCGAACGCCTGCCCGCACAGCGTCTCCAGCGCGCTGCCCATCCCGAGGAGGAAGCCGAAGGAGAAGTTGGAGATGACGGAGAGGCCGATGGCCACCGCGGACAGCTCGCGGTTGCCGATGTGGCCCGCTAAGATCTGCGTCGTCGAGTTGGTGCCGTACACGCAGATGATGTTGAAGGCGATGGGCGCGTCGATCGCCCACAGCCGCCGTGACTCCTCCACGAACAGCGCCCACGCGGCGCGCGGGGACTGCACCGCCGGCGCGTCCCGGTGTCGAGCCGGTGGTGGCGGAGACGAGCGCGCCGACCTCGTCGTCGTCGTCGCACGCCGCTACCACCATGTCGGGCGGCGGGTCCTTGGGGGCGGGGCCGGTGGTGGCGGGGGCAATGCCACCAGGATGGCGCGGGCTGCGCCTGGCGTGGGGGCTGCTGGTGTGGGTGACTCCCGTGCACACCACCACCGCCGACGCGTCCCGTGCGTTGGTCACGACGAGCGCGCCGGCCTCGTCCTCGCACACCGCTACCACCATGTCGGCGGCGGGAGTCTGCGGCGGGTCTCTGGGGGTGGGGGTGCCGGGGGAAATGCCAGGATGGCACGGGCTGCTGGTGTGAGCAGGCGCTCCGTGTAGCTCGTGGCGGAGGGTGCGGGGTGGGTAGCTGAGGGTGGAGGGGCGCCGCTGCACGCCCGCCCGCTCGCTCCCGTTTGCCTTTCTTGGCGTCTTTGCTTAGGCTTGCGAACGCCTTGACCTGAATGCGAGAAAATTGGAAATTTGCCCTCACGGCGGGTGGGCTTCGCCAAAATGCCATCAAGTTTGTGGATTTCGCTGAAATGCCCTTATGAAACGAGTCCAACACGTTATAATGCCATTTTGAAATTTAAATCTACTTTTAATATTTTCACCCAAAATTTTAGTCTGAACCGACCATTTTACCCCTGAGCTCATTCACCCGTCGTCTACCGTACCGGTAAAAATATCTCCTCTCTCTATCCCCTCGTCACTTCTCTTCCCCTCCCTCCCTCTTCCTCTCTCCCGTTCTTTCTCCGTCTCGACCGGTGTCCCGGTGGCGGCCTTGATGTGGCCGCACCTCGGTGGGCTGCACCTGCGTCTACTGCCCGTGAACGCGCCCTATCTCGTGTCCCGGCAAGAGGCATGGCAGCTGGCGCGAGCGCTTTCATGAGCAGCTCGACGGCGGATTTTCTGCACCTCAAGCGAGTCCAGCTGCCATCGGCCATCGCCGCGACCCGATGTCCGCGCCAGGATTCAAGAGATTTGTGATTTTATTTTCGCAACTCTGCGTTCTTGTGTTTTTCTCCTCTCCTGTTCGTCCTTCAATTGGTCGATTTAAGGGCGTTTTTGTTCGTTCTTTTTTAGTCAATTCGAGCAAGGATATGTGCTGATCAAATCCCCCAAGTGATTCAACTAATTTGGTACGAGCTCGTAGATCGATCCAATTTTCGGTTTAGGGTTAAAACCCCCGTTGTTGCCCCAAATCTTGCATTTCCTGGAGTTTAAGCTGAAATTGGGCGATGATCTCTTAGAGTATGCTCACCAACTCCTTTGTGATGGTCTGTGCAATGTTTGGGAGCGATTCGTTTTGATTTCGACCGGTTTCGTCGATTTTTGTGCTCGCCCCTTCTCTGTTCGTGCGCTCGTGTTCGTTCTGTTCTTGCGTTCGAGCTCTAGATGGCCGCATCGGTGTGGGCTTCGTTGGTCACCGATGCGATCCATTACATTAGAGGCTCGGCGCCTAGCGATTGCCCCGAAAAAGCCTCTGTAAGAGCTGCTTTGGCGCCCCTGGCCCGTGCCCTGCCGAATGGCCAGCGTCGAGCAGAGTGCCGACCGGTGGCTTCTTTGCGTTCGTCGGTCTCCTGTGTTCCGGCCCCGAGCAAACCAACACAGCAGCATGCTCGCCCTTGGTGAGTTGAGTGGTGGCTTTTTTCGCGAGCCGAGCCTAGCATCGAGCGATCAAGACTGCGTGCGTGCTTGCACCGTGCTGCTCGCTCATGGTTTATCTTGCTTACCTAGTCATTCTCAATAACCATTATGAAACCGCTCTCTGGCCGTGCGTGGCCTTCTTGGTTCCTGTGCTTGCGTTCGTTCAACAGCAGGTTGGGGAGCAGCCCCTCCGTTGTTGTGCGTAAATTTCTGATGGGCGGCGGTGGCCGGCGTCGGGCTCCCGCCCGAACACCGGTCGAGACGGAGAAGTTGCCGTGGCTGTGAGAAGCAGAGCGGATAATGTAGAAGGAGACATGGGTAAAACGGTCACGTTGGTCAGAAAGATGGGGTTAAAATTTACAAAGTTGGAAAAAACACGAAATGGCAAAATAGCGTGAAACACGGCTTTTATAAGGGCATTCTGGCTAAGCCCACAAATTTAAGGGCATCGTAATGAAACCCACTCTCCATAAAGGCAAAATTCTCATTTTCTCTCCTGAATGCACGCGTGCGTGAATCTGATGAATGCATATATGGATTGGACTAGATTCTTCTCTCGATAAAAAATATCTCGGTTCATCGCCCATTCGTTTGGCTGATAAGTCGTGGCTAAAAGTATTGTTGACTGATTTATTGTAAAAAAAAATATTATTCATTGACTAAAAAAATACGGTTTACAAGGCAAGCGAACAGTCGCATTACATTATGACGGCCGACGTCGTCGTCTTTGCAACCGCGTGATTGCATGAAAAGAGGGATTTTTGCATTACTGTTACAGACCCAAGAGACGGATGGTTGCCTGGATTTTTTTTAAAAGTCATAGTCCCTCAACTATTTAAAGTGGACTACTTCACCCCAAACTATAAAACCGAATTTTCTATCCCCGAACTTTCTAAAAACGGTCAAATAACCCCTAAGCAGTTTTGACGGTGGTTTTGCTACAGTGATGATGGTTTTGTCTTTTTATTTATTTCGTCTGAACCTTTGAAAAATCATAGTACATAATAGAAAAATCATAAAATAGAAAATTCAATTTTGTTGGACTCACATGAGTAGATGTACACAGTGAACATATAACATAATATGTTTTAGTACAAAGTTTTGTTGTAGCTTTACATTTATATTTTTCTGTAATTAATTGGAATAATTCATAGCTGCAGCTTCTATGGTTCAATTGCGGTAAAATTTTTATGGTGAGCTAATTATTGTATGCTTGAACTGTAATAAAAATTCCATACTCATTGGATCATGTATATCTTAGTTATAGGCCTGTTCGCTTGAGCTTATCGGCCATAATCAACCCTACTTTTCCGGCTATGAAAGAGTATTTTTCTCCAACAACAAATCAGTCATACAAATCAGCCGCAACAGCAATAGGTCCTGCCGAACAGAGCCATAGATTTATTTAGGTTTATACTTGTTAAATCTATGCTTTATCTTGCAACCTAGCCATTCTCCAATAACCATTAGAAAGACTCCTTACCACCAGAACATACACCGCTAAGCAAGCCATGCCCTCATGTTGATGATTCATAGTAGGGGTACCACAACTAGTAAATTTATAGTCATGTGTAGGACTTTGCAAGTCTCAGAGACTTAGGATTATACTACTTCAGACAACGTTCCTTATGTCTAGTTTGGTGGTGATCTATCATGTTCCTGAACATGAGGGTTTAGTGTTTGCAGTAGGAATTATAAATGGGAGGAAGAAATACAGAGGAGCTTAAAAACGAGAGAAAGAGGGCAGAGAGAGAGAGAGAGAGAGGGAGAGAGAGAGAAAGAGTAAGCTAAGTAGTCAAGAAGAAGAGGCCCCGCTGCTGACCAGACTAAACGGTGAACGTCCGCCTAAATTAAACCTAGCGAATGATTTTCGGACAGGGTACATTTCCTTTTCTAGCAAAAAAAAAATCCCACCTTCATCCTTTTCTGGATGGAACCACGAGTGCAGCAACCATTCTCCTCTTAAGGCGTGCTTTCCCAAGCTGCTGACATCATTAAAAAAGAAAAACATTTATTTCAAAATACTATAACTTCTTAACGGTGTATCCGTTTTTTTAATTTCGTCTGCACCGATGTGTTCTACGCAATAAGACGAATAAAACTAGACCCTACTTACATGTGTTTCGAAGAATTTTTTCTAGTAGCAATTTATGTGTACTAACTCATAACATATAACTTATAACATATGACTTATGCAAAAACTTGTAAATACAAAAGTTATGAAAACACAACTTATGTATAAGAAGTTATGAAACACAACATATGTTAATAAGTTATTCTAAAAATTTATGTACTTAACTTATTCTATACAACCTGCCAATGCTGCCTAATAAAAATTAAGATAAAAACTTGTGTTAATAAGTTCTACTCTGTAAAATTTTATATTATAAAAGTTGTGACATATAAGTTGTGGTAATATGTTGTGCATAAAAGTTATGTGTATAGCTTGGTAACTTTCAAAAAAAAAAAGGAAAGTTAAGTGTATAACTTGTTTGTACAACTTAAATATATATAACTTGATGAATGACTTAGATGTAAAGTTTGACGTATAAGTTATATTTCATAGTTTAGTTGTATAAATTAATATCATAACATAATAGCAGAAATATGAAACTATATACGAAAAATAACTATAGCATAACTTATAAATATGTAAAAAAAAAAGACAAAAAATGGTACAAAGAAAAATTAAACGTTCATACAGGTGCAGCTAATAGCCAATGTCATGGGACAAATCTGACCAATGTATGGAATATATCTACGTACCACAGAAAGGGGGAAAATATTTAAAAACGAAGTGGAACCTATAAAGAAAAAAACAGCACGGAATAATTAAAGGAAAAAGAACGAAGAGATCCGTGCGGGTGGACGAGTTGTTCGCTAGGGAGAAATCCAGTGAACTACCGCTCATCTGGATTTGGGCCCGCTGCCTCCTATATTGTTGGGGGAGCAGTGTTACACAACGAGAGAGAAAGATAGGGAGAGAGAGAGAGAGTCTTCCTCGTTGAGAGGGTCACGGGGATGAGTAATGATCATGGCATGATACTCTGTGGGAGACCATGCTCCCATGCTATAGGACATCATGTGGCATGAGAGTATATATCCGTGTCTCATGTGCTATCTTCTGATTCACTACGTATAAAACGTTGATTTACATGTCGGATGGAAAATCCTATGACACAACCCGAAGCAAGGCCATGAGTCCTGCTGCCCACATGGACAACAACACCAAGTTGTTGTCCGACCCCACAGACAATGGCACACAGCTGGTCTCACCAACATTGGTGTTGTAGTTCCGTCTGCACGCGCCGCCTCATTGTCAGCTCGTCCTCGCATACACGGCCGTAAACTCACCCCTATAAATGCACGCACGTACATGCACACTACCCTTATGAGGATCACTCCACATTCAACTGATGCTCACATAAATGACTGTACACTCACCCCTGTAAGTGCACGCACATACACACACTACCCTCATGAGGACCTCTAAAGGGCTGAGCAAGATCGATGAATTTCAAGATTGATGAAGCCACCATAGACATCTCAATATCGACGAACACGTCGTCTACCACTGAAATAATAGCATTGTTAAATAAAAATCCTTGAATAAATTATAAGAATATACAAGCACTCACGTCAAG
The DNA here is from genome assembly GCA_904845875.1 of Miscanthus lutarioriparius. Lineage (NCBI taxonomy): Eukaryota > Viridiplantae > Streptophyta > Magnoliopsida > Poales > Poaceae > Miscanthus > Miscanthus lutarioriparius. The sequence continues at coordinate 1,914,529 of CAJGYO010000008.1, forward strand.
TCAAGTACTTGAACTTAGGTGGACTAGTTCCACCGTTAGGAGCTATCATCCCTAAAAAAGAATTTAAGATTTGGAGCAAGTCAAAGCTTTCTTAAATATGATCAAGTTTCTAAAGAGAATAATATCAACATTGCATCTTTAAATAGGTTTATTATAAAAAAATTCCGTAATAATTAAATGTAATAATCATACATATTCTGTATAGTAAGTGTTACTGTTCTTTGGTGCATGCCTTTTTCTGCCTCGGTTACCCCAAAAAAAGGTTGCGCCAGTGACAGGAGGTTCCTAGCCGAGGGGAGTACTCCTTGTTATGGGAATAAACTAGTGCGGGATAATGTCAATATAAAACTATTTTTTATATAAATTTATCAAATTTGAGTTTGTTTACCTTATTGAACAATAAGAATTATGGCCCTATTCACTTCACTGAAATTTGACTTATGTTGATTTGTTATGAGAGAAAAACGTTATTCTTTCGCTGAAAAGTACTGCTCAAGTAGTGTTGAAAAACAGGGTCTATATATTTTTTGGAACAAAGGGAGTACACGTTTTATAAAAGGGAGAGCACATAACTTTTATCTCTCCTCCCCTCAACCTCCCCTCCTTCCCCTATTTGCATGCGATTTATGCCCTGTTTGAGTCTCAAATATAGTTTAGTCGTCTAAAGTTAAAGTTTAAACTTTAGATCATTTAGCTCACCTATATGATCTAACAAATCAATGACTTTTTTTAGGTTAGCTAAACTTTAGCTCACCTTTATAGGTCTTTAAAAGTAGTTTAATATTTAGTGGCTAAACTTTAGATCACGATACGAGACAATCCCTGAGACGCGGTAAACAAGGAGCATGAAAGAAAGTGAAAATGGATCCAGTGGAATGCCGATGCATGTGCATGCACGCTGCATATGCGTGATGCGTGTATCACTCCACCATTAGGCCGACAACTTGTCTTTGTACATGCATGGGCTCGCCATGGTACGTGCTGCTGCGTCATGGCTGCCGCCACCGCCACCGCCGGCGGCAGGTCCTGTTCCTGACTTCCTGTCCCGTGTGGCGCCCGTGTCATGTACCTTGGACCCACCAGTCAGCGTCATTCCCAACCCGCTGGGGCGCCGGCCATGTGCGTTGCATGCATGCATCTGCATCGAAGCGACGGTCATCGGAACTCGCGCCCTCCTGCCCGCTCCACCTCCAGTCCTTGGACTACTCTACTACGCCACTAGCCGCTCGTCGCTCGATCAACCACTTGCTACGCTAGCAGCAGGACGCCCGCTGTTAAGCGATGGAAGTAACCGCCGGTCGGCATGCAATGCGACGCAGCTTATCCTTCGGTCATCCATGTAGAGCCGTACAGGTATGGTAGAGCCGCCGACACGACGTCGTCGGAGGACGACGGAGGTTGAGCACTGCACCCCACCAGCCCAGCTCGTGGCCTACATCAACCTCGGCACAGTCGCTGGCCATGGGGCTGCTGGCCATGGCGCTGGTGCTGGCGTATCTGGCGACCTTCTGCGGTGCGCAGCGAGGACATGCAGCCGGCGGCCGTGGGGAAGGTGGTTGCTCACCTGCTGGCGGCCACCATGGTGCTCAACAGCGCTTGCAGCGGTGATGTCCCGGGGTGGCCATCGGCGGTGATGGGCTGGCGGTGCGGTACTGGTGGCGGACTGCTACTACGCCTTCGGCCTGCCCCTCGTGTTCTGCCTCGGCTACCTCCTCCGGCTGGGCGCTCCGGGGATCTGGGCCGGCATGCTGTGCGGCACTGCGCTGCAGACGGCGATCCTGCTGCTCGTCATCTGGAGGACGGACTGGGAAGCCGAGGTGAGTGACAGAGCCTCCCCAAGTGCTGGCCATGGCTGATGATCAGCTGAGCTCAAGTGATCTGAACTGAACTGAATGACGCTGCTGTGCTGCAGGCTGCGCTGGCGAAGGAACGGATCAGCTCGTGGAGCGGGGAATGCCGCCATGTCGTCAAGCAGAAGCAGCAGCAGCAGCAGCAGCAGGGGGAAACCGGCATCGACAGCGACCTCAAGGACAAGGAGGCCTTGGCTTTGCGAGTGTGACATGCCACACGAGCAGAGCAGGGACTTGGGCGTCCCGTACGTGCTGGAATGGCCTGGTCCTCTCCCATGCTTCGTGTTCATTTTAGGCCGTGACCTCTAGACACGCGGAAAATGTCGGACCATGCATGCCACTACAACATGACAACTCTTTGCTGCACATGTCTTTGTGCTGTGTTGGCAAATCTTATAATATCTTTGTTTGTTTTCCTGGTGGCGTAGATAAGTTTAATCTTGTATGTAGCATTTTTATGAATAATTCATTCAAGGATTAGATTAGAGGTAGTATAGTAACTATAAATTTACATCATAGTGTTGTAGATGTCCTAACGTGCTATTTTCGTACCGTGCGCTGTCCAAAAAAATAGACCAAAATACGGGGTCTTTCGTGCCACCATGTCGATTCTAAACACGGCATGACCCTCGTGTTCATAACATGTCGAATTTTAAGCCACGCCAAAAGGTCTGCCATGGTCTGTCCTCATATGGCACGACTCCATGTCCCAGCTCTAACCAAGAGCTTCCTCTATTCCTTGTTCAATGTTCACCCCTACACTTGATCATTCATCAGATCTAAAAAGAGTGTACATACATGTTTATTGCCCGATAATGCATTTAGTTTGGCACGCATTTCGGAGTTGAAGCCCACTGACCCAACAATAAGTATTATACTCTCCCTATCAAGTAGAGATTTGTCCCGACATCGAGTGTCACATATTCTCACTGGAGCGAACCGATCATAGGTTAGTTGGTTAGGCACCTTGTGATGGAACCTGCCCACTCAGATTTAAGTCATCGACTTGGTACGGGTGCTCACATTTTCCTGGATTTAAATCAGGATTTAACGACGCTATGCTGTAAGTGGTAGGCGACGTCCCCATCGACAGCGAGGCCATTGTGGTGACTTCGTGAATTTCGAGATCTGCCGACTCAGTTCTTCGGATGTGCTCATAGGGGTAGGGTTTGCGTACGTGTGTTCACATGGATGATTGTGCATGCGTGTTGAGCGGCTGCGTTGTACTATGTAATTCTAATATATATATATATATATACACACACACATACATACGGTAAGGCTATTCTGCAGTACACACACGGTAAGGCTATTCTGCAGCTGGCCACAGAATAACTTATTCTATGGCCACCTTGATTTACGATAATGTTTGTACCAATTTACGATAATGACAATACACATTTATCATACATGGGTTACTATAATTCAAGATGATACTTACCATAATGCTATAGTAAATCACTTATGAGGGAGTTACCATAATCTCGTAAACTCAAAGTGGCCATAAAATAACTTATTCTGTGGCCAGTTATAGAACAGTACGTGTGTGTGTATATATATATATATATATATATATATACACACACACACTCACTAGAGGCTTGACCCGGCACCGGCAATGACCCTCATGCTATCACTGCGAGGTCTAGGCTTGACCCAGTGGTAATACACCGTTGAATTAAAGAACCGATTGTAACACCCCGGCTCAGGGCTTAATAGGATTAATAGGATACTCGTACCAACAAGTTGCAATTTCTTTTATGGAAGGGACAAAGTACGCAGAAAAGACTGGTGTTGGTCTGTGAGGGCAGTCTATGTCCTAGGAAAGCTATCCGATGTAAGCGGGCCTGACCTCGAGGAGGCGGGACGTTACAGAATGGTATCAAAGACGACCCTTGCGGTTTCATGGGTGCGTGTGTCAGTTGCGCAGGCATGGTGCGCATGGCTGGTGTGGACCCAGAGTGGTCACCCAGCATGGCACATGCGTTGGCACTGGACACACGGACGTGGCCAAGAGGGGGACGTTCCTGGCATGGGGTTGACCGACGAGGACGTCGGTCTCCTAAGGGGGTGAGGATGTAACACCCTGGCTCAGGGCTTAATAGGATTAATAGGATACTCGTACCAACAAGTTGCAACTTCTTTTCTGGAAGCCCATCTCTTAAGAACTCCAAGGTTAAGCGTGCTTGGCCTGGAGCGATGGGTGACCGACCGGGAAGTTCTTCCCGGGGGCGCATGAGTGAGGACAAAGTACATAGAAAAGACTGGTGTTGGTCTCTGAGGGTACGCAGAAAAGACTGGTGTTGGTCTCTGAGGGCAGTCTTTGTCCTAGAAAAGCTATCCGATGTAAGCGGGCCTGGCCTCGAGGAGGCGGGACGTGAGGTCAGAATTTCCGGGGACCCCAGAAGCCTTACAAAATGGTCCCATTCGAAGCGTTGTATGGCAGAAAATGTAGAACACCACTAAATTGGGTCGAGCCAGGAGATAGAAGGTATTATGGCATTGACTTTGTAGAAGAGGCCGAGAAGAAAGTTCGTATTATTCAACAAAATATGAAGACGGCCCAATCACGTCTGAAAAGTTATGCTGATAGAAGAAGGAGACCCCTTGTGTTTGAAGTTGGTGACTATGTTTATCTGAAGGTCATGCCAATGAAGAAGAAACGGTTTGGAGTCCGAAGAAAGCTGTCGCTAGATTTGTAGGATCATACAAGATCTTGGAAAAGAGAGATCCAGTAGCTTATAAGATAGAGTTATCTGAGACAATGAGTACCGTCTTCCTAGTTTTCCATGTATCACATCTTAAGAAGTGTTTACGTGTTCCGGAGGAAAGAATAGAACCTCGAGGCATCCAACTCAAATCAGATTTGGTGTATCGTGAGCAACCGGTCCGGGTGTTAGACACTAAAAAACGTGCTACTCGGAATAGTGTGGTGAAGACATACAAGATACAGTGGAATCATCATGATGAGGGGGATGCAACTTGGGAAACGGGAGAATATTTACAAAAAGCTTATGAAGATTTTTATAACAAATGGTTCGTAACCCAAATCTCGAGACGAGATTTTTATAAGGGGGAGGGCTGTAACACCCCGGTGTTATGCCAGCATTTAGGCACTGCAAATCATGCATATTGTGCATCATCAAGCAACCTAATCATACATGCCTAATCATGTAAATAATAACTGAAACAGTGCTTCGAAACATATGAAACATGCTCGCGAAACATGAATGTTGCATACACTAGTTTAGAGTTATTTTGCCCTAATTATGCTTGCTAGGTTAGTAAAACATGTTTGGCTATAATTGTAAATCATCTAGAATTATTTAGCATAATTTTTAGAGCAAAGTTTGTATTCAAACTTTTGGCAAAATATGCTTTTGAAATTACTATTGGAAAATGTCAAAAATCCCCTCTATTTAGCTTTTTACTTCCCAATTCAAAATCTATGCAAAATTTTTAGTTGATCCCTAAAGCAAAGTTGTAGAGGACTAAATTCTAAGCAACTTTTATTTTTGGACCATTTTCAAAGGAAGTCATTTTCTTGCTCAAAAGGGTATTTGAAAACTGATATTGGAAAATTCCTTGAAAATAGAAATTAAAAAAAATGGTTTCTCTCCTTCTTGGGCGCGCCTCACTTACAGCCCGCTCATGAACTCGGCCTGCTTGGCGCTGTGGCTTCACCACAGCCCAACAACCGCTTTTCTTTGGCCCAGCCCACGCCGCGCCTCAACGCTGCTGCATGCTGTGCCCGACCGCAAGGTCGGGCTGCGCCGATGGGCCGCCATCTTATGTGCTGGCGACGACGCCGACGGCAGCCCAGCCTACCCCCCGCTTCTTCTCGCGCGCCTACACTGCCGACAGCAGCTGCGCTCCTCTCCACTCACTCCCGCCCGCTCTCTCGCTCTCCCGTGCTCGCCCCTCCTCTCGCCGCGGAAGAGCACAGCGCCGCTGAGCACCGCTCCACCTCCGCCACCGCCTACTTCTAGTCCACAGCTCCGCCACGTCAACCTCCATCATTTGCGCCCACGTGCGGCTACCGTCGTCGAGGTGAGAGGCTGTTGTGGCCGGTTTTCGTCTCTGCACCGCCATGGCCGAGCTCGTCGGAGCTCGTGCCCGCGCGGACAGCCCGGCTCTACCTTCCTATCTTCCTCCTTCCTCGCGCACTGTGCCCGCCTTGCCCTTGCGCATCTTGTGCGCGCCCGGCCTGTGCCTTGCTGTGGCCGGGAAGTGCCGGCATGCGAGCATGCCGCGCCACCGTGTCGTCCGGAACGCCGGCGGGGCGTGACTCCTTCACCTCGGCCGAGCTGGGCCAAGTGGCCGTGGGCCGAAGCCCCAAGCCAGGCCGCCCTTCCCCTTCGCTCGGATTGCGTAGGCCAAAAGTGGCCGTGGGCCAGTTGTTTCCACGGGCCGGCCCAGTAGTAATAGGAAAATTACGTTTTCAGTTTTCTTTTATTATTTGGGAAGAGAAATGCTTTGGAAAATGTTTGTGTACTCATTTTGGCTCCAAATTTGTTGAAACAAATTTTGCTAGGTTCCTTGTCACCAGATATACATGATAAAAATATTGCATGTCATTTTTGAGATACTTTTCTGTAGAGCTTTATTTAATCCTTGATATTGCTGATATCTTATAAAATGTGTAGTAAAACCTATATGTTTCAGAAAAATATGCTTCCAAGTGTGTTATTCTTCTTGTGTAATGTACTTCCTAGGAAAATATATGTCATGCATGTCCTGTAGAAAAATTGTGAGATGTAGTTCAAGTGCCTTTAATGGCTAATTTTTTATTATTTTTGCTAGAGAGCAAAATTTGTATAAAACATGCATGTGATAATTTTTGTACAGAGATTATTTATTGTTTAGAACCTAGGGAAAATACTAAAGCCGTTGTTTGACACTTTTCATAATACAAAGTATTTTCATGCTCATAATTAGGTCCAAGCTTGTCATTTTTGTGTAGGCTATTCCACTTATCCAAATGCCATAAAAATCTGATGATAGACTACTTAGGGTAGCACTGTGCTATGGTAATTTTCTAAGATTTTTCTTAGCTATAAAAATACATATTGCTATTCAAACCTATTGTTAATTTGGGTTTAATCAAATATTGCCTTATGTGTGATTAAGGAATTAGTGAAGCTTTGGTGTATCTTTGAAGCATTTAATGAGATGTGTTGACTTAGCATATTAGTAGTAGAAGAGAATGCAGTAGATGACATGTGCTTGTAGTACAATGTTCTTGGATGATGTTGACTACCTTGCATTCAAGCATATCCATTATGCTCATTTCATCCGATGCACCTTTTGCATAAGCACTTACGCACATGCATCATATAGGATCGCAAACCGAGAACCCAGTCGTCATACCCAAGGAGCCCGAGGAACAGCTCGAGGTGCAGTTGCAGGAAGTGACCGAAGCAGACGAGGAGGACGTTGAGGAACTTCCGGAGTGCCCCGATCACCGCCCGAGCTCCTTCGAGAGAGGCAAGCCCCAGAGCATTTTTCTCCCCGGTTTGCAATTATTAATTAAATACTTTACTTTAATTGATGCATTACGTTTAGGAGTTGTTTGCAACCGTTGCTGTATTATACCTTGTCTACCTTTGTTATACTATATCCTTGTTACCCTGGTATCCACAGTCGAGTCAATGCTTAGCTGGCTTAGATCGGTAGAAGTCGGGTGATTTCCTGTCATCTGCGAGCTATAGGTGGTTACCTGGATCTGCTTGGATAACTATGTAGTCATGGTATAACTAAGTGTTAAATGAAGTTGAGATTGGACGAAGACTTATAGAGTTTTGGACTGTAGTGCTTTCCGTTTATGTCGATTAAGGACCGACCGTTGTTGGGCCTCGAGTCATGTTGAACGCATGCCTTACATTTAGCTAGCCGAATAAAGTACCTTTCGACCGTGAAGCTGGGAGATTATTCGGGCCGAGTAGATTGCCCGCAGCGCACTGTACCAGAGCAGGTGTGGTAGGACATGGGGGTGAGATGATAAGACCAAAGTGCAGTCGGTCGGCCCCCGGGAACATGTGGTTCCTGGCAAACTCGAGTTTCCTAGATAGTTGACTCGGTGACCGATATCTCACTTTAGCGGGTGAGTGAGGTTTATGTAAGGAATAAATCACCAGCTGGTTAGGAATCGATTCGAATCGCCATCGCTCCTGGATAGTGAGCACTTGACTTGAGTTACTTCATCGTAGTAATGATTATGGAACACTTGGACATTTATAATGAATATGACCCTATGGAAGTTGTTGATGATCATTGGTTATCATTAATTGCTTAATCACATGTTTACTCTAGTATAGGTGCAAATGTAGTCGACAGGTTAATAATAATTAACTTGACAATAATGCCTTTTTAAAGGTTCTTGAAATACTAAAAATGCCGTTTTCTGCAAATGAGTCAGCTGCCCTACTGTAAAGCCCTTCATAATCCTTGGTGTCACTTTATTTTCGGTTATGTCGGGTAAGTCTAGCTGAGTACTTTCTCGTACTCAGGGTTTTATTCCAACTTGTTGCAGATGGGCAGATGTATTACGGCTACTGTATCAACTGCCTTTATCCTACGATGGGTGATGCTTAGGACCATGGGCATGGTCATTCCTTATGTCTCGTCTGATGCTTTTGTTGGAGATGATCATTAGCTGGCACTGTATTTGAACTCCGTGTGAGTGTGTGTGGTTTTGAACAAATGGCTTCCGCTACTTCTATTTGAACTCGTTTTATAATAACTATGTTTAAACTCGGATGTATCTATAATGCGAACTTTTATGTAATATGTGATGGTGACCGCTAAACTTATTACGATCTTGGCTGGTATGTGAGTTGGTTTGAAATCATTCGTGATTTCACGGACTATCAGGTTATACGGGCTTAAGTTTGCTAAATCGTCTGCTCTGGCGGATGATTTTCTTACTTAATTTCGTATAATTGGTCGGTTCTGTTACAGCTGGCATCAGAGCATGGTTTAGCATGTTACTGTTCATAAGTGTATTTAAAACAAAAAGACATTTGAAAAACGTGATTTCCAAACTAAAAAGTGTGCCAGTGGTCATATCCTTTATGCCCAGTTAAGGACTCTAGGTGGCTTAATTAAGTACTGACTTGGGGTCCTTGCATCATATTTCTCTTTCGTTGCTCATACGGCGTGTTATTGTATGAGTGCCACTTGTTTGAGTGGTAGTGTATGGATCATTTGCCTCTACGCCTCGGTAAGTGTGAGTTGTGAGAGCATGATCGGATACACTGCCGATCTAGGGTGAATGCTTATATGATGCTGGAGTAATTACATGTTCTACGCATGTTTTACAAGGGTATCTCATGTGTGGGAATTCCGTCTGTTGAGGCGATGCCGTCAATAGGACGATGGTTCGGGTAGTTACTACCGTTGTACACGTATCTAGGGATTCATGTAGAGCGTGTAGATAAAATTTACTGCTTTTATGCATTCATTAGGAATTGGGCTGAAATGAATCTTCTGCAGGTACATAACAGCGTTATCGTATAGAACGTATTAGATACGTATTTGAGAGATCGTTTGTATGCCACCGAATTCGTCGCTAGAAATTATTTATTTCATAAGTTTGTGAGAACGTACGACACGTACATACATCATATTACTTGTGCATTTCATTCATGTCATGCATTCCTCCCCTTATAAATTGATTATCTTATTTTGATAAAAGTTGTATCACCTAAAATATGTTTCCATGGAGTAATAAAAGAAATTTTGCTATAGATGGCCCGCACGAAGCAGACCGCCCGTAAGTCCACCGGAGGAAGAGCACCTCGACGTCCGTTGGCCCTGAGGGAGCACCGCACCACGGACACCTTCTTGAGCGAGTTTGGCATGCCGACCTTGCTTTGGAGAGTGCTCCATGATGTGGGGTACCCAGAGGGTCAAGAACCGGTGTACTCTTGGAATGAGAGCCAGTTAGCAGAGGATGGACTTGTAGTGGTAGAGATCACAATTCCTGCCCTTGGTGATGCTCCAGAATAGGATGGTTGGCACTTGGAGTTTGAAGGCCGCACTCCTGTTGTGGGTGCAGAGGGAGCAGCTTTCCGTGTCATCAGGGACATCATGAGCAGATTTCCTAGTGAGCTTGCAGCAGCTCTAGCTGGCACCTTTCCTAGGGATGATCCTAGTGATGCTATTTGGGTTCAGCCTTAGGGAAGTGCCTTGGTCAGAGGTCCAGCTGAGGGATAGGCTAGCAACAACCATGCTATGAGTGCTATGTTCACCGCCATCAGAGCGTATGAGGGTCTTGAGAGTACTTACTAGACTTTGACTGGCTTACGTAGTCATGATAAGCTCAAGGTAAGAAAGCAAAAGAAGAAGCATGCACGTGCTATAGCTAGTTTGCAAGAGCAATTGGCGGATATGAGCTTACAGCGGGACCAGGCGATAGAGAGAGGTGATAGAGCTATGCAGCGGGTGCATACGTTGACTCAGGCCAACAGCAATGCAGACCGCATGATTGGACAGTTGGTTCAGGAAAGTAATGAAGCCTGGGACGAGAGGGACCTTCTGCTGCAGAGGGTCGATGAGCTAGAGGAGTACAACGTCAACCTACATGAGGAGTTTCATGCGCTCTACAATGGGGTTGGCCTATATGCTCCTCCAGACGCCGCTGACATGGACATCGACGACGACGAGGACGAGCCTGTAGTTTCACCTGGGGGCGATGGTGACGTCTCCGATCCCGACGACGGCCCTAAGGAGTAGGCTAGTTGCCTTGCGCTAGTGTTTAGGTCCTGTCGCGATGACCTTTCTTTTGATGACATGTAACCTCATGTATCTTGCTTCGAACTTATGAGACTTGACATGTGATTGGAACTTGGCTAGTAATGCGATATCTGAATGCATAAAAGTCCAGTGTATGTAGGCTGGCAATTTGGTTGTATGGACGCGATGTTTGCTGTTGAAGTAATTTAATTAGTGACGTTGTTTTAATTGGGATGCGATTATTGTGCCACTGTTTTATTGTATGAATTTATTCTCTCCAGTAAATTCAGTTTGGCATAATTTTTCATCCACTCACGATTATTACAGCTTCACTCAAGCATTACTTATTGCTGAAATATGCAGATAATAAATACTCGCCGTACCACGTATGAGGCCGCTGAGACCGGTGCTAACGGTGCGGGGACTGGTGGTGGTGGTGGAAACAACGTCAACAACAATGAGCCTCCCCATGAACCGCATTTGCCACCTCCTCCCCCGTTTACCCCAGAGGTGTTCCTCGCACAGTTGCTCGGGAGTCAGCGCAACATGGAACAATCCTAGAAGAACATGGAGGATTTTCTGTGTACTATCGCCAACAATGTCCAGCGTGGTAACAATCAGGGTGGTGGCATTGGGGTGAATCAGTACAGCAGCTTCAAAGATTTTATGGACACCAGGCCACCAATATTCAAGGAAGCAACAGAACCACTCGATGCTGAAGAATGGATCAACACTATGGAAGATAAATTCCGTGTGTTGAGGATGACTGAGGTATTGAAAACTGAGTATGCTGCACTTCAGTTGCAAGGACCAGCGGAAATGTGGTGGAAGCACCATCGCACAACCTTCCCTCCAAATGCTCAGATTACGTGGAGAGAGTTCACTGAGGCCTTCCGTGGAGTTTATATTCCACCCGGATTGACCGATATGAAGTTGGGAGAGTTCTTGGCGTTGAATCAGGGCACCAAGACTGTGACGCAATATTTGCATGCTTTCAATAACTTGTGTCGTTATGCTCCCGACATGGATGACACCGATGCTAAGAGAATCGCCAGTTTCAAGAGAGGACTCAATCCAAAGATGATGAAGCATGTGGGTACCAACAACCGCGCCAGATTCAATGACTTTATCAGTGATTGCCTGAAGCAAGAAAAGAACAACAACGCTAGTACCGTAGCCAAGACTCGCAAGAGAGTCCTAGAAGGTGGTCCGTCCCAAGCAAGAGCACCTACGGGAGGTCATCCTCCCTATCGTCCATCTGCACCTGGCGCTAGGTTCAGGCCACCACAGCAGAGAGGTCAGAATTTCCAGGGACCCTAGAAGCCTTACAAGATGGCAGTATAGTCTAACAAGGCAGCCGCAACTGCCATACAGGGCAGTTCCAAGGGAGCTATGGGATCTACTGGTACAGTAAGGGGACCCTGCTACAATTGTGACCAACCTGGCCACTTCTCAAGGTTTTGTCCTTATCCGCCCAAGAAGAAGCAGTAGACCTATAATGCTCGGGTGCATAGTACGACCGTGGATGAGATTCTTGAGGGAGAGCCCGTAACCGCTGGTAAGTTTCCTGTCAACAAAAACTCTGCAGTTGTTCTATTTGATTCTGGATCATCACATTCTTTTATGAGTCAAGCATTTGCACAGAAACATGAACAACTATGCACATAATTGGGTTATGGTTACCATATAAGTTCAGCAGAGGTTGATGTTTTGACCAATCAGATGGTTCGAGGGGCAACCCTTGAATTAGGTAGCCGAAAGTTTCGAGTGAACTTGATAGTTATGCCTGGACTAGTCCTGGATGTCATTATAGGTATGAATTGGATGAAGGATTGGGGAGCAGTTATAGATACAGGAAGTCGAGTACTTACCCTTAAGGATCCCCTGGGTGAGGGTACTTTCCAAGTACCATTGCCTTGGAGAATAGACCTTATAAGTGTTACATGTGCTACTGAAGTTATTCCTATTCATCAGATTCCGGTAGTATGTGAGTTTCCAGATGTATTTCCAGATGACTTACCTGGTCTTTCGCCAGATAGGGATATTGAATTTGGAATTGAGTTAATCCCCGGGACAGCTTCGATCTCCAAGAGACCATATCGGATGCCTCCAGATGAATTAGTTGAGCTAAAGAAGCAACTAGAAGAGTTATCAAAAAAGGGGTTTATCCGGCCAAGCAAGTCTGAATGGGGATGTCCCGCCTTATTTGTGAAGAAGAAGAAAGAGGGCACATTGAGAATGTGCGTGGATTACAGGCCACTGAATGCTGTAACCATCAAGAATAAGTATCTCTTGCCTCATATTGATGTTCTATTTGACTAGTTAGCCAAGGCTAAGGTGTTCTCAAAGATAGATTTGAGATCCGGTTATCATCAGATCAAGATTAGGCCACAAGATATACCGAAAACTGCATTTTCCACCAGATACGGGTTGTATGAGTATCTTGTCATGTCCTTTGGCTTGACAAATGCTCCTATATACTTTATGTTTTTGATGAATACAGTTTTCATGCCAGAATTGGATAAGTTCGTGGTTGTGTTCATTGATGATATTTTGGTGTACTCCGAGAACGAGAAAGATCATGAAGAGCACCTGAGAATTGTCTTGACCAGACTTAGAGATCATAAGCTATAAGCTAAGTTTAGCAAATGCGAATTCTGGTTGAAGAAAGTTCCTTTCCTTGGTCACATTTTGTAAGAAAATGAAGTTTCAGTCGATCCAAGTAAGGTGCAAGAAGTTATGAATTGGAAGGCACCGACCACAGTTCCTGAGATTAGAAGTTTCTTAGGATTAGCTGGTTACTATCGCCGCTTCATACCGGACTTCTCAAAGATTGCCAAGCCAATGACAAGTCTGCTACAGAAAGATCACAAGTTCATGTGGACAGAGGAGTGTGAAGCAGCTTTCCACACCTTGCGGAAACTGTTGACCACTGCTCCTGTTCTAGCACAACCGGACATTGAGAAACCATTTGATGTGTTTTGCGATGCATTGAAAACTAGATTGGGATGTCCTTATGCAAGAAGGAAGAGTCATTGCTTATGCCTCACGTCAATTGAGAAAGCACGAGGGTAACTATCCAACACATGATCTTGAACTTGCTGCAGTTGTGCATGCCCTAAAAATTTAGAGACATTATCTACTTGGTAATGTGTGCAATATTTTCACAGATCACAAGAGTCTCAAGTACATCTTTACCCAACCAGAACTGAGCATGAGACAACAAAGATGGTTGGAATTGATCAAAGATTACAACTTGAATGTGCAATATCATCCTGGAAAGGCCAATGTAGTGGCAGATGCTTTGAGTAGAAAGTCACATTGCTTGAATGTGCAGCCATTACTTGAAGATGGGTTCGATCTGATGCATTGTCGCAGAACCGACCAATTCATAAGAATACAAGTACAATGGCAATCCGCGAGTGGTCGCACTGTCATACTTGAACCCATATAAACCCGGTAGTCCGTCGAGTACCACGACGGGTCTCGATAAACAATTTACAACAACCAAGATCGTACAGGATTCAACATACATGCCACATATTACATAAAGTTCACAGATACTTTTCATCATCAGAGTACGAATAAAAGTTATTACAAACCGAGTTTGATAAATAAAGCGGAAGCAAATAAGTTCGAAGATAAAGTTTCCAACATAGTTTGATACAGTGCCAAGCTAAATCACGGTCCACAAAAGCAAGGATAGGAATTACTAAAGAAGCCTGCCCAAGGTTTACTCCTCATCCACAGCGGGATAGAAGCAACTCTTGCAATAACCATGATACACAGTGCCATCTGCAACAATGGGAAAATAAACCCTGAGTACGAGAAGGTACTCAGCTAGACTTACCCGTCATGAACCAGAAATAAAATGACTCCAAGGATTATGCAAGGCTGTATAAGTGGACGTAACTTGACAACATTTTGCGAAAAAGGCAATTGATCCGTTGTACAATTATGATTCCTTTACCAAGTTAATTATAACTATCCATTTCTAGATTAGCAACTATCCTGTGCCAAACATGTGGTATATCATTTAGAAACATACAATAGTAACCATAGAAGGTATTGTAATTCCATTTTCATCCGAACCATCATGTTCCATAATACAGTTACTACGATGTTGGAGCTAGCCAAGTTTCTCACTAACCGGGAGAGACGGCGATTCGAATCGATTTCAACCAGCTGGGAATTTATTCCTAACACAAACCCAGGTCTACCAGCCACGATAGCCTTAGGTCACCTTTGATACAACTCAGGTACACATTTCGCGGGTCCGTACCACGCCGCACAATCTGGAACACCAGGTGCCAGGATGCTCAGGCCAAGCCTGCCCTTGGGCTCAGTCTGATCGTTCCTCGGAAGGAGCGCACAACAGAACGATTCCCGGCCTGAGTTGAATTACTCGGCTTCGCGGTCGGAACGAATTATCCGGCCAGCTAAGTGAGAGGCATGCGTTCAATCTTGTCAGAAGTTCCAACAACGGTACGGTCCTTGATCGACACAGACGGGGATAGATCCACACCCAAGACCTCCATGTCTTGTTGCTTCTCTATCGACATCCCGCCCGGTCTCCATTTATATTAACCATGGTTCTTTTCCACGATAGCAATTATAACCAACCGTGCTCCGGTATCCACCTATATCTCGCAGGTGACCGGAAATCACCTGACTTCTACCGGTCTAAGCATGGCTAAGCATATATTCGATCCTGGACCTATACCGGTTAAAGGTGTAATATCTGGACAAGGAATGTACATGCATCAAGTAGTTTCATTCAACGCTTATAACCTAATGCATCAATCATAAGTACGTAGGTAAACATTTATAAATTACTGGGAGACTTATAATGCTCCGGGGCTTGCCTCGCAGGAAGGAAGTAGGGCGGTGGTCAGGACACTCCGGAAGCTCTTCAGGGTTCTGCTCCACGCCTTCGGGAGCTGCGGCTTGCGGATCCTCCTGCTGGGTCCCTTCCTCTGCTTCTTCGAATTCCAGCAACGTGATCTCTTCCTCCGATCCTAGATGCATGAGTATGGCATAAGTATTACGAATGCATATATGTTAACAAGTGCATCATGTTTATTGAGTAGGTGCATATCTCTTCTTGTTTATTACTTAACTACCTCTACAATGCATCTACTATGCCACAAACAGTAGCTACTTGTTTCACTCATAACTGGAGTTCTACAAATCCAAACCCAGTGATCCTAGACTTTCTGGAAAGCTTATCAAATTCTCTTCAACTTTGTTATTAACCATTTTTACAGTACACGTCAGTTTCAACATGCAACTCATCAAACTCTAGAATCAGTACGAAAACTATTTAACATGCAATTTAAAGTAATAATACTTCTACTTCATGTAATCATTCGAAATTTGACAACATGGAATCTACCAACAGTTTAAGCATACCAAATACAATTAAGATAATATAATGGTGAAGCCCAAACTATTTATTAAATTGACTTTATTATTTTATTTAGATATCTAGGTTAAATAATAAATATATATCAGATGTGCTTCATAAATTCTCAAAAATTTACAAAGCCTTACTAATGCTATCAAAGGACTACTATAAAAATTTCAGGTCATTTTACTAAGTAGAACATTCTATACAAAAATGATAAGGCAGCAAGGCTTGAAATAGCAAAAATGGAAAATCCTATTGAAAAGTGTCAAGCAACAGATTTCCTATTTTTCTTAACACCCATATGGTACTAGGATTACCTCCAACAAATTTCAGGAATTTTGGACTCATAATTAATTTATGAAAATTCATGCAAGGATTAACTAGTCATAAAAGAAAAATCTATAACTACAAATCTACACATGCACTGGTCCTTAAATTTTTACCAGAGCTCATATATGCTAAGACTAACTTACCACAAAAATTTCATAATTTTTGGAGCACGGGAACTCTAGATATAAATTAAACAAATTTGAATGCATTCAAAAGCACATTTCAAATCCCTATTTAAATCTCCAAAAATTTCTACTGTACAAGTCAAGAACATATTTTTCTTAAATACTACACTTCCTAAGGAACACAACCATATTTATTTCACAAATTTAGGAGCTACCAAACTGAAGCTACAAAAATAACAAAACAACACCAGATCTGGATTTAAATGAGCTAGCCTATTCTACTTCTGTCGCTGACCGGTGGGACCCGCAAGATAGACGACCCCACACGCATGATGACCAAAAGGGTAGTAGTGGCTGCTGTGTCTTTGGCGTGGCGAGCTTCGCCGACGGCGAGTTCGCCGGTGGTAGCGACTACACCTACATGATCTACTCATCCACCCACACCCGGTGGTGGCCTTTGCATGGCCGGAAGAAGCACGGAAGCTCTTCTCGGCGACCATGGCGGACGCAGCGGCGGCGATGGCGTGGAGGTACGCCGACCAACTCGACCAAGGCAAAGCCGGCGAGGAGTGCTCAAACAACACGGTGACGAAGCGAATCTAGTTGGGCGCCCTAGGCGGCATGAGGTGCTCGACTAAACATGGCTACTGGCGGTGGCCATGGCGGGAACTCTGGCAAAGACACACCAGCGGTGGCGCAAAGCGAAGCCACGACTTACCAATGGCGCGGTGTGGGCGCGACAAGGTGGGAAGGTGGAGTAGGGTGAGGCGGAGCTGTGAGTGCGGCCGATTGGAGGTGGGGTGGCGGTGGCGCGGCGAGCTTCGGCGGGCTGAGCTGCGCAGCGATGGCGCAGCCTTGATGAGCAAAGGAGCGCCTTGAGTAGGCGAGTGGGAGCGAAAAGGTCGGCTCGGTGGTGACTTAAGCGCGTCACTTGTGGCTTTGGCTGGCCGTCGATGCCTAACGAACGGGCCCGGTAGCGGTGTCGCGACCTCCAGATGGTGCTTGTGCATGACCATTATTACCACCACGCGGTGGGCGGGCGCTGTCAGACGATGATCGACCATCGAATCAACCAATTCGGTCGGTTCGATTCAGCGATCAAAGGTGCTGACGCGCGACTTCCGTGAAGCTTGATCTTCTAATCCGTGAAGTATTAGTGCACACAATCTACACAAAAGTTGTAGCTCTAAGTACCATCTATAATTCGTCTTAAACGATCAAGACCTAATTCGCAACGGTTAAGGAGAAAAATCGTGCTCAAAGTTGGCTTGTCAGGCTGTCGGTGTTCACGACTTAGCAAAAATTTGCTAAGTGTAGAAATTGTGATTTCTCTGATTTTTGAAACCTAAATTCACACATGTTAGGAGCTGAATCAGTCAAAGACCCAAAAATCAAAGTTGTTCCTTATGTCAAACACTACAACATTGCTTTAGTGAACTCCTCCATGCAAGGTCTCTAATACCTAGTTCCAATTTGGTCAAACATGTCACATTTAACAGATGAAACACATCAAAGCAGGGCTTAATGACCAAACTAGCCCTAGCCCTAAATACCAAAGTTGTTCATGATGATACTCTAAGCATGTTTAAACAATTTGCAAGGTCATTTAAGCATTTCATGTAGTAGTCACTCATAGAGCTATCCAGGTCAATACATGTAATATTACTTGAGTGCTTGATCATGAAGGGTGACCTTCATGAACAAGGTTCCTTTTGTTAACCTAAGTGTAGCTAAGGTGTTTTAGTGACTAACATTACCCACTTGCATTCATTTGCACATGATCATATGCATATGTTCCAAGAAACACGAAATAACAAGCAATGTTTCATATGTTTCGATCACATGTTTCAATTGTAAATGATGATTTATGAATGCTAGATGCTCATGCTCATGTTATGCAAGTCAAGTTATGCAAGGCTAACACCCGAGGTGTTACATGCATCCTGCTGTGTTACATAGTATTCAGATTAGTTGCTCTTTGGAGAGTAAGATAATAGAAGGCCAAAAAACGGACAAGGTAATATTTCACATCAAAGAGAAAATAAAAGAAAAGCCGTCTAAGCACTTTAAAGTGGATGAATAGGACGTGTTGTGGTTTGATGACCGTCTTGTGGTTCCCAAGGATCGAGAGATTAGGAATAAACTCATGGATGAAGCTCACCTTTCTAAGCTATCTATCCATCCGAGAAGTAGTAAGATGTATCAAGAACTAAGACCTCGTTATTGGTGGACCAAAATGAAGAAAGAAGTTACAGCATATGTTGCCAGATGTGACACATGTTGCAGGGTGAAAGCTATTCATATGAAACCTGCCGGTTTGTTGCAACCTTTGTCCGTCCCTAGTTGGAAGTGGGATGATATAAGTATGGATTTTATCTCGGGTTTGCCCATCACTCAAAAGGGACATGATTCGATTTGGGTGATCGTGGATCGTCTTACCAAGACCGCTCATTTCTTACCTGTCAAGACAGATTATCGACCACCTCAATATGCCAAGAAGTATATTGTAGAAATTGTGAGGTTGCATGGTATACCAAAGACTATAGTATCTGATAGAGGGCCACAGTTCACGGCCCACTTTTGGGAGCATTTACATAAAGGCTTGGGAACTAGTTTGATTCGTAGTACCGCTTATCATCCTCAGACAGATGGTCAGACTGAATGAGTGAATGCTATTCTAGAGGATATGTTAAGAGCCTGTGTGTTGTCTTCTAGGGGATCATGGGAGTCATGGTTACCATTAGCTGAGTTTGCGTACAATAATAATTATCAAGAAAGCATCAAAATAGCCCCATTCGAAGCGTTGTATGGTAGAAAATGTAGAACACCACTAAATTGGGTCGAGCCAGGAGATAGAAGGTATTATGGCATTGACTTTGTAGAAGAGGCCAAGAAGAAAGTTTGTATTATTCAACAAAATATGAAGGCGGCCCAATCACGTCAGAAAAGTTATGCTGATAGAAGAAGGAGACCCCTTGTGTTTGAAGTTGGTGACTATGTTTATCTGAAGGTCACGCCAATGAAGAAAAAACGGTTTGGAGTCCGAAGAAAGCTTGCCGCTAGATTTGTAGGACCATACAAGATCTTGGAAAAGAGAGGTCCAGTAGCTTATAAGATAGAGTTACCTGAGACAATGAGTACCGTCTTCTCAGTTTTCCATGTATCACATCTCAAGAAGTGTTTACGTGTTCCGGAGGAAAGAATAGAACCTCGAGGCATCCAACTCAAATCAGATTTGGTGTATCGTGAGCAACCGGTCCGGGTGTTAGACACTAAAGAACGTGCTACTCGAAATAGTATGGTGAAGACATACAAGATACAGTGGAATCATCATGATGAGGGGGATGCAACTTGGGAAACGGGAGAATATCTACAAAAAGCTTATGAAGATTTTTATAACAAATGGTTCGTAACCCAAATCTCGGGACGAGATTTTTATAAGGGGGAGGGCTGTAACACCCCGGTGTTATGCCAGCATTTAGGCACTGCAAATCATGCATATTGTGCATCATCAAGCATCCTAATCATACATGCCTAATCATGTAAATAATAACTGAAACAGTGCTTCAAAACATATGAAACATGCTCGTGAAACATGAATGTTGCATACACTAGTTTAGAGTTATTTTGCCCTAATTATGCTTGCTAGGTTAGTAAAACATGTTTGGCTATAATTGTAAATCATCTAGAATTATTTAGCACAATTTTTGGAGCAAAGTTTGTATTCAAACTTTTGGCAAAATATGCTTTTGAAATTACTATTGGAAAAGGTCAAAAATCCCCTCTATTTAGCTTTTTACTTCCCAATTCAAAATCTATGCAAAATTTTTAGTTGATCCCTAAAGCAAAGTTGTAGAGGACTAAATTCTAAGCAACTTTTATTTTTGGGCCATTTTCAAAGGAAGTCGTTTTCTTGCTCAAAAGGGTATTTGAAAACTGATATTGGAAAATTCCTTGAAAATAGAAATTAAAAAAAATGGTTTCTCTCCTTACTGGGCCGCCGCCTCACTTCTGGCCCGCTCGTGGACTCGGCCTGCAGCGCCGTGCGCTTTGCCCTAGCCCAGCAGCCACTTTGCTGGCTAGGCCCCTCCAGCGCCAGCTTCATTGCCATGCCGTTGCATGCAGCGCACGCGCCTCGATCGCTGGCTGTCGCCTGCTGTGCGGTGGCCGCCATGCGCCGGTGGCGACACTGCTGCATGGTAGCCCGGCCTGCCCTGCCGCGCCTTCCATCGCGCCTACACCTGCCGACCGCGCTGCGCTCCTCTCCACTCACTCCCGCCCGCTCTCTCGCTCTCCCGTGCTCGCCCCTCCTCTCGCCGCGGAAGAGCACAGCGCCGCTGAGCACCGCACCACCTCCGCCGTCGCCTCGCGCGAGCTCCACCGCACCGCCACCGCCTACTTCTAGTCCACAACTCTGCCTCGTCAAGCTCCATCATTTGAGCTCGCGTGCGGCTGCCGTGGTCGAGGTGAGAGGCTGTTGTGGTCGGTTTTCGTCTCCGCACCGCCGTGGCCGAGCTCGCCGGAGCTCGTGCCCGCGCGGACAGCCTGGCTCTACCTTCCTTCTTCCTCCTTCCGCGCGCACCGTGCCCACCTTGCCCTTGCGCATCTTGTGCGCCCCCCATGCCTTTCTGTGGCCGGGAAGTACCCGCACGCGAGCATGCCGCGCCACCGTGTCGTCCGGAACGCCGGCGGGGTGTGACTCCTTCGCCTCGGCCGAGCTGGGCCTAGTGGCCATGGGCCGAAGCCCCGAGCCAGGCCGCCCTTCCCCTTTGCTCGGACTGCATAGGCCAAAAGTGGCCGTGGGCCAGTTGTTTCCATGGGCCGACCCTGTAGTAATAGGAAAATTACGTTTTCAGTTTTCTTTTATTATTTGGGAAGAGAAATGATTTGGAAAATGGTTGTGTACTCATTTTGGCTCCAAATTTATTGAAACAAATTTTGCTAGGTTCCTTGTCACCAGATCTACATGATAAAAATATTGCATGTCATTTTGAGATACTTTTCTGTAGAGCTTTATTTAATCCTTGATATTGCTGATATCTTGTAAAATGTGTAGTAAAACCTATATGTTTCAGAAAAATATGCTTCCAAGTGTGTTATTCTTTTTGTGTAATGTACTTCCTAGGAAAAATATATGTCATGCATGTCTTGTAGAAAAATTGTGAGATGTAGTTCAAGTGACTTTAATGGCTGATTTTTGTTATTTTTGCTAGAGAGCAAAATTTGTATAAAACATGCATGTGATAATTTTTGTACAGAGATTATTTACTGTTTAGAACCTAGGAAAAATACTAAAGCTGTTGTTTGACACTTTTCATAATACAAAGTATTTTCATGCTCATAATTAGGTCCAAGCTTGTTATTTTTGTGTAGGCTATTCCACTTATCCAAATGCCATAAAAATCTGATGATAGACTACTTAGGGTAGCACTGTGCTGTGGTAATTTTCTAAGATTTTTCTAAGCTATAAAAATAGATGTTGCTTTTCAAACCTATTATTAATTTGGGTTTAATCAAATGTTGCCTTATGTGTGATTAAGGAATTAGTGAAGCTTTGGTGTATCTTTGAAGCATTTAATGAGATGTGTTGACTTAGCATATTAGTAGTAGAAGAGAATGCAGTAGATGACATGTGCTTGTAGTACAATGTTCTTGGATGATGTTGACTACCTTGCATTCAAGCATAGCCATTGTGCTCATTTCATCCGATGCACCTTTTGCATAAGCACTTACGCACATGCATCATACAGGATCGCAAACCGAGAACCCAGTCGTCATACCTGAGGAGCCCGAGGAACAGCTCGAGGTGCAGCCGTAGGAAGTGACCGAAGCAGACGAGGAGGACGTTGAGGAACTTCTAGAGTGCCCCGATCACCGTCCGAGCTCCTTCGAGAGAGGCAAGCTCCGGAGTATTTTTCTCCCCGGTTTGCAATTATTAATTAAATACTTTACTTTAATTGATGCATTACGTTCAGGAGTTGTTTGCAACCGTTGCTGCATTATACCTTGTCTACCTTTGTTATACTATATCCTTGTTACCCTGGTATCCGTAGTCGAGTCAATGCTTAGCTGGCTTAGATCGGTAGAAGTCGGGTGATTTCCTGTCACCTGCGAGCTATTGGTGGTTACTTGGATCTGCTTGGATAACTATGTAGTCATGGTATAACTAAGTGTTAAATGAAGTTGAGACCGGACGGAGACTTACAGAGTTTTGGACTATAGTGCTTTCCGTCTGTGTCGATTAAGTACCGACCGTTGTTGGGCCTCGAGTCATGTTGAACTCATGCCTTACATTTAGCTGGCCGAATAAAGTACCTTTCGACCGTGAAGCTGGGAGATTATTCGGGCCGAGTAGATTGCCCGCAGCGTACTGTACCGGAGCAGGTGTGGTAGGACACGGGGGCGAGATGATAAGACCAAAGTACAGTCGGTCAGCCCCCGGGTACATGTGGTTCCTGGCAAACTCGAGCTTCCTGAATAGTTGACTCGGTGACCGATATCTCACTTTAGCGGGTGAGTGAGGTTTGTGTAAGGAATAAATCACCAGCTGGTTAGGAATCGAATCGAATCGCCATCGCTCCTGGATAGTGAGCACTTGACTTGAGTTACTTCATCGTAATAATGATTATGGAACACTTGGACAGTTATAATGAATATGACCCTATGGAAGTTGTTGATGATTATTGGTTATCATTAATTGCTTAATCAAATGTTTCCTCTAGTATAGGTGCAAATGTAGTCGACAGGTTAATAATAATTAACTTGACAATAATGCCTTTGGAAAGGTTCTTGAAATACTAAAAATGCCATTTTCTGCAAATGAGTCAGCTACCCTACTATAAAGCCCTTCATAATCCTTGGTGTCACTTTATTTTCGGTTATGTCGGGTAAGTCTAGCTGAGTACTTTCTCGTACTCTGTGTTTTATTCCCACTTGTTGCAGATGGGCAGATGTATTATGGCCACTGTATCAACTGCCTTTATCCTACGATGGGTGATGCTTAGGACCATGGGCATGGTCATTCCTTATGTCTCGTCTGATGCTTTTGTTGGAGATGATCATTAGCTGACACTGTATTTGAACTCCGTGTGAGTGTGTGTGGTTTTGAACAAATGGCTTCCGCTACTTCTATTTGAACTCGTTTTATAATAACTATGTTTAAACTCTGATGTATCTGTAATGCGAACTTTTATGTAATATGTGATGGTGACCGCTAAACTTATTACGATCTTGACTGGTATGTGAGTTGGTTTGAAATCCTTCGTGATTTCACGGACTACCGGGTTATACGGGCTTAAGTTTGCTAAATCGTCTGCTCTGGCGGATGATTTTCTTACTTAATTTCGTATAATTGATCGGTTCTGTTACACCGATAGTGACACCCTATGTTTTGGGATTTGACGGTCGGGTTTGGATCTAGCTAGCTAGCAGGGGGTCAGCCCAGCATGGATCTGAAGCGGTGTCTTGTGCAAGGATACACTCGTGCATAGGTGGGTTTTAATCCCGGTTGAGAACTGGTTTTAGTCCTGGTACCTTTAATACTGGGTCACGGAACTGGGACTAAAGCCTATCCTGAACTAAAAAAATAGTTAAAATCATCCCTTTACCAACTCAACTGCACACCACACGTGATAAAGTCTTAGGCGCTCTCCTTTTGAATTAACCTATAGGAGACCTTTAGTACTGGGTGGGAGACCTTTAGTCCGGGTTGGTGACACCAACCGAGACTAAAAGGTCATCATTTAGTCCCGGTTTGTAAAGATTTGAGGACCTTAAGTCCGGGTTGATAACACCAACCAGAACTAAAGAGTGACTTTTAGTCTCGGTTGGTATTACCAACTAGAATAAAAGGGTCTTCCGTGCCTATAAAATTTAGACCCGGAACAAAGGGCCTTCCGTGTCTGTAAAATTTAGAACCAGAACAAATACTCACGTTAATATCGAACCCAAACACAGCCGAGACCATTTCTCTACGAGTGATAGGTTCCCAAGCAGTTGTAACTGAGCAGCACGCTGATACATGTGATTCACAATAGCAAAAACAGATTCATGAATGCAAATTATATATAGTAGATCACCAAAAGGAAAGAAAATATTTTACTATTTCCGATTGCAACTGTCAGATTGTAATTTTTTTCGCAAAGGTGATCACACTAAATAGTCGTGGATGATTGTAGGTAGTACGTACATCGATCGGCAACGAGACATATCGTGTGCCGTATAAATAAGTCGTCGTAACAAGATTACCGGCGACAGACAGCCGACAGCCGTTGAATAATACTCTACCTTACATATGGGGCCAGACGGAGAAGGGCAGCGGCACGTCCTTGGCGATGGAGGCGAGGCCGGCGGCGAGGCTGGCGGCCAAGGAGATGATCTTGGAACTGCGCACCTGCTCGCACAAGTGTCCGCCGGCGGCGCCGGCGCAGGCGCTGATCTGCGGTCCGTAGGCCATCGCCGCCGCGAACACCGTGCCGGTGGCCGAGTAGAGCAGCACCTGCACAGCGACGTCGGCGGCAACCAGGACGACCCGGGGATTAATCATGGGCGGCGGCGGCGCATCCTCCTCGTCGTCGGCGTCGCCGCCCTGCTTGTTGCCGGCGACGACCTGTAGGTAGATCGCGGCCACCTCCAGGATCGTCGCTGCGATGTTGGACCCTACAAGGTATCTGCATGCAATGCAATGCAATGCAAAATGGGTGCAGAGAATGAACACAAATTAATTAACAAAAATTATATTACTCGAGGAATATATAATGCATGGAATGGGTATATATCTTACACGAAGGGCTGGTAGTCCTTGAAGGTGACGACGGTGGCCGTGGCGGCGGCGCCGTCATGGAGGCCGTAGATGGTGCACTCGCTGGCGGTGGCCATGACGACCGCCGAGGTGAGCGCCAGCGCCAGCGTGGACAGGCGGAACAGCAGGGTCACCACCTTGGAACCATTTGGCGGCGCCGGGGGGTCGTCCATCACATGGCAGTCGGAACCGTACATGACGACGACGCACGCTGAGTCGCTGAGGATGAGCAAATCAAGATGAATCAAGAGGGAGGTTGAAGCAGCCGCAAGATCGATCCTGGATTTTTTCTTCTGATGACGATAAAATAAAGTCAGATTGATATATAGTGAGGTTTATTTATGGGGATATATATCATACCGCAGCGCTAAATGGGAAGTGACACACACACACACACACATATATATATACGGTAAGTATGATATGGTTATATATACTATACCATGTAAAATAAGGCAATAATTCGTATGGATATGGATTGATCCATTTACATATTTAGAACTGAAATTCGAGTACAACGTTCCCTGAGATACAGCAGGATATAACATGGGCGTGCTTTTGTAGATTAATCTTCATCTCTTCTCTTCTCTTCTGTTGTTTCTGCTTGTATATTTTCTCTTAGTATGATATGGACACAGAATGTGGTTCTTGGTACATACGGTATCATTTTATCCTCCCAACCAGTTTCACCATTAGAGTAAAACAAAGGATAAGCCGGCCAAAGGGTCATAGCAGCTGTGATAAGCCCTAATATAACGTGGACGGTCCTCGTGACCATATATTATTACGCTCATCTCAAAAATCTATGCTGGGGATCATTTCCATGCATTCATCCATATGGCAGCCACATGTCCCATTGTTGGTGCATTATATATATCTTCTTTGATCAACAGATATCTTCGTTTTTAATTTTATTATTATTATTATATATATAACTCTATAGAAACCGCGTCCACGTCACCCAAAAAAAATCATCCGTCCGATCTCCCCTCCCGATGGCTAGGACTGTTTTCGCCGGATTCTGTTAGAGCAGCTTCTCCTTCTTGTGTGCAGCTTCACCGGTTTCTCCTATGTTTTTCTCTAACTTCCTGGCTTCTCATCCGAATCCGGTCAGCCAAATATAAACCCGGCACCTGCTTCTCCTTCCCGATGCTTCTCACAAAAAAAACTCGCCCCCTCCTCCCTCTCCCACCCGACGCTCGCACCTCGCGACCTCGCCCCGACCGCCGCCGACGGCAACTGGCGCGAGCGGTGCACGGCGGCTGCGGCCGCTCTCCTCCTTCTCCTCCGCTGCTCATGCCCCCGTCTTCCCCTCCTCTCTCCCTCTCCCTCTCCCTCTCTCCCGGCGTCGCGGCGTGCCTGTCGGGCCCCAGCGTCGCTGCCTCACCGCACGGCGTGCTGCCTAGGCGCCGCCGCCGCTGCTTTGGTGCACGGCGGCGGCCCCGGCGGAGGCCGTACCCGTCCACGCCGCGGCTCCAGCAGGCACCGCCGGTGGCCGCAGCTGCGGGTTCCTCCCGATGCGGCTTGCTCCTGCCAGTCCACGTCTCCTCCACTGCTCACGAAACCCTAGATGCCTGTCCTCATCTCTTCCCCACGGTTAAGGATGGAGGCGATGGACACAGGTCAAGTGACACAGTGGAGCAGAGCAGCCGTTCAGCAACCACCCAGCGACTTGAACCAGGTACGTACTAGCTATGTTCTTTATCTGATGCATACGAAGATCGATTTGCTTCATTTATGCCTTCGAGTCAGTGCCTGCTGGTTCTCTTATTCGATTTTATATGCATGTAAAGATCGATTCATGTTAGAATAAGGTACTCCGGCAAGTCTAATAAAACCTGGAGTCTACAAAATTAGATGTTTTTTTACTTATATACACTAAGTTATACCCATATCTGAGTGAGATTATAGCCTGCATACCTCCATTATTTCCTTTCAATGAGTTCCTTATTTCTTAAATAGTGTGGATCAACTTTCAGAAATAGGGATACATGGGTGGTTTCTATTAAGTACCAATATATCCTAAAAACAAAAAGAGATGGATGTAGTGTCATATTCAGATCACAACAACTACTCCTATCATGGAGTCATACAATTCTTGCTAAATGAGGTTAAACTGACCATGAAACACATCATTGTGGTATCTTGTGGAGGACATCCATTTTAGTATGTATCAGTTGAGCCTGATAAAGTCTGCCTTGTATGACGTTTGATTGAGGAAAAAAATAGCAAGTGTTTTGTTTCAGCATGTTACTTAGCACTGATTACTTTCTGTTTTTGATATGGTTGACTGTTCTTAAGATAGCAATACTTTTTTGTTTTTAGCGCTACGCCAGCAATGGAACACTACCTTTACCTGATAGAAAGCTAACTTGTGTTGTTTATATTCTATTTTATACCAGCCATGTCAAGGAATTTTACTGTTTGGGTGAGTTATAGTGGTGTGGTGATCCATGAACGTTTTCTATTTATTTCAGTTGTACCAGACTACTAGGACACCATGTCTATAATTTGTTGTCAATCTCATATTGATACATACTGTCCGGCTCATTCATCCTCTCTTTTTTTATATCGATGGCATGTTGGGAAGGCGGGAGAACACTGGAGAACATGGAGCCATGTGCGTAAGATGAACGTGTATTAGTACTCACCGCATCTAATAGGCCATTTGATCCTGATGAGGCTGTTGTTACGTGAACTTCGAAGGAGGTGATTTATTGTTTATTTATTTATAGCCTAATCCAATATCAGTCAATAGTTTATTGACCTCAGTCTTATGGGCCAATGGTTTCTCTAGGTTTATGGTGAATTTGCCAGATGCATCTAATAGGACAAAAAATCTTTGTGTAATGCTAGCCAAGGAAGATTTGGCAGATGACGTTGATCTAAAAGCTATAGCTATCTTGACAGGAGGATACTCAGGTAGTGATTTCAAGGTATAATACTACTAATGCGATGAATTTGTTATGGCACTTAGTTTTACGATCAAATATTGATTGTTGTTAATCTCTTGACTGATTATTTCTAGAATCCGTGTGTTACTACTGCTCATCATCCTACTAGGGAGATTCTTGAAAAGGAGAAGAAGGTTTGTTTTAGCCTTTTGAGTTTCCATGTGATCCCTACTCCTCCGTGTCCTAATAGTATAAGTTAGTAGTAACGGAATCAATGGAATAGAATTATTTTCATACTAGTTGTGTTTGATATATATGGACACGTTCTTTGTTTAATAGAATCCGACCAACGTGGGTGAGCCATTGCTGTGCCAGCTGTCATTTTGTTCTTCTTGCTCATACCTTCGTACGGTGCAGTCACTTTATTTGTTTATGCATCCCTTATACAATTATATCAGCATCATCCAACTGGCCTTTGTCACAGGACCTTGCTAAACGCGGCGCAATGCGGGCAGGACCCCTCGGTTCCCGCGGCCATGGCTGCCCGTTCCCCACTGACACCGCCGCGGGTTGGAGCCGGTCTGGCTCTCTCTCTCTAGCTCTCTATCTCTCTATCTCTCTGGGGCGGCAGCTCTAGCACCCGACCTACAACGTTGGGTCCCTGCGCGCATGTTGTGGATCTGGGGAGTTCGCTCATCGCCCCTGTGTGCTCCTCTTTGTTGGCTTCTGTTGGAGTGAGTAGCGATGGGGATTTTGTCCCTGTTGCTGCACTCTATTGTTCTTCTATCACTATCTCTTTCAGAATCGGGACACCCACTGTTGCATGTCCTGTATGTTGGATTGTTGATGACAAATCGAACAGTCATCTTTTTCCATATATTTTTAGAGCTGGAATTGCTGAAGCAATATGATCTTGACTTGGTAAGTAGTTCCTATAAGGTTGTTATAGCATCTTTGTTGAGCACGAACACTAATTAAATTTGAGGTGTTGTGGAGAGACCTAAAAGGCATTGGCCTTTGGTAGATCAATTTGCACAGCAGTTAGAAAAAAATGGGCATGCTCTTGTCTTAGTACCACAGTCAGTTGGCCTCCTTTCCTTTCCTTTTTCTTTCCATCTTACAATAAGTTCAGCGCATCTTCATCTTCGCTTTTTCCAATGTGTTCCCTTTATTGGTTGCTCTTCAAGGATGTCAAACCGGATAATTCTCTTTTGTGAATGTATAATTGTCGGTGCCTAATTTATTTTACTACTATGATTTGTGTTTACCAAAATAAACTAGCTACATTGTCTATTGCTGAGCCAATTTTACAGTTTTTTTCTATCTATGCCTAAATTAGTGCATGCTGATCAGTAGGTGCAGCTAGCCGTTGTGGCAAAATATTTATCCACTACTGGAATCTCACATTTTTCTATGTGTGTGCCAAAACACACAGAAAAATGCGAATACCATCAGAAAAAATATTTTTCTAACGGTGTACCCTCAGAAAAATACCCACAGAAATATAATGACAGAAAAATTCAATTGTTCTGTGTGTTCGCCGTCAGAAACAATTTTTCTATGGGTGTTACACGCACAGAAAAATTGCGTTAGCCCAGATTAAATTTAAATGTTGTGTGCGTTGATCCTCACAGAAAAAGAAAAGCCTGACAAGAAAATGATTTTTCTGTGGGTGTTACACGCACAGAAAAATTGCGTTAGCCAGATTAAATTTAAATGTTGTGTCGGTCTCGGTTAACGCACAGAAAAATAACAGACCACCAACAGAAAAAACCCTTAACCATGCAGCAATAATTATATACAAACAGAATAGTAGCAACAACATATTAAATATGGACTGTCCATACTATAATTTCATCACAACATAACAGATAGCATACATATAAAGATCCAAATGTTCAGCACATTCATTAATGGCATCCTGGGCTACATATAGATGATGTCCAAATGGTTCGGCATGTTCAACATGAATACTACAATGAATTCACAAATATGGATATCGAAAAAGAAATCAAACTATTTTTTCTTGTTCAACCAATTGTAAACTGCTTCACCTTGCACTCCATCTCTACCTGTAAGAACAGTCAACATGAATACTACAATGATTACACAGGAAAGTAGTCATTTCTGTTTCCTAAAGTATGCAGAAAATGGGAATACAGCATGTACCAGCAAAGGGGAGACAAATTCATTGAACTTGTATGTAACTTCCAAAGGCTTTAACTTTTCGATATAAAGTTTTTTCAAGCCATCAATGATAGAAGTAACAGCAGTCAGAGGTATCTGTTTACATATAACACCATAAAAGGAAAGATCAGCAATAATGATAAATGTGTCATTGACAAAACTAGGGTCAACTGATAGGATTTCTTTATATAGGGAAAGGTCTTAAAATTGGCACAAAAATATCTCTGTTGCTTAATAATGCATAATAGAAACACAAGTACTGAGAGCTATGTTGTCTTACAAACATTTTGGTGGACTGTGGGCTTCCTTTTAGACAACTTACATGCATCATATTGTTTCCAAGCTCGTTAACAGATAAGATACAATTAAAATAAATAGTGAACCAGCTACAGAAGCTTACACAAGCTAAACAAGTAAACTTGCTGCCTTTTCCTTTTGCTAACGTAAAAAGACAGATAATTGATCTATCAACATATGCTCACTAATGAGATAACTGATCTAAAACAATGTAACAAAAAAGCCTGAGAGAAGGAACTCACTTGGAACAAAGAGGTATGTCTATTTTACATTTTCCTCCGCTACACTATCTTTTGGCCTAAATCGTAGATTTGCTAGTTGCATACCTACATGAGAAAATAGAACAAAGAATTAACCAAACAAAAAAAATGGTTTTAACAGGCAGTTTGACATGTACCAAACTAGTAACATACATGAGGTGTTATACTAGTCAGCGCTTTCACAAAAATATCCAAATTATTGCTAAGAAATAAGACATTGTTTCAATCCGTAGAAGCATATAGACCATTTTATTTTAGAGAAAGACATACAACCAATAGAAAGAGATAACAACAGTCATAAACGTATAATCCATTTCTCCAAAAATTAAATCACACCAACCAGATCAATGTAATGATTTTGTTTGGGTTAAAGAATTAATAAGTGCTGCCCCTAGCTGCTACAATTTAAATAAGCTGCTGCTACCATTTGCTGCCCCTAGCTGTAATAGCTGAGCAAGATCATCATCACAGGATGAAAAGCAAATATTTTCATCATTTTAATTCGGAGATAGATGCATGCATCATAATAAGAGCACTTAGTTACAGCCCAAATTAGCATATCTAATTTTTCTCAAAGACACAGTAGCCGGGGCTCAGAAACTAAAGATCTTATATGATATAGTGTAGGACAAGGTTAACTGACAGTAGCCAGGGCTCAAATTGCATACATACTTATCCCATGGACAAGGTTAACTGACAGACCCAAGTCCCTGATACCCTACTGTATTGCAACAAATTCTAAAAATAAATTGCACAGTAGTATAGAACACCAAGCAAACACTAAAGTTGGTCATGCACACATATATAGGTGTCGACAGTCAAATTGTCACACAAGAAAGAGGAGCCAAACCTGATCCAATCTGAACAAACATTCAAGTCCTAACTCTTAGCATCAATCGGAGCACAAAAACAAGCTCAGATACATGTGTCAACTTAGCTAATATATTGAATTAAAAAGTCATGTTCTTCTACAAATAGCAATACAAAAATCACAGAGCTCTATTAAACTGAGCTAATAGAAAAGAAACTATTGGTCATTCCTAATCCATTAGAGAGCAGTATGTCAAAAGCACAAGAACTACATATATTTCACCTGGAGCAAAAGAACAAGAGCAAAAGAACTCGAGAAATGGCTCAGATTTACTCATTATCAGCATGACAACTGCAACTTAATTTCACCTAGAACTTAATTTAATTCTCTCTCTCTAATGGGAATTGAACTGGCCACAGAACTAGTTGCTTGTACTGGTACAAGCCATTCTAGTTAAGCAGCAAACAGAACAAAATATCCCAAGTACCAGCTCATAAGGTGTTAAAGTGCAGAAGTCCTCTAATGAAAACTTGATTCATCACAACCACTCAAGAGTAGTACAAAACAAAAAAAGTCACAAGGCATAGTTAGGGAAGGGGAGAGCAGTGCGGCACGAGACTGGGGTTTCATATCATCTCAGCTCCGCAAATATCACATATCAAAATGATTGATCAGGTTGATATATGCAAGATATTCAAGATACTGTTTTCATAGCATTTCACCTGAAAAGCAACTAGGGTAACAAAACAAACAAGTTAAAATTGTATTTTAACTTTGCAGTAAAATCTTCTTATTACATTACTCCCTCAAATTCAAATATAATGATATTATTTGAGTGGTCCATCCATGTATATTTCTTACATTACAGTAAATTATGTTAGTATAATTCTACTTGTTATTTTCAAAGATGTCAAGTTACTGATAAAAGACAATGAAGAGCTCCCATTTGGATTTTCAAAGATACATGTTCAAGAAATATTTGATGCACTACTAATCGTGAATTATGTTAGTACAGAAAATTCACATCAGACTGACATCAATCCAAGGTATGAAAAATTCAGAGATAAGCATTTTCTCTACAAAGTTAGGCAGTCCAGTTCCAGCAAAGAATGAAATATGATGCTAATTCATAGCCGTCATTTGCATGAGAGAAAGGAAAAAGAAAGCAGTGCAAGACCTCACATCATCGCAGATCAGAGTCATCTAAATAAAAAGCTGGACAACTTCTCAACAAACTGACTGCACCTTTATCAAGTAGTTACTAGAAATTTTTCAGAGCTCTATCATTGCCCAAGACTACTTATAGACAATCCTAGATGAGTTAATTTTGTGTTCCATCTCTAGCAAGTTTAGTCATTTTTCACTTTAGGAGTTCAATAGACAAAAAATATTTGCACATACAGATAGCTAGCAGCTTGGCATACATCTGATTAAAAGTTAATATCAATCTACATAATCTGGTTTACAAGAGCAAGTGATTGCAACAATTCTAGAACAAAAATGTTTTGATTCATGGGTATTGGGTAGTGTATTTCTTACTTCTTACCTGAGCATCTCTGGTTCAAATATATTCTACAAAGTTTAGAGAATGCAAATAGATAGGACACCATCAGCTAAAGCAAGAGCATCAAACAATATCCACAGTTCTAGTAAAGAAAATCAACAACTAGGAAATCGACAACCGTTCGTTTGTTGGAGTCAAGAATAGCTTCCTAGACGGAGGAGCCAACATCTCTGCGTGGCTCATCAAATAGCCTGACCGCAAACAATAGAGAAATCGGTCTGCGTGGCTCATCGCCACCACCACCAACGCACAGCCCACCCCGGATCCGGGAGAGGGAGGGCAGATAAGAAGGGAGGGACAGGGGAGGGAGGGCCACCGCCACCACCACGCCCGCCACCACCACCACCACCACCACCACACGCAGCCACCGGTCGGATCCGGGAGAGGGAGGGCCAGATCCACGGGGTGAAGATGGGGAGGGAGGGCACACCCGAGGAAGAAGAAGGGAGAGGGAGGGCGCCAAGGGGGAGAAGAAGGGGAGGGAGGGCCGCCACCACCACGCCCCATCGCCGGCCACCACCACCACCACCACCACCGCCACCGGCCGGATCCGGGAGAGGGAGGGCCGGATCCGGCCGGGTGAAGAAGGGGGAGGGGAGGAGCGGCCGCCCGTTGGGGAAGAAGGATGAGGGGCGGGGCGCCTGCGGGGGAGGAGGGGCGCTGGGGCTGGGGCGCCCACGGGAGAAGAAGGGAGAGGAGGGGCGCTGGGGCCGGGAGGGGAGGGGCGCTAGGGAAGAGAAGGGCGGGGTGCTCGGAGCGGCGCAGGGGCCGGTTTATCAAGTAGGATTTTCGTGTGCGTGCATGTATTTTTTCTGTGCATTTTCAAGGAACCGACAGAATATGTTGCATTTTTCTGTGAGTGCTGATTTTTTCCTTGTATGTATTGTCACACACAGAAAAATCATTTAATTATTCTATCGGTTTTTTTTCATTTTTCTGTCGGGATATTTTGAAACCGACAGAATAATCATAATTTTTCTGTGCGTGCCGAAAAAAACGCACAGAAAAATTCTTCACCCACAGAAAAATGCGAGATTCCAGTAGTGATCTTCCTCTA
Organism: Miscanthus lutarioriparius; assembly: GCA_904845875.1. Classification (NCBI taxonomy): domain Eukaryota; kingdom Viridiplantae; phylum Streptophyta; class Magnoliopsida; order Poales; family Poaceae; genus Miscanthus; species Miscanthus lutarioriparius. Next base: position 1,948,850 of record CAJGYO010000008.1, read on the forward strand.
TTATGAACAAGTTCAGTGGTTTTGTAATATAAACTTTCCTTCATATTTTTCTTAAAACTTAGCGAATGAGAATAGCAGGTAAAGTTGATCGGTTAATTACATTTTTGCAGGTCTGCATAGGCTGTCCAATATGCTTCCGTTATCAGCAGTAAACAAACCAGGTAACCTGTATGTAGTCTTTAGCTTCAGATCTGTACTGTGATTTTGTAAAGCTAGACAAAATTTACTTGATCAAAGAAGCAATGAGGAGAAGATAACTCAGCTTAAGGTCACTATCTAAGTTAAATGCAGCTAACTCTAACATACTTAGAACAAACTTCTTTGGAAGTTTTGTCTTCTTGCTGATTCAGTTGTTATCCTTATTTTGTCACAAATTGATTTTTGCAGAAACATGAATGCTAATTTGAGTGTCTCATTGTACTATTTTTTTTATCATCGGTGAATTTGCCTTAATAAAGCGATTACCTGAAACCTATCTGTTTAGTGCTACACAAGACTGATTAGATATTGGTTCTTTTCAAGGGTCACAACGTACTCTTCAGTTTTAAATTCTAGCAATCTGATCACCTTTAATTTTGTCCTTTACTTAAAATAGGTTTGCTAACCATACTAGATTATGGCTGACTGGTGATCTTTCTGTGCATGTTCTGCTCTTTTATTTGTGGTTATTACCAAATAGTATATTTAGAATATATCACTTTAATTATGAGTATTATTTGGTTTAGGTATCAATCTTTAGAGAATTTCATACATCATTTACCATATCATCATAAAGATACCACACCTAAGCTGTTGTTATGCTTTACCAACAAGTTATTTGATCATTTTAGTTTCGAAAATTCGGTTTTATGTATGAAGACCCTTTCTCTGACGTTCTACTCCTTTTCTACTCCTTTCTAGGAAAGGTTCAGCTAACTGTGTAGGCCATTCTGTCTGTACAAGCTATGTCTGTTGTGGTTGAGCGTGACGGGCTGTTGCAAGTGTGATGGTGCAGGAGACACTGCCGGACTCTAGAAAGTGCAGCAGCTTCTCGGACAAGCCACAATATCACCCCAAAATTTTTCAGCCGCCCGCTCCCCGCTCCCATTCTATTCCAAGTATCACATACACATCATGCGATTAACCCACACTGATAAACCCCCTAGGCACCACATGAGTATACCATATGAGTATACGGTTTGCTGCATTCACATAGTCACTTTGACACCATCAGCCACACACTATGAGATCCATATTTCTTTAGCTATCAGGCTCTCATGAAACAGGTTCAATGACAAGCTTGTTTACATAGAATGGCCACCGACGTCTGAACAGGAACCTGCTAAACTGATGCAGGTTGCTGTGCTCCACTCCAGCACAGACACCTCGCTGAGCTCAATAGCATAGACCCATATGATTTCACGGTACAATTCACCCTCTCTTTTTTAACAGCAAGTTTACAGTCCGCAACGATAAGAACCACCTGCAAACAAACTTTACGTCTTCTTCTAAACTGCATCTTTGTGTTTGTTATCATAGGATGAAGGATGGGCACTACACAGGCTCTGGTCACGGTTTCTCGTCCTTCACATGGCCCTTCAATTTCCTATTTTTTCCCCTGTCCGCATAGGAGCAGCAATAAGAGTTCCTGTGATTAGATTTGGCTGTGATGCTTCAATTCCATGTGAGGCTGTTTTCCGTACATGTTCAGTGATTCATCGTATGCAGGTAGGTTTCCCATTTGCCAATTGTTGTTGCTTTCTCTGGTACACACAGGTTCTTTTCAGATCTAACTATGCTATTTGTACAGTTCATATCAGCCTTCAATCTATTAGAACGTCCCTTCCTAATTACTATAGGTGACCATGTTTATTTGGTACATGTTAGATGTCCTTGTCGTTCATTCTTAGTCAACCTTCAGTTCGATAAAGGGCGTACGCAGTGCATAGAGATCCCGCGCTGTGCGGGGGTCTGGGGAAGGGTGTTAGTGGCAAGCCTTACCCTCGCCTATGCAATGCGAGGAGACCACGACTCGAACCCAGGACCTTCCGTCACAGGCGGTAAGACTCTACCGTCTGATATGTACCTTTTTTTACACTGCTACCATATCACTATCACATTACTACAATCAGATCTGTGAGGTAACCGTTGTTACATGACCTGATCGCTATCTTGTGCTTGTATATTCAGGTCAAAATTGTCAGTTTGAAGCATATTTCAGCCACACCAGAAGTTAAATTGATGAATTGACAGAACAAAATGTATGGGTCTTAAGGTGCTCATGTATATTTGATTTGCCAACCTTTCCCAGCAGCTTGGCTTTTTGGTTTTGGGGATCAGCTAATTGGTACAAGCAATCACCAGATACATCTTTTAGGTTGATGTATATACCATTAGATAGAGGTCAGCTAATCGACAATCCATCATTTTAGTTTTTTTTTAACAAATTTGGAGATCTAAGATGTCGTGTACACCACACCTAATAAAGTACATCTTTCGTGGTTTTATTGATTCTCAATATTGCCTTTCTTTATCGACTTCACATTCACGCTTGCTTTTTTTAAACTAACACAAACTTGATGGGGTTTATTCTAGTTATTACTTAGTATGCCATTCCTTTGCTACACTGTAATTCCCGTGCCTTTTTGCCTAGCTTCATATGCTTCTTCCAAGATTCTGCTACTACAGGTTCCATATATAATAATCTAAGATAGTCTAAATTAGTATATTTTCTTCTCTACTATTTATGTTGGTTGGTGGTTTATATAGTCCAAATTGAAAGCATAGGAACGGCCTCTTGCTAATTTTCAGTGTTTGTACTTGCAGCGCTGGAGCAGAAATCGTCCATCATGGTATGTTCATCGGCCCAACCTTTCAATTTGGACCAACAGTGCTTCCGGTATACATATAAAATCAACAGAATGCTTCTTTCTACTTCCTTGCGTCTAATAATTTCTTGCTACAGCTGCAGCATCATCAAGCTCAGAGTCATGGTCACCCTAAACATGTGCCCAATCAAGAGAGAATTCCTTATTTGACATATAAAATCAACCTGAAAGAATGACACTTTGAACTTTCATCCCTTCGACCTGCGTCAAATCCATAATAACGGTGTTAAGTTGTTAAAAACACCAGCATGCATGCAGCTGTGATGCATCATCATCAAGCTCTTTTTTGTCAACATGTTTTTGACCAGGGGCAAAAGGTCTTTTTTAATGCCACTTAACACCGTTAGCTGATGGATTTTGATCATGTGTCATATTAGGGATGAAAGTTCAAGTGAGTGTAAAAAGGAACGAAGAAAATTTCAAAGGTGTCAAATAAAAATCTCTCCCAAACAAAGGTCAGACTCCAGAATCCCACAAACCAAGAACATTCTTCTCCTCAACTCATTAACCTAACAAAATTCCATTTTCTCACCAGGTTCCTCCACCTATTGCACATGACCTCCTCCCATGCAGTTCCGGCCATCGACAATGGACAACCACACCCACCTATGCCACCTGCTAAAACACCGCTGCCTCTAACATCAGCCCATACTTATGTAACATATGAATATTATACATATCGCTAGCATCTGCCCAGATCTATGTAATATATATACATTATACATATCCAGCAGTTATCGTACCTTAACTATGTAAATGACCAGCAACCTATGTACTTTGCACGCATTGTAAATACCCATGCATCAATGTATCTAATCTATATAAATACCATCCACCTGTACCGTATCAGGCATCCATGGATAAATTGAGCTGTGATCCTTTGCCCTCGTGCGCGAGGGCGCGCGCCCTTTACTAGTATTGTGAGCAATTGTGTGGGCTTGCAAGTTTGGCAGAGTGCCTAGACTCCTGAATGTGAAGCTGTACTCTATTCTATCGTCAAAAAAAAAAAAAACTGTACTCTACTCTAGTGCTTAAATTACTGTCCTAGTTAGTTAATTAATCCCTGTATGTAACCCTCGTGCTCGGGGATTTACCTACCCTCTATCGTTTGACTGTCTGAGTCTGAGTTTGTTCCGTTGGGGGCCTTGAGTCGGGAAAAAAAAAACAAAAACAACTCATCTCTTGTGTCTATCTCCCAGTGTATGCCAAGTCGCTATATAAGATCAACAAGTTACTGGTGCCGAGTCTTGTCAAAAAATGAAGAATGTAAAAAATAGTTGCTCGTGTTAAGAGTAATTAAACACGATCAAGGTGTGTTTTTTATAATATACAGAATAATCTCATATATTATCAATTATCAATGGACCTCCGTCACCGTTACGCATCCTCTAGCTAGTTGCGTCCAGTCCAGTTCTACTAGCTACATCCAAGTCCAAGACAATAAGATGCATGGTCCACGCACGCATCCCCCCACCTTCAAATTAAACCAGGTTAACCTATTGCCGCCGTCCAAAGAAAAAAGAACAGATGGACTCCAACAACGACTAGGTGTGTTTCGATCAAGTCCACCGCTCCATCATTCTAGCTGTCCCAAAATGTCTTGTATGTTTTTTTTTTATACAGTTTGCTCGTTCTCATTTTTGATTTTTTTTTCATCATAACACAATATTATGAAAATACTAATTTCCAAGAGAGATTAGATGTTGTTTTCATACGGAGAAGTTAACGCTCAAATTTGGAGTGTTTTTAATCGACAATGAGTAACAAGTTGAGAGTGAAATCCACTGGCAATAATAAGGTTGTCTTAGATAAGATAGGAATGACGGCAGGGTGAGATTGCACCCAGGAAAGAAGGGGAAGATGGAGATAGAAGAAACACATGCACACAACATCAAATATCATTCTTCTTGTGATTTCAGGAGTTGTTACAAGGGTGTGCCATTTATATTGTGGTGCCAGTTTTAGACCCTAGTAGGGTCACTTCTTAAGTTCTTAACCTAGCTTCAGCTGGTTATGCGTATGGAGAAATACTTCTGAGGTTATTAGAGGAGGATTCACAAATAATTGGAAAAAGAGGCTTAAATTAATTTTTTTTTTGTAATTTTTCTTTTAAACGAAAAATGATAGTGTCTTAAATGAGTACGGGACCACTAGCACGAGAAAGCCACTAGCATGCCTCTAGCTAGTATATGTGGGGAGCGTGGGACGGCCGATGCACTAACTTTAGAGTGGATGTATAGCGAGGAAGAAAACAATATTACACCAATATATGTACTTCCCATTCAAAACGTGGTCTCGGGGAAACGGTCAAGAAAGGTTCTAAAATCCGGTACCGTTTCCATATTTAAGGGTCCCGTTGCCATTTCCGTTTCCAAAAACACGATAAAATCTTGAAAACAACCCTGATAAATATATTAATAGCACTAATTCCTATTTCCACTTTAGTCCCTAATTCCCTATTGCCTACAATCTTCTTTGTATTTTGGCAGCCAGGTAGGCAGGCAGCACGGTTCGTCTACCTCTCCTCTATCTAGCCCTACCATGATTTGGCTACCTGTGGAAGTCAGAGAAGTCAATGCCACGTCCGCGTCAGCGTCACACAGGCCAACGATCCCAACCAACTTGTGAAGTGCAGCACAAAAAGATTTCGAGGACCCGAGGTTGACAGCCTCGTCAGACTCCTCCGTCCAAGCGGCTGCCTCCACGTGTCCGGCCCGGCCCCCGTGGCATCTCTTCCTTCCCTTTCCGTTCTCACGGGGAGGGAGAGAAAATAAAATACTACCAGTAACCTTTCCTTTTTCCCCCCGAAAAAGAAAAAAAGGGGGCAAAGTTCAAGTACACAGAGGAATCCCATTCCTTCCAGCGGAAGAAAGCAACTGACATGTGGGGTCCGAGGGCAGCGAGGCCCACAGCTCGCGAGGAGGAGGTAGCCGCAGCTCGGGTGGGCAAAAAAGGCATCTTCTTTAGCCATCGTCCGTCTCCCTCCACTCAGGCGGGTCCATTCTTCCAGAAAACCCCCTCCGGATCCCTGGAATCACGGAGCAGGAGTCCTCTCTCTCTCCAGAGGGAGGAGGAGGGAGAGAGGCGGAAGAGCAGAGCAAGCACCAAGCAGCAGAGGCGACGCGACAGGGGGAGGGAGCCCAGGAGGTCTCGCGACTCCCGAGGCGATCGTCGAAATCCCCCAGCCATAATTCGTCCCCGGTACCGACTAATCTCCCGCTCCCGCTCCCGCTCCCGGTTCGACCCCCTGCTGCTGCGGGCTGCTTGCCCAGCGCTTTAATCTCGTGGTGGGTCTGTTCCGGCTGGTAGTTCGAGCACTCTCTTGCTTCGCTTCGCTTCGCTCCCTGCCGCGCTGCGTAAAGCCTTCGCTTTGCATCAGCGATTGTCTCCGACGCGATTGCATCTGGTTTCCCTTGGGTTCTGCGTAGATACATAGATAGATATTTTGCGTTGGCAACTTGGCGCAGATATTTCCGTGTCCAATTACGGGGTGGTTCTGGCGCTAGTGGTGAGGAAAGTCGTTAGGGGCTGGCCGCCTGATTGCTGACCTTATGAAAAAGAAGTTTCTCGTGTTAAATCTGCTAGGACGCTTGATTCTTTTATTGTTGTTGTTACTGTGATTCATGGCCTTAGTAGGATGTCCCCAATCATTGAACTGTCGAGTCTGAATGGGTTAATGATGCCAATCGTGACAGCATAGCTAGGAGCCATTGCACTGTTCTGTGTCGCTGTGTGAACCAACAAATCTCCGTTGTCTACAGCCACTAGGATGTTTGTTCGCTAAAAATTTGCTGAATTTTCACCGGATGTAATTCAATTTCCATGGGTTTCGGTCAAAAGTTCTTGCCTTGTATTGTACATCTGTATCACATCACGGGGCCTAATAGCGTCCCCACTGATTATTGTGGTTCCTACTCCTGTAAACAGATACTATCACTGGACTGCATAGAAGCCCGTTGCTAAAGTCAGACTAGGTCGCAGTTTAATCTGTGATATTAATAATCATTTCCATGACAGTACTACTTAGATATTGTTGCATGTTAAGCTCTCTCTGCGCCATTTATATTTATCACATGATTTCCAATCCTTCTTGCATCAGCAAAAGGTTTCTCTTTGCAGGGATATGAACAACGGAACTTTGGGTTTTAACGAAGCTAGATGATAGTTTGGAGTAAGCATTTCATTCAGGATACAATGGGTGCCTGCTGCTGCTGTTCATCAAGGGCATCTGAGTCAGATAGAGCACCAGTGCATATCTATGTATGTGTAACCTGCTTTTTCTTACTTTTCATGTCAAAAGATTCCCTCAATTCTCAGCAAGTATTTATGTCACCCTTACCCTTAACTGCAACGGTAACCTGGTTTCTACCATGTCTCACAAGTCACAATGCTAGAAGTTGAACAGCTGTGTCTGTATAGAAGTTTTGATGCAACAGAAGGAATTATAGCTGTATCTGTATAGAAGATTTGATGCAACAGAAGGAATTATTTTACTTGTGATGTGAATCTCCCTGTTGTTCTTATCAGTCCTTGGTAATCAGAAATACAAACCATGCCAATATCACAGTTGCTTTAATATACCTTATGTGATGGTCACTTCCATATGCAAAAAAGGGAGAGAGAAAAGAACATGACTGAAGCTGACTCAGCACTAGCTTTGTGTTTGCATCTAATCTTTTGTGCTGCAAAATTAACTTTCCTTTTGCATTATTCAGCATCGACAAAATCCTGAGGAGCATGAACCCCTGTCTTCAGCTGTTGGTGGACCATCTCCAACTCCTGCTATAGTTGCAGTTGACACAAATCTTGATGCATCCTCTCTTGACATTTACCGAGCACCACCTGCACCTTTGCCTTATGATGTTTGCTTTGCAGTTGCACAAAATCCTGGTAAAGAAAATATTTGACTAGCTGTGAGCATGATTGATGATAATCAATCTCTAATGATTACTGATTTCAAATTCATGTGTAGATTTGGAGAAGTCAGACATTAAAATCAAAACTGACGGAAAGCAGTCCCCAAAAGTGGATGAATTTGAGTCATGCAAAAAAGGTGCCCCTGAGGATAAGGCTGATGAGGAGGATGTTTGTCCAATCTGTCTTGAAGGTTTGTTTCTTATGATCATGGGAACAGCAACTTTTTACATTGACATGCCAGGATTAGAGCTGAAATACCGTATTGTTGAATAGTATCTTTACCCGGTCACTTTTTAACTTGTGGAACTTGATTCACATGTACTACTGAAATACCGTATTGTTGAATAGTATCTTTACTCGGTCATTTTTTAACTTGTGGAACTTGATTCACATGTACTCACTACTTTTACTATAGTCCTGCATTCTTCTTGTTACTAGGCTTAAGAATTTTGGAATGCTAGTGGTCCTTTCAGTTGAAATATAAGTAAATTACTATTCTTAACTCTCATATGTGGATATGCATTCAGTTGGATGAGACATGAAGTGAATTGCATTTCTGAACTAGGTCGTTAAACAACTGCTGCTGCTGTGAATTGTCTTTTATAGATTGTAATATGTATTTCCATCATTTCTTAATGTATTTGCATTCTCGGCATGTATGATATGCTCTAGCAGTTCAGTAGTTGGTAGATGCATATATAATGGAACCAATGCAAATGGCTCGGTACCTGTTGAAATTCTTTGTTCATTCTGTCGCCTGTTATGAATGGTGATTTGGACTGATGCATCAGCTGATGATGCCATTCTGAATTTTCCAAACCAGAAGACTTCACTTATAAGCTGTGTCTGCCCTTCCACTAGAATATGATGAAGAAAATCCCCGTTCGGTGACCAAATGCGAGCATCATTTCCATCTGTGTTGCATACTTGAATGGATGGAGAGGAGCGAGACATGCCCAGTTTGTGACCAGGTTAGCACAGCAATTTAATTCAGTGGAAGGACACTGCTACGGCAGTAAATTAAATGGATGCTTTTCTGTCGTCGTTTCCTGTAGATAGGGTTTCAGTTGAGACACGCAGCCACAGCAGAGTAGATTATTTGCTTTTTTTTTCTTTCCTTCTAAAAGCTTGATATGTAACTGTCTCTTGCAGGTAACTCTGATAGATGAGATGTACGCATAGCATTGTTGACCGTGGTGGATCCATTCTTGGCGGCCCTGCAGCGGCGGTGCCGGTTGAGTTGGCTTGACGCTAGGATTCTTTGGTGGGGGAAGTAAAAGCAGCAACTACTCTGCTCTTTGATTTTGTTCAATTCTGGTCTGGTCTGGACGTCTGATGGAGATGCTAGTTGGTTGTGTTTTGGTAAAAATAATTTATAGAAGAAAAAATGACATGAAATGTGCTAGAGTCGTCTTTACCTTGGGTGTGGAGCCTTGCTGTTTATGGATGACGGCAGAAGGGTTACAGAAAGTGCTTGTTAAAGGTGAAAACCCTGAGATTTGCTGCCTGGTTTCCTCTTACTTGGTTTGTTCTGAATTTGCGGTGTGCGTGTGTTCTTCCTTTTTCGATCCGGTTTCTCAGAGTGAGTCAGTGTCTGTGTGGATTATCCATCATGCGCTGGGCAAGTGACAGGGAAATGCTGATTCTAGCATCAGGTTCATCTGTACAGTCAGTCCGAAATGGTGACAGGTACAAAGCAGGTTCTGGCTTGTAGCATATGTATGTATGGTTCCTTTGAGCAATCCAAGCTGCTCGAGCTTCTTGTATGGTACATGCATGATGCATCCTCCATCTATTTTTATTAGTCCGGGGAATTTCTTCGCTTGTCCTTGCTTCTAAAGCGACGCATGGCGTTCTGCTGCTATGCTTGAAAGGCTTTTTTTTTTCCCGAACGAATCTGTAAGGACAAGAAGCATGCAAGTATTTATATATATATTCAAAATACTCGCTACTATTTAAATTTGGAACATGAACAGCGCACGAGCACTCACCTAGGAGTGGCTCAGTCAATCAAACTTTCTCACTATTCAAGCACTATTTGGAGCACTTGTGTGGATGCAGGATGCGTGCCTGATTATTAAGTGCGTGATTAGGTATATGCGGATTATGAGTATGCGTGTAGTTCTCAGGATCTTTTATAGGCTGGCGAGATCAAAGCTTCAGCCGGTCATGCGACTATGCTTGTGTCAGTCCTACTCGGTACTCACCATATGCATCACTGGATTGCTTCAGAACCAGGCTAACCCGGTCTTCTCCCTCGCTATCCCAGCCACGCACACACATGACTCGGGCTCTATCGTCTCCCCAGGCAGTTCCATCCGAAGAGAACACTTCTCTACACACGTAGGGTTCTCTACAAACGTCGCTATCAGGGGTAACACGAGAACAACACACGCAAAGATTTTCCCTCTAGGGTCCCTAGCACAGAGACATAGCCCCATATGAACGAGCTTAAAGAAAAGCAGGGATTAAAATAGGAAAGCTTAATTCATTTCCACAGAACAAGCTTACATACGGTTTTCCCTTTCGAGAAACCCCAAGCACTTAGCACAAACTTTAGGGATTATCTTAGAAGCGCAGGAAGCTCACGGGGACTTCCTTTATTCTCTGTTTACAACGGTGGTGGAGTAATACAATGATAGTGGAGGATTAGTACTAAGAGTGGATGAACTCAGAGTGCTCCTGAGATCGTGGTCTTCATGGTGTATGTGGAAAAGTGGAAAGGTGGCTTCAATGGAGGTATTGCTGGTGGTGGTCAAGAAAAATAAGGCCTCAACAAATATATTAAATGGGTTGGTTTGAAAATAAAAATGGATTATATAGAATATCTAGAGAAGTAGAATTAAGTGTATTGACAGAACCAGTTCGGTTAAGAATTGTTAGTAAACAATTTGAGAATGCTTGAAAATATTCAGGGTATAAATATATACATCAGGGAATGTATATCATTGGAATAAGAGGAATGACAAGGAAAAAATTAGGAACCAAGGTTTTAATAACTTTATTAGATAAAAGATGGAACTCAATAAATAAAGCAGCATTAGGATTTTTAGATGGAGATATGAACAAAAACATGTAGATAACATATATAGCCCCAGATTTAATAATGTCAGTAAAAGAATTTATAGATAAAATGACATTTGGTTTTCAAACCAAAGGCTATGAAGACTTTAAAGGAACAAATTTATTAGTAAGCATAGAATTCATAGGAAGGTTAACCAATAGAAGTGGAACCAAATATAAGGTAAATGTGAGTAATGTTATAGAAAGTATGTAATCTAAAGAAATAAAATTTATGAGTCCTCTGGAAAAAAGTTTTGAAGAAATGGCAGGAGAAGGATGGAATATAAGCTTGTTAATAGAACAAAATTTTTTAAAACAACCTAAAGATTACATAAGCTATAAAAAATAGAGGGATGACTAGTATTAGGTTTGTAGATTATAAAGAACAAAGTTTAGATGATTTAGAAACATCCAGTTCAGAGTCAAAATTAGAAGAAAATAGAAGGCATAGCGTATGTGAATTTATGGAAAAATTAGATATAGATAATGAAATAAAACATTATGAATAAAAATTAAGCAAAATTCATGATGAATACAACACCTCTATGATATGCCAATGGTATGCTATAAGAGAAAAAGAACTTTACTTTAGGCGAGAGTTATATAGACTTAACAACATCAAGAAAGATAGAGAGTTAAATAATAAGAAATCCAACGTCCCAATAAAGAAAAATGAATATGTGTCAAAGCTAATAGAAAATAAGGTAAGGAAAGCCCAAAAAGATCAGAATATAGCAAAGATAAGATAAAAGACATAGAAGATAATGATATAAGCGAAGAAGAGCAATGGAAAATTAATAATAAGCTTTTACAAGAAAGGTATGAAGAAGAAGATACGATTGAGATATGTAGTAATAACTCAGTAACTCATAAACTCCTTAGAAAATAAAGAGTTACATAAAAATAATGCTATAGAAGCAATGAAAGTAGATCCAAGTTCATAAAAAAGAAGACGGGGTCCGAAAATAAAGATAGAAGGAGAAAAGAGAGACCATCTCGAAAACCAGGAACTTGGCCACCAGAAAAAGAAGAACCTGATAATATAAGCATATGGGTTCAAAAAGAAGAGAATTTGAAAAGACGGTTCAATTCCAAAATTACAGAAGTGATGGTGCTATATTAAATTTAGCAGCACATGATCCTATAGATTGGTCAAATATAATTAGCATATGGAAAGGATTGATAGTAAAAAATATATACAAAATTAGCATAATATTGGAAATAGAGTAGAAGATATGATTACATATTTAGAGACATTTTTAGGAGAATCAGTCAAAGTTTTATAGGAATAATGGATAGAAGCTTTTCCTAATTTTACAAATATTATATCAAGCATTGTAATAAGTGAAGATCCTGAATTAGGATATACTGTTTTACAGAATGAAAGATTAAATGAAATAGAAAAATTGTCACTAACGAGCTAGATAGGAATAAAAGAATTTTCTCAACACTATTTGTATAATGCTACGATGGTCGAGCAAGGCCATAACTAAGGTATAGTTGAAAGATATTTTAATAAATTACCAGATCCTTTACGTTCTATGATATTTAAAGAATATAAAAAAGAAACTAATGGTAAGAAATATAATCTCTCTCAGGCTATAACATTTGTTTTCAAACAATTAAGAAAAATATGCACGAACATACAAGCTCAAAGATCAATGAAACAATCATATTATAATTTATACAATAAAATAGTTCAAATACCATTGACGTATGGAGAAGAGAGATCTAGAAACAAGAAATACCCTAAGAATTATAAGAAAGAAAATGTAAGGACAAAGAAACGCTATTTTTTAAGAAGATCAGACAATAGAGCCCCTTTCCTACACACAGAGAAATGTAAGAAGATATAATCCTAGAAAAAATTATGATAGTACATGTAGATGCTTTATTTACAACTCGCCAGATCACTTAAGCAAAACATGTCCTAATAAAACAAGAAAACGTATTACAATAAGCAATAAGAACAAGAAAAGGTTCTAATAATAGATAATGTGAATGAAAATATTTTAGTCTGTGATGATGATTTAATGAATGATGAATCGATATACTCAATTATAGAGACAAATGAAATACAATATGATGAAGAAAAAGACCAGCATGCCATGATATATATATATATATATATATATATATATCACAAAGGGATCATACAAATTTCCTACTACATGGACTTCAGACTCATGGCAAAATTATGAAGAGTTGTTCGTAAAAAACACGAACCATGATAATTGGAGAATTTTCAGTGAAGCAAAAGAATTAGAAGAAAATACCAAATTTAGTCCTGAATATTATATGATGTACCAAAATGAAATAATAAAAGTATTCTTGCGAGAATACTATAGAAAATATAGTATAACACAAAGAGAAGTTGGAAGACTAATAAAGCCTAGCTATGGTAAAGAATGTCAACTAAGAAAAGAATATCGTGAATTATTGTCCTCGTATGAAATATGGCAACCTAAAGATGTGGACAGCGAAGAAAATATTGAGGATTAATAAGAAGAGTCAATACAACCTCAGTTCAATAACAATATATATGTTTTACAAGAAATATGTTCCCAGTGTTGATAAGGTGTTATCACCAATTTGACCGGGGGTAGATAATACAACATGCCACAATTCTTGGATTGATCATTCAGGCGTGGAAGACCATACCCAGGAAATCCAAAAATACACGTGAAGATAACACGTGACAGAGGACAGCGCAAAAGCATTATACAGTGGCTCTGTTGTAGCCAAGACAATTATTGAGGACCGTAGCACCGTTCAGCTGTCTAAGCAATAGTAAAGATGAATAATTGAAGACTTCGCTTTGAAGGCTCCTTCAGAAGATAAGCGCGAAGGACGCTCCTGAAGGCTCTTCCTGCTCTATAAGAGGAGAAGCCGGGCACATGCATTGATCACCAGAACAAGAACCAGAATTGGAACCATAACCAGAACCACTACGACGACCACCACCAGCAATACCTCCACTGAAGCCACCACTCCACTTTCCCACGTACACCATGAAGACAACGATCTTAGAAGCACTCTGAGTTCATCCACCCTTGGTACTAATCCTCTATTACCGTTGTATTACTCCACCACCATTGTAAATTAGAGAATAAAGGAAGTCCCCGTGACCTTCCTGCGCTTATAAGGTAATCCCTAAGGTTTGTGCAAAATGCTTGGGATTTCCCGAAAGGGAAAGCCGTATGTAAGCTTGCTCTGTGGAAATGAATTTAGCTTTTCTATTTTAATCCCTACCTTCCTTTAAGCTCGTTCATATGGGGCGACGTCTCTATGCTAGGGACACTAGAGGAGAAACCTTTGTGTGTGTTGTTCTCGTGTTAGCCCTGGTAGCGACGTTTGTAGAGAACACTGTGTGCGTAGAGAAGTGTTCCCTTCGGGTGAAACTGCCTAGGGAGACGATAGAGCCCGAGTCATGTGTGTGCATGGCTGGGATAGCGAGGGAGAAGACTGCGTTATCCTGGTTATTAAGCGATCCAGTGATGAATACTATGAGTAACGAGTAGGACTGACACAAGCATAGTCGCATGACCGGCTTAAGCTTTGGTCTCGCCAGCCAGCAAATGATCGTGAGAATTACACGCATACTCATAATCCACATATACCTAGTCACACACTTAATAATCACGCACGCATCCTGCATCCGCTAGAAGTGCTCCAAATAGTGCTTGAATAGTGAGAAAGTTTGGGTGCGTGAGCCATTCCCAGGTGAGTGCTCGTGCACTGTTCATATTCTGATTTTGAATAGTAGCGAGTATTTTGAATAGTGCCACGAATTTGAATAGTAACCATTGAATTTGAATAGTGCTATGAATAGTAACTCAAGAATTTTAGATTCGAATTTTGATTTTGAGTTTTTTTAGTGTAATCGACCCCTTCGTAACAGTGGTATTGTCGGTGTTTCGAATCATCGACTAGTAAATTTGTGATTTGCATGTCTGGCCTAGATGGTGTGCTCGGAGGACACAAGAATTTATATTGGTTCGGGTAGAATGTCCCTACATCTAGTCTATTGCTGCTCGGGTTACCGGCACTGCCCGTCGGGAGCACCCTCAGCGGGCGCCCAGCCGCCTTTCCGCTCGGCAGTGGCTATGAGAGAGGCCCCGTGTCGCTGCTTGTTCTTCTTCTTGTTCGAGCGGTTGGAGGCGCCCTCGCCGGCGTCCTCATCCCGCTTCACTTTGCCCTTAGGGCGGTCAAAAATCGCTCCGACCGCCTCCTCACCTAAGTCGTGGCTGGTCGCTATAACGAGGAGCTCCTTGGTGGTCCAAGGGCCCTTGAGTCCTAGATTGTGGATCAGGGACTTGTAGGTGGTCCCAGACAGGAAGGCTCTGATGATATCAGCATCGGCGCCGTTGGGCAACTCGTTGCATTGCCTGGAGAAGCGTCAGATGTACTCGTAGAGAGTTTCCCTGTACTTCTATCAGCAATTCTTTAGATCCTAGGGGTTCTTAGGGTGCATGTAGGTGCCCTAGAAATTTTCCGCAAAGATCTCCTTCAGGTCCG
This sequence comes from Miscanthus lutarioriparius, assembly GCA_904845875.1. Taxonomy (NCBI): domain Eukaryota; kingdom Viridiplantae; phylum Streptophyta; class Magnoliopsida; order Poales; family Poaceae; genus Miscanthus; species Miscanthus lutarioriparius. The sequence goes on from CAJGYO010000008.1 coordinate 1,964,215, forward strand.
CCCAGCTTTGAATCCGGTTGGGCGGAAGGTGCTCTAGCCATATTCATGCCGAATCAGCCAGGAACAACGGGAGGTTGTGGATAATGAAGTAATCACTATCCACACCATTGGCTTGACAAGCAAGTCGTTAATCCTTGAGCCATAGGCTAGGGTTTGTTTCCTCATAGTATTTTGGGATGCTGGTCGGTGGTTGATACCGCGGCAGAAAAGCCACATTGAGGATGTGCCGGCCAAAAGCATGGGCCCTAACAGATCAGGGCTTGGGCTCTGGTCCTCACCACTGTCATAGCGTCTACCGCGACAAGGGTGGTAGCCACGGCCGACCTCCTCTCTCTTGTCCCCCCGTCCGCACCTATGGGCGTCCAGGGTGTTACGTGCGTCACGGTTGGGGCCGAGACGCTCATGCACTGGGACCATGGCAAGCCCCCGCCATCGCACGTCGCCTGGTGGACGGATATGTCCTAGCCATGTCATCCCGAATACACACGTTGACTGGCATCAAGCTCATGTCACCGAGATAGCGAGCTTTCCGCTTGCTACGCCGCCGCGTGCTCGAGCAGCGTGTGGATCTCGCGATGGGCCTATTGGTATTCTAGTGTCGTGGGCTCCGAGAGTCCTCGGAGCAAGGCCACTATGGCAGCTATGTTCTAGCTTGCTTGGGTGAAGTGCGGGAGGCTTCTGTCGTCCTTGATGATCCTCCAGTTTACATCGTGGGCGATGGTGCCTACACGGCCACCGTCTCCGTGGCGTTCGATCTCGTGCTCGAGCTGCACACGCTCTTGGTCTAGCTAGAGTTCCTTGTGCCGTGCCCTCAGCTGCTCCACCCGCAGGTGAGGCAGGGCCCCTGCATCTCTCTCGACCTCATCATCGGGGTCATCCATAGGAGTAGCCCCTCCCTCGTGGATGCTTTCAACGCGTCCCTTGGGGGTGCCTGCCATGAAGCATTCTCATGAGGGGTGATGGCTTCCCCTGCTAGGGTCAGAGTCAGAGATCTTCTCTGAATCTCCTATGAGAAGGTCATGGAAGGATTCCGCGACGTAGTCCATCATACCCATGAATTCGTCATCCATGCGGGACAGGTGCGTGCGCTGTGTCGCAAGATGACCAATGGTCCTTGTGGCATTACGCTGACCAAACGGGAACACTATCAGGGTGCTCTAGGTGAGGTAGTCCGAGGAGAGCGGTTTCCCTCTAGCAAGTTGTGTTATGACGTTGGTGAACGAGAAGGTGAGGCAACGCAGGTCCTCCTGGGACAGTCGGGGTCCTAGTAAGGCATCGAGCTGGTGCTCTAGCCTCCCGTAATCAAAGCTGAAGAACTGGTCGCTCCCAGAGGCACAGGCCTCTAGGACGTGTAGCTGCAGCTCTTCGAGGGCCTCGATGGTTGCGTCGAGGCTGGTGGAGCGAAGAAGTTGGATGGGGCGAGAGCCCACGCCAGCTCTCCCTCCACGGTGATGAAGAAATCTAGGCTCCCAAAGCGCACGTGCACGCTCGGGACCTAGCTAATGCCGTGGCTAGCCATCCATGACCTATTGTGGACAACGAGACATGCAAAAGGCCCCTACCTGACGTGCCAACTGTCGGTGTTTTGAATCACCGACTAGTAAATTTGTGATTTGCGCGTCTGGCTCGGATGGTGTACTCGGAGGACACAAGAATTTATACTGGTTCGGGCAGAATGTCTCTATGTCCAGGCTGCTACTACTCATGTTACCAGCACTGGTTTGTAGTAGGGGTTACAAACAGGCGAGAGAGGGAGCAGGTCCTAAGTCTCTAGTGAAAGGGTCGAACAGAGTTGAGTCTCGTTGAGCTCGTTCAGCCGTGCCCTTGGTGGGGCATCCTACTTCCCCTTTTATAGATGAAGAGGAAGGCAAAGGTTACATGAGAGAAAGAGAGAGAGAGAAAAGCCAGGAGGAAAAAGGCCTCCGGGGTCGTGGTGCCCTTCATCTCCTTTACACTGGTTCCGCCGGTCCTGTAGATGATGATGGGGACAGCTCCACGTCGTGACCCTGTTCACCACTAGCGCTATATGCGAGTGTCGTCAGCCGGTCGTGGCACTCCATTCCATCTCGGCGGGCGGCATGGTTAGCAGATACCCCCATCGAAAGTCATACGGGGATTACATAGCATAGCATCGGCACGCCCGACACTGTTGGCAACATGAGTCCTCAGGTATGACCCGTCGTGGCCGCGGGTCACGTCAAGACACACCTACTCCTTTCTGGTATTATAAGTTTAACCCTAGGTTCATAGTCTTACACTCGTAGTGGTTGGGGCCGGTACGGATCCTCATCGGGCGAGGTGGAATCCCCCTTCGAGGGGTCTGGCGAGGCGTAGTCCACTCCCAAGGGGTTGAGCGAGATGGAGCCCGCGCCCTTAGGTTCGGGTGAGATGGGGACCGCGCCCTCAGGGTCAGGCGTGACAGAGCTCGCGCCCTCAAGGTCGGGCGACATGGAGCCCATACCTTTGGGGTCGAGCGAGACCAAAATACGCTCTTGACCATCCAGGCAAGTTAGCGTTCATGGCCATCAACTTTCTTCTTCTAGGTATCCCTAATACTGATACCCAACAGGTATGGCTGGGGATCGTAAGGGAGAAGATTAGGTTAGCCTGATTCTGATGCCAGCCTGTGATGCATACGGTGAGTACCGAGTAGGACTGACGCAAGCATAGTCGCATGACCGGCTGAAGGTTTGGTCTCGCCAGCCTATAATAGATCCTGAGAATTACACGCATACTCATAATCTGCATATACCAAATCACGCACGCATCCACCATCCACCATAAGTGCTCCGCATAGTGCTTGCATAGTGGGGAGAGTTTGGGTGCCTGAGCCACTCCCAAGTGAGTGCTCGTGCACTGTTCATATTTGAATTTGAATAGTAGAGAGTGTCGGATATCGCAAGAAGTGGTACCCTAAGCAAGAACCAAAAATATTGCTTAGACCTTGCAAAAATCAAAGCCGAAAGACTACCGCAAGGTCTCAGCAGATTTCTCAGATTCGCCCGAGGCCTTGCGCTGAAGCCTCATGCGAAAGGCCAAAAGTTCCCTGCCCCGCCGAGGCCCTCTCGCCGAGGCCCTCTCGCCGAGACCCTCTCGTCGAGGCGCCGCCCCGAAAGGCCTTGGACGGGATGCCAATTCTCTTATTCGCTCGAGGCTAGGCTCAGCAAACAACCTCGTTACCTCTGTCCCGACCGAACTCCTCTGACAAAATGTCACGTCCGGGTTAATGCGCCCGACTACTCCCGCAAACATCAGCCGCACGTGGGTACAGTGCGGGCAGAGCGACCGACGGGATGGGAGACCGGGCGCAGCAGGGGTTACCTGCCACTGTGCTCATCACTGTGCTCCCTACTGACACCCGTACTGTCTTATGCTACCTAACCCCTGCACTAAGGACAAAGCGGCGTGGTAGGTCAAGTCCAGGTCCCTGTAGTATTAGCAACAGCAGAAGAGCACAGCTGCTCGTTCTCTACCTTGTTCGAGACCCCCCGGCAGGGCCTCGGACGTACTGTTCTTTCTTCGCCTCGGCCGAGGCCGGGCTCGTCCTGCATCCTCGTCGCCTCCACCTCAACCATCCCCCTGGCAGGCTGTCCCATCCATTTAATGCGCCCGAATGCACCCACTACGTCAACCACGACTGGCAGGGTACAGCAACAGGAGCAATGGGACAACGGTCAAATCTCCTTTTTTATGATGCCCTGCACTTTTCCACCTAAACCAGGTCACTATAGCCTCGGAATCAGTGCATAGGCCCAACTGCTCCCTCCAGGACCTCGGCAAATCAGGCCTTGGCGCGGTCAGCTACAAACACCCGCCAGGGCCTCGGCAAATCAGGCCTCGGCGTGGTTATCTACAACCCGCTAGGCCTCGGCACTCCACCAGGTCAAGAGTCCACCAAAGCACGGCATGTCTCCGGCCGTGGAAGTCATATTGACTAGACATCGACAAGGACCCCCACGACCTCAACCACTTCAAACCTGACCAGCACGGCGCACCAGACAAGTACCGATCTCCATACCCAATGCCATGCTGCTACAGGACAAAACTACAGTAGGCCCCACGTGTAGCTTACTCATGTACTCCTGGCTCCTTCCTTGCGGTTATAAAAGGAAGCGGTCAGAGAAGGGGAGTAGGACATACGATAGAACCACGCTCCCATACTCGCCCTAGACACATCCTATAACACCCACGCTCCCGGGCTGCTTGAGAGCAGCGTTTCAAGCACCTCGCACCGTCCCACACCGAGACCTGGGACTAGCTCCCTCTCTCACCCAGCTTGTAACCCCCTACTACAAGCACTTCGGTGCAAGGAATACAAGACCGATCTCTCAGACTGGACGTAGGGCACCAATTGCCTGAACCAGTATAAACCTTGTGTCTCTTTGCATCACCATCCGGGATTAGGGGCACGCAGTTTACTTTTACTAGTTGGTTGAGGACCCCCCGATCCGAAACACCGACAGTTGGCGCGCCAGGTAGGGGCCTCTGCGTGTTATCGTGATCGTCCCAACAAGTTCTGAATGGCTGACCCCATACGCCCACTACGTCTCGGCACGGTGGTCTGGTTTGGGAGCCTAGAATTCATGTCTCTAGGATGTGAGTACGATATGGTACTCCTCACACCCAGAGCCCCACCGGCCGGCGACGATGTCACGCATCGGCAGCCCGAGCGCAGGCGGCACCCGGGCCGCCGCTCTCGTCACGCTCGCCAGGCATGACGCGAGCAGGACTACTCCGACACCATGCGAGCTCAAAGCTGCGCGCCGCACTCCGCCGACATCCCATGCCCGACTGTTGGTATAGAATCCCTGGCTAGGGACCCATCTAGCCTAAGCCTGGGCAGGGGAAAGACGCCGGTAGCACACAGCGACGTCTCGTCGTGAAGCTCGGCCCCGCCACATCCTGAGGAATCAACTCAGGCAGAGCGGAGCCCAGCGGTGGCACCATCCCTGTTCCCCTTCAGGCTAAAAAATATCACCGCCGCCTACGCTTTCGCTTACGCCTCCACGCACACGGAACCCTCGGAACACCACCAATGATTCGCCCTCGACTTCTCCACCACAATCTTGACTCACACCCACACTGACTCCTCGGAGGAGGACGAGGCATGGGCCGGAGCGGACTTCTCCGGGCTTCGTGACCCCGAGGCTATGTGCCGCTTCTTGGCCGCAAGCCACTACTGCTTCGGCTACTCCGACTCCGATGACGAAAGCACTTACGATCCCACTCGAGAGTGTTTCCACGTTGGGCTCGGAATGCCAGGGGCAAGTAATGAGGGTGAGAGGGCAGGCAACCGGTCCCCGCCCCGCCAAGGGGCGAGCGACGCCACAACCCCGCTCATCGAGCTCCGGGCGGCGCGGAACGTGAACGTCGCCCCCGAGGATCTCCAACGCCTAGACCTAGAGCAACTCCGTGAGCTCCAGGCAAAAGTCGACCAAGATCGACTCCTGCTGCAGTAGCTCCGAGACACTCTCGAGCAGGAGCAGCAAGGTCATGGTGATGGCGGTGGGGCTCGGCAGAGGGCCCACGATGTGCACCGCCGCATCAACAATGACGAAGCAAGTGAGCAACCCCCAATCTTCAATCGCGCTAGCCAGAACGTCGTGGTGGCGGCGATGCTAGTCCGAGCGATGCCCGAGCCCTCTACCACGGAGGGGCGACGATTCCGCGGTGCGCTCCGAGACCTTCTCGAAACCGCTGCAGTACAGCAGGCCGAAAGCTCCGCATCTCGGTGACGTGAGAACACCTCGAAGTGGCCTTCAGTGCACGATCGCCTCAAGGCCCCCTCAGTCCACGACCGCCTTAGCGACCGACGTGAGGCACAAGAGGACCACGATGTGGTCAGCAGGCGACGGCGCCATGACAACGACGGTCTCGCCCGAGGCTACCAGCCACACCGAGGTGGCCGCTACGACAGCGGGGAGGACCGCAGTCCTTCTCCTAGGCTGCCTGGCCCTAGAGTCTTCAGCAAGGCCATCCACAGCGCTCCATTCCCGGCCCGGTTCCGGCAACCGGCCAATCTCGCGAAATACAGTGGCGAGACCAACCCTGAGCTGTGGCTGGCCGATTACCGCTTGGCTTGTCAGCTAGGTGGCGCAAATGATGACCTGCTCATCATCCGTAACCTCCCCTTGTTCCTGTCAGACTTGGCGCGAGCCTGGCTCGAACACCTCCCTCCCTCACAGATTCACAACTAGCGCGACTTGGTCAAGGTCTTCGTCGGGAATTTCCAGGGCACGTACGTGCGCCCCGAAAACTCCTGGGACCTCAAGAGTTATCGCCAGAAGCCGGATGAGTCTCTCCAAGACTTCATCCGACGCTTTTCCAAGCAGCGCACCGAGTTGCCCAGCGTCGGCCGCGGGTCACGTCAAGACACACCTACTCCCATTCTGGTGTTAGAAGTTTGACCCTAGGTTCATAGTCTTAGACTAGTAGTGGTTGGGGCCGGTACGGATCCCCGTCGGGAGAGGTGGAATCCCCCTTCGAGGGGTCTGGCGAGGCGAAGTCCACGCCCAAGGGGTCGAGCGAGATGGAGCCCACGCCCTTAGGTTCGGGCGAGACGGGGACCGCGCCCTCAGGGTCAGGCGTGACAGAGCCCGCGCCCTCGGGGTCGAGCGACATGGAGCTCATACCTTTGGGGTCGAGCGAGACCAAAATACGCTCTTGACCATCCGGACAAGTTAGCGTTCGCGGCCATCAACTTTCTTCTTCTAGGTATCCCTAATATTGATACCCAACAGGTATGGCTGGGGATCGTAAGGGAGAAGATCAGGTTAGCCTGGTTCTGAAGCTAGCCTGTGATGCATACGGTGAGTACCGAGTAGGACTGACGCAAGCATAGTCACATGACCGACTGAAGGTTTGGTCTCGCCAGCCTATAATAGATCCTGAGAATTACACGCATACTCATAATCTGCATATACCAAATCACGCACGCATCCACCATCCACCATAAGTGCTCCGCATAGTGCTTGCATAGTGGGGAGAGTTTGGGTGCCTGAGCCACTCCCAAGTGAGTGCTCGTGCACTGTTCATATTCCGAATTTGAATAGTAGAGAATATTTTGAATAATGCCACGAATTTGAATAGTAACCGTTGAATTTGAATAGTGCTATGAATAGTAACTCGAGAATTTTAAATTCAAATTTTGAGTTCGAGTTTTTTTAGTGTAATCGACCCCACCGTAGTAGTGTATGGCTGGGGATGGCAAGGGAGAAGACCAGGTTAACCTGGTTCTGAACCGAGCCAGCGATGCATATGGTGAATATTGAGTAGGACTGACACAAGCATAGTCGTACGATCGGCTAAAGCTTTGGTCTTGCCAGCCTGCAAAAGATCCTAAGAACTACACGCATACTCATAATCCACATATACCTAATCACGCACTTAATAATCAAGCACGCATCCTGCATCCACCACAAGTGCTCCGAATAGTGCTTGAATAGTGAGAAAGTTTGGGTGCCTAAGCCACTCCCAGGCGAGTGCTCGTGCATTGTTCATATTCTGAATTTAAATAGTAGCGAGTATTTTGAATAGTGCCACGAATTTGAATAGTAACCACTAAATTTGAATAGTGCTCTGAATAGTAACTCGAAAATCTTAAACTTGAATTTTGAGTTCGAGTTTTTCTAGTGTAATCGACCCTCCCGTAAGAGTGGTATCAGAGGTTGGTTATTAAAAATTGAATTGAGGGATTTATAAAAATCTAGTGAAGATTGAAAAGCTACATTATTTAAATTTAGAAGTTAATACAGGAAAGACAATCAATACTAAAGAGAATATAAATATAAGGTGCAGACTAAATAGCTGTGAAGAACATACTTGACATACCTCTCACGGACAGATAAACTTAATAGTTGATTTGATACACAACTTTTACATATCTTGGGGAAAGAGGCAAGACCATCTAGAACTAATATTTGACAGACTATAAAAGGAACATAGACACCTAGAAGTGCAATATTCAGCTATCAATAATAAATTACAAATAACATTACAAACTTTAGAAGAAAGTAAAGTTTTCCTAGGAAGAATCAACCAAAATAGTGATTATATTAAAAAGGAAATAACTTATCTATATAAGAATTTAGATAAAATAATTATTGCTGAGCACAACAAAGAAATTATGTTACCATCAGCAGAAATAGTAGAGTTTACTAGATCTTTAAACTCAGAAAGATGAAAGTATCTGAGAGCCTTTCTAGAAGAGACAAGTCTCCCCAGCTAGTAAATAGAGACATAAGACCTTTTGGTTTTATAGATAAACTAAAGGGAGGATGTGATGATATCGAAACCTTAGAAAAAATGATAAAGCTATACAATTAAAAGACGCCATAACAAACTTTGGTAGCAAAATATATAGTTATATTACCATTTAAAGAAATTATAGGAATAAGAGTACATGTAAAAGTAAAATTAACGCCTAACATCACTTATAAAATATTAGCATTAGTAGATATCGGTTGTAAAAAAATATTATACATGATAAATATTTCACAAAATGCTCAGAAATAGTCCATACAATAGATCAAGATAAAGTAGAAATATCTACTGATATATCTGGAATGAAAAAGGTTCATAATCAACTAGCTTATGATGTTGAAGTACAAATAAATAATACAAAATATATAATGGATGAAATTACAATAAGAGACCTATCTATGATACATGATGATAAGATATTATGATTAGGATTTTTACAAATCTCTTTACAAACAACAATCATACAGGAATAACATTTATGCCTTATCAAGAGAACATTCCATATATAACAGAACTACTAAAGGCTATAAATTCTAATCCAGGAAAGACCAATCTAGAACTCTAAGGATCTGATGAAAATGTCCCTGATAATTATATGGATGAAGAGCTATGTGCAAATATAGAAGAATTTTATATAGCAAACTCATGGATAGAATGTATCAGTCTGCAATCATTAGCACCAAATTGGTATAGAGATATAAAATCTAAAAAGAATATAGATAAAATTATAAGAAGATAGGAAAATATTCAAATAATCGGAGAAATACCAATGAAGCACTAGGATAAAAATGGTACAATATATAAGATTAACATAATAAATCCTGACTATATAATTAAGATAAATCCTATAGAAGCAACACCTAAAGACATAGACGAATTTAAGATGCATATCAAAGAATTACTAAAATTAGGAGCTATAAGAGAAAGCCAAAGTCCGCATAGATCTACTGCATTTATAGTTAGAAATCATGCTGAAATAGCCAGAGGAAAGTCAAGAATGGTTATTAATTATAAAAGACTAAATAATAATACCATAGATGATAGTTATAATATCCTAAATAAGCAAGAATGGATAAATAGAATACAAGCAAGTAAATATTTCTCAAAATTTGATTTAAAAGCTAGGTTTTGGCAAGTAAAAATGGTAGAAGAATCAATAGAATGGGCTACTTTCACATGTCCTCAAGGTCATTTTGAATGGCTAGTAATGCCCTTAGGATTAAAAAATACCCATGCTTTATTTCAAAGAAAATTGCAAAATATTTTTAATGAGAATCAAGAATTCATATTAGTTTATATTGATGACTTATTAGTTTTCTCAAAATCCTACAAATCGCATATAGCTTATTTGGAAACTTTTTTTAGAAAGGTAGAACAACATGGGCTAATATTGTCTAAAAGAAAAATGAAGATATGTAAGGAAAAATTAAATTTTTTAGGTCATGAAATAGGAGATGGAAAAAATCTATTTACAAGATCATATTGCAAAGAAAATCTTACAATTTCCAGATATCATGAATGATAAGAAAATCCTGCAACAATTTTTAGGAAAAGGAAATTATGCTAGAAATTATATTGAAAATTTAGCTAAGCTAGCTGGTCCATTGTATGCAAAATTAAAAATAATGGACAAAAACATTTTAACTCTGAAGATATAAAGTTAGTAAGAACTATTAAAGAAAAAGTTCAAGGATTTAAAACCAATAGAATTACCTTTAGATGATAATTATTTCATTATGGAGATAGATGCATCTGAATTAGAATGGGGAGCGATACTAAAATAGAAGCCACACAAGTATTCGCCAAAATCAGAAGAAAAAATATGTAGATACACTTCAGGAAAATACAAGCTAAAAGCAATAAATAATATGGACAGGGAAATTGTAGCTGTTATTAATGCAATAAATGTTTTTAGATTATATTTAGGATTTTAAAGAGTTCACAGTAAGGACAGACCGAAGCTATATGCATATACTATAATAAAGGCAATAGTAAAAAATTCAACTAGACGATTGATTCTATTTGAAGATATTATTACTGGAAATGGTTATAAAGTAATATTTGAGTATATAAATGGTAAAGATAATACCTTACCTGATATATTTTCATGATCTCCTATTTTATAGGAATGAAGAAGGGAATAAGCCCTAGTGGGGGAGAATATTTCAATTTTGGAATTGATAATAAGTTAAGAATTTTTTCACCAAATACTTATAAATTCAAGCCCCGAGACCACATCGTTCTAGATGAGATATAAGAATGCATTCTAGACAATTTCTGATTTCAATATAACAATAAAAGAGAAGATAAAGGTCATATGCTAGCAATATTAAATAGTCTCGCTGAATATTTTGATATAATTAATGGGAAAATACAACCAAAAGAATCATCTAGCAATATAGAGAAAAGACCCATATATGTTATATATAGGGGGAAAACACCAGGAATCTATGTATCATATGAAGTAGTTATAGCTCAGCAGATAGAAAAACGAAAAGATGGAGGAGTGTCTTGGAAGAAATATTTAGATATTAATCAAGTTCTTTCATATGCAAAAAGTATTTTAGGAGTAAATTATTTCTGAGAGTCAGCAGCCAAAGACTATATCCAGAAATACAGGAAGGCCAAAGAAATGAAACCAATATGCACAGGGCCAAATATAAGAGAAGATGGAACATCCAGACTGCATACATATAAAGAAGTTGTAATGAAAGAGATAGATCCATTGAATGAAGAATACGTTGATATAAAGATGAAAGAAAACTTAGACTCAATAACTATTTAATGGAAGAAAGACGTAAAGGAAGAAATCTTACAAGAAATAAGAAGTAAAATAGATGAAAAATTTGAAAATATAACGAAACACTATGAAAAAATATTAAGAAAGATTATGAGTAAAAAATGAATATAAAAATATCTGATGATGATAATGATGAAAATGATGATGAGATATTGGATATCCGTGATCACGGGCAACGACCAGAATATTAGATTTCAATATTATGAAAATTAAAATAAATAAATATATCCAATTACACAAGAAATATATTCCCTGTGTTGATAAGGTGTTATCAACAATTCAGCCGGGGGTAAATAATAGTACATGCCAGAATTCTTGGATTGATGTCAATCATTCTAGCGTGGAAGACCATACCTAAGAAAATCCAAAAAATACACGTGAAGATAATGCATGTCAGAGGACTCTACTATAGCTAGGACAAACATTGAGGACCGCAACACCGTCCAGCTGTTTAGACAATAGTAAAGATGAATAATTGAAGACTTTGCCTTGAAGGCTCCTTCAGAAGATAAGCATGAAGGATGCTCCAGAAGGCTCTTCCCGCTCTATAAGAGGAGAAGCCGGACGCATACATTGATCACCAGAACCAGAACCAGAACTAGAACCACTACGGCGACCACCACCAGCAATACCTCCACTGAAGCCACCGCTCCACTTTCCGACATACACCATGAATACCTCGAGCTTAGGAGCACTCTAAGTTCATCCACCGTTAGTACTAATTCTCCACTACCGTTGTATTACTCCACCACCGTTGTAAATTAGAGAATAAAGAAAGGCCCTATGACCTTCTTGCGCTTGTAAGGTTTGTGCTAAGTGCTTGGGGTTTGTGTTAAGTGCTTGGGGTTTCCCAAAAGGGAAAGACGTATGTAAGCTTGCTATGTGGAAATGAATTAAGCTTTCCTGTTTTAATCCCTGCCTTTTGGTTCTTACTATGGTGCTAGACCATAGCCAAGTCATACCGTCTCATGGAAACGGCGATTTGTGAACCAATGTTTCCCAGCCGGGTACCCCGAAACACATGCCCTATTTGTACCCCAGGCACAAACAAGACCAACCCATTCCACTCCTATCATGGGGTCCAGGTCCCCATCCAAACTTGGACTCCAAGCCCCCACACTTGAGACCCGGTCTTAGTATGGTGCTTAGACCTTCACCTTTCCCCGCCTCTAATCAGTCGGTTCGGAAAGAGCCGGAACCCACGACAAGAGCGTAACGAGCTTTTCCGCACCCATAAGCAAGTATATGCTCAGGATAATAAGTTTGTGACCTGACTACCATCCACAGCAACGGACGGTCCTTAATCAACATGAACAGGGATAAAGTGTAATCAAGCTAAGACCCATTGGTCGTAGGACACAACCTATTACACCCACCAATACCCATACCATATCCCTGCCTGGTCTCCATTTTTCCTTTCATCATTTTATCATGAGAGTAAATATAATAATCACTTATTCTGAGTAACCGCGGGTTAGTCACGGTACCGAAAACCTAAGCAGAGCAGCTACCCGAACCTGCACTAGTAAGACTCTTAGGACATATATATTTATGCATGTGGTTTTCATAAAATTCCTATAACGTAATGCACATAAAATATATAAACAATGATTATAAAAAATAAGGGTTATACACCATGGCTTGCCTTGGGCAGGTGCGGTGTCAGCTGAGTCAGTTAGTGGCGGCTCTAGGACCTCCTACTGCATGAGAATCTTCTCCTCGTACTTCTCGACGATCTCCTCGAACTCACGATCGCCGGTGGTCACTATCTCCACCAAATCGTTCTCTACATGCATGCGATGATGATGCAACACTTAGTATTTATGCAACAACAACTCTTAAAATAAGAATACCCATACTAAGCCACTAAGCTAGCTCTAATGACTAAGATACTAAGCGAACTATCATTTTCATCAAGCAAGGTGTTGGATTCAACTAACAAACACCTAGCTTTATAATTTAAGGATATATCTTTATTTCTACTAATAATTTAATGTATATTTGAAACAAAGAGCATTTAACTACCCAAATGCTTAGTCTATTCTAAAGCTATAAAAATTATAATGAGCACATAATAATACAATGAAGCTACCATAAAAATGTTAGGACTAAAGCTATCACCAATTTACCACAAATTTTCCTACAATATTTAACTTAATAATATTGAGCACTCTCAAATGATTTAATAGCTCCTGGTATCAACATGTATATATATATGAACTAAATACACTAACAGATAGAGCACAATTTTAGGAACCTAACAAAATTTGTTTCACAAATTTTTGAACACCTGTATGATTTTATATGATTTACCAAAGGCTGGCTCAAAAATTAAATTAGAATACTATTTCTAATTCCTTATGAAAAAGAAAACGAATTCGCCCGCGCGGCCCACACTCACGGACCACGTGACGCAGCGCGCACGCGAGCGCGCGGCGGCCCACGGTGCGGCTCACGTGAGGCCGGCCTGCAGCGCGAGATGGCCCGTGGCGGGAGAAATCCCGCGCGCTGGCATTTTTGCAAAATAGACCCCGCACTTCTCCCATATTACAACTAAATCCAAACACTATTTCCCTCTCTCTCAAACCTTCTCACTTAACCCTCTGACTTTCCTAGAATTCCCCAGCGCACACCCCCGGTGACTCAACGCATGGCGGCGCGGCGGTGGTGACACAGCGTGGCCGCGCCGGCCACCTATGACCTACGACAGACCACCTAACGGGCCGGTCACCACCTCCGACCTGAGCGGCTATGTTAAGCGGTGGTGCAGGGTGACATGACTCGCTGGGGAAGGCTGCATCGGTGCGTGGCCATCCGCGATGGCAGCACCACTGTTCCGGCGAGGTGGGGCAACTACAAACCTAATTGGTTAGCGGGGAGCATAAGGAGGCTACCATGGATCAGGCCGAGGTGACGGTTGGGCAGAGGATGATGGAGGAAGGCTGGCCACATGCGGCCGAGCCATGTGGCGACGCACCGTGGCATCACAGTCGCATCAGCGACGATGGGGAGGCAGTAGCGGTTCCGCTGACGTGCGCAAGGTGGAGAGGGATGCAAGGCAAAGCTAGTGGTGCAGGTGAATTGGCTCGAGAGGAATGGTAGGAGGGCTGCCCACAGCCAGACACGGCCTTATTGGCACGGTGACAGGAGAAACTCCAAATTAGAGCTTGGCCTTGCACGGTTCAAGACTGGGTAGGGCCGAGCAACGAGAGGACATGATATTGAAACCGTGGATGCACTGAATTGAATGGAGGTGATCATTCGCTGGGTAAATTAGATGGTGTGGCTCTCGGCAGCAGCAGAGGGAGAACGAGAGAAAGAGAGAGACGGGGCACGACAGGTGGGCTCAGCTCGTCCTCGCCTTGGCGGAATGCGGTCGGCGTGATCAAGGAGGCCCACGCGCGGTGAAAGCTCTAGTTTGGTTTTGGTTAATTGATGAAACCCAAAGTGCTAACCTAGTTTATCAAAGTGATTGTGAGATAGGTAGCACTACTCCAAGTAATAAAGCAATGGCAAAGATCATGACGATGGTGATGGCATGGTGATGATCAAATGCTTGAACTTGGAAAAGAACAAAGAGAAAAACAAAAGGCTCAAGGCAAAGGTATAAATAGTAGGAGCTATTTTGTTTTGGTGATCAAGACACTTAGTGAGTATGATCACATTTAGGATTGATAGCCGTACTATTAAGACGGGTGAAACTCGTATTGAAATGCGGTTATCAAAGTGCCACTAGATGCTCTAATTCATTGCATATGCATTTAGGATCTAGTGAGTGCTAACACCCTTGAAAATGTTTGTGAAAATATGCTAACACATGTGCACAAGGTGATACACTTGGTGGTTGGCACATTTGAGTAAGGGTGAAGAAGTAAGAGGTGAAAAGAATTTAGTCGCGCTGGTCACAGAGTGACCGGACACGTCCGGTATTAATGATGAACTCAGCGATCGGACGTGTCCGGTGTGAATCAGCAAAATCGGTGTTCGGTGACACAGTTGATCGGACGCTGGCAGCGTCCAGTCCGGAGTGACCGGACGCGTCCGGTTGAACGTGGGTGCTTACTGTACTCGATCGGACGCTGAGGCTCAGCGTCCGTCAGTTTCTAACAGACACGTCCGGTCGGCCCTAGGGGCTTACTAGACTCGACCGGACGCAGCGGCTCAGAGTCCGGTCATTTTGAATAGTGCGCCCGATTGAACATGTCAGAGAGCCGTTGGTGGCAACTATGGGACACGTGGCGGTTTATAGCTATCGGACGCGTCCGGTATAGCGACCGGACACGTCCGGTATTCACGACCGGTGCGTCTGGTGCTGCGTCCGGTCATCCCGCGTTGTGCCCAGTGAAAGGGTACAACGACTCTATTTTGTGGGGGCTTCTATTCAAGTCCCATGGCCAGCTCAAGCTCACACTCTTGCATATTTTCATTGATATAGCAACCTTGTGAGCTTAACCAAACACCTCCCACTCATCTCCATCATCGATCCATCATCATTGTGAGATTGGGAGAGAATCCAAGTGCATTGCTTGAGTGATTGCATCTAGAGGCACTTGGTATTCGTGTTTTGCTGCGGATTTCGCTTGTTACTCTTGGTGGTTGCCACCACCTAGACGGCTTGGTGCAGCAGTGGAGGATCGGCACGAGTTGGTAATTGTTCGTGGCCATCTCTGGTGATTGTGAGGGGAGTTGTACCTTCCTCGGCGGAGTGCTGAAAGTTAACTCTAGTAAATTGCTCGTGTCATTGAGTTACCTCACTTGTGGGTAGGTTCTTGCGGTGTCCAAATGTGTGCACGAGGTTTGTGAAATACCTCTTAGCTGCTGAACCACCAAGTGTTGGTCGACACAATGGGGACATAGCGTGTTGGCAAGCACATGAACCTCGGGAGAAAATAGGTTGTCTCTTGCCATTTGGTATTCTCCCGGTGATTGGTTCTATATTCATCTTGTGATTGGTTCAATCCTCTACACGGCGGTATAACGATCCTACTCACTCATTTATATTTTTGCAAACTAGTTGTGGCAAGCTCTTTATTGTAATTAGAATTGAGAGCTTGCTTTGCTATTTAAGGGCATTTAGTGAAGCTCTTTAGAGTAGCAAGATTGAGAGCTCTTAGTGAGTAGTATCATAGCTAGTTGTGTGTTTAGCTATCATTACAACTAGAATTGTTGGATAGGTGGCTTGCAACCCTTGTAGAGCTTGAGCAAGTTTGCATTTAGCTATTTGTCATACTAATCAAATTGCTCTAGTCGATTTGTAGACTTTTAAATAGGCTATTCACCCCCTCTAGCCATATTAGGACCTTTCAAGTGGTATTGGAGCCGTGGTCACCGTTTGATTAAAGGCTTAACAATCTCGGTGTCAAATTATGGCTCAAGTTGTGTTCAACCATGTGGGCACAAACCACCATTTTTTGATGGCACAGGCTATGATTATTGGAAGAGAAAAATGAGAATGTATCTTGGTTCAATCAATGATCAAGTATGGGAAGTGACCGAGAATGATTATGCTATCATTGATCCCGACAATCCCACCAACCAAGATAAGACCAACAAGCAATGCAACACAATGGCTCTCAACACCATATACAATGCCATTGATTCCAAGGTGTTTGAGCAAATCAAAGATTGTGAAAGAGTAAATGAGGTGTGGAGGAGATTGTAGGAAACATATGAGGGCACACCGGCGGTGAAGAGTGCCAAGTTGTACATCCTTAAGGACAAGTTGACAAGCTTCAAGATGAAGGATGATGAGAGCATTCCGGAGATGTTCCATCGGTTACAACTAATTGTCAATGACTTGAAAGCTTTGAGAGAGAAGATCAAGGATGATGATGTCTCTCATCGGTTCTTGATGTGCCTACCTCCAAGATTTGAGATGTTGAGATTGCTTATCATAAGAGGAGGATTGAAGAAGATCACCCCCAACCAAGTACTAGGTGATATCATGACCCAAGAGACATACCGTGTGGAAAGGGAGGGGGATGACAAGGATGACAAAAAGGAAGAAGAAGATAAGAAGACGAAGAGTATAGCATTCAAGGCTAGTTCATCATCATCCAAGAACAAGGGCAAGTCCAAGAAAGAATCAAGTGACAATGATGAGCTTAGTAATATTGATGATGAAGCTATGGCTCTCTTTGTGCGCAAGATGGGAAAATTCATGAAGAAGAAGGGCTATGGTGCAAGAAAAAGAAGAGATCACACTAAGAGGAAAGACTATGTGAGAAGATGCTACAATTGCAAGAGCCCCGATCATGTAGTAGCAAATTGTCCTTATAATAGTGACAATGATGAGGATGAGAAGAAGAAGCACAAGGAGGATAAGAAAGAAAAGAAGGAAAAGAAGGAGAAGAGAATGACATTCCAAAAGAAGAAGAAAGGTGGAGGCTATGTGGTCACATGGGATAGTGATGGCTCCTCGGATAGTGATAGCTCTAGTGATGATGACAAGAAATCTATCAAGAGAGCACTAGCAAGCATCGCCATCAACAACAAGCCCTCCATCTTCGACACTCCATCGACATGCCTCATAGCAAAGCCTACCAAGGTAAAATATGATGAGAGTGATGATAATGAATGTGAAAATGATTCTTGTAGGAATGATAATAATGATGATGTTGAGGATGAGGAGTACTCCAAGGAGGAGCTCTTGGACATATGTGAGCAAGTGCACGCTTGCAATAAGATGAAGAGAAATGAGTGCAAAGAATTACGCAAGAAAGTAAAATTTCTTGAGCAATCCTTTGATGAGCTCAATGCCACTCATGAGAGGCTAATGAAAGCCCATGAGAAGCTTGGCAAAGCACACTCTAAGCTTGAAAAGGCTCACACCTCTCTCATTGAGCAAGTCAAAGTGGAGGAAGCCAAGAAGGAGCAAGTGATCATATCATGTGATGTGGGACTAATATGTGATCTTATTGATGAATCTTTTCTTGAGCCCATTTTAGTTGCTCCCACTAACACTTCTTGTAGCACAACCACTTCTACTTCACCTTTGAGTGATGGCCTCACTTGTCATACCTCACTAATGGTGGAAAATGAGACCCTCAAGAAGGAGGTGAATGAGCTCACTCGTGCCTTAGGCAATGCCTATGGTGGAGATGCCCGCTTGCAAAAGTGCTTGGGTAGCCAAAGGTTTTGTCTCAACAAAGAGGGATTAGGCTATACCCCTAAGAAAGGCAAGGCGGCCTTTGTCACTCCCAAAGCTAGCTTTATGAAGGGCAATGGTCAGTTTTGTAATAGATGCAAGCAAGTTGGGCATGTAGAGCAATATTGGAAGACTAACAAGAACAAGCTACCTAATGTATCATCAATCAAATTTGATTCTTGTTACATGATTTTTAAGGGTGCCAATTGTAACACCCTCGGTGTTTGGCTTCTACTAATTGCATTTCGTCTCATAAACATGTGTATCATCTATCTCATCATGTCATTTTCCCTGAAACATACATATGAAACATTCGCATATTCTGTTTGTTTCGTACTGGATTGCTTGTGAATGGTAGTAGTGCAACATATGAATGCAACATGAATTTCCCATGTCTTGAAGCATGGCAACATGGTAGTAATGTGACAAGTATAGGATAACAACAAGGTCATGCAACATGTGAAACATTGTATTGAAACATATGTATGAATTGCTTGTTTTACTTTCTTTATCACATGTGATCAGTAGAAGTGGTATAACAACTTTGTAAAATGGTTGATCATGGTCTAATACACCTTAACTATACTTAGTTTACTTGTTGGAACATTGTTCATGTAGACCAAAATGACCAAAATGCCCTCAAGTGCAAGTTTGACATAAATTGACCCATGGAGTGTCATCGTTTGACTGATTCAAAAGTCCAACTTAGAAGCTTTGCATGGCTGTGCACTCTTTACAAAAGTTGTAGCTAATTTATCAAGGAACAAAAGTTGTTTTATGGCCAACTCATGAAAATGTGTGGAACATGCTCAAACATGGCCCACAAGTCAGTCTTACATGCTGATTGCAACACTGAAAAATATGTTAAGTCTTAACTGCATTTCAGTTGCATCGAGCTCACTTTGGCTTCGTGTAACTTCGGATCTATAGCGTGTTAGGTGTTGGTCATTGAAAAGAAATTGTAGAGGGAATATAGGTCTACAACTTTGATGTTCAATTCTTCCACTAACTCGTCACGGATTAAGTGTAAATCATCGTCAAAGTATCGCTGTCAGGCGTCGGCTTTAGCAACTGAATCGGAGCTACAGTGACTGACATTCTTCAGACAACAGGCGCCGCGTGGGGGACACACGTCGCCGGGTCTCTGATTGCGCGGCCACACGCCGTGGCTGGCCTGACGCCGCTGCCGTTGTCCTCCACTTCAAGCCAGCGCCTGCCCGACCGAGTCGCCAATCCATTTTTCACCTCGCCTCTCACAGCGCTGAGCCAACGCCGTCCGCCATTGCCGACCAAACATCGCTGTGCCGTGCGAGCTCGCCACTGCAAAAACGCGCCGGTCGTCCCGCTCGTAGCCTCGCCGTGATCTCCTCTACCACCTCCACCTTTCAGCCGAGGCGATTGAGGCTGGGTAAGGGCGTAATCGCCAGTTCATCCACCGCCACCATGGTGGGACCTCGCCGGAGTTGGCGCTCCACGCGGCCAGCTGTCCTCGCGCCGTTCCATCCCCTCCTCTGCCTCGCGCTAGGTCATAGGAACCCCACCGAAGCTCGTAGAGTCACCAGTAGTGGCTGTGTCGCCGTCAGTTCACCGGAGCCGGCCGTGCCGTGGCTGTGCGCCGCCGTGCTCGTCGCCACGTCCTTAGCTACAATAGATGGTTCCCCTAGGTTCGCTAGGGTGAGGCGAACGCATTAGCACCGTTACCTTCGCCGGAGGAGCCACCGGCGGCGAGTTACGCCGTCGTCGTCCTCCGCTCCCCTGTCTGTCTCGCTGTCACGCGGGGCCCGGCTGTCAGCCGCTGAGGCTCAGGCGGGAGTCCAGCTCGGGCCACGCCGTCGGTTCTGGGCCGCGCCTGTGTGCTCGTGGGCCGCCGTTTCTTGGGCCAGCCCACCAGTAGCGGTTAGGTTTTATTTTGTTTTGTTTAACTGTTTTTCACAGTTTTGGTGCACCATTTCAAAAATAGGTAACTCAAGTTTGATAGATCCAAATGATGTGGTTCTAATTTTGTTGGGTTCCTGGTCATGTCTAGTGTTTAACAAAAATATTATATGAGCACATGTTTTAGAAAATTTTGAGGAATTAATTAGGACTTTGAAATGTGTTTTTAGATGCATGCAAATTTGTTTGAATTTTATCTTGAGTTTATGTGGTCCAAAAATTATGAAATTTTGTGGGCAGTCTGTTATTGCTTATTAAAAGCTCTGGTAAAAATTTTAGAGCTAGTGCATGTGTAGTTTTTAAGTTATAGAATTTCCTTTTATTAATAGGTGGATCTTGTGTGAATTTTCATAATTTTTCTATAGATCCAGTGAAGGTGAAATTTTATGGGTGCTATTCTTATGCTAGAAGGATGCTAGGAAAAATAGGAAATCTGTTGCTTGACACTTTTTAATAAGGTTTCCTAATTATGCTAGAAATAGACATGTCATATGTTATTTTGGATATAGCAAGTTATGTTGGTCCAATGGCTTTGAAATTTTTATGGTAGTCTATGTGCAGCATTAGATAGCTACTGTAATTTTTGTAGATTTTTATGAATAGTTTTACTATATATTGCTTATATCACCTAATTAACTAAATAAATTGGAAAAGGATATTAAATAATTTATTTAGAAGTTAGCACTCTACTTTCTGATGTTTCTTAGGTATGAAAAACAAGTTGGTAAACTTGGTTTGGTCAAATTAGGCTTTTGCACCATCATTGAATAATTAAGTTAGCAACCCTCATCATTCTTGGGACAGATTCTAGGTCTACTGGAATTGGATTTGGTTAACTTTAGAATCATGCTTTGATGTTTACAAATGAATTGTAGAGAATTTCATAAGCTTTCCAGAATGTCCTCTTGCAAGTCATTTGGAGTTATAGAACTCTGGTTATGATAGAATTAAGTTACTACTTGTTGCATATGAAGCTTTAACTGTTATTTTAAGTATGTCTTTACTATTCTAAGTTCATGGTACTGTTTCTAGGTGTTAGGCCTTTAACTGAAGATGAGCATCTTTATCTTAGGTTATGCAAGTTAGGTAAGTTGCTCTTGTTATTTAAGTTAAGTTGGATACATGCTTAAAGTGATTTGAATAGAGCTAATTACTCGATAAGCGAGTGTCCAAAGATGATGCTTTCGTAAACACTCATTAGGATTCATTCATCATGAGCATCATGTCATTCCTTATGCATCCATGATATTTATCTTGTGCATCGGCATGCAATAGGTGTACCGGAAGGATAGTACCCCTGCTGGAATTCGAGGAACCGAAGCGAGCAAAGCAGCAAGAAATTGACGCCGGAGATCGGGAGGAGCGACCTTCGGGAGAAGTGTGCCCTGACGAGGTCGCCGTTGAGTGCCACGACCACCGTCCTTGCAACTTTGTGAAAGGCAAGCCCGGAGCATATTAAGCCTCCTATTTTCCGAAACTGCGATTACAATATTATTATTACATATATTGTTGCATTAAGTTTAGGTGTTGGATGCAAACACTTGTCGCATTGGTTACCCATTCCTTGTCCGGATATTGTTACCCGAATCCTATGTAGCTCAGGCTCGAGTAGTGCTTAGCCACGCTTAAACGTGGTAGAAGTCGGGTGATTTCCTGTCACCTGCGAGATATAGGATGATACATGTGGCACGGTTGGCTATATTTGCTATCGTGGAAAAGAAACAGTCTTAATTTGAAATGAAGACCGGACGGAGGCTTGCCGGTTTGTAGTGACTCCGTCTGTGTCGCTTAAGGACTGATTCTTGGAGCCTTTCCTATTCATGTTGAACGCATGCCTCTCTCTTAGTTGGCGGCTGAAGACCGACCCATGAAGCCGAGTAGCTCACCTCGGGCGGGAGTCGATAAGTATAAAGTGCGCCTCGGAAGGGAGCCGTGAGGCGTGAGTCCAAGGCAAGGTGATTTAAAAGTCCCGATCGTCTGGCGGAAGGGTAATCCCCGAGAGTCTTTGGTGTTGATCGAACCCGCGAATTTGGTTCTGAGATGTTTTCAAAGGTGACCCACGGCTACCCTTGCAAAGTATGCGGGGTGAGAGTTAGGAATACCCCTCACCTGAGTTGTAATTCGATTAGAGTCGCTGCCTCTCCCCGGTTAGTGAGAACTTGATGGGCTTATCTCCAATGTAGATACACTTAATATCTTAATGGTTCGGAAATGATGATATGATGATGACAACCTTATTATACCTGCTATGGTTAATATTGTTTTGCTCCTAATAAGTGAGTGCTCTAGTACAGGTGCTAATCTAGTGGACATGTAAGTAATGATAAGCTTGATAATAAGTTTAAACTGATTACTATACTCATAAGCTCTTTTATGCAATCGAGTCAAGCTAGCCCCACGAAAAGCCTTGCATGATCCTTGGTGTCTTTTATTTCTGATTTTTTGTCGGGTAAGTCTAGTGAGTACCTTCTCATACTCGGGGTTTATTTCCCACATTGCAGATGACCCGGTTCTTCTTTGGTTGTTGCAGCAATCTTGCTTCTCTCCTGCTTTGGGGATGAAGACTAGACCGTTAGGCGCGGTTTCTACTAGTTCTCGTACCTGATAATGCTTTTGTGGGATATGACTCTGATCTGGCAATGTATTTGAAACTATGAAGTTATGTACTAAACTATGTTGCTTCCGCATACTCAAACTTGGTTTGTAATATTTTATTTGAACTCTGATGGATGTAATCCGAATGCTACTTGTGAAATGTTGTAACGAATGATGTGTTGTGTTGAATCATTATGATCTTGGTTTGTATGTCGAGAGTTGGTTGAAATCCTTCGTGATTTCCGGACTCTACGGGATTATGGGAGCTTAAGTACGAGGAATTTGATCGCCCGGTGATTTTTTTTTGTACTTACGTTCTTATGATTTGGTCGGTTTACATTACGGTGGCATCGAGCAAGATTTGACACTAAACACGTCATTTGTGTATTTAAAACAAAAGTATTTGTGAAAATCCTAAATTAAATACTAAGTATTGCCAAGTGGTCATATCCCTTATGCCCAAATAAGGACTCTTAGGTGGCTTATTAAAGTACTAACTTGGGGGTTCTGCTTGTTCCTATTTCGTCGTCCATACGGCGTGCTATTATTGTATGGATGCCATCCGCTTGGGTGGTAATGTTTGGATCAAATACCTCTATGCTCTGGTAAGTGGGAGTTGAGAGCATGACCGTCAATCGTCGGTCTATGGGAGAGTAGTTGTGGTTGCTCGCATATTTACATGTTCAATCATGTATCTATCGAGTACTTAAATGTGGTTATCTCTCGACGGGTAGCATTTGTGATACTAGAGTATGTGCATCGGGGGATGTATGTATGAAAGTATTTAGTTATTGCCTCGCTTTTATGCATTTTGGGAAATTCTTGGGCTGAAATGAAATTTTTTCTGCAGGTACACTAACAACGATCGTTGTAGATCGACTAGCTACCGTGATACGAGAGAGAGCGTATGTAGGCCACCGTATATTTCGCTAGCCTTTAAATTTTTCTAGGATGGTGAGGACGTCACGGATCGTGCATGCATCATGTTCAAGCATACATGGCATTTCTTGCATTACTCCCTCCTTTAAAATATGATTGTCCCGGCTAATTAAATTTCGTATCCCTTAAATGATTCTCCCCTTACGTTGTAACTTTTGCTACAGATGGCGCGCACGAAGCGCACTGCTCGCAAGTCCGCTGGAGGCAGGGCGCCTCGTCACCGTTTAGCTCCTCGTGAGCCCCGCCCCGAGCCTCTTGAGGAGGAAAGGTGAGGACAGAGCTAGCTCGGGTGACTGCTGAGAGGAATGCGGCTCAGCACCGCTTGGAGCAAGTAACACAGGAAAGGGACCAAGAGACCCTTGAGGTTCAGAGGTTGACAGTTGCTCACCGCAACTGTGAACGCATGTTGATTCACGTGATGAACCAACGGAATGAAGCCTGGCACGAAGAGAATGTGTTGAGAGCGCGACAGGTAGAGCTAGAGCAGCAAGTGGCAATTACTGAGGAGTACAATGACAATCTCCATGAGGAGGTTCACCTGTTACACAATCAACTTCACCCTCTCCTGCCACCTGAGGATGAGGATGAGATGGGTCCTGGTGTCATCATGGCTGAAGGTGATGATGACATGGAGGTCAATGGACCTGAGGACATTCCACCTGATGAGGAGGAAGATGAGGAGTTAGAGCCTGCTAGTGATGAAGATGGAGGAGAGATCTTCGACACTGACTCCAAGGACGATGCGTAGTTTAGCTTACTACTTAGCTAATGCGCAAGAGCTAGTCTTTTGTTGATCCTCATGCATGAACGAGTAGCTTTGGAATAAGTAATCGTTGGGATGTAATATCGAACCATAAGTTATCTTTGGATGTAAGTTTGGAACCACTATGGCTTGGATGTAACCTATCGAACGTATTATGCTCCACGTATGTGAGCCTTTGATAAATTCCGTCTTTGCGGTCTATGGATCGCGTGGTTGGTTAAGTTCATCGCATTTATGTGTCCATTGACGCGCTTGATGAGTTGTGTGGTTGTGATGAATGATTGTGCCTCTGTTGATTATCTAAATGCATTCCCTCCAATGGACTCAGTTTGGGCATAATTATACGATTCATCTACAAAAATTTCCACATCGTCAGTGCTCATTGGCTATACATTTTGCAGATGGCTCATCATAACCTTCGTCGCGGTCATGGCATGGGAAATGAGGAACAAACCACCTCGCCACCGCCCACACCGGTGAGCTAATGCGAGCATATTGTGGAAAGTCAGCGCATGTTAGCTGAGGCTATGCATCAGATGGCTAACCGAGAGGATCGTCATGTCCGCCAAGGACCCGAGCCAAACCAGTACAGCAGCTTTAAGGACTTCATGGATACAAAACCTCCTATCTTTCGTGAGGCAGAAGAACCATTACAAGCTGATGAATGGTTGAGCACGATAGAGCAAAGGTTTGGATTGCTCCGCTTGACTGAAGGTATGAAGGCCACATATATGGGACACCGGCTCCAAGGCCCCGCAGTATCCGGTGGACACATCACAAGACCACCTTCCCCGCAAACATCGAGATAGTTTGGGGTCGGGCCAGCAACTTTTCAGAGGACACTTTATTCCTCCCGGTCTCATGGCCATTAAGCATCTTGAGTTTATGAAGCTCACCCAAGGCAACAAGAGTCTCAATGAATACCTCCGGGCATTCAACAACTGGCGAGGTATGCTCTCGAGTTTGTCGACATCGACGCTAAGAGAATAGCTAGCTTCAAGAGGGACTTTCCCTAAACTGATGAAGTCAATGGGCAACTGCAAGTGTGTCACCTTTCATGAGTTTATCAGTGACACTCTGACTCAGGAGAACAATGATAAGATATATGCCGCTTCCAAGAACCGCAAAAGAAACTTTGAGGCAGGTGCTTCTCGAGTCTAAGGCACCAATAGTATCCAAGGCCCAGACCGTCCACCCAATGCTAATGTCCGCATACCGCCCACCTCGAGAAGAAGAATCAAGCTAAAAGCTGGTTTTCATAAGGGGTACACAATTTCCTTGCCAAAGAATACCTGCAGGCGGGGGCAGCTCCAATGTCCCACCAGCCTACTTGGCCGTGTTGAACCCAGAACTAGCACGGTCATTGGGCAAATAGGTGTCCCCATCCTCCCAAGAATGCTCAAGGAAACGTCCGTCGTGGGCGTGTTCATTACACTCTCTTGTGGAGGAAATTCCTGCTTTGGTGAAGTGGTCACCGCTAGTAAGTTTCTTGTTAATGATCACCCCTGCAGGTTGTGCTCTTTGATTCGGGTGCTTCACATTCCTTTGTGAGTTCTACTTTTGCATCTAAGCATAAGATGAATGTGATTACAATTGTCAAGGGTGGTTATTGTATTAGTGCTGCTGGGAATAATATCATGACTAACCAAGTAGTAAAAGATGTAAAGCTTGAAATTGGGGATCGAGAGTTCCTTACGGATCTTGTAGTGCTACCGGGGGTAGGAATTGATATAATCCTAGGAATGAAGTGGATGAGTGGGAATGGAGTGTTGATCGATACGTCAACCCGTGTGGTAATGTTGAGAGATCCGGTGGATAAGAAGGGTTTTCTAGTGCAGTTACCTCATGATATCTCTATTCATAATACAGTCAATGCTACCCTAGCCAAAGCCATTGAGGATCTACCAGTTGTCTGTGAGTTTCCAGATGTCTTCCCTGATGACTTGCCTGGATTACCTCCGGACCGCGATGTAGAATTCAAGATAGAACTTATTCCGGGTACGGCTCCTATATCTCGAAGGCCCTATAGAATGCCGCCCAATGAGTTGGCTGAACTAAAGAGTCAGTTGAATGAGCTATTGAAGAAAGGTTTGATTCGGCCAAGTTCTTCTCCTTGGGGTTGTCCGGCTATCTTTGTGAAGAAGAAGGACGAATCTTTGCGCATGTGCGTAGATTATCGTCCCCTAAATGCTGTTACCATCAAGAACAAATACCCTCTTCCTCGCATCGATATTCTGTTTGATCAGCTCTCTAAGGCTAAGGTATTCTCCAAGATAGATTTGAGGTCTGGTTACCATCAGATCAAAATTCATCCTGAAGATATACCTAAGACAGCTTTCTCTACCCGTTATGGTTTGTTCGAGTACCTTGTCATGTCTTTTGGGTTGACAAATGCTCCGGCACACTTTATGTACCTGATGAATTCTGTATTCATGCCAGAATTGGACAAGTTTGTCGTCGTGTTCATTGATGATATCCTTGTATATTCTCAGAATGAAGAAGAGCATGCTGAACATCTGAGAATTGTCTTAACTCGGTTGCGTGACAACCAGCTTTATGCTAAGTTCAGCAAGTGTGAATTCTGGTTGAACAAGATACCTTTTCTAGGTCATGTGTTATCTGGTGATGGAATTTCGGTTGACCCTACGAAGGTGCAAGAAGTCCTTGAGTGGAAGGCACCTACTACGGTCACAGAAGTTCGAAGTTTCTTGGGATTGGCTGGCTATTATCGTCGCTTTATCCCGGATTTCTCAAAAATCGCCAAGCCTATGACTCGCCTACTGCAAAAAGATGAGAAGTTTGTGTGGACTCCGAAGTGTGAAGAGGCTTTCCACACTTTGCGGACCTTGCTAACCTCTGCTCCTGTATTGGCACAACCTGACATCGAAAAGCCTTTTGATGTCTATTGTGATGCATGTGGCACCGGTTTGGGGTGTGTTCTTATGCAGGAAGGCCGAGTAATTGCTTATGCTTCGCGCCAGCTTCGAAAGCATGAAGTCAACTATCCTACCCATGACTTAGAGCTAGCCGCAGTTGTTCATGCCCTGAAGATTTGGAGACATTACTTGCTGGGTAATGTGTGCAACATCTATACTGACCATAAAAGCCTCAAGTACATCTTTACTCAACCCGAGTTGAACATGTGTCAATGGCGCTGGTTAGAATTGATCAAGGACTACAACCTTCAAGTGCACTACCATTCTGGTAAGGCGAATGTGGTTGCTAATGCCTTAAGCAGAAAGGCCCATTGCAATTCCTTAGTTAGTGAAGACTTTCATTTGTCACACCTCCTTCATCCTGTAGTACTTCACAATATCACTGTGGATTGCTCTCTTAGAAGTCGAATTATCGAACTCCAGAACACTGATGTAGGTGTGTTTCACATCAAACGGAAAATGAAAGAGAAAGAGACCAAGCACTTTAAAGTCGATGACAAAGGAATTCTCTGGTTTAATGATAGACTTGTGGTACCCAAAGATAAAGAACTTAGAAATCAAATTATGGCTGAAGCCCATTCTTCTAAGTTGTCCATCCATCCTGGTAGTAGTAAAATGTATCAAGATCTCAAGCTGTATTATTGGTGGACCAAGATGAAGAAAGAAATCACAGCTTACGTGGCAAGGTGTGATAACTGTTGCAGAGTCAAGGCTATTCACATAAGGCCCGGACTGTTGCAGCCACTCTCTATTCCTGGCTGGAAGTGGGAAGAAATTAGTATGGATTTTATTGTTGGATTACCCACTACCAACAAGGGTTGTGATTCTATCTGGGTTATCGTAGATCGTCTAACTAAATCTGATCACTTTATTCCGGTCAAGTCTACCTATCATCCTCACAATTATGCTGAGATTTATTTTCAACAAGTGGTACGTCTCCATGGTGTACCCAAATCCATTGTTTCTGATAGAGGACCTCAGTTCACGGCTCGCTTTTGGGAGTGCTTACATCAGAATCTTGGCACTCATCTAATCCGCAGTTCTGCCTATCATCCGCAAACATCAGGACAGACTGAGCGTGTTAATCAAATTCTTGAGGACATGCTTAGGGCTTGTCTTATTTCTTGCAAAGGCTCTTGGGAAGACTGGTTACCTCTCGCTGAATTCTCTTATAACAACAGTTATCAAGAGAGTATCAAAATGGCTCCTTTTGAAGCTCTTTATGGCCGTAAGTGTAGAACTCCTTTGAACTAGGTGGAACCCGGGGAAAGAAGATTCTATGGTATCGACTTTGTAAAAGAAGCCGAAGAGCAAGTCCGAACTATACAGAAGAATATGACTGCCGCACAGGCTAGACAAAAGAGCTATGCTGATAAGAGAAGGAAACCTATTGAGTTTGAAGTAGGTGATCATGTTTATCTGAAGGTATCCCCTATGAAAGGAGTCAAGCGTTTTGGAATTAAAAGGAAGCTTAAGCCTCGATATGTTGGACCCTACCGCATTATCGAGAAAAGTCGAAGAGTAGCATATAAGCTCGATCTACCCCGTGAGATGGGAGATATATTCCCAGTATTCCATGTGTCCCAGCTAAAGAAGTGTCTCCGTATTCCTGAGGAAAGAATAGCAACCAGAAAAGTCAACTTGAAATCTGATCTTTCTTATGAGGAAAAGCCCGTGCAAGTTCTGGATACTCAAGAAAGAGTGACTCGTACACGAGTGGTTAAGTTATACAAGGTAGTTTGGAGTAATCATAGTGAACGGATGCAACACAGGAACGGGAAGATTATTTAAAGGAAAACTATCCAGCTTTCTATACTGATTGGTACGCTTTCCAAATCTCGGGACGAGATTTTTCTAAGGGGGGAGGGCTGTAACACCCTCGGTGTTTGGCTTCTACTAATTGCATTTCGTCTCATAAACATGTGTATCATCTATCTCATCATGTCATTTTCCCTGAAACATACATATGAAACATTCGCATATTCTGTTTGTTTCGTACTGGATTGCTTGTGAATGGTAGTAGTGCAACATATGAATGCAACATGAATTTCCCATGTCTTGAAGCATGGCAACATGGTAGTAATGTGACAAGTATAGGATAACAACAAGGTCATGCAACATGTGAAACATTGTATTGAAACATATGTATGAATTGCTTGTTTTACTTTCTTTATCACATGTGATCAGTAGAAGTGGTATAACAACTTTGTAAAATGGTTGATCATGGTCTAATACACCTTAACTATACTTAGTTTACTTGTTGGAACATTGTTCATGTAGACCAAAATGACCAAAATGCCCTCAAGTGCAAGTTTGACTTAAATTGACCCATGGAGTGTCATCGTTTGACTAATTCAAAAGTCCAACTTAGAAGCTTTGCATGGCTGTGCACTCTTTACAAAAGTTGTAGCTAATTTATCAAGGAACAAAAGTTGTTTTATGGCCAACTCATGAAAATGTGTGGAACATGCTCAAACATGGCCCACAAGTCGCCGGGTCTCTGATTGCAACACTAAAAAATATGTTAAGTCGGCCGCGCATTTCCGCCGTTGTCCTCCACTCACTTTGGCCGTGTTGCCCGATCCGAAGTCGCCAATCCAGGTGTTGGTCATTGAAAAGAAATTGTAGAGGGAATATAGGTCTACAACTTTGATGTTCAATTCTTCCCAAACATCATCACGGATTAAGTGTAAATCATCGTCAAAGTATCGTCGGTAGCGGCTAGCAAATCAAAAAAACGTGGCATTCTTCCGGCCGTAGCCTCGCATGGGTGATCTCTCTACCGGGTCTCTCCACCTTTCGCATCGAGGCGATTGAGGCCGTTGTCCTCCAAGGCGTAATCTCCGAGTTCATCCCACCGCCATGGCGGGACCCAACGCCGGAGTTGGCGCCGACCAAACATCCATGCGCGCCAGCTGTCGCTCGTGCCCGCCCATCGCCCCTCTCTACCACCTCCGCCGAGGCGATTGAGGTCATAGGCGAATCCGGTTCATCCACCGAAGCATGGCGAGAGTCACATGAGTTGGCGCTCCATGCGGCCAGCTGTCCTTGTGCCGTTCCAGCCGCCCTCGGGTCATAGGAACCCCACGGCAAGTCAGAGAGTCCTCACCGAGTGGGCGTGTGTCGCCGTCGGTCATTCGCGGAGCCGGTTGCGTGGTGTGCGCGCCGTGCTCGTCGCCACCCCTCTAGCCACGTCCTTAGCTGCAATAGATGGTTCCCCTAGGTTCGCTAGGGTGAGGCGAACGCATTGGCACTTTGTTGCCTTCATGGGAGGAGCCACCGGCGGCGAAGTTCTGCCGTCGTCGTCCTCCGCCTCCCTGTCATCTCCTCTCGGCATCACGCGGGGCCCGGCTGTCAGCCGCTGAGGCTCAGGTGGGAGTCCAGCTCGGGCCGCGCCTGTGCGCTCGTGGGCCGCCGTTTCTTGGGCCAGCCCACCAGTAGCGGTTAGGTTTTATTTTGTTTTGTTTAACTGTTTTTCACAGTTTTGGTGCACCATTTCAAAAATAGGTAACTCAAGTTTGATAGATCCAAATGATGTGGTTCTAATTTTGTTGGGTTCCTGGTCATGTCTAGTATTTAACAAAAATATTATATGAGCACATGTTTTAGAAATTTTTGAGGAATTAATTAGGACTTTGAAATGTGTTTTTAGATGCATGCAAATTTGTTTGAATTTTATCTTGAGTTTATGTGGTCCAAAAATTATGAAATTTTGTGGGCAGTCTGTTATTGCTTATTAGAAGCTCTGGTAAAAATTTTAGAGCTAGTGCATGTGTAGTTTTTAAGTTATAGAATTTCCTTTTATTAATAGGTGGATCTTGTGTGAATTTTCATAATTTTTCTATAGATCCAGTGAAGGTGAAATTTTATGGGTGCTATTCTTATGCTAGAAGGATGCTAGGAAAAATGGGAAATCTGTTGCTTGACACTTTTTAATAAGGTTTCCTAATTATGTTAGAAATAGACATGTCATCTGTTATTTTGGATACAGCAAGTTATGTTGGTCCAATGGCTTTGAAATTTTTATGGTAGTCTATGTGCAGCATTAGATAGCTACTGTAATTTTTGTAGATTTTTATGAATAGTTTTACTATATATTGCTTAAATCACCTAATTAACTAAATAAATTGGAAAAGGATATTAAATAATTTATTTAGAAGTTAGCACTCTACTTTCTGATGTTTCTTAGGTATGAAAAACAAGTTGGTAAATTTGGTTTGGTCAAATTAGGCTTTTGCACCATCATTGAATAATTAAGTTAGCAACCCTGTCATTGCGGGACAGATTCTAGGTCTACTGGAATTGGATTTGGTTAACTTCAGAATCATGCTTTGATGTTTACAAATTAATTGTAGAGAATTTCATAAGCTTTCCAGAATGTCCTCTTGCAAGTCATTTGGAGTTATAGAACTCTGGTTATGATAGAATTAAGTTACTACTTGTTGCATATGAAGCTTTAACTGTTATTTTAAGTATGTCTTTACTATTCTAAGTTCATGGTACTGTTCCTAGGTGTTAGGCCTTTAACTGAAGATGAGCATCTTTATCTTAGGTTATGCAAGTTAGGTAAGTTGCTCTTGTTATTTAAGTTAAGTTGGATACATGCTTAAAGTGATTTGAATAGAGCTAATTACTCGATAAACGAGTGTCCAGTGATGCTTTCGTAAACACTCATTAGGATTCATTCATCATGAGCATCATGTCATTCCTTATGCATCCATGATATTTATCTTATGCATCGGCATGCAATAGGTGTACCGGAAGGAGTAACCCTGCTGGAATTCGAGGAACCGAGCGAGCAGCAGCAGCCGACACCGGAGATTCAGGAGGAGCAGCCTTCAGGAGAAGTGCCTGACGAGGTCGCCGTTGAGTGCCCTGACCAGTGTCCTTGCAACTTTGTGAAAGGCAAGCCCCGGAGCATATTAAGCCTCCTATTTTCCGAACTGCAGTTACAGTATTATTATTACATATATTGTTGCATTAAGTTTAGGTGTTGGATGCAAACACTTGCTGCATTGGTTACCCATTCCTTGTCCGGATATTGTTACCTGAATCCTATGTAGCTCAGGCTCGAGTAGTGCTTAGCCCCGCTTAAACGTGGTAGAAGTCGGGTGATTTCTGTCACTGCGAGATATAGGATGATACATGTGGCACGGTTGGCTATATTTGCTATCGTGGAAAAAGAACCGATCTTAATTTGAAATGAAGACCCGGACGGAGGCTTGCCGGTTATAAAGTGACTCCGTCTGTGTCGCTTAAGGACTGATTCTTGGAGCCTTTCTTGTTCATGTTGAACGCATGCCTCTCTCTTAGTTGGCCGGCCTGAAGACCGACCCATGGCCGAGTAGCTCACCTCGGGCCGGAGTCGATAAGTATAAAGTGCGCCTCGGAAGGGAGCCGAGGCGTGAGTCCAAAAGAGGTGATTTAAAAGTCCCGATCGTCTGGCGGAAGGGTAATCCACGAGAGTCTTGGCGTTGATCGAACCCGTGAATTTGGTTCCTGAGATGTTCCAAAGGTGACCCACGGCTACCCTTACAAAGTATGCCAGGGTGAGAGTTAGGAATACCCATCAGCTGAGTTGTAATTCGATTCGAGTCGCCGTCTCTCCCGGTTAGTGAGAACTTGACGGGCTTATCTCCAATGTAGATACACTTAATATCTTAATGGTTGGAAATGATGATATGATGATGATGACCTTATTATACCCGCTATGGTTAATATTGTTTGCTCCTAATAAGTGAGTGCTCTAGTACAAGGTGCTAATCTAGTGGACGTGTAAGTAATGATAAGCTTGATAATAAGTTTAAACTGATTACTATACTCATAAGCTCTTTTATGCAACCGAGTCAAGCTAGCCCACCGAAAAGCCTTGCATGATCCTTGGTGTCTTTTATTTTCGATTTTTTGTCGGAGGTAAGTCTAGTTTGAGTACCTTCTCGTACTCGGGGTTTATTTCCACATTGCAGATGACCGGTTCTTCTTTGGTTGTCGCAAGTCACGCCTTCTCCTCTTTGGGGATGAAGACTAGACCGTTGGGCGCGGTTTCTACTAGTTCTCGTACTTGATAATGCTTTTGTGGGACATGACTCTGATCTGGCAATGTATTTGAAACTATGAAGTTATGTACTAAACTATGTTGCTTCCACACACTCAAACTTGGTTTGTAATATTTTATTTGAACTCTGATGGATGTAATCCGAATGCTACTTGTGAAATGTTGTAACGAATAATGTGTTGTGTTGAATCATTACGATCTTGGTTTGTATGTCGAGAGTTGGTTGAAATCCTTCGTGATTTCCGGACTACCGGGATTATGGGAGCTTAAGTACAGGAATTTGATCGCTTCGGTGATTGTTTTTGTACTTACGTTCTTATGATTTGGTCGGTTCTGTTACACCAATGGTGTGAAGGCTAAGTTCATTGGTACACCAATTATGGGTCCAAAGAAGAAGACCATTTGGGTACCAAAGACCTTGGTAACTAACCTACAAGGACCCAAACAAGTTTGGGTACCTAAAAAGAATTGATCTTCTTTTGTAGGTCAATTATAAAGCCGAAGGAAGGCATTGGGTGCTTGATAGTGGGTGCACACAACACATGACCGGTGATCCAAAAATGTTCAATTCAATCAATGAAAACAAGAGCAATGGAATTGATAGTATCACATTTGGTGACAATGAAAAAGGCAAGGTCAAAGGGCTTGGTAAGATTGCAATATCCAATGATTTGAGCATTTCCAATGTGTTACTAGTAGAGAGCATGAACTTCAACCTATTGTCGGTAGCTCAATTGTGTGATCTTGGTTTCAAGTGCATATTTGGTGTGGATGATGTAGAGATCATAAGTGTAGATGACTCTAACTTGATATTCAAAGGATTTAGATATGAGAATCTATACTTAGTTGATTTCAATGCTAGAGAAGCTCAATTGTCAATATGTTCGATCACTAAGTCTAGCTTGGGTTGGTTATGGCATAGAAGGCTTGGTCATGTTGGAATGAAACAATTGAACAAGTTGGTCAAGCATGATCTAGTTAGAGGATTGAATGATGTCACTTTTAAGAAAGATAAGTTATGTAGTGCATGTCAAGCCAGAAAGCAAGTTGGTAATACACATCCTAAGAAGAGCATGATGAGCGCATCTAAGGCATTTGAGTTGATGCACATAGACTTGTTTGGACCAACCACATACACTAGCATTGGTGGAAACAAATATGGATTTATGATTGTAGATGATTTCACTAGATACACATGGGTATTCTTTCTTGTTGACAAGAGTGATGTGTTTGCAACATTCAAATCATTTGTCAAAGGTATTCACAATGAGTTTGAAACAACAATCAAGAAAGTTAGAAGTGACAATGGTAGTGAATTCAATAACACTAGAATTGATGAGTTGTGTGATGAATTTAGAATTAGACATCAATTCTCGGCCAAGTATACTCAATCAAATGGCTTAGTTGAAAGGAAGAATAGAACTTTGATTGACATGGCAAGATCAATGTTGAGTGAGTACAATGTAAGTCATTCATTTTGGGCCGAAGCAATCAACATGGCTTTCTACTATAGCAACCGACTCTATTGTCACCCCATGATGGAGAAGACACCCTATGAGCTATTGAATGGAAGAAAGCCAAACATAGCATACTTTCGGGTCTTCGGTTGTAAATGCTACATATTGAAGAAAGACACTAGATTGAGCAAGTTTGAAAAGAAATATGATGAAGGTTTCTTGCTTGGTTACTCCACTACTAGCAAGGCTTATAGAGTTTGGAATTTGGCTAGTGGTACTCTTGAGGAGGTTCATGGTGTGGAGTTTGATGAAACAAATGATTCCCAAGAGGAAGATGAGAATCTAGATGATGTGAGAGGCACTCAATTGGTCAAGGCAATGAGAAACATGGACTTTGGTGAGATAAGGTCTAGAGAGGTGATTGATGTTGAAGATAACAAGAATCAAGTGTTCCCTAACTCAAATGTGCAAGCTAGTGGTTCTCATGATAAGATTCAAGCAAGTACTAGTGATGGCAATGTGCAAGATCAACAACAAGTGGCTAGTTCATCATCTCAACCAAGTGATCAATCAAATGCTAGCAATCAAGTGTAAGTGCTCCAACCAACCAATGTTGCAAGAGATCATCAATTGAACACTATCATTGGTGATATTTCAAGGGGAGTGCAAACTAGATCAAGATTAGCATCATTTTGTGAGCACTTCTCATTTGTGTTATCTATTGAACCTAAGAAGATAGATGAAGCTTTGAATGATGTTGATTGGGTCAATGCTATACATGAAGAGCTAAACACCTTCACAAGAAACCAAGTATGGGATAGTTGAGAGGCCTAAGGATCATAATGTGATTGGAACCAAGTGGGTCTTTTGGAACAAGCAAGATCAAGATGGGATAGTGATAAGGAACAAAGCAAAATTAGTGGCTCAAGGTTACACTCAAGTTGAAGGTCTTGACTTTAGAGAAACATATGCCCCAGTTGCAAGATTGGAAGCAATTAGGATCTTGCTAGTCTATGCTTGTGCCCACAACATCAAGTTATACCAAATGGATGTAAAGAGTGCATTTCTAAATGGGTACATCAATGAGCTTGTGTATGTTGAGCAACCTCTCGGTTTTGAAGATGACAAGAAACCCAACCATGTTTACAAGTTGAGAAAGGCTTTGTATGGACTAAAACAAGCACCTAGAGCATGGTATGAGAGATTGATGAATTTCTTACTCTTTAAGGGATTCAAGATGGGAAAGGTTGACACCACTCTCTTCACCAAGAAGCTTGGAAATGATTTGTTTGTGATGTAAATCTATGTTGATGATATCATCTTTGGATCAACAAATCAAGAATTTTGTGAAGAGTTTGGCAAAATGATGGCTAATGAGTTTGAAATGTCCATGATTGGAGAGCTTAGCTACTTTCTTGGTCTTCAAATCAAGCAAATGAAGAATGACACATTTATGAGTCAAGGCAAGTATATCAAGAACATGCTCAAGGAGTTTGGAATGGATGATGCTAAAGCTATTAGTACACCAATAGGGACAAGTGGAAGCTTGGATAGTGTTGCAAGTGGCAACATGGTGGATCAAAAGATGTATCGATCTATGATTGAAAGCCTACTCTACGTGACCGCATCAAGGCCGGATGTGAAGTTTAGTGTATGCATGTGTGCTAGATTCTAAGCCTCATCAAGATAAAGTCATTTGAAGGCAACTAAGAGAGTATTGAGGTACTTGAAGCATACACAATATGTTGGATTATGGTATCCCAAAGGAGCAAGATTTGAGTTGATTGGATATTCGGACTCCGATTATGTAGGATGCAAAGTTGAGAGAAAGAGCACATCGGGCACATGTCAACTATTGGGAAGATCACTTGTGTCTTGGTCATCAAAGAAGCAAAATAGTGTAGCACTTTCAACCGCCGAAGCAGAGTACATTTCGGCCGGTAGTTGTTGTGCTTAATTACTTTGGATGAAGGCTACTTTGAATGATTTTGGAATAAAATTCAAGCAAGTACCATTGCTATGTGACAATGAGAGTGTCGTCAAGCTCACCAACAATCCGGTTCAACACTCAAGAACAAAGCATATTGATGTCCACCATCATTTCATAAGAGATCACCAACCAAAAGGGGACATTTGCATAGAGAGTGTAGGTACCGAAGATCAACTTGCTGACATATTCACCAAACCACTTGATGAGAAGAGGTTTTGCAAGCTAAGAAATGAATTGAACATACTTGACTTCTCCAATATGTGTTGATGCACCCCTATTATATGACATGCCTCTCCTTCGAGCAACTCAAGGTATAAATTGATTAGCATGGCATACATCCTTGCTAAGGACATGTTTAGTGCATCTAGACATTTTTCGCATTCAAATAGGCTCATTCATGAAAATGAAATAAAATTGATGCTTGTATGGTACCACTATTTCTTGTATGTTTCAAATGATTTAGTGGTAGCATATAACATGTTTGTGGGCTTGTGAACCTAGTGTTTAATCTAGAATATAAGCTATAAATATTTAACTCAACATGGTACAAGATAACCCTTATTTGGAGGTGTGAAGAAGCTTGTCCTTGGATCAAACCGAGCTAAATATCTTGTGCAAGTGATCTAGATTGAACCAAATTGAAAAATGATCCTCATTTCACATGGTTTCACCCCAACCTATCTATAATTTGAGCTCATCTTTTTGTGCTAATTGTTGACATTAATAATCCTAACCTATCTATACTTTAAGCCTTTGTGGTCATTGATAATAAAGGGAGAGAAATAGTGTACAAAGATAGTGAAAGGACAACAAAAGAGAAAATTTGATATAGGGGGAGAGATATAATTTGATATAGGATGAGAGATATGACAAAGGAAGGGGATCAATTAAAATTTTGAGCATACAAGTAGGGGGATTACATAAACTTGCATGATGCATTTGAATGTGCATTACATATGTTTTGCTTGCATGGCACAAGTTTTAGAGTTCAATATCCATGCTTGTGTGGTGTATGCTAGTTGTAGATTTGAATGATAAAATGAAAATATAGCATGCATAGGTTATTTAGTGATTTCATTTCCAAGCATTTACAAGTGGTATCTAGCTATCAACTGGTATCTAGATAAAGTAACTAGACTTATGTTCAACTTATGGAAACTAGACCCTTATTTGTAATGTTGATCTCATGAGGTATTCTAGTTTTTATGTATGTCTAGTTACTAATGGTGCTAAGGATGGTATAATGGTGCACTCCGATTGCTATCACGCTTCAAAGGTCCATCTCTTATACATTAGCATCATTTGGTAGAAATTGTCTCCTATATTTCCTATCTAAGCATATGTGCAAGCTACAATCCAAACTCTTAGTATATATGTAGAGGGAGCAATTGCTACCATATGGAGTTTATAAAACTTGTCCATATCCTTTTACACATGGTAAATATGCTTGGGCAAGCAACATGGATTCAATTGAACTTTAATTCATATCTTTGTAAAAGGGTTGTCATCAATTACCAAAAAGGGGGAGATTGAAAGCTCTAGTTTGGTTTTGGTTAATTGATGAAACCCTAAGTGCTAACCTAGTTTATCAAAGTGATTGTGAGATAGGTAGCATTACTCCAAGTAATGAAGCAATGACGAAGATCATGACGATGGTGATGGCATGGTGATGATCAAATGCTTGAACTTGGAAAAGAAGAAAGAGAAAAACAAAAGGCTCAAGGTAAAGGTATAAATAGTAGGAGCTATTTTATTTTGGTGATCAAGACACTTAGTGAGTGTGATCACATTTAGGATTGATAGCCGTACTATTAAGAGGGGTGAAACTCGTATTGAAATGCGGTTATCAAAGTGCCACTAGATGCTCTAATTCATTGCATATGCATTTAGGATCTAGTGAGTGCTAACACCCTTAAAAATGTTTGTGAAAATATGCTAACACAAGTGCACAAGATGATACACTTGGTGGTTGGCACATTTGAGTAAGGGTGAAGAAGTAAGAGGTGAAAATGAGTTAGTCGCGCTGGTCACAGAGTGACCGGACGCGTCCGGTATGGTGACCAGACACGTCCGGTATTAATGACGAACTCAGTGATCGGACATGTCCGGTGTGAATCAGCAAAATCAGTGTTCGGTGAGACAGTTGATCGGACGCAGGCAGCGTCCGGTCCGAAGTGACCGGACGTGTCCGGTCGGCTGTGGGTGCTTACTGTACTCGATCGGACGCTGAGGCTCAGCGTCCGGTCAGTTTCTAACAAACACGCCCGGTCAGCCCTAGGGGCTTACTGGACTCGATCGGACGCAGCGGCTCAGCGTCCAGTCGTTTTGAACAGTGCGTCCGATCAAACATGTCAGAGAGCCGTTGGTGGCAAGTGTGGGACACATGGCGGTATGTAGCTATCCGACGCGTCCAGTATGGCGATCGGACACGTCCGGTATTCACGACCGGTGCGTCCGGTGCTGCGTCCGGTCAATATGACCTGAGCGTCCGGTCATCCCGCGTTGTGCCCAGTGAAGGGGTACAACGACTCTATTTCGTGGGGGCTTCTATTTAAGCCCCATGGCCGGCTCAAGCTCACACTCTTGCATATTTTCATTGACATAGCAACCTTGTGAGCTTAACCAAACACCTCTCACTTATCTCCATCATTGATCCATCATCATTGTGAGATTAGGAGAGAATCCAAGTGCATTGCTTAAGTGATTGCATCTAGAGGCACTTGGTATTCGTGTTTTGCTGCGGATTTTGCTTGTTACTCTTGGTGGTTGCCACCACCTAGACGGCTTGATGCAGCAGTGGAGGATTGGCACGAGTTGGTGATTGTTCGTGGCCATCTCCGGTGATTGTGAGGGGAGTTGTACCTTCCTCAGCAGAGTGCCGAAAGGTAACTCTAGTAAATTGCTCGTGTCATTGAGTTACCTCACTTGTGGGTAGGTTCTTATGGTGTCCAATCGTATAGACGAGGTTTGTGAAATACGTCTTAGCCGTCGAACCATCAAGTGTTAATCGACACAACGGGGACGTAGCGTGTTGGCAAGCACGTGAACCTCGGGAGAAAATCGGTTGTCTCTTGCCATTTGATATTCTCCCGGTGATTGGTTCTATATTCATCTTGTGATTGGTTCAATCCTCTACACGGCGGTATAACGATCCTACTCACTCATTTATATTCTTGTAAACTAGTTATGGAAAGCTCTTTAGTGTAATTAGAATTGAGAGTTTGCTTTGATATTTAAGTTCATTTAGTGGAGCTTTTTAGAGTAGCAAGATTGAGAGCTCTTAGTGAGTAGTATCATAGCTAGTTGTGTGTTTAGCTATCATTAGAACTAGAATTGTTGGATAGGTGGCTTTCAACCCTTGTAGAGCTAGAGCAAGTTTGCATTTAGCTATTTGTCATACTAATTAAATTGCTCTAGTCGATTTATAGATTTTTAAATAGGCTATTCACCCCTCTCTAGTCATATTAGGACCTTTCATGCGGGCGCTAGCAGACAAGCACGCGCTTTTGTGACCGGCGTGGCCCGTGCGCCGCAGTGCCATCAATGACAAGGCGACGGCGAGCCCAGCCACGTGCGCGCGGCAGAGGCGACATCACACTGGGCCGGCAGCGGCGCAGGGTTACAGAGGGAGGCACGAACATAACGGCGAGGCGACGGCACCGACAGCGGCTGCGTCGCGGCGCGGGCGGTCGACAGTGCGGCAGCGCAGCGGGGCCAGCGGCAGCACCGCTCGGCTGCGCAAGCAGCGGCGGCGATTCCGCGCGCCAGGAGCTAGCGGCGGCCAGGCCACAGCTAGTCCAGAGCAGCCGTGGCCGGCCACGCGCGGCAGCGTGCGTGTGCGCGGGACAGCCAGCGTGGTGACGTCGAGCGCCCTAGCGTGGTGACCGCGCCCACATGGCTAAGCAGCCCGAGACCGAGTCGTGCACGAATTTTAAAACGCAAAAAACCACTAAACGATTGCTTCAGGAGCCAAACCATCTTCACCATGCTCAAGATGGCATATGAGACTATCAAATCGAGCTATAACACTACACCACCCCTTAACATAATCTCTCAAAATAATTTACTGAACATATCAATGTCTAGCTGTTGACAAACTCGAAAATTTGTCTAAGTTTTTGAGCCGAACTCGATTTCAATTTAGAATTTCTAGGCTGTAGAAATATTAGCTAGCAATATTATTTTTTGACAGTAAGAATTTCACTGTCATCTAAAAAGTTTGTACTTCAAACTTTATTTTAGTATCCCACACATGTTCTATAGTATTTTGCTTAAAATATTGGTTTTCAACCCTACTTGATATACATGAGCTATTGAATCAATTTTCATTTAGCATTTTTATTGATCATTTTAAATTACAAGAAATTTATCTACACATTCTATCACATGCATTAACACATAAACATGATGCTTATGACATATTTTAGTAAATGATTTAGGATGTAACACCGAGGGCGTTACAAGCCACTCACAGGTGAGTGCTCGCGCACTGTTTATATTCCGAATTTGAACGGTAGCAAGTATTTTGAATAGTGCCACGAAATTAAATAGTAACCGTTGAATTTGAATAGTGTTGTGAATAATAACTTGAAAATTTTAAATTTGAATCTTGAGTTTGAGTTTTTCTAGTGTAATCGAACCGTAACAGTGGTATATATATGGCTTCGCATAGTTTGAACCGCTAGCGGTATGTTTTCAGCCGGTGTCGCTTTCGCTGACCACCGTGGCAGATAGAACAGGTCCTGCCTACTGTACGCATTACATGGATGATAACGTGGCGCAGACGCCACACGCGGTTGTGAATCCGGCGTAGTGTGTGTGCGCGCGCGCTTTGCTTCCAAAGCGAGAAGAGAGACGGAATTGTTCCAAGAAAGGCCATGGTTGGTAGGGTGAGGTTGATCAGGCCAAGCCAAGGCCAGCCCCAGCCATGGGCACGCCATGACGCCACGCAAATTGTAGTGCCAGGTCGCTTGCGCTTCCTTTCGGAATAAATGCCGTCCTGAGCATTGGCACTGCCGCCCCGTAGTGTTGAGGTGCCGCGGCCGCGCCGCTGTCCCTTCTGGCTGCTGCTGCAGAGTCCGCGAGGAAGAAGGGGTCGCCGGACGCCACCGCCTCGTCGTCGCGCAGAGCTCCCTCGCGGTCTCGCCTACCGGGACAGGTCGTTTGCCAGGTCAGGCCGCTCGTCGCCTCCCCTGCCACGCGGGCCCCGTTTAGCCCGGCCGCAGCTCCGGCCTTGACCTTGGACACGGTCGCGCGCCACGACCAAAGCTTCGCCGTGGATTATAATTAATATAGCTGCGCGGGCGGCAGAGCTCGGCGCGACACGCGACCGCGTCTGCCGACCAACCACTGCGGGCCGCGGAGCATGGCCGGGCGAGACCGACGCGGGAGCCTGGCCCCGTCGTCGTCGTCGGGGTCGGGGTCGGGGAGGTGGAAGCCGGAGCACGAGCGGTGGCCGCGGAGCCCGGCGTGGTCGCGCCCGCTGTCCGACAGCGGCGGAGGCCGTGGCCGCAGAAGCAGCTCCTCCTCCTCCTCCTCCTCCTCCTCCTCCTCGTCCTTGAGGTCCCTGTTCCGTTCCATCGGGGTGTGGTTCAGCTCGCTCTCCACCGCGTCGTCGTCGTCGTCCGCGTCCGCGTCCATGAAGCGGAGGAGCAGGGACGCCGCGCTGGCGGGTGACGCCGGGGCCAAGAAGCCGCCTTGTAAGTCAACTCACCCCCCAGTCCGTGCCCTCCGCCATGGTCGAGCAACTTGTGCCCTTCAATCAATTGCGTGATGATGTTGATGGTCGTGGTCCATGGCGGCAGTGCCGGGGTACGCCGGGACGAAGACCTCTGCGCGCGGGCTGTACAGCGGCGGTGGCCACGGCAGCGGCAGGGAGCACCGGCCGTCGTTCCAGAGCTCCGTCTTCTCCATCGAGGAGATCCTCACCGCCACCAACAACTTCTCGCCGGAGCTCAAGATCGGGCAGGGCGGCTTCGGCGCCGTCTACAAGGGCGTCCTCCCCGACGGCACCGTCGTCGCCGTCAAGCGCGCCATGCTGGTCAGTCAATCCACCAAGCTGCCTGCTGATTTCTTCAACTCTCAATCGACGGATGAAAACAACAAATTTAAATTCCGGGATGAATGATCGCAGCGGATGCAGAACCCTCACGTGGACGTGGAGTTCCGGAGCGAGATCAAGATCATGGCGCGCATCGAGCACCAGAGCCTGGTCCGCTTTTACGGCTACATGGAGTGCGGCGAGGAGCGCATCGTCGTCGTCGAGTACGTCCCCAACGGCACCCTCCGGGAGCACCTCGACAGTAAGCTACCACCTGCCATTGCTGCTCTGCTCTCATGTTCTGCTTCCAAGTTCATCTCTCCCCTCGCCAGCAACCAACCAAACCATGAAAACAAGCAGGGTGCAACGGGCGGTTCCTGGACTTTGGGACGCGGCTGGACATCGCCATCGACGTCGCGCACGCCGTCACGTACCTGCACATGTACTCCGACCACCCCATCATCCACCGCGACATCAAGTCCTCCAACATCCTCCTCACCGACTCGCTGCGCGCCAAGGTGGCCGACTTCGGCTTCGCCCGCCTCGGCGCCGGCCTGGGCGCCGGCACCGCCGGGGAGGCCACGCACGTCACCACCCAGGTGAAGGGCACGGCGGGGTACCTGGACCCGGAGTACCTCAAGACGTGCCAGCTCACGGACCGCAGCGACGTCTACTCCTTCGGCGTGCTCCTCGTGGAGCTCGCCTCGGCGCGCCGCCCCATCGAGACCAAGCGCGAGATGAAGGAGCGCCTCACCGCGCGCTGGGCCATGGGCAGGTTCATCGGCGGCGCCTCCGCCGATGTGCTGGACCCGCACCTCGCCCGCACGCCCGCCGTGGAACGCGCGCTGGAGATGGTGCTGGAGCTCGCGTTCCGGTGCATGGGCCCCGTCCGACAGGACAGGCCCGCCATGAGCGACTGCTGCAGGGCGCTCTGGGCCATCAGGAAGACGTACCGGGACATGCTCGCCGCCGACGCCACGCCGCAGTTCTCCGACCGAGCCACCACCGCCAGCAGCGCCGACAGCAGCGGCGACCTCTGGAGGATCTGATCGTTCCAAGGTCATGAATCCTGCTACTAGCTGGCTGCTAACTCATTTGGTTTGACTGACCCTTAAGTTTGATGTAAATATACACTGGATCATTTTTTTTCTTTTGCTACATTTCTCCTTCTCGATTGTGTTCATTTGATGCTAAGCGTTGGATTCCATATGATTGTTCTTATTTTAGAACAGTTCTATCATTTTCTGAATTCTGAAAGGGTTCACCAAGTTGTTCTAGTTATTCTTGTAGGATTCTATCTCCAAGCTTGGTTATGAAATCATGCAGGGAGTAGGAAATTTCTTTCTTTTTAGTTTATTAGTTTGAGGGTGATGCATTTCGTTTGTACAGACATTACAACAGGAT
Organism: Miscanthus lutarioriparius; assembly: GCA_904845875.1. Classification (NCBI taxonomy): domain Eukaryota; kingdom Viridiplantae; phylum Streptophyta; class Magnoliopsida; order Poales; family Poaceae; genus Miscanthus; species Miscanthus lutarioriparius. The sequence continues at coordinate 2,008,538 of CAJGYO010000008.1, forward strand.
CATTCACTGTCTCTTATCTGTATTGATGAAGAACACGTGAACCTAGGACCAACTGATCGCATCTCCATCCCCAATTCTCACATCTTGCAATCCACCAAGTTCAACTCTGCTCTTAAGTTTGCAGCTTCAGTTCAGAAAAATGCACTTGTAACATGTTTTCGCACACAGGTTCATGCTTCCATATATGATATATCTTCAGTTTTGGTATCTGTTGCTACCTGCAAGTTGCAACATTGGACAGCAATTTGCATCCAACACCTGTACCTCACAGTTTGCATTCAACACCTGTATTTCAATTCAAACACCTGCACTGCACCTAGATATTTATTTAGCCATTCCTCGTGCCTTGTTTTTTGAAAAATTACAAGCTGCTGTTACCTAGATATTTATTCAGCCATTCCCCGTGCCTTGTTTTTTTTTTTTTTTGAAAAATTACAAGCTGCTGTCACCTAGATATTTATTCAGCCATTCCCTTTTGTGCTCTAATAGTAGTAGAACAGACGATAGAACTCCAAATCCAAGCATCTTGCGGTTTCGGTGTTTTTTTTCCCCAACTGGCGCCTGCGAGAAAAGAATAGCTCGGTTTTAGCATCCCCAGCAGCATACCAGGAAACTGAAACCGTGCTCTTAAATCCGGCTTGATCCGTTTATTTTTTCATCCGAAATAATATTTTTCTCTCACAAATTCCTCCAACATTTCTCTAAACCATCCAGATTCCTCCAAAATTCAGACAAGCGAACAGGCCCAACGCCCTATTTGTTTGGGCTGGTTACTTTTTCAGCAAACGAACAATATTTTTCTCTCACATCAAATCAGCTAATAGTACTTTCAGCCATGACTTATCAGCCAAACAAGACCAAACGAACAAAACCAAACAAGCCTCAAGAGAGCTACTAGAATTTCTCTGTCCCATCGTTGCAACATTTGTGAATGCCAAAAGTAAATTCTTCAGGACGCAGATAGAAACAGCAGAAATAAATGTGGTATCTTGGGGAGCCAGTTGCTCTCCTCGCCTGGACCAGTTTAAAACAGGGTACTCCATACTCCCTCGGTCCCAGAGGGATCGGAAGTCTCGGTTCGCGATTAGTCAAACAATCATGAGCTTTGACTTAGATTTATATAAACTATTTTCATATTTGTATCCGGAAAATTCCCGAAAAGGATTAGATGATGTCTAAACGCATTTAAACATTTTGGCACTGATAAAACACAAGGTGCAACCATCATCAACGCAACATACATGGTTCCTAATCTATAGTTCTTTTTTACTTTAGTTTTGAAAACACTTATTTTCCTATATAAAATTCAAGCAACCTAAACATAATTAAATCACTTGAAGCTATTTATGAAAACTGAAACTTTAGGGTGTTACAGAAGAAGGCAAACCATTTGCGCCTTTGTGAGGATATATAACATATTGAGCGACATGAGAGTATTATTCGAGGAACTTAACTTTGTTTTGCAAAAAATCTTGAAAACAGGAGAAGTAGTGCTTTGTCAAGTTGTTCTGTCTCTCAACCTCCCATGACAAACGAGATAGCTACAAGCCCCATGAGGAGTAAGATAATATGGGTGAATTCATATATTATGATACCATATTCGATTCAAAGAAGAATATTGCGTTGCTTGCAAGTTACATGTAGGATGTAAATCATGGTAGCAACTCCTGATCCTTTTTTACCTAAGTCCTAAGCTTTGCTCGATCTTAGCTTCGGGGAGTTGTTGACGTTCACTCAACCCTAATTTTGATCGTCAATATCTATGAAATAAAGTCTGTACCATGTTATTTGTGAAACAAACCATGGTAGGAGGCCATGTGCAAAATATGGGCTAAAGTGGGCCCATATGGTGATATACGGTCTGATTGGATGCTCACACTGATCTATGGACCCACATCTAGAACGTTGGTGCTCCAATTGCGATCAAACTTCATACACACATTGTGTACCTACAGAGGAGCCACCACTGAAGTAGGCGGGAGGGCCCAGCCACCAATGTCCCGTCAATCGACCTGGGTCATGGTCGCCCGAACCTCCATCTGAGCCGCGTGCAAGGAAGGTCGGTTTGAAACAACTCGTGACACTGGCGAGACTGAATGATATAGCCATTGCCCATTGGCCGAGGCAGGACAATCGACAATATCATCCTTGTTTTCATATGTATGTCATCTTCATGTGCAAAATCATCAATCGTAAACATATGAACCCTAAGACATTGGATACAGAGCCCAAATGATATATCTCTAGGAGTACTCCCTTAGTCCCAAATAGAATGACATTATGGGATTCGTGCTAGTCAAATTTTCTTAACTTGGACCAAATTTATAAAAAAATATTAGTAACATTTATATATATAAATAATTTTATTATAAAAAATATATTCAATAAATTATCTAATGATGCTAATTATGTATCATAAATATTAGTATTTTTTTTACATATATTTAGTCAAAGTTTAAAATATTTAACTTCTCGAAAAAACGAGAATGTCATTCTTTGTGTGACCGATGAAGTATGCTATAGTTCGTTTCCTTCTTATCTTAAATTCCACATCAATAATTGCTATTGCAAATAGAATGAGTGCCAATATAGTCGGCATGCCACTGTCCCACTATTGAACTATAAATGGGTCGGGCTATAGCAGGCCTGTTTAAGAGTGGGCTGTATGGGCAGACAAGTGAAGCCATATATATGGAAAAAGTCCACATTACCTCCCTCAATTTTCACGAAAGTCCGTTTTTCCTCTCTGAACACCAAAACCAGACAAAACACCTCACTCAACTTTTAAAACCGTTCATCTTAGCTGCCTGGCCCTGTTATAAGCGGTTTTGAAGACGGTTTTGTCTTTTTTCTTTTTTATTTATTTTGGCTGAATCTTTGAAAAATTATAGTAAATCATAGAAAAATCATAAAACAGAAAATCTAATTTTGTTGGACTCCACATGTGTACATCTACACAGTGAACATATAATATGGTATACTTTAGTACAAAGTTTTTGCTATAGCTTTAGATCTATGCTTTTCTGTAATTAAATGGAATAATTTATAGCTACAGTTCTATGGTTCAATTGTGGTGAATTTTTTATGATGGGCTAATTATTGTATGCTTAAACTTTAGTAAAAATTTCATACTCATTGAATCATGTATAACTTAGTTATAGATTTTATTTAGGTTTATGTTTGTTAAATATAAATAAATCTATAACTAAGCTATACATGATCCAATGAGTATAAAATTTTTACTACAGTTCAATCATATAATAATTAGTTCACCATAAAAATTTCATCACAATTGGACCATAGAAACTGCAGTTATGAATTATTTAAATTAATTACAGAAAAGCATATATCTAAAGCCACAACAAAAACTTTGTGCTAAAGCATATCATATTATATATTCACTGTGTAGATCTACTCATGTGGAGTCCAACAAAATAAGATTTTCTATTTTATGATTTTTCTATGATTTACTATGATTTTTCAAAGATTCAGCCGAATTTAAAAAATCATATTAAATCACAGAAAAATCATAAAACGAAAAATCTAATTTTGTTGGACTCCACGTGAGTAGGTCTATACAGTGAATATATAATATGGTATATTTTAGTACAAAGTTTTTACTGTAGCTTTAGATCTATGTTTTTTTAATTAAATGGAATAATTCATAGCTACAGTTTCTATGGTTCAATTGTGATAAAATTTTTATGGTGGACTAATTATTATATGCTTAAACTGTAGTAAAAAATTCATACTCATTGGGTCATGTATAACTTAGTTATAGATTTTATTTAGGTTCATGTTTGTTAAATATAAATAAATCTATAACTAAGCTATACATGATCCAATGAGTATGAAATTTTTACTACAGTTTAATCATACAATAATTAGCCCACCATAAAAATTTTATCAGAATTGGACCATAGAAATTGCAGCTATGATTTATTCCAATTAATTACAGAAAATCATACATCTCTAAAGGCATAGCAAAAATTTTGTACTAAAGTATACTATATTATATGTTCACTGTGTAGATCTACTCATGTGGACTCCAACAAAATTAGATTTTTCATTTTATGATTTTTCAAAGATTCAGCCGAAATAAATAAAAAAGAAAAAGATAAAACCACCTTCAAAACTGCTTATAACAGTGCCAGGGAGGTAAGATGAACGGTTTTAAAAGTTGAGGGATGTGTTTTGCTTGGTTTTAGAGTTTAGGGTGGAAAAGCGGACTTTCGTAAAAGTTGAGGGATGTAATATGGACTTTTTCCATATATATTGTTTCTTAAGAAAACAAGTCAAGCCATAAGATGAAGCACTTTTCTCCAAGCTATAAAATCCAAGCGCAAGCTTACAAAGAGCTGGTTTCAGAGCAAGTCCAGCTGCATGCAGGCCAAGCCGAACAACTTGATTTCACTATAATATAAACAAGTCCATTTTTTCCCCTTTGCAACCCCCCCAAGGAACAACAACAGTTTAGGGCTTGAGGCCGGCAGAATTGACGAGAAGATGCATTAACAAGAGTAACACACACATCAATGTACACTAAGCTCCCCATTATCATACTCCCCGTCTTGCATTTCTTTGTCATGTTTGACCATATCATATGCGCCATTTGCATCGCATCTGATGACCAGAGTACCAGACTAGATCCTCGGCCGGCCGGCCCCAAGCAGCAAGTTAGCTTCTGCTTGCTGGTGTCGTCGTCTCCACGACTGCAGAGCGAGGTAGCAGCCTCACAGATTATTACCAAGCCTAGCTAGGTAGCTAAACCCTACCTTGCTCCAGACTCTACTCTGACAACTGATAGATCATCACAAGCACATGGAGTTGGGGCCAGAGAGGAAGGACCACGAGGCTGCAGGTGCACGGGCGTCGCCATCGTCGTTGTCCCCGAGCAGCGAGGCCGACGGCGACAAGGATCTGCCGAAGCAGCAGCAGCGCGCCATAGGCGACGACGACGACGACGACGACGACGAGGGAACAAGGCAGCCGTACAAGTGCACCTTCTGCAGGAGGGGGTTCCCGACGGCGCAGGCGCTCGGCGGCCACATGAACGTGCACCGTCGGCACAGGGGCAGACCAGCAGTGTCCGCCGGCGCCGCAGTGGGAAGCAGCGCCGCCAGTGTCTACTACTACGACCAGCAGCCGTGCTCGACGATGACGACGTCGACGACGCCCGTTCTGGCGTTCACCCAACAGGCTACGACTCGGCCGGCGGCCGGCGGTGTGGCCGCGTTGCACGCCCAACGGAAGCCGCACGAGCTCCTGCCTCTGTTCGGCCGCGGTGACTGCTGCGCTGCCGTCCGTGGCAGCGGCGCGGCCGCCGAAGATGTACGAGAAGATCGCTACTTCGCCATCGCCGAGGAGGGGGATGGAGGGGAGGAGCTCGACTTGGAGCTCAGGCTTGGAGGTGCAGGATCATGACCTCACGATCGAGTATTCAGCTCCATGCTTTCAGTGTATGTATATATATGCGCGTGGTTCTTATATTACAGCCATTTCTTTCTCGCTAATCAAGCTAACTGCCTCATCAGTGCTTAGTTGATTACTTTTTTTTGCACGGATTACGTACAAGAGATCGAACCAATGGAGTGATTTTAGATCGATCAGTTAATAAGGGATTAATTATAGAAAGAACCACAGACGATTTCTTGGCAGGATTTGTGAATGCATGCTTTAAAATGAGTAATTCGATTCATAGGAAATTTTTATCAGTTTTGCTAATACATGCATTCACGATACGTACCAATAATTCAATACTGAAGATTAGTCGGTGCATCTGAACTAATAAGCTCTTTCCTAATTCTTCAGGCTGTTGTTTGTTTGGATTTATTTCTCATGTTCCATGACCGCAGAAATAAATGATATTCTTGTGTTTTAGTGAAAAATGATCGACCTGCATATCTGAATTTTTTTGCTAGTTATTTACATGACTAACTGGAATACATTAGGGAATACACAAGTTCCAGAAAATTTGAAAGAGAGGTTAATGGCTAGCTACCAATATGTGATTAGCATTAGTTATATTCTAAAACCTTTTTTCGATAAAGGAAGTTCTTATTAACTTTTCAAGACATCACATTCAGATGATACAGAGTTTAAAAAAGAACTTGACATAAAGCACAAAACCATGCACACTCTAGTAACTATTGATACAAAGGCTAGATCACCACCCATACACCCTAAGAAAAAAAATAAAACAACTATTTTCATTGTTTTTTTCTTCATGTAAATTAAAGGGAAAGCAAATTAAAGGCTCATCAATGGATCGTTATATATTCGTGCTTTCAGTGCTCAATGTTCATAAGCATGTATTATGAGGGAACTGTTTATGAAATCTACTAACAGCGTGTAGTCACACATTTTTAATCTAGGATACTTAAGAGTATTTATTTGAACTTACTCTGAACCATAAGACATCAGCAGAAAAAAAAAAAGGTTCAGAGATTCAGAGCATATAGAAGAACTGCTTCATCTATAAACATTTTATTCACGATTCATATATTATACGTATTATTTCTTATAGTTTATCTATGAAGACAATATACCCCCCCAATGCATCTAGTTAATCATGATGATTCATCTGAAATTGCAATTCTGATCACCAATAGTGTCACAACAGCCAAGATTTCTTTTGCCCGATGATGAGTTGATGACATGTTCGATCTTTAACCAACTGATCAAACAACTCAAATATTGCCCCTGACAAAAAGTTCTACATCACCTCAAAACGTTCAAATTCAGGAAGGGACAGGCATCCACATATATATACTATGACATGAGCTCATCAGTAGTTCAGCCAAGATTTATACCATATCCTTACATGCTGACAAATGTCCGATTTCAGAGGATCTGGGGACCTTTTCTGGCTAGCAAGTGGATTTATAAAATAACAGAGTTAGTATGTTAGTTTCAAACATTCAAAGATGTTGTACCAGTTCTCTGGAAAAGGTTGTTGAACTTACTGCAGGCATGTTCGCTTAAACTTATCAGCTAAAATCTAGAGTATTTTTCTCTCACAATAAAACAGCTTCAGCCGGCTTATCAGTAGGCTTTAATACCAGCCGAACAGGCCCGCTTCAATCATGATCCATATATTCCATTATATTCCTAGGAGTACAATGTAGTATAGATTTAGGCCTGGTTTAGATTCTAAGTTTTTTCACTCTCTCTTCATCACATCAAATTTTTGGATACATGTATAGAGTATTAAATATAGATAAAAAAATAACTAATTACATAGTTTGATTGTAAATTACGAGACGAATCTTTTAAGCCTAGTTAGACTATGATTAAACAATAATTATCAAATACAAACGAAAGTGCTACAGTGTCAAATACTGATTCCTAACCGCGAACTAAATAAGGCCTTATTTATCCTGCAGCCGGCTTCAGCAGTTCAGCGACATAGTACAATGGTACCAGGGGCTTGCGCTTCAGATTTTTCATACTAAAATTTCTGTAGATTTTGATATGCCAACAAGCTAACTAGTTGTGGACTAAATGGATTATTGCACCCACTTGGAGCTTCTGTATGTGTATATGGCCTGTACTGTAGTTTTATTGCACAAGAATTTGACTAGAACGAGTAGTTTCACAGGGGGAAAAAATCCTTGTTGCAAACAAGGCCTGAGTGGAGTACACTGTAGCAAAAGGCATAGGGATTCAGAAACAGCACACCGGCGGGAGTCAAATAAAAAAGGCTGAAGCAAGATCCTGATGCTTCCGCACCTCTCTCTTGTGTCTTGTCCACTTGAAAAACACAGATCTTCTCCTTCAGGTGAGTGGTGGGCCCCACATGCCCGATTTTTAAGTGCATTGTATCTGGGCCTGTTTAGATTCCAAGTTTTTTCACTCTCTCTCTATCACATCAAATCTTTGGGCATATGCATGGAGTATTAAATGTAGATAAAAAAAATAACTAATTACATAGTTTGATTGTAAATTAGGAGACAAATCTTTTGAGCCTAATTAGGCTATAATTGAACAATAATTATCAAATACAAACGAAAATGCTACCACGCCAAATATTAATTCCTAACCGCTATCTAAACAAGCTGGACTGACCAGCTTGTCAACTTTCCTCAGGCAACGGATTATTGGTGACGCATCCCGTCTCTGTACTACCTATCGTAATCTCCATGTGATGTGAATCCTACCTGAAAGCTCAGGCAATGGGATTACGGGGTCTTATTTAGATTGGGATTAGGAATTAGTATTTGATACTGTAGCACTTTCATTTGTATTTGATAATTATTGTCCAATTATGACCTAACTAGGCTCAAAAGATTCGTCTCGTAATTTATAATTAAACTGTGTAATTAGTTATTTTTTTTATCTACATTTAATACTCCATACATGTGTCTAAAGATTTGATATGATAGAGTGAGAGCGAAAAAACTTGCAATCTAAACCTGAGAAGGAAAATACTCCTTGCATCAGTGTCATGTCATGTGATGGATGCGAGGTCTGCATGAATATCATCGATCGGATAACGCGGCCCTCGTGCTTAACTACCTGCCAAATCCGTCGTCGTCACCACCTCGATCCATTCCATGCCCACTTCTCAACTCTCACTCGAGATTCATGTCTACTCTGCTCAGTGCTCGCGTCTCATCTCATGCTGATGCTACACCTCTCTCAAGTCAACGATGCATACAATCTCTGAAACTACTACGTGCTGGTGCAGCGAACCAACCGTTTGCGGTTCGTCTCAACACATACAAGCACTCTCTAAAACTTAGGATTCACGAAGGAATTCTATAGAATTGTAAAGTTGAAGGATTTTCCCCCCCTATGTAGACCTTTGAAACGAAGGATTGGCCATACTTAAATCCCACAAAATTCTTACGAAGTGGCTTCATTCATACAAATTTTGGAGGAAATCTGACCTGAGGTTTAACATAGAAACTTCTCTGTCTATCTTTTCTCTTCTAATTCATGTGTTTCTCCTGTGTTGTATCAAATGCTGTAGGACTGCAGTTCCAATTTCTATAGGATTGCATTTAACAAACAACTCCAATACTGCGTTTTTTTTTTCTATTTCCGTGTTTTAGATATCCTACGATTCCATAGAAACCCTTGTACCGCCAGCAGGTTACCAGCAGCAATAAGGGGAATGAGTGGGTCATTCCTCCATTCCTAAAAGGTAGTGGTAAATACAATTGTCGAACTCCCTCCATTTAGATCCTTACAACCAGGTTAGCTAACTTACAAAACTTCAGCCTTATTGCCACTACTGGCCATTACATACCACCACCCAAGTTTCTATGAAGGACTCTAAGGTATCAGACTCTCCTTCATTCTCAGACCCCGTTCGCTTCGCTGAAAAAAGCCGAAACACTGTCCTGGACTCATGGCTGATTTGTTGTGAGAGAAAAACATTGTTCCAGCTGAAAAAACAAGTTGAAAACATCGTCATTTGCCATTTCACTACCATTTGCCATCCTCCAGCAATTGTGCTGCAAGACACCAGAAACCCTCGACAGCCATCGCATTCCGATGGCCTGTAAAAAAAAAAAAAAATCTTCTGCAATGCTAGACAGTGGGGTCGTATTCATTGTCAGTCATGGTGGCTCCATGTTTGGCTACTTCAGAGTTCAGAGCTCTTGGCAGGCAGCAAAGGAACCCGCCAGTAGTTGTAAGTATCATGTGTTCTGAAGAATCCGCGTGAGCTCTTCTTTCACTTCCTGCAGAACAAGCGGCTTCTTCAGGACGCCGTTGATCCCTGAATGTGCGCACTTCTCCCACACGTTCTGCTCCGATGTCATGGCCATCACCAGGGGCCAGTGCGAGCTCCTGTACTGCCTGATCCTCGAGGCAGCATCCAGGGGATTAATCGTCGACATCTCGAGGTTAACCATGACGAGCTGGAACGAGGCAGAGGAAGGGCCGACCGAGTTCATGAACCCTGAGCCTGAGGGGAGCGAGGATACAGTGCAGCCTAGCCTCTCCAGGAGCTTCCGCGCCACGACTAGGTTGATCTCATCGTCGTCGATGAGCAGAACTTTCAGCCCGGCTATTTGGTTAGATAGCGATGGGTACTGCAGATCAAATGATCCTCCAAGGCTGGAGCTCGCCAGCGATGGTTGAAGCTGGAATCTCAGGACCAGGGTCATGCTCTCTGGGAGTCCTTGCCCGTCAAGAATTGCCCAGATGTTCCCTTGCATCATCTGTTGAGAGAGAGCATCACAAGGCAAAATATTAGACCCCGTTTAGATTCCAAAAAATTTTGCGCAGTACCCGTCACATCGAATCTTGCGGCACATGCATGGAGTACTAAATATAGACGAAAAAAAAACTAATTGCACAGTTGGGGTGAGAAATCGCGAGACGAAACTTTCGAACCTAATTAGTCCATAATTAGACACTAATTGCCAAATACAAACGAAAGTGCTACAGTGGCCAAAACCCAAAATTTTTTGGATCTAAACACGCCCTTAGTGACTGAACACAAATGTCTCTAAGCTTCCTGCCTGCACAAAATGCAAAGGACACGCATAATGGTTTCAGAGTACCTGCACAAGCTTCCTGCACATGCTGAAGCTGAGCCTGAGATCAAACCCTTCGGTTCTTGGCCTCCGCAAGAACTGCGCAAGCGAACCTGACGAGTCAGCATTCCGCTGCCTCTTCACCCCAATCACAAACTTGACCGATGAGTGCCCACCGGAGTAGCTTGGCCTCCATGGATCCCACCTCTGGTCCTCCATCGGCTCATCACCAGCACGCACCCGGAACGTGACGTTCCCCGCATCGATCCGACCAATTAGATTGCCAACCATGTGCAACAAGACATGGAAAATCCGCCGCTCGTCGCCAATGACAAGGTCCGGCAGCATGTTCTCGACGTGCACCGCGAAGCCAAACCCCCTGAAGTCACAGAGACACCTGGCAACGCAGGCAGCATCCCTGATCATGGAGTGCAGGTGGAATGGCCGCGTCTCCAGCGGAAAGCGCTCTTGGTTGGCAGTGGACATCTCCATGACATCGTTGATGAGCGTTGAGACGACGGTTGCGGTCCGCGCCATAGTATCGACGACGAGCTTCTTCTCGGACGTCAGGCCCTCCTGCACCACGGACACCAGTCCCTGGATGGAGTGGATGGGCCTCCGCATTCCCTGGCTCATGACGCGCTGGAACGCGTCCCTGGCCTCGTTCGCCATGAGAGCATCCCGTCTCGCCTGCAGCAGCTCGCGGTTCTGCTCGGCCAGCCTGTCGCGCATAGCCTGCGACTCCTCCAGCAGCGAGGCGTGTGAGAGCGCGACGGCCACCTGATCGGCGACCACCTCGACGATCTCCAACTCGTGCGGCGCCCAGTTCCTGTCGCTGGGCGGCACCAGAACCAGCAGGGCGTAGCTCGTCTTGATCACCTCGGGCGTTCCACCGTTGAAATCGGCGACCTTGAGCATCGGCATCCGAATCGCGGCCACGGTGCCGGTCCCCTCCTTGCCGCCGCCGCTTGCGGACCCAAGGACCGAGTCCGGCGGCAGCAGCTTGACCCCGTCGGTGCCCTTGACCTCGAGGACGTCCGCGTCGTCCGTGGCGACGACGGCCTCGCCGTCGTCGTCGCTGCCCCGGCGGAGCTCGTGGGTGAGGCACATTCCGGACTTGTCCTCGGAGGGCATCCAGACGGCGCAGTTGTTGAGCGCGAGCACCCTGGAGAGCTCGATGAGCGTGGTGTAGAGCACGGTGTGGCGGTCGAGCGAGCGGCGGATCTCCTGGGTGAGCATGCGGACGTGCCAGCTGGCCTCCTCCTGGCGCTTCATGAGCACCACCTCGCGGTCGAGCTCGCGGGCCTTGATCCAGAGCAGGCTCTCGCGGACCTTGACGCGCAGCAGCTGCGGGATGAGCGTGAGCAGCGTGATGGCGGTGAGGAAGGAGACGAGCGCCGTGAGGAACTTGGCGGCGGTGAGGAGCAGCACGACCATGAACGGGTGGGGCTCGTAGGTGAAGGCCGCCAGCAGGTGGGTGAGGCCGCAGAGCACGATGAAGGCGCCGAATTGGACCAGCACCCACCGGAACGGGAGCAGGTGGCGGAGGCCCGCGACGAAGTAGAGGATCTCGAGCGGGATGGAGAAGTAGGCCGCCGCGATGAGCAGGTCGCTCACCTTCTGCCACTTGAAGATGTTGTCCAGGCTCCAGAACCCGCCTGCGCCGGCGCCGCCACCGCCGCCGTCGCAGCCGCAATGCGCGTACCCCATCTCGCCGGCGGCGGGGGCGGCGGCGGCGAGCGCGAAGAGGAGGAGCCAGCGCATCCGCATGGCGATGGGGGAAGAGGAGGAATGGAGTCTCCGTCTGGATGAGCATCCGGATCTCGGGCAAAGCATCGTCTGGTGGGTCCAGTTCAGCTGCGCCGCTGCTGCTGATGCAAACAAGGACGACCAAATTGGCAAGTTGGCGAGGAGAAACGAGAAAAAGATTGCAACTTTCGCATAGTCTAGCATTTGGGGAGCGTACCATGTGGTTAGCGCTGCCGATTTATAATGACGCTAGCGGCATTGCGGTAGCGTCCAAGAGGAAGGAAAGCGAGCAGGAGCTTAGCGCCGCCGCCTTGGTTGGTCCGAAATGGCGGCGACTCCGGGCCGGGGAAGAAAAAGGCCACGGCTTGGGGACCTCTCCCGCACTAGCACCATCTGTATGTACCTGCAGCAGAGCAAAGCAAAGAAAGGAGAAGGATCAGATACCATTTCGACGAGAGATTTTTCAGGACTCCCAGGCGGGTGCTGTGGGTGTGGGATTCCCATTCCCTGGAAAGATGGATGGAAACCATTTTTGAATCCTCCCTGATTGAACGAACTTGCCTGGAAAAGTTCAGGACTCTGTGTGCGCCCCTCTTCAATCAGAAACGGATCGAATTGTTTCCAACTGAAAACTGTTGTTCTGTATCAGCAGCACTAATTCAATGAATCAAATTGCAAAGAAGAAAAAAAAGAGGGGCGGTTGTTGTTGCGACGCTCGGGAGCAGGTGATGCTGGAGAGCAGGGGAGGGCCGCACCCAGATCTGCAGGCGGCCTGATTAGCGAGGAGAGGCAGACGGAGGAGAGCAACAAGAGCAATCAGATGGAAACGGATGGATGGATTGGTGGACCGACCCAACCGAGCAGCAACCAACCTGGGGATGGGGATGGATGGAGCAGGACGAAGAGGGAGGAGGAGGTGATGCTTGAGATACTTGGAGAACGGGCCAGAGGGGATGCAACTGCAGTCTGCAGCTGCTGCAGGGTAGAGGAAACGGGCGGGGTGAGGAGGAAGAAGACGACGAGGAGAGGAGGAGCCGCCGAGGATGGGAGGTAAAATATGGAGAAAGCCAAAAACTTGTAGGCGGTAGGAGCACGCACGCAGATCGCTCGTGCGTCTCTTGCTGTCGCTCGGACTCGTCGGGTCAGGCGGCTCACAGTCACAGCAGCTCGTTCCTGCGGCTGGAGTGCTGGACTCGAACACGAACAGGAAGAAGGAAGAAGGAAGAAGGAAGAACGAAGCACCAACCACCAAGCAAAGCAGCAGGTGGACGAGTGAGTGGGAGACTGAAGAGAGAGGCTCCTCCTCCGTCCCAGCTGTCAGTGAGGGGAGGGTGACATGAGGATCACCTGGTCACAGGGGCTGCTGTTGCTTGTGCGGCCCTTTCCCTAGCCACTTTCCCCTTTTTCCTTTCCTTTGCGTTTCCTCCTCCTCCTTGATCTTGGATGGAATGGAACAAAAGGAGAAGAACTGCGGCCAAAATATCTTCTTGGTTGTTTTTACGGCAGACGCGCACCACTAATCGTAGCGGTTAAACCGTGTTTAGGTCTCCTCAGAAAAATAAAAATATAAGGTAAAAAAATGAAAAAAAAGAGCCAAGCACTTGTATCCTGCAATCCAATTATATCCGTCATGACATTAAAAAAATTATATCAACCCTAGGGCTTTGTTTAGTTGACGAATTTTTTTTTTAGAAATAGTACTGTAGCACTTTCGTTGTTATTTGACAATTAGTGTCAATCATAGTCTAATTAGGCTTAAAAAATTCGTCTCGTGAATTTCGTCTAAACTGTGTAATTAGTTTTATTTTTTATTTATATTTAATGTTTCATACATGCGTCAAAAATTCGATGTGACGAAAAATCTCAAAAAAAAATTGTAAAATTTTGAGAACTAAACAGGCACTGTTGTTCTCTGCATCGCCTCAGCCACATTGCCAGCCGCCCTCCACCTCATCAGCTGCCACTCTTATCCATGCCTCTACACCCTCAGTCCGAACAAGGGATGAGGGAGAGGTGGTTTTAACTAAAACCCACCGTCACAGGGAAAAGAATAAGGGCCTATTTCGTTCGTCTAGCAGCTACTAAATTTAGTAGCTTTTAATCATTTTAGTAATTTTTTAATCAAACACTATGACTAAAAGCTACTAAAAGAGTTTTAGTCCTCTCTAATAACTCTGAAGTTAATAAAAGTGACTAAACCATTTAGTAGCTACTAAAGTTTAGTAGCTCGAACCAAATACCCCTAATCCTATCTAAGCTAGCTACAGAACCAAACATGATCAAGACAAGCTAGACTTTCGCTAGTATAAATAAACTAAACATAGCTCTCTTGTATTATATTCTGGAGCTAGGTTTGGGCTTAGTCGGGCCAGCTCTCGAAAGTGAATAAAACACGCCCACTGACAAGAGAAGAGAGGAATGGATGGACATGGGTGGGCTTGGTTCCGTTTGCTCCCCTGCAAATGGCAATGGGAGGCAGCAATGGCGATGGCATACTCTGAACCTGCAATTAGCAGCAGGCAGGGCATCAACTTCCTCTGATGCTTTGCTTTGCGTTGCGTCGATGGTACTCGTATGTGTACGACTCCGGCCCCGTGCGCTGGTCAAAGTTCGGCTAAAACTAAGCTAAAAAACACAGTTCTGATTAAATTGTTGCGAAAGAAAACATCGTTTTGATTGAAAAAAAAAATCGAACAAGTTAAATATGGAATAAGCAGGTGTGAGTGTGATGAGGCCATGACCATGTTCGTTTATCTTATAATCCGTACTTTTCAGTTTATTTTTTTAATCAGAACATTATTTTTCTCGTAGGTTTGGACGGTTTTTCCAGCGAAGCGAGGGGAAGGCTGGGGGAGGAGAACCTGGACATGCATTGCATCCAGTCCGGTCCACCGTACCTGTCCTTCTCTCATCCTGCTCTCTCTCTCTCCTGCTGCAGTTTTGTGTTTGTTGGGGTTCTGCTTCCGCCTGCTGGGATCTTCTGCGACCAAGGGCAAGGTAGTAAGCGTATGTACTTCTACGTACTTACATGTGTCGGAGCTGTATGTACACAATACCGTGTAAAGCTTCTAGTTGTCACTCTTTTTTTCTTCTTCTCCAGGTTTGTTCAATCCACTCGCATTAACAGTTACTCCAGCAGCTAAAATTAGTACATGGACATCAAACATACTAGTATTTCTTATTGTTCAATATCGTTGTCGTAGCCGTTGGATCCAAAGGCCACAGGAAGCAATTTCTTGGGACCTCATTGGTTTTTTTAATGCCAAAGATTAGGCAAGTCATTTTTTAGTAAAAAAATCATCATGGATTTGACAAGCTAAATGTAAGAGGTTACTAAATTTTGATAGAGTGAATCACAGCAAGAATTGCAACCATGTATATTCAGGTTTGTTTGGATTCTTAGATCTAAATTTTAGCCTGACAAAGTTGAGAACAAAAGTTTGTGAAACGGTCTAAACTTTAGACATTACTTTAGACCTCATGTTTGATGCCTTATGAGTCTAAGAGTTAAAGTGGTCTAAAGTTTAATGGCTAAACTTTGGACTATGGAATCCAAATAGGGCCTCTGGGTGCGTTTGGCCGCTTGGAACTGTTTCGTTTCTTGCTTCGAATTGCAGAATTGAAGCCAAACAAAAATGTAGAGAAACTTTAAGTAGTGAATCCTGATGTAAAATTGTCTTCTATATTTTAGGAGTGCATTATTGAAACTGTTGGGATGGTCTTATTTATTCCTCCCAATAATTTTTGACGAGTTAAAAAATTTCATGGTTTTGGAAAAAAAATTATTGAGAACTCTTGGAGATGATCTTAAGTAGTATACTTTCTCCGTCCCAAAATATTTGATCTTATACATTCAAATTTTATCTTAAATAATTGTAATTTTTACTTTCTAATATATATTTCTCTTCTCCCAATACACACCAGAATTTGGTTCATCAGAATCGGCTGAAGGTTATGATCTCGTCACCTCGAAGAGAAGCTCTAACGACAAAGGTGACATTGATCGAAAGCAGAAGAGACATGTCGGACTCTACAGAAGGAAAAGATTGGAGTCCTAGTTATCTTAAATTAGGATGTTTTCGTTTTTTTTTCTTGTAATCGGTCTTGCTGGATCAGGACTCGTAGTTTAGCCTTGGGTATAAATATTGAACCCCGGTTATTGTAATAGACATCTCTCATCGATCAACCAAATCAAGTACCTTTACTTTTCGGCTCAGGCCACTCCTTAGGAGTAGGAGTAGAGTAGATTTTAACGAGTTCTTTAGACAAGCAGGGCTGCATCGGACGACCTCACCTCCAGCTTGTTTGTGAGTATCTGTCACGACTTATATTGTTACTTGCAAGGCTGCAACAGACGACTGATCTCTTGCGAGTCACGGTATAAGTTAGTTATCGATCTATATTGTTATTTGTAAGGCTGCAACAGACGACTGATCTCTCACAAATTGCGGTATAGATTAGTTATCGATTTGTATTAACTTTTACAAGGCTGCAACAGATGACTGATCTCTTATAAACGTCAGTATTAATCAAAGTTATCGATATTGTGTTGAATAGTTTATTGTTTAATACATTATCACCAATTGTCCGATCTAGATTGAGATTTATTGGTCTTATTATTTTTATCTATCGTCTACTGATTACTATCACAGTTGAATTCAAATCTTGACGTTAGATCCTGTTTTTATGACTAATCTATCTCAATATTGATTGTACATGGCGGGTGTTTGAAGTCGTGTTCGATTAAGAGATAGATTCATTGATTGTCAGTATCCGGTATGATTTCGCTATCAATGCTGCATCAGCCGACTCGATCTGTTGATAGCGTGTTAGATTGGACACTATCGATTAATAGATCTATCTATTAAGAAGAGCATGGCATCAGCCACCTGCTATGTCTCTATCGGCTATTTAGCCAATGGCTTGAGCCTCCACGCGCGTAACATGCTTTCATGATTCCTTTGCAATACAAGTAGATCTATCGACCGTCGGTCTCTGATCTAGGGTCCTACTATCAATGCTGCATCAGACGACTCGACCTGTTGGCGGTACAATAGATTGAGTCTGGTTGTTTGTAGATTTATTTGTATCCAACGGATGAGTGATCGTCGTATGCCGTGCGACCTGATCACTGGAATCGGCTATTTTAGCTGATAGCCCGCTTTGTTGAGAATGTACTGACTATTTATATGCTTTTACTTATTTTGTCTTGTTAAAAGCTAGTATGTCTCTCACATGTATGCTTACATATCTTCTCCTACATCTTTCACATGTTTTCATGATCTCCGGCTAAGTTAGATCTATGTAACTGAGTAAATAATATTTGCTGATACGCTCGTTTTGTTTACATTACATCATGAACATGCTGGATATCGACTCTGTAGTCGATAGCTTTATCGTGCTGGCCATTTGGCCGTATATTTGGAGCTGTCTGGATAAACACCGGTATGTTTCACCTTAAATTACTAATCATTTTCTCTCCTTGTCAATTGCAGGGTCAAATTGACTGGCACGCCCTCGGTCATGACCGTCCGGTCCGACGCCCTTCCTAAGTCCGAAGAGAGTTCGGGATATGCTCCGCGCGGTTTCTCTCAGCTTGCTTCGTGTGTCGGCGACACCCTGTCGCTTTCTGCCGTTGACACTCCTCTCCAAATACACAAGCACTAAGCAGCATTTGTATACGAGACATCGCACAGGCCCAGTGGGCTGGCTGTGTGTACGTCGATAGGATAGTCCCAACGAAGAAAACTCGGATAGACCAAAATGGTGGCTTGTCAATGGGCTTTCCACACACGTACGCTTTGCTGGCCCATGCCCTACTGAGTTTCTTTTCCGCCTCCTTAGACTATCTCCAACAATGAACTTATATGAACACACAAAACCAAAATGGGTAGAAAGAGACTCAAAATCGGCCTCCAACAGAGTACCTATACGTGAGATCTATTTTGGGTTGTCTGAGAGGCACAACCCAAATATGGACATCCTCTCTCCTGAAAACCCATTTGCAGAAATGATTTTTTTTTTGGATCTTGTTGTTGGAGAAGATGTCGAATAGGTATTGAACATTTCGCCTGTAGCGCTACCCAAAGAACGAATGAGTCTTATATTTTGGATGTTGTTGTTGGAGATAATCTTAGCTCTCACCCGTCACCATCACAAAAAAAGACAAAAAGCATCTATGGTTGTGGACTTGTGGTCCGATTACTCCATCAAACAAGAAAAACGTGTCTTTTTAGCTCCCTGTGTGGTTCACAAGGTGACTTAGTATGACATGTTGCCATGTCAACCACGAGGGAGGCAACTGTACTACGTTAATCTTTTATAAAGTTCAAATAGACTTTTTCAAAAATGGAAATAAATTTTCAAAAATATTCAAATGCTTGTTTTGAAAAATTAAGGATCCAAAAATACCAAAAATATAATTTAATCTTAGAATTTTTGTTTGAGCTCCATAGGTTTTAGATATGTTTCTAAAATCATGATTGAGTACATTACTGTGTCTAGTTTGGAATTATTTAAATCTCATATAGTTTCTTTTTGGTGTTTATTTGCTAGCAGACATACTTGTTATTTTTTATAATTAGTTTAAATTGATGACTTATACTACGTCGAAGTTGAAGTGACTTCAGCTATAAGTATTATGTAACCAGCTCAGACTTGATCCTGTTTAGTATGAACACAGAAGTGAGCACCAGAAGATGGATATGGTGGCAAACTTTTCTATTTTGGGCATGAAACAAACAATCTAGATGTATGTACACGATGTGCCCACCAACACTGAGATGTATATGGTGACTTTATCAATATCAAGATCCATGCTCATAGAGATGTGTGTGGTGCTTACATTAATAGATTAGTGTATGTATGTGATCGAGCATGTGTGTACAAGTGAAACATGTGTTTATATTTACCAAGATCAACTATGAGGTGATTACATGTCACATGTGTTGTTATTGAAGTAACTTGAATTTCTACGTGGCTTGGTTGTCACATATACTAACTAAAACAGATAGCGAGAGCATCTACTAGAAAATAAACACCCAAAAGAAGTCCATATAAGTTTCAAATAATTCCAAGCCAGCCACCATAATATAGAGCATGGTTTTATAAAAGAATATATGAAACTCAACTGACACAAATTTTTTTAAGATTCAATCGGATTTTGTGATTTTTAATCCCATAACTTTTTTAAAAGTAATAGGATATTTTTTTGAAAAAATATTTTCATAATTTCTAGTAAAGCCCATTTGACCCCCACCATCCCCACACACACTAAACTATCAATATAACTAGACGAATGCCCCGCGTGTTGCTGCGGGAATAGCAGATGAAATTATATTTTTTATATTTACTAATATGAATAAATAAATATCATAATACTACAGGTTAATGGATGATTTTTAGCATCCTGATGTGAACAACTAAATATATATGTTAATAAATGATGTGGTTTACTAATGTGAATAGCTTGAATGAAGACATAATGACATGTGTTAGTTGGATGTGTTAGTAGATGCTGATGTGGATAAATTGCTAGTGGGGTTTGAAAATATGAGATACATAGATATAGATACTCGCTGGTAGATGATGTGGTGCCACTCACACTTAGAACGTTCGACGAGGCTCTACGTCAGACTACATAACCTACGCAAAACGGGCAGGAAAAACCCTCTCCCGTTCCAGTAAAAATGAACGTGATCTCACGTATACGGAAACGAGAGGAACAAAAATAGAAAATGGGTAGGGACGACACAAGATTTTTTTTTCGTCCATTTTCATCCCTAATTACATATATATGTTGGGACCTCTTGGCATGTGACGATTTCTGATCATAGATCCATTGTATATTAGGACACCTCTAATGATTCTAAGTTACTCCTTCTGTTCTAAATTATAAGTCGCTTTAACTTTTTTTATATCCATTTTACTATGTATCTAGATATAATAGTATGTCGATAAAATGGATAAACCAAATAAATTATAGTGACTTATAATTTGAAAATGAGGGAGTAGTATCGTATAAGGAGAAAGAGGACAAAAACCTCTGAACTAGTGAGGGAGAAGAGCGCTTTTTACGTGTCCAAATGTATGAGACATAACTCCTCTCTGTCTCTCTCTTAATAGGAGAGATAATATATCAATAAATATCACCTTACATATAGGGCATAGCTTAAATTATGTCCCCTAGATTACCTTTATTTCATATATCTCCTCCCATTTTACATATATATCCTATGGTATAATAACTTTATTTCAACGCCATAAAAAACCTAAAGTTACAACATATTTTAAATTTAAATTCAAATCCCAAACACAAACAAAATATAGATCTGAATGAGTGGCATTGTTTTCATCACAGCAATACTATTTCGATAACGCGGGGTCAGGACGTCCGTCCGGACGCCTCCTTGCTAGGCCTGGGGACGGGCGGCCCAGGCAACCGCAACGGTCTGTCTCATGACACCAGTCCGGATATTTCAACCGGCCCGACTCTCCCATCCTGGATTGTTCCGCCGCCCCCACACATCTCTCATGTTCCCCTCTGCCCTCCAGGCCTCCACGACTCCACCCCCTGGTCTCTGACCCGCGCAATGAACCTGCGATGGCGCCGCCTCCTCGCCTCCCTCCTTGCGGCGTTGCTCCTGCTTCGGCTCGCCTGCATGGACTCCACCTCGTCACCGCCCACCACCACCGAGTACGACGAGCTCCGCCTCCAGGGCTTTCCGCGTGGCCTGTTCCCAGCCAACGTGCGTGCCTACACGCTCAACGCCGACTCCGGGGACTTCATCGTCGATCTCTGCTCCAGCTGCCGCATCGTGCTGCCCGTGGGGAGCCACCTCGCCGCCATCAACGACCGCCTCACGGGCTGCCTCAACGACCGCCGCATCTCAGGCCTCGATGACATCCGCGCCAGGGCCTTCTTCCGCTGGTGGTCCATCACGGGCACCGCGCGACCTCCTTTGACTCTGTGGCATCGAGCTCCACAACGACGAGCTCCATTTGTCCAAGTAGCGAGGTGACATTGTGCTGAAAGCACATGTTCCAAGCGTATGTTTCAAGTGTTTCAGTTGTTTTAGAGGTATGTTGCAAGGACTTCGTATGTATGTTACAAAAGTAGATCGAGGTGTTACATATGTTGCAATGGTTGTACACTTATGTTGCAAACGTTTGTTTCCAATGTTTCATCTATTTTTCAAACGTATGTTTACAAGTGTGTTTATCTGGATGTTGCATTTGTTTCATATGTTGCAAATGTTTTATCTAGATTGCGTATATGTTGTAATAGTTTTCAAGTGTTTCATGTGTTTTTTTAAGTGTTTCAGATGCATGTTTCAAACGTTTCATCTGCATTCATACGTATGTTGCAAGTGTTGTATCTGGATGTTTCAAAAGTAAATCGGGTATTGCATCTCTCTTCTCGCCTTCTGCTGCTTTGCCTCGGTATCTCCTCTTCTCTATGCTAGTGATGTTCGGACGGCGTGGGTGGGGCGCGACTCGTTCGAGTGGCACGTAACCTGAGCAAGCGGGGCGTGCGACACGAAGTAGGCGCGGGGAGCAACGGACGGCGTGGGTGGGGCGCGAGTCATTCGAGTGGCGCGGAACCCGAGCGAGCGGCACGGAGCAGGCGCGCGGGGAGCAGTGTCCGGACGCGGGCTTAGGGCCGGACGTCCGGGCGTTAGCCTGTCTGATACTATTTGGCAAGATATCAATCTCACATATTGTTTCAGTCATAGCGGCCTGTAGGTCCATTTTTCAGCACAAACATGGAGTTTCAGTACAAGAACAATTTTCAGCACACACAAATGCAGAAGAAGTTTCGCAAACAGTGACACGGATTGCGGCCAGAAGACGCGGAGACGAACGGACGAACGGCTTGGATGCCAAAATTCTTTGGCTTGGATGCCAAAATTTAGCAATCAGAAGTGATACACTCAAGTTTTGATGAATCGAAGGCGCATAATAACAGCCATTAAAACAAAAACTGAACCCACACAGATTATCGATCGCACTCGAGTACGTGACCTGAACCACACTCGCGCACGCAGGCACCGCACGCGGAGCTCAGCTACTGCAGCTAGCGCGCGCCGTCGGTGTGCTCCACCAGCTGGGACGACGACGCCTGCTGATGGTGGAGCCCACGGAGCATTGACCTGCGTGCCGCATAGCTCGACAGCAGGCAGAAAGCTCCCCTGGATCGTCGCCGACACTGTGGTCGTAGTGCTGCCCATGGTGACTTTCCGGCGGTTGGCCAGTTCCCCGCCGCCGCAGGTGAGGAAGCACCAGGCGATGTACTTGCATGGCCGGTGTTCGACGATGACGTAGCGGCCGGACATGTAGAGCTTCATGACGTAGCAGTCATCGCCCTGCACCATGGGGTGGGCCGACGACCCTAGCGACGACGACGACGACGACACTGGTGGTGCGGGGGGCGCAGTTGCCATGGGAATGGCGGCATCGACGGTGGTGGAGGTGGGCATGTCATCGTCGCAGATGATGTGGCACTCGTCCCAGTAGATGGGGC
Organism: Miscanthus lutarioriparius; assembly: GCA_904845875.1. Taxonomy (NCBI): domain Eukaryota; kingdom Viridiplantae; phylum Streptophyta; class Magnoliopsida; order Poales; family Poaceae; genus Miscanthus; species Miscanthus lutarioriparius. The sequence continues at coordinate 2,031,299 of CAJGYO010000008.1, forward strand.
AGTGGTGAATCAGCAGCGGGTCGCGCCCCGAGCAGAGGAAGCAGAAGTCATCTCGAAGTTCTCCTTGTCATCAGGGGACGTCGTCGCCGAGCTGTTGGTAAACGTCGTCGTGTCCACATCGCCATGTTCCACCGGGATGGATATGGATGTTGCGGCGGAGACCGTGACGGCGAGGAGAAGGGTGAGGAGGAAGGCATGGAGTAGGAGTGTGGAAGCTGTCGGAAGAGACATGCCAGGCAGAGCAGAAGATGGCTAGCTTGGTGTTGGTGGTGTGAAGCTACATGCATGGTGAAGTATTTATGTTTCCAAAAAATGGGCATTTTGGCAAACATTGTTTTACAAATTTACCTTAGCTACCTCTGCGTCGTCATCAAGGACATGCAAGTAAACAACATATGATTCTCCTAACTAGCAACGTACACATGCCAATACTTGTGTGTGTGTTCAAAATTTTGTGAAATTCTGTAAAATTTAAATAGAGTAAAGTGCACCAGCGGTCCCTAAACTTGTACCGCTATGTCATCCCGGTCCCTAAACTTACAAATCGACCGTTTATGTCCTCAAACTTGTTCATCTGTGTCATCTCGGTCCCTAAACTTGTTCGGCTGTGTCATCCCGATCCCTAAACTTGCAAATCGATCGTTTAGATCCTCAAACTTCCTCAGTTGTGTCATTCCGGTCCCTAAACTTGGTTTTGAGTCTCATATGGGTCAAAACAGGGTGATCTAAATACTTTATATCAAAAAATAATTCATAACGTTTACATATGAACTCGAATGAAGACAAACTTTATATCAAAATTGAAGCCCTTGACGCGATCTACGACTTTGTAGTTGAAAAGTTTTTGAATTAAAACTGTTTAGGGTCCCAAAATATTATTGTATGTTTATAGATTTTGAAATTCGAAATTTAAAATTAAATTTTGGGACAATAAATTACTTCAAACAAAAAACTATTCAACTACAAAGTTGTAGATCGTATCGAGAACTATAACTTTTATATAGACCATATCAATATCCAATATTGTTTGTTAATTTTAAATTTCAAATTTCAAATTCCAAAATTTTGAAATTTGAAATTTAAAATTATCAAACAATCTTGGATGTTGATATGGTATATATGAAAGTTATAGTTCTCAATACGATCTACATCTTTGTAGTTGAAAAGTTTTTTGTTTGAAGTGATTTAGTGTCCCAAAATTTAATTTTAAATTTCGAATTTCAAAATCTATAAACATATAATAATATTTTGGGACCCTAAACAGTTTTAATTCAAAAACTTTTCAACTACAAAGTCGTAGATCGCGTCGAGGGCTTCAATTTTGATATAAAGTTTGTCTTCATTCGAGTTTATATGTAAACGTTATGAATTATTTTTTGATATAAAGTATTTAGATCACCATGTTTTGACCCAGATGAGACTCAAAACCAAGTTTAGGGACCGGGATGACACAACCGAACAAGTTTCAGGACCTAAATGGTCGATTTGAAAGTTTAGGGACCGGGATGATACAGCCGAACAAGTTTAGGGACCGAGATGATACAGATGAACAAGTTTGAGGACCTAAACGATCGATTTACGAGTTTAGGGACCAGGATGACACCGCGGTACAAGTTTAAGGACCGCCGGTGCACTTTACTCATTTAAATAATACTCATCACTCATCAAGAACACGCCGACCTAAATAACATGTACACGATACATGATTCTCCTAACTGGCAACATACGCATGCCAGTACTTGTGTGTTTAAATTTTGTGACAGTGGAAATATTAAATACTCATAAAAACACACGTTCATGTAATTAAAGAACATGTAAACAATGCATGATTCGCCTAACTAGCTGGGGTCGAAAGTCATATCCGAGTGCTTCTTCCAGTGTTGTTAACGTCTGCGGATGTCAATATCTTTCCTGGAGCTATTGCTGGAGCACTTATGCAGCCCTCCTCCTGCCACTCTAACCGGAGTCGTTCCTTCCGGCTGTGCTTGTGTGTGCTTCAAACTCCTCTTCACGTTGGTCTGTCCAACCTCCTTGGTGTTGCCGTTGTCGTTTGTTTCTCCGTAGTGGATACTTTGACGCTGTCGCTCTACTTTGACGGATGCTCTGCTGTCGTCGCTGCTTGGGCGGATACTTTGCCGCCGATGTCGCTTCGGGCTCCCCCTCATCCGGTTGCTGCCGAGTTCGTGATGGCATGCCCTCTCGCGGATACTTCGCCGCCATGCTGACTCTGGCGGATGCTTTGCCACCGTCGTCTCATCTCTTCTCGGTGGATGCTTTGCCACCACGGCCTCATCTCCTCGGTTGACAGCCTTGTGTTGATGTTTTTTTTCGGTGCAAGTTCAGTTGGTTAGGTTTGTGCTGGAGGGTCTCTCCCTACCGCCTTTCTTTCTATTTTGTTGTGTTGTCGTGGGCTGTGGTTCGTCAACGGCAAGTCGCCGCTTGACGTTCAACTAGCCGTTTTGTAAAAGCACTTGTGTGTTCAAATTTTGTGAAACTAGCCGGTACCCGCGCACTGCCGCGGGCGCAAGCAAGAATAGGAATTTGCACTAATAGTATATCATTCCTTGCATGTGTCCAATTGTCGATTAAGATATAAAAGGATGATAAAACCTTCACGGTACATGTTTGTTTTGAGCATTTAGAGAAGAAAGGTCGGAAATTGAACAACTCCTAACAAAACCCAAAGTTTCGTTACAGCACATAAATATCAGCGAAGCAATATTAGTCTTGAAATGTTATCTTGTATAGATGATTGGCTGGCACGCACTTAGCTATCGTTTCTTCAAGGAGCATTTGAAGTAGCATATTAGGAAGGAAAATACAACTAAATAAATTGTCATCTCCTTGAACTGGTTAGCCGCCAATTCTTTGGTTTGGATGTCAATATTTGCAATCAGATGTGAAGCATTCAAGGTGTATGTAGCAATCACTTTAATGAACCGAAGGAACACATCACATTCACCAATGAAAAACCGAATGAATCCACACAGATTACAGCACGCGAGTACGCGACTAGTTCGACACTCGCGCATGCAGACATCGCGCGCACACACACACGCGCGACACACATCCATCCATCCATCCATGAGAGCGGAGCTAGACAGCAGCTAGGACCGTCAATGTGCACCACCAGCCGGGACGACGACGCCTGCTGATGGTGGAGCCCGCAGAGCATTGACCTGCGTGTTGCACAGCTCGAAAGGCACAAAGCTCCTCTGCTGCATTGCGGCCGTCATCGTCGCCGGCACCGTGGCGGCGGCGGTGCCCATGGCGACCTTCTGATCGTCTAGCTCCCCGCCGCCGCAGGTGAGGAAGCACGCGGCGATGCCATCGCAGCTCAGGCGTTCGACGATGACGTAGCGGCCGGACATGTACAGCTTCATGACGTAGCACTCCTTGCCCTGCACCGTGGCCGTGGGGTGGGCCGCCGCCGACCCCACCGACGACGACGGCGGCACTGGCGCGGGGGGTGCTGATGCGTCGGGAATGGCATCCCAACAGTTGAGGTGGCACTCGTCCCAGTAGATGGGGCAGTAGTGAATGAGCAGCGGGTGGCGCCCCGTGCAGAGGAAGCAGTAGTACATCTCCCAGTTTTCGGCACTTTTAGGAGACGTCAACGAGGAGCCGTTGGTAAACATCGTCGTGTTCACGTCGTCCCGGTTGTCGACCACCGGGACAAATGCCGTGGTGGAGACCGTGGCGGCGGCGAGGAGAAGGGTCGTGAGGACGAAGGCATGGAGGAGGATGGAAGCTGCCGAGCCCGAGAGAGACATGTCATTATCAGGCAGAGCAGAACAAGTCTCGTGGTGTCGGTGTGAAGCTACGTAGTAGCACGGTGAAGTATTTATGACATTCAAGTAAAAATTAAATTAAATACTCATCAAGAACACGCCGGCCAAAAGAACATGTAAACAATGCATGATTCTCCTAACTAGCAACGTACACATGCCAATACGTGTGTGCTCAAAATTTTGTGAAACTAGCTGGTACCCCATGATAATACCTTCAAGGTACATGTCTGTTCCGCGTATAGGTATATGGAGAAGAAAGGTTGGAAATTGAACAATTTCAGATAAAACCCAAAGTTTCGCGAATGCACAGAAATATCAGGGAAGCAATATTAGTTTTGAAATGTTATCTTGTGGAGATGATTTCAGGCTGGCACCTTGCTGCTGGTTGTTTCATCAAGTGGTTTGTTGTTGAAATAGCATATTAGGAAGGAAAACACAACTGAATAAATTGTCAGCTCATTGGTTAGCCAATTCTTTGGCTTGGATGCTAACAAGGTAGATTTAGCAATCGAAAGTGAAGCATTCAAGGTGCATGAAGTAGTCACTTTGATGAACCGAATGGACACAGAAGCCACTAAAAAATTGTCAAAGGTGTGGTCACAGCATCAAGGCCTTTTTTTTTTTGAAACTCAGCATCAAGGCCTGTATGTGGAGTAAAAAGGGGTAGATCAAAGTGTGCAAAACACCGATATATTCTTGTATGGATACCTTTTTTTTTTTTTTGAGAAACTCTTGTATGGTTACCTGTAACAAATGTTCTCAATTTCCTGCACAACATGGCAAGGTATTTGGCCCAGCCCGCTAGTAGGCACATGAAAAGGAGTCATTAATGGCCCATTAGGACCAGCTAATGTTTTTATAAGTTGATAGTTTTTTATAATTAAGTTGGATGGTTGAATAGTTCAAAAATAAACGATAAGCTAAGTCGTATAGAGTTATCAGCTAGAGTTTTTTTTTTATTGTGTTGCAGCTAGTAATTTATTTTAGTCAATCCAAACGGGATCTAAGATAGATTCTCATTAAACATCCTACTAATTGATCGATATAGAAATGGTTTTGACAGTAAAACAGATGAAGTACCTCTTCTTTAACTTTGAGGGGAGCCATGCCATGTATCATGTATGAGAGGGCTGGGGTTATATGGAAAGCTGTTCGTTTGGCTTGTGCTTGTCATATACGATCGTAAATTTTCAGCCGGAACAGTATTTTTCTCTCACACAAACCAGCCAGCGGTACTTCTTAACGAACCAGCAACGATACGAACCAGCCAACCGAACAGGCTCGTTCTCCTCCAATTCGTTTCACAGCTCATGCATGCTTGCTGTGCCAGTTCAACAAATTCGGAGGAACCGGAGATAGATCGATGGACTGAACAAATAGTGCAGGAAATGGTAGGGGCATGCGCTTTGCGGAGAGGTCTTCGCATGACAGCATCTGAGGAGTGGGAAAAGCCTGGTGATTAACGGGAGGAAGAGAAGCTTGCTTGACTAATTAACAAGGAGACTTCTACGGAGAGTAGAGAGTCAGGCTTCACTGTGATAGATTGCTAGCTGGTTTTTTTTGCGACGAAAGAAGAATTATATTAGATAATAGCTGGGTACATCAACACGTTACAAGAACTCTGGATTACACAAATATCTAGAAATTGATTTTCATCTAAATTGTACCCACGCTGTGAATAGCTCCCGATCTCAAAACCAAACCTATACGACACTTTACAGTATGGATGACCGTATAGACAAACACTAAGCAAAAGGCTTGAGAACAGATGCCTAACGAACGACGGCTAACATTCATATAGGCGGAGTTGAGAAATTTCTTCTTTCTGGTGTCTTCCTTCTTCTTCTTCTTTCGGTGTCTTATAGTCCTTTATCGTGGCCAGATCTAACCACATCAAAACGGAGAAGAGACCGGAGAAAATTATTCTATAACGGTGACATCATTTCTACCTTGATGTCGCCGTCCGAAAAGAAAGGTCACCGTGTCGTCAAGCCGGTGAAATTGCTGACGCCGTAGTTGTCGCCCTCATCTTCAGCAGAGCCGCCATGGAGAAAACAATTCCACCCTTCCCCTTCACCGTCAACGGAGAGGAGGAGAAGGAGATAAATCCACAATACCAATAAATTTGGTATGGAGAGACCCTAACCCTAAGGACTCGATCTATAAAAAAAACTTATGAAAACGATGGATCCCCACTCCCTCTGGCCTCCGGCGAGATGCCGGAGGAGAAGGGAGGGAGACCAGCGGGGGTGGAAGGCGGCGGCGGCGGCAGCGGCAGCGACGCTGCTTTAGGTCAAGACGCGCGAGAGGGGACACGTGTAACCAAGCCGGATCTACTGAGCCCTCTCAAACTTGGAGAGGTGTCTGGAGCCCAAGTTGAACGTTCTCTTGTTTCCGAAAAAGCACTAGATCTATCGGTTTTCTTTACACATACATACCAGCAGTATGCACCACCAGTCCACCACAATAGTCCTTGTTATCACCACCAGTGTCGATTTCTAGAGACAGACGTCTGAATTAACAGAGGATTGCTATCTGATCAGGCCACGGCCAGAACACTGGATGGCCTCTACGCTGCAGATCAGACGGTGTAGTAGCAGGCAGATGAGGAACCATGCGACTGCCAAATTTGGTATAGTAGAAAAAAGACAAAAATATAATATGGTAGGTGCCACGGCACCTTCCATCTACCGCCAAAATCAATGGAATCCATTCAGTTGGGTGTCTCTCCCCTCCGGTGATGTCTTCAAATAAAAAATACGGTAGATTTGAATTTGTCCTAAATCAAACTACTCTTATTTTAATCAAGATTATAAAGAAAAATATTAACATTTACGACATTAGAAAGATATAAATAAATAAATATTTACTTCGTAGCATATCGATGATAAATATCATTTTTTTTAAATCAATTAAACTTAAGATAGTTTGACTTGACACCTTAAAATCCTATTATATTTTAGGACCGGGGACCGGAGGTAGTATATTATCATATTATGTAGCAACTTTCTGCGCAAAATAAAGGACGATTAGATTACATGCATCATCATACATACATATAAACACAAGCGCTTACAGTACACACTTCAATTTGACACATTGGCACACGCATGCATGCAACGAGCTATAGTGGGGGGTGCAACAATTCTATACAGTAACAACAAACTAATAATGCATATATGGTCCCCCTGCGCATGCGGTCTCTCAGCAGCAGCAGCAGCATCGTGGCTTCACTATTCCAGTCTCAGCCAACTAATTAAGCTAGGGCCTATCTCCATTAGCTTAATTTTGCTGACACCACTATGCTATATACGTGTCTTCATCAAGTTAGCTAGATCTATATTAAAGACAATTAGGTTAACTAATGCAACAGATCGAAGGCCACTTGAATCTTCGAGATCTTAAACACATCCATCAGGAGCAATGAGATTGAGAGAACTTCAGTTTATGCATGCACATAGTACTATATGGGCAATAAAAATAGCGAGTGCAAAGTTTACTTCTTCATTGAACTCAGAACTAGCAGCTACTTCATTTCAATTCAGTTTACTTAACTGTTTGTCCCCTTACCTATCCATATATATGCTCGTGCTCCTATATGTTTGATGTGTGTGCATGCACTGATGATAAGCTCTGTTTGCCGGCCTAATCTTATTCACTTACCTTTCTTATTGCTAGTACATATCAATCGCTTACGTTTGCACACACATTTCGCCATCGAGTTTAGCTTTTAGAAATTTTGGTTAAAAATAAGATAAGGCAAGTAAAACTAGACGTCCAATCCCGTCGTATGTGCAAGGTCAAAGACTAATATCGATTGATAGACACTAGCTAGCTAAAACTAAATGACGAAGCTTACTTGCTTGCGATCTTTATTATGTTACTTTTACGCACACATATGTATGGAGCAACTTCAATTACTTGTCAAATTAATTCAAATTCCACTACACACACGTAATCACATGCTACAGACATAAATCTCCTATCTCCTATCTGCTATACCTAAGTAGGAGACCCCCGCTAACCTATTTTTCTTTACGCAGCAGTTGAAGCATCCCTCACGACTGGCTGTTTTATAGTACTATATATCAGCTCTAGGGACATGGTTTTTTGCACGGCTTCATGTCAAGTAGAAACCAGAAGTAGTAGTTTTTTCGAGACTTTGTATCAAAACTCTATGTATTGCACTTGAGAAAAATATAGAAAAGCTTCTGTTATATAAAAAAAACATGGAAAACTGCATGCACATGCTAATTACATTATATTATTATTTATTAATAGTCTGGACGCGCGTATAGATGTGCTCTGTATGTATAGTAGTATGATTAATCTCCGTGAAAAAGAAGCTATGACTATGAGGCTGTAGTAGTAGGATGTAATCCCAGTGCTGATCAGCAGTGAGAGAGGAAAACAGTGCCGGAGCTTGCAGCCTAGGTTGAACAAAAGTTCAGAGAGGGCCAGTTCTTATAGGAAAAGAGTTTCATGCATGTTTACATAATTAGTTTTGTGCTAGTTGTTACTGAAAAACAGATGGCAATAACATGTATTCCTTCCTCAACTAAGCAAATTCCAAATTAAATTAGGATGATGGGAGGGGAAACTCAAAACTTCAAGGCCGACAAGTTAAACAAACATACTCTCCCTCCATTCCAAATTATTATAAGTCATTTTGGTTTTTATAAGTACATAGCTTTTGCTATACACTTAAATATACGCTATGTCTAGATATATAAAAAACTATGTGTGTATATAATCTAAAATATATTATAATTTGGAATGAAGAGAGTATATTAGGCCGGGTTGTATCACACACACACACACACACACACACACACACACACACATATATATATATATATATATATATATATATATATATATATATATATATATATATATATATATATATATATATATTCATTTGTGGAAACACTACTATATATATAACTAGTAATTATGTATCCATGAAAATAGCACATGCTAACGGAGTAATGGCCTATTTGGATGATGTGGTTTTCAAAAACTATAGTATTACAAAACTGTGGTTTTATAAATCAAAGAGATACAAATTTTGGTTTAGGAAAAAAGAGGTCACCAGTGGAGTTTCTAAAACTCCAAAAGACTACAATTTTGATAAAACCATAGTTTGTCTTCTAGAGTCTATAAGATTTATTGTATCAAACACCCGGTAGCTTTTGGAAACCATATATATATTTCTCTATAACTTCAAACATATACTTTGCAGCCTAAAAACCGTTTTCCTTGTTGGGAAAAAATGCCAGATGGGGGAGTGCGAAACGATGATAAATATCAAGACATGCGAATGTTGCACACTGCACCCTATACACAGCTTTTGGTCGACAAACAGTACACTACAGAGCTATATATAGTTATTGTCAAATTAAAAGTGAAAGGCGCACATAGTGTAGCTATATATGCCTCGTTGCCTTTTGAGAAATAACACACACAAGTTTAGTTTTACAATACAATAATTACTACAATTCCACTGCACAGTAGTAACTATGCACGCGCATGCAGCAATAGGAAATGCAACAGTATAGTTCAGTTGCTCACACAAATCAAATTTTAAACCTGAACTTCATGCCTCAACAACATACATCTGAGCATGCAAATATATAGCTAGCGCATATACCGTCATGCACAAGAACATTTTCTTCAGAGATGAGCAGGCATCAACGACAGAACATGAAATATCTATACTGATGCACATGCATGTGTCTCCGATCCTAACCTAGCTAGTATATACTAATCATGCATATTTTATTTTCAGTTTTTTTATATCCAAGCAGGGTTAAGAAAATGGCTCACTGTTTACGTAACGCTCTAATGCAGAGTGCAGTTGTGTGAAAGTTGTTGCAATGCAATATATCGAAACATTGTGAAGACGAGTGGTATTTAACATTATAGCAGTAGATCAGACCTCCCTAACTAGCGGCATCACCTCTCGATCTCATCTGCCGAGTTCTTCTGCTATACTCAAACAAGCTTGGCATTACACTGTGCTTTTTTTCCCCTACCAGATTCAGTTACAGCCTTCTTCGATAGGGAGGACTGGATTTCTCTACAATAAGTACGTACTCTTTATGTTCCAAACTGTAAGTCGTTTTGATTTTCTTTAAATATGTAGTTTTTGCTATACACCTAGATGTACACTATGTCTAGAGACATATAAAAACCAAAACAACTTATAATTTGGAACAGAGCGGTTATACAACTTGTTTCAAAAGAAGAAAGTATACAGCTTGTAGGATTTTGAACTAAATCCTGGTGATCCTAATATTCCTATCCAAACTCCAAGGAGACAATTATGTTAGAGGGAGGAGGTGAGGGACAACCAAGAAGAGCATTTGCTAGAGATGATACCTGATTTGGGACCCCTGACACTTTATATATGTTACTAAAGAACTTAAAAGAGAACGAAATGCAAAGACCCGCTGCGCTAAGATCTAGGAACACATGCACGCATACAACAAGTTGCAAAACACAAATGATCGAATTCAAAGTGATTAAACAAGAGAGATTTAAGGACACACAAGTTGCAGAGAGACACTCTAAACTTATCTGAAAGCCAAACATTGCATGATGCTACAACAGCACATCCAAGCTGATAAGAAATATAGCTGAATTAAGTACAAATAAACACTCCAATATTTGATTATTTCACGACGACGACAAAGTAGTACTAGGAACCACAGTACTCTAATGGCCACTTCATCATATGTACTAACCTAATGACGCCACTCCGTCGTCTTCGTCTCCAATGGAACAGTAACGACCATGCACGCACGCCGCCGGTGCCACCATTCCCCATTACTCTAGCAACTTCTCGACCTTGGCATCGATGGAGATCAGTACGGTAGCCGCGGGTGCGCCCATGTTGGGAAGCCGTCGCCCCCTCCAAGCTGCCCGTTGCTCGGCGGCAAGTTGAACATCGGCAGCGCCGACGGGTCGGCGATGCCGTGGCCGCCGCCCATGAGCGGGTCGGCGCCGCCGGGCGCCATTGGTGGAGCTGGACCTTCCTCCTCCTCTTCGAGCGGAAGGCGCTCGTAGGTGGCGTTGGCGAACGTGGACGCGATCACCATGACCGGCCCGGCGGCGATGAGGGTGCCGACGACGCTGCCGCCAACCACCTGCCCCTGGCCGCCGGCCAGGTACACGGTGAGCCCCGTGGACCCCGGCGGCGCGGGTCCCGGCAGGAAGGTGCCGGTGAGAGAGAGGATCTCGAAGCGGCCGTGGAGCGCGACCACGGCCGTGGGCGCGGACGGCTGGCGCAGCGCCACGTTGGCGACGGTCCCGGCGCCGCTGAGCACGCAGACACCGCGCTGGCGGCGGCGCGAGAACTGCGCGATGGCGTCCGCCACGTCGGCGCCGCCCGCCACCTCCAGCACGTGGCTGCGCAGCGCGTTGGGGCTGTCGCGCGTCACGAAGATGGGCGGCTTCGGCTTGTTCTTGGAGCCCGGCGGGCGCCCCCGGGGCCGCCGGTTGGGCGCTGCCACCACGGCACCCTCGCGTGGCTCCCCGCCGCCGGACTCGTTGGTCTCATCGGCGTGGTCCCCCGGCGCGCCCCCTGCCGGGCTGGGCTCCGGGTCTTTGACGGCCGGGGGCTCCGTCTTGGGGCCCGACGAGCCGGACGGCTGCTCCGGCAGGCCCAAGTGACCGGGCACGCTCCACCACCGGTTCGCCAGCTTGACGGCTGAACCAACATGCAAAACACAGAGATCAATCAGCTTATCTGTAGCACGATCGATCGACAAGACAAGAAATACAGCAGGAATTAAACTACTACCAAGTAAAAGAAAAAGATTTGATGTATGTATGTGCATATCTGAGCAGATCTAGATGCAGAGATAATTACCTTTGACGAGAGAACTTTTTTTCACTTGCTGTCGAGTAATTATTTGTGTGGAGCTAGAGAAGCATCATATGCTATAGCTCACAACATACAAGTCTCTTTCTCTCTTTACATGGGTTTCTCTCCCTCTGTCTAGTAGCTAGGTCTGGTGTGAAGTGGAAGTTTGGTATGTGTTGAGAGAGGGAGAGAGCTTGGAGAGATCAAGGAGGAGAAGAAGAGCACAGCTTGGTCTGAACTTTGAGGAGGGCAGCAAGGTACAAGTGGGTATAAGAAAGGTGGACATGTAAGCAGGAAGACTTGATAGATGGATGGGGGGGGGAGAGAGAGAGAGAGAGAGAGAGAGAGAGAGAGACTTTGGTGCCACGTATAATATGTAATCTACTTGGCCTTTCTGCAAGGAGCACTCCCCTCTTCTCACCCCATTTCCCTGCATGTTCCTCCACCGGGTTATTTGGTTTTATTTTTTATTTTGACTGCCTACTGGTCCCCAACATGCCATGTGAATTCAAAAGAGACTGTATATTATATGCAAGTTACAGGCTAGATGTTTACTTCACAGAAATTTCTTTTTCTTTGAGGCCGTGCATATTTTAGGCTGGACCCAGTCGAGCCGGTGGTGCGCTGTTTGGTGTGTTAAGGATTGTTATGTAAAAAATAACCTATAAAAGTTCTATCTCTACTGTCATGGGTGAGAATTGGTATATGGGCATTGTTTAAATGGACAACAGGAAAGAATCTAGTGTGTCGATATGCAGCGTCATTCTTATTTGAAATGGCCATTATGCCCACACGACTCTTTTCATCTAGCTACGAGCAGAAGCACTTGCACTAAAACATTTTCGATATGATGTCCTGCCGTTCCGATCCACCATCCTTTAAAATTGCTGGTGTGATGTTGGTCCTGAATTAGAAAGTGATAAGGTTGGGTGGCCTTAGCTTTGTTGTGGATGGTAATGAGGATTGGGCCAGATTGATTAGGGTTTTTTGTGTCGAGATGTGTGCGGAAGGCTGCTAGGGTGCATGTCTTTTTCTCAAAACTCCAACATCACAACTAAACAAAAACAGTTTGCCCTTTGCCTTCAATTCCTGTTGCTATTCTTTGGCCAATCACAAAGTGTTCCGCTTGTAACTTTCCTGCCCAATAATAATTGAACAAATGTGCGTTGACATCGCTATTGTTCTTCACATGAATAATTGTGTGGCTCTATCTTTTGTGGAGTGTTGCATTTAATTATTTTTTAGAAGAAGGGAGTAATAGATTTGGCCTGCAGGCAAGAACCTTTTACTATTTGTTGTTTAAAATTTTAATTGTCTAATCATCTGACGGGGAATGTTTGTTTCTCAAAACTAGAATAAAATCCATGTGTTATATATGTTGTTTCTTTCCAAGTATGTACCTTTTTTGAATTAATAATGATATCATGCCACAATGCAACTTTTAATGAAAAAATAGAACACATATGAGGCTGGAGAGAAGTCATCGTCCTACTTGACAAGTTGATTGCAGTGATGCTATCCGTACAACGAATATTGTTGTTTCGTTTGCTTGTCACTTGCATGATATATGTAAGGTTGTCATATGACCACAATCCAAAGTTCCAAACAAAGGACACATGCGGGCATGGTCTCTTTCTAACTGGTTAGCTTCTTATGGATTTGCTAATTAATTATTAGCTACAACATAATTTATACGTACTATGTTGGCCTTTAATATTTTTTTGTTATTTCCTAATTTCTTTTGTTTCTGTAATGTTTTCATCTTGACCATCATTAATTTGAGGTACACTTATCAGCTATATACCATCATATCAGCATATATTAATGACATGTAGGACAAACTCTACATGTCATTGACTAGTTTGGTGGTATAAATCATAGGCGTCCTTCAAGTAGTGGTATTGATCATGTGACCCCCTCCCCCTACAAAAAAAACCCTCTTAATCTCCAAGAAAGAGCAGGGCAAGCATGCACATAATAACTTAATTTAGTCAAAATTTAAAATAGCTTGACATATCACAAACTCAGGAATGCTTACATTTGTGACAGAAGAGCAGAAGTTAATTTCCTTGCTCCGAATAGAGCATTGATAATGTCACATGCCAAAACACAGGTCTAAGGCCTGACCTAAGTCGTTGGTCGCTCTTACAAGGGCAACGGTGCCGCTGTGTAAAGGTGGGGCAGGGGTTGGGGAGAAGGTCTTTCCTATCACACAATGCTTGAAGACTGCCTTGCCCCACAGATCGTGTTTTTTTATTAAAAAATGAATACTCTCTTTATCCACAGGAGTTATGAAACATAATTTATCTATATATTTTGCGCGCTGTACCATACCATGCTTGCACATGTTCCTGCTGCTGTGTGCTGGTTGCATAATTAAACTAAGATTCTTTTTTCCCTCCTGTTGTGCTTAATATAACTGTCAAAGGCCTTCAATCACTGTCAAAGGCCTTCAATCTATATATATGTAAAGATCTCATATATGTACCTTTTTCTCTTGTCAAAATATATACCCATAAATAACTGTCAAAGGCCTTCAATCACTCACTTATCCTCGGGATGCCCAAACTAGTGGCAATAAATTAAAAATGATAGGGTTTATTTGCTCTATATGATGATCGATGGTAGTTTACTTGTTCTCATTATGTCATTTTTAACAACTCACAAACATGGAGCAGCGCAGCCACAGGCTAGACAGTCAGTACTTAGCAAGACCTACTAAGACTGTTTCAGAGTTAGTCTTACGCAAGGACAGACGATTTGAGGTCATGCCAACGGAGAACAATAAGATTTTGCGGGCTAGAAGTAGTAGGCACTGTTTTAATAATTCTAGGCAAAGTACGTATAAACTACATGTATGCTTTTTATGTTAGATCTCTGTACAAAAACAAAAGGATGATGCATGTCTTGTGACCTGAAGCTAGCATACATTTGTTTGTTTATGTGTTATAAGATTAAGAAACTTTGCGGCACAAGATTCCACTACACAGCATCTTTCGTCAGATTAAATAATTAATCCACCTTCACAGCCCCTACATTTGGTAATCTTAACTAGACAAAATATTTACTAATAAGATTGGTAGTACTCATCTTAAAGATACATTCATTATCCTTCACTTTAATTTACTGAGTAGAGTGATTTGCAAATTTTAAGGAAAATTAAATCTATATATCCCTGCTGCCGTAAATTAAAACCGCTTCTGTGCTATTGAATAATACTGCATCTTAATATCACTCAGACTTACACTTACACCTGCTACATGTACGGTGTTGTGTGCGAATATAATCTTCAGAAGGCATGCATAAACATGAAAAAGTTTAGAGGAGATAGAAAAAAAACTAATCCGTGCATGCGTGACCTCGCGATCTTGTGGTCCATGACAAATACGGCATGGCACTCTTGCAAAATACAACAAAGGCAAACCCAAGCAAATAAAGATACTGTCATGCTCATGCCTCCACTTCCAGCTAATCTAAAGAAGCAAATTAAAGGAATAAAACAAAAGCTAACTGCAACCAACTAAACTAATAAGAGCTGTTTTAACAAAGCATTGCCCACTAACATGACTAAAATAGTTGGCACATCTCCCGGAGATGGATAACGTAAGCTTTGTCAAACATTGATGGCACTGGTAGAGAACCGAGCTTTACTCCCGGTGGGGAACCCCCTCTAGTCCCGGTTCCCCACCCGGGAGCAAGCATCCGGGACTAAAGGAGGGGTCCTTTAGTCCCGGGTCAGGAACCGGGACTAAAGGAGGACCTTTAGTCCCGGTGGGTAACATCAACCGGGACTAAAGGTGTCTCCTGACATGCCACGATGGCCGGCACCTTTAGTCCCGGTTGGTAATACGAACCGGGACTAAAGGTTTTTTTTTCTTTTTTCTTTTCTTTTCATTTTTTTGTTTTCTTTTCAAAATAGGTTTTCGAAGTCGTATTGTACGCTGCTAATTATACATTTATACGCGCATATAGTATGTTTCGGTTCAAGCACAATGAACGTATTAAATCACACAATTCAAGCATAGAAATATATATATATATATATATATATGAATGCATGCATCATATATATATTTACATGCATGCATGCATATGTGTATTTTACATTATATTATTTCATGTGCATATATTACAAAAGATTGCATTACAGTTGTTGTGACATAACAAGTTTTTCTCATCCTCTAGCTTGGCTTCAATGGCGGTGTTGGGTCAAGTAGAACTCGCCCTTGGAATCGATGACCTGCTCATTAAAAAATCCGGCTATAGACTCTTGAATTGCTTTGATTTGGTCTTGCCGTATGACCTTTTCCTCCAACCATCGAGTCTCTGGTGTTTGAATTAAAAGGAAAATAAATTAATATATGTACATATATATATAAAGACATAGTAACACAATCAATAATAATAATTAAATGAATATATAGTGTATTTTTAACGCATTTTGAGTCTCTCTGTAGGAGTTCTTTGGGAGAGCACCTTGATAAACTTGCAAACATAGTAACCATGTAGTTGTTCCCTGTTCTCGCTTTAGACACCACTTTACGAGAAAAAGATTTGTCATCCAATCTGGTGATCCGTGAAAGCTATATGTTTAATTAATAAAGATGATGCGATTGTGGGACTTACTTTCAAAGGATTACATTCAAGTGGCGCTTTGCATTTTTCCATGTGTTGCTTCTCAATAAAGGTTTTCCAAACACCGCCTAATAAAAAATTTGCCACGTCATCGAGATATAGTTAATCATCATGTTTGTGTGTATATATAGTTGCTAGAGATCCCGAAATTACCTCCGGATAATATCTATCATATCTTGGTAGTCTTGTTGTGGTTTTCTCATCGAGTCATAGATTATCAAGTGACTTTTCACCGATCGATGTCCATCAATATCCAAAGTGATTGTTGCATGTGTTTATAGGATATAACGCATAACACTCATTAATTAACTAGAATCAACATATGAGCCATTAAGGACATGATCGACATGATTAACACTCACTTGAAGTTATAGGAAAGAGTATATCCTTCTTGTGGCGTTGGTTCACTAAGAAGTTCATGAGGTTACTCTCGACTCGGACTTCCAATTAGTCTTTGGAGTAATTGGGTCTTGAATACTATATGGGGATCAACAAAACCAATTTCATTTGCCTTTCTTTCGAGCTCTGTCATTGTAAATCTGCATATATATAGTACTTGTTAGGATAATTTATATGCATATACACACATATGATGAGTTTAATAATAGATCGAAAGAATTATTACTTACGTGCAATAGCGACTAATGATAACTTTGTCCGAGAGAGAGGTCGGTGGCATAGTTGATGAAATTACGCAAAGTCAACATACATAACATCATCGCCACGGAACCAATGTTCGTCTCTAATTTCGACACCAACGTTAGAAGTCTCCATTGGTAGACGCTTTGCATGTACCACTTGTTTAGCGGGTACATTTGCGTCCCCCAGATCGAGATAAGGCTTGAGGGTTGTATAGACTCGCCTAGTACAAATTTTTTCTTCCAAATATCAACCTCCGCCGACTCTCAATGTTTCCATCACCAAACATCTGGTAAAGGTCGAGACCGGTCTCATCAAGAAATTCACCAAGGTGATCCAAATCGACATCCGGAGGTATGTTTGCTCGATGCATTAATCCTAAATTGAACCATATTCATTACCAACAACTAGCGGGGATTGATTGGTGCGCTTGTTGTTCGAGTTGGGCAATGCCTTTCCCCGCCCGCTTTTTTTCTGTGTCGCCTCAATTGACTTGGTGAGAGTGCGGTCATAGTCCGATAACGTTGATTTGGAATGCTTACGAGATTCCCCTGTTGTTGTTTTGGTAAGAAGTCACCTTTTTCTTAGAATATCCGGAGCTACGAAGAAGCACGGTTTCTCCGGGTTTCTCCTTGCTTCTTGATTCATTTTAAGTTTGTCATAGAATCTAGACATGTCTTTTTTATATGCATCAGTTCCTTCTTCCTTCTCTTGAGATATTATTTTGGGAATAGCCCTTGGTTTCACGGTGGCTTTCTTTTTGTGAGGGACCTGGTTCTTCGTTTGAGGGGTTGGCCTCTTGCTAGGCTTCTTGGTAGGCGGGGCGGGGAGGCGTTGGAGACCTCCTTGGAGGTGTTGGCGTGGCGTTGGAGACTTCCTTGGAGGTGGCGGGCTGCGGCGTTGGAGACCTCCTTGGAGATGGTGTAGATGCAGCCTCGTCTTCCAACATAATGTCATCGTACTGAGCACTATGATGATCTAGCGATTGAACAATTGGATTTAGGTTGGGGGAGGATCTGCTACAAAAAAAGGAATGACATATTATTATGAGCAGATTGTTAATTATTTAAGCCAATACAAATTAATGATGTAGTGTTTTCATCCGCACGCACCTATGGTGAGGTAGTTCAGGAGGAGGTGGAGCCGACATCCCTGGAATGATGATGTAGCGCTTGCGCCATAGAATGAATGTCTTCTCCGCTTCTCCTAGAGTCTTCTTGCCATCACCTCCGGGGAATGTCAAGAGGCAAATCACTAAACCTTTTTCGACTTTATCTACCGAGATGGTAGCATATCCTTCTTGTATTATATTCCCATGAATCCTTGGTGTCTTGGTTCGGTCGATAGGATTAACAAGACCGATAGCCACCTTGATTGTAGAATTCTCCTTCGGAATGTGTAGCTCACACGTTGTACAAGGTTCAGTGACGTCATCCACAGGGAAGCGCGATCCTGTGTCCCCTTGATTTGGTATCTCCGTGGAAGCTTAAGCTGCTTTTCAACCGAGCAGATTGGCTAATATTGATTTACGGCTCGATGCCTACTTACTTGCACTCACCGCTATTTGCACTTGCCTTCCGATTTCCTCCTGCATTCTCGCTTCAAGGTTTTTTTCCCGCTCTCGTGCTTCACGCACCGCTTCCTCCAATCTCTGGAGCCGCTCTCGCCTCTTCTTCCTTCTTCTTTCTCTCGGCGACTTCTCAGAAGAAGGTCTGCATCTGAGGGAATCCATGCTCCCACGAGACACTTCCTTTACCTCTAGTTCGCCACCATGTTCAACAGATCCCGATGGCGTATGTCACTCATCCTTCTCTCTGTTGGGCCTGAACGCACCACTACTTGATAGCTCTCGAGCATAAAACAATCTTCTGCTTTGCTTCTTGCGTCTTGCGCCATAAACGCACTTCCACATCTCTGGTCTAGTGTTCCCCATGACCGAAAAACCAATTCTTTGCACGTTCTCCCCACTCGAGTGATTACGGTCTCGATACCCTTGGCAAGAAGGTCTGCTTCCATTTTGTTCCACTTCTTAATGGCGGTTGGGTAGCCACCGATCCCAAGGTATGGTGGTATGTCTTCTGTTGGGCATTACGTTGGTTCTTTATCACCCGACTCACACCCTCTTCGAAGTCTTGTCTTGTACAAACTCATCCCAATAGGGCCTCTGCTTTGAGATCGGGCCTGGAACAAGAAAATCTGGTGCTATGTTCTTCTTGACATACGTCGTGTATAGGTGTTTCTTCCAAGTCCAAACTGGGTGGCCATCTTCTTCATTGCCCAATCCCTAACTCGCTCCTTCAATTCATCACCATCTATTATATCATCATAACCATCTGTTTGGAGCGTGAAATGTACCAAGACATCATTCCAAATTAACGCCTTGTCACGATCGGAGACAAAACCGATATGAGGAGCATTGGTCTTCTTCTTCCATTCACGGGTACTAATCGGGAGCCGGTCCCGTGCATAAGGTAACCATAGTGGTGCACAAATTTCATTTTATTCGCCCCCCGGTTCTCCTGTATCCACATTGAACTCCGAGATGATGAAGCGGCCCTCCAATGGCTTTTTGGGACCTCGAACATTTTTACTCTTCGTTGTAGTTGTTGATGTCGATCCAGAGGGCTACAAAACATAAACATTATTTTTAATGTCATGAGCACACATAAAGACATATGATAATATATATAGCTAATAATAAAAAATATATACTTGGCCAATCTGTTGTTGCTCATTTTGTTCAAGAGCTAAATCATCGACTCCCGTCATCATCGCATCCTCTTGCACGTATATTTTAGCACCATCATCGCCGGCAACTTGAGTGCCGGTGTTGATCAAATTCATCATCAACTCCTCCTCATCCATGTTTCTCGGTCGGCCATCTAGCTTCAAAAACAAAACCAATATATAGTACATCAACGGTAGCGGTTCGCCTACGGTGTGATTGTTTAGCATTAACGATAACGATAATACGAATGTTGATCAACTAGGCCACGAGAAAGGGCGGTGTGACAAGAGTGGTGGTGCTCCACTCCGCCGTATATATGTCTGTACACATGGGTGAACGAGGGCGGCGGTGCTCCGCCGTATACATAGAAACGCATGGACGAACGAGGGCGGCGGTGCTCCGCGACGTATATATACATGCATATGAATACAAATGACGTATATATACGTGTCGGCGCGGTGGCGGTGTGCTGACGACGACGACGTGAGGCGCGGGCGGCGTCTTTGACGATTTACGACGACGTGAGGCGGGCGAAGGCGGTGTCGGTGCGTGATGTTGTGATCCTATGTACCATGTGAACCATATAGTCATTCATCATATGAGAAACGATAAGTCATTATGAAATGTAAGTATATGTGTCATTCATCATATTACTTTAGCAACATTAATATATTATATCTCAGTATATTCAAAGTTCACAAATGAAGAAACGTTGAAGTTTTCCTTCATTTGTCTCAGTAGCCATGCATGCAAGTCCAACCAAAAGCGCTTACATCATCACATGTGATATTTTTGTAAACTAAAAAAGCGCTTAGTTTACAAGCGGGTATCAAAATTGAGTTCCTATTTGACCATTATATATCCTACAACAAATCCTTCAAAAAAAAGACCCTACATGAATATATTTGGATAAAATTTCGTTAACAAACATTGATCTATGAAGATAGAAAAATTCTTCTATTGAAAGCGCATCTTGGAATAATGGCATATCATATAGTGATGAATATATGGCGGTTGATTGGTGGATCATTTTCAGCTTTAGTGACAACGATAATGGTTTCCAAATAATATATAGCGTGTTTATTATACAAGCCATGGATTTACATCGATCTAATTAATTTCTAAAGTAATTTCATTGGTGGTCCTTAATTAAACTTGTCATGATTTTGTGATTCAAATATTCATTTTTAGTTCCTCATTTCATTTGCATATATAGAGTTCCAAATATATAGAGTTCCTCGTCATTTGCATATATAGAGTTCCAAATATTCATTTTCGGTTCCTAGATTTTGTGATTCAAAATTTAGAATTTTCAATCGACCTCGAGCGTTGACATGGCTTCCACCAAAGTTTTACGTAGTTTTCGACGTGATCTATAATTCGGCGGTGGAGGGCTGGGCGAATGTACAAAGACATCGACGAACATATCACCTCGAGCTCGGCGGTGGAGGGCCTCGGGCGCGTGGAGGGGCCTCGGGCGCGGAGGAGGGCGCGGTGGAGGCCACGGGTCGCGTGGAGAGGGGGCATGGGGCGCGCATGGAGGAGGCCACGAGGAAGAAGAGGCGGCGCCGGTGTCACGGAAGGCGCGGTGGGGCCCTGGGGCGCGGTGGAGGGCCTCGGGCGCGGAGGAGGACGCGGTGGGAGGCCACGGGTCGCGCATGGAGGAGGGGCAGGGGCGCAGTAGTGGAGGCCGACGACGAAGAAGAAGAGGGCGGCGCGGTGTCACGGAAGGCGAACGGACGCGGTGGGAGGCGGCGAGCGAAGAAGAAGAGGCGGCGGTGTTCGACGAGGAAGAAGATGAGCGGATCGATCAAGGCCAAAGGCACTGGAGGTTATATATCGAGAGAATTACTCCCGGTGCGACCACCAACCGGGAGTAAAACTTTTACTCCGGTGCGTATTACAACCGGGAGTAAAATCTCTTTTTACTCCCGGTTGGTAACACGCACGGGAGTAAAAGACCCTATTGAATATTTAATGACCCACCTTTACTCCGGGTGGGATTCCCACCCGGGAGTAAAGGTGGGTCATATTCATTTCCCACTGTTTTAAGCAATAGTCTTGTTAAATACAATAGAAATGCAATAGTTTTTATTAAATACATAGTAAATTAAATAAAAGGCATAAAATTATTTTGTTAAAAATATGAATTTTCTTTTTGTTTATTGCACATAGGAAAAATCTATAACCTAACTTTTTTATTTTTGTTAGAATTATAAAACATAATGTAACTAATATTTATTATGTCGTTAATGCAAAAATGTAGTGTTTAATTAAAATTATTAAAACTATTGGTTTTGGACAGGAAATTTGTTTTCACGTCATTTTAACGTTAATATTTTAATTTTTCATCACTCGGTATCCTAATTTACCTTTTTGAGAGAGAAATCCCACCAAATCAAACATTGATTTAATTTGAAACATGACATAATAAACATCTGAATTCACAATTATTACATAATATCTCAAACACACACTATATTAAATCACTATATCATCAAGTGGGCACAAAGTTGAACTTCTTCTTTACGTATGTCCCTTGGTTATGATCGCTTCGGTAACCATGGAGTGTCCTCATCATTTACCAAGATGCTAGGGTCTTTGTTCACTTTGAAGGGCGGAATTCGGTCATCCTTTTCATATTCTTCTGACATGTCCGACTTGTCCTCAATTCCCATGATGACTCTTTTCCCTGAAAGAACTATGTGGCGCTTTGGCTCTTTGGTTGAGTCATTATCGTTTTCCCTCTTTTTGGTTTGGTAGACATATCATTGACATAGAACACCGATTCACATCCTTGGCAAGGACGAATGGTTCGTCTTTGTACCCAATATTACTAAGGTCTCACTGTTGTCATTGCATACTCGTTGTTCATCGTTACCCGCCTCCGGTCACCTTGACCCATTGGCACTTGAACAATGGGATCTTCAAAGTAGGTGCATATTCTAGTTCCCATATTTCATCTATCGTCCATAATATATCCGCTTATTCCCATTCGGATTCTGTGGCATCTATGCGGACACCACTGCTTTTGGTTGGTACTCCTTTTATCTTGGGCTCTTGTGTAGAATATGTTCCCATTTATCTCGTACCCTTTATATGTGACGATATGCCATGATGGTTGCATAGCCAATAAATCTGATTGCTTATGGATGCTCTCATCACCTTGACATTTTTTTCGCAACCAACCGCCGAAAGTTTCCATGTGCTTATGCGTAATCCAAGCTTGATCTTCCCTAGAAACTCGAATCGTAAGAGATCCTTGTGTGTCTCAATATACGGATCTACCAAAGAGGAGTTCTGTAGAACTGTGTAGTGCGCTTTATTGAAATAATCATCATCCGTACCAATATATGTTTTCCTCCCTAGTGTCCCCTTTCCGCTTAGTCTCCCCTCATGTCTCGTTCAGGAACACCAATCGAGTCAAGGTCGGGAATAAAGTCAACACGAACTCAATGACCCTCTCTGCTCCATAGCCCTTGGCGATGCTTCCTTACAGGCGAAAGCACGGTTGTGAACATATTTCTTCAGGACTCCCATGAATCTCTCTAAAGGGAACATGTTGTGTAGGAACACAGGACCGAGAGTGAAAATCTCCTTGACTAGGTGAACTAGGAGGTGTGTCATAATATCAAAGAAGGAAGGAGGGAACACCAACTCAAAGCTGACGAGACATTGAACCACATCATTCTATAGTTTAGCTAGATCAGTTGGATCAATTGCCTTCTGAGAAATTGCATTGGGGAATGCATATAGCTTCACGGTGGCTAGACGTATATTTGGAGGTAGAATTCCTCTTAATGCAACTGGAAGTAATTTGCGTCATGAGAACGTGATGATCATGGGACTTTAAGTTACTGTAATTTCTTCTCGGCACATTTATAATACCCTTTATATTCGAGGAGAATCCAGATGGTACCTTGATGTTGTTTAAGCATTCAAACATGATTTCCTTCTCCTCTTTGCTTAGAGTGTAGCTAGCGGGGCGTAAGTAATGGCGTCCATCATCATCTTCTCTACGGATGCGAGTTGTCTCTTTCTCTCAAACAACGCAGTCCTGTCGTGCTTCAAATGTGTCCTTAGGCTTTCCATACACACCCATAAATCCTAGCAGGTTCACACAAAGATTCTTCGTCGTGTGCATCACGTCGATCGAAGCTCACGGACCTCCGGGACTTGCCAATAGGGTAGGTCCCAAAATATGGACTTTTTCTTCCACATGGGTGCGTGACCGTTAGCGTCTTTTGGAATAGGTTGGCTTCCATGTCCTTTTCCAAAGACGACTTTCACATCATTGACCATATCGAGTACATCCTCACCGGTTCGGTTGCAAGGCTTGGTCAGGTGGTCTGCCTTCCCTTTAAAATGCTTGCCTTTTCTTTTTCTTACGGGGTGATTTGCGGAAGAAATCGATGATGGCCAAGGTACACGACCTTTCGACATTTTTTCAAGAATACACCTCTAATATCACCGAAGCAAAGTGTGTGCATGCATTATATCCCTTGTTTGACTGTCTCCGAAAGATTACTTAGAGCAGGCCAATCATTGATTGTTACGAACAACAATGCTCGCAGATCAAAGTGTTCTGTTTGTACTCATCCCACACACGTACACCTTCTTTATTCCACAAAATGAGAAGTTCATCAATAAGTGGTCTCGGTACACATCGATGTCATTGCCAGGTTGCCGGGCCTTGGATGAGCACGAGCATCATAATGAACTTCCGCTTCATGCATAACCAAGGAGGAATGTTGTAGATACTTAGAGTAATGAGGCCAAGTGCTATGACTATATGCTCGCTCTCCAAAAGGATTGATACCATCGTACTTAAAGCAAACCTTAAGTTTCTTACGTCATTTGCAAACTCGGGAATTCTCGTCGATTGCTCTCCTTTGGGACCCATCGTGGGGTGTCTCAACATATTGTCTACCTTACGGTCTTCTTTGTGCCATCGCAACAATTTTGCATGTTCTTTGTTTCTAAACAGAGGCGTTTCAAGCGTGGTATTATAGGAGCATACCACATAACCTTGGCGAGGATTTTCTTCGCATGGACGTTCGCCCTCAACATCACCGGGGTCATCTCTTTGATCTTATATATACATGACGCATGGCATACCGGGCATGCATCCAATTTCTCGTACTCTTTGCCACAGTACAGGATGCAGTCATTAGGACATGCATGTATCTTCTCTATTTCTAGCCCCATAGGATAGACAACTTGTTTTGCTTCGTAGGTAGTGGCGGGCAATTCATTGTCCTTCGGAAGCATCTTCTTTTGAATTTTTAGTAACTCTCCAAATCCCTTGTCAGATACACCATTCTTTGCCTTCCATTGCAGCAATTCTAGTGTGGTTCCCAACTTTTTCTGCCCTGCATCACAAGTTGGGTACAACAATTTCTTGTGATCTTCTAGCATCCGCTCGAACTTGATCTTCTCCTTTTCACTTTCACATTCTCTTTGTGCGTCACGAATGACCTGAGAAAGATCATCAGCCGGCTCATCTTCTGCGGCTACCTCTTCTTCAGCTTCTCCCATTGTAGTATCATTGAAGCACGCACCATCGGGAATAATATCATTGTCGTCCCATTGTTCTTCTTCACCTTCTTCCATTACAACACCAGTTTCTCCGTGCTTTGTCCAACAAATATAGTTTGGCATGAAACCCGACTTGAACAAGTGTGAATGAAGAGTCCTTGAGCAAGGATATTCCACCGTATTCTTACATATGGCACATGGGCAGCACATGAAACCATCGCGTTTGTTTGCCTCGGCCGCACGTAACAAAGAATACACGCCGTCAATGAACTCTGGGGGGCGGCGATCAGCATTATACATCCAATGACGGCTCATCGCATTACATGACATAAATACCATATTAAAACCTAGATCATAATTAATTATTTATACAACATGCGTGCCACCACAAAAGATACAAATTTATGAAAGCATCGCTACAATGTAGACAATCCCAACTACCACTAAAAGAACTAAAGCTAAAATACATTTCAATAGCGATGAGGATTTCACGACCAATCTCAACTAAAAGCAGACAGATCCCCGATTGTGCAACATCTTTGGGCTTCTTAATTTGGATCAACGCCTCATTAGCCGTCGTGATTCTTTTGTTGCAAGATATTTTTGCACGAAGTTCAACATACTCTTCCTCCCAAAGAGAAGCCCGAACATCGCCCTTTGCCATCCCTTTGAAATTAAAACAAAAATTAGAACTTTAATCACAACCATCATGAAAATAGGTATAAACTAACCATAATCATTAAATACGATAAAATAACTCACATTGCGATCCGGACACTTGTAGAAGATACGATCCTTGTTGGGACCCTCCTTCTTCACTCGGTACTCCATCACAATCTTCGTCTCATCACGACACTTGCCGCATGGAATGAGAGGGAGGCCCGGCCTAAGTCGCTTTGGAAACCCATGAGAGGCCGAGGACCCGAGGAAGCAGTTGCCATCTACTCTCTATACTCATTTTTTAATACACTATAAATTTCTCCTTTTATAAACAAATAAAATTAAGAAACTATAAAATTATCTAGATCTCTAAACAATGATATTTTTAATGGTCATTGTGTTCTAAATCTTTTTATCTGCGGCGGGTAAGTAATTCACATGATATTTACGCAAATTAACGAGAAGAATGGGAGTGTACACTAATGAGACTCATGCGACGATATCGGGACGTGTGAATAAATAACCATCCATACTAGTTGACCTTGCTTACGTGATCATCTCGGCGAGCATTTCTCCACCGGACGGCACCGTACTTGGCCACGGAAGAGCTCCAATTCTACGAGGAAGGGAACACGGTCTTCCACGACCGTTGCCGCTCTCCCTCGTAGAATCAAAGCTCCTCCTTGACGTCCGTTACCGCTCGGCAGAGAACGTGCTCGCCGAGATGAACACGGTCCGTAAGTTCAACTAGTATGGATTTTCTATAATTTTCTAACTATTTTCTAAGTTTATATTTATATATATACTACGTTTGGGTACGGTGATTGATGTATCATCGCGACGATATCGGGACATGTGAATAAATAACCATCCGTATTAGTTAACCTTGCTTACGTGATCATCTCGGCGTGAGCATTTCTCCATAGGACGGCACCGCATTTTGACCACGGAAGAGCTCCAATTCTACGAGGAAGGGAACACGGTCTTCCACGACCATTGCCGCTCTCCTCGAGAATCAAAGCTTCTCCTTGACGTCCGTTATCGCTTTCGGCAGAAACGCGTGCTCGCCGAGATGAACACGGTCCGCAAGTTCAACTAGCTACTTTAACCTTATTTCATGTAAATATGCAAGCTTGAAGTGATTTTGAGCTCAAATTGCTTACAAATGAAAAAAAAAACCAAAATAAAGAACCATATATATATATAGTGAACAAAATGAGATAAGACAATGGTGAAAAATGAGAGTATGAGATTGGTAACCTTTACAACTGAAGAATCGACGGAGGAATCGAAGAAATCGATGGAGGAATCGAATAATGGATGGAGGAACAATGGAGGGAGGGAGGAAGCAAGAACACTAGTGCAGTGAGCTTCAAAATATGCTGAGCTCGGGCTCGGGGAGGAAGAATGAGACGGCCGGGATATAAAGGGGGGACCTTTAGTCCCGGCTGGTGGCTCCAACCGGGACTAAAAGTAACTTTCCAACCCCGGGCGTAGCCACGGCTCGGGAGTAGACCTTTACTCCCTGTTGAAGCCCCCAACCGGGAGTAAAAGTATATCTTTAGTCCCGGTTGGTGGCTCCAACCGGGACTAAAGGTCCCTGCCACCTCTGTCTGGCGCAGTAGCCGTTGGGGCAGGGACCTTTAGTCCCGGTTGGAGACACCAACCGGGACTAAAGGTATTTCTAATCCTAGGCGCAAAAAATTCCGGGACTAGAGCCCATTTTGGCCGAGGATCAAAGACCTGTTCTCTACTAGTGTGGGGTGTTGTGCTGCATGACATATCTAACCTCGCCCAACCAAAGTGGTATATACCAGGAGTGCATTTGTTTTGTGCATTAGGTCTCTATTGTGAGCTGTCTATACATGGGCATGATAAGCTCTAGGGCCCTGTTCGCTTCGCTGAAAAACAAACCGAAATACTGTTTCGGCTGATTTGTTGTGAGAGAAAAACACTGTTGTGGCTGAAAAAACAAACTGAAAAATATGGATTATATACATTAGGGTGTGATTGGTAAGTTGTATGTGCCCTATCCAGGCTCATGGGATGCAAGTTCGTATGATTAATTGCCTATATAAAGTGTTTTTGGCTCACCTCATCCGTGTACTTAGAAAAAGAAGTTTTTTTTGTTGCATGACTCCACTGTTCCTGGCCGGGTGGAGACGACCAAAACGAGCTTCGCTATGAAGCCTGACGCGACGGATGTAGGTTGTAGAGGATGAGCCCACGCTTCAGCCTCACATGTTAGACAAGTTGCATCTGTTCATGTAGGTAACCAAATAGCATCTTAGTTTGTTTTTTTCTTTTTGCATCCGCTCATGCAACCTCACCAAATACGTTTTTTTTCTTTTGAAATACGGTTCCTCCCAGCTTACGTTCGCTCATGCAGGATATACAATGTGATTCCCATCCGGCAACCTAATACACACATAGTCTTCTAGGTCCGGCTCCGGCCTCCGAGAAGCAAAAGGAGCCTCTTAGCCTGGTTCTGCAGATACGTAGATTTTTTGTGTTTCTCTAGAGCTAGGCTCGCTGGATGCATGCACCGGTTACCTAACTTTATCGATGCTATTAGAGCAAAACGATATTAGTGTATTTAAATAAAGAATTTTAAGATATAATAAAACAAAATAATGACTTTAAGAGTATGACTATATAAAATAAAAATTATAGTGTTAACCTTGTATTATTTTTAGGATTAAGTCCATTTTTAACCTGAACTCTTGTCTTTGTTTAATTTTAATACCCAACTATAAAGCCGTCTAACTTTGGCACCTCAACTATTAAAATTGTTTAATTTTGAACCAGGAGCCATCCGAAAACCACTCAAAACCCCGAGCTCTGGGTCAAAGTTGAACGGTTTTGATAGTTGAGGTACCAAAGTTAAACAAAGGCAAGAGTTGAAGGGCCAAAAATAAAATTAATCAAGTACTTTAGTTTTCTATATATTTAGATTTACTTATATTGATACATATTTATATGTACTAAAATATTTACCTACACATTATTGGGTTTTTATCATAAAAAGAAAAATTAAAATTATCATAAATAAAACTTTGGTATCAAAAATTTTCTAAAAATATAATCTATCTCATCGATATCTACAACTTTGATTTGAGTTATTTCTCCATCCGAGTTCGTTCAAATAAGTTGTAATTTTTGAATTTTAAAATATAAGAACTTCAAAGAGAATTTTAGGACCATAAATGATTTCAAATAAAACAGTCATCAGCTACAGAGTTGTAGATCTATCAAGATCTACAACTTTAGTATTTAATTTCTTCATCCAAGTTCATTCGAACATTTCGCGAAAAAACTACATTTCAAAATAGGAGAACTTTAAACATAATTTTAGGATCGTAAATAATTTTAAATGAATTAGTCATCAACAATAAAATTGTATATTTTATCGAGATCTATCAAGTTTGGTTTTTGTCATTTCTCTATCCTAGTTCATTCGAACAATTCAAAAATGTTGAATTTCAAAACAGTAGAACTTCAAACATATAGATTATATTTTTAAGTAAATTTGGATTCGTATTTAGAACAAAAAATCTAATAAAGTGTAGATAAATATTTTAATACATATAAATATTTATCAATAAGTAAATCTAAATAAATAAAATATATATATATAAAGATTTATAAATATCTAAAAAATTAAAGTACTTGATTAAGTCTATTTTTAGTCCCTCAACTCTTGTCTTTGTCTAACTTTGATACCTCGACTATCAAAACCGTTCAATTTTGATTCCCGATGCAGTTTTGAGTGTTTTTCAAACGGTTGAGGGTCAAAATTAAACGGTTTTGATAGTTTAGGTGTCAAAGTTAGACGGTTTTGAAAAGTCTATTTTTAGCCCTCCTGTGATAGTTTTATCTCATGCAACATATCTTCGTACAGATAACCTGTGGCAGAACCGCCTAATCTAATGCCTTTCAGGAGTACTTGTCCTCCATTAGACACTAAACACTT
Source organism: Miscanthus lutarioriparius (assembly GCA_904845875.1). Classification (NCBI taxonomy): domain Eukaryota; kingdom Viridiplantae; phylum Streptophyta; class Magnoliopsida; order Poales; family Poaceae; genus Miscanthus; species Miscanthus lutarioriparius. The sequence goes on from CAJGYO010000008.1 coordinate 2,061,133, forward strand.
AAGGGAGGACACTAAATTACGTGGTCCCATCAAGCACACCTCAAGGGAGAACCAAAAAATCCATATTTTCCCATTAGGATCACAGATGAGAGAATAAAGCTTACAACATTCTTACGCCATTTCTTACATTACTTTTCATGCAACATCAGAGTATAATATTCATTGTTTATAACAGCAGAAAATAACCATGTTATCAGAGTTTCAGCGGAAACAAAATCATTTAATGACAAGTTAAACATTAACATGATGATCCATTATATACATCATAATATGTTATAAGTTTTTCTATTATAAAACATTTTGGGTGAAAGTTTCAAATAAACTTTATGTCCACAACGTTAAGGAAATCCTCGCTGAGCCTACCAGGAGGTTTCCACACACAAGTGTCAGCCCCACATGTTCCTGTCACCTGCAACAGGGTAGAACAAACCCTGAGTACTCGATTGTACTCCGCAAGACTTACCCGTTAGGAGAAAAGAAAAGACTCCAAGAATATGTAAGGCTATCTGGCTTGTGAGTTTATTGCATCTGCAGGAGCATTACTAAACGTGCGTCCTTGTATTCAATTTTATTGGCATGTCATCATTAATTCATTAACTAAACATTCTATATAAGCACATGTGCTACTTTCAAGCAGGTGGTAAGCAATCAGGACCATTTTACCATCTTTCATCTTTCAGTTCTTACTACGGTGCTAGATCGTAGACAAGTTGTACCGGATTACCCGATGATTCATGAATCAATGTGCCCAGCTGGGTACCCCAAAACACACGCCCCGCATGTACCCCAGTCATAAGCAGAACCAACCCACCACTCTCCTGTCAAGGGGTCTAGGTCCTCGTTCAAACTTGGACTCCAAGCCCCCACACCTAAGTCCCGGACTCAGTGTGGTGCTTAGACCTCCACCATCCCCGCCTCCAATCAGTCGGTCCGGAAAGAGCCAGAACCCACGACAAGAGAGCAACAAGCCTTCCCTGCTCCCATAAACAAGTATGCGTTTAGAATAATAAGTCTGTGACATGACTAGAATCCAATGCAACGGTCGGTCCTTAACCGACACAGGCGAAACAAGTGCAATCCGAGCCTTCCTCAAATGCCTAACCAAGTGCAGATCCAAAATACCATTCCGCCTGGTCTCCAATTATTATTTATATATATTTCATATGATAGTAATATAATAACAATAATAATATATTTTCTATCTCTCGCAAGTGACAGGCAATCACTCGACTTCTACCGGAGTCCTGTAGCATAGCAATCTACACGATCCTGTCATACTAGTAAAACTCATAGGATAAGGATATATATATATGCAAGTGGGTTTCATTCAACTCCTTAAACTTAATGCACAAGAATAAAATAAAGTGCAGAATAATAGGGTTATGCACCGGGGCTTGCCTGGGTAAGATATAACCAAAAGTTAGCATTCCATCGTGGTGACATGATCATCAGGCACCATCTTTTCTGCTACTTCGGTCATCTTCACGATCCATCGTTGTTCCTATTATGATATTCGTGGATGCAATGCAGAGATGCAATTAATCAATGGTAACTGCAACTCTATAATATGATTACGCTTCATGAGCTAACGAGCTAGCTTAATGACTAACATACTAGTCTACGTATCCACGTCGCCAAGTAAGGCTTGTTCTGAAAAATGTTTTCGTTCTACAAACCCCCAATTATTTTTGACATTCGACTGATTAAATATATATTTTCGTACTAGGGCTCATTTAGTTACCTTAACAAACTAATTCCTATGGAGATACAAAAATTACAGTGAGCACCTAATATTGTTAAAAATCTACTGTAAAAATTTCAGGGCCAATACTACTACCAATTTATTACGATAATTCCTACAAGTTCATGTTTTACCCATTTAAATGCTTCAAATTAATTAGTCTACTTTTGAAAATTCTATGAAACTATGTGAATAAACTACACTAGAAGATAGATCATGATTTTAAGAACCTAACAAAATAAGTTTCTCAATTTTTAGTTAGCTACACAAATTGGTATTGAATTTACAAGTTTGGCTTAGAAACTAAATTAGCAAATACTTGAAAAAAGGAAAAGGGCCGACCTTAACCCATCTGGCCTGCCGGCCCAACGCGGGGCGCGGGCGCGGGCGAGCCGTGGCGGCCCAATACGGCCCAAGGCAGGGGAAGCCCACGCGCGCGGCACTTTGTAAAAGAGGACTCAGCTTTTAGGATAATCAGGCAGGGCAACAAAGCACTATTACTGCAGACTCACGTTTTGTATTAAAGTCCCTGGAATGTGTTGCCTTCGCAATGGGGCAGTCCTCGGCGCGCCCACGCACGGTGGTGTGGACACCGGCGGCGATAGCGGTTACGTCGGACGCGCTAGACCTACTGCAACGGCACTAATGGATCGACCACCATCTATGACTAAACCCGCAGCGATGGGCAGCGGTTGGGCACTCGGCGACACCCTGTCGTGGTCTGCCGCGGTGGGCGGCGATCCGCGTCGACGGTGAGCCTGTTCCGGCGAAACTACGCATGTTCAGCGGAGTACAACGGGTGGATGAGTATCAGTGGCTCACCATGGTGCCCGCTGCTCTGGAGATTGAAGCAGGGAAACGTGGTGGTGGTCTAGCCACGTGCGACTGAGCGGGACGGCGGTGCTCCGCCGCAGACACCAGCGCGTCACCACGCCATCAACGAACGCTCTTGCCATAATAACACGAGCACCGAATAGGGGAAGTTAAACCAAGTTCGGGATCGCAAGCAATTGAACCCTCGGCCTTACCTACCTCTTACCGGCTACGGCGGTGCTCATGGCCCGCGGTGAGCGAAGCACCAAATTGTCAGCCGGTACGGCTTGCCAGCATCAGGGAGGGGGTCAGATTGCTAGCTGGTTGCTATATCTATCTGCTGGAGTGCTGAAACGGAGGGCGGGCTATGGACGGCGTGAAATCATGAAAACGGCGTGGCTCCAATGGTGACAAGGCAGGCGACAGTGGCTATACGTGGCTCGGCTAGCCCTGGCCGAGGCCGCAATAAATACGTGAGGACATGCGTGCGGCGTGACTCAGAGGGAGCAGTCGTGAGACACCGGGATGGGACGGCTCGTCCAGGCGGACTCGGTCGGCGACAGCGAAACAGAGGCCACACGCTAAGCTGCCGCGCGGAGCCAAGGCACAACGCGACGCGAGAGAGGGCAGTGACATCGCGACCAGGTCGTAAATGCGACGTGACTACGGAAGCAGGCAACATCTCGATGCGTAGGTGGTTCGAGCGGCAGAAAGAGTGCCACGTTGACTAGACGGCGGCTGCCACGGTGTCGGCTCAGCCCGCTCACGGCCTCACCGGCGGCGACCCCAGCCCGGTCCCGCAGAGACGAGCGCGGCCTACCCCGGCCCGATGTGCGGCCAGCTGCTAGTGAAGTTGACCAGCGGAGCAGCGGCCACGGCCAGGAGCGGCCGGGCAGCCGCGGCACCATGCTCGCGTGGTTACCGCGACCACGGAAGCCCAATGGCCGAAACGGCAACATGCACGAATTTTAAAGCTCAACAAAAACAACTAATTACCCCACCTAAGGCTCAACCGCTCACCCCATCCATAGTTCACGCTACCCAGTTCCTAGCGAAATCATGGTTATGATCAACGAGCCGCTGAGGAGGAAGATCAACGAGTGCCAAGATCAGTTCATCGCGGAAACGTCGGTTCGCGAACAGAGCACCAACCACATAGTTCACAGCGCGTTCTTACGAAGTTCAAGCAATTTTAAAGAGAGCAACTTAACACCCAACAACCTATACCATTCTCAACTGCTCACTTAGATGCAGTCAACAATACCAAAACATGTGGCTAGTGTCTAAACGTTTCGGTTAGAAATCAAATGTCAAGATTGCATTGTCTACCACCTTTCCATACCTAGAAAATCATATATTTCAGTTTTGAACTAACATCCACTAGCGCGCTTGTCTTAATTTTTAAAAGATCTAAACCCCGTCGATTTCAACTAACAAGCATATCATGACATAGCCCATACTGCATATTAACCCATAGGAGTGAAATACTTAAGCACACTTTAACTATTTTGCTCAATATAATTCGTCAAAATAGTATTCTAACTATAATTTCAACTTCATGTCAATTCATGAAAAGTTCTTGTTTAATTTTGGATTCAATTTCTGAGCTATCAAATATACTATTGAACAATTTCTACTCACCAAAACAAAAGTTGCATTTTCCTCTACTAAACTTGCACTCCAATTTTTATTCAAGTAATAAATACGAGTTATACTTTAAAAAAATTTATAAAAATTGTTTTTCATGCTTAATCTAATAGAACAAGCCATTCGCTATTTATTTGCTAGAATCGTTATAGGACATTTTTAAATACTTCACGCACTGAGTGAGTTACCTTGGATGTTTATTTGAGTCCACTAAAGTGAGTTACATATGATTCACTTATTACTTCATGTGCGTATTAGGTTTTCAAAACCCAAAAATTTAGTTGACTGATTTCTCTTAGGCCTTAATCTTGGTGCTAAGCGAGCTCATAACACCAGAGGTGTTACACAACCAAATAGCATCTCTTGCTAATAAGACAAACAACCAATCAGGCTCTAAGTAACATAACTAGATGTATAACCTAAAGTATCTTCGACATGTTTGGTCCTTATTTGTTCTATATATAGTAACCATAATCAAACATATATCGGAGAGTTTGTCGAAAAACAAGGGAAACATAACGGTGGCCGTCAGGACAAGAATGACAAATGTTTAGAAACCAAAATCGACCTGTCAGAGCTAGTGCATTTGACGAGATTAGTATAGAAATACGAGGCATAGGTACGTATAGGCATACATGCATGTGATTAGCACCGGCTAGTTCAATTATCTAAGGTTGTTACAGGTGTTTGGTGCTTGTTCCCTTGCCCGCACGAATAGAGGGCATCTTGCTGCCTCAATAATTGCATCCTTGATCATTGCGTTGGTTGTGATTCCTGCGTTTAATCACACGCTGACCTTAAGTTTTGTAACCATATAATACTCCTTATCAAGTGTTATTATACAAGTTGTTCCTGGTGCAACCACATTATCATTCCTTCCATCTGGATTTGTTTGCTCACATAGTGCTCAAACAAAGCTTCTACAATTAAACAAGTCCAGCCACAAGGCAACCAACTATAGATACATCACGGTAGAGATTCCACATGCTACTACTATTACTAATACCATATGTCCATACACATAACATGCCAAAGGAACGGACAACAAACTTGAATCCATTTTCTGTAGCTCCAGCAACAGATCAGAGGATCGACCCAACACGCTGTAGTCGTGTTATACAGTGCAGAGTTCACGAAACCCACATCAACATACTTTGCACTCAGAAAAGTGAGTTTTCAAGGTATATACGACACAGTATGCAGATCAGCACATCCATTTCCAGCATGTTCTTGAGCACGCCAGCCCACAGAGCTTTCACAACGGATGCTTCTACCTGGTCAAGTAGTAAACCAGCAGAAAAAGGGCGACAAATGATGCGACGAGGGTTCCCATCCTCCGACTCGATTTGGTCTCAAACACCTGTATCATGTTCATTCACACATGAATCATCTCGGAAGGGCACAAGGGGCAGATGAACTACGTGCTAGTAATTGTTTCTTGTCGCTTACCATCTTGAATTTGTCCACGGTTCCAGAGAGAAAACCCCTTGATGAATCCATATCATTCCCCTGAATCAGGCATGATGGTAAGGGAGTAGGATAGTAGATTCAGATCCTATCTTATTACATCAAAAAAAAGGGGGGCCAAAACAGGATAATTTGCAAATACCATTCGGTCTAGCATTCTGTTATGAGTCTCCACCTCTTCATGGATATCTCCTGACAACTATAGGAAAGTAAAAGAGCTTTCAGTAACTAATAACAAATATATATAGTTGCCAAGAAGCTTATCCAGATTGATAAATGGGGAAAGAATCAAAGTTAGAACAATTCCAACAAACTTAAACTAGCCATGGAAGGGCTATTGGAATGTTCGTTTATTTTCTATCATACCATTAATAAAATGAGCAAAGCACCCTAAACCATAATAGAGATTGCTGCTTGTCATATTTATTACTTTGGACTTTGGAGAATGTCTACACTGACGTCAGACAGAAAGAATCAGATTGACAAAGAGACATAGTTACACCAGAATCATGACAAGACCCATGTCCAGATATTCTCCAGGACTTCCCATTTGCTGGTTACTCCCAGTGTTTTTCAAGCGTACCAAATTACATAAGAATCCCCCTATATCTCATCTAGTTGTTAGCTTTTAAAGAAAACCATACCTTATTAATGTAGACATTCTAGTTGTTAGCTACCAAATGCATACCACACTCAAAAAAAAAGTTAGGCCAATGAAATATTCAGATAGCATTAATACAGCCACCAATTCGTAATTGCAAGCCCATAAGATAATCAGATTCCTTTTTGGTAAAAATTTTAACCTGTGCTGAACTACTTTCAAATATTTAAAACCAAACTGGTCCAGGAAAGCACACGGTTGACAAGAATCCCCTATCTACACTACTACTACTACTATGCACTAAAGATGCAGCAGAGAGGGACTGTTTTTAAAGGAACACACTATTGTTTTAATAAACCTATTTTATTATCTTATCTATGTAACACAGCTTGAGCTAGTAAATATACTACTAACGATAATAATAATAATAATATCTACAATTATTTGCATAATAGAATCAGTGGAATTAGAACATTAAGAAGTTTAAGTGGCACAATACCCGCTTGAGAATGCTGACACGATCCTGCAGTCCATCAATAGCTCGATCATTTTCTTGCTCATCTATCTCATGGGAAGAATAGGATGTTGCTCTGATTCCACCCTCCTCAATGCCATCGAAGAGAGAAGTTCTGTTGCTACGGTAGCTGCACAAAGTGCATAAAATAACCAATATAAGAGTTGGGCATATAATCAATAGACGAAGGGAGCATACAAAATAATTGCAAAGTGAAAGGGGTTCAGAATATCCACATCAGAACATGCAAATTAAACTTAAGTACTCAAATAAATTTTTCACAAAGGAACAGTTAACATAGGATGTTCAGATAAAAATGGGATTCCACATTATTATAAGTACGAAGGGATTCACAAATATATAACCAGGGACTAACATTTCTATGTGTCCAAGTTCACAAATTCAAAGATTATAAGTACATGGTGACCTAAGCACATGTATCACAGTGATGAATAAGAACAAACAGCTTTATTCCTTTGATAAAGTAGCTGAACAAATATGTTGAAACAATCCAAACTATAAATTGCATTTAAACTGAGAAAAACATATATTATTTCCATAAAGTGTGAATACTTCTGAATTCTGTTTTCTATCAGTAACGTTAACAAAAGTTGACTCAGCTCAACAATAATCAATATTCGTTATAACAATATAGTTATTAAACATATATTGCCCACGAATTGGAAACGGGGAACCTGCATACTCTGTGATGGACCGACAAACACAGTTCTCTGGACCCATATCACGAAATAAGTCAAAACATTGTCTGCTCAAATGCTTTGGTACAACAGAAAACTAGGTGACAAAAAAAGGAAGTGCGATAATAACTAGGCAATGACATAGGTAGTACACATTAGCGCCAATTAGCAATATAATTAAGATCCATAGTTGCCATAGAGAGTCTGTCCATTTCGTCTGGGTGAAATTCATGTACTGCAATTATGCCGGACAAGGACCACCGTGTCTTATAGTTTTCTAATTTTAGCTATATTGCTCCAGCAGATCCTTTTCATCCCCTTCCATTATTGAATTATTTATAAAGATGCATTGTTATGCACAACTACAGACTACAGAGCTTGGGACAGAGATTGAGAGGGACAGAGAGAAGACCTATCGCAAAGAATTTTGATCATGAGGCGGTGATAGTGAGCAAAGTATGAATCTGTTAAAGCAGAGAAATATCAGCACACATAAACAAAGATATCAGTAGCTTTAGAATGGTAGCTCTTAGAGTCCCAAGTTACGAATTCATTGGTCTGTTGGGACAGATAAGCAAAACAAGCCCAGTCAACAATCATTTGAAACCAACTTCCATGTCTGAGAAACCTCTATTCATGGTACTCAACCAATTTAGAGCTGGGGAATGAAACTGTCCTATACACCAATCGATTTGTCTTTTGGAGGGAATTCCTAGGCATACTACAGGACAACAACAACAACAACAACAACTGAATTATATACAAGGTAAGTAGACAGCAGCACTAATCACTCATCTTTATCCCTAACTAACAGACGCTGCGTACCGATCGCACTAATCGAGTGTAACCCATCCAGTGAGGCAGCCACATTGGGCCCTACCAACAAATCGCACGCGCTCATCAACCCTATAAATCCGAACACCATGTCACGAAATTCGAAGCTGAAAGCAACAAAAAGGCGCAGAATCTTACCCTCTCGGGTTCATGGCGCTCGTCTCAATCCGAATCGTGCTGCCTCCTGCCTGCAGGAACCAAACCCCAAACCCATCAGAGACAAACAAATCGCCGAAGAGGGCGCCAAGAGCACGAAAAGGCAGAGGGAAAATTCCGGAGAGGGATGGGCGAGTGCGGGGATCTGCGGGGGAATCCAGCGAGCTCACCTCTCGATCGATTCGCGTCGGATCGGCTCGGATTTGGGATTCGCAGCGCTGCGAGAAGCCGCAAAGGGGAGAAGGAAATCAAGGAATGCTACGCGCTTCGCCGAATGTGAGATTACAAGTAGCGTGTAACTGCCACGTGGGCCAGGTTCTGGGTCAAAAGCGTTGGGACCCACCGGCAGCGAGAGGAGCCTGTAAGGGCAGGTCGCTGTCGGCCGTCCGTTCGGAGAGGTGACGTGGCGCGTTCCGATCGGACGGTCGGCGTCGACTCGACGCGAGCTCGTCCTCTTCTTCTCCATTTCTTTCCGACGCCTGGATTTCCTTCACCGCCGCCAGTGACCACCTTGCCGACCGGAGCGTGTGAACCGTACGGAATCGCCGGAGTGAGATGGCGGCAACCTCCGCGTTCGAGTCGTCCCCGGAGATGGAGCGGTTCCTCTGCGAGCGGCTGCTGGACACGGAGCAGCCCATCGCGGAGCGCTTCCGGGCGCTCTTCTCCCTCCGCAACCTCCGCGGGGATGCGCCGCGCCGCGCCCTCCTCCAAGGTCTCACTCTCACCTGGCTTCACTGTCTCGGCTTTGCTACTCTTCCAAGCTTGGTTGAAGGCTTTAGCAGCTTGTGGTTGGTTTTAGCAACCGACGCAACAGATTTCTGGTCATGTTGCTTTCCCGAACTAATCGAGTAGTTGCAGTGGATACCGTTCTGTGGTTCACTAATTTGGTGCCTTGATTGCAGCACTTCGTCGGTTTTGTTCCAAATTCATTACATTCCGTATAGGTAGATGGCTAACCACGCTTGACGCGCGGTGTTTTGTTCCAAATTCTAGTGGCCTTACAGTCCATACTAGTGCTGAGGTGATGAACTGATGATACTAGAAGATTTAACTTTGATAGCTTCTTTGCATTATTCATCAAATTGATCTCAACAGGCTACACTAGCTGATTGTGCGTTAGTGCTAGCAGTAGTTATCTAATGCAAATATTTCATAACGCTAGTTTTACGTATAGACTTTTCAGAGTTTCTGTGAGTTACATTTTGGCCAGCACCAAAGAAAGAAATTAGCAGCGGGTCACTGACCACCTAGCCCTCTGTAGGACTTGCTGAACATATGGCCAATATATTTGTTATCTTAAGTGTTTATCTTAAATTTTGGTATTGTTTCATTGGTTCAGGTTATTTAATATTTGTTGCTATGTAGTACATGTTAATTTCCTGAAATTTCTGATGCCTGCCACTTTTTTGGTTCCTTTGCTGATATGTATAATTGTGAGATTATGATGTTAACTTTGGTTTGTACTCTGCTGTCAACAGTGGCCGTTACAGACAAAGCTGCTAGCTCTGAATGTCTATCAATGTCTTTTTAGTCCATTACTGAAAAACAAAACTGTACTAGACTAGTTATGCAAGAAGTGGAAAGCACATCAAGGGCCTGATTTGCAACCACCCACTTTTGCACTGCTAGCTGTGCATCTTCAGATTTCTGCAACTTAGTGTTTGAGAGATCAAAGGATTGTGCTTAAGAAAACCTGACATAGTTTGTAAATTGTTCAGCTGCAAGGGATCCTTCTAACTTGCTTGCCCATGAGGCTGCATTTGCACTTGGACAAATGCAGGATGCTGAGGCTATTCCTGCGCTGGTGGCAGTTCTCAAAGATCTTTATCTACATCCAATTGTCCGCCATGAGGTACTCAGTGAATTCGATGTTATATGCTGCTTCTAGTACTTGAATATCCATGTTAAATAATTGTTTATGTGTATTGGTTAGGCAGCTGAAGCTCTTGGAGCTATTGGCCTGGAAAAGAGCATCCCCCTGTTGGAGGAAAGTTTAACAACTGATCCTGCTGTGGAGGTACAAGAAACTTGTGAGCTGGCACTAAGACGAATAGAAGAGCAGAAGAAAGTTAATGGGGCTGAGAGTACAACCACTTCACCCTTCCTCTCAGTTGATCCAGCGCTGCCTGCAAAGCATGGACTTTCAGTAGATCAATTAAGGTATTATTTACAACTTTCAAAGGATTCTTACATGTGTTGATTGTATCCTATGCCTACAGCCTTTCCGTTGTCAACATGGTGGATGTTTTTCAGGGATCTTCTTCTCAATGAGCAAGAGAGCATGTACGAACGGTATGCAGCTCTTTTTGCACTTAGGAATGATGGTGGAGATGCTGCTGTTTCTGCTATTGTTGCAGCTCTGAGCGTCAAAAGTGCTCTTCTACGTCACGAGGTTTCCTCAAAATTTGGCTAATCCATGTTGTCATATTTTTGTATACAATCATAAATCAAGCAACCAGCAATGTATCCTTTGAATTTTTCTTTTTTTTAAGGCAAAAATTATTCTGAATTCTATTGGATTTTTTTTGGTTGCCTCATAACTTATTTCTTTAGATTCTGACAGTCTAGATTTTTGTTTAACATTTACACTTGAAAATTTTGAACTGGCATAATAAATTGAAATAGAGTTGACAGTTGAGCAAAAACCTGAATACCTGAGCAGCCTTGCAGATATTTTTTTTAATATATGTGATGTCACATGTCAGCCTTGTTATGTTAGATTGGACAACATCCAGTCACAACCTCTTAGTTTATGGTCAGTAGGATCCTCAAGAAATTTGTCTGTTATATTTATTTAGTGGAGTGGAAGTTTGGTGTTTCCCTTTCTGAAAAGAAGAAACATAGTAACAAATCAGGGTAGGATAATAGGATTGGTGGTGTGAAACTGCTTCAGACCTAGTGTGCACATTGCTTCAGACCTAGTGTGCACATTGTCATAACATCATATTCCTCTCAAGAAATTAAGTATTTTTTTATCTTTGCATTCCAATGTCTTTGGTTATATCGAATATAATACCATTTTCTTGGTATTATTCTGCAGGTTGCTTATGTGTTAGGTCAGCTGCAAAATAAAGCCGCTTCAGATGCGCTTTCTACAGTCCTGAAGGATGTCTGTGAGCATCCAATGGTCAGGCATGAAGCTGCTGAAGCACTTGGCTCAATCGCTGGTAACTAATACTGCAAACTTTGGCAGAATGTCATTTACCAACTCCAGTCCATGCATAGACATTGTGTAGTTACCTGAGATTGTGGTCGTTCTGTGTTGTAGACCAAGAAAGCATTGCGCTTTTGGAGGAGTTTGCAAAGGATCCTGAGCCCATAGTCTCGCAGAGTTGTGAAGTAGCTCTCAGTATGCTCGAGTATGAGAGATCGGGGAAGTCCTTTGAGGTACATGCCTATATCACCACGAAGAACTTGTTTCGTGTGAATTTATTTATACCAGGGTTTGTTTTCCATGCAGTTTCTCTTCCTTCAGACTCATGTGCAGTCCTAGGTTCCACTTCATCGATGATCTCTCAATGTGAAATGACTGAAAGCTTCTTGGTTAATGTGACTGCACCAGCCATATCCACTGGCTTTGATGATACTCTTATCCTGATAGGTTCTTATTTTTTTTGCTAATCGTGATATGGAGGTTGAAACACGTAGCAGCGTGAAGAGAGAAGGAAAGAAACAATGAAAACTTATAAAGTTCGGCAGTTTGCATTTTCTGTTAATGGATTGTTTCCCAATTATACATTCGCAACAACGAAATCAGGGTTATAACCAACGCCAATCCAGATCTATGCATCAAGGGAACCACTGATTTATTGATCGGCAAAAGCATATTTGCCGGATGGTGTGGCTCTCAGAATATAGCAAGGTAACAACTAACAAGATAGCAGGGTTAACACTATTACAGCAGTGTAGCAGTGATGTTGGATCCAAGCGGCAGGCCGGCAGAAGTGAAGTCAAGCCGCAGTGCATTGCCCTTTGAGAAGCAGAAGCTCTTCTACCCGGTACAATCTGAGCTTGGAATTATTGGAACTCGGATACTCTCTCCATGGTAATCCAAATTATAAGTTGTTTTAGCTTTCATAGATACATAACTTTTACTCTACATCTAGATATAGTATCTAGATTCATAGTAAAAGCTATTGTAAGCTATTGTAATTATATAGACCAAAATAATTTATAATTTGGAACGGAGAGAGTACATCGCAACACATTGCATTTAGCATCTTCGAAGCACCGGTTCCCAAGTGAAGTTGATCTCATGACCCCTCAAAACGTGTATGATCTCATGATTTTTTTTTTTTGGAAATTCGGCCGTGAGGGCATCTGGGGACGGACGGATGCAACTTCTCCACTCACTACCGTCCGCTCGTTCCTATCCGCACCCCTTTAAAAAAATTCTCTAGTGCGCTTGGCTTCCACCGTCACGGCCTTATCCATCGCTCCATCATACCTGCGCATCCGACTCCACCACGCTGCCCGCCTTCCCCACTCCATGCTCTACCGCGTCGCTCGCCTACACCACGGCATTCGCTCGCTGCGGCCGCCCCGCTGCCCGCTCGGCTGTTGAAAGGTGCTCGCCAAGGGTGTGATGGCCGTCGAGCAAGTGCTCGTCCAGGGGTGCTCTCGTAGATGCCAAGGGTGCGCTAGCCCAGGCCGCCGAGCAGGTGCTCGTCTAGGGGTGCTCACACAGATGCTCACCCAGGGTGCTCGCGTGCCTCGCGCAGGTGCTCACTCAGGCCGTCGAGCAGGTCCTCGCCCCAGTGGTGCTCGCGCAGATGCTCACCCAGAGTGCTCGTGTAACACTCTCGGTGTTACACTGTAAATCATTTGCTAAAACCAGTGTTTGCCTAAACAGATTAAACGGTCGTTTAAACGGCCAGTAAACGATAAACGGTGGTAAACTATTTTATTTAGGGGGGTAAACGGAAATTAAACGGTTGACCGTTTAAACGGCCAAAAAACAGGAAAAAACGGTCTAAACGGAACAGAGATAAACAGCATTAAACGGGCTAAACAGTTGTTTAAACGGCTGTTTAGGCGAATACGAGATAAATCTAGTTCAATTTTGTATGGATAAATTTATATACTTAAGTTTATTATATTTATAAATGTGTACACTTGATATGTTACATGCATAAATATCTATATTTGGTTCTTTTCACATGCATAAATATATATACATACCAAAATAATTGATTTTTACTCGGATAAATATGTATAAATGCTAGAATACTTGATTTTTTACATGCACATATATAATTATATGTATTTTTTTAAAGTACAAAACTGTTTAGACCATTTAACTTCGTTTAAAACCATGTAAACAGCCTAAATGTTAAACGAAGGACGACCGTGTAAAGACCGTTTACCGTTTAGGAAAACATTGGCTAAAACATGTCATGAGCATCATGTTTATGTGTTAATGTATATAATATGGTGTGTAGATCAAGTTCCGTGACTCAAAACGATCAACGGAAATGCATAACGAAAGATAATTCCATAGTCATGTTATATCACTTAGGGTTTTAAACTAATTTTTATTAAGCAAAAATGCTATAAAACATATATGTGACACTTGAATAAAGTTTGAAATTCAAACTTTATAGATGACGATAAAATACCTATGGTCGAAAAATAATATCACTAGCTAACATATGTAATAGCTTAAAAATCGAATTTGACGCAAATCAAACTCAAGACTTAGTCGATTTCTTAAGTCGGAAAACAGGTTGACAAAGCTATGTTTGGTAATTTTTGTAGAGGAATTGGGTTAAGGAGCGGTGTTGCATTATGGCTTGTTTTAGTAGCCTAATATACCCTCTTAGGTATAGCAAAGATGGTTTGGATGTTTGGCCAACCGATTAGTTGAATGTGAAGCTTCAAAAAGCGTGCATGGCACGGTCTCGGTCGTTTTCCTCACATAGGCACGGTCACCGCGCCCCTATGCCACGGCGTTGGTGCACCGGCCGCGCGCACACAAGCCTGGCCGGGCTCGGCTGGCCGCTGTGGCCGATAACTCTGGCGTGCGGCTGCCCCGCCTCAGTGCCGCGCCACAGCACGCTACCGTCGTGTCCGCCTGTGCCTCTGTGACGGCCGTCGTCCCATCACCGCGCGGCACGCCAACTCGCTGCCCCACGCCCACTGCCGATGCCGTCGCGTCACCATCCTGCTCTCACCTGCCGCTGCACCGCGCTGCATCTCTGGTTCGCTTGGGCGCTATGAGCGCGGGGCCGGACCGCCATCGGCATGCCATTTATGGCACTACTACGCGCGGGCCACTCCGACCTCGTGCGTGTGTCGTCGGCTAGCGCCGGCCGCGGGCCGCATTGGTTGCGCCAGCCGCATCGATTCAAGGTGCACTCGCCAGCTACCCACTACGTCATCACCGCCTCCCGGCCCTTTTTCTCCCCTGCCCGCCTATATGTGCCAACCGCCTCTGTTTTCATCGTCACGTCGCGGCCACAGTGTGCCAGGGCGCAGGCGCTCGCCTTCAATTCTGCGTGACTGTGTTTGCGCCTGGACGTCCGCATGCCAACCATACCCACCCCGCTTTGAATTGAGCCACGACGAACTCCAATTTGGAAGTTCCCCCTCCGTCGTGCCATTAAGGCCGGAATCGGCCGTGGCCGAGGGCAGCCACCCGCCACACCACCCCTCGTCAATCCATATTCACCACAAGCTCCGCCTTCACCTGCACTTGCACCTCTACCGCTTCGCCGTAATCACTGACGTGACCGTGCCATCTCGGAGCGCCGCCGCATCCCACTGCCCGCACGTGGCCAGCCCTGTTCGGTGAACCTCCAGCCTAACCACCACCGCAGCCATAACCAGGGTACTTTAGTGATGCTTTATGCTAGCTAGTTCACCCCGTGATAGCTTAGGATGGCCAGCGTGGTCGCGCCACTATCGCGCATGGCCGTGCGCCATGGTCGCCATTTCCGTGAGCTCCACCGCTCCTGTAGCCTAGGCTAGAGTAGGCGCTAGGGTTGTAGATGGGTGTTGGCCCGTTAGTGGGGCTAGTGCGGGTCCCAGCTGGCAAGCGTGGCCGCCTAGTGCCATCGCCGCCGCGCCGGCGCGCGCGCGGGTGGGCGAGGGTCTCACCGTTGTAAAGAAGAGAATGTTCCGAGGGTTCCTTTGCATAAGTGTTGTCTCTTGAAATAGTAATGTGGACTGCGGGTTAGTTTGCCTAGAGTTTAGGGGCGTTTTTGCAATTGTGTCGCATCCGCGTGGCCCACCCCCTCGTGGGCCGCCTCGTGATGGCCGCGCCAGCAGGGCGTGCTCACGCGTGCGTGGTGCCGCGTGGGCCGCGTGTTGCGGGCCGCGCGGAGGAATTGTTTTTCCTTTTTTTCTGGAAATTAGTAAATGCTTTTCTAATTTAGTTTTGAGTTGATCTTTAGTAAATTATATAAAATCATGTAGGTGTCCAAAAATTATGAAATAAATTCTGTTGAGTTTCTAAAAATGTTGTCTATCTGATAGTATAGTTAGTTTATACATGTCTGTGTTGATGCTAAGGTCTATTAAATCATTTGAAATGTTTAATATTATTTAGATTAATAATTGCAGGAATTTTTGTGGCAATTTGGTAATAGCTTTGGCCATGAAATTTTTACAGTAGGTTCATTAGATTATTATGTGCTCACTATCATTTTTGTAGCCTTAGAATAGGTTGAGAAATATGGTGGCTAAGTACTCCTTGTTGTAGTATATATATTACATCGGTAATAAGAATAAGGATGCCTTTAGTTGCTAAGATAATACGTGAAATGTTTCATATCTGTTTAGTGGGAATAATATGTAGCTTAGCATCGTAGTCATTAGAGTTAGCTTGGTAAATGTATTCTTATTTTAAGAGTTGTTATTGTCGTATTACTAAGTGTTGCATCATCATTTCATGCATGTAGATAACGAGTTGGTAGAGTTCGTGACTGCGGGTGAGCAGGAGTACGAGGAGGTAATTGAAGAGTACGAGGATGAGATTCTCATACAGGAAGGAGCCACGAAGCCACCAGCGGCTGACTTTGCTGACACCACGCCTGCCCAAGGCAAACCCCGGTGCCTAACCCTTATTTCGAAGGATCACTGGATATATATATGTGTGTGTGTGTGTGTGATGTGCATTTATGTTATGGACATTTTATGAAAACTACATGCATAAATATACCTACCTATGAGTCCTACTAGCATAGGTCGAGTAGCCACTATGCTTAGGATTTTCGGTAGCGTGAGTAACCTATCGTTATTCATAATAGGTGATTATTATTATCACTCTCATAATAAAATGGGGAAAGAAAAATGGAGACCGGGCAGGGATATGGTATGGGTATTGGTGGGTGTAAGAGGTTGTGTCCTACGGTCAACTGGGCATAGTTTGGTTACACTATTTTCTCTGTCCGTGTCAGTTAAGGACCGACCATTGCATTGGGTTCTACGCAAGTCACAGACTTATTATCCCGAGCACATATTTGTTTATGGGAGCATGGAAGGCTTGTTGCTCTCTTGTCGTGGGTTCCGGCTCTTTCTGAACCGACTGATTGAAGATGGGATGGTGGAGGTCTAAGCACCACACTAAGTCCGGGAGTCATGTGTGGGGGCTTAGAGTCCAAGTTTGGACGGAGACCTAGACCCCTTGATAGGAGAGTGGTGGGTTGGTCCTGCTGGTGCTTGGGGTATAAGCGGGGCGTGTGTTTTGGGGTACTAGCTGGGCACATTGATTCGCGAATCGCCGGGTAATCCGGTACGACTTGTCTACAGTCTAGCACCGTTGTAAGAACTGGAAGATGAAAGGTGATGAAATAGAACTGTTTGCTCAACTCTTGCTCGAAAGTAGAACAGATGCTTACATAGAATGGTTAGATAATGAACTAATCATGACTGCTAATAATAAACATATATAAGAATTCACTATTAGTATTGCTTTTCGCGAAAAGAAAACCCAACAAACCATAAAGCTTATCATATCCCTTGGAATCGAGAAATTATTCCCACTAGTCGGATAAGTCTTGCGAGTACATTGTGTACTCAAGGTTTATTTACCTCTGTTGCAGGTGCAACTTGAGGAGTAGCTGTTGTGTGAATGATTCTTCTGGTGGACACAGACGGGTCCTTGTATATTATCGATAGATGTTTATTTTAATTCCATTGTTTAATTTCCGCACTCTGAACTTGGTACTGTAATAATGTATTTCTAAGAACTCTGGTTGTATGAAATGGACTAAGTATTATAAACTCGTTCTCATTATTGGACCCTGGAGGAAAAATATGGATTATTCGAGTTCTCTCTTGGGGTGTGCTCGACAGAATCCGCCCGATGTAGCTTACTTTTGGGGTGCTTAGTGTCTGGTAGAAGACGAGCGCCTCCGAATGTGTGTTATTTCAGACGGTTCTGCCACAGCTCGCATGCCTCGCGCAAGTGCTCACTCAGGTCGTCGAGCAGATCCTCGCCCAGGGTCGCACCGGCGAGCTCCATGTGCCGCTGCCAACCTCCACGCCAGCGTCGAGCTCCACAATTCATCCAAGCAGCAAGGTGACATTGCGCGCTGAAAACACATGTTGCAAGAGTATATTTCAAGTGTTTCAGTTGTTTCATGTGGATGTTGCAAGCGTTTCATGTCAATATTGCAAAAGTAGATCGGGATGTTGCAATGGTTGTACACGTATGTTGCAAGCTTTTGTTCTCAATATTTCAGCTGTTTTTTCATACGTATATTGTAAGTATGTTTTATTTGGATGTTGCATATGTTTCACACATATGTTGTAAATATTTTATCTGGATGTTGCATATGTTTTAACACGGTTTTCAGGTGCTTTCAGGTGTTTTTACAAGTGTTTCAGATATATGTTTTAAGTGTTTCATCTGTCTTCAAACATATGCTTTAAGTGTTGCATCTAGATGTTTCAAAAGTAAATCGGGTATTGCATCTTCCTCCTCGCGTTGCGTTGCCTCGCCTTCCCTCCTCTACCTCCAGCGCCGCCAGCAAGGTCTGGCACGACCGTCTGGGTCCTTATCCTTCCGCGTGCTCAAGTTGGGCATAGGGCAGCAGCGGTGGAGAAGCAAGGGTTGGCCTTTTTTTTAATCTGCCCGTAGCGAGGCATAAAAAAAATCTTTTTTAAGCAACCATATGGATTCTTGACCGTAGAAGGCCCATACACTGCCGGGACCGGGCCGGGCCGTGTTCAATTCCTGCTGCTGCTATCCAAATCCAAGGCCCGTAGTTTGCTCTCCTCTTCTCTCTAGTCTCTCTGCCCCTTGCCAAACCAAACAAACCCACACGTACATGGCCTCCGACGACCTCTTCGACGGCCTGCCTCCGCCCGCCGCCGCCCCGGCCGGCGGCGGAGCTGGCGCGGCCTCCCTCTCTCCGCCGCCTCCTCCTCCTCCGGCGCCAGCGCCTGCACCGAAGCCCGCGCTTAAGAGCTCCCTCAAGCGGAGCAAGCCCTCCCCCTCCGCCGACGCTACTACCTCTTCCCCATCGCCCCCCGTGGCTGCCGCGCCCGAATCCCATGGTCAGATCTCTGCTCCATATCCTCCTTACTTTCCAAACCGAACGATCCGTGGCTTCTGCTGCTGCTGCTCCTGCTCCCGTCGCTTTGAATTGGAACCCGTAATCGTTTAATTGGCCCCCCTTGACTTCAAGTGGAGACTGAGCAGCAACCGGGCGGTGAGGGGCCTGAAGTGAGGACGAGTTACGATTTCCCAGGTCGAGGCTGACAGGGGAGGGGATTTCAGGTCGGGATTTGACTACCCCATTCCCGTATGGTCATATCGCAGGACATGCTCAACGAGGGCAAAGGGGGGAAACAGAGGTTGTTTCAGTTCAGGAGAATGGAGATTTGGATTGGATGGGTGGCTTGAGATTTGTTACTGATGAAGCAACCAGCAACCAGAATGGTTTTGCTGAGCAAATTACCTGTATTATGTGGCACACTAGTAAGTTCGATGCAATTCTCTTAGTCGTACTGCTACTACCCTAGGGCCTATGTAAGACCCGAGTAGTGATGACCTCCTATTAGTTTTGCTTTTGCACCAGGACGATAATATCTTCCTCTCATTCTTTAGAATAAAAACAGTGTAGGCGTATGCTAGAGTTACCGATGCACTCAACCTGTCCACAATGTTCAGGGCAATGATAGGAATTCGCACCTGGTTTTTAAGTTATGAAGAGGTCTCTGTGTGGATTTTGTCGCTACCAATACCAACCTCTGCTCACTGAGTTTTTGTAGTGTTACTTGCAAGAAGGCACGCCTATGAGTGATGCTGGACATATTTGCCTGATTACACCATTAGGTGATGTTTGCCATTGGTTTCCTTTAACTCTCTCATGGGTAACTGTAAGTGTCTCTGCATTCTGTTTTCATTAATGTTACATTAACTGGGCTAGCACCTAGTGCATTGCACTGTGGCAGCATTATGTTTAAGGGAAAAAAAACATAGTGACAATCTGGCCTGCTCAAATTCTTACTTGTTATTTTCCATCTTTGGTATATGCAGTGGCCTTTTGTCATAAGAACAAACAAGCAAACTCCTTTACTTGGCAGATAGTTATTATGCCCCAAATTTCATATTCTCTTTGCAGTTCCCGAGAAACGTCTTCGGTTTAGAACAACCGTTGATGCGTCAGAAACACAAGTGATTGAGGCTATGCAGAAGATAGCTTCACACATAGGGAATACTTCTAAATTCAGCAAGGCATCAAAACTAGCTTTGCAACTTATTGAGGCTGGAAGCGTCAAGCCTGGAACAATCGGTCATTTCTTTGCTATACTAGAGGCTGCGATGTCTTCACCTGGAGCATGCAATGAGCCTTCTGTACGAGCAGAGTACCACAAATTGTTTGATGCTGCTCAGGGTGTAACAGAGGTGAAGTTTCTGATGCACCTGAAACAAATAGTTGCTCAGTTGTGTCAGGTCACTATGCTTTTCACTACTTTCACTAACAAATTGCGATTAATGTGCAGTTATTCAACCAACAGCAGAAAAATCAATTCGACATATGGGTGCTGCATGCTGTGGTGGCTAATGATCTTTTCACTGATGACAGTTTTGTGGTGAGTGTATTTCTCTGAACGCGACATGTTGCTTACCTTCACAACCTAAGTATGGAATAGTTTACTAGACTCTATGTATTTCGCAGCTGCCATAGGTATGCAATCATCAGACAAGCTGCCATAACCCAGTACATATCACCCTGGGAATACTGATGCTTGAACCATGTTCTTGCCTTTCATTTTTGTAGTTCTCAAAGGCTGTAGGAAAGATCAAAGATACCATCTCAGCCCTGCCAGTGGCAACAGTGGATGATGACAACGATGAAGTTGCAGCTCTTGCTGCTGCGAGCAAAACTGACACAGTGACGGACAACAAAACAGATCATGGCATTCCAGCTGCAGCTTCTAACTCCATGGCAGATGATAGCACACGTGCCGCAGCCTCGGAGCCAGGAGAAGAATCCTCTGATCCTTTTGGTTTAGATGGTCTTCTTGAGCACAAGCCGAAGAAGTCTGAGAGAGCTCGAGAAAAGGCAGTCGCGGCTCTGAACAGAAAAGCAGACGAGGAGGAAGCAAAGAGATTCCTGAAGTCGCAGCGGGAGGCCCTTCTGAAATGCCTGGAAATAGCTGCTCGGCGCTACAGAATTCCATGGTGAGTTCTCTTGTCTGATAGAGCATCATCCATCCATATGCTCAGTATTCTATCTT
The DNA here is from genome assembly GCA_904845875.1 of Miscanthus lutarioriparius. Classification (NCBI taxonomy): domain Eukaryota; kingdom Viridiplantae; phylum Streptophyta; class Magnoliopsida; order Poales; family Poaceae; genus Miscanthus; species Miscanthus lutarioriparius. The sequence goes on from CAJGYO010000008.1 coordinate 2,082,297, forward strand.
GTATTTTGTATTAAATGATATCTTGCTTGTCAGGACGCAAACCGCCATTGACATCTTTGCGAAGCACGCGTACGACAACGTGACCCGGTTCACACGGCAGCAGCGGGACGCGATCACGAAGCTGTGGAACTCGATCAAGGAGCAGCAGATCCGGCGGAAGCAGGGCAAGTCGGTGAGCGGGAAGCTGGACGTGAACGCCTTCGAGTACCTCCAGGAGAAGTACTCCCACGAGAAGATCAGCATCCGGCACAGCGTCGGCGGTGGCGGCGAACGCCGCGCCACTGCGTGGCTCGGCTAGGCCAGTCGGCAGAGCCGCTGTTGCTGTCTGATCCCGCTGCTCCCTGGCGTAACATGATGATCTCTGGTTCAGTTCAACAAGGACGGCGTTCGCTTGATCCATTGCCTATGCCCCCCTTGGATTTCGGTGCAGACTGCAGAGTGTGTGATCAATGCGGATGATGCAAGGCTTTCTCCTTTGCTTCAGCGACACGGCGTGGGAGTTGTTTGTGCTTGTTTTTTCGTAGAGGAGAGTTGACATGTCCATCCCCATGATCTCATCCATCAGCTCCGTAGCATGGTGTAATGTAACCTTGTGACTGACCGACTGACTGAATGTGAAGGCTCTTGGTGCGTAGCTGCACTGCACACCCAGGAGTCGGGCCAACAACCTTGTGCACTTGTGGGCATCTGCCTCGTGCGTGCGGGATTATATTGAGTTTGGTTCGCCGCGTCGTCTCCTCGTAACTGCAAGTTTGATTGTTGACAGCGTGCGCAAGTTTGATTGTTGTTGACAGGCAGCGTGTGTTCACCTCACCTGTATTATAAACGTGTGATCTCATGTTAGCGAGGTGGGTGTTATGGTTCACTCCTCATCTCCTAAATCTAGTCTCATTTAGTCACTTTTACTCAAACACTATAACTAAATAGGACTAAAAATTGTATTAGCCAACTAGCTATCCAAGTGTTGCTAAATTGGACTAAAGACCACCTTTTAGTTAGGCTACCTCATCTTTTAGTTATTTTGGATCTAAACACTTTTTTTAAAAAAACTAAAATGCCTCTTTTAATAGGAGTAACTAAACTTTAGAAGCTGGTTTAGGTGACTAAATTCTAGTAAATTCTAGGAGGTGTAAACAAACACGCAATAAGCACGGTATGGGTATGGTTTGAGTTTGGTAGCATAGCGTGTGCTTGTTCCCCAGGAGGACCGTATGGCAATGGCGGCTTCTGACTGACTGACTGACTGCCTGCCTGCCCGGCTGCTGCTTGTGGTTGTTTTTCTGAAGGTCATGGTAGGCTACTTCCCCTGTGTGGTTCCCTTGGTGAGCAGCAGCGACGGTTGAGACGGCAGTGCGCTGTCGGCGAACACAAAGAGCCTGTTCGCTTGCTCGTAAACGATCGTAAATTTCTAATAAGAAATAGTATTTTTTTCTCACACCAAATTAGCCAACAGTAAATAATCCACGATACGATACGGTCTCCCGAACATGCTGAAACCCTCGTTTGTTTGCCATGGCCACCTGCAGCTTCCCAGCCTCAGTGTCTGTCTTAGTCAGCACTCAGCCCCGGAAGCAGCAGCAGCAGTAACTGCGCCTGCCTCGGCAGAAAACCAGAGAAAGCTGAACGGATCGTGACGCCTAAGAGGGGAGGTGAATTAGGCAATTTAAAACTTCAACACTAACCTATAACCTCTTTTGCAAACCTTAGCAAAACCTATGCAAAGGATAAATTATCTAACTGTGCAACTATGATTTCACTAGTGTGTTGCTATCTCTATCGCAAAAAGAAGTAATACAAGTAATGTAAATGCGGAAACTAAAGAGCAAGGTACAGATATGTAAACTTCCGTCGACGACTCTGATATTTTTACCGAGGTATCGAGATGCGCGCAAACTTCCCCTAATCCTCGTTGGAGCCCCTCGCAAGGGCCAAGCTCCCGGTCGGGTAACTCCGTGGATAGCCTCGGGCCTTCCCCACGCGCAAGTGGATCTCCGACGTGCCTTCCGGCAAGCCTCTCCCGGATGCTCCTCGCCGTTTTCACTATCAAGCTTCCGGCCGAAACGCCGCGGGCCTTATTCCCTCCGGTACACGGTGGCGGCCACACCACAAACACGGTTGGTGTGATCTCGTAAGACTTCAAGCTCCTCCGATGTACAACACTTGTGCTCGCAAGCACGGGGTGGCAAGAGGTATGCAAACCTCACTAAACACTAGGCATAAACCTAGAGCAAGTACATAAGCGGTGGTCTAATCAACCTAAGCACTTCGCAAAGCACTTATGCTAATCACCTAATAAAACACTAAGCACTATGCATATAGAGATCACTAAGATGATGTATCAACACCTTTGTTATGTTTCCTCAGCTCTACTCACCTCAAATGGCCGGTTTGGGGTTGTATTTATAAGCCCCACTGAGAAAGTAGCCATTGGGGTCGAATTCTCGCGAAACTGCTACTGACCGGACGCTGAATCGTCCTGACCGGACGTGTCCGGTCGTCCCGACCGTTGAGCCGGCAATATACTGATCGGACGCTGGCCAGCGTCCGGTCACAGATTTGCCGCTCAGGAACCTTAGCGTAATCGATCGAACGCTGCTGTCCTGCGTCCGGTCGGTTGCCGCCAGCGTCCGGTCTAAGATCCGGTCGCCTGTCTGCCGAGCCACTTGCCCAGCGTCCGGTCGCAGCGTCCGGTTGCTTGTCCAGCATCCGATCCTGCATTCGGTCACCACAGTGAGCTCATTTCTTCGCGATCTTGCGTACGGCTTGGTTCCAATCTTCGTGCTTAGACTTTGTTTGATATCTTGGGTATTCTCTTGTGCTTCTAAGGTCTTTCTTAAAGTGTTGATCATCGGATCACCACGTCGCCTTCGTCCAAGTCACGTCTTCCACCTTATTGAACTACAAAATAAACACTTGCAAATTCATTAGTCCAATTTGGTTGTGTTGATCATCAAACACCAAAATCCAAAGTAAATGGGCCAAGGGTCCATTTTCCTTACAATCTTTTCCTTTTTGGTGATTGATGCCAACACGACCAAAGCAAGCAAATAATAAGAATTTGGAAGTTAAAAACTACCTACTTGCTAGAATGCAATGCACAGGGCAAGGTTATATGATACTAATTGACAGATACCAATTAAAACTTTACTTAAAAGCTTGTCTTGCCCTTGCAAATGTCCCTATGTGATATTATGGAGTAGAGCCTAGCTTTCAAAAAAAATTCTCCCATTACTTAGACTCCCATAATTCACTTTCCTCCCTTTCTCGGACCATTACTACCTGTAACTAAATGCTTGTCTTTGGTCCTTCAAATTCTCCCACTTTGACATCAAACATCGAAAAGGAAGACATTAGTAGCACAAGGGAGGATCAAACTTTGTGATCCTTTGTGTATAGAGTGAAATGGATCACAAAATTTGACTATCACATTATATAGACTAAGCTCCCCCTAAATATATGCATACATATGGTAGAAAGCAAAGCATATGCATAAATAGAAATTTTTTTGCACAAGAGAGTTTAATCTATATAATGCATGGAGAAAGCATATAAATAAAATGAAATCAACATGATGATGCCAATTGAAGAATGATGCTTAACTCCGGGGACTCCAATTTTCTTACAATGAGACTACTACACATGTGATAGGTTTGAAAAATTGATACCATTTGAAAAAGTGTTAGTCTCAAGGCATCCAAGTTGTAGAATCTATAATTTGGACTTTGGCACATATTAGATAAACAAAAGTAGGATAAGCTATGTGTCGTGCTCCTAAACAATTTTAAACCATGTAGGTTTGCTCCAAGAGTTGACAATGAAACCGAGCAAACCTACCATATGATATACCTATTGAATGCATGACAAAAGATTTAAGCATGTAAATGCAAACATAGGCATGAAAGATAACTAGATGCTTTAAGAGTATATCAATTAAAAAACAATACAAATTGAAATGAATACTAATTGAAAGTAATGACATCTAGTTACCTAACATGGAAAGGGGAATTTGGGTCCATAGTATTCACTAACCACTTGACAATGATTTTATCCATCATGATGCACCCCATGAAATGCACCCAAACTTTGCCAAGTCTCCAAATTCCCCGAAGTCCGACGGACTTCTCACTTCTCTTTCGGGATCCAAACCTTCTTGGTGCTCTTCATGTTTGAAATGATTTCCTTTGGCACCCAAAAGCGTTTGGCCCATTGTTGGCTTGCTTGTTCACCTTGATGGCCACCACCTTATCATTTTTCTTCTTCTTCAAGAGATAAGGTGTGGAGGCCTTCTTATCCACCTTGTTGGTGTAGGTGTTGGAGAGCTTGCTTGCTTGCTTTTTCTCCTTCATCTTTGCTCCTCCCTCATTCTTCACCTTGCACTCATAGGACTTGTGACCTTCCTTGTGGCACACGTAACAAACCATGGTTTGTCCTTCATCAAGCTTCTTCACTCTCTTGACGGTGTTATCTTGATGAAGTTGGGTTTACTTCGCCTTGCCTTTCACTTGAGTCAAGTTCTTGATGAGGCGAGCTACTTCTTGCTTGAGTTGCTCATTCTCCTTTGCAACCTCTTGTGTGCATGTATCTACAACAACTTTCTCAACACAAACTTGGTTGCAAAAAGTGAGTCTAAACATAAATCATTACAAGAAGTAGATGCATCCCTTTTAGACATGTTGAAGATAGAACTTTTCTTTTTGGATGCCTTGGTGGGGGTTGTGCTAATGGCTTCAAGGTTAGCAACTTTATTAGTTAGCTCATCATAATGTTTGCACATGGTTTCCATTTTAGCAAGCAAACTATTATATGCCTCTTGTGAGCTAGCTAACTTTTCTTTTAATTTTTCATTTTTCTTTTCAAGTTGCTCATCATTGATTGTGCATGTATTTGTTGTTGCGTTAGCCTCAAGTTTCTTAATTTTAGTAGATAGTTCAACATTGAGATTAGCAAACTTCTCATATTGTTCAAGCAAAATTTTGTATACTTTTTGTGAACTATCTAGCTTTTCTTTTAAACTTTTGAGCTTCTTTTGCTGACTAGTGTAAGCTTTAGCATAATTAAGATTTTTTTGCACAAGTTCACGATAAGAAGGCATATCATCATCACTGTCACTCTCACTAGAGGAAGAGCTTTCGTTACCTCATGCCATAAGGCACACACGAGAAGAGCTTGATGATGATTTCTTGCGGCCTCGCCTCTTGTGATGGGGTTCTTCTTCACTTGAAGAATCATCCCATGATCTTATTGATGTGAGGGCTTGGTTCTTGCATGCCTTCTTTTTTGTCTTGGGTGTGGGCTTGTTTGGACAAACTTCCACAAAGTGCCTCAACTCGCCGCATCCATAGCATCCTCTCTTTCTTTGCTCTTTTCTTTGAATTGTGAAAATAAAATCTTCAATTTGGATGGGCACACCCTTAACATTGAGCCTTTGGATCATCTTCTCCACCTTGTTGATTACTTTGATTGATTCTTCATCAAGATCAAAGGTGGAGGAGGAAGATTGATCATCACTTGAATCTTCATCATCATCATCATCGTCCTCATCTTCTTCTTCTTCTTCATCTTCACTTGAGGAACTTGAGCTTGAGCTTGTCTCAACTTGCTTGCCCTTCATCTTTTTTTTCTCGCTACAAGCGAGAGCTTTGCCTTTGCTTGATGAAGAGGCTTCCTCTTGACCCATCTTACGTGACATTTCAAATGCCACTAACTTGACAATGACTATGCCCCGGGTCATGTTGCTTAAGTCCTCCATGTTGTGAAGGATGGTGATGATGCTTGCATATTTCTTTTGTGGTAGCACAGAGATGATCTTCCTCACGATGTCCGTATCATATAGCTTTAATAATCCTATAGAATGGAGCTCATTGATAATTAGATTCAAACGAGAATACATATCACGAACAAGCTCATCATTATTCATAGTAAAGGAATCATAGTTTTGCTTTGCTAGACAATGTTTTTGCTCACGGACATTGCTTGTGCCGTCATGGAGCTCTTGGAGTTTTAACCAAATTTCATGTGCCGTATTTAAATTGAATACTTGGTTAAAAACATCCATACTAAGTGATTCAAACAAGCAATTTTTAGCTCTAGCATTGAAGTGCATTTCTTTTTCATCACTCTTTGTGGGTTTTTCGGGATTCTTGATGGGTTTCATCCCGTCACGAGTGACTCTCTATACACCCAAATCAACCGCCTCAAGGTGGCAAGCCATTCTAGCTTTATAGTATGGGAAGTTAGTGCCGTCAAAGTGCGGAGACCTAGCGGTATCCATCCTAATCACTCTAAATAGCGTCGGCTCAACGGTGGTTAAGCCAAAGGTCCAAATTGAGCCAACCTTCTCTGATACCAATTGAAGGGACCATGACGCCTAAGAGGGGGGGGGTGAATTAGGCAATTTAAAACTTCAACTCTAAACTATGGCCTCTTTTGCTAACCTTAGCAAAACCTATTCAAAGGATAAACTATCTAAATGTGCAACTATAGTTTTGCTAGTGTGTTGCTATCTCTACCGCAAAAAGGAGTAATACAAGTAATGTAAATGCGGAAGCTAAAGAGCAAGGTACAGATATGCAAACTCCCGTCGACGACTCCGGTATTTTTACCGAGGTATCGAGATACGCGCAAGCTTCCCCCTAATCCTCGTTGGAGCCCCTTGCAAGGAATCCCTCGCAAGGGCCAAGCTCCCGGTCAGGTAACTCCGTGGATAGCCTCGGGCCTTCCCCACGCGTAAGTGGGTCTCCAACGTTCCTTCCGGCAAGCCTCTCTCGGATGCTTCCCGCCGTTTTCACTATCAAGCTTCCGGCAGAAACACCGCGGGCCTTGTTCCCTCCGGTACACGGTGGCGGCCACACCACAAACACGGTTGGTGTGATCTCGCAAGACTTCAAGCCTCTCCGATGTACAACACTTGTGCTCGCAAGCACGGGGTGGCAAGAGGTATGCAAACCTCACTAAACACTAGGCATAAACCTAGAGCAAGCGCATAAGCGGTGGTCTAATCAACCTAAGCACTTCGCAAAGCACTTATGCTAATCACCTAATAAAATACTAAGCACTATGCATGTGGAGATCACTAAGATGGTGTATCAACACCCTTGGTATGTTTCCTCAGCTCGACTCACCTCAAATGGTCGGTTTGGGGTTGTATTTATAAGCCCCACTGAGAAAGTAGTCGTTGGGGTCGAATTCCCGCGAAACTGCTACTGACCGGACACGTCCGGTCGTCCCGACCGTTGAGCCGGCAATATACTGATCGGACGTTGGCCAGCGTCCGGTCGCAGATTTGCCGCTCAGGAACCTTACTGTAATCGATCGGACACTGTTGTCCTGCGTCCGGTCGGTTGCCGCCAGCGTCCAGTCTGGGATCCGGTCTCCTGTCTGCCGATCCACTTGCCCAGCGTTCGGTCGCAGCGTCCGGTTGCTTGTCCAGCGTCCGGTCCTGGATTCGGTCACCACAGTGAGCTCATTTCCTCGCGATCTTACGTACGGCTTGGTTCCAATCTTCGTGCTTGGACTTTGCTTGATATTTTGGGTCTTCTCTTATGCTTCTAAGGTCTTTCTTAAAGTGTTGATCATCGGATCACCACGTCGCCTTCGTCCAAGTCACGTCTTCCACCCTATTGAACTACAAAATAAACACTTACAAATTCATTAGTCCAATTTGATTGTGTTTATCATCAAACACCAAAATCCAAAGTAAATAAGCCGAGGATTCATTTTCCTTACAAAAGCAATGCCAAGCAAGCGTCCAAACACCGAGACGAGGCCAAATGTTTTTGTTTTGCATTGCAAGCAGACTGAACTGAAACACAGGTACTCCTAGTAACTGATGAAAGTGTGGTAGTAGTAGAGAAAGACGCCAAATGTTTTTTGTTTTGTATTTTCTTCTTGTCTTTTGATGAGGAGGAGCCGAGGAGGAAGCTAGAGGCCAAAGTTTTTTGTGAAAAGGATGCAAGAGCAGTCATGGGCGTCGTCATACGTTTGGATAGATTAATTAATTAATGTGAGCAGGAGAGGAGCAGATAGATCCAGCGGCAACGGCGGGCAGGTTGGGAGGAGAGGACGACGACGACGAGTGAAGTGGCGAGTGGAGTGGAGCGTGCTGCGTGCACGGCCGTTCGGCGCGAAATGCTTTGTTTATGCCGGCAGCACGTACTACTCCTACGTGCACAATCACCTCTAATTATATATACACACACGGTGCTAAAAGATGGATCTGATGCAAGTAATATAGTCTTACTGTCTTCTTACATTCTACAGACGAAGATAAGACTTGTCACTGACATCTTTTTTTAACCCGCGCAGAGCTCTGCACTTGAGGATACGACCCTTTATTTTATATATATACTGGTGCTACTGTACTAGCAGTACATCAGCTCCAATCCTTCCTTCGATTCAACCTGTCCATCCATTGATTTGACTTGCTTCGATTATTTGACACAAGTACACTTCTCATCGCCCATCTCCTGCAAGCCTGCCGTGCAAGAATACTGTTTATTGGCTGGTTCATTTCATTGTTGATTTATAAAAAAGTATTACTGGTTGGTTTATATGAGAGAAAAATACTCTTTCGATTAGAAATTTACGATCATTTACGACACGCCACAGCCGAACGGACCGTAGCTAGCCTCCTTTCTTGCCTCTGCAACGATATGCTCCAACAAGGGTCTCTTCTGATACTAGCAGCTAAGTAGGACTCAGGTTTATTTCTAGCCCATCTAAATACACATTTCTCTTTTATCGATACATTTCTATCTGTCTTTTTCCTTTTCGTTACATGTGCACAACATCTTTTTCACTTCTCTTTCATCACTATGGCCAGAGAGCTGAAACAACAGATATTACGACAGTCTCAACTCAAAAACTATGAGATCGATTCTATACTTGCCAAATCTTGAACAAAGTTTAGGTTTGCTATGTGCACATATCGCGCACACACACGAGCTAAGGACTCTGTGCTCTGAGTGTGCCTTCATATGCGGCACTCTATATTTGCCAAATCATTAGACACAACTCATATACAAACCACATTTGCAATGGATCAAAATAAATTCTATCTGATCACACATCTTCTCTCTTCGTCGTCTACCTACCGCATCTATTCATATCTGGGTTCCTATGTAGACATAGTTTCTTATTAAAAAAATTATTTCATCTTCCTCTATTTTTTTATTCCAAGGCCACATTATTATTTTGTTTAGTTACAAGATAGAAACTAAGAGCATCTCCAAGAATTTGGCATATTTTATTTTTCAAAACATGGTGTTTGCCAACTCCCAAATAATTACGGGGAGAGAAAAAAGAGACCATCTCCGATAGTACCCTATAATTGACTTCTAAAATATCAAATTTGTAGACCCACGCACTAATCCTTCACTCTAATCCCATAATTGACCCTCGTCCCATCTACGTCGCCGCCGCACACCTTCGCTCTTCTCCGAGCAGCAGCCGGTGGCAGACAGACCAGGCCCGCACCCTGCTGGTCGCCGGTGTTCCTCCCAGCCGGCCGCCATCAGCTAGCAGACAAGCAGCAGAGCAAATTTCCGGCCAGCACCAGAGCAGCAATCTTCTCTTTCCCATCAGCAGGTACAGTAGAGCATGCACGTCGGCCAAGTAGCGTTCAGCAGCAGCCGGTAAGCAACACATACATTCAGGCAACAGTATCAACAGGCAAGCAACATATACAATCTAGCAAGCGACGAAGGAACGAAAATAAAATTAAGATCTACACTCCTGTGCCCATAGCTTTCCACGCGGAGGCAGGCAGGGGCACCCAGCCGCGGCCTGTGCTAGGCCACACGCGCCAGCGGCCGGGCCTTCCCTTGCAGGACGCGGCTGCGGCCGGCTATGGCTGCCGCTGCCGTTGGCCAGCGACGGCCATGGCCTGCAGGTGGCGGCAACGAACAGCAACAAACCCTAGCGACCAGGAAAGATGGGGAAGGGCCGATGCGCGTGATTCCTCTCCGCGTATTTTTACGCAGGGAGGAGGCCGGTTTGCCAAGTGTGGAAAAATGGGGAAGGGATATAGGGAACTCTTGGAGATGAGCTTTTTCTCTTTTTTTCCCAGAAAACATAGATGCGGAAGGGATATAGGGCACTCTTGGAGATGCTCTAATACTCCCTCCACCCAAAATAGATGACCTTACAGAGAATTCAAATTTTGCCTAAAATACTTGACTTTCTCACTTCCTAATACACCATTTCTTCTCAATACATCTCTATCGCTACTCCTTGAAGAGCAATTTGGTCTTTTGCCTTTTGTCGTTGGTCGCAGTGAGTGAGTCGAAAATGTCAAGTAATATGGGACAACGCAAAGAGAGTATCCTAGTCTTTAGGATGGGGGTACTCTTAGGCGTCTCTAATAGTATAAGTTAGCGCTACCTCTAAGCTCTAAGCTGATAAATATGGAGGAGAAATATATCGCAACAAGCAGCTTTAAACATGGTGTTACCAGAAAGTGATGCATCGTAAACATGAGGGCAGTCCCAATGAAAAAAACTAGTAGTTTCTATAACATAGGATACCGCACCAAAAAAATACTGCTTTCCAACCCATGGTTTCTATGAGTAATAATTATTTTCTCTTTCTCTCTTCCAACTCTATCTTCTTCCTTCAATGGGAGTGCGACACGAGCTCCCTAGAAACTGGTGGTTTCTCTCTAATGGCGATTTCATGGTTTCTTGGTGCATTGGATAAGAATAGACCTGATTTCTTCATGAGGAAACCATTTCTATGATTTTTGCTCTCTTTCTTCATTAATTACGTTGCCATGTCAGCGTTTTACCTACGTGGCAAGTCATTTAACGATGATAGAAACCATCGTCAATACACCATTGGAATTGCCCTGAGAGACCATCTATTAAGTCCACATTAGTCTCTTACTTTTTTTTACTATTGAGTGATTAAAACTTCAATTCCACAGCGGTAGCCGCAGCAGAGCGGGGAGTGTTATAGCTAGGATATTTTAAGCTAAGCTATATAGCTGTAGGCTGTGGTGGCAGCTTAAGCCAAGCAACGGGGCTCCTTTTCTTCAACACAGCATTAACACGTTTGCTCCCTTCAAACCAGACACCCTGCCCTACCTGTCTACCCCTCCTCCGGGCTCCGGCGCTCCCCCTCCTCGCCTCGCCTCCCTCCCTCTCCTCCTATAAATCCATCTCTCCTCGAGTTGCGCCGGTAGTCCACAAGCAGGGTGCAGCTTGCGCGTCCTACCATAGCTAGAACCAGTAGGATCGGAATCGGAGACGGCGATCTACTAGCTAGCTAGTTAACACTTCTTTTGCTAGCTGTTAATTTGTGCCAGTGACGACGACGATCGACATGGCCGGAGCTGCTGCTGCTGCTGCCAACGGAGGGGCCGCGGCTGCTGCTGCCGCGACGGGCGCGGGGTCTCCGTGCGGCGCGTGCAAGTTCCTGCGCCGGCGGTGCGTGCCGGAGTGCGTGTTCGCGCCCTACTTCAGCAGCGACCAGGGCGCCGTGCGCTTCGCCGCCATCCACAAGGTGTTCGGCGCCAGCAACGCCTCCAAGCTGCTGTCCCACCTCCCCGTCGCCGACCGCTGCGAGGCCGTCGTCACCATCACCTACGAGGCGCAGGCCAGGCTCCGCGACCCCGTCTACGGCTGCGTCGCCCAGATCTTCGCCCTCCAGCAGCAGGTGACCGATTGATCATCTATCGACGTCGTTCTTTATAGGCACCCAGATCAGATCATCATCAACTGGTTTCCTTGTCTTTAACTAATTATTAATCTGATCGAAAATATAATGCGCCATGGCTCATGGCTGCAGGTCGCCATCCTGCAAGCGCAGCTGATGCAGGCCAAGGCGCAGCTCGCGTGCGGCGTCCAGGGAGCCGCGCACTCGCCGGCAAGCCACCACCACCAGTGGCCGGACAGCGCCAGCATCAGCGCCCTGCTCCGCCAGGACACGGCGTGCAGCGCCAGGAGACCCGGGTCCCTCGACGACTGCTTCATGCCGGAGCTCATGGCCGGGTTCAGGGACGACGTCGCCGCGGCCGCGCAGCATTGCGCCGGCAAGGTGGATGCCGGCGAGCTCCAGTACCTGGCCCAGGCCATGATGAGGAGCCCCAACTACTCCCTGTAGCTGTAGCTGCCTAGGATGACGAGACACCATGCGTTTTGGAGCCATGCCATGCCATCTCATCTCTCCACTCCGCTAATGCAAGTGCGAGATGAGCTAGAAATTCCTGCAAAAGGAAATTAACAACTTGTACTAGTGATGAAGTACTCTCTTTTTCCTTTCTTTTGTTACTACTATATATCATCAGTGTTCTGATCCTATATAATGGTGATGAGTAGTACTAGTATAAATCATATATAGTGGTTGGCAAGCATGCATCTTTTTTTTTTTTTTTTTTTTTTGTTAATTGCTTCTAGCAAATGTATATACAGTAGAGTCTTACCGTCTGTGGCCTGGTGCAAGCAGTAGAGTCTTACCGCCTGTGACCGGAAGGTCCGGGTTCGAGTCGCGGCCTCCTCGCATTGTACAGGCGAGGGTAAGGCTTGCCACTGACACCCTTCCCCAGACCCCGCACAGAGCGGGAGCTCTCTACACTATGTACGTCCTGCAAATGTTTGGCTAAATAAGAACTTACTGTTATTTGATATGAGTAGATAAATTCATCTTCTCATGCATGACATCTCATTGGCAGTTGGCACTGACTGTGACTGGCAATGTGGAAGTCTAGTCTTGCTATCTGGACATGATTGATTGATACAGTACAAGGCTTTTCCAACAAATTTGAAAGAAAGGCTGCCATCACACTGGTCAGCAGATGATGCAGTCAAACTGCACTATGAACTTCTGTGCCCCCATATGTTTCTCTGGCCCTGAAAAACTGCATCTGGTGTAGTGTTGTGCTCCAAGTTTTGTGCAAACTGCAACCACATAACGACCTGTATGCATTCGTAGGCTGCTGTTGCTGCTAATCCTAGTTTTCCATGCCATGCAGAGTGACTGTCCCCTTGACAAAGGACAGGGTATGAACTCCTCTGCCGCAGCAACGTTTACTTTTGCGTCCTACAACTGCAACCACAACAGGAGAGAGGAGTGTGTTTTACAGTACTCCTACATAGTTGTTGACCTTTTAAACCTAAGCACGTACGCACATTGCACAGAAACAGAAACACGGTGAGGCTATATAGCTAGGCTACTCATCCCAATGACTGATTTCTTGGTAGAATTGACTGTGATTGGAGGATTGACCAACTTACTCCTACTGTGGTAGTAGTGTGTTCAGCAGTAAATTATTCCTGCCACTAGTTGTACAAGCTCGTTGTATTATTGCAGCAGAGAAAGAAAATGACTCTGCTGGCATACTCCAAAAACCTGATGAGCATGATATGGTAGCCATGGGATGGGAGGGCTTGACTATCCAACGTTAACCACATTGTGGTAATTGAGACAGACATGCAAAATAATGCAGTGTTTCTTTATTTCAGACATCAGATAAGGACAACAATCAGTAGGTTTATTTGTAGGGTTAGTATCTTAGAACTCTAAAATTTTCATTCAGACATGCGTGTTCTTACTGAATCCATTACAAAAGGGAAGGCTAATGTGCTACTGATATCTACACAGCTACTAGCAGCTAAGGCTCTTGATGACCGACGCCGAAGAACAGCTAACTGTTCAGATGTTGTAAAGCTAGCTGCTGCCTGCAGATTAAGCAACCAAGCTACATACTACACAACAAGACGAATCAACCTGAACAAACAAATCTTGATCAATACGGAGTACTGTACTAATAATCTGCTTGAAGACGACGACGAATGTTATAGCTGATTTAACAACAAGGATAGGTCAGTGACTTTTGCGATCAATCCACCGTACCCTCTTGCTTTATCGATCCATGCAAAGCCGTAGATTTAACGCGTGATTAATGTGGCTTAGAATAACTAGATCTACACACATGGTTAGGTAGCCTAGGATGCTAATAGCCCGTCATTAGGTGGCCGGCCGTAACAGCACGTCAAGCTTAGCTTGTTCTTATCACTGTCTCAAGATCACAAGCTTGGTCAATTATGCAGACCACGGGGAAGATGACAAGCCATCAAATTTGTGTGTTCCACGTACTGTATTTGTTGATGTCCTCGAAAGATTACAGTTTATTGCTGCTAAAAAAATGCATGTCATGAGAAACAGCCCCTGAAGTTTAGATGGCTGTCTCATAAAGTCGGATGCAGGCTCATTTAGTTTTGTTTGCCTTGGCACTTTGTGTCTTGTACCAAGTTTTAGTATTAGCATGGGGTAGCAGAGGAGTATTTATTTGGATTCTTCAGGCAGGCGTTCATCAGCTGGCCTGGTCAAAGGGCTGCTGGCTGGTCATCAGTCAAACAAACAAATAAAGCTAAGCACGGAAAAATTAAAGGCAAGGGCTTATTATGGCACTTGATAGTGATTAGACCCCACTAATCAACCGACTTAATTTAGCACTGATCCCAAGGCGTAAAAGCACGTAATGGAAAGCAAGACTGGTGCTGTGTCTTTGTTTTGTGCATGCAGCTGCTTTGTGGAGGAGGAGCAAGAGAAGAATTGAAGGTGATCGAGGTCTTTGGCTCTTTGCAGCATGCATTAGCATTAGCTAGAGCTCGTAATGGAGGAGTCAAAATATGCACGAACTTTGGCCCTCCAAAAAGACCAAAACCAAGTGCGATCGATCACCATAATAACGCTTGTTCCGAACAGGATAAAGCTTGAAAAGCTTGGAACAAAGCAAAGAGAGCAGAAGCTTATAGGCCGGGGAACAAAGCAAAGAGAACATCAGGTGATGAGCAAGTGCCTCGGGAATTGTGCTTGTGGTGCCTCCCCCATCATTTCAGTTGAAGAACTTTTTAATTTTGATTTGTGTCTCTTTCTCGAAATGAAGTTCTTGTTGGATGTGCGTTCCCAAATGTTCCTCTCTAGTGTTTTTTCAATAAAAAATAAAAAGGGAAGTCAGAGCTGCTGATAACTTTATACTGTTTGCAATTCTATTGATGGTATCTTTATTTATTTTTTAGTGGAATTGTAGTTTCCTTTGAGGAAGAGATGCTCCTTATTAGTACTTGATTGATGATGACGAAGGCTTGTGTAGTTTGTATATGTAGGCCGAAAAGCATGGGCCTGGGCCAAAATTACTACTGTAGCAGACACAGGAAAAGGAATTCTCGATCAGTTTGAGGCACAACGATTTGCCAAGAAAAGTAGTTAGTCACTGCAGTGCAGGAAACTAAGGGCCTGTTCGGCAGGACTGAAAAATACTGTTCCGGCTGATTGTTGTGAGAGAAAAATACTGTTCTGTCCGGACGTGAATAGTGTTTCTGTGAGTGAGCTGGCCAGCGGGGCTCAGCCCAGCCAGCCAGCCGAACGCTCCGTAAGGGCTCGTTTGGAACGGCAAATCCACGGGGGCATCCCCGCCTTTTCCCCGGGCTGGAGCACCGCGCGGAATTCGTCCCCGGGCTAGATTTCCCCACCGTTTGGAAGTCCACGGCGAGGCATGCCCGACCCCGACCCACGAGTTTTCCCCGGGGCGGCTCTCTCCCACCACGAGGGTCCGGGCGCAGCTTCCCCGTCTCGGCCTCGTCGCGACTCGCGAGTGAATGACCGCGCCACCACCGTCGCACCGCCTTCCCGCTGTCGCGGTGCAGCCACTTCGACGCCCCCCCCCTCCGGTCGTCTCACCATCGCCGATCTGTCGCTCCGTTGTCTCGGCATCGCTGGTCCACCTCCCCGTCTCGGCACTACCACGCTCCGCCATCACGAGTCGTGACTGCGACGCCGCACGATGTCTCGCGCTTCGACGGCGCCTCCACCTCGGCCCCCTTCTCCGCATCCATTGTGATTGACTCCTGCCCCCTTCTCCTATTGCCTAAGTTTTCTAGGCCTCTTGATTCTTGCAGATCTTGACGAAGACCTTCATCCCAAGATCCAGTCAAGTGATAATTTCACCTGACATTGCTGAGGCGTAGGCAAGCGGGCGGTGAATTGGTAAGCGTGCCTCGCACTACTGGTACCTTCTCTCTGACGTGATAGATGCAGCTCATGCTGAGGCCTGGAACTTCCATAGTGTTTGAGTTAATTCTGCAATAAAGGTCATTACCCTGGAAATAGTGATTGTTGTCATGATCTGTGATCTCCCATCCCAGTTGATGAAAGGTTCGTTAGATTGTTTATTCACAGGTTCACTAGCCTTGTGTCGTGTGCAGGTGTGCTCCATTGGCTTCTTGTGTTTATGTTTCTAGCCAAGGCATGAACTTTTGCAAGTTATTTAGATTGCGTGTTTCTTGTTTCTAGTCATCGTTTGGGCAAAAAAAAAAAATCCTCAGGCTGTTTCTAATTATACAAGAAGATATACTGAAGTTCTCATAGATTACTTAATTTACTGCAAGCTTCAGCTTCTCTTTTTTTTCAAACAAATGCAGTAATTGTCACTTTCCTTGTGACAATTCTTGTGCCGCAACATCATACAATCTTGTGCATTTTTGTGCAGCAACTCCACCTCTCTTCCTCTCGTGACAAGTTGGACCAGAGTGGAGATCCATCTGGGATTGGATTGTTGTCTTCTTTTGTTGGTAAGGGGCCCCTCTTTCTGATTGGGTTCTAGGGTTGGTAAGGAAATTCACCTCTTGTGAATCTGAATGGATTGGTAGTTATATTTCTAGGATGGATAAATTGGCAAGAGACACATACCTCTGCAATCTCTTGATGATTAGTCTTCTGAAAAATGTAGATGTGTAGAACTAAAAGCTCTATTCTGATTGGGTTTGCCATAGTGTAGAGCTTCAAATCTCTAGAGTCGTAGATTGCATGGAGAAGATATCCAGTAATTTGATTGGCAATCTTAATCCCTGATTTTGCATAGCGCGAGGCATCATCCAAGTCTTGTCTTGCATAGAGATTGATGCTTTGATTTTTGTTCACCACGCATCGTGCTCTTTTACAACCTTTGCAGTCACATCAACAAGCGGAATGAGATCTTGCATTAGCAAGGTTGGAGCACATGTCAAGTGTAAACATGATTCTAGTTGTGCACACATGGGAATTTGATAAAGTTAGTATTAATTATCATAGATCATAGAAAAACATGTAGGCTTCAGTCACATCTAGACTGTTGAGTATTCTGAATTAGGTTCAGTTTCAGATACATTATTATCTTATTTACATGTGTGAATATAACAGTAGATGAGAACCAGACCATGCCTGTTTTAGCTAGGATTAGAGTGCTTCAGTTTAGATCTTTGAGTGCAACTAGTAAGGAGAAAGATATTCCTTCAAATTAGGTTGCTGGCATAGTATCTCCATGGGGTTCTTTTTTTCCCCAACAATGGAGTTAGTGCACATATTATTAACGGTTTCAGTCTCCTGAATTAGTTAACCTAAGAGATGCGCTAATAAATTGGTGTTACAGGGGTATTGTGATGCCTCCAGTAATGTCTTCCGGCACTCAAGTCAGTGATCCATTAAGCTCAAGATTTTGCTGCGGAGTCTGGATAATGGGGCTTTCCTGAAAAAACAAAGTGTCATATTATGTTGTTTTAGGATCTCTGCTAGGATGTTGTTGTGGCAGCAGGTGATTAAGGATAATTAGGCTTCTTATCATCGACTTTTATTCACAATAACATTGCTTTCTTGTAGGAAGGACTTCTGCAACTATGTCGATGACCAATTATGTGGTGGACACAGAGACCTTTAGTTGGTGTCAAGCGAGTACCTCGAATGACTGTTGTACATATAAGCAACCTGGCCCTAACTGTCCAAACAATGTCTTCAGTGTTTTGGATTGAGACAGTACTTATCTTTTGGAAGTGACAGAACTAATATCAGATGCATTAATAGTTTTGCTATGAGATTGTAATGTAGGCTGATCTATCTTCTGCAAAATATTCCTCAAATACTTGCTTTTATTTTTGTTAGGATTTTTGTACAAGTTTTGGGATATTTTTTTGACGTGTAGGCATAGTTCTAGGTGTTTTGTATTGCGTTGCAAGTTTCGGCTAGTCACTGTTCTGTTTGCCTTTGAAAAATAAAAACTACCGTAGGTGTCCGCAACCTGCTTGGTTGTTAACCACAAAGCCTGGCAGTCAGCAGGACACTGCCGCAGGCCGCCCCACCCCCGCTTGCATCACTGTTCCAAACGCAGACAGGGGACAGGGGTGCGACGCCCTGGGAATCGAATGGCCGCTAAAATCCCCCTCCGGGCGTCTGTACCCCGGGCTAATCTGGCCCTAGCTTCCAAACTAGGCCTAAGTGTCACAAGAGCAAATATACGTACCCGAGGTTTTGAATATTTTGATCTCAGTTAGATGCCACTGCATAAATGTTTCTTATTTTGTAGTGCTGGGAGGGATATGAACTTGTGTCAGGTCAGTTTCAGTCTTTCTAGGAGCGAACCTTTCATAATTTTTGTGCTTGCTGTTTGGCTCCACAGCTTTTCATCTAATAGTGATTGGAGAAATTTGGATATATGCCAGCTTAGTTTCAGTCTAGGAGCTAACCTTGTCGATTCTTCTTGTGCTTCTAGTTGTGGTCCACTTCCAGTCATATCATAAGGAAAAACGCTAAAAACAGAACCTTTTCGTTTTCAATCTAAAGGTGTCCATTTCTTTCATGGATCAAGATTTTAATATATAATAGGTAATTGTTGTTATTGCTATTTTTTGGTTAAAAAGCTGGTTAGTAGAATGATATAATATGCCAAAAGAATTCGAATCTGCTTTGTGGTGTTAACGAACTGCTTCTGTGCTGCTCATATAGCTATTTTCGGTGAGCTTGGATCACATGGGTTCTGTGATTTAGTCCCTGGGCAATGTAAGAGATAATGTCATTGCCAGTCATACTCCACTGTGATTGACTGATTTGCATCCTGGTAATTCGGATTCTATGCCTCAAATGTGGCTTATGTGCTCTGCCTTTTGTATGTCCAGCAAATTGCTCATGAAAAAATACTGTAGTATTTTGATGTTATATGCTTATTGTGTCAACTACTGCCATTTGTTTTTGCCATTCTGATGCTACTAACTTTTTTATAAGGATATGAATGTCTGAATAATTTTCCATTAAGTGGTCATGATCAATCACTGCCTGCATATTTTCCTTTTGAGGTACACCCTTTGATTTCAGTAGCACTTCCAAGTGTTTCTTCCCAATCACCTCGGCACGCCTTTGCTTAAGATCAGTCCTTGGCTCTCTATGAACCTGAAAGCTCATAATTTCCTGACAGACTTTAGATACTTTTGTGACCTTTCAGTTGATACCAGAGAGGCTCCATTCAGTTGGGTTGGTGAGCGTCTGTATGGTTGTTCATGCCTTCTCATCACAGCAACTTTCCTTCCATGCTGTCTACCAACACATTCTGGTACAGTCAAGCGTCCATCGTTTCTGAAGGCCATAGCAACAACTGCTACTACTACATTTGGAGCAAAGTTTTCCCCTTTCGGATTGCTCCAACCACAACGCTGGTCCTTACTGGATATATTAAGGTTGGAGCGGTCTTTACTTACACGATTTCTGCGTGCATTCAGGTCCAGGATATATTTCCAAGGTCTAACCTTCAGTTAATTATGTGATTATAGGATGATAAAGCTCTGCATCCCTGTCTTTTATATAAAAATTTGGGATCATGTACAGGGTCCAGGTGAGACTTGAGAGAATCAAAGTGAGGACCTCCAGAGCCAAAGACATCTTGTGTGATGGTAAGCACATGGCGCCGACACATATTGACAAAGACAAAGCCTTTTTTCAATCAGAGAGCTGACTCTTCCACAATTTCCCTGCTCTTCTGTTCTGTAGATTCCGGGCCTTATTGGAGCACGGATGCGCACAGTACCTGCAGCATAATGTTAACCAAGTGGGTGGCTGAAAGGACATGCAGCTTCAAAATCATAAGCCAGAGAACAGAGATGCTTAACAGAATTTTTGACTGTTTGGCTGTTTGACAGAGACACAAGGGCGACCGGCGACACCCACCCCATCTGTTCAGATCAACACTGCAGCTGCCTCGTTACCTAGTGCTCAAATACTGGATTTATTTGTTACTACCGCACGGAGCAGTAGTTTTCAGTTCAGTACTATTTCAGCAGTAGTTTTCAGCGATCGAACAGTGTTTTTCTCTCACACCCAATCATCATAAACATTAGCAGAAACTAAATTTCAGCAAATGAGCAGGGCCGGCTCTTAGGTCTGGTCTGATTGTAGTGTGACTGCACTATGGTTTTTCAAAGTTACTGCCTTTTTTCACTTCCATTCACTGCCTCACTGGGCTGTCACCAGGTTAATTCTCTGAAGTCTGAACACAGGTTTCCCTGCTGTCATCAGCTTGCTCTCTGCTTTTCACTGCTGTAATTCAGCAGACACCTTTTTGCCTGTGCCTGTCAGTTTTATTCTCTGTGCTTGTGCAGGAGATTGGCTACTGTTTACTGCAGCAGAAATTGTCAGTCTGCCATTGACAGTGTCTTTCTGCCTGTATCATTCCTTCTTTCTTCCTCAAGAGAAGCGAAGCAGCAGACAGCAGTGGTAGACGAGACGAGAGGGACACGTTTTGTTTGGTGACATTTCCATCCCACCGACAGCAGCAGGTCGTCTTCTTTCTAGTGCTTGCTTGTGTTTGGTGGATCTGAATCGGACACCATTCTGATCTGCTCACCACCTCCTCCCTCTCCTCTCTCCCTGCTGCGGTGCGGCTCCAGCTCCAAGCACGGGAGAGGGGGCCGCATCTCCAGTTCCCCATGGCCGCCGCCACCAAGGTTATTGACAGGCTCAAGGTGGGGGCTTCACCTCCGGCGCCCGGCGGCACGCTCCCGCTCACCTTCTTCGACGTGCCCTGGCTCTTCACGGGCCCCGTGGAGCGGGTCTTCTTCTACCCCTACGCGCACACGGCGGAGCACTTCTTCGCCGCCCACCTCCTGCCGTCCCTCGTCTCCTCCCTCTCCGCCACGCTGCACGCGTTCTACCCGCTGCTCGGCCGCGTCCGGCCGTGCCCGGACGGCGGCGACGGCGGGTACGAGTTCTTCTGCTCCGCGGACGGCGGCGAGGCCGTCGAGCTCACCGTCGCCGAGAGCTCCGACAACTTCGACGAGCTCTCCGGCGGCGGCCCGAGGGACGTCGCCCGGCTGTACGCGCTGGTGCCGCAGCTCCCACGGCCGGAGGCCGACGGGTCCTTCGCCCTCGCGGCGGCGCAGGTCACGGTGTTCCCCGCCCGCGGGGTCGCCGTCGGCGTCTCCATCCACCACGTGGCCTGCGACGACTCCAGCTACATGCACTTCGTCAAGACCTGGGCCGCCCGGTGCCGGGAGGCCATCAGCGGCGCGGACGCGGTGCCGGTCCCGCCGCCGCCGCCGCCTTTCTTGGACCGTGGTGTGGTCGCCGACCCCGAGGGCCTCGCCGCCAGGACGCTCGACGAAATGCGCCAGCTCCCGGCCAACGGCCCACCTCCACCTCCGCCGGCGCCGACAGGCCCGCCGCCGAAGCTGGTCATCGCGTCGTTCGCGCTCACCCGCGACCGCATCGACGGACTGAAGCGGCGCGTGGCCGCGATGGTCGCGGCGGGCGCGGACGGCGGCACGGGGCGCGTCCACTGCTCGGCGTTCACGGTGGCGTGCGCGCTGGCGTGGGCCTGCCTGGCGCGCGCGGGCGGCGGCGGCGGCGGGGAGGAGCGGCCCCGCGCGCACCTGCTGTTCTCGGTGGAGTGCCGTCGCCGCCTGGCGCCGCCAATCCCGCAGGAGTACCTGGGCAACTGCCTCCGGCCGTGCTTCGTGGAGGTGGGCGCGGCCGAGCTGCATGGCGGCGACGGCGTGGCAGCAGCGGCCGCGGCGATCGGCGCGTCCGTCGCGGGGCTCGACGGCGGTGTGCTGGACGGCGCCGGCGGGTGGTTCCACAAGATCCTGTCTCTGGTCCCGGAGCGGCCGATGTCGTTGGGCGGGTCCCCGCGGTACGGCGTGTACGAGACCGACTTCGGGCTGGGCCGGCCGGCCAAGGTGGAGTTGGTGTCCATCGACAAGACGCCCGGCACGGTCTCCCTGGCCGAGGGCCGCGACGCCGACGCGCACGCCGCCGGGGTGGAGATCGGCGTCGTGCTGCCGGAGGCCGAGATGGCGCGCTTCAGCTCCTGCTTCGCCGACGCATTGGAGGAGCTCTGTGACTGAACTGAACTGAGCAGCATGGACGACGACGGCTGGTTATCAGCTCGAAACTACATTACATGAATTGGTGGTTAAAGGAGTAGTAAGTAAGGAAATACATAGAAAGAGAGATGATCCGAAGTGTATATTTGAGGGAGAGATGGATACATATATTTCATATTTTTGTGGAGTAAATTTCATATGCGAGAGTATTAAGAGTGTGATAAAAAGAAAGCGAATTTGTTGGATTGATTATGAGTAAAATAGCTGAATCCCTTGGCTATTCCAATGTGCAAGTGCTTCTTCTTGTTTGCGACAAGATCCGTAGGGTATATTTTTAAGCGACTGTGTGAGTCTCTGCAAATATCTGTATCTTTGCTCTGAATATGAATAGTGGCCGTGTGTTCTTGGGGAATTGGACCTTTTGATTAATTCAGATCCTGGACGTCATGATCAGACGAACGTTAGTTTAGTTGGGTCATTTTCAGGTTAGGCCACGCCACAACCACAATGTAGGGGCAAAATCCCTTGTGTTGTTGAGATTGGAGTGGAGGTGCAGGTAGTGGCGGATCTAGGATGAAAATCTAGGGGGTTTTTAAGTTCACACGGGGGACAAAGGTTTCAAGCTCAGCTCAACGCTCCAGCATCATCTTCAACCTCAGTTCAACACTCAAGCTCCTCCTTTCCATCCTCCAATGATAGAAAAATTTAGGGGGGGGGGGGGGGGGGAGCCCCCCCCAGCCCCCTTGACAGATCCGCCGCTGGGTGCAGGGGTCGTCTAGTTCAGATTGTTGGAAGAGCCTTTTACCTGAGTGCCATTATGAAATATACTTCAAGACTACATGCCACTAAAAAGTTCAAACGTACCATGATGACATGATATTTTTTTTTTTGCCTCTCAAGCCATTCCATCCACTTTTCCAACTAACGGCTGCATTGGAAAAAGTCTCAAATGCCCTCATCTCGCTTCTTCACCATGCCCTTCTTCGATTCCTTCGCCGGTCGTCTTCCTCCTTCCTCCAAGCTGCATTCTCCCACCAGCCCGGACGAGCGAGCGAGCGAGGCCGCCACGACCACGCCGCCACCCGTCGCGCAACAGGGAGAGGAGAGAGAGAGCAGCGTCACAGGCAGAGATGGAGATGGACGGAGCGCGTCCACTTCTGTGCAGGGACGGAGAAGGGTGCTTGACCTTTCGCAGCTTTCTGGTGGAGATCCTGGCAGGCACGTACGCTCACACCTCCAGCCGTCACAGCGCCTCTCCGTGACCGCCGCCGCTGCCGATCCCACCACCGGGCCCCACCACCTCCTGCCACAGCGCGGCGACCATGGGTGCATACCCAGAGCACCGGCACGCCGCCGACCCCGTCGTGAGGCCCGTCCGCTTGGCCCACACCTCGAGCATCGCCTCGGCACGCATGCCCAGCCTCAGACTTGGTCACCCGGCCCCGCGCCTCCACCGCGGAGCCATGGACGCCGCCGAGTTGGCAGTGGACACGCAGGAGCTCGCCGCGGACCCGTACCCGTCCTCGTCCGGCGCCGGTGCTGGCGCTCCAGCGGCCACGAGGAGGAGGTGCGTGTGGCGATGCCGCAACACGAGGAAGTACGCGTACGCCATTCTCACAGGCGGCGCAGAGGAAGGCTGCGTCCCCCGCGCAGTGCACGGCCGCTGAGCACGGCGAAGGACGGCGCGTGGGCCGGGGCGGGGGGCGTCAGGGTCGGGCGGAGCCTAGCCGCTCGCTGCCTTGAGCCTCCATCGCCGGCGCGCCGACCGACGGCACCCAGCGACTCCACCGGCTCCATCGACGGCAGGGCCCCGTGACTCCACCAACGGAAGGGCTGGCCCCCAGATCTCGCCCACCTCCGAGGCTCGCTGGACCGATGGCGCACAGAAGGTTCCGGCGACCGGCGGTGCTTGGCCGTGCGGGGACCGTAGGGCAGGGGTGGGCTCGGACGGCCGCACAGGAAGCAGCGGGCTCGGCAGGAGGCGCGCGGGCGAGCTCCGCCCTGGCCATCGCGGGCGGCGCGCGGGCGAACTCCGCCACGGCCACTGCGACCGGCGCACGCGAGCTCTGCCCCGGCCACCCTCGGCGCCATCCCTGTCCACGTCGTTGTCCCATGCTCCTTCAGAGGTGACAGTTTTGGTGATGACCTCAGCCCCGGCGCCGCAGCCGGTGGTGGCGGCTTGCGGCGTTCACACGCCCTGCCTCAGCTCGCGCTGCTCTTGTTGAGGAGGAAGGTGTTGTAGTCGCTGACAGCTCGGCCCCACCCGACGAAGAGAGAAAAAAGGTAGAGGATGAGGTAACAAGAGAAGAGCATTTTAGACATTTTTACTGCTGGGCTCACGTATCAGGGCTGGCAAACGACAAAACGGTGGACAGAATGGTTTGGAAAAAAAAAAAAATTATAGCATCAGAGTACTACGTTTGAACTTTTTAATGACGCGTAAGTCTAAAACACCTTTCATAAAGACACACGTAAAAGGCTCGTTTCTTAGCTTTTAAAAGGCTCGTTTCTTAGCTTTGCATAGTTGCCTTTTGCTGGTGCGGCCACAGCCGTACATCCATTAGACCATGGGGCTGTTCCGATCCTTCTTGCCTGTGCCTCTACGGCTGGTGGAGGAGACGACTTTTCTTCTTCTTTTTTTTTCTTTTTCTTTTTCCTTTTCCTTTTTTTTTGGCTGCGGACCTTCCTTAGACGATTAGGCTCTCTTTTTTGGAACGGGAACATTTTCATTTATGTTTCTGTGATTTTTTTCTTGAAAAATAAATTGATCCTGTAGGCAGTATGTACAATGGAGATGTCGAGTGTGGCAGGGCGTTTCAACACAACATTTGACTGAATAGTCAACAAAATTAGTATAGGGTTTTCTTTTTTATTTGAGATGGAAACTTGGGCTCCCTACTAGATTGCGTCTTTGGTTTGAGGACAAAGAGTGACGAGACAAGTCTATTTCTTTTTTGAGAATTATTTCAATTCTCTGGGATAGGATGGTCCTATGTCCATGTTTGATTTGGGACGAGATCATTATCGTTATATATTTTTTTTAGCCGGAGACAAAACCAAGTCAATTGGTACACATGGCAGGCAACCTCTTGCCTCACCACGCCATCCACCTCCAGCTCCCGCCCCTCGAACCCACGCTCCCCTAACCGAGCTCCGCTGGTGTCGTCCTCGTCCCGCGCCCCGCCACCGGCTTCCATCATCGACGCCAGCTCCCCCGCCTCGCCGCGCCACCCACCTCTCGCCCTCACCCTCCCCTAAACACAGGGTAGCTTGCTGACAAGCTCCATCGCGACGCCCTCGTTGTCAACCCCTCCCAACAGGGAGGAGACCTGCCCTACCCCCGTCTCGCCCACTCCACCGCCATGTCAGGAGCGCCGCCCCCCAAAACCTACTTCCAAGGCCACCGTGAGCAGATCCCCAGCCCCAAACCCTAACGCCGATGATTGAATCATCCATCACCGCCGGTAATGGGCTTTGGGCTGCGTGGTTGCGTGCTCAGCTCCGAGCGCGATGGGTCGCGAAAAGAGATGGCGAAACAAAAAGAGGCCTAATTCTTCAGTTTTCGGTGGTCCATATGCCCTCGGTTGGTGGCACATGTTTCTCAGCCCAGCCCAGCCCAGTGTACGGCCCAGACAGTATCTAATGAGCTCAGCTACTTACTGCTAAGGGGAGAAAGCCCAGCCCATCGCGCAAATTCCTCCCTCTTCGCCCTCACCGCCGGCCGCCGCCGCCGCGAGCTAGCAACCGCTCCATCGCCCACCATGGCGCTATGCCGCGCCGCCGCCGTTCTCCTCAGGACCCGCCTGCGGGGCCCCTTCACGTCCCCCTCGCGCAAAGCCCTAATAAACCCTCTCCTCGCGCCGCCGCGCCGACACTTCTCGCCGCGGCCGCCGCCTCCCGTCCCCGCCACCGCCGGGGCCGCCGCTGCTGCTGTCGCGGAGGCCGCGGAGGAGGCGTTCGAGGCGGCGAGGTCAACGAACGACATGCTCGCGGCGTTCTCCCGCCTCGAGGCCGCCGTGCCCGCCAACGACAAGCGCCTCGCCCTCGCCTGCCTCAAGCTCGGTCAGCACCTCGAGGCGTCCGGCTCCGCCGACGCGTCCCGCGTCCTCGCGCTCGCGCTCCGATGCCTGGGCATCCTCGAGGCCAGCCCCAACGCCGCCACCCCCGCCTCTGCCTCCGCCTCAGACGCCGTCTCGCTCGCCATGGCACTACACCTCGCGGGTTCCGCCTCCTTCGACCTCTCCCGCTTCCACGACGCGCTCTCCATCCTCTCCCGCGCGCTACGCCTCCTCGCTCCTCTCCTCCCCGATGGAGGCGTCGCGTTCGGGGCTGGAGAGGAACCGGGAGGGTTCGACGTCAGGCCCGTGGCGCACGCGGTGCGGCTGCAGCTGGCCAACGTGAAGACGGCGCTGGGGAGGCGGGAGGAGGCGCTCGCCGACATGCGCGCCTGCCTCGACCTCAAGGAATCCATTCTGCCGCCGGGCAGCCGGGAGCTGGGAGTCGCGTACCGGGACCTCGCGGAGGCGTACGCCACCCTGCTTGACTTCAAGGAGGCGCTGCCGTTCTGCCAGAAGGCGCTGGAGCTGCATGGGTCGACGCTCGGCAAGAACTCCGTGGAGGTTGCGCACGACAGGCGCCTGCTTGGGGTGATATACACTGGGCTAGAGCAGCATGAGCAGGCGCTGGAGCAGAATGAGATTTCGCAGAAGGTGATGAAGAGCTGGGGCGCGGCTGGTCCTGACCTCCTGCACGCTGAGATCGACGCGGCAAACATCAAGATCGCATTGGGCAAGTTTGATGAGGCTGTCAATGTGTTGAAGAATGTCGCTAAGCAGGTGGAGAAGGATAGCGAGATGCGAGCTCTAGTTTTCATATCGATGGCAAAGGCGCTCGCTAACCAGGAGAAGGTTGGGGACACAAAGAGGTGCTTGGAGATTGCTTGTGACATCCTGGAGAAGAAGCAATTTGCCACAGCTGACAAAGTGGCAGAGATGTATATAGAGGTATCCTCACTGTATGAGATGGTGAATGAGTTTGGAAAGGCAATATCTTTGCTGAAGAGGAGCCTGGGAATGCTTGAGAGGATCCCTCAGGCACAGCATTTGGAGGGCAATGTCGCAGCGAGGATTGGGTGGCTTTTGCTCTTGACCGGTAAGGTCACTGAAGCTGTCCCATACTTGGAGGATGCAGTGGAGAGGATGAAGGACAGCTTTGGTCCGAAGCACTACGGAGTAGGGTATGTATATAACAACTTGGGTGCTGCTTACATGGAGATGGACCGACCACAGTCCGCTGCTCAAATGTTTGCGCTCGCTAAAGAAGTCATGGATGTCTCCTTAGGACATCACCATTCAGATACCATCGAGGCTTGTCAGAGCCTTGCTAAGGCCTACGATGCTATGGGAAGGTATAGTTTCACAAATGCATTACAATGAGTTTTCTTTCCTTCCCTCTTGAATCTATCTTGAGCGTGATTTTTGTTAGCTTCAACTCAAACATAGCCAGACCAAAAAAAAAAAAAGAGATGCTAAGATAATTCACATGCTATTAGGCAGCATAGTGGCTGACTGGATGATTGATGTTAATTTTCTAAGCACATAGTGGAGATAGTTCAGACATGCTGTAAGCAGGGGAGGAGCTGTGTTCAGGCCAACATGTGGCATGCCTAAGCAACCTTCAAAATAACCAACTCTACTACTTAAAAAAAAACAGCTGTAAGCTGGGGTGCAGTAACCCCCCAACCCCCTAGATTTAAGATCAAGCTCCCCCACTGGGCATAAGATGTTAAGTTCTGTTTTTACTTTAGGAATAGAAGCTGCTTTGTATTCCAACTTCGAACTGATCAGTATGGACCTCCTCATGTTTCTGCATCTGCAGCTATCCCCTGGCTATGGAGTTCCAAAAGAGAGTGGTGGATTCATGGCGAAATCATGGCGCCGACGCTAGGGATGAGCTCAAGGAAGCTTTGCGACTCTACAACCAGATCAAGGCAAAGGCGCTTGCATGCCTATCACCTGGAGGTTCAGCAAACGCATTGCCTGAACCTCAGGAGCAGGAAACAGATTCAGATACTGCCAAAGCTGTGCAACGGTAGCCTCTGCAAATATTTGGTTGAAGGATTTGGGTTTTCTTGTTAGTTCTTACATGTAGTATTACAGATATTTTGGATATCCGAAAATCAATGGCTGGTGAACTGCCAGCTCCTGCAGCAAGGAAAGACCTGATCAGTCAAGCTATGATGTATTCAAAACAGAAATGTCCGCATGCCCTTTTTTTATGAACTAGAGTATTTGGTGAGACATTTAGAGGTACGGAGTTTTGGTCAATACTTAGAATAACAGGCACCGCAAGGCAGCGCCACGCCGCCACACTGGATTGTGCTAGTGTGCCTACAAAAGCATGGAGCTTGCGTTAGACACATAAGACGTGTTGGTTGGGAGTTGCAATCAGATTACATGGGCAAGTCATGAATAACAGCAGTGTACCACTCTATATCGTATTGTTTGAGAAGTATGCAGAAGTCAAAAGTTGATTTTTATATGAAAATTGTAGCCCTCAATGAGATCAACAATTTTGTAGTTGAGTATTTTTTTTGTTCATTTGCAGGCGTTAAGATCCTTAAAAATTTGATACAAGCTTTTAGCAATATATTAAGGCCCTGTTTGGTTGGGCTTTTGGCTTTTGGCTTTTTTTCAAAAAAGCAAAAAAGCCCAACCAAAAGGACTGCTTTGAGTGCTTTTTGTAGCGGCATTTTTTTTAAGTAGTTCATTTTTGAAAATTTGGTTTGACCGCTTTTGGCTTTCTGCTTTTCGAAATTGGTGGAATAAAAAGCTCTTTCATAGTTGCTTCAAGAGAGATAAAGATAAAAGGTATATTTTATACTTGTTTAACCAAACAGCTTTCAGCTTTTCTACAGCTCACAGCCCATAGCAGCTTTTCCACAGCTCATAGCCCACAGCAACTTTTTTCCACAACCACAGCTCAACCAAACAGGGCCTAAGCATCAGGGGTTTGTTACCTTAGGGAAAACATACTATTTCATACTGAAATTCAAATGGACATTGCAGCTCTTGGCAAGATCTATAATATTTTAGTTTTGAACTTTTCACTTAAATTCACTAAAGCAATTGATATAAAACTTTCATTAGCATAATACGAGCAGGTTGTCATCTTAGGAGTTAGGACGTCCGAACAAGCTCGCAAAACAGGGCAATCTAGTATTCTGAACTCTTGTCTTTACTCCTGTCAAGAAGATTATGCATTCTTCTTGTAAGTACTCCTAGTGAAAATACTTTACCTTTCAATAAAAAAAAAACTTTGTCCATCTCTCTCTCAATAGGGATGGGACCAATATCCTGCATATATATTGCTATAGTAAAAAGTGGAAATTTGTCAAAAAAAAAAAAAAAAGAAGTAAAAAGTGGAAAAGAAGAGATGATAGAAGAAAAGTCTTCCGTACACGACGCCCCCTTGAAATCACGTTTTTCAGCAAAGAAAAGAAGAATGCTGATCCAATTGCCTACACTGCACTCGACCGCCGCCGCTGCTGTCGCTGTCATGATCATGTGTACGGGAGTGACTGTCCCTCTGCAAGATGCTCTCCCGAATCTGCAGGTGAACCTCCCCACCACCAGCCATTGCGTCTCCGTCCCTGGAGAAGGACGTCCTCGTCCTCGGTGGAAGAACCTCTCCATCCTTCCTCCTCTCCGTCATGCCATCGATGGTGCTCTTCGTTTTCTCACCACTGACCTGACGATCTGTACAGGTGTCTTCTCCTTCAAACTCGGCAGCGGGTGGCACGATGGCTTCTCGCTGCCCCTGTTCCCGCGCGTCTTGGCCGTCTTCCTCAGCGCCGCCGGGGACGACGACCTGGATGGTCACCACCACCTCCTCCTCGGGCGGCAGCGGGGGCAGGCGGCAGAGGGTGGCGGCGACGTCCGCACTGGCCCTGCAGAGCGGGCAGCTGGCGTTGCCCTGGAGCCAGGCGTCGACGCAGCCGAGGTGGAAGACGTGGAGGCAGGCGGGCAGCATCCTGACCCTGTCGCCCTCCTCGAACTCGCCGAGGCACACCGCGCACTCGCTCGCGGGAGCGGACGACTCGTCGGCGGCCGCCGCGGCATTGGCGGGCTTCTTCCTGTAGCTGAACGCCGGCAGCGCCCGGATGGCGGCGTCCTCGAGGCCGCGCGGCTCGGCGCCGGCGTCGGCGGGCGCGGTGGTGCCGGTGCGTTGGGGGCGGAGTCCGCGGCGGGAGACGATGGGGCCGGCGACGTCGGAGGAGCCGCGGTGCCAGGTGAGGCAGCAGCGGATGACGAAGACGTAGTAGGCGAGGAGGAGGACGGAGGCGGCGAGGATGCCCAGCACCGTGAGCACGAGGATGGGGAAGCTGGTGATGAACGGCGCGTGGCCGCGCAAGGAGGAGGAATAGGAGGAAAGAGAGAGGGAAGAAGATGGCAATGCCGCCGCCGGTGGCGAGGCGAAGAGCAGCGGGGGGATCTGCGGCATCGGGAAGATGGCGCTGCTGCTGCCCCGGCTCGCGTCCATCGGCGGCAGCCAGGCAGGGCAGCTAGCAGAGTGAACAGTGAAGCGGTGGAGAGGCCGTGAGGGGAGTTCCTCTGCTCTGCAGCTGAGAGCTGACTGTCACTGACCTGCTGCTGCCATATGTTAATGTAGCGTAGGGTCGTGGGAAGGTAGGCGGGAAGAAGGGAATGGTGAGGTTGGAAAAAAAACGCGCGGTGACAAGCATGGTGGTCTTCTAGAAGGACGCAGACGCAGGAGCAGAGTGCAATCGAATTCAATCCAAGAATTCGATCCATCGGGCGAATGATCGGAGATTTTCATTTGATTTGATAATTATTGTCTAATGACGACCAAACAATCAAATGTATAATTAGTTATTTTGCGTGGTGTATATGTGTTCAAAATTTAATATGTCGTGGCGTCGCCTAAACGAGGCCCAAGGCGATGATCGGAGACGATGACGACCAAAGTGCGTGTGGTGTGCGTACCGGCGTGTCGTGGCGTCGCCCGTTCTGGCTTGCCTGCACTGCAACGGCAATGGCTTGGCGTTGGCGTTGGCGTTGGCGTGCGTGCTGGGTCACCTCACCTATGGACGGATCGGAGACGGAGGAGACAGAGACAGACAGCGACGCCGGTGCATGCGGTGTCCCCGGCGAGACTTCTGGTCCGGCTGCGGCCCTCACACGCTAGCTCTGCTCTCTCTACCACTGCGGCCTGCGGATGTTTGCGATTAACGTGTAACCTGCGCTACGATCAAGGGCCTGTTTGTTCTAAATAAGTCACCTACTTATAAGTTAAAAAGTGAAAAAAATGATTTATTTTATCAAACACTTATTTTGTCTGCGGCCTGCGGATAAGTTTTGCGATTAACGTGTAACCTGCGCTTTTAATGAGATTAACCATCTACAACAAAATATATAATTCGGATGCTTTCTAATCACCTAACTCTTTAGGGACGACTTATAACGTGTCTGTCCGCTTTTAGCCTCGGATGCTTTCTTCCTTTCTTTAGGGACGTCAGACGTGTCTGTCCGTTTGGCGGTTTCCCAAGCACTGTATTGGACTGGAGCTGTTTTAATAAGCACTATAAAACCCTCTTTGGTAGAGCTTAGACTTGTTTAAAAAGAGAAAAATCAGGAAAACTATGTTTTCGTGGCTTGAGCTTCCGCCTCCAAAATAGCTTCAGCTTCACCGTTCCTAACTTTCTTCTTCTAATTAAGCCGGTGGAGAAGCCACATGAAAATCCCTGCAAAAGTGGCTCTGAAAATATGCACAAAAATAACATATAAAGCCAACCAATGGAGCCCAATAATAATACGCACAACCCTCATACTACGTATATAATACTGCCCTTGTCTCTATTTAACAAGATCATAATCAACAATCACAGTGCATGTACTCTATCCGTCCCAAATTATCTATCATTTTTCTATCATAAGTTTGATTAAATTTATAAAAAAATATATGTAACATTTGTATCTTCAAATAAATTTATTATAAAAATAGATTCAACGATCTATCTAATGATATTAACTTTGTACCATAAGTATTAATATTTTTTTATATAAAATTAGTTAAAGTTATTCATCGGGAAACGAGAACGATAATTATTTTGAGACGGAGAGAATATATAAAAGGAGATTAAATAAAAAAAGAAGATCCGTACGTACGATGGGACGCTGGAAGATGAGAGTAGATTGATGATGGAGAGATAATGGTCAACATGTCCTCCTCTCCCCTCTGACGTGTTGATGTCACTTTGCACACCAAATCACATGATGATTAATTAATTAGGGTCCATTTGCACCATCAAATAAGGGACTGTTTAGATCCCTTCCAGTTTGGAAAATGGACACTGTAGTACTTTTGTTTGTATTTGACAAAAATTATCCAATTATAGACTATTTAGGCTTAAAAGATTCGTCTCGCCAATTACGAACAAACTGTGCAATTAGTTATTCTTTTTACCTACATTTAGGGGGTGTTTGGGACTGCTCCGCTCCACGTTTTTCGGCTCTGCTCTATGTTTTTTAGCCAAACAGTTTCAGCTCCACGCACTCTGTTCGAGGAAAAATGATGGAGTTGTGAGAGCACCTAAAGAGGTACTCCACAAACTCCAGTTTTTTATGGAGCTGCTCCATAGTAGAGTTTGTGGAGCAGAGTTTGTGGAGCAGTCCCAAACACCCCATTAATGCTCCATGCATGTGCCGCAAGATTCGATGTGACGGAGAATCTTGAGAAATTTTGGATTTTGGGTGGGATCTAAACAGGGCCTAACTACGAGAAATCTGGACTCCGGATAGTAATGATCTAAGTGCATGTCTGCTAGAGGTCCACTCTCTAATTCTTAGGATCTTGTTGTTTGGTTGATTCTCACGGAGAATTTGCTCCAGCGAGTACTACCAAACGGCTCCCAACATGTTTGATATCTGGATTATACTCTGGAGAGTGGATTCATTTCACAAGCCAAGTGTCTAAAATGCCATTCAATCCTTTAACTTTTTTCGTTCGAGCAGGGACAAAATCGTCGTTCACCGCACTAGAATCCACCTAGAAGCTCATAGTAGAGAGGACATAACTGAATCATGGCTTTGGATTGCTAGAATATGTAGTAGAGTCTCCAGAAGTCTATTCGTTTGGATCGATTTTTTTTGTTGCCCGACTGTGAAATCCACTGCCGCAGCTCGCTTGCGCCGCCGGCCTCGAAGTGTGCCTCGTCGGCGAGCCCTAGCCGTCGGTGACAGGGAGAGAGTGGAGGGCAGAGGGGCGTTTTAGGCAATACAGGAATACAGTGATCTACAAATGGGTCCAACCATGTCCAAAGCGTATATAATGGCATTTTTCAGACAACCGAAGAATTATAATAGCTCATCTCCGAATAGGTGAATAGTAATGGTGTTTTTCCGATCGACAGGAATTGTAACGGCACCAATAAAAAAAACCCTGAAATTTGCGCCACAATCGCGTGGCGGCCATCTTGTGCGTCACGGTCTTCGGCGCCGCCACAACATCAGTGGCTGGCGGGGGCTGTTAACCAAACAGTGGTCCAGCCGCGACATGTGTCCTATTCGCTTGGCTTATAAATCGTACTTTTTCAATCAACAAATAGTAGTTTTTCTGTATTTTTTCGGTCAACAAATAGTAAATAGTAGTTTTTTCTCACGACCAATCAGTCCACGGTACTTCTTCCACCAACAAACATAGTACGGTGGCGCGTCGGAACAACGTTGCGTTGTACCGCATCGATCTAACGCGACGTAGATAATGACAGATTTTTCTCGCTTTACAGTTGACACCCACCGGCCAGATCACTAATACGGAAGGGGGGAGAGAGAAGGCGGCGACGAGCAGTCAGTCAGCCATTGTGGTTCCGTAACCGCGCCAGGACGGCGTCTCTGTCGCCGTTGGCCGCGGTGTACACGCCGACGAACTCCTGGTACGTGTAGGGCCTCAACAGGGGCGCCTCTCCCTCCGCCACCATCCCGGGCGCCGGCGACACGACGCAGCCCATCGCGGGCATGACGAACGCGGCTACCGACGTGCGCGGGGCGCGCGCGTTGGTCACCGCGCGGTGCTCGCCGGCGCGCACGCGCCCGTTGGTGACCACCTCCATCTGGTGCCCGAAGTTGACGACGAGCGCGCCGGGCGGGGGGTCCACGTCGACCCACCCTTCCCCTTCGCCTTGGTGCCCGTGCCCGTGCCACCGGCGCGCCTACAGGCCGCGGACGCCGTTGTCCATGAGGACGGTGACGACGTTGGGGTCGCAGTGCGGCGCGATGCCCAGCGTGAGGCTCGGGTCCGGGCACGCCACGTAGTGGTTCACGTTCATGATCACCGGCCCCGCGGTGAGCTCCCCGCCGGCCTCGAAGTGCGCCTCGTCGGCGAGCCCCATCCCCGACGCGGCGAGCCGCAGCACGCGCAGCGCCACGCCCCTGACCGCCGCCGTGTACGGCTCCAGCGCCGCCGCGAGCCCGGCTGGCTTCTCGGGCCACTGGTGCCTGAACTCCTCGAACGGGTAGCAGCCGATTTTCAGGCAGTCCCTCCAGTACAGGAGCTGCTCCTGCTCCTTGCCGACGCTCGTGTGGAACCGCGGCAGCTTCGTGCTGTCGGTGGAGTAGTGCACCATCTTCTCCTCCGTCGGGAGCTTGAAGAACTCCTCCGCCGCCCTCATCATGGCGCCCATCACGTCCTCCGGCACGCCGTGGTTGATCACCTGTACGTCAGTCACAGACAGCGCCCAAGGTCTCAGTTCAGCTGGATTGAGAAGCTTCTGAGCAGAGACAGCTCAGCTCCAGGACTGACGAGCGAGTGAGGACGAGCAACTGAAGAATTTCTCACCTGGAAGAAACCAAACTCTCTCCCGGCGGCGACGATCTGCTCCGCCATCCTGTCGGGGTCATCGCCGCCGAGGTCGACTACAGGTATCGCCGCTGCGGAAGACGGCGGCGATCTCCCGGGCCTCTTGTGCTCCGGGAGCACGTAGGACTCAGGAACCGACTGGTAGACGGCGCCATTGGAGAGGGGCTCGGCCATCTCCTTCCTCTGACGGCGGGTTTCTTGCTTCCTTCAGAAGTTCAGATTCAGATGAGCATTTTTTTTATACAGCGATGAACAGAACAGAAGCATCTTTTGGATTCGTGATTTGACCGCAGCTTGGACACATGCATTTGTCGTCGCATGGAGTAGCACTTTACTTTACCACAAGTTGTATTTTTTTTATAGCAAATTATAAAGTAGTTTTACTATTTGGGCGGCTAATTTTTGCAAGCAAAATAATTATGATATTCGCTTGGGTCAATGGTCATGAATACTTGACGACGCTTCAACTAAAATCCGGCTACACACACATTCATCAACATATCGTTTTCTTCTGCTTGGAGCAGCAGTGAGTTGTCTTTAGGGCTCTTCTTCTTCGTCGACGGTCACGATTTCTTCAAGTATAGCTTGAATGCTTCCCTTCGAATTCTTTTCGTCGGCGTGTGCAGCGTCGGAGAGATGCATGGTCACTTGTCATCTGTGATGGGTGCACCATGCATCTGATAGACACTGAGGCCAGAGCTTGGGATGAAACAGCGGTGGTACACGCAGATACTTGTACCCACGTCCATGGGGTGTGGTGTCACAGAAATTTTGAAGATTGAAATTGCGGCAACAGGGAGTAGGTTAGGCTGGCGTTATGAGAAGTCCAGTCCACACCGTGCATACAGACTCGCTCTACACTCCCACCAAGCCACCAAGGCGTGGGTGTGGTGATCCGGTCCAGGGAGCAGTTCTACCGATGATGAACATGACAGGAGTGTTTCAAGTCCTTTTTTTTTTTTTTTTTTGAAAGATCCGACAGAGTCGACTTATAATTTCTCCCACCATACTAAACTTTCTCTAATCAATATACGCTAGAGATATAGGACAACTAAGGCCCTGTTTGGAATGCAGGATTTTTCCCCGTTCCTATACTTTTTCCTGTGAAAATGAACTGATTCCTATGAAATTCCTGCGCAATTCCTGTGAAATTCCTGCGTTCCAAACAGGCCCTAAAAACATTACTCGGCAAAGATTACTGTCCAAGATGTAAAGCCTAAGGACATTTTTGCCCACCAAAAAATTTATTTCTATCAATAACGAAGGATATAAAAAGGCTAACCAAACCTATTGGGTGGGTTTGAGCACATATTCTAGGCCCTAAAATCAGTCGGGCTTTTTCCAGGTCCGGTCCAACTTTTCCTCGGGTCTAGATACTTGCTATGATAAAATCCAAAATTTCTTCACAAGCACATAAAAAAATAACGCTTTAATTTGAAATTAAATTCAAAAGCATTCAAAACAAGCTTAATTTTTTGTTAATGCAAGGATGACGCACATGTATGATTTATGACATGTTTAGAACTATTTGGTCTGTTACATTAATAAAAAGTACTAGTCAAAATTAGATTTCAAAGACTATAAGCGAAAAGTATCAAAGACAAGGTGAGTTTTATTTTTTTGTTTATGAAAAATAAAAGACGTCGTTTTCAGCCTGATGCTGGACGCTGATGGCATCAAAAGTTCTCATCTTGCTGGAATTGTGTGCCTCTTTTTTATTGAACTACTGACACTGGATTAAATACATTCAAACAAGTCCATGTCGGATTGATTTAGTCCGCATATAGTTCCTCCGTTCGGCTGGGCAGCTGCTGCCGGCTGGCGGCTGGGCTGGCTGCTCCCCTCACAAATTACTGTAGCCGACAGCTAGGGCCAGCCAGCCGCAACAGCTGAAACCCAGCCGCCGAACACGAGAAAGTCATGCATAAGCCATGATGGTGGTGACCAACAACTGTTTGCCAGATTGCCCCAGTATCCTATTCGTCGTATCAAAGCAGCAATTGAAAAATGTGCATCTGGGAAGCACACAGATCCTGCTGGAACATGCATACCAGCAACACCCTAGCCTGATTATGATTAAACTATACTAGTGCGGATGCTTATATTATATTTTTTTTAAATCACGCATAGCCTCCATCTATCTTGCCGAAATTTGAGAGATAGAATGAGATGACAGCTATATTCAGCTCTTGCTGCCCAGTCTTCATGATAACAGGCATGAAACTTAAGCATATCATACACTCCCCGTGTAAGTCGTCGCCCGAGCTCACCGCCGCCACCCTTTCTCCGACCTCGCTCCCTCGTGCTCGCCAGGGGCAGGGGCCTGCGACATGCCATAGGAGCAGCCGATGAACCGTACGAGTGACAGCCTGCCGCGTGTCGAAGCCAGCTCATCTCGAAGTCATAGAGAGAGTCAATGGAGCACGGGTGGTGGAGGGTCCCACAAAGCACAGGGAACTGTGCTAGCGCTCGGTGTTGAAACTTGCCACAAGCAATTTCTCTCTCCTCGTTTCTCCCTCGTCCACGTAAACATTCGCTGACGTAGTTTAGCTATCGGCGCGTTTAGTTCGGCAGCAAACTTTTACATTAATTAATTAGGTTCAAAAGATTCGTCTCGTAAAGTTAAAACAAATTATATAATTAGTTTTTGATTTCGTCTACATTTAATATTTCATACATATACCGTAAGTTTGAGATGACGGGATCTCTTTTTGCATAGTGCACTTTTGGAGAACTAAACAAGGCTATGAAACAAGTCCACCGTGGATTACTGTACCTGCTCTTATAGGTGAGACATGTGTGTGTATATATATATATATATAGGGAGAGTATATTCAGTAGCCAGCTATAAAATAAGTTATTGTACGGCCACTTCTATTTACGATAATTTTATATACTAATTTACGATAATGTCAATACATATTTACGATAGTTGGGTTACTATAATATATGGGGATATTTACCGTAACGTTATAGTAAACCACTTAGTAAGGAGTTATTATAATCTTGTAAATTAAGATAGTAATTATCGTAACTCAAAGTGACTACAAAATAAGTTATTTTGTAGTCAGTTACAGAGTATATATATATATATATATATATATATATAATAATAATAATAAATAATAATAATAATAATAATAATAATAATAATAATAATAATAATAATAATAATAATAATAATAATAATAATAATAATAATAATAATAATAATAATAATAATAATAATAATAATAATAATAATAATAATAATAATAATAATAACTGAAGACGAAGATCTAGATGTGACAAATGTTTTGTCCCTATGGATATATGTCTTTCTCTTTAAACCAAATAATGACCCTCTTTTTTTTGTGTGTGGACACCGTACCAATGATCAGTAGGCCTACTTGGGAAGAAGTTTCCTTGGCATTGGCATGGATCCCCGTGTTCAAAGATTCCACGGGCAGGATGACAAAAAGAAAAACATGAAAGTATGAACCCACCCACTCATCAGTCGCCAGTCTTGAGTTTGGGTCATCATGCATCTTCCACGTCTGGTCTTTGCTTTGGTCCAGAGCATGTGTGCATGATCACACACATGCATGAGCATGAGGGCACAGCACACCTACTACCTCCCCATCCAGAGAAAAGAGCAAGAGATCGAGAAAGTGTCCAAAATCCCATTCAGTAAGGAATACATATATACATACATGTACTCCAGGCTTGCTTGCATCATTGGAGGGTGGTTCACTGCAACAACTACTGATGTAATCCTCGGATTAGATTACTTTGAACTTTTGAAGAATACCTACAATACAATCACCATCTTTCGGCTAGTGCTAGTGGTTTAAGACCACAGGAAACAAGTTTTCCCGTTCCCGGAGATGCATCACTAAGGAAAATCCTTTTTTTTTTTTTGAAAAGGATGCATGACTACCGAAATCTAGAAGTGCAGGAATAGAGTTTTGGGCACATCTGCTGTGCAGAGGCGGTTTCGCATAGAAAGGAACGTTTTTTCCTCTTTCACAGCCGGTGAATAACAGAAAGTTATCTGTATCTACGAATCTAAAGCTGAAAAAGTGAGAGGCGGTTAAACTGAAAAGCTTACTCGTATATAGAAAAAAAAGAGAAGCAGAAGCTTATTCTTTTTCCACGACTGTGTACCATCATGTCCTGCAATAACTAAGTCATCTCCTCAGTTTATTTCTGTGCCTCTTTTTCCTGCTTTGAAATCTGAATTCCTCCATTTTGGTCATGGCACAACAGGTCATGATGCCTTAACCTTGGATATGAAGTGCTCACACCATGTGGCAGCGTACTTATGAATTTTTGCGGTCTGATACCAGAACTAATTTTTTTCTAGCGAAAATTACATGTACAGCGACCTCCATGTTCTGCTCAGCGTCACAGTTTACAATTAGCAATTGCGAGGACAAATGCAGTACAAGAAAGAATAGTTCTCTTCTTGCCAGGTCATAAATGCCTGCACCACATTTCCTACGAACATCAGCGTTGCCACTGACTGTTCTCTTCTTCCATCCTTGATTCCTGAAGGATACTCCTATGCGAGGCTCCAAAGCAAGACAGACCCGAACAACTATTCATCCTGTTCGCTTCCTCGTAAATCATCGTAAATTTTCAGTTGTGAACCGTGTTTTTCTCTCACACCAAACCAACCAGAAGTAAATAATCCACGATACAATATGGCCTTTCAAACAGGCTGATTATCTGTGATCTGTCAGACGAAAAGGAGATGAGGAGAGGAGATGTGGAGAGCAAAGAGACGGCATCCATCCAAAACTACATATTATTTTTTTCTGTTCTTGCAATCTCCAGCCAAGGACTCAGACATGCCATGGAAGTAATCGGAGGGCCTATCCATAAAATGGCTTTGCTTTTAAGGGATGTTGGGATCCGGTGACTAAATTTAGGAGGCGTCACGTGAAGGTATCGCATGAGGTGTTTGATACTAATAAAAAAACAAATTACAGAATTCGTCGGTACTCCACGAGACGAATTTATTAAGCTAATTAATCTGTTATTAGCAAATGTTTACTGTAGCACTACATCGTCAAACCATAACCTAATTAGCCTTAAAAGATTCGTCTCACAAATTAGTTACAAACTGTGCAATTAGTTTTATAATTAGTCTATATTTAATACTTTATGATATATCTAACCTTTAATAAGACAGTGAGAAACCAAACACCTTGGGCCTTGTTTAGATTGCAAATTTTTGCAATCTGGACACTGTAGCATGTTTCGTTTGTATTTGATAAACTTTATCCGATGAACTAACTAGGTTTAAAAGATTCGTCTCGTAATTTACAACCAAACTATGTAATTAGTTATTTTTTTTACCTACATTTAATGCTATATGTATACGCCTAAAAATTGATGTGATGAAAAGAGAATGAAAAAACTTGAAATTTTGATGCAATCTAAACAGGCCCTGGTTCCAAAGTCCAATACAAGTCTTTGGCCTTTGGGGAATTGGCACAGGGGAGGAGAGAGAGACAGGGCAGTGCTTGAGAGAGAGAGAAGGGGACGGGGAGACCCATTACCAATGCCAAGAACAAGAAACCAGAGAGGACAGCCGCGAATCCAATCCGAATCCCCTCCAAAAACCCACCAAACTGCCTCCCCCATCTGCAAGAACAAGAGCAGCAGGAGACCATCCTAGTAGGGAAAAAAAAAGGAGAAAAAAGAAGCCCAGAGAGACCAGCTGACCAAGCAAAAAGGTAGCATCTTTGTGTCACCAAGACACCGCCGATCACAGACCAAATCCCCTCTCCTCTGGTCCATCCCAAGCGTAGAGCCGCCAAGATTTCTTCG
The DNA here is from genome assembly GCA_904845875.1 of Miscanthus lutarioriparius. Lineage (NCBI taxonomy): Eukaryota > Viridiplantae > Streptophyta > Magnoliopsida > Poales > Poaceae > Miscanthus > Miscanthus lutarioriparius. Next base: position 2,123,105 of record CAJGYO010000008.1, read on the forward strand.
ATCTGTGCTTGCGTTTTTCTCTTGTAAAGATTTCGTTTTTCCTTTGACTGTTACTAGCCTTGGGTTGTTGAGAAGTTTCGAGAAAGTGGTGTGAGTGTTGAAGAGCTCAAGATGGATCCGGCCTTGCTTGACGACGTCATACGCCGGCTTCTGGAGGTGAAGAATCTCAAGCCCGGGAAGAACGCGCAGCTGTCGGAGTCGGAGATTAAGCAGCTCTGCGCTGCCGCCAAGGAGATCTTCCTTTCGCAGCCCAACCTGCTGGAGCTCGAGGCCCCCATCAAAATCTGCGGTATTTCCCCCTTCTCCCGTGGCTCCTGAGCAATTTCTTCATGTCGGTAGCACCCAAGATGACATCTTGGTGACTGCTTTGGTTGGTCAACGGGGTATCGCGCTGTTTGGTCTGTGCCTTTTTTGGGTCTTGCTGATGTCCTAAACCCGATCTTGTGATTGAAAGTATCCATTCCCAATCCTACCTTTGACTGTCGTCATGGCTTGAAGAATCGATTGAGGACTGGAATATAGGTGTACATATGTTGGTAGCTGTTTCCTCTTTGTAGTGATTAGGCATCCTTGGAATAGAAACTCTCTGATTCCATTTGCCGAAAAAAAGCTGCTAGTTTTTCTACCATCGATCTTCGTTTGGCTGGTTCATATCGTCGCTGGTTCGTGAAGTACTGCTGGCTGTTGTGTGCGAGAGAAAAATACTGTTCCGGCTGGAAATTTAGGATCGTATACGATCGTTTTCCTCCAGCCGAACAGGCTGCTGATGGTCCTATTATAGATTTTGCGCGTACCGTCAACTAGTGATGCTAAATCTTGAGGTATCAATGCTTTGGGTTACTAGTAAATCATTGCTGTGCTTGTATGATTGAATGGCAATATCAAAACCACATTTCAGATGTTCCAGAAATGCAGCACATCTTCAATCTTTCAGAGGGCTCCTGCTATTTGTAGAAGGATGATAATGTTATACGACATGGTTGCGGTCAGGATATTTTGTGAAAATGTTAAAGTGAACAACATAGATGCGTATAACCATGCATCCTATGAGAAATGAAAGCAGTATACTTAAATGAAAGTTCACTAAGCCTACTATGTAAATTGGATGATCATCATCACTGTCTTAGATGGAAGTCTTGAATGTTTAGTTCGTATGTACTGCTGACAAAAATGCACGCAAAGGCCTCTATCTGAGTTGGTTAGGTACCTTGAGTAGCACACCTCAGCTTGGGTTCGACTCCTCATGGGAGCGAATTTTTAGGCTGGGGTTAAAAAATCTCCTCGTCTCTCCCATGCCAAAGCACAGGTCTAAGGTCTGGCCCCTGTCGTGGTGGTTCTCACATGGGCTACGGTGCTGCTGTGTATGGGTGCAGTCGTGCAGGTCGAGTTTTTTATAACCCTTGACAGTGTTATATTTCTGAGAAAGCACATCTACTTTATCCCACTTATAGGTTTTCATGCTGTGGCATAAATTGTATGTGACGAACTCTGGCTCCGCTGTTGTGCAGATCTTTAGGTCATACAAACAATGATAATACTTCCTTTCATGTTAGGTAAAAGTAAATCCTTCAGTTAATAAATTGTCAGATAAAGAGAATCTCAACACTATTTGAGTACCTGTACTGATATATGTAGCGATTTTGGTTAATCTGAGTATGAGTTACCCTTAAATGCCTTTAGTGGAGCTTCCTGACAAATATCGATCTCACATATTTTCTTCTGATCAGGTGATGTCCATGGGCAGTACTCTGATCTCCTGAGGCTATTTGATTATGGTGGCTATCCGCCTCAGGCCAACTACCTTTTCTTGGGTGATTATGTGGATCGTGGAAAGCAAAGCCTGGAAACAATATGTCTTCTTTTGGCCTACAAGGTCAAGTACCCAGAGAACTTCTTTCTTCTAAGGGGCAACCATGAATGCGCATCAGTAAATCGCATATATGGTTTTTATGACGAGTGCAAACGCAGATTCAGTGTAAAGCTCTGGAAAACATTCACAGACTGTTTTAACTGCTTGCCAGTGTCAGCATTGATCGATGAAAAGATTCTCTGTATGCATGGCGGCCTATCTCCAGAGTTGAACAAGCTTGAGCAAATACTCAACCTGAATCGCCCCACAGACGTACCTGATACTGGATTGCTCTGTGATCTTCTTTGGTCTGATCCTTCCAATGAAGCAACAGGCTGGGCCATGAATGATCGAGGTGTTTCATTCACATTTGGTCCTGATAAAGTTAATGAATTCCTTGAGAAGCATGATTTGGACCTTATCTGCCGAGCTCATCAGGTTGCTGTGTTCTTAAAGACGTGACCTACATATTCCCTTATAAACTATAAGTGTATCAATCGTTTACTTATGCTTTTACATTGTTGGAATGCAGGTTGTCGAAGATGGATATGAGTTTTTCGCTAACCGCCAACTCGTAACAATATTCTCAGCCCCTAACTACTGTGGAGAATTCGATAACGCTGGTGCCATGATGAGTGTAGATGAGACATTGATGTGCTCCTTCCAAATACTGAAGCCTGCAAGGAAGATGCTAGGTGGTTCAACTAATAACAAATCTGGCTTCAAGGTATGCATGATTAACATGGAAGCAGTTTATATCTGTCAAATAAGCACAATATGTTGCCCTACAAAATTGTTTGGTCCCTACCCTCTGGATATGAGTAGTGTTCTTAATTTTCAAAAGCATTATAACTTGATAGTGTGGCATGCTAGTGTTACTGTTTTCTTCAAAATGATGTAGCCATTTAATATCTGAATGCATGATTATTCAAAAGAATTTCTCAGTCTGGGTGCCAAACCTTTCACCAGAACACCTGCACCTGACAGGTCTTCTTTCTTTTGTTATACACAATTGCGTCATTACTAATATTTTGTCTGCAAAACTCAGTTTTTGGTGTGAATGTGAGAAAGTTCTCGTACTAGAACTTGAATTCTTAATAGTACTTCCAAGTTGACTCGACTGGATGTCATGGTGATTTATAGGCATTTGTTAAGCCTATCTCTTGAAGGGCAGGCCTGGTGTAGTGGTGAGAGCTGTCTCACTGAGTCACCAGGTCGCGGGTTCGAAGCAGCCTCTCCGCAGATTTTGCGGGGGGAAGGCTTGCCTCGGTTTTTCCCTTCCCTAGACCCCACTCATGTGGGAGCCTCCGGCACTGGGTCTGCCCTTTTTTTTGTTAAGCCTATCTCTTGCAGTCACCTATTATATCAGCAAATGGCTGCAAATTCCTTTATACGCTTGGCATAGGAATATGAAGTTGATCTTTCACATTGTATTGTATTCTGTGACATGCGAAAATATGTGCCGAGTTGCATGGCAGATTATATTGCTTTGGAATATATTTGGGCAGGCTTCAATTTCTCTTTCTCCCACCATATTTATTTTCTAGGTTCATGCTGCTGAAGTGCATGTCATTGTCACTGAGTGCATAGTTGGTTTTGACAGTGACCTTTCCTACAATCAACGCATACTAACAGTTGAACCCGTATTTCAAGTTGACCTATCTTGTTCTGTTCCCCACTGAGTATGGCACAACAAGAATATGACAGATGGTTGAAGTAGAGGGCTTATTTGCTAACTCTATATGAGATATGAGGATGTAAGGAATTAGCTAGACATCCTTGAATAGTTGGATGAACTGCCCATAAACAAAAGGTTTTCAAACAGAAATGAGGAACTTACCTAGTTCTGGCCCTCTGCTACATTACACAGCATCATACTTAATTGGGATGGCTAACCTGGATTTTAAATTTTATCAGGCACTTAGGAAAAACAATTCAAAAATCTCTGGACTATTTATTTGCTAACTCTATGAGATGTGAGGATGTACGGAATTAGCTATATATACATCCTCGAATAGTTGGATGAACTGTCCATAAACAAAAGGTTTTCAAACAGAAATGGGGAACTCACCTAGCTCTAGCCCTCTGCTACATTAACAGTTTAACACGGTATCATACTTAATTGGAATGGGTAACCTGGATTTTAAATTTTATCAGGCACTTAGGAAAAATGATTCAAAATCATCTGGACTATTGAGTGACTTTGTGATATACCTATCAACCTATGTATGACACTAGTTGACACCAGCATCTAAATGGAACTCATTTCATCTTTTGACTCTTTGTTTACAGTCATTGAGAGGATGGTGACAATGGCCTGATGGTGAGCGCGCTGCGATCGACAGGGGTACATCTTACAGCAGCTGCAACTAACAGGCATATGCATTTTCGCGGAAACCTCATGGGCCTGCAAAGGGCAAAGCAGATGTAGAACTATGCATCTTCCATGTTGGATTAACACTCTTGTAATGTATTATTATTGGTTTTTACTGTGCGGATCTCCTATGATATGAGAGGATGTGAATGAGTACTGCCCCCTTTCCTTTGGGTCCTAAAATTCGAAAGATTCAGCCAGGCATGCGCCAATAAAAATAGCCAGATCATTTGAGCCGAGTTTCCATCCGGTGGGCACAACAGCCAGCACCATCTCCTTCGGATTTCTGAATCTGATCGTTAGAAATTATTGATTATTGTTCTCCTTTTGCCCTCTTTTGGTCGTTGAGCTGTCTGAATTGGGTTCTCCATGATTTTGGCTCGAGTGTCTGGCAGGAATATGCAAGGTCATCCACGATGCAACGTGGCGTTTCCAGAGGGTTTTTTGTTGTCTTGTTCTTAAAAACTATATATTCAGCAAGTAAGCTTGCCGGAGGCCGCGTTCACTTCGCCGAAAAAACAAGCTAAAGACAAGCAAACAGGGCCAGAAAGGTGAATCAATCCATCACGTAGCAATGGTTTGTGCTGCTATGACATCACAAAGCATGGCTGTGTTGTGTCATGTCCTGCATTCCTTCAACTTCAAAGAAAGACTTCAGTCTAGCTAGTATAGTAGAATTCGATGGCCATGTTCTGTCTCTCTCATGCATCAGGGATCAGGTTCTTCGGCCTGTTCGGTTGGCTGATTCGTATCGTTGCTGGTTCGTTTATATGAGAGAGAAGTACTGCTGGCTGGTTCGCGTAAACAGTAGCCATGTGAGGGGGCTGGCTAGCCAGCCCAGCCCCAGCGATCAGGCTGCTTATCTCGTCTCATCTTGTGCCAATAAATATGGTCGCAGCCATCGTCCTGTTCGTTTGGCTTATAAGCCGTACTTTTTCAACCAACGAACAATATTTTTCTCTCACAACAAATCAACTAACAGTATTTTCAACCATGGCTTATCAGCCAAGCGAAAAGGGCACATGTCGTTGCGACATGTGTGATGTACACTCCAGTGAATGGATGAGCTCGAAGAGAAATCTGAGTCTCACACAGGCAACGGCAGCAGCATCCGATTCCTTGGCCGTCGTGCGTGGCGTCTACGACATGCACATCAGCACATGCCGCACTAGGCGACCTGATTCCATGGACGCTGACGCTGCCTGAAGAAAATAGGGATGCAGTTTTCTCCTCGTTGAATTGCCCATCAAAATTCAGACACATGCACATCAACAGCAAGAAATAACAAGCCGTGGCAATTTTGTGCCAAGAGTCGGCAGGAGCAGGATCCACCCAAGAGATGCCCAGGCCATCTATCCATGCATACACGCATCATTGACCAATTTCTACAAACTCCTGGATTTCTTCCATTCACAGTTAAAAAGTGTACATCGGCCTAATCACAGCCTGACCAAATTGCATCTGACATTTACCAACCAAAGCTGTGTACTACTAGTACCACATATAACATGTCACTCCTTTGTACATCATCGATAAGAACAAGAGGGGAAAAACGAAGTTTAATCTATCTATGTAAAGCCTAAACTCCTCCCAAATTAACAATGAATCAATTGAGTCCAAGGCAATCTATGTCCTCAGTGGTAGTAGCGACAGCTCTATACTGCTATCTATCAGCATCTCAAATCCTCAACTCTACAGCAATCGCCAAGTCGCTTTGGCCGTCACCGGCAATGGCGTGACGGCACCGGGAACGATCCATCACCTGGGGGCGATGGAGATGGAGATGTCGGTGGGGACATTGAACTTGGCGGCCCACTCCTGCGCCTCCAGGAAGATCTTGGACACCTGTGCGGCCACCCACGCCATGTCCGGCCGCGCCAGGGGGTCCTTGGCGACGCAGCGCAGCGCCAGCGTGGTGAGCGACTCCGCCGCGTCGATGGGGAACGAGTCCCTGAGCCTGCGGTCCACCCACTGCCGCATCCCCTCCCCGCCGCCCTCCGCGACGGCGGCCGCCGCTGTGTCGATCAGCGACGTCCTCTCGTACTCGCCCGTGCCCCGGTTCACCAGCTCGTACCGCACCGGCTCCTGCCCGGACACCAGCTCCAACAGCACGACGCCGAGCGCGAACACGTCGGAGCGCCGCGACGGAGGCCCGCCCGCCACGAGCTCCGGCGCCATGTACCCGCGCGTGCCCTCGATCCGCCTCCCCCGGCTGCTGGTGCGGCGGTGGCCGCCCGAGGAGGATGAAGAGGAGGCCTTGGACTCTCCGTCGTCGTCCTTGTGCTCGATCGGGAGCTCGCCGGCGAGGTCGGCCGCGCCGAAATGCGTGATCTTGGCGCGGGGGAGGGGCCCGTCGCCGCAGACGAGGACGGATGACGCGGAGAGGCGGTTGTGGATGGTGTCGGCCTGGAGGTGGACGTAGTAGAGCGCGTCGCAGACGTCGGCGGCGAGCTGGAGGCGCGAGTGCCAGGACGCGAGCGGGGTGAAGGACGGGTTCTTGGGGTTCCGGAGCAGCACGGACAGCGGGGACGCGTCGGGGACGAGCTCGTAGGCGAGGAACAGCGTGGTGCGGTCGGGGGACGCGGCGGCGCCGAGGAGGCGCGCGATGGCGGCGTGGTGGCAGTGGCCCAGCACGGCGAGGCGCGCGGCCACGTCCCGCGCGTCGCGGCGGAGCGGGCGGCGGAAGACGGCGGCTGGGTGGCCGCGGAGCGCGCAGCGGAAGGAGTTGGACGAGGAGGGCGCGGCGGGGACGAGGCGGTGCGCGGCGGAGAAGTTGGCGGTGGCGGCGGCCAGGTCGTGGAAGGTCAAGAGGAGCGGCAGCTCCGGGAGAGAGTCGCGGAGCGCGGCGAGGGACGCCGCGGAGGAGGACGCCGTGGTGGAGGAGGAGGTGGAGTAGGATGACACCGCCGGGAAGGAGGTCGCCATCGTGCGCGGCGAGCGGTGGTGCCGCGGCGTGGATGCCGCCGCCGCCGCGGCCGCCATGGCGGAGGAGGACGTGGAGGTGGCGGTGGCGATGGCGCTCTTGGATTTGCACATCCGATTCGGCTTGCTGGGCTTGGGGCCGACCATGGGAGGCGGCCGATCGGGGCAACCACCCGCCGCCCACCTCTTGTACTAGTACCGCGTCGTGTCGCGCTCGTGAGTCCCGGGCGTGGTGTCGATACAGGGAAGAAAGCTTGGTCCTTTTTTTCTCTCCCTTCCTTTCGCCGGCGTGCGTGAACTGGAAAATCCGGAATGGACGGATGGATGGGGAAGAGGGGCAACGGAGAAGATGGCTGGCGTTGGATTGGTCAGGTCAAAGCCAGGTCAAATATCCTACTCGTTAGGCTAATCCTAATTCTGTCCTCCTCCTTGACGATGATCACATGCTTCGTCAATTCTCACGTCTACTACTATGGTTCAAAACAATACAATTCTAGATTTGATCTGAGTAAAACTATTATAAATTCAAATAATTTATAGAAAACATTACCAACACTTCAAATAGTGACTTTTTAGAGAGTACTTAGACCGTCTTCAACAACTGCGACCCAAAATACAAGATCCATTCGTTTTTTTTAGCGCTACAGACAAATGATTCAATACCTATTTTTGGTTTTCTCAACAACAAGACCCAAAAGATAATCCTTTCTACAAATGAGTTTTCAGGAGAGAGGATACTCAGATTTAGGTTATGTCTCTTCTACCACCTAAAATGGGTCTTTCGTATAAGTACTTGGTTGGAGGCTATAAATATTATGTTGGAGATCTATTTTGGGTTTGAGTTTTATAATGAGTTTTCTGTTGGAGACACCCTTAGCTCCGCTAATTTTGTGTCTGTTTATTTGTTCATATGCAATAATGAGATTACGAGAGCACGTACTCTACCATTACACATGTCTGTACTAACCGTAGGGCAGTCATTGTGCAGCGCAACTGGTCTACCAGATGCAGTCATCAACTCAACAAGAGGAAAATATAAAAAAAAACTTTTTCAAGATGCCAGCTGCTTGCATCGGTACTTTTGCCCCTTTCTTTTCTCTCCTTTTCACCTCCGGTGATGGATCGACGGTCAGATCATCATAAAGCCACGTTATTCTTTAGATCTCAAAGGGGTATATGTTTAGCGTCCAAACATCTTTTTATGCACGCATGGTGCTCGTGAATAAGGCCCTTTTTAGATTTCAAAAAATTTCACCCTAAAATGTCACATCGAATCTTACGGCACATACATGAAGTACTAAATATAGACGAAAAACCAAACTAATTACACAGTTGAGTGAGAAATCGCGAGACGAAACTTTCAAACATAATTAGTCCATAATTAGACACTAATTACCAAATACAAACGAAAGTGCTACAGTAGCCAAAACCAAAAAAATTCGCCAAGCCCTAAAGCAAAAAGGTTTCCTAGTTTGATGTAGTCCTCCAGAAAATTGATGGTCAAAGTTAGAAATACTTAACTTAGAACAAAGCTAATACAATGGCTTGTTCGACTTCTTTTTTTAGCTAGAACAGTGTTTTTCAGCCGGAACAGTGTTTTTCAGCCAGTTTCAGCCAAATTTTAGACCAGCGAACGGGGCCTATATGTAAAAAGAACAAAAGAAGTGTGTCTTACTAGAAAATTAAGCAAGTTAATAGCTGGATAGTGCCTTTATTTCGAATTATAAAACATTTTAACTTTTCTAAATACAGAGTTTTTGCTATATACTTAGATACACGCTATGTTTATACATAGAAAAACAATGTATATTTAAAAAAGTCCAATCGTCTTATAACTTTAGAATGAAAAAACTGATTAGCGAGGGACAAGTTAGTCTCTTGCTACACTCTTTATTTGGTCCTAGACCAGACAAAATATTATTCACCTTTTTGCTATCTGGTCAAAATATTTTGCTATCTGGTCAATCAATAAACTAAAAGGAGCAGAACAGAACAAATTGCATGGTTGACACTGAGAGCGACGTGAGTGCGTGACTTTTCCGTCCAATGTATATATCACACAAGTGTTGAATTAAACTCAATTTTTTTAATCTGTGCATGCCAAGACCAAGCGATCAGGGAAGCTACTGCTGAGTGCTGACGAAGATGATGCGCTAGCTCTTGGATCCAGCGTTTTGAATTTGTCCTCCTCGATCGATCGGCAGATAAATGAATCCGCTTTAATTGATGATTAATTTTTTGCGTGATTGTACGACTTGGGCACCTTCTACTCCCGTTTCAAATTAGAAAATGTTTTAATTTTTTAGATACATTGTTTTTATTATTTATTTAGACATAATGTACATCTAAGTGCATAGCAAAAACTATATACCTAGAAAAATCAAAATATCTTATAATTTGGAATGGATGAAATATTATTTTTATAACGAGCCACATTAGTTACCCTCTATACATAAACTCTAACTCATGTAATAGACTATGTCATGCATAATTTTTGCGTTTTTTTTCCTTACTTGTCATTGTGTGCGGAGACACAGAAGCGGAAAGTTTCTTCCGGTTTCTAAAAAAAAAACATAAACTCCAACTCATGTTTATATGCAGCTCCGTGCGGCCTAGCTAGCTCTTTATTTTAAATCATAAGTCGTTTCGGTTTTTATAGGCATACATAGCTATATTATGCTAGATGTACTTTAAAGATTACAATTTGAAACACAGTATGGTATTAAATATTCTTTTACGTTGTTCCATCTCTACGTATATATATGTTCGACTGAAATTTGTTTGATCGTGGTGTAGTACGTAAATCAGCTGTATTTTTTTTAAAGAAATCTACCTTAGTCTGTCACTCAAGCTCCCACTGTCCCACCCAAAATAAAAAGTAGCTATAGGTTGACCGAATGATGCACGCGATGGATATACATAATCATGTCTGCTAAGCAGATTCAGAAATCAGAACTGTACGATGTTACAGTAATCTATCTATCCGATGGGTGGCCAATTAACAAGGAGAATCGTATATTCCGTCAGTTGCTAGCTTCCTGCACATGCGCATATATATATATATATATATACACGCGCGCGCAGCGATGATAAATTAATATTGTTTCTAGAAAGTCGTATAATACACTTGGTTCTCGATCTGCTAGCTCAGCCGTGTGGTAGGTTTTGTTAGGTTAACATCCATGATGACTGATGAGATGAGCAGCGGCTACTGCTGCTTAATTACACAGCTCAGGGACGATCGCTCGATCATCTATCCTAGCCACCAGCTCATTGCATTGCAAGCTAATAGTACTAGTTTGTTGAAATGGGGAAGCAACAAGGAAGAAGAACGAGTCAAATAATTGGGCAGCCAAACTAACCTTTCACGATGCATTTTAATTTGTCGTTGAATGGTACGGTAGCCAATAGATACGGCGTCAGTGTTATTGCATTATTATCATTTTTACATGCCATGTCATTTATATGGGTAGCTTAGTGTTTGCTCGTTCGTGCTTAGCAGTAATTAATTGTTTTTTTTTACAAGTGCAGTAGTTAATTGTTATCAGTATGATCTCAGCCGCCGCCTCAACGCAAGCTAGGTCAAACTTCTTACGGTGAAATTTTGAAAAGATAAAACTAGAGTTGACTTCATGAGTGTATGAATGATGGTAATAAACAAATTAAAGAAATGATGCCAAAAGAAGAGAACAAATTGAATCTCTCATCTCCCATCTCTCTAGTCTATCTAGACTAAAAAGAGTAAAAGGTGGATAACTTTTCGTACGACAATATATCGGGTCGTCTTCGGTCTGCCTCCCCTGCGATCCCCGCCTGCCTCTCACCCACGACCACGACGTGCAAGGAAGCTGAAAACGGAAAGCCAACACAATCACCGCAACGAATTTTGCTTTCCTACAATCCTACCTCGCCCTCGCCTGATCGGTCACACCTGCACTCGCTCCTCACGCGGTGGATTTAGCCTTCCTCTGACGTCGCCCTCGCCCTCACTCGCCGGCCTCACTGGACGTCGCACCCCCTTCCTCCAATCCATGTATTCCTCTCCTCTCTGTTCTTGTTTCTTAGCCCGATCTCTCTCTGTTCTTGTTTCTTGGGCTAGATCTTCATGTATACCTCTCCTCTCAGTGACTACAACCTCTCTATCTTGTGCATTTATGGTTGAATGAATGTGATTTGAGATACCCAGATAGGGATTCTTATATGTTTCTTGGCTTGGTCGTCGTCCTCCGTGCGACCGTGCTCCTCCGTCCGGGCGCGCTCTGGACGAGGTGGCCGTGGTGGCCAAGGGCGGCGGGATCTTAGTCACTCTGGCCAAGGATTGGATGTCCCGTCCGATGTTGTGCAAAGGTACGTGATATGCTCGGTGGGCACTTTGTCCTTTTACACCCTGCCCTACCTTGCAGCCGCTTCCTCTCCCTCGCCAACGCCTCCTTCCACTATGATTGACGATGGCGTTGGGGCTCGGCTGCGTGGATCCTTCTCCTGGCGGGCACAACTCGTCCTCCTGTCAGGGATCCAGGGAAAGACCTGCCCAGCAAGGAGGCAATTTTTGTGCCAGGTTAGATCACACAAGAAGTCAAGAATGCATAACGTTTTGTTGGAGAATTGATGCGTTATAGTTTGCAGCCTCCTTTTCGAGTTTTTCTTTCATGATAGTCCATACTTGTGTTCTGCTTTGGGTGATATTATTAATAGGAGGATGCAAGTAATTTGTGTATTAATTTGCAAATGAACTTAATACAACTTAAAAGATTTTTGTGCTCCTTGAATATGTAACAGCCGGGTCTGCTACGAGTGATTGAAGCGGCATCGTTACAAGGTGCCAGCCAAGCTAAGAAGCGTAGAGTTAAATTCATGTTTTCAATTCTATGTATGACATGTGGACCCAAGTCCATGTTCTGTATCCGGCACATAAGTGCCTAACCCGCTGGGGATCTGACTCATCCAGACATTTACAAAAGTAAATCGCCTAAGGCAGAGGGGGTTCCTCGCCGGCATTCCTCGCACTGCTCTTGTACTTGCTTGTGGCTCATGTCGACGACGACATCACGGTGGCCAGGGGTTACAATTGGTATCAAAGACGGTGTATCCTCGGCTCTGATTCCACTCCGCTGCGCTCCATCCTCAGTGACGTACAGATCTGCTCGCTTCGATCTGTAGTGTGTAATTCGGTTGGCGGGTAGATCTCTGTTTAGCATCCTAGCGGTGTTGCGACGAGGATCCCTTAGGTCCATCCTTTAGGTTGCACTGGGTCAGCGATGGATTTGGCTTCGTCATCCTCCCGGCGCAAGCTGCTACCTCCCCAACCCCGATCCACCACCACCAACGTACCACGACACCGACGGCCACCGTTCTTCACCGATTTCATCCTTTACGGCACAAATCTCGACTAGGGGACTACATCGGCAACACACGGTTCGGTGGCGTGAACCATCGGTGAGCTCAGATCTCCAGCTCGCCTAGTGATTCTCTTGCATGCGTAGATCGGTAGCGAGGGTCGCGGGACAGTTGTTCTCTCGTAAAATTCCGTAGCGATCCGGTTTACTGGCTGTGCGGTGGCGTTTGGAGGGGAAGTGTCCATCGGTTTGGGTTTTGGGGCAGTGTTCCCGTGTGAAATTCCTCGATCGAGCCTCACTTCCAGGCGATGGTGATAATTGTAACGGTGCAGCACACTATAGGGGAGGATTGCATCCAAACCTATTGCTCCACCAGTTTCCACCACGGCGGCTCCTATTAAGCCTTCTAAGCAGACCCAGATACTGCTCAATCAAATGTCGAAGAATACAGATGAGGAGAAAACCAAATGGGATCAGGTGATGGAAAACTTTGATTTGCTATATGCTCGTATCAACGATATGGGTATCACTCAGCAAGAGCTGAAGACCCAGATACAATTGAACAATACCAAGGTAGAGCAGTGTTCCAAGGATCAAAAGTTTATTGCCCAGCAAGTTCAAGCCAATGGACAAGTAGTTGCTTGGCTCACATTGCATCAATTTGAGGAGGAAAACAGGTCTGTCAGTACTGGCTTAGAGTCCCTGATTGAGGAAGAGGAGCAGTAATTCCAGAATGTGTTTGCCAAGCACAAGCTGACTAGCAGACCTAAACATTCCAGAGCACCTCGGCACAAGGATGATAGTGCTAAACATGAGCCTGTTCCACATGCTTTGCCAAAATGTACTTTCCTAAGTTTGATGGCACTCTCCCTAAGATCTGGATTGATAATTGTGCAAATTAGTTCTCCATCTATTCTGTACTAGCTTTTTTTGGCTGTCTTCTACAACCATGCACCTTGAGGGAAATGCATCAAAGTGGTGGCAGGCATATAAGCAACAACACACTAAAATCACTTGGTTATCCTTCTGTTTGGCAATTGAGCAGGAATTTGGGGCTGATGACTATAGAATAGCTCTCACTGATTTGATCACGCTCAAGCGGACTAGCAATTTAGGGGAGTACACTACACAGTTTCAAGCTCTGCAATTTGATATCACAATGCATAATTGCCATTATGATGACCTATTTTCACATCTCACTATATCAGTGGTCTGAAAGATGAGATCAGGGCTGTGGTCGAACCTTAGATGCCAACCACAGTCAATAGAGCAGCCATTATTGCTAGAATTCAACAGAAGGTTGTGGACCAAAGCAAATCCAAGTACCAGCGTGCAAACAATACCAACAGGCCAAACAATGTTCACAAGGGTGATACTAAGCCTATCCAAGCTGCTGGCACTTTATGGAGAGACAGACAGCTTAGAGATTATAGGAAGGCTAATGGATTGTGCTACAATTGTGGAGAGAAGTTTGAACCAGGCCACAATGACATTTGTTCCAAGAAAGTGAAAGCCCATGCAAATGCTATGGTGGTCAATGATCTAGATAGGGAACTCAGTGATGATGTACTCAATCAGCTAGCCATAGAAGATGCTTTACCTGAGCAATTCTACCAGTTGTCTCTGAATGCTATTTCCAGTTCAGACCATAGTAACTGTATAAAACTCAAGACCAAGGTGCATGACAAGGTGATGCTTGTTTTGGTGGACAGTGGGAGTTCCCACAGTTTTGTCAGCTCCAATTTTGTTCAGCTGGCTAGTCTCTCAACTGTCACTATGCCCCAAAGAAAGGTTAAGTTAGCAAATGGAGAATGGATGGTGACTGATAAGTTGGTCTCTCCACTTCAGTGGTATTGTCAAGGGCAAACTTTGTCTTCACATATGATTGTGCTAGATATGCACCCATATGATGCCATTCTTGGGTTTGATTGGCTCCAACAACATAGTCCTATGAATTGTGATTGGGCAAACAAAACATTAGAATTCACTGAAAATGGTAGACCAGTGAAGTTACAAGGCCTGCAACAGCCACCTCTAGAGCTTCACTCTATCTCTGCTACTAAGGTGTTTAATTCAGTGAAAGGCAATGATGTATGGGCATTTGTCTCGGTGGATCAAATTCCTTCTAAACATGTTCCTAAGCCTGAGAACACTGCTAGTCAGCCTCAGGCTATTACCACACTGCTGCAGTCATATCAGGATGTCTTTACTGATCCCAAACAGTTACCACCACAGAGAAGTTATGACCATGCTATTCCATTAGTGCCTGTCTCCATACCAATTAATTCTAAACCTTATCACTATTCTCCTCACCACAAATCTGAGATAGAACATCAGGTTCAGGAACTGTTATAGGCTGGTCTGATTGCCCACAGCCACAGTCCTTTTGCATCCCCAGTCTCGCTAGTCAAGAAAAAAAGATGGGTCCATGAGTATTTGTGTGGACTACAGGAAGTTGAATGCCGTGACCATTAAAAATAGGTTCCAATGCCTATTATAGAAGAAATCTTGGATGAGTTGAATGGGGCTAAGCTGTTCACCAAGCTGGACATGAGGTCTGTTAAGTAATCTACTGCTCCCCTTGTGTGAACACATGGCAGTGATAGGCGGCACCGAAAAAGGCTCCCTGTTGTTGCACTATAGCAGCTGCAGGGGCAGGCGCCGAATGGCTCACCTGTCGCACTGTTGCCACAGCAGGGGCAGGCGCCAAAGTTAGCCCTGTTGTCACATCTAGTCACTATAACAGCATGGCAGCATGATATGTCTGTACTAGTATTAGATGGATAGAGTTGTATATATAGTTTACCACTGCAACTCAGTAAAGAAAGCGAGTTCAGTTTGCCATCTCCTCTGAGAGCTCCGACCAATGCTGGTGCTTGAGCTGTGTGTGTACCCTGTTCTCTCTTCCTTCTTTTTACCTCAGATCATAGTGTGTGGTTGGACAACGATAATCGTGGTCGGCAACGCTGGTGAGTGGTCGGCTCACCCGTGTCGGTGATCCTGTGGGCTAACAAGTGGTATCGGAGCCGTACAAGCGCCGTCGCCGGACTAACCGCTGGCGATGACGAACGGTTTTGAGACGGGCGACAACAGCAGCGCTGCTATGGCTGCCCAGCCATGACAGGAGGCCGTTGTGCGCATAGTGTGGGAGGTTAGCGGCACCAATTGGCCGACGCTGACTCGCACCAACTATGGCGAGTGGTCGGTGACCATGAAGGTCAAGCTCAGAGCCCGACGGCTCTAGAATGCTGTTGACAAGGGCACCGAAAACAAAGAAGACGACATGTCAGCATTGGAGGCTATCCTCGCTGTTGTACCGGTGGAGGACAGGGTGCCGTTGGAAGAGAAGAGCTCTGCTAAGGAGGCGTGGGAGGCCATTGCGGTGATGCGCATCGGTTCCGACCGCGCAAAGAAGGCAACGACCCAGCTTCTGAGGCAGGAGTACGCCAACCTCAAATTCAAGGATGGTGAATCGGTGGAGAACTTCTCCCTCTGCCTGTAGACGCTCATCGGCAAGCTGAAGAGCCACAGTGTCACCATCGGTGAAGAAGAGGCTATCTCCAAGTACCTCCACTTCGTGCTGATGAAGTACATTCAGATCACTCTCTCCATAGAGATTATGCTAGATCTATCCACACTCACCATTGAGTATGTGACTGGTCGGTTGTGGGCGGTGGACGAGTGCCTAGAACAGGTGACAGCAATGAAGGACAGCATCAAGCTATTGCTGACAAAGGAGGAGTGGGCTGCCCGGAGGAACTCTGGGGTAGCCTCCTCTAGCCATAGTGGCGATGGCAAGCGCCGCGGTAAGGCTTCTTCAGAGAAGAAGAAGCGGGTTGTCCCCAACGCCTGCAGGCGCTACGGGAAAATGGGCCACCGGGCAAGGGACTGCCCAAATCGCAAGCAGGAGAAGAAGGCTGAAGCTCATCTGGCGCAGGCTGATGAAGATGATGAGGCCACTATCCTGATGGCGATGTTCTGTGCACTGCACGACGTTGAGGCCATGGAGAAAGAAGAGGTGATGGCGGTGAAAGGGCCTAGGAAAGTCCTGAAGGCTGTCAACCTCAACGAACCGCGCGCCCAAGTCCACCTTGAATGTGTGGGCGGCGAGCAGGAGCAGAGGTGGTATCTAGACTTTGGCGCCAACAACCACATGATGGGCTCCAAGGAAGTCTTCTCCGAGCTCGATGATGACGTGGCCAGCACGGTGAAGTTCGGTGATGGCTCAAGGGTGGCGATCCAAGGGCGCGACACAATCATCTTCAAGTGCTAGAACGACGAGCACCGCATGCTAACAGATGTATATTACATCCCACAGCTATATTCAAGCATCATCAGCATTGGCCAGCTAGATGAGCGCGGTAGCGAGGTATTGATCAAGGACGACGTCCTTAGGATCAGGGACTAGGAACATCGCCTTCTTGCCAAGGTGAAGAGGTCCTAGAACCGGCTGTACCTGCTCAACTTGAAGGTAGAGCAGCCGGTGTGCCTGGCAGCACGGCACACCGAGGAGCCATGGCTGTGGCATGCCCGGTTCGGCCATCTCAGCTTCGACGCGCTTGATCGGCTGGAGAAGATGGTTCGAGGGCTACCCCACATCAAGCACGAAGGTGAGCTGTGTGACAGCTACCTGGCCGGGAAGCAGAGGAGGCTGTCGTTCCCAAAGGTGGTCAAGTATCGCACTACGGACGCTCTCAAGCTCGTCCACGGTGATCTCTATAGGCCAATCACACCAACCACAAACGATGGTTGGCGGTAGTTCCTCCTACTCGTGGATGATTGCAGTCGCTATATGTGGCTGCAACTCCTAACGAGCAAGGATGAGGCAGCGGCGGTGATCAAGAAGTTCAAGACGCGTGCGAAGGCAGAGAGTGGCAAGAAGCTACGCGTGCTAAGGACTGATCGTGGCGGCGAATTCACTTCGGTGGAGTTCGCTGTGTACTGCGTGGATTAGGGTGTGGTGCGACACCACACTACACCGTACTCGCCACAACATAATAGCGTGGTGGAGCGATAGAACCAGACGATGATCGGCATGGCTCGATCCATGATGAAGGCCAAGGGCATGCCAGCTAGGTTCTGGGGTGAGGCGGTGACCACGGCAGTGTTCATCCTCAACCGCGCACCCACCAAGGCCCTGAAGGGTAAGACACCATTCGAAGCTTGGTATGGGCACAAGCCAAATGTATCCTTCCTCCAAACATTCGACTGCATCGGCCACGTCAGGAAGATGAAGCCGGTCCTCACCAAGCTAGAGGACAGGAGCACACCGATGGTGCTTCTGGGCTACGCAGAGGGTACCAAGGCGCACTGGCTCTACGACCCACGCAGAGACAAGGTGCTTGTCTCGCGGGACGTCGTGTTCGACAAGAAGGTGACCTAAGACTGGAACAGTTCGGGCATGGGGGAAGCTAGCGACTTCACCAGCACCTTCATCGTCGAGCACTTGGTCATCCGCAGTGGTGGAGATGCTCGAGAGGAGGTGCAAACCACTCTAGCAACAGAGCCGAGCACTCCAGGACTGGTGCCAAGCGGTCCTATAGTGGTGTTGACCACTCTAGGACGGGTGTCGAGCACTCCCGTAACAGAGCTGAGAGGTCTTGCAGTGGTGCCGACCACTATAAGACTAGGGCTGAGCACTCCTGTAGTGGTGCCAATCACTCCAGGAGTGGTGACGAGTGGTCCAGGAGTAGTACCGAGCACTGCAGTCGGGGTGCCTAGCACTTTAGGTGTTGTGCCGAGCACTACAGCGGGATAGGGAACTCCATCAACGCTAATCGAGTTTGCCTCACCTCCAAGTGATATCACTGAGTTCGTGGATGCCTTCCACGACGGTGAGGAGGTGCGGTTTCGCAGGCTGGACGACATCGTCGGTGGCACAGGGCCCTTAGGCCTGGCGGGTTAGTTGCTCAATGACCCAGAGCTACTTCTCATTAGTGTAGAGGAACCACCCACGTTCGCGCTGGCCGAGCGCGATGGAAATTGGTGACGGGCAATGCTGGAGGAAATGAAGGCGAGCGAGGAAAATAAGACTTGGGAGCTCATCGATCCACCTCTAGGATGCCATCCGATCAACCTAAAGTGGGTGTAAAAGGTCAAGCGGGACGAGCACGACGCCATTATCAAGCACAAGTTGTGCCTCATCGCCCGAGGCTTTGTCCAGCGTGAGGGCATCGACTTCGAGGAAGTCTTTGCGCTAGTAGCGCGCATGGAGTCTACTTATAAAGGCAGAGCGTCAGTGGTCCTGGCGTGGTCCACCAAGGTTCCTACACGGGTTCACTATGAATGAATCGACCAAATTTTTTGCGTGTTCGAGGCGAGCGATGTCCGAGGCCATTAATAACTAGTACGACTATAGGGTAAGGGCCCGACAAGAGCGCAGAAAAGGGTACAGGGAGACGTGGGTCACGGCAGGCATGAACCACAGGTGAACGCGGAGCACGAAGCCACAGTGTAGAAATAACTCCAGAACAAGGATGATTCAGTCGTGCACAATACGACGCGCGTGACACCTATGGATGGCGTATGCGCAAGCAATACGGGCACTCCCATGCACAAATAGGATATGCATGAATGCACGTCCTATACGTCCTTCCATTGTTGCCAACATATAGGGCAACCGTTCTTTGATTTTTGGCACATCGTTCTCTCCCTGTAGCTAGTCGATACTATCAAACTATGCTCGGGGTCAGTGTACCTGCAGAAAAATTTATTAAGCCTACCTAAGTTAGCAGAGTGCCATCTATCCTGGATACATAACCATAGTAATAGGGCTACTTATATAACTTCGCATGCAACGTCCTAACTTTTTGAAAAGAATTTATTGTCAAGTTTTATTTTAGAAATCGGTTCTGAAGCTTTATTTCTCCATTTATGCTCTGATACCACCTGTGGCAGAATCGCCTAATCTAATGCTTCACAGGAGTATTTGTCTTCCATTAGACACTAAGTACTCATGGAAGGACACCAAATTACGTGGTTCCGTCGAGCACACCCCAAGGGAGAACCCGAAAATCCACATTTTCCATTAGAATCACCAATGAGAGAATAAAGCTTACGTCATTATTAACCATTTCTTACATCACTTTTAATACAACATCAGAGTTATGAACAATTTAATTTAACAGCGGAATATAAATATGTGATCAGAGTTATAGCAGAAATAAATATCTATTGATGACATGATGAAGCATTGATATATAAGCTAGGGCAACATATTATAGATTTTCTATTTATAAAAACATTTGGAGAGAGTTATAAATAAAAACTATGATCGCAGCGCAAAGGAATCCCCTCTGAGCCCACTAGGAGGAATCCACACACAAGAGTCAGCTCTAGCATCCGCCTGTCACCTGCAACAGGGGGAATAAAACCCTGAGTACTCAATTATACTCAGCAAGACTTACCCGATAGGAGAAAAGAAAAGACTCCAAAGATATGCAAGGCTATCTGGCTTGTGGGTTTATTGCATCTACAGGAAGCATTACTAAGTGTGCGTCCTTATATTCAATTTTATTAGCAGTCATCATTAGTTCATTAACCAACCATTCTATGTAAGCACGTGTGCTACCTTCAAACAGGTGGTAGGCAATCAGAACCATTTTACCATCTTCTATCTTCCAGTTCTTACTACGTTGCTAGACTGTAGACAAGTCATACCGGATCACCCGGTGATTCACGAATCAATGTGCCCAGCTGGGTACCCTAAAACACACGCTCCGCTTGTACCCTAGGCACAAGCAGGACCAACCCACCACTCTCCTGTCACGGGTCCAGGTCCCCGTCCAAACTTGGACTCCAAGCCCCCGCTCCTAAGTCCCGGACTAAGTGCGGTGCTTAGACCTCCACCATCCCCGCCTCCAATCAGTCGGTTCGAAAAGAGCCAAAACCCACGACAAGAGAGCAACAGGCCTTCCCTACGCCCATACACAAGTATGTGCTCGGGATAATAAGTCTGTGACCTAGCTAGAACCCAATGCAATGGCTGATCCTTAACCGACATAGGCGGAACAAATGCAATCCGAGCTTTGCTCGAATACCAAACCAAGTCCAGATCCAAAGTACCATTCCGCTCGGTCTCCAATTATCATTCATATATATTCCAGATGATAATAATATAGTAACAACAATAATATATTTCCTATCTCTCGCGAGTGACAGGCAATCACTCGACTTCTACCGGAGTCCTGTAGCATAGCAATCTATATGATCCTGTCATACTAGTAAGACTCGTAGGATAAAGATATATATATATATATATATATATATATATATATATATGTAAGTGGGTTTCATTTTCAACTCCTTAAAACTTAATGCACAAACATAATATAAAGTGCAGAAAAGTAGGGGTTATGCACTAGGGCTTGCCTGGGTAACATACATGCAAAAGTTAGTATTCCATCTTGGTGACACGATCTCTAAAAGTACCATCCCACCAGCAACTCCCGATGACTCCGCGATCCATCGTCGTTCCTAAATGATATGCATAAATGCAATGCATGCTTAAGTCAAACAGGCATACACAAAGATACTTACAAGCACGAAAGGACAAGCAACACGTCACCGCAGTTAAACTAGGGTATAAAACGTTCTAGATTCAACTCTCAACTTCTCCCAAATGACTTTCTTGTGACTTAACTATTATCAAACCACCACAAGTTATTAAAATCACCACTTTGCATTTATACATACAAATGAGAGCTACCATAACATGCCAAACACACTTCTACTTACAAACAAAGTAAAGCAACATTACTCGGGTAACATGTAAGCAAGTAGCATATAAAGCAGATATTAACATTATTCTAAACATCTAGTATATATAAAAGCTTAATCGCATGCACGTGAAATTTAAATCAATAACGCATATGGAATCATGAAACTTATACAACAACATTTTCTTAAACACTAGAGCCCTATTATGGATTAAGAGAACACATCAATAGTAAAATTTCATAGCGGAGTCACATTTTCTATTTTATCTTCTTTTAGTAATTTAAAAACGACTAAACAAGCGTATTATTAAATAAATCAATAACTCAGTAATTAAGCTTCCACTACACCTGGAACTTTAAACATAGCACAAACATATCAACACTAGTCTATCATAAAAGTTTCGCTACATTTGTACTAATAGAACATGCTTTATTAAATACACATAAAGGCTAGATTGCACAAACAACCAAAAACTTTACTCTAAAGCATATGATATAATATGTCTACTGCATAGAGCTAGTAACAAGGATTCCAAAACATATTCATTTTCCTTTTTATGATTTTTCTACTATTTACTATGAATTTCCAAGCATTCAGCCGATTACTAAAATTAACAAAACACCAAAAAAGAAAAAGGATCCTTGGGCCCGAAGCGGCCCAGCTCGGCCTGGTCCAGTGGGCAAGGTAGCCCAGGCGGGGTGGGGCACGCGCGCGGGCATGAGCGGCCCAGGCGCGGTGGCGACAGGCCTGCCCAGCGGGGCACGCGGTAACGGCTCGGGCGGCTAAGGCGCGCAGGTAGCGGCCCAGCAAGCCAGAAGCGATCGGCCCACGCGCGGTGGCCAACTAGCACGAAGGCCCCTGAGCTTTCCCTGAATTAACTAAGCCCTTACTTGTAAATTTATGAGTCTAGCATTTTTGCAAAGTGAACATGGTAAAGAGTTCTATTTGCGCTTGAGTCCCTCTTCTACCTTGAAACAGAGCAGCGCAGGAGAGGCAGTGCGCCGACCGATGGGGCGGCTCGCCGGCGGCGGTGCTATCGCGGGGACCACGACAGCCTCGCATGCACTCCCGGTAGGACATGGCTCGGCTGGAGGCAGCCCGTGATGGTAGCTTGGCCGGGCGCAGTCAGCAGTGGCCTGGCCACACGCGCAGTGCCTGCAGCGGGCGGCTGCACGATGGCGGTGGCGCAATTGGCGGCTCTCGGCCGATGGAGATGGTGGGGCAGCGCGTGGGTGGCAAAAGCTCGGTCAGGAGCGGCCGGTGGAGCACCCGCCATGCGCGCAGCGGTAGTGCGTGGCCCGACGGCGAGGTGGTGATGCGAGGGTGGTGAGGCAGGTGGTCTTGCGTGGGAAGGTGCTGAGTGGTGGCGAGCTAGAGCCTTACAGTGGGCATCAGCGGCAGGGGCGGTGGCGGCCGTGGCCTAGTGCGGACGATGGCGGGGGCGGCGGTGGCGCGGCCACGGCGGGGACGTGGCGTGAGGCAACGCGGGGCTCGGGCGCTTGCGCGTGCGGTGGCCGGGTGATGGGAGTGGCCATAGATGCTTGCAGGAGGTTGGGTGCTTGGCTCGATAGATGCAGGCAGAGACAAGCAGAGGTAGACAGAAGCAAGCAGAGGCAGGGACCGAGAGAGTGAGAGAGAGCAGAGGCGAGGACAGCAGCTCGGGTAGGTGAAATGAACGGCCAAGAGCAAATGGGGTGAGGTAGTTGAGGTGAGCAGCTGAGATCGCTCGCTACATGTGCTGGTTCACGAACAGAGCGCCAACGACATGTCCTCAATGCGTTCTAGCGAAGTTTGATCAATTTTTGCGTGAGCATCGTAACTCTAACGTAACCATGACCTGCACCATGTCCTAGTATACACCTAACTGCAACCGATCGTGCAAAAACATAGATGTAGTGCTTAACCATTTTTGTTGGAAATTGAATGCCAAAATGCCAAAAACATAGATGTAGTGCTTAACTATGGTTTGAACTAACATCTACTACCGCTTTTGGTTGAATTTTTAAACGGTCAAAACTTTACCAAACTTCAATAACAACCATTTCACGGCATAGCACACACTTTATACCAAACAATAGAACTAAAACATCAGGGCGTTATTTAACTATTTTGCATTTTAAAAAATGCCAAAAAGTGTACCTTTAACATAACTGCAATTTTTTGCCGATTCAACGAAAATGACTAATTTTAATTTCTGATTTGATTTTTGAGCTGGCAAAACCCCTAGTCAACAACATTTGTTTTCTAAAACCAAGTTGTGTTTTCATCTACTTGAGTTATACTTCATTTTTTATTAAAATCCCAAACACACGTTCTATATTATTATTGCTTTATAAAAATCACTTATTAAGTCAAACTATTAACTTATCCATATAACTAGGGATTATATTTTTCATTATCACATTTGATTTAACTAACTCACTATACTTATAGATCTATTTCTCATGCCATAATCTCAGTGCTAAGCGAGCTCGTAACACCAGAGGTGTTACAACTCGTTTTTGAATGAGCAATCTCGGCGCGCTCTCCAACTATCTCGGCATCGAGGTGAGATAGGGAAAGGAGGCGCTCATGCTTAGTCAGAGCGCGTATGCCTTGAAGCTGTTGGAATGGAGTGGCATGGCTGAGTGCAAGCCATGCATGACTCCGATGGAGGAGCGGCTGAAGCCGACGAAGGCTAGTACCGTGGCAAAGGTAAATATAACACTCTACCGAAGCATTGTCGGTGGTCTGCGTTACCTAGTCCACACGAGGTCGAACATTGCGTTCGCTGTGGGCTACGTCAGTCGCTTTATGGAGGATCCCAGAGAGGATCACTGGGCTGCGGTGAAGCGGCTGCTACGCTACGTCAAGGGGACGGTGGATTAGGGGATTGTCTTCCCCAAGACCGACAGAAGTAGGCTGCAGCTCCCTGTGTTCAACGATGCAGACATGGCGTGGGACATTGACAGACGACGAAGCACCTCTGGCGTGCTCGTCTTCCTAGGGTCAGCTCCTATCTCATGGCTATCACTGAAACAGAAGGTGGTGCCACTGTCCACGTGCGAGGCAGAGTACATGGCGGCGGCCACAGCGGCATGCCAAGCTGTGTGGCTGCATCGGCTGCTGGGCGAGCTAACCGGTGTGGAAGCTCACCCACCAGCACTTATGGTGGATAACCAGCCCGCCATCGCCCTCGCGAAGAATCTGGTTCCCAACGATCGAAGCACGCACATCGACGTCAAGTTCCATTTCCTCAGGGACTGTATCGATGGAGGGCAGATCGTCATCGAGTTCATTGAAACTGGTCGGCAACTCGCGGACGTCCTCACCAAGCCACTCGACCGTCTTTGACTCACGGAGCTGAAGAAGATGATCGGCATGGAGGGGGTTCAAGGCTTAGCAGCAGGATTAGGGGAAGAATTGTTAAGTAATCTGTTGCTCCCCTTGTGTGAACACACGGTAGGGACAGGCGGCGCTGAAAAAGGCTCCCTGCTGTTCCACTATAGCAGCTGCAGGGGCAGGCACCGAATGGCTCACCTATCGCACTATAGCCACAGCAGGGGCATGCGCCAAAGTCTGCCCTGCTGTCACATCTAGTCACTGTAGCAGTATGGCAGCTTGACATGTCTGTACTAATGTTAGATGGATAAAGTTGTATATATAGTTTGCCACTGCAACTCAGTAGAGAGAGCGAGTTCAGTTTGCCATCTCCTCTATAGAGCTCCGGTCAACGCTGGTGCTTGAGCTGTGTGTGTGTACTCTGTTCTCCCTCCCTTCTTCTACCTCAGATTATAGTGTGTGGTCAAACAATGATAGTCAAGGTCGACAACGCTGGTGAGTGGTCGGCTCACCCATGCCGGTGATCCTATGGGCTAACAAGGTTTAGGTATCATCAGGTCAGGATGTTACCAGAAGATGAGCACAAAACTGCTTTTTAAACTCACCAGGGTCA
The DNA here is from genome assembly GCA_904845875.1 of Miscanthus lutarioriparius. Classification (NCBI taxonomy): domain Eukaryota; kingdom Viridiplantae; phylum Streptophyta; class Magnoliopsida; order Poales; family Poaceae; genus Miscanthus; species Miscanthus lutarioriparius. The sequence continues at coordinate 2,148,238 of CAJGYO010000008.1, forward strand.
CTACTAATTTAAGGTAATGCCATTTGGTTTGACAAATACTCCTACTACCTTTCAGTGTATCATGAATCAGATTTTGCACCCTTTTCTCAGATAGTTTGTCCTAGTATTCCTAGATGATATACTTATTTACAGTAAGAACTTGGCTGACCATGTTAGTCATTTAGAGCAAGTGCTGGATGTGTTAAGAAGAAACAAACTTTACTTGAAACCATCTAAGTGTACTTTTGCTCAAGATAGTTTGGAATATTTAGGGCATATAATCTCATCTAAAGGTGTGGGTACAGATCCCAACAAAATTCATGCTATGCTCCATTGGCCCATCTAAAAGGTCCCTGTGTGGTTTGGTAATTGAGTGACAACCTAGGTGGACTAATTATGTTTATGTGAGATACACAGGTGATTAGTCCATAGGTACATGTGTGTGAGCAACATATGCCATGAAGGTGGAAATGGCTCGGAGATGTTGCAAAGCTCACACATGTGATGATGAAGGAACTCATTACACATGAGACATGACATTGAGTCATGTGATCAAGGTGGAGAAGATCAAGACAAGACTTGGCTTGATGGACTGGTTGCAAGTGTGAAGGGCAAGTCAGAGCCTTTGGAGCGATAGACCGCATGGCGGTGAAGCTTAAGCAAGACTTGGCGCCGATGGACGAAGGCAATGGTGAAAAGCAAGTGAAGTCAAGATCGATGAACCAATATGATCACGTGATGATATGAAGTGGATCATATCATTGTAGATCATGTTGGTGCATGTGTTGCATCGACATTGGAGGAGATGGAATGGAATGCGCAAGGCAAAGGTATAACCTAGGGCATTTCATTTCATCGGTCATAGGTGTGTAGAGAAGTTGATGACTGAGTTTAGGATAGATGGCCATACTATCAACAGGGGCAAACTTGTTTGCATATTAGTTATCTAGTGCCACTCGAGTGATCTAACTTTGCATCGTCGCTAGGATTGAGTGGCGTGGTAAGTTGAGTGGCTAATCCTTTGGAAAATGTTTGTGAAAAGCTAACACACATACACATGGTGGTGCACACTTGGTGGTGTTGGCACATTTGCAAAGGAGAAGAAGTTAGACTTGTTGTGAATCAACTTAGAGAAGAGAAAAAGGTTTTTCGATGTACTCCGAACTATAGGATGACCCTTGGATTGGAATACTATTTTGATCCATTGTGATTTGGATCAAGTATGCATGTGGGATGTGTAGCCCTCTGAGTAAGCTTTCTAAAATGTCCAAGATCATCGAAATCGGAGTTCAGAGCTAAGAGTTATAACCATTTTAGCGCTAAAAGGTCTATGATCGGACTCTGTGACCTGAGCGTCCGGTCAGCACATGCGGGTCCGATTCCAGCCTTCGGTCATTGTTTTTAGCGTGTCTAGAAGCGACTGAACGCTGGGTGAGTTCGGTCACTGAAAAACATCTCTGGAACCTCTCTGTAAGTGACCAGACTCTGCGACCTGCGCGTCCGGTCATTATGACCTACACGTCCAATCAGTACGCGCTTTGCCCAGTGAAGGGGTAATGGCTATTTTAGCCCTTGGGGCTATAAAAGGAGTGTGTGGCTGGCCTTGGGCTGGTTGTAGAGCACCCTCATGCCCATGTGGCTTGTGTAGGAGTGCTTGGATGCCCTCTAACTCACTTGTGCTTGCAAGAGTGCGAATCGATTGCGAGTGAGTGTGATTCTAGTGCGTTGCATTGTGAGATTGCATCGAGTGGCACTAGGTGATTGAGTTGCAAGCTAGTGGTTCTTGTTACTCTTGGAGGTTGCCACCTCCTAGACGGCTTGGTGGTGGTCTCTGTCGAAGCCCGCAAGAAGCTTGTGCAGTGCTTTGGAGAAGAGCTTTGTGAGGGGCATTGTGCTCGCCTCGTGGGAGCTGCGAAGAGCAACTCTAGTTGAGCGTGTCATTGAGCTACTCTCACTTTTGGGGTAGGTTCTTGCGGTGCCCGACGTGCGGGCTTGGCGGGTGATGCCAATTAGCCGCTGAACCACCAAGTGAGCGGGGACACAACGGGGACGTAGCGTGTTGGCAAGCATGTGAACCTCGGGAGAAAATCACCGTGTCAACCTTGTTCTTCCCGTTGGTTTGCAATCCCCTTACACAAGCTTGTGATTACTTTTATATACATTGTGCTTGTGTGGTTGCTCTTGTGATTAGTTAGCTTGTGTAGCTCACTAGTTACCTTCTTGCTTGTGTAGCATAGAAGTAGCTCCCTTGCGTGGCTAATTTGGTTTGTGTAACCTTGTTAGTCACTTTGCTTAGTTTGTGTAGCTAAGTATTTGCGCTCTCTAATTTGGCATTGGTTGCCTTGTTATTGAGCATTGCTAGTGAGCTTAGTTGGCTTTGTGCTTTTGCTTACTAGCATGTGTAAGAGCTCCCTCATTGCTTGAAATACTAGTGGCATAGGTTTGTGTGACCTTGCTCCTAGAATTGGTTAGGTGAGCTCTAGTTAGCAAGACACCTTTGTTGCTTAATTAGGATCTTTGCAAGGTGCAAGAGAACATGGATAGAGGGGTGTAGTCTTGGCTAGACCGATAGTTTAATTCTGCACTTGTTTCGGTTAGCCGATGCGATTAAGTTTTAGAAACGACTATTCACCCCCCCTCTAGTCGCCATCTCGACCTTACACCATCCCAACCTCAGTTACATAACTCAGAGCATTCCTAGGACTCACAGTGTACTACAGAAGGTTTGTTAAGAACTATGGAGTTATGGCCAAGCCTTTGACTCAGCCTCTTAGGCTCAAGCAATTCAATTGGAACCAGGCTACCCAACATGCATTTGATGAGATAAAGGTGGCCCTGACAAGGACACCTATGTTAGCATTGCCTGATTTCCAACAGTCATTCACTATAGAGACAAATGCCTATCAGCATGGTATTGGGGCAGTGCTCATGCAACAGGGTCAACCAGTTGCTTATCTCAGTAAAGCCCTAGGTGAGAAGCATAAGAACTTCTCCATCTATGAGAAAGAGTTCTTAGCACTGATAATGGAAGTTGAAAAATGGAGACATTATTTACTGAGACAGGAGTTCACAATTGTCACTGACCACAAATCTCTTGCTTTTTTAAATAATCAGAACCTTCATTCTGACATGCAAAGAAAAGCCATGACAAGGCTGATGGGTATGCATTTTAAAATTGTGTACAAACAAGGTAAGGAAAACATTGCTGTAGATGCCTTGTCCAGAGTTGCCCACATGATGGTTGTGCAGGTTGTGTCCACTGTCAAACCAACTTGGGTGCAAGAAGTATTGAACTCATATGCAATTGACCCTCAAGCACATCAAATGTTGGCCAAGTTAGCTATTGTCAGTCCAGATGCAACTGGTTTCTCTCTTGAGCAAGGCGTCATCAAACACAAAGGTAATATTTGGATTGGGCAGAACTCAGCTCTCCAAACAAAACTTATAGCTGCATTTCATTCTAGCCCACTAGGGGGCCATTTAGGAGTTCCTGCCACATATTACAAGATCAAGAAACATTTTTCTTGGAAAGGACTTAAGCAAGATGTGGAGAGTTTTATCAAATAGTGTGCTACATGTTAGCAAGCTAAACATTCTCTGCAACATCCAATGGGATTACTACAACCATTACCCATTCCCGAGGGAGTTTGGAGAGATTTGTCAATGGATTTTATTGAAGGTTTGCCAAAATCAAAGGGACACAGTGTCATACTGGTGGTAGTCGATAGGCTTAGTAAGTTTGCTCATTTCATACCATTGAAGCATCCTTATACAGCCTCTACCATAGCACAAGTATTTATGGACAATGTGGTTAAACTGCATGGGTTGCCTAACTCTATAGTGACTGACAGAGACACTATCTTTTTGAGTCATTTCTAGAAAGAATTGTTCAAACTCTACAAAGTCAATCTGCACTTAAGTACAACATACCATCCCTAGACAGATGGGCAAACAGAGAGGGTGAACCAATGTTTGGAGATGTTTTTGAGATGTTCAGTCCAGGATTCACCAAAAGCTTGGAAATATTGGTTGTCCTTTGCTGAACTTTGGTACAATTCTTACTACCATGCTTCCCTGGGTTGCTCCCCTTTCAAAGCACTCTATGAGTATGAGCCCAACATAGGAGCTGCCCCAACAATGTCTGAAAACACATCTACTTCTGTTGCTGAAGTGATTTCAAACAGAGATGCTCACTTGCAATCCATCAAACATCATTTGGCACAAGCCTAGAATCGAATGAAGCTGATGGCAAATAAGAAACGCACATATTGTCATTTCAAGTTGGGGATCAAGTTCTTCTGAAGCTATAGCCCTACACACAATCTTCTGTTGCTAACAGACCATACCCCAAGTTAGCGTATAAGTACTTTGGGCCATACAGAGTGTTGGAGCGCATCGGAGCAGCGGCTTATCGCCTTGAGCTGCCTGATAATGCCATGATCCACCTGTTTTTCATATATCTCAACTCAAACCTTTCATCCCTGATTATACTCTAGTCTTCGAATCCCTTCCAGTGACCACAGATTTGGAAGCTGCAGCAGCTGTATCAGAGATGATCATCGATCGCTGGCTTGTCAAGAAAGGGAATCGAGCCATTTCATAGGTACGCGTTACATGGACTGGGTTACCGCAGAGCACTGCTACCTAGGAAGATTATCACATACTCAAGCAACGCTTTCCGAAGGCACCAGCTTGGGGTCAAGCTGAATCTTCAGCGGGGGAGGTGTAACAGCCGGGTCTGCCACGAGTGATTGAAGCGGCATCGTTATAAGGTGCCAGCCAAGCTAAGAAGCATAGAGTAAAATTCATGTTTTCAATTCTATGTATGACATGTGGGCCCAAGGCCATGTTCTGTATCCGGCACATAAGTGCCTAACCCGCTGGGGATCGGACTCATCCAGACATTTAGAAAAGTAAATCGCCTAAGGCAGAGGGGGTTCCTCGTCAGTGTTCCTCGCACTGCTCTTCTACTTGCATGCAGCTCACTTTGACGATGACATCGCCGGTGGCCAGGGGTTATAGAATATGACAGCCTACTACTGTCAGCATGCATAATTTGCATATAGCTCGATGGACAGTCAATTTGCTGCATAAATATATGGTTAGGATCTATATCTTGTTTTAGTGATAAAAATTGCACAAAATTAAGATTGAGGTAGTGGTGATCTAGGCTACAATGGACCGCATAATAGAGTGGGTGGCATTAATACCTACTGTCTACAAATAGGCATTCTTGTTAAATAATTGTTTAGCCCAATTGTCTTACTAAATTAGATTTGACATCCCCTTTTCACTTTCAGGAAATCTCGTACATGTATACACACTCCTGGTTCTCCACCCATGGTACCAGAAGAGCTCACAAAGGCAAACTTGTCATCCGCTTTAGATGGTGCGGCCATCTTCTACTTTGATGTGCGATGGCACGACACTGCTTTGTTTATTGCAGATGGGAAATTTCTTCCAGATATGGCTCCCAATAGGAAAGTTATTTTAATTTTGTTCATGTTGTCAGCATCCTACAACTTATGTTGCATTAATGCGACACATAAGCCTTTTATGGTTAGTTTTCTCCTTTCTGCACTGCTACTAAGACTAACCTATGTTTATGGAACAATCCAGTGCAGGCAAGTCAAAGAAAAGTCCCTATTTTGATAGATGCTGAAAGAAAGAGGGAGGGGCTAGACGAGATTCTCAATTTTGCATCTTACATTGTATGCTCTGCAAAGTTTCCTTAGGTAAGCTGTTTGGGTTGTAAAAGAGCATAAGTGCATAACTGCATAACACCCCCAGTACCAGCTTCTCCTTGTAGCAATGTAAACAGCTTACATTCCCTATGGCTGAGGCAAGAATTCTCTTTATATACTTCTCATGGTGTAAGACCCGTTGTCATATTGTTTGTGATGCCAAAGTGTGCTGCCTTTGTTTTACTGTAATCTAGCTTAGAGTGGTAACTGTAGTTGGATTAGCATAATCAAATCAGGTGGTTGCTAACAAAATTTCCTTGTGCTAGTTTGGACTTTTGGTACACTAAAGCCTTTGGCCTTTGGCATATGTTTAGCACTTTTAGTTCTTTGGTATCTTGTTGATTAGTGATTACATTCTTTCCACACGATCTATATTTGTAGGCTTGGATAGGAGCCTCATCAATACCTGTTGCTTTAGTATCCATGCTTTCAAGTTTACCAAACATCGAATTTGTTATTGTAACTCTAGGGGAGAAAGGTTGCTTAATGTTTGGGAGAAGCATGGCAGGTTCGTTTACTGTAGATCTTTTGTGTTTATGTTAGCTAAGTACTTGAGATAAGACATGGGTACACGTACAGTGGATTATGTATTCTATCGACAGAGGATCCAGTGATATATTTTTTTCCTTTTTTGGAAAAAAACACGTTGCAGATGCTTCTGAGGCAGGAGAAATAGGTGTAGAGGCTTTATTAGAAACACTAGAGAAGAAAGTTGACCAGAGTTCTACTATACCAAAATGAATTCCATCCAAGGTATGATGCCTTACAATGCTTTCTGGTCTGGGTGTATTTTGGTATGATGCCTTACAATGCTCATGGTCTGGTTGTATTTTGGTATATTCAAATGAGCCCAAAAGATTATGGAACTGGTATGGATAGATAGGGTTTGATTTAAGATGATTTTATGATGAACAATCAATGAATTGGAGTTATTGTAATTGGGATATTGATTTTACAAGTTAGAATGTGGGTTAGCCTCCTCAATTGTTTAGTTCGAATGGTGTGCTTTAATGTGTCTTTTTCAAAAATATATTGCTAGCACTTGAATTATCAACCATCCATAAATATAAAGATTGTTCTATTTTTCTTTTTCTGCTTCTTTGATCTCTTTACTAAAATTCCTGCTGGTGATCTCTGTTCCAAGCCGACTAGAACTTCAGTAGCAGGCCCGACGCATCGACGAGAGCTGTGCAGTAGCAGGCCCAACGCATCTCATCTCAAGCTCCCCATACCTTGATCTTCACGCAGGTTCATTTACTTTCTACACAAACCAAAGTCATGTTCCTGTTCCTGGAGATCATGCAAAAATTCACATGCTATAGGCTCAATTAATTCATTCTAACTCTAAATAACTCTATGTTTGTTTGTGGGATAGAGATGGTGATTTACTCAACCTGACAAAGTGACAATAGTGACACCTTGTCATACCACTGAAAGAGTGGTCTTGCATAAATAAAATTTAAACAATCAAACAATACAAATTGTAGCCATGTGTATTTTCAGAATGCTTATTGACAATGTGTGCTGGCGGCTGGCATCGTTTTCAAATAGTTTTCACACCAGAACTAATATTCCATGATTATTTTAGTAATGCTCAAATAGTCAAATCACATACTATTCAGCTGACAAGAAGTCCTACTTGATGAAACAAGCGACAGGAGAGGAGGAGAAGAGAAACGTAGGTCTGCAGGCCACTAAGGCTGTGCCATTTCCCTAACCAACCAACCACCCTCACCTTTCCTTTTTACAATATATTTTAACTAATAGAAATAAGCAATATACGCCAATGATCTTACCAAGTCTGAATTTGGTGGGCTAAGAAAGGAATATTTGCCATACCAAATTGTTATACGAGCTGATGATGACTTACCATTTTGTTTGTTCATTATCCGAATTGTAGTTCAAAAGGTATTCCAAAATGCTCTTTGCCCAGTGGTACTTGAATGAGCTGGTATGCATGTCTTCTTCACTACCAAAATTCTCTACTTTCATACACAGTAATGGTTTATTTTTAGTTGTATGTATGAAAACCAGTCTCATACACTCCTAAAAGTGTTTCTCAGTCCAGAGAAGGTCCCTTGGTGATAAATAACAAAGTCTTGATCAGTAATGTGCAGGTTCATTTTGAGGTGTTAGTTTAAATTCCAACTTTGTGTATAGGAAAATAACAGGGTCACAGGGTACTACTCCCATGCAAGGATAAAATTCCTATTTCATGAGCTTTGTTTTTTAAGATTAAATGTCACTTTAACGTCAGTATTTAATTTCACATTATTGTTATCTTATCGTGCGATCCGTGTGTTTTTTATACAAAAGCTTAGCTATCTCGTAGCAACGCACGTGTATAGTGACGATTAAACTTGAGCCTAAGGGCGACGTGAGTGCGACATGGATCCAATACCATGGAGTGCCTGCTACACCCAATAAGTGGTGAATCAGTGGCGACGAAGCTAAAGTAATTAAACTAGAGGATATACTGCACTTGTCTTATGGGAGTAAAAAAAACTAATGTCATATCAAACTGGCTAATCATGCAAGATCATTCGTTGTTATCCTTTATTAATTATATGGGCAATGCTACGGTACACTTTTACTTCAAATAAATCTGAGCCATTGATTTTTTATGAATTAATTAATCTAGGAAAAGAAAAAAAGGATTATGTCAAATCCCCACATCACGGGGACATAGCCTTCCTTTTCCATGTGTACCATTCCTTTCCTAGTTTTCCATGGGCACGCATCCAGGTTATGTTAAAGTTGTACACTGGTTATGTTACAAATTTAGTTAAAAAAATATGTTACATACATGAAAATATTGGCCTTGTTCACTTGAACTTATTAGCCATACCTTTTCAGCGAAATATCAGTATTTTTCTCACACAATAAATCAGCATCAGCATCAGCTATTTTTCCAGCCAACCGAACAGGGCCATCAACAACTAACATATTAAAGTTCACTTTTATTTTATAATGGGACACGTTTGTTGGCATGTATGCAATGTTTCACGTGTGCCCAATGTGCGCCACCTGTTATTTGCATAAAAATAGTTTATATTAATTAAATTTTGTCATATTCAAAGTTAAAAAAATAACAAGATTTAGTACATCCAATAGACATCAATAAGATCTAAATATGATCTTTATATCTAAGTTTTTGGTTTTCCTTATTTATCCTGTTTTATAAAATTTAAAAATTAAATAAATAAATATTTTACATATTACTTCGTAGGAAGCATGATTACGGCAATCCGATCTAATTAGATAAAATAGCTCACAGTCATTTGGAGATACCATAGCAAAGCCCTAATTATATTACTTGTACTAGTTTAAAAGAACATCTGATGCATGATTATCCAGCTCGATCGTTAGTTTGTGAAAGTGCAACCAGGTCCCAATTATGGGTTTTGGTGATAATAACCACGTAACTAGAGGACTAATAAGATTTATCGAGATGACAAGCAGAGAATTTACAAATGAGGATGTTATATGAAACGGAGAAGCCCCCAATTACAATTAATGACAGCATCAAACTCAAAGGAGATTTAAATTCTTTTATATTTCGAATTTGAGTATAGTAATGTCATACTATAAAGGGGGACATAATAAACTTGCTAAAGTATACAACCAAGTGCTCAATCTTATACATATACATCCTCATATGCTCAGCCTAGACAGTCATCTATTCACTGTTTTCACCTTTTCTATCTCGTCTGGTGCGGTAGCGTCGTACCTGAAGAGAGGCACAGCCGCAACTGAGCCGCGGCACTGCCGCGACTTAACTGACCGTGGGATGAGGGGTATTTATACCTCTCCCCCTCCCATCCAACGGCTTTTTCGACCTCTGCTCGCTCAGTTTGACCAGAACAAACCTGTGCTCTCTCTCTCTCCATTGGTGACCTTGAGCTCCCAAGCTTTCCTTTGTGATTTCACCGTCAATCCTTGAGAGAAAAGGCTTCAAAACTCGATTAGAGAGCAGATCCATTGATTCCTAAACTCTAAGAGCACTTGGTTCACGTTTTAGCCGGTGAATTATGTTTGTTACTCTTGGAGCTTGCTCCTAGCCGACTAGAGCGTCGCCCGTGAAACTTGCCAACTTATGTGGGAGCCTCGGGATGTTTGTAACCATCTCTTGAAGCTAGTAAACTCACCCCTCATCTCAAGGGTTAAGTCTCTTAACTTGAGAATGAGGTAGGGTTGCAAAGCCCTAAGCCTTCGTGGTTAACCTCAACAACGTGGACTTAGGCAAGTCTTAGTGGCGAGCTAAACCACAGGATAAATCATCGTGTCACCGTGTGCTTGATTTACTTTACTTGCATTTTATATTGTTGTTGAAATGATTTCTAAGGTTCGTGGTCGATCTACTTGTGTATGACTTTACTACCACTTCTAGCTATCGATCTGTGATCTATACACCTGCAGGAAGCTCAATAATTTCTTCGATCTATGTTTTCACTCATAGATTTTGAACTGTGCCACAAAGTTGTTTGCAAGTGCGGCGGTGTCATTGTTCTGGCCCGGTAGTGCCGTGGGTGAAATTTAACATTTGCTCAAGTTTTATTTTAACGGGCCTATTCATCTCCCCTCTAGGCTAACCAGAGATCCTACGGTTTGTAAGAAGAATCACAATGGATGATCGTATATGAAATGAAGTCAGATTTTAGATAAGGAAAATCTCTGCTGATGCATGCATTTGGTTGAAATGGCGCGAGCGAGAATGCTACATCTTTGTCCTTTTACCTTCTTATTACCCACTCTCACTTTCATCAGCTGCCACCTCAACTGTAAAGAAGACCTGGTCCGAGCTTGTCCACGTCCTCTAATCACAAACATGAAGTATACTTAATTAGTATAAAATAAGGGTAGTCCTAATGGAACATTATCAAAACATTAATGATCTGCAATGTTGCATTCAAATTAAAGCAGAACGAGAGTAAGAGTATGTTTGGAGGCCTCCAGCTCTAAAAACGTGGCTCCAGAGCAGCTCTACAGCGGATCTTAGCCCCCACCAAACCATTTGGTAGAGCTTCACCTTTGAAATAGACTCATATGCAATTATGAAAACATAACCATAGGCAAAAATGAAAAAAACATAACTTCTTCCTCCCATGTGTGGCCATGGTGGGGCATCCTGCGCGACACGTGGCAAACCAAGGCTGGGCTCCTACATGGCCATGGCTGGCCTCCTGCACGGTGGGGGATAGACATACCTAGGTGTTGGTGAGGGACACGTGTCGGCAGTGGGGACGCGCGGCGGACCAAGGCTGGGTGGCAGCGACATGCGCCAGCGGCGGGGGTGTTCGCGGTGAGCGGTGCACACACGAGAAATAGAAACAGCGAGAGAGAAAGAATAATAGATCGAACTAGTATGTTTGTGTACTGAGTGGCAGTGATGGATAATTTTCACTAAGTACACGAAATTAGAGTTTTTAGACCACCCTTGAGGTGTTGCATGGATTTGGTGGAATTAGGAGCTAGATCCAAGTTTTTTGCGGATCTGAAGTTCGTGGAGATGGAGCGTGTCGCTAAAAAATTAGGAATGACTCAGTTTTTTAGGATTTATAACTGCGCCAAACACCCTGAAAGGTCCTAATATGGCTAGAGAGGGGTGAATAACCTATTTAAAAATCTACAAGATCACTAGAGCAATTTGATTAGTATGACAAATAGCGAAATACAAACTTGCTCTAGCTCTACAAGGGTTGCAAGCCACCTATCCAATAATTATAGTTACTATAATCATAAGTCACACAAACGGCTAAGTCACTACTCACTAAGAGCTCTCACACTTGCTATACTAAGGAGCTCCACTAGATGATCTTAAGCTACAAAGCAAGCTCTCAATTCTAGCTACTCTAAAGAGCTTGCTACAACTAGTTTGCGGGAATGTAAACGAGTGAGTAGGGTGATTATACCGTCGCGTAGAGGAGTGAACCAATCACAAGCTGAAAACCAATTCAATCACCGAAAGAATAGCAAAGGGCAAGAGACAACCAATTTTTCTCCCGAGGTTCACGTGTTTGCCAGCACGCTAGTCCCCGTTGTGTCGACCAACACTTGGTGGTTCGGTGGCTAAGAGGTGTTGCACGAACCTCGTCCACACAATTGGACACCGCAAGAACCTACCCACAAGTGAGGTACCTCAATGACACGAGCAATCCACTAGAGTTACCTTTCGGCTCTCCGCCAGGGAAGGTACAAGACCCCTCACAATCACTGGAGCCGGCCACGAATAATCACCAACATGTGTCAAAGCTCCTCCGCTGCTCCAAGCCGTCTAGGTGGCGGCAACCACCAAGAGGTAATAAGAACTCCGCAACCACAATGATCCCCAAGTGCCACTAGTTGTAATCACTCAAGCAAATGCACTAGGAATCACTCCTAATCTCACTATGATGATAAATCAATGGTCGAGATGAGTGGAAGGTGTTTGCTTAGGCTCACAAGGATGTCAAGTATATCAAAGTGCCAAGAGAGTGAGCCCTAAGCCGATACCTTCTATTTATAGACCCCCAAGACTCAAAGAGTCGTTGGACACTCTCGGGATGACCGGACACACTGATCGGATGCACCCCAGCGTCCGGTCGGCCAGCGTTTGATCGTTCCTGGCCGTCCACGTGGCGCACCTTTGAATTTCACGCGTTAGATCACAACGGTTGAAAAATGGACAGCGTCGAGTCAACCCAATGACCGGACGCGCTGTTCTAACGATCGGACTCTGAGACACTCCGCGTCAGGTCAACATCAGTAAGCTCCCGGAGTGGCTTTTTAATGACCGGACACGCCTGGTCAAAGATGACCTGAGGCGCCACGGTGTCCGGTCGCTCTCTCTCTCTCGTCGCGCGCGCCTCAGCCACTGACCTGATGCATGAACAATGTCTTCACCGCGTCAGGTCGCGCGGCCCTCTCCAGCGTCCGCGCCACCCAGGCTGCTTCTCCTCTACGCCAACTGACCAGACGTAGTGCCCGCGTCACATCCCAGCGTCCGAGCGCTCACAGGCCTTCTCGGCCAGAGCGAGGCCACCTCGCTATAAATGACCGGATGCTGCCTAGGGTTAGGTCCTGCGTCCGGTGCAGCATCCAGTCAGTGACCGACACTGCCTTTTCTTTTTCTATCTCCTCAACCGCTTTGCCCTTGTTTACAACTTGCTAACCACAAAGTGTAGAACTTGTGTGCACGTGTGTTAGCATTTTTCAAAGCATTTTACAGAGGTCAAGATTAGCACACTAGGTTCCTAAATACATATACAAGAATCATGTCATCTAGTGGCACTCGATAAACTGTGTAGCCAAAGATTTCTCCTTTTATAGTACGGCTATCAATCCTAAGTCACTCACATCCTCTATGGTGTCTTGAGTGCAAAACAAAAACATATCTTATACATTTACCTTGATCATCTCGGTTTTTGTTTTTCTCTTTCTTCTTTTCTAAGTTGAGCTTGATCATCTTCAACATATGTCCAACTCCATCTCCATGGACTTCATGACCATGTTCCACACTTGGATTGCACCAACCTAGCTCATTTCACAACTCATGACAAAGGTTAGTGCTAGGTTTCATCAATTATCCAAAACCAAACTAGGGCTTTCACACTCCTAAAATGGGAAGAAATCATTTCTCCCGGTTAGCTTCTAAACCAAGGTAAAAGAAACCAGCAGTTTCAATTTATGGTGTCGAGTTACACCTCCCCTCCTTGGACCCATGCACGGACAACGCCAAGGATCAAGTGGAGGGATAAACTCGGTAGAAGTTTAGAGCTAACTTTAGACCACCTGGAGACTAAACTCGGTAGAAGTTTAGAGCTAACTTAAGACCACCTGAAGACTTTAGCTCTAAATTTTAGAGCTCTAAAGTTTGGAGGAAGAGATCCAAACAGGCCCTAACATGTTGGACACATGAGTCTAGACATTGGTGGATCGAGATAAAAATATATGTGCAAAGGAATAGGAAAGAGAATGTGAGATATGATATCATATTATACTAAAAAATTGTAGAAAATAAGATAACTATATTATATAATTTAGCTTTTAAAATTGGACGTTACCAGGCCCGGACGTCCGGAGCCGCTCCAAAATATTGGACGCCTCAGGTCCTTCGCACGAGAGGCCGCACTGCACGCGAAAGGAGCCCCTGCCGTATGTTTTCGAACGCCCCACCGCGTGGACCGCACACTGCATGCCGTCCTACCATCGCGCTCGCTCTGTTTCGCCTGACCACCGCGCCCACATGCAGGAACCCATGTGGGTCCCAGTCACCTGCCCCGGCCTTTGGATGCTGCAATGCATATGCGTCTGACGACCTCAGGCGCCCGCACGATGACCCACGACGGCGCTCTTGCGGCTGCGGTAGGTGGGTTCCATTGTAACATGTGCAACACCAGATCTACTTTTACAACATTCAGATGAAACACTTACAACATACGTCTGAAAAGGCAACTGAAATAGTTGCAACATGCATCTAAAACACTTGCAAAAAATGCCAAAAAAAACTTGAAAACACGTGTGTAACCATTGTAAAACATATGCAACATTCAGATGAAATGCATGCAACATACGTATGAAACACTTGAAACATACGCTTGCAACATGCGATATTGCAGCGTCCGGATCTACTTTTGCAACATCCAGATGAAACACTCAATATACGTCTGAAATAGATAAAATATTTGGAACATACACTTGAAACATACGTATATAGTTATTGCAACATGTGCAATATCCCGATCTACTTATGCAACATCGATATAAAAACATTTGCAATATACCTCTGAAACATCTGAAATACTTAAAACATACGCTTGCAACATGCGCTTTGAGCGCAATTTCACCTTCTGGCTTGGACGAATGGAGGCTCGTCGTTGCAGAGCTCGACGCCGGCGCAGAGGTTGGCGGCGGCGCGGCATCACATGAAGCTTCTCCCCTCGCCTGCTTGCTGGAGCATTTGTCGTGGAGGCTCGCCGACTCGGTGGAGCGGCCGCGGCGAGCGAGCAACGCGGTGGAGCGCGGAGTGGGGAAGGTGGGCGACGTGGTGGAGGCAGAGTAGGGAAGGTGGGTGGCGCGATGGAGCGAGCGGACGGCGCGATAGCGATTGGGGAAATTTTTGGAAGCTGCGTCCGTCCGTCTGGACGTCTAGACACGGCATTTCCGTTTAAAAATTGACTTATAGCTAACTTGGTTTTTTTAAGAAACTACTACTTAGGGTTTTTTTTAGAAAGGGCTATATTTTTTTTTGAGGCATTGAGGAAGAACTTGTTAGCTTTATTATTGTCCTTGCTCTAAGAGCCCAATGTAATTTGTAGTCAAGGAAGGCCCATCAGAAAGCCCAGAACATACCACGGCCGCGCTCTGTCTCTTTCTTTCTTCCTCAGCAATCCACTTCCAATTTCCAAGCAGAGAGGCAGGCAGACAGACGAAGCGCAAAGCTTCTTCCTCTTCTACAGCCTTCTCTGCGCCGCCATGGCTGCCGCCCGGCTGGTTCCGCTGCTCCGACGCCGCCTCGCCGCCGCAATTGCCGGATCGCCTGCTCCCTACTCCCACCGAGGTAGCCCCATCCCATCCCCACATCTTTGCCCTCCTCTGTTTCTCCCTCAGTTAGCTGCCTATTAGTTGCGCTCGCGCGTCTCCAGCTCCTCGGATGGGGAGGGGAGCTCCGAGCTATGGTATCTATCAATTCACGGTTCATGGCTTGCTTGTGATCCATCCAGATTTCTCTCTCCCGTCCGTCTTAAGCCTTAACTGGGGTTTGCTTTAGGCTGTGCTGTTCAGAATTGTTTCGGGTTTGCGAGAGGAATCCGTATCTCTAATGTGTGCCTTAATTTTTGCAAGCAAGCTCCGTATGTTTAACATAGACTCACTCAACGAGAGCAGTCTCCACTTTGTGCCTTTTATTGACTAACACCGTAGAGACCAAAATCTTGCATTGCTCTGTCTGATGGCTACACAACTGCTCCTAATGTTATATTTACTCGTATATATACTCCTAGCTACGTCCCTTTAAAAGCTGGTGAAATTAATTCAGGGTTGGTTTATTTAGGTTGATGGCACTAAGCTCAGGCTAAGGATTGATTGGTTTGGATTTGTAGCTGAAAGTTTCGTGTGCCATGTATGCTGTCCTTAAACATAGGTTCAACAAATCTAAAAATTCATGCTGTGTTCAATTCATGCTTTGCTACTACCCTGCTTTCACAAAGCGCTAACGATAATTGTTACAATAATAAACACTGACTTCCTAGTTGTGACTTGGGAGCACAAATGTTTATTTGTGGTTACTGCTTCATCCTTGGGTGTACCTGTACCATAGCTGTTTTACAATTTTGCAAAACAGATTAGCTAAGCACTGAACTGGAAACTCATGTCATTGCAGGATTCTCATTTCCTCCACCTGCAAGTGCCGGGCTAAGGTCCCTCCTAACAGTTACCGGAGCGAGCAATACTGCAACAGACCCCCAGGATCAACAGGACTCCGAAACAAATCCCCCACCCGCTTCTGTCCCGACACGAGAGCCTGGATTCAAAGTCAGGGACACCTCCAACCTGAAGATCTCACCAAGGCATGACCTCGCCATGATCTTTACGTGCAAGGTGTGCGAGACCAGATCTATGAAGATGGCCAGCAAGGACTCGTACCAGAATGGAGTTGTGGTTGTGCGGTGCGGTGGCTGCAACAACCTCCACCTCATAGCAGATAGGCTTGGATGGTTCGGGGAGCCAGGGAGCATCGAGGACTTCCTAGCAACGCAAGGAGAGGAGGTGAAGAAAGGTTCAACGGATACTCTCAACTTCACTTTGGACGACTTGGCTGGGTCTCAGGTCAGTTCTAAGGGGCCTTCTGAACAAAATTAGTCTTCTTCCTAATATTGTAGGGTTTGGTCTAGTAAGTACCTGTAGAAGCCTCTCTTTAATATAAAGATGCACAGCTCACCTGCGTGTTCAAGAAAACAAGGGTACATGTAGAAGCCTACCTTAACTATTGCCCCAGTAGTTGTGCTCAACTTCATGGCTTCTCATGTGTAGCTCTCAAGTCCATCAGATACGTGCTGTTGTGATTCTGTTGCAGTGTAGCTTTTTTTATACCAAAAACTGGATCCAGGAGCTGTAAGCCCACATAAATTGAATATGGTGAATCTCTTGTGCACTACCCACATTCTGATTCTGTATTCAGTTGTGTATCAGCATTCATGTATTGCGTGTGGTTAAATATGCTCTTATTACGAGCTTACAGATGATTGCTATGATTATTTGGAGTTAAATGTGTTAAGTTCTGCTGTAACTTAAACTCGCACTGAAAGTAAGAAAACTGTTTTTCAAGTGAAGAGCTACAAATTTCATAATTAGTTGTCATACTCATACATACACTGAATTTGCATATCAAATTTACATTGGTGGTAACAAAGTGAACCCTGATGTTTTAGCTAGCCTGAAAATGAAAAAAATGCCTCTGTAATTTAGGGCATCCCTGACAGTTGCTTGCTATTCAAGAATCTCTCCTCATCTACACCTGGGACTGTACCAAGAGGGAGTCTAATCTACAATCCTATCACACTGAAATTAACGAAACGGACCTGCTACATGGGCATAGAAAGTTTATGGTTTTTCCTTGATTTTTTAGTTCTTCTGGAAGGTGACCATGCAGAAGAATGCTACACAGCGGAAGAGTATCCCATTAGCAATGAGGACCGCTATACAGAGAGCCTCGTGCTCAATGTCGTAGCCGCTCCTGACCAGTGAGCCACACCGTGTTATTAGCCACACTCCGGAATAGCTGCAACCAGAGAGAAAACAGAAATGGTGTGTTTTTATCAGGTTGCGGTGTTGCTATGGCCAGTTGAATCTGAATCCATATGCTAGTCATCAAACAGGATGAGCTGAGCCATACATACTTCTGAGCGTTTGCAATGACAAAGGCTTCCAGAGCCCACTTTGTGTAGCACAGATCGGCAAGGATCGTGTCCTTCTGCTGTGTTGCTATCAGAGTCAAAACCACTGGAAGCAAAGCAGACCACTGCAAGCACACCATATGTGTTATTAGGATAGTTCTGGCTCTAAGTGAACCTGGCTCGTGAGACATATCGAGCAAGTAAAGCATACACAATACACAGATGACTCACCAGCTGTGCAGAACCTGGCTGGAAGAAGATGGCGAAGGTGTAGCCGATGCCAGTGACGCAGTAGACGAGTGCAAGGAGGACAATGTAGTTCTCCCATATGGACGACCTTGGGTTGTTGAAGAAGTAGAACATGGAGAGGTAGACAATGGGCTTAACAATGGTGTTGAAGTGATCTATGGTGTCCTTGGACATGAAGTAGGCCAGGGAGCTCATCCCGGAGGCTCTCTCCCTCCAGTAGTTTATCTTGTCCAGCGTGAACGATCTCAGGGCTCCGATCTTGCAGAGCAGAGCTGCAACGACATTTTGGGCGCATCACTTGGCTGAAGTGTGCTATCAGAAAAAATGCAAACAGCATTGTTCAGAGAGCTTTTCATACTTACAGACAGCAATGACAGTGTAAGTGTATCCCAGCGCTCCAAACGTCTCGTCGCTCACTTTCGCCAGTGTTCCCAGGCATATACCGGCAAGACAAAGGATCAAATAGTCAACTCCCTGTATCCTGGCATCACGGAGCCTCTGCTTGCCGCACCTGAAGAAGAATGGCTACATCATAAGCCATGAAGTCTAGTTTGACACACTTGATAAAATTTCACAAAGGCTTATATCTTCTGAAGGCAAGACAAGAGGGCCTTACCTTCCTAGGAAGTATCTGTACTGCCTCAGGATGCCGGGAGTCTTACGTTTTGACAAATCCTCTGAAGTCTTGTTGTAATCATACTCGTCCTTCTTCTGCCCGAGGATATCCTTGAAATTGCCCCAGAGTACTGAAACAATGGATGGCGCTGCATCGTCGTGGCTCGAAGCATGATCCATGCTTCCCCTGGACGTCGACTCTGATTGTGAAGAACTCTGCAGCATATCCCGCGGGACATCGTACCCGTTGTGCACCATCCATCTGATCGGCAGATCCTTCACACTGACACCTGGGCTTAAGTTGGGCTTCACAATGCCCTCCAAGATGTCGATGTAGTAGTCTGGTGGGTTCACCCGCTCTGGCACGATGATGCCCAGCCCTGTGAAGTACTCCTCCACCTTCTTCACGGGCCCATGGTACACCGTCATGCCCCCTTTGGCTAGAAGTATCAGGTCATCAAACATTCTGTAGAGAGTGTAACTGAAACAGCACAAGCATCAGTTATTGATCCATCATCAACCAGAAACTTGACTGCACCAAGCGACCTAGCTAGTACATGTTCAGATTCGGAGTCCGGAGACCAACCTGGGCTGATGGACGACCATGGAGATGTTGACGCCTTCGAGAGCTTCACGACGAAGGGCGCGGAGCAGAAGCAGGGAGGAGGCACTGTCCAAACCAGACGTCGGCTCATCCAAGATCAGCACCGACGGCTCCATCACCATCTCGAGGCCGACATTGACTCTCTTGCGCTGGCCACCAGAGATGCCACGCTGCTCTACCGTCCCAACCAAAGAATCTCGAACTGGCTGCAGCCCAAGGGACTCGATGACCCTTTCCACGACGAGGACCTTATCGGCTTTCGACATGTCTGCTGACAGCCTGAAACGCATCAGTTTATCATATGTGAGTTCATCAAGTAATAATAGCAGCTTAAAAAGTCGAGAACTAGTGAAAGGACTCTACTCGGATTTCCAGCCTGTACCTGCATCTTGCATTGAACCAGAGGTTTTCTTCAACAGTTAGGTTGCCATGGACGATGTCATCTTGGGGAACAAAGCCAATGATCTTCTTGTACCCTCGAATCGGTTCGATCTTGCCATTTATTAATACCAGACCCGATGTTCCACACCCGGTTGCCTTACCGGCAATGGCGCTCAGAAACGTGGTTTTCCCTGCGCCAGACGGGCCCATGACGGCAGCTACCTTACCAGGTGAGAGCTTCCCTGTCACTGATCTCAAGAGCTTCTTCTTGCTTCCCTTCAGTGTCAGAGTTAGGTCCTTGAAGGCGATCTCAATGGATGGTCTCGTACTGACATCATGGTCTTTTGCCATGGATATAACGCCTGAGAAGGTCATGTTATGGTTCTCCTGCTGCATGGCCTTCTCCTTCTCGATCTGACCATACGCGTACTTGAAGATCTGGCTCCGGGTGTGCATCTGTTTCCCCGTGGGCTTTTTCAGGGCCTTGTCTCCTACTTCCAGGTTGAACCCCTCATCGCTCTCTGGGTTATCCTCAATCGAGCGCATCATGTCAGTAAGATTGTTCTTCTTCCCACCTGCGTCTCCTACCCTGGACGGTCCGGGCTGTGCCTGGCCAGCCTTCTTGCGCGAGAAGGTGCGGGACAGTTGCGACTGCAGTCCCACGCCCGCCTTCTTGGCGACGTCTTTAGCTGACTTCCACCTCTCTCGAGCCTGTGCGGTCTCTCTCGCATGCCTTGCGGCAGCCTCTCGAGATTTCGCTTGCCTCTTCTCGCGGTTGGTCAGGATTTGGCCGGAGAAGTTGTAGATGATAAGAAGGACTAAGCAGGATGCAACCTGAAGAACAACAAAGGGGCAATGACAACATTGGACTACAGGAACCAGGAGATATCATCGCCATTCTAGTGATGTAGTGGCATGTACCACAAGCAGCGCGCCGAATATAGTGATGTCCTGAGTAGCAGAGTTTGGTGGGCAAGAGCTCTTCTTGTAGCATCCTGCAGTAAGGTGAGCAGCAGTGGATTTAGGAGGAGTGGATGGGCATGAATGAAACAAAAGGAGCTGATATTGATGGTCAGGATTTCCATCTCTGTGAACAAGACTGGGCTTACTAGTCTGTGAGGTTGACCCCTTCCTGCAATAATACCTGCAAATAAAAATGCACCTTATACTGTCAGCATTTATTATATTTATATAATTAGTGAGAACTGAGAACCCATACTCAAAGTGGGGGGTGGGATTAAAAGAAGAAGAAGAAGATGCTTCAACAAAGGAAGGGACACATTTTAAAGGTATGTACACTAAATATGCAGGGAATTAATTGTAAGAAGGTTGGAAAACATTAGATAGACAGGATTACCCACTACTACAAGGGAGCTTCTGTATAGTGCTGGGGCAGTAGAATCCAGCAGGGCAGAAGATATCATCTGCTGTGACCACATCCGCCCAGATGTCGGCGGCTCCGCAGGTGTGGTTCGGGTTTCCGGGCGGCGGCTGATAGTTGTACCTGCAATGCAATGCATCATATGCATGAATGGATTCACCTTCACCTCTTTTTGTGGATGTGGATCGCCGGATATGACTTACGGGTCACAGATGCCTGTGGAAGTATTCAGGCTGGACCGTGGACAGTAAGCACCCAGAGGGCAAGCTGCATATATGCTTCATTCAGCTGCACTGGGATGGATAGGAACAAATGCAATGCAGCAAACGAAGCAAGCAATGCAAGAGGTGATCTTACGGATCATGCAGGTGAGGCCATGGGGGCAGAAGAAGCCTGGGCAGCAGGACTGGCACTTGAGCGGCCTGTAGGGGATGTCCTTGGAGTTCTGCAGGTCGATCTTCTGGTCGGGACCGGCGCTGCACGCCCAGCCGGGCTCGCACCCGTCGATCCACGACGACCGGTTGCAGTTCACGTTGGGCTTCACGTAGTTGGTCTCCGCCGTGTCTCCGCCGCCCATCAGGCTGTCGAAGTAGAACCTCATCTCCGCCGCCGTGCAGATCCGCTGCTGGAGGTCCCCTGTTATTTTATTACGTCGTCGTCGGCCATTTTTTCATCATACATATACATCATATTTATTTATATATATGGCATAGGTAAATATATATCATATACATATCCTCAGGTACGTACCCTTGGTCTCCTTCATACAATTGGTGAGGAAGGTGGTGTCCTTTGAGAAATCGAAGGCCTGATTCCACTCCGTCTCCCTGCATATATACATATTTATTATATAATATATGTATATATACAAAGCAATGCAAGCAAGAAAAACAAAAAGGAATGAAGACGCAGCACGCACGTACGTGTCCTTGATGCAGTAGTCGAGCTTCTTGCCGATGGCGATGGCGAAGGAGGAGGTGAGCGCCCTGAGGCGGTCGCTCATGGCGCCGGCCACGATGGGGCTCCCCACGATGGCCTGGGACCCCTTGTCCCCGGTGGTGCCGTCGTCGTAGTCGCCTGTGCCGGTCGCGGCCGCGGCCTCCGCGAGGGACAGGCGCGGGGGCAGCGGCGTCGTGCCGTCGACGGCGGCGAACAGGGCGACGGCGGCGCGCGCGGCGGCCGCGGCGTTGCAGAGCAGCAGCAGGTGCATGGCGGCCGCCACCCAGCAGGCCATTGTTGCATTGGTCGGTCCGAGGCGGTGGCGTGGACGGGGACGGGACGACGGCGGTGCTACGCGTCTACGCCATGCGCGCGCGGGGCCGGAGAAGGGGGAGGACGTACGGCCGTGGCGTTGGTGGCGAGGAGAAATAACAGGCGGGAGAAGAGGAGGCGACGGGAGGAGAGGGGAGAGGCGGTGGTTGGTGACGAGCGCTTCGCTTTCCCTTTCGAATGGGCGGGCCGCGGGCCTAGGCTGCTGGCACGGCCGGGCCAGAAGAAACCAAGCCGGGCTGCGGAATGGCATCGCACGGGCCGTAGCCCAGCTAGAGTTTGGTTCGAAGGGAGGACGATGGGCCCCGCCCAGTGGTGGTGGTGACCTCTCTGTCTCTGTCCAGTGTCCAGGACTGAAAGGACCGGTAAGTAGGAAATAATGGAATTGAATGAAAGGCTGAGCGAGTCAAAGTCTTGGTCCTAGTCTTCCAGGGGGCCCACCACGTACCATCTGTGGCCTGTGGCCTGTGGCCTGTTGGTCCTCGTCTACACATTCGGCCGCGGCGGTAAATGCAACAGGTGGGCCCATTCCTTTTTCCTTTTTTAATATTTATATATGCTTTGTTCGTTGTTGTAGTTTGTCAATTTTATGTTGCAGGAGCAGATGCTTGTGTACTTTTCTATAAATACTGTGACTCAAACGTCCGATATTCCTGACACGCCCCGAGCCACGAAGCGAAGCGACGCGTCCCCCGGCTCCTTATCCGTTCGGTCCCCATCTCATCCTCGTGACCTCCCTCGCCCACTCTCTACTCCACTCGCCCGCTCTCCCTCTCCGTTCCTCCGTCACTGCTGCGCTCGCTGCTGCTTTTCGGGATAGACGCCATGCTCGCATCCAAGTCGCTGGCGTGCCCACCTGTTAGCACTCCCTTCCTCCCTCCCTCCCTCCCTCCCTCCATGCCCTGGAGAGGACCTCCATGCCACGGAGAGAGGAGGATGACCTGGGCGACTTCCTCCTCGGTCGCAACCTCCGGCAGGAGAGAGGAGGGCGGTGACTTCCGGCGAGGTAGGTGGATCTTTCTCTGGATCTGAGTCCTCCTCCTCCTCTCTCTCTCCTCCTCCTCATCTGGATTTGAGCTCTCCTCCTCCTTCTCCTCCTCCTCCTCCTCCTCCTCCTCCCCTGGATCTAGATCTGGATTTGAGGGACGCGGCGGTGGATAGGGTTCCGGTGAGCTCTGTTGCAGTTGGCTTGCTTTGCTGTTGCAACAAGTAATATTTCTTTGTTGCATTAGTTTTTTTCCGATGTTGCATCTCGCATTGAGCTTTTTGTTTCTATTGTTGCAGTAGTGTCGTTTTGCTATTGCAACAAGCAATATTTCTTCGTTGCATTAGTCTTTTTTTCTGATGTTGCATCTCGCATTGCGTTTTTGTTTCTGTTGTTGTAGTAGCGTTGTTTTACTATTGCAACAAGTATTTTTTCTATGTTGCATCTTTTTTTCTAATGTTGCATCTCTGTGGTTTTGTTTTCTGTTGTTGCAGTAGCTTTGGTTTGTTATTGCAACAAGTAATTTTTTTGTTGCATTAGTCTTTTTTCTGATGTTGCATCTCGCATTGCGCTTTGTTTCTGTTGTTGCAGTAGCTTTTGTTTGATGTTGCAACAAGTAACTCTTTTTTGTTGCATTAGTATTTTTTCAGATGTTGCATCTCGTATTGCAGTAACTTTGTTGTGTTGTTGCTGTCGCTCTTGTTCCGATGTTGCAATAGACTTGTTCTGATGTTTCACCTCACATTGCGCTTTGTTTGATGTTGCAAACAATTTTTCTGATGGGAGTGCGTTGGGGCGGGCGAGGTTGGGGGTGGATGGGAAACCCATTCTATTCGATCCGTTCCGTCTCCATACAAGCGAGGAAGGCGCGGGGTTCCGTCGTGTTGAAGCAAGGGCGGGTCTTGCAGGAGGAGTGGAGGAAAGGCGGTTCCGATTGCTATTTCATTCCATGCTTGGCGGGCAAGGCGGCGTGATTCCGCGGAAAGGGCGAGATGTGGTACGAAGGTCCCGGCGTTCCGGACGCTAGCGCCCGGATCGGACGTCCGAGCGCTAGCAGTTCCCTATACTTCAGTGTTTGTTAGTCAAAGCTAGAGGAATTTGACTTAGTAGTACAAACCTAAAACGACTTGTTATTCGAAATGGAGGGAGTAGAAATTAAGGTATGTTAAAATACACGATGGAATTCTTCCTGAATGACCATACCACGCCACAAGAAACCTGATTAATTGGAGTTCATATCAAATTAAAAAATAAAGAGGTATTTACTTGTATGCCCCTACAAAAAATGCTTCTTTCTTCCTTGGCCCTTTTTTATTTGAACTTACCTGTATGGCCCCTAAAACAAAATTCTCTTCTTTCTATGGCCTTCCGTCCATTTTTAGCACTTGACGGTGTTAAGTCAAGGGTAAAATGACCATTGACGGAAAAAAAAAAATACAAAATGTTGTTCGTCTGTTGTACGTTTGAAGTAATATTACGTAAATAAGTTCACACATAAACAGTACATAATAAGACACATAATCAAGCATAAATACATTGCAATAAAATAAGCTTATCAAATGCATAAAAAATTGCACAAATGCATTGCAATTGACCATAGGTTGACACATAAATTGTTCACAAATTCACTGTAGGCTCAATCTCACATAAATAAGGTCTCACATAAATGCGATTTCAAACATAAATACGATTTCAAACATACATTGGCCTTACATACAACAAGCGAATTTAATATACATATCACATATTAAAGGCTGAGCCTTCTTTTGATTCGCGTGCATGAGCTGTGTATATCTCGTCCCGCGCCTTGGCTCCGGTGAGGATGATCTTTCCAGAGACGAAGACGAGGATCGCGATCTTGGGCTCCACCATACAGCAGACCAGTCCAGGGAAGATCTCTGGCTCATACTGTCAAACATTAGGAGAGCAACAGGTTAATCAGGATAAACAACAAGGCATACAAGTTTTGAACTGAAGAAAGAGTTGAGGAACGAGCTCCAAATGTTGCTAATTGCGCAAGCTATGAACTTACATTGGCAAACGTGCCACTGGACAAAGCGAGGCCCTCCAGACGAATAGGAAATTTGACATCACAGTTAGGTGAAACGCCTAAACTTTCGAACTCTGTCTATAATTGAAATCCTGCATGGCTAAAAACGCATGTCATCTAAAACCCAAAAAATTTTGGATCTAAACACGCCCTTACATTGGCAAACGTGCCACTGGACAAAGCGAGGCCCTCCAGACGAATAGGAAATTTGACATCACATGACCCAACTATACTCTGGATCTTGAAATCCTGCATGGCTGCATGTCACCGAAACCCATATACATACATATTAGTCACACGACAAAATTCAGCAAACAGCCAAAATTGACATCCATCAACAGTTTATCCCTGCTTGCCGCTGGAGAGGCTGGCCGCGGGAGGGGCCGCCTGGTGGGGCGCGCTGGGCCAGCCCCGGCCGCGCGCGAGCTACTAGTCGGGCGGCGGTGCGGCGGTGCCTACCCCACGCGGAGCTCGCCGGTCGACGATGGGAGGGGGGGCGGCCGGCCGTGGATCCGGTGGCATAGAGGCCGGCGGCGGCGGTGGCCATCGTCCCTCCGCTCGCGGCGTTTCTTTTTTTCGAACCCGCTCGTGCTCGGTCGTGGTTAGATGCGGCAGAAGAACAGGGATAGGAACAAAGTCAGCAGAAGGGCATTTAAGTCATTTCGCGTGTCGATTAGTGGAGAAACTAACAGCATACCCTAACAGACTTGACGGAGCACCTGGAAGGAACAAAATTTCGTTTCAAAGGCATAGAGGTAAGTTCAAATAAAAAAAGAAGAGGTATTTTTTTCAGGACCATACTGTAAATACCTCAAAAAAAAGATTGAGCTAAGCTAGCTTGCATTGGTGTGACAAGACACACTCGCCCTTGTTGTGTTTATGCTGCTAATGATGGAGAGAAAGAGAGTGCTGAGAGGGATAGGAACTAAGAAGAGGGATGACTAATTAGACTCAAAACCCTAACGTCTGACAAAGTACAATCAAAGGTGCAATTAGTTTTTGGTTTAGAGTCAACATTTAGTACTCCAGGGCATATAAGAAAGTTTAATATTTCCAAACCATCTTTTTTATAAGTACCAAAATCTATAAAATGAGAGAACTAAACAAGGCCCTAGCTTGCATTGGTGTGACAAGACACACTTGTCCTTGTTGTGTTTATGCTGCTAATGATGGAGAGAAAGAGAGTGCCAAGAGGCGTACCATGCCCTACGGCGGAGTGTAGGAGGCATCCGTGCTTTATAGTACTTCCTTTGGATCTTAGCTCTTGTTTAGTTTCATCAACTTTGCACCTCCAAAGTTTGTACAGTATAAGATTCTTCATCACATCAAATTTTTGGACATATACATGGAGTATTAAATGTAGATAAAAAAAATAACTAATTACATAATTTGGTTGTACTTTGCGAGAGGAACGTTTGAAGCCTAATTAGTCAACGGTTGGACCATTATTACCAAATACAAACGAAATATTACAGTACCACTACAGTGCACCGTGCTTTTTGGACGTGTAAAGTTTGAGCAACTGAACGTGCCCTCAACACTTTTATCTACAGCATCGACACGGTTGACCAATAATTCCTAGACACTTAAGAGGAAGTGGTCAAATATTAAAAAAAAGAACTTTTTCTGGTGAATTTATATATAGTCAGCATGTTCGTTTCCTCGTATACGATCGTGGATTATAAACTGAAACAGTATTTTTCTCTCACACTAAACCAGCCAGCAGTAAATAATCCACAATCGTTTACGGCCTACCAAACAGGCTGAGTGCCTACCTTACTTACATACGCCGTCTAGATATGTACTCCTAAGATTCTAAAAAAAAAGATATGTACTCCTACATCTTGATGCATTAATTAAATTGATGGACAAAATTTTAAAAACTGACCGCGCAAAAATCGTAAAACGATATGTATGTATTTTGAATCGGAGGAGTGATTAGAACGCAAACAACAATGCACCAAATAATATAACTCTTTTCGCTTGTCTTATGAGCTGTATTATTTCAGCGAATAAATAATAGTTTTTTTTCACAAAAAATCAGTGAATAATACTTTCCGCCATGTCTTTTTACCAAAGCGAACATGACCCATGTCTTACCGAGGCCAGATTATGGTATTACTAGTATTTTTTAAGATATTATATTTTTTGGAGAAAAGATCAAGGGTGAGGCGACGACACCTGCGACCAAGAAAATAAATTGAACTGTTGTTCGTGACAACTGCAGCACGATTGCCTCCTAGCTCATCACAATTTTTTTCTAAAAAAAATTAGTAGGCCACTGTATTTGACAACAGATCATTCCTTATTCTATACCTGCTTAGGCTATCTTCAATAAAAACACCCAAAATACAAGACTCATTCGTCATTTGGGTAGCGCTACAGGTAAAAAGTTCAATATCTATTCGGCATCTTCTCCAACAACAAGAGCCAAAAGAGAATACTTTCTATAAATAGGTTTTCAGGAGAGATGATGCTCATATTTGGGTTGTGCCTCTCAGGCAACCTAAAATAGGTCTTCCGTACAGGTACTCTGTTGGAGGCTGATTTTGAATCTCTTGCTACTTATTTTGGGTTTGGGTGCCCATATGGGTTTCTTGTTGAAGACAGTCTTATTTATCGAAGTTATCTCTGAAAGCATCTAGACCACTAGTTGAGTTTCGGTGATTAATGACAATACGTGATTACTATGACTAACGTGTGTTTTGCAGAGACAATTAAGTTATGTCACAGTAATAGAGATCGATTGGGCAATCATGGTGGTCATGCCCCTATGATAGAAATTGTTTCGATTTTCAAAGGATGGACAACAAGGTTAAGGATAGACTAGTTCTAAGGCTGCGTTTGGCTGACATGAAAAACACTGCAGCGACTAAAAAAGTTATTGTTCACGAATGAATTTGTGAGAGAACACTGTTCCGGATGAAAAAAGAAGTGGATCAAGCCAGATTTCATGTCAGCCGAACGCAGCCTAAGTGTCGATTGGAGTTGAAGAGACACTTGGAGTAGTTTAGGACTTTATTTTTCCTTTGGCCGTACTATTAAGGGGGGTATGAACGGGTAGCTTGACCTAGGTGAGTCTAGTGAGTTAGATGTGGTGCACACTTGCTAAATCTAGCACTAGGTAGCTCCAAAATAGCCATTAGATCCGATGGAGCAAACTTCATTCACGCATGATCGAGAGTTGGAAGTGAATGGAGGGTCAAATACTGATCGGACGCTGGCTCCATTGTGATCGAGCATTTGGATAGTTCATTTGACCAGGTGAAAGAGACCCGACGCCGAGAGCTAGCGTCCGGTCGACTCAAAGAAGGTTTCAGAGAGAGGAAAATCACTATCGGTCTATCCATGGTTTAAACACTTGGAGTTATGAACGTCCGGTCACCCCGTAGAGGCATATAACGGAGCCCATGTTATAAATATCACCTCACAGTGTGGGGTACTTTTGCTCATTCCAACAAATTTGAGAAACACATTTGAGAGTGTCAAGAAGAGCAAAGCCCTTTGAGGTGATTGAGATTTGAAAATCCCAAAGAGAGCCCTCATTAGTGAGATCAAAAGTAGCAAAGTGTGCATCCACCCTTCTCTCATTAGGCTTGTCGTGGTCAAGTGAGAGTTCGTGCTTGTTACTCTTGGTGATCGACATCAGTTGGTGATGATTGGGAGCTTGGTGATCATCCCAAGAGCTTTTGGATGACCCAACTCAAAGTCACATGGGTGATTCAAGTTGGAATGATGGAAGAATCAACTCAGACGGATTACTCGCTGATCAAGAGGAGCTACACCTCTGGTGCTCCAACGAGGACTAGTGGGATGAGACCACAAAACATCGCCCTCTCCTCCTTCTCTATTTACTTTGAGCATTTACTTTGAGCAATTCAATTCTTGTCTTTACATTCATAGAATTGTCATGCTGGAGTAGGATTGGAACTTAGGTTGAAAGTCTTTTGTGCGGTAGAACAATTAGAAACACTTTCTAGGCACAAAGGGGTTAATTGGGCTAACCAATAGGATTTAATTATTACAAAGAAATTTAGAATTAGCCCAATTCATCCCCCTCTTAGGCATATTGATCCTTTCAATCTCTGTCTACATGTTTTGCCGTGGTCAGAGGATTAAAGTAGTTGTGTTTCTGAACGTAAACGGAAAGGACCGTTTACTAATAACCTATAGACTCTCTCTAACAACACCATCTAAAATACAAGACCCATTCGACCTTTGGGTAGCGTTACAGACAAAGGGTTCGATATCCATTCAACATCTTCTTCAATAACATGACCTAAAAGATAATTATTTATACAAATAGATTTTTAGTAGAGATGATGCTCGTATTTGGGTTGTGTCTCTTAGACAACTAAAAATAGGTCTCTCATATAGGTAGTGCGTTGAAGATCGATTTTAGATCTCTACCTACTAAAATTTTTAGGTATGGGTGTCTATACGGGTCACTTGTTAGAGTCTCAGGGGAAGCAGCAGTAGCGTTTGACAATAGATTTAATGCATGCCTGGACATTCTCTCAAGTGCTTGACAACAGAGTTATCTTACATAGAAAGCTTAGCTGTCATCAGTTGGTGACTGGGATATTTTTTAGTTTTTAAATTAAAGTCACTGTGTATGAATCTATACTTGATATATGGTAAGTTGGAATGATGGATGGATCTATACAGATTACTAGTTAGGTGCACTCCAACATCTGCCACGAGACCACAATCATCACCCCCATCTCATTCTCATACATTGGCAGTTGGCACACGCCACTATCCGCCGTTACATATATTACTAGTTTTATACGTGCGTTAGCATAACCATCCCATCGATAAATAATCTTATAAAACTGCATCTAAAAAATGTTGTTTTAATTTACTCTAGAACTACTACCATGTAGCTGGCTACAAAATAACTTATTATGTTGCCACTTTGAGTTACGATAATTACTATGTTAATTTACGAGATTATAGTAACTCATTGGTAAGTGATTTACTATAACGTTATGGTAAATATCCCCATGTGTTATAGTAACCCAACTATCGTAAATATGTATTAACATTATCGTAAATTAGTATATAAAATTATCGTAAATGAATTTACTCTAAGGTTAAGAGACTATGTCCAGAGGCCTATGTATCAAACCAGTAACAAGCTTATCCTAAGACCTTGTTGTCTAAAAGCATCTCCAAGAGATGAGCCAAATCATATTAAAAAAATGTCTTCAATAACTACCCAAATTTAGTAGCTCTCCATCTCGTCTCGTTCGCTCTCTACTTTTGAATAGCTTACCTCACCAGCCATTCAACCTCTTAGTTTTACAGAGTCTGTTGGAGTACTCTAGTATTTTTTTTCAAGTCTATTTTAGAAAATAACTAAATCAGTAAATATAGCTAGTCTTTTTTATTAATCTATTGGAGATGCTCGTGTTGCATGAGGTCTGTGTAGCTATAATGACGACTACGGCAAGGCAAATCCCCTCTCCAAGAAAAAAATTACTCTGCACTCGTGATGCAAAAAACATCCCGTGCAACACCGATCGTATGTCGTCTGATCTTTGATCTGTTGGCCAGCGCCGCGCATGGTTGCATGCCGCCTGCTTGGCCTCGGCTGCCGCCCTATCTTTCCGCTGAATAGAGCACTTCATCAAGTTGAGTTACGACGCATGGACGGCAGCAAAACAATGTTGCATGAGAGATTTTCTGCATCACGCATGCAGAGGTTTTTTCCCCTCTCGCCTCTCCTTCCCTCAGTTTCCTCAGATCGATCTGGTGCCTTTGCGGGCGGTAGGGCAACAGCCTACGCGTGCGGCAGACCCACATCTGGCTCAGAAAAGGGTGATGTAGTATTCGGTTTGGCGGCTTGCATCGAACTATGACGGCTAGCTCCGTGTGTGAAATACATTTGCTTCTTCTCTCAACTCAACTTCAGCTAGCTAAGGGGATGTTTGGTTTTTACAGGAAAATTTTAGTCCCTATCTCATCGGATGTTTGGACACATGCATGAAGTATTAAATATAGACGAAAAAAATAACTAATTACACAGATTGTGGCTAATTTGCGAGACGAATTTTTTAAGCCTAATTAGTCCATGATTTGACAATGTTGTGCTACAGTAAATATGTGCTAATGGCAGATTAATTAGGCTTAATAAATTCGTCTCGTAAATTAGCCTCCATCTATGTAATTAGTTTTATAATTAACTCATATTTAGTTCTCATAAATAGCATCCGAACGTCCGATGTGACATAGACTAAAATTTAGTCCAGGAAACCAAACACCCTCTAAGTCGCTAGCTTGAAAAGAGCAAACCACCTGTCTTGATTTCACTAGGAGCGAGTGATGAAATCGCCGTGTTGGTAGCGCTCCATCTAATTCTCACGAAGCGAAGAACTACCAAACAAACCTTTATATTTAGAATCCCACGTGCTACTACTCTAGTACATTTCAAGCATCTTATGGCCAGATAAAACTCCGGTGAACTATTTCCTTTTGTGTCATGCATGACTAAACTTTAGTCTCTATCATATGGAATGCCTGATGTTAATTAGAAAGACTAAATATGAGCTAATTATAAAACTAATTGTATAAGCCGTGACTAATTCGCGAGACGAATTTATTAAGCCCAAGTAATCTATGATTATCTTATGTTTATTGTAGCTTTGCTTTCGTTAATCATGGACTAATTAAGTTTAATAGATTTGCCATACGGATTAGTCATGGCTTATGCTATTAGTTTTATAATTAATCTATATCTAACGTTTCTAATTAGTATCAAACATTCGATGTGACTAGGACTGAAGTTTAGTCAGGCTATCCAAATGTAGTTCAAAAAAAAATGTTTAGGGTTTGTACAATGTTTATAAGCCATGGCTTATCAGCCAACGAATAATATTTTTCTCTCACACCAAATCAGTCAACAATATTTTCAGTCATGGCTTATAAGCCAAACCAGTCCAAAAACAGTGCGATTAACATTGTGCGGATGCCATGTTGTGCCATGGGTGTTGTGTGGTTTCGTGTAAACGGCTGCTTTGAAGGGCGTGCCAAAGACGTTAGTTGGAGCAGTTGTTTAGGGCAGGTTTAGTTTGTGAAATTTTTGGGTTTGGCTACTGTAGCATTTTCGTTTGTATTTGGTAATTAGTGTTTAATTATAGACTAATTATGATTCGAAAGTTTCGTCTCGCGATTTCTCATCCAACTATGCAAATAGTTTTTTTCGTCTATATTTAATACTCCATGCATACGTCCAAAAATTCGATGTGACGAATAAAACCAAAATTTTTTGAACTCAACGCGCCCTTAATTCCTGACGCTGCCGCCACAAAAAACATTTTTTTATACTAGTAGCCTTTTTCTCAACAACCAAAAAAGGTAGGCAGGCTTCCTACAGAAACGTGCCAAAAAGAAATGGAAAAGCAGCAGTGACCCTGCAACGTTGGCTGCTCTCTCTCTCGTGCTGCGCCTGCGCGGCGCGGACAGATAGAGCGGACTGCAATGTCGCGTCCGGCGATCCATCTCCCATCTCTGACCTCCCTGCCCTCGTGCTCCTCCCGTCACCCTCATCTCTACTCCTCGTGACGACCAGGAAGGAATTCTTCCTCCTTCATCCGTCCTCGACCCGTCCGCCCGTCATCTTCTCACCTGCGTGCTGCGTTCGCGGACAAAGTGAGGGAAAAGAAAATCTGAGCGTAAACAAACGGGATATTTAACTTAAACGGGATATTTAACTTTTATCATTATTGTCATGTTCGCTTTGCCTGATAAACTATGTAAAAGTAATGTTGACTGATTTATTGTGAGAAAAATACTATTCGTTGGCTGAAAAAGTACGACTTATAAGCCAAGCAAACAGGACGTATAACGGATGTCACCTCTTCATATAGCACTCTTAAAAGTGCTCTTACATATTTACCATCAAGAAAGAGCATTTGATACATTCTTGCCATTTTCGCTGACGTGACACGTCAACTCGATCTGACAGCATAGATCGGTCACGAGAAATGACATTTTTGTCTCTCATGTATTTCTTTTATCTCTATACCTTCCTCGCTCGAACTCCGACCATGGCCGACAATGGGGTCCATGGCGGCGGCTGACAAGACATAGGGGAAGTGGGGGGCGAGGCAGCCGGGGCCACGGCCTGCAGGTCCACGGCCGCGCCCGACGCCGGCGACGAACATGGCGGCACCTGGAGCACGCGCAGGAGCATGGCCTCCACCATGTCAGGCTTGAGGAGGAGACGGAGCCGCTCTCCACCGACGATAGCGGCACGCCGCTCCGCCCCGACGCGCCTACCCCCGCACGCGCGTGGCGAAGCCTCGAGCAACCGCGCCATCGACGTCCCCGGAGCTTGCCGCCCCGCCTCCTCTGCCTCAGCCGGCTGCAATGCTCCGACGTCGAGTGCACGCCGGTGACGCCGCCAACCGTCGTCCCGACCTCCGTCCGACTTGGTTCCGAGTTCCGCACGGGGCCTCCGCTCGATCCCTCCCGAACGGCCACGCCGGGCCCAACCGCGAGCGCGGCGACGCGGGATCCTCCTCCTCAGACGAGGGTGGGGGCCGCTCCCCCTCGCCGGCTTGAGCGCGCCATGGGGAAGGGGCCTCGCCCGAGCCCCTGACTCCGCCGGAAACGGCGTGAATCGGCGACTACGGTGGCTTCCTCCATGGTGACCAGGGTGGCGGAACACCGGATCTGCATTCCCTAGCGCCGGATCTAGGCTGGGATAGAGGAGATCGGCACCTGCGCATGCTGTACAGGCGACGGTGGCGGAGTTTTCTACAGGGAGCGGCGACGTTGGATGCGAGCGTGTGGTGCGAGTAGCACTGCCTGCTTGCTTATCTGTTTGTACAGCAGTGGACATCATGATGATGTAATATACGTTCTTTTTTCCTTTGCAAAATAAAAAAATAAAATATCTTAAAAATACAAGTATACATATTTCTGTCTGCGGCTATCCTGAGCCATCCATTCTTTAATCTACGGTAATGAGGGAAAGGGTATCACTGACTTTTCACATGGGGCTGCTAACTCGGATCTTAGTTGGATAACGGAACTGACGTGCCACACGAGCAAAAAAGTGGTAAATATGTATCATTTTTTTTTCTAATGTTAAAAGTATAGCGTCAAAACTAAAGCTGCTATTCTCGAGAGAACGTCATCCGTTACTACGATAAAAAGTCAATTATCCCTAAACAAACACCGTGATATAGTATATTATAAAACAGAAGGAATGGTCTATGCCTCGCAGCTTCTTGGTTGGTGACACTGCGGAGCCCGAGCCTCAGCCTCGCAGGAGGAGAGGAGAGGCAGAGCGGAGGAGAAAGCCACCTTTCTTCCCGTTTCAGACAAGCTCCCAGCTTTGACCGCCGTGCTGCTGCTGCTGCCGTGTGCTCCCTGTCCCTGAGTCCCGGATCGGACCTCCCCTCCGTCCACGGGACACCGCCGGGCCGGGCGTCTCCACTCCCCCCGGATCGATCAGCCCCGCCGCCGCAAGATAGGCAAGGTTTGCTGCTGCTGTAAAGGCCTCTCTTTTTTTCCATGCTTTCTGCTCTAGTTCTCCTTATGCTTCGTCGTGTCCTGTCCGTTCTCACTGGTTTTCGTGGAGATCAAGCGCCGTTTCCAGGCTTGGGGTTAATTTAAGGTTGATTCGGTGGGATTTAAGGTTGTTCGTAGTTCCTGGTTTGATTCTTAGTCTTAGGGTTGTTTCATGACTGATGCTATTGCGCTCCCCTCGTGCCTGCTGTCTTGCGCTGCTCTCCTCGTCACTGTTGCCGAACTCTTGCGCATAGATTCTGCTACCTCAGTCCAAATTAAAGGCGTGGTTTTTGGCCCGGCGCTGTCTGAATTTGAGGTTTCTTTGGGCTTTGTACTGATTAAAGGCTCTCCCCCCTTTTTTATCAAATTTGTTACAGTTGAACAGCCATGGTCGCTGCCTACAGAGCCAATTAGGTTCTCACTTCAGCTTTCATTCGTTTGCGGAGTACTAGTAATCATGTCAATTTATCTCCACTTGCTGCATCTAAAAAATTCCAAGCATTTTTACCATCTGAAAAAAAAAAATCTGAACTTGGTTGCCTGTTCTTGTCCCACACCACCTGTTGCCGAAACATTATTTTGCATGACCCCAATTATGTAATCTACATTTGTGTTTTGCGAGGGGAAGCACTAATTGATTCCCACTGCATTGCAGCAATGAGGTGCCTGCCTTTCTTGCATGGAGACGCCAAAGAGAAGGATCCTGTCACTAAGTCGGCCTCTGTACGGTCCATGAGCACAACATCAACTGAGCGCGATGTACGCTCCGGTTCAGACTTCACCTCCTTGAATGTTTCCGACATGAGTGCCGAGTCAATAAGGAGGACGCAGTATCCCAGCTTCACTGACCGCCCGTCTAACCTGAGGGTGTTCTCCTTTGCTGAATTGAAGAGTGCCACACGCAACTTCAGCCGGTCTCTCATGGTTGGCGAGGGTGGCTTTGGCTGTGTGTACAGGGGTGTCATCAAGACCTCTGACGAACCGAGTGAACAAATTGAGATCGCTGTTAAGCAGTTGAATCGTAAAGGACTTCAGGCAAGTGTTTATCACCATCTTTTCTTTTTTTTTTTTTCCCAAGAATATGTATGAGAGCTGCGTATCTTTGTATCAGGTAGAAAATAATTAGAGTTTACAACACAAGCTGCCGTAGTTTTTGCCAGTTCTCACCATCTTTACATTCCCTACCATTTAAAACTAGCAAGCTAGTCTGGTTACTGTTGAATGTTCTTGAAGTTATTAAAGTATAGCTCCATACAAATGCTATTGTTGCCATCGTCATTCTGTAGAAAATCTATCAGCAGTCTTATTTGGACCAAGTTATGTATTGTCAAACTCAGCATAGCGGAAATAAACCAAAAATTTTCAGTCATCATTTCTTCAGGAAAGAAACCATCAAGTAGGTTCACCTGCTTCAGGGAAGGCACACTAATTTATTTTACTTTTCTTGCATTTACAGTTCCATGCTCATTGTTCTAGGTTTAGTGAGTCAACTGTTGCCATATAGAAAAGTAGAAAACGCTAGTAGACAAAATAGAAAGCCAAGCATACCTTGAAATCCTTTCAATCCCACATGCTTGATGAGTCATTTTGAAGTCACTTATGCTGGAATCTAGGTCTAGCTTCCTGTACTGATTCTAATAAAATATGATCTTTCTCCAGGGGCAGAAGGAGTGGTTAACAGAGATGAATGT
Organism: Miscanthus lutarioriparius; assembly: GCA_904845875.1. Classification (NCBI taxonomy): domain Eukaryota; kingdom Viridiplantae; phylum Streptophyta; class Magnoliopsida; order Poales; family Poaceae; genus Miscanthus; species Miscanthus lutarioriparius. The sequence continues at coordinate 2,184,581 of CAJGYO010000008.1, forward strand.
GCTTGGAATTGTGGACCATCCAAACCTAGTTAAACTAATAGGCTACTGTGCTGCTGATGATGAGAGGGGAGTACAACGGCTTCTAGTGTATGAATATATGCCTAATGGAAGTGTGGATGATCACTTGTCGAGTAGGTCAACTTCTACTCTGTCATGGCCAATGAGACTAAAAGTAGCTCTTGATTCTGCCCGGGGACTGAAATATCTGCATGAAGAAATGGAATTCCAGGTAACTCATTTACTTTATGATCATGGAGACCATAACACTTGCACAATCTGAAACATCTGTGGGACATTAGCATCCCTCTGCATCTGTACCTCGCACAAGAATAAATGAAATACCAAACGTTGCAGTATGCTTTAACTGTTCCATAAGTTATATCTACCCTCTAAATTTAAGATATTCATGCAGGTTATTTTCCGAGACCTGAAAACATCTAACATTTTGTTGGATGAAAACTGGGATGCTAAATTGTCAGACTTTGGTTTGGCTAGGCATGGACCAGCAGAAGGTCTGACCCATGTCTCCACAGCGGTATGCACAATTACAAGCCCGCAGTTAGTTTATTACATTAGTGTGTTTCCATTGAATAGTGTTTTGTATCCTTTTGGTAAGTAGGTACTAGTATCCTGACAGTATTCAAGTGATGAAATATGTTATTGCTTGAATAAAAGAGAATTGTGATGAAGAAAAATAGGCAACTAGTAAGCTCTTTGAGTTGTAATTCTATAACATTGTTGACTTTTTGTGGCAATGAAATTGGATACGAATTATTTTTGTTTACTACTTGCACAAGTAACCTCTTAATGCATATATTGAGTTTCAGTACCAGACATGAAGAACAGAGTCAAAAATTTTGAGAATGGAATTGAAGTAATAGAGAGGTTTGATTACTTGAAAACATCGCAAGTACTATATTCATTTCTCGACCAGCTTCAGAATGTACCATGTCACTGTATTCCTAGCCAAATTACTCGGGAGGGTGGGGGTGGGGGGTTACAGAAGTCACCTCTTTTTTTTTTTCTAATCGCAGATTATGAGAATTCAATTTTAAACTGTTTGTTGCAAGTTTTTTAGGAAACAGGAGGGGTTGCCCCCTACTGATTATATATTGAAAAAAAGTTTTCTGCAGCCAAAAAAATCAGGAAAGTAGGATTTCATTGCTTAATGGAAGACCAGAGCAATAGTATTTCTAGACAGCTCTCTGCGTCTTGAAAGACCTGGTACACCTCTTGATAACAAATAGAGCAGCACGTTATTAAAGACTGCTTTTGCCATAACAATTTGCTATTGATAGTTTTACGTTTATGTCCTCTCTATACCATTTCACTAGTTAGTTCCTAGAGCAGTCTGAAGTTAACATCCATCTAACTATCATCCTCTGTTGTTATGGTTCATTTTGAACAGGTAGTTGGAACTCTAGGCTATGCAGCTCCAGAGTACATGCAGACTGGACGCCTCACTGCGAAGAGCGACATATGGAGCTACGGCGTCCTTCTGTACGAGCTCATCACAGGCCGCCGCCCCATCGACCGGAACCGTCCAAAGAGCGAGCAGAAGCTTCTGGACTGGGTGAAGCCGTACATCTCTGACGTGAAGCGGTTCCCCATCATCGTCGACCCACGGCTGGAGGGGCACTACAACCTCAAGTCCATGACGAAGCTGTCCAGCGTCGCGAACCGGTGCCTGGTCCGGATGCCCAAGTCCCGCCCCAAGATGAGCGAGGTGTACGACATGGTCCAGAAGATCGTGGACAGCGTTGGAACCGGCCCGCCGCAGCCCCCGCTGCTGCACTACCGCGGCTCGGCCTCGGAGCCAGGCACCAAGCGCGCCAAGAAAGGGTCGCTTAGGAGGAGGCTCTGGGAGTTCGGGTTCGGCTGCCGGAACATCGTGTGGTGGGGCTGGAAAGCCTGAGATCGCGAAGAACCTCTGAGGAGGCGGGGCGTTGCTCCGGTGGTGCTGTAAGTACACTAGCTGTTCATAGAGACGGTGGTAACAGTTCCACCATCCATCGTGTAGTGCTTGGTTGGTATAGAGTGAGTTCATGCATGCATACCAGTCGAGAAGAAGAAAGAAAGAAAGACAAGGTGCACAGTTGAGTGGTGGCGTTCGTGTAGAGTAGTGCTGTGTGTAATTCACCTGGTTTTGACTCCTGTGGTTAACACAATGTGTGAGCTGCGATATGGTGATCTACAGGGCCCCCTTGTGTTTTCAGTGCAATTTCTGCTGGCTCTTCGTTTTGGGGAGAATCCCTTCAGTAGAATTAGAAAATAGGCATTTTTGGACTGATGGCCAGGGTATCCTGGTCTCATTTTTTCGTCCACCCTTCTGCCACTCTGCCAGCATGAATGGCTACTTCCAATAGCAGAGCCCCAACCCTTTCTTTGATCCATCAGTCTAGGGTAGTAGGGCCTCAAATGTAACTCGAGCGTGTTAGTCAACTAAGGTCAGAGCAACAACCAGTAGACTAGAGCAACTCTAGCGGATTAGCAAAAGCTCTACCAATAAAACCACCCTCCTTTCCAATCGTGGACTGCGATCCTCCCTCTCCTCTTTTTTTTTTTGGCGCAGCGCAACCACAACCACATTTCACGTTGAGCGTGGACCTAGGAGAGAAAAAGAAGAGAAAGGAACGAGGAGGAAGAAGAGGAGCTTGGCAGTGCATCAGGACGGGGCAAATCCTTGTCCATATCTCCCATGCCCGCCTCCCCTATCATCTGCCTCGACCCACCGAACGACGAGGTGGAGGACGAGGATGAGGTCACGGACTCGCTCTGTCAGCCCTCGTACTCGTACATAACCCTGCCCCATCCACCACCTCCTGATAGATTTCCATGATGAGGGAAGGAGAGAGGTGAGATGCCAAAAGATAGAAGAGAGTATGGATGAGAGGGGTGAAGTGGAAGAGAGAGAGAGAGAGAGAGAGAGAGAGAGAAATAACGGGGATTGGAGGCAAAGGAAAAAAAAAGAGAAGGGAGACACAAGAGAAAAGAGGATGGGGGAAGATTTTCAAAAGAGAGAGAGAGAGAGAGAGGATGGGGAAGAGGAGCTTGGTGCATACCTCAAAGGTGTGGAGGCGAGTCTCTACCCAGATTCATCATGCCCGTATGGTTTCTCATCAGCCTCAACCCATAACACGACGAGGTGAAAATCGAGGACAACAACATACCTCAACAACGTGGAGGCGGATCTCGGCCTAGATTCACTATGCCGTCTGCCCGTTCCTTCATCGGCCTTGACCCACAACGCGATGAGATGGAAATTGAGGACGACGGTATACCTCGACGGCGTGTAGGCAGATCTCCGCCTAGATTCACCGTGCCCACCCGCCTATTCCTTCATCTGCCTTGACCCACAGCACGATGAGATTGAGATCGACGACGGTGACATACCTCGACAACATGGAGGCGAATCTCCGCCTAGATTCACTATGCATGTCTCCTCCTTCATCTACCTCGACCCACATGCCACAACACGTCAAGGTGGGGATCGAGGACGCCGGCATACCTCGATGGCGTGGAGGCGGATCTTCGCCTAGATTCACTATGCTCGCGTGCTCCTTCATCTGCCTCGACCCACAACACGATGAGGTGAAGATCGAGGATGGGGACATACCTCGACAGCGTGAGGCGGATCTCCACCTAGATTCACCACGCCCGCCAGCTCCTTCATCTGCCTGAACCCACAGTACAACTGTAACACCTCTGGTGTTACGAGCTCGTTTAGCACCGTGATTTAGGCATAAGAAAAATTTCCGAACGATTTTCTCGGATTTTAAAATTTTGACTTATGTATGTCTCGTAGCAAATAAAAGGGCGAATGGCTTGTTCATTTGATTAAGCGTGAAAAACAATTTTTTATAAGCAAATCGTTGTTCACATCGCCGTCGGTGCGTTAATCAATCCATCATCCGAATTATTAGCGTCGCTCGCGTGTCGGACGCACGCGCCGTACGAGGGCTTGCTAGATAACCACGCCGACGTCCATGTGTTATTATCTTTGCGTGCTGTGTCCTCGCGTTATTGAGGTCGTCCATGCACCACGCCGCTCGCTTGCCCTTGCCCCATTGTCGTTCTGGCCGCTTGAATACGGTGGTGCGTTAATCAATCCATCATCCGAATTATTAGCGTCGCGTCGCGTTGTCGGACCACGTCGCCGTGTACGAGGGCTTGCTAGATATCGCCGCGCCCGCCGAGGCCCCCAGAGCGCTTGCGATCCGGCTCCCGAGCCGCCGCTCTCGCGTTCTCTTGTCCGCTTGTCTTCAGAGCGCTGGGACCACCTCGCGGTCATCGGTCTTTCCTCGAGGCGCACTCAATCCCCCTATGCCCGTGCCAAAGGTCAGCCCGGCCCGCCCGATTCTTCGTGAAAGCTCTTGCTAAGTTGAATCGATGAAACCCATGCTAACCTACTTTATCAAGATACGAGATAGGTAGCTCTAAGTGATTGGCGAAGATCATGACAATGGTGATAGCATGGTGATGATCAAATGCTTGAACTTGGAAAAGAAGAAAGAGAAAAACAAAAGGCTCAAGGCAAAGGTATAAAATGTAGGAGCCATTTTGTTTTAGTGATCAAGACACTTAGTGCGTGATCACATTTAGGATTGGCCGTACTATTAAGAGGAGTGGCCAAGTTATCAAAGTGCCACTAGATGCTCTAACTCATTGCATATGCATTTGCTTGCTCGTCCTTGAAAATATTTGTGAAAATATGCTAACACATGTGCACTCGGTTGAGATCGGTGCTTTTGGAAAAATGAAATGTCTATTTTCTATTACCTTGGATGTAAAATTCTTGGTGGTTGGCACATTTGAGCAAGGGTGAAGAAGTTAGAGTTGAAATAGAGTTGGTCGAAATGATCTTTGGCCGGTTCATCGACCGGACATTTGAGTCCTCAATGACCGGACGCTGCCGCCGGCCGAAATCGCCGACCTGATGATGAGTAGAGAGTTGAGCACCGGACCGCTCTGCGTCCAAGTGGCGACGCGTCCCGCTGCCTCGGGGAGCTTATTGAAACGACCGGACGCTAGGGCTGCCTCGCTTTTGACCGGAGCGTCCGCCTTCGCCTGAGCGAACATCATTTGAATTTGGTGCGCGTGCATCATCGGCTGACCGGACCGAGGGCCAGCGTCCGATCGGGCTCCTCGCGTTCCTCTTGTCGAGCGTTTTGTGAAAGGGCCAACGGCTCTATTTGATGGGGCTCCTCTAGCTCAAGGGACAACTCTTGCACATTTTCATTGACATAGCAACTTTGTGAGCTTAGCCAAAGCCCTCCCCACTCATCTCCATCATTGATCCATCATCATTGTGAGATTGGGAGAGAACCAAGTCGCATTGCTTGAGTGATTGCATCTAGAGGCACTTGGTATTCGCGCCATCATGATTTCGCTTGTTTTCTCTTGGTGGTTGCCACCACCCAGCGGTTGGAGCAACGGTGAAGGATCGCACGAGTTGGTGATTGTTCGTGGCCGCCTTCGGTGATTGTGAGGGGAGTTGTACTTTCCCGTGAGTGCCGAAAGGTAACTCTAGTAAATTGCTCGTGTCATTGAGTTACCTCACTTGTGGGTCGGTTCTTCTTTGTGTCTATCGTGTGGACGAGTTTGTGAAACACCTCTTAGCCGAACCACCAAGTGTTGGTCGACACCTGTGAGGGACTAGCGTGTTGGTAAGGTGCGTGCCGGGAGAAAATCGGTTGTCTCTTGTCATTTGCATTCTCCGGTGATTGGCTATATATTCATCGTAATTGGTTCACTCCACACGACCGCGTGGTATAATCGTCTCACTTACTCATTTACATTTCCAAGAAACTAGATATAGCAAGCTCTTTAGTGTAATTATAATTGAGAGCTTGCCTTGTGCTTTAAACATATATAGTGGAGCTCTTTAGTGTAGCATTTGTGAGAGCTCTTAGTGAGTAGTGGTCAAGTAGATTGTGTGCCAATAGATCATTGCAACTAGAATTGTTGGATAGGTGGCTTGCAACCCTTGTAGAGCTAGAGCAAGTTTGCATTTCGCTATTTGTCTTACTAATCAAATTGCTCTAGTTGATTTGTAGTTTTTTAAATAGGCTATTCACCCCCACTCTAGCCATATTAGGACCTTTCATGTTTGCCTCGCCTCCACGGCACCGCCCACTGGTGCGTGCGGCCACGGTCCGCCTGATCAGTGCCTGCTGGCCAGGCGCACGTGAAAGGCCGCTTGCCATGTTGTCCCATGCCATGCATGCGTCCCACAGCGTGCTGCCGTGCCCCACGGCCCGCCGCCGACCCGAAAGCCATGCATGCTCGCGACCACCACCTCAGCCTTGGCCGCCGAAATTTGTTGCATGCGCATGACTAGACCGCAGTTCCCCCTGGCTGTCTCAGAGCCATGGCGCTTTAACGGCCCTGGCCTTCGCGGCCGTTTTGGCTGTCCCGCCATGCCGCCAACACCCTCGTGCGGCGCCAGCATGCCGACCCGACAACACCCATGCAAGCGAAAGCCGCTCCCTTGGCACAGATATGGCCTCCCCTGTCGGTGCTCTGTTTTGAGGAAGAGGAGAAGGTGAGAAAGGTGAATCGAAACTAATACCGGGTTCTTATTGCGAAATACGTGACTCATACGAATAGTACATGTTGGACTGTGGGTTAATTTTGAGAAAATGTAGGGTCCTTTTTGCATAAATTGCTAGGCCGGTTTGGGGCATGCCGCGTGGGCCGGCTTGCTGGACTGCTTGCGTCCGCGTGTTGGGGCGGCCGGTCGCTGCTGGCCGTGCACCGCCTAGGCCTCTAGCCGCGCGCCCCACCTGGGCCTCTGGCCGGTCTGCTCTTGTGGGCTGGACTCCCCACTGGGCCGTGTGCCGCTCCCGCACCTTGGCCGGCTTGTGGCCACCATGATTGGGCAGCCATGGCTGCTGCTGCCGCCCTCCTACCTAGGTTGCTTTCATTGGACCAGCCGAAAGTGGCCGCCGGTCCCAAAGAGCTTTAGTTTTCTTTTTCGGTGTTTTGTAATTTTAATAACCGGCTGAATGCTTGGAAATTATTAATAAATAGTAGAAAAATCATAAAAATATCAAACTAGTTTTGTTGAGTTTCTAAAATCATGATCTATCCAATAGTGTATTTTGTTCGCATAGATTCGGTATGTTTTTAGGGTTTCTTTAATTATTTTAACATGTTTAGTATTGTTAAAAGGTAAACTTGTAGGAATTTTCGTGATAAATCGGTGATAGTGTTGACTCTAAAAACTTTACAGTAAATTACTAATATTATTAGCTGCTCAAGGTAATTTTTGTAGTGCCAGAATAATTAGTTTATTAAAGTAGTTAATGATGCCCTATTTCGAATAAAGATTAAATCGATAGAATGAAATAAAAAAAAACAACTTGGGTTTGTATAACTAAAATATTTCTTAAAAATAACGCCTTATTCGACAACATGGAAACGTAACCCAATTACGGTCGTCATTAGAACTAGCCCGTTAACTTGGAAGGCGTAAATCGTATTTTTACGAGTCACGATTGCAGTCGATTAATCATGTCTTTGCATTGCATATCATATAGGTACGATGATGGATCAACGGATCAAGTGAAGGATAAGTGGGAATCTGAAGATGGTGTAATGGTGTTCTCTCCAGGAGATGATGCAATAGGTTTTCTATTCAGATGATGGTGGATGATCTGAAGATGCAAATACTAACTTTTGATTATACTTTATCCAGGCAAGCCCCGGTGCATAACCTCTACTTTTCTGCACTTTAAATTATATTTGTGCATTAAGTTTTAAGGAGTTGAATGAAATCCACTTGCATATATATATCTTTATCCTATGAGTCTTACTAGTATGATAGGATCGTGTAGATTGCTATGCTACAGGACTCCGGTAGAAGTCAAGTGATTGTCTGTCACTTGCGAGAGATAGAAAAATATATTACTGTATTATTATCACTTGGAAAAATATAAATGGTGGAAAGAAAAAATGGTGACCGGGCAAGGATATAGTTTGGGTATTGGTGGGTGTAAGAAGTTATGTCCTGCGGCCACGGGGCATGGCTTGGTTACACTACTTTCTTTGTCTGTGTCAATTATGAACCGGTCGTTGCATAAGGCTCTAGGCAAGTCACAGACTTATTATCCCGAGCACATGCTTGGGTATGGACACTTAGAAGACTTGTTACTCTCTTGTCATAGGTTCCGGCTCTTTCCGGACCGACTGTCATGGTGGTTTTTAGGTTAGGAGGTCCTTGCACCGTACTGAGTCCGAAACTCAGGGGCGGGGGCTTGGAGTCCCAGTTTGGACGGGGACCTGGACCCCATGATAGGAGGGTAGTGGGTTGGTCCTGCTTGTGCCTATGGTATAAGCGAGGTGTGTGTTTTCGGGGTACCCAGCTGGGGGCATTGATTCACAAATCGCCGGGCGATCCGGTACAGCTTGTCTACGGTCTAGCACCATAGTAAGAACTGGAAGATGAAAGATGGAAAAAGAAAATCTGATTGCTTACCACCTGCTTGAAAAGTAGCACATGTGCTTACATAGAATGGTTGGTTAATGAACCAATGCACTGCTAATAAAAATTGAATATAAGGACGCATTTTTAGTAATGCTCCTATAGCTGCAATAAACCCACAAGCCAGATAGTCTTGCATATCCTTGGAGTCTTTTCTTTCCTCATGTCGGAGTAAGTCTTGCTGAGTACAATTGAGTACTCAGGGTTTTATTTCCCCTTGCGGTGCAAGGTGGATGCTAGAGCTGACTATTGAGTGTGGATTCTCCGGTGGGCTCAGAGAGGATTTCCTTTACGCTGATCGTAGTTTTTATCTATAACTCTTATTAAATGTTTTTATAACTGAAAGTTTTATAATCTATTGTCATAGTTTATATATCAATACTTCACCATGTCATAAGTAGATGTTTATTTCGCTGTGACTCTCTTTACATGTTTATATTCCGTTGTTCAATTAAATTGTTTATAACTCTGATAATATGATTACATTCCGCTGTTATAACAATAAATATTATACTCTGATGTTATATTAAAAGTGATGTAAGAAATGGTTAAGAATGTTGTAAGCTTTATTCTCTCATTTGTGATCCTGATGGAAAATATGGATTTTTGAGTTCTCCCTTGTGGTGTGCCCGATGGAACTGCGTAATTTGGTGTCCTCCCTTGAGTACTTAGTGTCTAATGGAAGACAAATACTCCTAGGAGGTATTAGATTAGGCGATTCTATCACAACAACAAAGTGGAGATCGAGGACGGTGGGATACCTCGATGGTGTAGAGATAGATCTCCGCACAAATTCACCATGCGTACCTGCTCCTTCATTTGCCTCGACCCATAGCACAACGAGGTGGAGATTGAGGACCGCGACATACCTTGACAACGTGGAGGTGGATCTCCACCTAGATTCACTATGCTCGCCTGCTCCTTAATCTACCTCAGCCCATAGCATGGCGAGGTGGAGATCGACGACGATGGCCACGAGCTCACCGCCTCCTCCATCCACCTTTGCCCGCATGAGATCTGCAATCTGCAAGCCAAGGAAGGAGCAGATCCAAAAGGAGAAAAGAGGGAGGGGAATAGATGATGAAGCGGCGCAATGGTAGTATGGAGGAGCGACGATAGAAAAGAGATAGAGATAACGAGGAGGTGAGGCAAAGGCAAAAAGAAGAAATGAATGAGGTATCCACTATCATGTGGTGTCCACGTGTTAGGATTGATATAGATAGTAGTTTTGGTACTCTAGTAAAGGAGGTGATAAAAACGTACTACCCTATAAAACAACGTCTTGCAGGGAGTAATGATAAGCCATTGAAGTTGCTTAAAACAATTGTCAAGAAGACAAGAACCAAAACTCTAATGGTCATCTTATCTAATCTAGGTAGTGGTAGTAGCAGAGAATAGAAGAGAACAAAATTCAAACTAGAAGTGACTATTTCTCGGTCTAGGATTGTCCGAATAAAGCATGTTTCATTATGCCCGCCTACTCCTTCGTCTGCCTCAGCCCACAGCACGGTGAGGTGGAGATCGATGATGACGACGACGGGCTCACCACCTCCTCTATCCACCTTTGCTCGAGATCTGTATGATGTCGCTCCATCGCCTTCTCCTTGGGCAGATATGCAAGCCAAGGAAGGAGCAGATCCAAAAGGAGAAGGGGGGAGGGGCGGAATAGATGACGAGGCAACGCAATGGTAGTATGGAGGAGCGACGAGAGAAAAGGTAGAAGAGAGATAATGTGGAGGTGAGGCAAAGGTGAAAAGAGAAATAAATGAGGTGTCCACTAAAACATGTGGTACCCATGTGTTAGGGTGGATATAGATAGTAGTTTTGGTACTCTGGTGAAGGAGGAGATAAAAAACATACTGCCCCATGAAACAACGTGTTTGCGAGGATTAATGGTAAGCCGCTGAAGTTGCTTAAAACAATTATCAAGAACCAAAACTCTAGTGGTGATCTTATCTAATCTAGGTAGTGGTAGTAGCATAGAAGAGAACAAAATTTGAACTAGAACTAACTATTTCTTGGTCTAGGATTGTCCAAATAAAGCCGGTTTCATTTCTTTGGACGAAAAATATCATGTCCATGAGACCATGAACGTTTCACATCGTGCATCAAGACAGCTTTCACACACTAGTTTTTGGTGTAAAAAATAATTAAAATAAATATATCAAGCCGACTTTTAGATTTAGGGGTGTTTGGATTCACCTCATAAACTTGAGTCGTTGTCTCATCGGATATTTGGACATATGTATAGAGTATTAAATATAGACTAATTATGAAACTAAACGCACAGATTGAGACTATTTTGCGAGATGGATTTTTTAAGCCTAATTAGTCCATGATTTAACAATGTGATGCTACAATAAACATGTGCTAATATCAGATTAATTAGGCTTAATAAATTCATCTCACGGATTACTGACGGATTCTTTAATTTATTTTTTTATCAGTATCCGAACACCCCATGCGACACCGTTACGTGATACCTTCTAAACTTTGTCGCTACCTTCTAAACTTTGTCGCTGCATCAAACACCCCCTTATATCCAGCCGACTTTCAGATTTGCGTTTTGCTGTGCAGACCCTGTCCGCTAAGAAGTTCGGGCCAGGCCATAAATGCTCGGATCCAATTTATATACCAATGACACAAAATGTAGTATTTTTTTTCAATAACACATAAGGAAAGTGAATAGCATCGAAGGGAATTTTCTCCTCGTCAAACCCGTTGTGTGTGATAGTGGAGTAATATTGTTTGTGCGAAACATAAAAGATTGCTATTTTTCTCATAGTAGTATGGAAAATGGTTGAGATTCAGGCGAGATGTGACCTGGATGACCGGACTGCAGTCGCAGGAGGCCAATCCGAAAGAATCGGCGGCCTATCGGTATGGAAAATGGTTGAGATTCAGGCGAGATGTGACCTGGATGACCGGACTGCAGTCGCAGGAGGCCAATCCGAAAGAATCGGCGGCCTATCCTGAGCTCAACTTCAGAACGATCCAATGCCGATGGATGATGGGCGGAGGCAGACGCCAGCCATTCTTTAGATGAGATAAGAGACTCGGCGGCTGTAGCTGCGGCTGCGGCAGAGCACTGAAAGCGAAAGAGACCCGCCCTCTTGTCCAACTGGGAGAGAAGTAGTGGAGGTGGACGGAGGAGGATGGAGACCTGAACTGAACAATCTGGTAGCCAACTGCCCAACTGAATCCGGGGCTGTCAATCCAACTTCCAGTTTCCTCAAAGCCTTTGTGCAATGCAATCGAGTGGTGGTAATGGTAAGGTAGGATGCACGGATTTTTGCCTAGCTCAGGGAAGGTCACCAAGCTTCGGATTTCCTATGCCTGTGGCTAGGATGCTTTGCTTGGCAGGCCAGCCAAGTCGTCGTCCAAACACGCCCGCAGTGCATGGAGGAGAGTAAAAGGTTGTTTCTGAAAGAGAACTCACGGTGTTGCTCTCGCTCTGCACTTTGTGCTGCTGTTCTTATTCCTACCTGTAGCTGTAGGTGTAGAGTAATACTCCCTCCATCTTACTTTTCAGTGTAGTTTCAGATTCAACCAAATTTTATTAAAAAGAAGTTATTAACATCTATGATACTGAATAAGTATCGTTAAATTAGTTATGGACTGTATTTTTATATTATACCTAATGTTACTGGAGTAATATTTTCTATCACTTAGTTAAATTTAGGAAAGTTTAACTCAATTCGAACATAGTAAAACTGTATTCTTTTTGTGACGGCGGCAGGAGAAAGAAAGCGGCACACTCCTTTGGCCCTTTCCGTTCCATCAGTTTCAGACGTCAGCTTCTTCCTTTGTGCGACACCACACGATATAGGCCTTGTTTAAATTCACGACCCAAAGTTTTGGTATACGGCGCATAGGGTGTTCGGATACTAATAAAAAAATAAATTACAGAATCTATCAGTAATCCATTGAGACGAATTTATTAAGCCTAATTAATCTATCATTAACACATATGTTACCGTAGCACTACATTGTCAAATCATGAACTAATTAGGCTTAAAAGATTTGTATCGTAAATTAATCATAAACTGTGCAATTAGTTATTTTTTAATCTATATTTAATACTCGTGTCCAAACGTTCGATAGGATATAGAATAACTCTAGGGGAGAAACTAAACAAAGCCGTACCTCGAGCCCGTGTTTAGTTGGGTGAAAGTTAGAAATTCGGCTACTGTAACACTTTCGTTTTTATTTAGCAATTAGTGTTCAATCATGTACTAATTAGGCTCAAAACGTTCGTCTCGCAATTTCCCACCAAACTATGCAATTAGTTTTTTTTCGTCTACATTTAATGCTCCATGCACGTATCGCAAGATTTGATGTGATGGCTACTGTAGCAATTTTTTGAAAAACTTTTCACGAACTAAACAAGGCTCAGCGTTGACAGCTCCGCTTCATAGCCTTGGCCCGCGTGTCGAAATGACCACTACCACCAGTGTTCATCAGATTTCTTGGGCGCTAGCTTTCCCGTTCGGCTCGCTGAGTCTTGGCTGAAAAACACTGTTCTGGCTGAAATGTTGTGAGAGAAAAACACTGTTCTGGCTGAAATGTTGTGAGAGAAAAATACTGTTCTGACTGAAAAAAGAAGCTGAACAAGCCGGATATAAACCGAATATAGGGTAAGCCGAACGGGTCTGAAATACAGTCTACACCATGCATGCTCGGAGAAAATCCAGTTTGCCTCCATCATCAATTCATCCATCATCTTGGCTCTTGAGCTGAGTCTTGACTCTTGAGAGAGCAGCTGCACATGGTTCGGGACCTTGGGTACAGTTATGTTGCTTGTTTTTAACCATCGGGGCAGGCAGGGCATTCACCATCAGAAATGGCAGCAACTGTAGTAAAGGAAAGGAGGACGTGAGGATGAGTGTACACGTACCCTGAATCCCCTGCTGAATGACAAGGAAACCAAAGCCTGCCTGCATATCCCTGTGCCGTGCAGTGCAGAGATTGCTGCTGTATCTCTGTGCATGCAATCCCATCCAGATTTTCCAGAGGGAATGGGATTTCTCTACAGTGCACTGGCGCAGCGGCCCGGAGCAACAACAACAAAGGAAACACATGCATGTTACGACGTTGGCAACAGCAATGGCACAGGTGCCGGACGTGCCTCGCTGACCCTGACCCACGCGCAACCGAGCGACAAGTGACCGAATTCAGGCGAGGTTCCGTTCCGGAGGCAGAGGCACGCACATGGCGTGCCCTTGTCGTCTCCTCTGCACCCATCGCCGGATTGCATTTGCGTTGCGAGGGGGATGCCTGGATGATGCCCAAAGATCCCTGCCTCTGCCTGCTTGCCAACGCTGGACCTCCTGCAGCGCCCAGCTGGATGAGATTCTCTCTTCTCTTGCCACAAGCTCTGCTGAATTTGGAGGAGCTAGCTCCTGGCCTGCTGCTGCCCGTTGGATGAACACGCTGTGACGTGAGTGCCCACGATCGCCAACTTGAACAACAAAACCAGGAAAAACTTTTTCTTTCTACCAAATTGACTGTTTTATCATGGTGTACGTATGTATGAGATCGGTAGCTGTCAAGGGGCAAGACTGGTGGTAGCCATAACTCCAAAAGGGCAAAGGCGTGTCACTGTCGGATTGCGGTGTGCACCCATCATCGGAGCCTGAATCGCGGCACCATTCATGCACTTCGCTTCGGTTTTCCGCCTGTTTTCCTCACGCCTTTCGCTCCACCTTCCCTCTCGATCACGTAATAAATAAAGTTAAAAAAAAACCGTCCAAACGCCCACTGAATTTGTTAGGTTCGGATGAAACCACGCACAAAAAAGCAAATGTTTTTTTTTGAAACTAAAAGGCAATGTTTTTTCATGTCAGGAAAAAGAAAGGCTCTTCTTCAGTTGTCGATCCTATCGTCGTCAACTCGCCATCGGACCTTTGGATGCATCCTTTTGCCGTTTCCTGCTCTCAAAACCAAAACCAAAACCGAGGGGGAAACAAAAGGCTAAAAAGAAAGAAGCTTGCAGATGAATCCTCCTGAGAGATAGTGTTTTTCTCTTATACTATGGCTTGTTCGGCTTACCATATATTTGCTTGTTTTTTCAGTTGAAATAGTAGTTTTTCTCTCACAACAATTCAACCAGAATCATGTTTTTCAGCCAGTTTCAGCCAAGATTCAGCAAACCGAACGAGACCCTTGAATACATCATTCTAATCTTGGGGGCCCAGCTCCAAACAACATTTTATATATATATATAGTAATCTGGCCATCTTTTGTTCCGTCGAGGGCTCGAGGCATGCACAAGTCACGCACTCCTCTAAAAATTCTAATATATCTCTATGGGCCACGCAGCTTTTGGAGGCGCCGAACCGCCGCCGGCCGGCCGGGCCACCGACGGCGACGGCGACGGGTCGATCAGTCTCATGACGGGATCCAGCAGCGTTGGATCCAGGTCATCGTTGAATAAGGGGACGTTTGTTCTCCGGTCGCTCCTAAAATTTATGTCACATCGAATGTTTATATGCTAATAAGTAGCATTAAATATATATTAATTATAAAACCAATTACATAGATAGAGGCTAATTTTGAGACGGATTTTTTAAGTCTAATTAATCTGTCATTAGCATATGTTTACTGTAGCACCACGTTGTTAAATCATGGAGCAGCACATTTTTTAAGTTTAATTAATCTGTCATTAGCACATGTCAAGATGTGTAATTAGTTTTGTAATTAGTCTATATTTAATATTCCATGTATATATCTAAATATTCGATGTGGACGGAAATTTTAGGAAAAGGTGTAGTAACCAAACAGGCCCTAAGATCTGCGTGCGCGGTGACCGGATCCTCTGCTTTCTTTTCTGAATAGTAATCCTGATCGGAAATAATCCTTCCTTGTCCTGCTCCATCATGTTCAGTTCATATCGCTTTCAGGGAACTGTCAAAAGCACGAACGAGCTGCTGCTCGTCCGGCCGTGCTGTAGGATAGTAGTAGGCAGCATCGTCATGGCATGCACCTTCTATAGTAATCGCAGCGAGAGGTATGTACCAGCCATGGCCTGGGACTGAAATGAAACCACACGGCAGCTTCAGCATGCAAGGACGACGAGCAAACGGGGCTCGTGAAATGCATGCATGGATGTACGCAGAGTCAGCGACAGCTGAACGTACACAAACAGCAACCTTTTTTGCTGTGGTTTGACGCTGATGCTGACGCTGACGCAGGATCCGAATCTGCGTGCTTGATTTGTTCAAGCAGGCAAGCAGCGCTGCAATAATCAGTTCTCATGATGCAAATGCAGATGCAGCAGAGACATAGCGCAGTATACCACAGTAGGCAGTACTCCCTCTCTCTTAAAATAGAAGTTGTTTTCGTCTCCTGATTTTTTTTAACTTTGACCAATTCGCAATTTATAAAAGCAATTAATATTAATACTTTTTGAAATTAAGGTAGGGCTCAGAATAGAAGCCATTCTCGTCTCATGATATATTTTTTTTAACTTTGATCAATTATATATAAAAAATATTAATATTTATAATATATAATTAGTATCATTAGATAAATCGTTCATATACTTTTATAATAAACTCATTTAGAGATATAAATGTTGCACGTGTTTTTTACCAACATAATCAAAGTTGAGAAAGTTTGACTTGTACGCATCCCATAATAACTTTCTTTTTAGAACGGAGGGGTATGTTGTAGCCAGGAAGGAGAGAATAAACCATTGAGGCCCCTTTAGACTGCGGGATATCTCATGTTTCATGTGTTTTTTCTGCGAAAACTAACCATGGTTGGCTAGCTAGGTAGCTAATAACTAGTTGAAGACTTGGCAAAAGAAATTAGTCCACCTCTTAGTCATCTTATTTGGATGCACTAATCCCGATAATTTGAGCTGAAATTAGCTCGCTAACGATTAGCCCATAGTATCCAAACATGCCCTAAATCATGTATATTTCATGTATATGGCACTGTTCGCTTTCTCTTATAATCCGTACTTTTCAGCTTGTTTTTTCAAGCCGGAACAGTGTTTTCTCTCACAACAAATCAGTCGAAACAATGTTTCGACTTGTTTTTTCAGCGAAACGGGCCATCATTCTCTGTAAAATCGCTGCTTTCCAAAAGAGCTCTGAACCTTTTCTTTGAGCCGCGTGAGATGGAGATGTGAGATAGATGCAGCAAGCATCAAGCTGGAAGATGTCTTGGTCATGGAATGTAAGTAACCAGTCAGCCTCTCGCACGACGTGATCAGAGTCAAAGTTAAGATCCACAAGTTACTAACATTATTTATTAGTTTTATCAGTTGATGTTCAGTCTCTCTCACGTGAAACAGAGGCAGAAAAGCATCATATTTTTTATTAGCCTACCAGCATCAAAACAGCCTCAAATTGTAGATTTTGTCTTGAAACTAAAATGAACAGTTTCATCAAAACATCGGAACAGCATCAAATTGTAGATTTGTCTTGAAATTTATTAGAGGCTGTGGCGTTTCATGAGGAGACAAGACAAGCAAGAGCGGGAAGGGTGACTGCAGAGTGGGCCATGAGCCCATGAGCCGAGGCCCGAGCCCATCCTGATCCAGTGATCCTGACTTGTAGCGGGTACGATCCGCGGGTCCCGCCGCCTCTGACAGCCGTCAGATGCCGAGCAGAGCGCCCAGATTCCCTCGGAGCGCGAGTGAGCGCCGCGTCGCCGCCCCCCGCTGACGTCAACGCCACGCTGACACTGACAGCCCCGGGCCTGCCGCGATTCCTCTGGTCTGGCGTCACGGTCCCGTGGTGCCCGCAGGAGTACCATCCAACTTCACCCCCTATGCAAAGATTCCCTGCTACATATTTTTTTTCGAGCAAATTCCCTGCTTCATTTTTTTTTTGACAATTTGCCAGCTTCGTATCAAGGGCATATGTTTAGATACATGAGCTAATTGTTAGCTAGCTAATTTTAAGTTGAAATTAGCTCTAGTATATTCGAACAGAAGGGTTAATGGATGAGCTAATTTTTTATCAAGTCTTTAAACTAGTTGTTAGCCATGTACTATAACTAAGCTAGACTAGTAGTTATTTTTTTGCTTGCTCTCATATAACTATTTTAAACCGCTTGGCAAACTCCCCATCCCAAATTATAAGCCACTATTTTTGGCTCCTTCCCACCCCAAAGCTCTGTGAGAGCACGCTTTTCAAAGCTGTTTCATTTTATCCTTTGGTAAAGTCAAAACATCTCAAGTTTGATCAAAATTATAAGTCATTCAAAAAATTAGTCAAAGCAAATATCAAAATTATGAAAAAATTACAAATATTTATGACAGCAAATAGATATACTATAAAAATATAATTAATGAAGAATCTAATGATATTTAGTTGTTATCATAAATGTGATTATGTTATCATATAAATTTGGTCAAACTTAGAATGCTTTGACTCTCCAAGATTCTTAGAATGACTTATAATTTTAGATAGAGGGAGTAATTTTTTAGCCTACTAGTAACTAGCCACGTGTATCGAACACACCCTATGCTTATCCCTCCCTAATCTTTGACGTGATACAAGGGTCTACCCTACCAAGGCTCCTACGAGCTAGGGACCGAGCAAAAGTCATGAAATTAGACTTTCTAATTTTGATTTGAGAGCTTTCTTTATTTTTAGGTATTTTTCTTGACTACTCTAGCAGAGCCTTCAAATCTATTTCAATAGACACTAGCATATAAGAACTCACTTGTCATTCAGCCACATCCATCGTCACTCCAATCAAGTGAGCTATGGGAGATGAAGGGAGAAGCGCCAGAGATGGTGCACGGGAGGGAGCCGATGGGGTTGAGTGTGTCGCCAGAAGAACGAGAGCTGCACTAAATGGGCCTCGCGAGGATGGGACGGTGCGATAGAGTCGGAAACCATAAGAGTGAGTTGGTAGGGGAAATTAACATGTAAAATGGTGGAACGTGCGTCCCCTAAACTCTAAGAAAGATTAACAACTTGATTAAAAAAAATTAACAACTTGTTAAGTTTAGGGATGTCGGTACAGAAAGTGACCAACTAGTGAATATTTGTAGTTTTGCTGTATGTTGTGATCGGAGGAGGCCTAGCAGGCTAGCACTCAATGACACAGGATTTATACTGGTTCAGGCAACGTGCCCTACGTCCAGTTTGGGTCGGTCGGTGACTTTATTCCTGAGCCCAGGTGCTCGAAGTCTGTAGTTGGGTTACAAACGAGAAGGAGAAAGGCGGGGTGTACGAGAGGCCCGGTCGGGTCCGACCGAAAGGGCCAGAGAGAGACCGGAGCTCCGCTACGAGCTAGGTGTTTAAGCGTGTGCTTGAGAGGTTGTGAGCTATCGATCTAGTGAATCTCAACTTGAAGAAGTCGACCTCTTTCGTTGGAGGGAGCGCATCCCCTTTTATAGATGAAGGGGATGGCTTTACAGGTGAGAGGGAGAGAGTACGAATGTTACTAAGCCTTGTTGCCCACGCCGGTGAGGACAGTGATGACGGTAGGCGCCCACAATACTGTTGATGTCACTGTAAAATGTTAGGTGCACATAGAAGGTTGCGTTGTCTTCTTCAGGAAGGGTAGATGTCGGTACCTGCAAAATACTGTTGGTATGTGAGGAGACCTACCACGTGTACCAGGTAGGGTGAATCTGGACGCCCACAGTACTATCGATGCCCAGAGGCATGTGGGGGGCTTTTTGTCGTACGGGAGTCCAACGGCGCCTACAATACTATAGACACAAATGTCGGCGCCTACAATACTGTTTGTGTCAGGGCTGTTGTGGAGCACTGTTCCCGCAGGCGTACAGGGTATGGTCCCTGGTATCGTGGTTTGACTTGTGCGCTGCCTTCTCCGTTCGCCCCTGGTCCCTTCCGAGTGGGCGCCCCTGGTCGGATGGCCCTAGTCGGCCCTGACCGCGCCAGTCGGAGAAGAGCGGCAAGCAGGCTTCCTATGGGTCCCCGGTCGGAGACGCGGGGTCGGAGTAGGAAGCAGCGTTTTGGGCCAGGCCATCCGATCGGAGAGACCGTCCGAAGGCGGCTGGTGTTTGAAGCGAGTGCTCTGTTCGGAGAGGTGGGCCGAAGAAGCTGATGAGCGGGCGCTCATTCTTTCGGGTTGACCTTCCGATCGACGACCGGACTGTCCTTCCGGCCCGTTGTGTTTTAGACTCTTGGGCCAGCCCATGAACTACATGCTGTTTTCTTGGGTCGAGCCCTGGCGCGGAAGCCGGTCCCTAAGGGACCCTGGGTTTATGAACCCGATAGGAGCCCCCGAGCCCCCAGGCGATTTTGAGCAGAATCGTCCGAGGGATTTTTCGTCTTGCCGGCGGGTGCGCGCAAACGCACCCGCTGGTGTAGCCCCCCGAGCCCCCGGGCGGTTCGGGCAGAATCGACCGAGGGGTTTTCTACGTTGTCAGCGGGGGAGGTTTTCTTGTTGTGTCGGCGGGTGTGCGCGAGCGCACCCGCTGGTGTAGCCCCCGAGCCCTCGGGTGGTTCGGGCAGAACCGTCTGGGGGTGTTGTTTCAGCGGGCGTGCGTGTTTTTAGTTTGAGACAGAATTTTGTTTAACCACGACGTCGTTGCGCAGCCGAGGCAGTGAGGTGCGGGGATTGAATAAAAAAGCAGAACTCACTGATCTTAGGTGTCGATGCGCGCCGTGGGATCGGGTGAGTCGGAGTCATCAATGGACCCTGACGTCGACGCGCGCCGTGGATGGGGGTAGTTTAGTTCGGATGCGATAGAGCTCACTATCTTTGGCGTCGATGCGCGCCGTGGGATCAGGCGAGGTGGAGTCGCGAATGGATCTAGGCGTCGGTGCACGCCGTGGATCGAGATAGTTAGTTTAGTTAGTTCAGGAATCGGACGAGCCGGAGCTCGTGGATCCAGATGACGCGAGTTCAGGGTCGCGGTCCCAAGCATTTTTGGAGCGTAGTCGGAAGTGTAGCCGGATGGAGCTGAAGCGTAGTTAGTTAAAAGATCGAACGAGGCGGTGCTCGTGGATCCTGGCGTCGGTGCGCGCTACGGGACCGGGCGAGTCAGAGTCGTGGATCTGCAAGTTCGGGGTTGTTGACCTTGGCGTTCGTCTTGAGCCCCTGAGCCCTGTCGGGCCTTCGTAGGGGTCGATGTGAGTTTGTGTGCGTTACCCCATCCTCGGTTCCTCATAAACCAGAGGGGCTGAGTTTCGTCGCCTGTCCCGATCACTCGGGCTCGAAGACTAGCTCGGTGAGTTTGCTAACGGGTGTGATCGAGTGAAATCCGGGTCCGTCGTTCATGACGGGGTCGGCATAGCCCTCTTGTGACATTCCACTACTCCTTTACCTACAACCCGATAGATACCTAGGTCGTTCTAGAGACCGACCCAGGTGGCCTAATGGCCTCCCCTCAATGGAGATTCTGTGGGCCTGACGAGAGGTTTAGGATCGAACAAGAAGGTTGAGATGACTCGGTCTGCCAGATCGGGTGAGGGCCGCACGGGGCTCGTCTATGGTTTTGTCCCCTGGCTCTGTTGGTTGCCCATGTCGAATGAGGCAACTATCGCTTCGTGACGCAACACGGAGCATTCTGGTGTATCCCGTTGCACGTACGATGCTTAGTTCCCAAGCCCCCGGGCAGTTCAGGGCCCGAATCGTCCGAGAGGCACGGGCGTATGGAATGAATGCGTGTATGGATGTATGAATGATATAAAGAAATATAGGGGGTTTTGGTAGTGTTTGCCTTGACGACTGGAGTGACGGGGTTCGGAGAGCTTCAGTCAGAAACGTCCGAACGGGACCCATGCTCGTTGTTCGTGATAGAGTCGGCATGGCCTACATGGGGCGTCCCTTCGCTTCCTACCTGTGTCTCGGTGTTTATCCTGAGCGATTCAATCGGCTCAGGGGGGTCGGTTGGTCTTCCGATGGAGATTTCATTTTTGGTCTCCCCAGGCCTAGCCTGGGGAAGCGGGGAGCTGCCTGCTCGTGGTGACGCTTCAGTTTTCGCGCCCGGTCGTGCGATAGTTTGGGGCATACCCCGGCCACACTTCGTCTTGCCAGGTGGTGTTTTGTCTGACCCGGCGTTGCTCCGTCGGTCAGTGCGTGTCCCATCGTTTTCCATCCGCATTGAATGGGGGTAGGTGGATAGTTTTGTGCTCTAATCATTTACCTTTCTTCTTTAAATAGGGGGGAGGAAGAGGGCTTTCCGTAGCAGTCCTTTTCCTGTTCTCCAACTATTGTCTCTCTTCCTTTTTCTTTCTCACCGAGAGTGCCTGTATGCCGTGGCGGTTCCTAAGTGAGAGAGAAAGGGTGAGCGAGGGGGAGGACTTACGGATCCTTTTATGAACCCGGAGCGTGACGTCGGACTGGAGGCTACCGTGGGTGATGCTGGATTTAATCTGCAAGGCCTTCTTTGGGATGGAGCCGTGTGCGGGTTTTCTCCGGAGGATCTTCACTGGGCGAGTTTTATCAGAGGGGAGGTCGCTCAGGATTGTGTCGGCGGAGGGTTCCGTGCCTGCAGCTGCTCAAGTCGGCCAGTTCATAAAGTTTGATAAGATTTCTTCCAGCCATGGTAGCCATACCTTGGTAGCAGCAGCCCCTACCTAGGAGCTGCCTCGACTACATGAGAAGGTCAGGAGCTCCATGTTCTTCTGTTGAGCATCTATGGGTGCGACGCCTTTGAGGTACCCGTTGCAATTTGCCAAAGTTTTGAAGGAGCGGGACCGAGCGATTCCTGGCGTTCAGGCGAAGTCGTCGAGTGGCCGCAGTAGTATTTGTAGTAGTAGAAAATGTAATAGTTAAGTTTTGTGGGTAAGTCCCCGTGTAAATAGTTTCTTTGTATCAATGAATACAACCGCACTGCCCTTGTGACGAAACCACCATATATGTTTTCTTGTTTTTGTCCTAGCATAACCTTTGTTTTTATCCTTTCTTTCTCGTACCAGCCCGTTTGTCCCGTAGGGTGCGATCTTGGGAGCCCGAGGCGTGGCCCGCGAGGCTCGGTTGCTCGTATCCGTAGGGAAAGGCGGGGTGCGTTCGGTTTGGGAGTACGAACTTGGTTACGTAGGGTAATCAGATGAATGGAATGTGTTTCCGTTCGGGGAGAAAGTTGTATACCATGTGATAGTAAAGAGAAAGAGAGGTAATACTCAATATTTGTATACTTATGGAGCCCCCGAGCGACCCGGGTTGAAAGTGTTCGGACGGGGGCGCTCTTACAGGAGCATGTGTTTTAACTGAAAGTGTTTAGACCAAATTTAAGGGGAAAAACGATGTAGTTGTTTAATATTCCAAGTGTTGTTGAGAACATTTCTGTTGTTGTCCTCTAGTCGCTAGGTGCCCGGTAGGATTACTTTGGTTACCGTATAGGGTCCTTCCCAGGGTGGAGAGAGCTTGTGTTTTTCCTTAGTCAATTGGGTCCTTCGGAGCACGAGATCGCCGACTTGAGTATCCTTCCTCTGAACTTCCTTTCGTGGTACCTGCAGAGGGTTTGTTGGTAGCAAGCGGAGCGGATAACGGTTGTCTCGCGGGCCTCTTCGAGCAGGTTGGCTGCATCTTGTTGAGCCTCCACGGCTCGGTCGTAGTCTAAAGCTTTTACTCTTGGTGCGCCGTGGTCGAGGTCGGAGGGCAACACGGCTTTTGCTCCGTAGGCTAGGAAGAAAGGTGTGAATCCCGTTGATCGGTTTGGGGTCGTTCTTAGGCTCTAGAGGATCATTGGGACCTCTGCAACCCATCGCCCAATGTGTTTGTTGAGTCGGTCGAAGATGCGCGACTTGAGTCCTTGGAGGACCATGCCATTAGCACGTTCGACCTGACCGTTAGTTTATGGATGTCCGACCGAAGCCCAGTCGATTCTGATGCCATATCCATTGCTGAAGTCTAGGAACTTTTTCTCGGTGAAGTCAGTCCCGTGGTCAGTGATGATACAGTTAGGAACACCGAATCGGTACATGATGTCGAGAAAGAATTTGACCGCCTCTCCCGAGCGGAGATTGGTGATGGGCTTGGCCTCTATCCATTTGGTAAACTTGTCGACTGCTACGAGTAGGTGAGTGAAACCGCCTGGGCCTTTTTTGAGGGGGTCCTACCATGTCGAGGCCCCAGACCGTGAATGGCCAGGTGATTGGGATGGTTTGGAGCTCCTACGCCAGTAAATGGGTTTACCGAGCGTAGAATTGGCATCCTTCGCACCTGCGGACGACCTCCTCTGCATCTCGTAGTGCGGTGGGCCAGTAAAAACCTTGGTGA
Organism: Miscanthus lutarioriparius; assembly: GCA_904845875.1. Lineage (NCBI taxonomy): Eukaryota > Viridiplantae > Streptophyta > Magnoliopsida > Poales > Poaceae > Miscanthus > Miscanthus lutarioriparius. The sequence continues at coordinate 2,208,231 of CAJGYO010000008.1, forward strand.
AAGTTTTTTCCGACCAGAGACCTTGGGGCCGCGTGATGCCCGTAGATCCCGGCATGGACCTCGAGGAGGATCTGCTTCCCTCGACTAGCGGGGACGCACTTCATGAGCACCCCTGACGGACTCCGTTTGTCGAGTTCGTTACCGAGCACGACGAAGGTCTTGGCGCATCGAGCGATTCGTCGGGCTTCAGTTCTTTCAGGTGGGAGAACCTCCTCAAGGAGGTAGGCGAGTAGCGGTACTCGCCAGTCGGTTTGATCGAGTGCCAATACGACGACGTCTGTGGGTGACGTCGCTATAGAGGTACTGGGATCGAAGCCCCCGAGCGCCAGCTTGGCGTTGGGTCAGAGCCCCCGAGCGCCGACTGGGCATCGGGGTCGGAGCCTCTGAGCGCCGGCTGGACGTCAGGGTGTGTCTGGGTCGGACCTTCCAGGATGCGGGCGGATGGCTCATGGACGTCGTTGATGAAGACCCCGCTCGGTTATGGATCCCGCCTGGCGGCTAGTTTTGCGAGGAAATCGGCGGCATCATTGTTCCTTCGAGGGACGTGATGTAGTTCGATTCCCTAGAATTTGTTCTCAATCTTGTGCACCTCTTGGCAGTATGCTGTCATGAGGGGCTTTTATAGGAGGACTCCTTCCTGACCTAATCAACGACTAGTTCCGAGTCGCCGTGGACATAGAGTCGCATAGCACCGAGCTCGATGGCGATGCGTAGTCCGTTGATAAGGGCCTCATATTCCGCGGCGTTGTTTGAAGCCGAAAAGTGGAGGTGGATGGCGTAGCAGAGCCTACTCTTATCTGGGGAGATCAGAACCACTCCAGCCCCCGAGCCGGGTGCCATTACGGACCCGTCAAAGTACATTGTCCAGTACTCATGGGAGACGTCCGGGGCCGGTAGCTGGACCTCCGTCCATTCGGTGACAAAATCCGTGAGAGCCTGAGACTTAATAGCGGTGCGGGGGGTATACCTGATGTCATGGCCCATGAGTTCAAGGGCCCACTTAGAGATTCATCCCGCGGCATCGCGGTTGCGGATGACGTCTCCGAGTGGGTATGAAGTGACGACTGTGACTTCGTGGTCGGTGAAGTAGTGTAGGAGCTTCCTAGTGGCCATTAGCACGGCGTATAGGAGTTTCTGCACCTAGGGGTACCGGACCTTGGGGTCAGTAAGTACTTCTCCGACGAAGTATATGGGTCGTTGTACCTTGAGCCGGTGTCTAGGTTCCTCCCTTTGACGACCAGGGCGGCACTCACCACATGGTTACTTGCCGCGACATAAAGGAGGAGGGGTTCTCCCCGTTCGGGAGTGACGAGGATCGGGGCTGACATCAGGGATGTTTTGAGGCTTTCGAGAGCCTATTGGGCTTCCTCAGTCTAGACAAAGGCATCCGTATTTTTGAGGAGCTTGTAGAGTGGCATCCCCCGTTCGCCGAGCTAGGAGATGAAGCGACTTAGGGCCACCAGGCAGCAGGTGAGCCTTTGTACGCCCTTCACGCTGCGTATGGGGCCCATGTTGGAGATGGTTGCGATCTTTTCGGGGTTGGCCTCGATGCCGCGCTCGGATAAGATGTATCCAAGCAGCTTCCCCTTCGGAACTCCGAAAACACATTTTTCGGGATTCATCTTGATGTTGAACCTTCGGAGGTTCGCGAACGTTGTGGCCAAGTTTGCGATCAGGTCACAAGCTTGAGCTATTTTAACCACTATGTCATCAACATAGATGGTGATTGTTGGTTTCGGCCGTTCAGCCTGATCAGGCTGATCAGGCGGGTCGATTTGGTCGGCGAAGCATTGCTGCATGCACCTTTGGTAGGTGGCGCCAGCGTTCTTGAGACCGAAAGGCATGGTCACATAGCAGTACGAATCATACGGGGTGATAAACGAGGTCGCGAGCTGATCGGAATCTTTCATCGCGATCTGGTGATAGCCTGAGTAGGCATCCAGAAAGGAGACGATCTCGCAAACCAAGGTGGAGTCAATTATCTAGTCTATGCGTGGTAAAGGAAAGTGATCCTTTGGACACGCCTTATTAAGTCTAGTATAATCGACGCACATGCTCCACTTCCCGGTCTTCTTTTTGACAAGGACAGGATTGGCGAGCCAGTCGGAGTGGAAGACCTCCCTGATGAATCCGGCCACCAGGAGTTTGGCGATCTCTTCACCTATGGCCCTGCACCTCTCGTCATCGAAGCGACGTAGGCGCTGTTTGGTGGGCTTCGAGCCCAGGATGAGGCGTAGTGCGTGCTCGGTGACCCCTCGCGGTATCCTCGGCATGTTAGAAGGCTGCCATGCGAAGACATCGCGATTGTCACGTAGGAAGTCGATGAGCTCGCATTCCTATTTGGCCGAGAGCTAGGTCTCGATTCGCACCGTTTTGGTTGGGTCGGTGGGGTTGATACCCATCGCCTTAGTTTCCTCGAGCGGGTAGAAGGCCGTCGAGGAGGTTGGTTTGTTGCAGTCCAGAACTGCTGGGGTTGATGATTCCCCGAGCCACGGGAGCTCGTACGAATTGACGACCGCCGTGGCGAGCTCGTAGTGCTCGCGGTCGCACGCGAAGGTGTGCGAAAAGGCGCTACTCACGGTGATGACACCGTTTTTTCCCAACATCTTGAGCTTGAGGTAGGTGTAGTTGGGGATTGCCATGAATCTTGCGTAGCATGGCCGACCCAAGATGGCGTGGTAGGACCCCGGAAAGTCCACCACCTCGAAGGTAAGGACCTCCGAGCGGAGGTTGGCCCGGCTACCGAACGTGATAGGCAGATTGATCTGTCCGAGCGGGTATGCCTGCGCTCCCGAGATTACCCCGTGGAAGGTGGAGCCCGCCAGGCGGAGCTCCGATCGGGGGATGCGCATGGCGTCGAGGGTGTCGATGTACAGGATATTGAGGCCGCTGTCCCCCGTCCATCAGCACCTTGGTGAGGCGCTTCTTGCGGACGATGGGGTCGACAATGAGCGGGTAGTGTCCTGGTCTCGCAATGTAGGAGGGATGGTCCCTCTGATCAAAGGTGATTGGGGATTTTGACCAGCTGAGGAAGGAGGGGACGGCCATCTCGGTGGCGCATGGCTCTCTGTTGCGCACCTTGTGCTAGCGTTTCGTCCAGATGGTGTCGGACCCACTGAAGATCATGATGCACTCCTTAGGTTCGGGGAAACCGTCTCCGTCCTTGCCTGCCGCGCCTCCCTTCTTGGTTGTCGCCTCCTTGCCATCTCCCTCCTTTGGCCTACCGGCCTATCAAAGGAAACGTTTGAGGAGCTCGCACTCCTTGTAGAGGTGTTTGACGGGGTAGGCGTGGTTGGTGCATGGACTGTCCATGAGTTTGTCGAAGTGGTCAGGCAGTCCTCGTTGGGGTTGCCTGGCTGTGCGATCAGCCGCGGCGACCAACGCGGTGTTGTCCGTCCGGCGTCGATCCTTCTTGTTCTTCTTGCCTCTCTGAGTGGAGGGGTCTTCTTCTAGATCCGTGCGCTCGGGCTTGCCTTTTGTCCGGCCTTCGCTGAAGACCGCTCCGACCGCCTCCTCACCAGAGGCGTGGTTGGTGGCAACATCAAGCAGGTCGTGGGTGGTACGGGGTTTTAGGCAGCCATGCTTGTGGATCAGGGACTCACAGTTTGTCCCAGAGAGGAATGCGCTGATGACGTCTACGTCGATGACATCAGGGATGGAGTTGCATCATTGAGAGAACCTACGGATGTAATCCCGCAGGGACTCGTTGGGCTCCTGCTGATAGCTCTTGAGGTCCCAGGAGTTTCCTAGGTGGACGTAGGTTCCCTGGAAATTCCTAACGAAGACCCTCTTGAGGTCCGCCCAGTCGCGGATGCTGTCGTGAGGAAGGAATTCAAGCCATGCCCGAACATGTTCCCCTACGCAAATGGGAAGATATTGAATGATGAAGTAGTCATCATCCACTCCTTCGGCCCGATAGGCGAGCCGGAAGTCTTCGAGCCAAATGCCTGGGTTTGTCTCCCAAGTGTATTTGGTGACGTTGGTGGGTGGCCGGAAACGCTGCGGGAACGGTGCTCTCCGGATACGCCGGCTGAAGGCCCGTGGCCTCGGGCCCTCAGGGCTGGGGCTCTGGTCGCCTGGCCGGCGACCGCGACTGGGGCACGTTTCATCGCTTCCCTCAATGGTTTGGTCGGGACCCGAGCCGCCTGCCGCCGTGCGGCAGATATCGTTATCGCATTGGGCCTGATGCCAGTTGCTGATGACGCTACGAGCGTCTTGGTGTGTATCGGGCCGCTTGTGTACCGGCAGTCAGTGTGGGGTGGGTGCCAGATCGGACAATGGCCTGACAGCTGCAGCGGCGAGCGAATGGAGCGATCCGTCTAGCGCGTCCCCGTCCCACCGGTGGGGAGAGAGGGCGTGGGTCGGAGTCACGACGCGGAGCTTTCCGCCTATTGGACGGCGGTGGCTTCCACTAGAACCCAGAGGTTCCGGTAGACTACCCGCTCCTGGGGGTCGACGGGCTCGAGAACACCGCGCAGAAGCATTACTACGGTAGCGATATTCTGGCCAGTCCGGGTGAATTGTGGGAGATCGTTCCCCTCATTCACGATGTTGAGTTGGACCTGACGGGGGCGACCCTAGGCGCCACCCGCCGGGCCATGCGCATGGGGCGCAACGTGCCGCACCGAGTGTGCCGGTGCAGGCGGCGGCTGGTTCTGCCGCCGTTGTTGTAATTCCTCGGCGTGCGCTTGCGCAGACGCGAGGGCCCCCGCACGTGGGTCTAGTGGGGTGTGAATTTGCGCGGAATCCACAACCATCGGCGGCTGTCTAGGAGCGTCCGCCATAGCGCACTCCCGGGATGGACAATGGCGGGGTGCCACGTCGTCGATGCTGGAACCGTCGCTCTCGCCCTCGTCATCCGGGAGTCTGTGGGAAACGATAGGACCGTAGCCCGCCACTCCCACGAATTCGGACGTGAGGGGGGATGGTGCGAACATCCTCCGGAGCCCCCGAGCGTACGCATCCACGGAGGTTGCGAGGCCGTAGGGAAACCGGTCGTACGGTGGTCGTGACGGGGACAACGGCTGCCCTCCGGGTATTTGGCAGAAGATATAACGTAGTAAATAAATAACATCATGTACGTTACTTACAGCGGGGTTTGAGTAGAGAGTTTGCTCAGAATGAAGCGCAGATGCCGCGTCGTCGAAGTCGCGCGTCTCGGAATCGATGGAGGACGTCCCTCCGATGGGTGCCGGGTCGCGAGCCTCCTCGCAGAGGCGAAGTACGCCGAGTCGGTCGACGACGAAGTCCAGGCATCCGAAGAGGAAGGCCTGGGTCGGCTCGAAGACGGGTGGAACCCACATCCCGGCGGGTGAGAGTGTGGGAAAGTCCAGCGAGCCGAAGCGAATTGTATCGCCTGAGCCCGCCACGGTGGGGGTGGCGGAAAAATGGGCCATCCGATGACCAAAAAACGTTGAACGTACAACGTCTTCCCCACGGACGGCGCCAACTGCCAGTACAGAAAGTGACAAACTAGTGAATATTTGTAGTTTTGCTGTACGTTGTGATCAGAGGTGGCCTAGCACTCAATGACACAGGATTTATACTGGTTCAGGCAACGTGCCCTACGTCCAGTTTGAGTCGGTCGGTGACTTTATTCCTAAGCCTAGGTGCTCGAAGTCTGTAGTGGGGTTACAAACGAGAAGGAGAAATGCGGGGTGTACGAGAGGCCCGGTCGGGTCCGACCGAAAGGGCCGAGAGCGACCGGAGCTCCGCTACGAGCTAGGTGTTTAAGCGTGTGCTTGAGGGGTTGTGAGCTATCGATCTAGTGAATCTCAACTTCAAGAAGTCGACCTCTTTCGTTGGAGGGAGCGTATCCCCTTTTATAGATGAAGGGGATGGCTTTACAGGTGAGAGAGAGAGAGTATGAATGTTACTAAGCCTTGTTGCCCACGCCGATGAGGACAGTGATGACGGTAGGCGGCCACAATACTATTGATGTCACTGTAGAATGTCAGATGCACATGGGAGGTTGCGTTGTCTTCTTCAGGAAGGATAGATGTCGGTACCTACAAAATACTGTTGGTATATGAGGAGCCCTACCACGTGTACCAGGTATGGTGAATCCTGGCGCCCACAGTACTATCGATGCCGAGAGGCATGTGGGAGGCTTTTTGCCATACGGGAGTCCAACGGCGCCTACAATACTGTAGACACAAATGGCGGCGTCTACAATACTGTTTGTGTCAGGGCGGTTGTGGAGCACTGTTCCCGCAGGCGTACAGGGTATGGTCCCTGGTATCGTGGTTTGACTTGTGTGCTGCCTTCTCCGTTCGCCCTTGGTCCCTTCCGAGCGGGCATCCTCGGTCGGATGGCCCCAGTCAACCCTGGCCGCGCCAGTCGGAGAAGAGCGGCAAGCAGGCTTCCTACGGGTCCCCGGTCGGAGACGCGGGGTCGGAACAGGAAGCAGCGTTTTGGGCCAGGCCTTCCGATCGGAGAGACCGCCCGGAGGCGGCTGGTGTCTGAAGCGAGTGCTCCGGTCGGAGAGGTGGGCCGAAGAAGCTGACGAGCGGGCGCTCGTTCTTTCGGGTTGACCTTCCGGTCGGCGACCGGACTATCCGTCCGGCCCGTTGTGGTTTAGACTCTTGGACCAGCCCATGAACTACATGCTATTTTCTTGGGCCGAGCCCTGGCGCAGAAGTCGGTTCCTAAGGGACCCCGGGTTTATGAACCCAATAAAAAATTTAAAAAAAATTCATAGATGTAAGTGAGATCCCTTTATAAACTCAGGGGCTGCTATATTTTTAACTAAGAGAAAAAACCTTGAAGTCACAAAAGGTGGAAGCTTTTTAGTCTTCTCTGTGAGTATCTAATAAAGCCAAATTGTTTGACCGATACTCACTCTGTTCCTAAATATCTGTCGTTTTTTACTTCTTGAGAAATAATTTTGACTAAATATATATTAAAAATATTAATATTTATGGTATATAATTAGTATGATCGGAAAGATATTTAAATCTAGTTTTTTAATAAATTTATTTGGAGATACAAATATTACACGTATTTTCTATAAATCAAGTCAAACTTACGGCAAGCACACCGGTGACAACCGTTATTTAGGGATGGAAGGAGCGTTGAACAAGGACCTAAAGATCATAATTGATTTCGTTTTTCTTTGGCACGATAAACACGATGGTACGGGGAGATACGGGCACCTTTTAAACAAAGGGAGAATATAATGCTCCTCTTTATTCACATTTTGGTTGATGTACAAATAAATGGAATCAAATCCCACCCAAATAATATACTAATCACTCTCAATCAATAGGTTTTAAGAAACAATCAATGGTGCGTGCTTTATTTAGCCTACTTTCCTACCTCAACAAACGCAGATAGAAAGTCAACAAAACCATAAAACAAATTTTAACAAGGTTTGAAGAGGCGTTCTCCCGCCGCCACAGGATGACAAGATCATCTTGCTCACTCCAATCCACAAGATTAAAAAAAACATTGCTCAAAACCATGAAAAAAAACTACTGCCATATATAATTATATATATGAATAATAATTTAATTTCGCCAAAAAAAACGTAGGATGTACTATTCACTAGAGAGCATCTTTCGGCTCTGATAGTGAACGCAAAGCCGCGTGCCAGCAAAAAAGAAAAGAAGAAAAGAAGAAAGAAAATAAATAAATAAAATTGTCCCATCCTCTCGCCCCCTCCTCAGTCCTCACAATCAAAACACACCCATATATACCCCGGACTCCTCATTCTCCCCACGGCTTCCCCTCCCTCCCCCATTCGTCGCGATCCAATTCCGGCGCCGGAGAAGACGCGCGCAGGCCCCACCCAGCCGCCTCCAATCCAAGGTGAGGCAACTCTCCTCTCCCGCGCTCCGCCCCGGAACCCCTAGCGTAGCTCGCTTCGATTGCTCCAAGGCCGGTGCTTTGTTTCTGTCCTGGCCGGCGAGCAGTCCAATCCTGTCCGAATCTTTCTTTCTCGCCGCGAGGAATCCAACCCACCCGGTTCTTGTACGCGGCCGATGCGATTCGATTCGGTCGCTTTTGCTTCCTAAATTTCGCTGCTTTTGAGCCCTGCTTCGCGCGGCTCTCACGTATGCTCTTAGTGCTCCGCGGAGGATTGCGCGATGATTTTGTTTGTTGCCCGCAATCTTTTCTTCGTATATATAGCTGATAATAATACTAGTATAGTTCTCCGCGCGTTAATGCGAGCGCGATGAATCGAATCGCTGATTTCTGTTAGGTCTCGCTTTTCACCGGAGATGCTTTAGCTCCGATGCAGCCCAGCGAAGTTAGCTGTGGCATTGTTTCCTGTTCTTTGTTGCCATGGTACTGAAGTAAACCGCTTGAATCTGTTTGCTACCGCAGCAGCGCTCCCGCTCCCACGGACGGACAGCTTGAGCTCGACGGATGAGCATGTGTGAGAAAGATCAGAATTTGCCATGGGGATACGACCTGTTCCGCGACCCTTTTGCTCCTCCCAACGTGTACTACGGGCCTCCTCCCGGTTACTGTGACGGTCACTGTTGTGACCTCCATTACGGTAGAGGTAGTAGTCAGACTTGTGGAATACATGCAGATTTTTCATTTTCCTTTTCGTCTCGTGGATGTGATAAACCATGGAACAGGTAGACAGTATTCCTTACTCATGTATATATATGTTCTTTTTTTTGGCAGCAGCACATCCAGATGAGACTCAGTTGCATTCTTCTCAACTCACATATGATTTGTACAACCCATCAGTAGGCATCTACCATCCTGGTGCTGGAAATATCTATAATCTGACTTGATTGTTTTATTTCTCTCAGCATACCACTTTTACGTTTTTCCTAATGTTCTTGGTAGTTGCAGGAAGCACCCATGAGCATGAGCACGAGACAGTATATGTAGAGCCATCTAGTTCCTCTCCAGACACAGCTGGTGACGGTTATTTTGAGATGGAGGAGGAAGTAGGGAAGAGGTTTTACCCCATGGTCCCAGTTCCCGTGAGTCTACTGATCCTTTGAAGTCAGGTTAAGAAATTGTGTTGTCTAGCTTCATTCGCCTAACATTTGGATCTGCTTCGTCAGCTACCAGAATAATGAAAGTTTCGCTTCTAAGCCAAAATCTCATTGGAAGAGGAAAAAAACAACATGGATATCGCTTTCAGTTGGACCACTAACCTTAAATGCCAAATGACTTTAAGAAATGATGTTGACATCAAATTCCACTAGAAGTCTTTAATTAACTGAATGGCTAATTAACTTTGCATATTCTTGGTCTTAATGCGTGTCTTCGAAAAAGTTATCCTATGCGGATGTGAAAATTATGTCTACCTACTTTTATCGGTAGATCTCTGTGAACAAAGCTGTAGGTATTAACTTTTCTTATACACTGTATGACTTGTTCAAAGCTACTAGCAGTTCAACTGCCCTCAGATAGTATTCCTATTTGTTATTGCTTTTAAATTTTAGAATGCTACTATCCAATAATCTTGATAACCGTGGCAAACTTTCCTCCCCCACACCCTATCCTTGTTGCTATGAAGGAAATGAACCTGTTGTGAATGCTGTGCTGTATCTGTATTTTTTTTTTCTGTGCCTCTGACTCCATTTCCAACTGTGGTCCAATAATCTGTGTCTGCCTTGTCCAGCATGTCCCCAAAATTAATGGAGAAATCCCATCAATTGATGAAGCCACTATGGACCATGAAAGGCTGACAGAAAGGTCAGTCCTTCGGCTTCATTTCTTAGTGAATTACTACTACTGTTATGTTCTACAGTATGCTTGCTAGTGTTAAACTTATCATTGGCTCTGTTTGTCATTAAATGTCTTTTAGGCTTTGCATTTCCATAACAGGCTAGATTACTTGCATATAGTAATATTATTTCTGCTCCATTAGTTTTTCATGCAAAACGTTTTCTTCTGGAGTTGTTCAATGTTCATTTATCATCTTTCAGGTTGAAGCTGTATGAGCTGGTTGAACACAAGGTGCAAGGAGATGGCAACTGTCAGGTATCATCCATCGTATTCCTCACCCAAATAGTTATTTTTTCTTTCCTTCACCACCTCTTGTCTTCCTTTTTTGAAGTGATCTCTGCACTTTCTTTTTCTCTTCCCTTTTTCCGCCTTTTATCTCTTTTTTCCTCACAAATTGAGAGTCTGTATCACATTCACAACCAATTGATGCTAATTGCACGCCCCCAATTCCACAGTTCCGAGCACTATCAGACCAGCTTTACCAAAGTTCAGATCACCATGAGTTTGTGAGGGAGCAGATAATTAACCAGGTATTTAACCACATAAACTTTTGTTTCGCAATTGCTAGCCGTGTGTTGTCTTTTCTCTGATAAACCATCCCTTACAGCTTAAAACTAACCGTGACGCCTATGATGGATACGTTCCCATGGCATATGATGATTACTTGGAGAAAGTTGCACGGTCAGTTCCACACCATGCCAAACAATTTTTTTTTTAGAATGGAGCACAGATTAAGTGCATGTGGATGCTTGTCTAACATGCATTTTACTGCTTATAAACTAACAGAAACGGTGAATGGGGTGACCATGTGACTCTACAGGCCGCTGCTGACAAGGTTAGTCTTTATACAATCTATGTTCCAGCTGTCATTCCTGGCATATCTTGTGTATAGGAGCTGACAAGAATGCTATTTTTTTAGTCGTCCTAATGTAATGTAAGACAACAATCTGGTGCAGTATGGAGTAAAAATCTTCGTGATGACATCGTTCAAGGATACTTGCTACATCGAGATCCAGCCTAAGGTTCAGAAGTCCAACAAAGGTAAACATTTGATCCTTGCAGTCCTCAAGGGCTAACCGCCTGGTATTTCAATCCTTTACTGGTTATTGGTGTCAGGCATCTAAAGTGACTCCCTGCCTGTGGTTGCAGTGGTACTGTTGAGCTTCTGGGCGGAGGTGCACTACAACTCCATATATCCGCAGAATGGTGAGTAGGCGTGCCATTGGCATGCCGGGCCTTCACCACCAATGTATGCAACCAACATGCTATATATTGTCAGTAGTCTTTCTTTTATTTGAGTAGTAGTAGGAATCATGTGCAACCATATGCAAGCAAGCTCTGTTCGTTGTTGGTGAAGACGATTTGTGGCTTGTGAACACTTCAGATGCACCGAGGTCGCAGACGACGACCAAGAGGAGGAGATGGTGGCCGTTCTCGCAGCACCACCACCGTTGATGGCGGATGACAGAGGGCTCGACGCATCATCTTCATCTCTCCGGGACTGGGATGGATGTCGGAGCGGTGGAGCTCGTCATGATTCAGGATCAGGTGGTGGTCCTGTGGGCCCGGCCATCGTCCAAATGATACAAGGGACGTACTTATGATTAATATATCCAGAGCAGAGCAGAGCAGACCATACCTGATAATTGGAATGGGATGAATGAAATGAAATAAACATGGGATGGGATGGGAATCGTCGTCCCGTACATAGTTAGAGTGGAGGCCGGTGAGTGCCAACTCAACTCTTGTATTGTTGTTTATATCTACAAATTTTGCCGGAATGAGGCTAGAATTATTGGGAAACGATTATGATAATAATGATGCTGATAATAAATTGGTTAAGAATTGAGATGACCCAGTTGCTGGCTGAGCTCTGATCATCATGAACAGAATGGAGTAAAACACAGATGGATTTCTCAGTGCATCTGTTTACCTCCGGTAGAAGCGAAGAATATCGTAAAGGAAAACGCTGTACCCTGAAGTGGGACTCTTTTCAAGGACCAAAGTACCCACAAGCTGTACCTTAGATTTAAGCCCAACAGTTCTTTTTGAAAGGCAATATCTGGTTTCTAGCCCAGGAGTCCAGGACATTCCTGTTCGCTTGGCTGATAAGCCATGACTGAAAGTATTGTTGGCTGATTTGTTGTGAGAGAAAAATAGCTGAAAAGGTACGGCTTATAAGCCAAGCGAACAGGACAATTTTTATTGGGCCCATGAGTCATTTCACAGCTGAACCATTTAGCCAATGGATAGATAGGCTGGTGCCAAATTAAATCACGATGGTGAACGCATTGAAGCCTTATTTTTGGGTCCGAGTGATTCTTTTGCAGGGTTACTGATAAATGATTAGTCAAGGCCATATAGTTATCTTGGACCTCAGATTTTGGATTTGGAATATGGAGCAAGGACATTTTCACGGTAGTGTCTATGTACAATTTGGTGTTGGGAGCACTTAGACTTAATGTTATATCTTCTTTTATCTTTGACCATATTGTTAAGGCCTCGAGACCAGTAGCTTGATCAAAGTCGAAGCCAAGAGTATTTGGATGTACACATTTGATGTTGTGCCCCATCCCCAACTTCTTCTCTAAACCTAAAAGCTAAACCGAGAAGGACTAAATTGAGAGCCCCCTAATTTGGAAACCAAATTCCTTGTCGAAACTAGGAAACCCAAAATGGAATGAAAAAGGACAAAATTGGAAGTAAGAACATAAATAGAAGAGGTACCAAAGATCCAATTCGTGTACCCCATTGATGGTGGCAGCGCTCCATTGATGCTCTAGCCATAGGCGACACTCTGGTTAGATTTGGGGTTAGAGTTTAGGTTTATGGGAGATTTGGGAGGTTGCTTGGCGATAGAGGTAGGATGTGGGCAGGACGACGAGGTGACACCGCCCATTGTGGTAGTAGTTAGTGGCAAAGTTTGGGCGAAATCTTAGAGGGGGTTGGATCTAGCGACTTAGGAACCAAGGGTAAACTGGGGGAGGGGGCACTAATGATGCACATATGATATTAGTCATGGGTTTACAATATGGTGATTAAGAACTTTTTAAAAGCTAGGGGGCCATGGCCTAGTTTGGTCTAGCCTATGCTTTGCCCCTGGTGATAGAGGAAGGCAGTTAGGAAGGGTTGACGCCATGGAAGGTTTGTCAAATTTGGTTGGGGGAGGACACGGCTGCGTTGTTATAGATCAACAACACTAGAGGTGGCTGTGTGCTGGACATAAAGATGTGATATCAGAGCCTATTTAGGGTAGTGGCCAGGAGATCGAGGCAGGCAGGGTCATGAGATCACTTGGGTGTATGAGATACTACGATGGGAATGCAGGAGAACACAAATGGAGAAAGACTAAGTGGATGTAGAGAGGTTTGGATAGAGGAAGATAAAACTCTTGAATTTGTTTTATCCAAAGAGGTCTTTTTGTGCCGTGTCGTCTATTTCTAAATATCACTTGACTAAAAAGTACTATTGATAATTTTGGTCATTTCCTATCACCAAATACTTTGGAGATCATGCATATGTAGTTAGAAACTTGTTTTCGAATGGTCTGTGCACCGAAAATTATTTTACCATTACTGTTTCATTATGTGTTTGGGCCTAGTTGCTGTTCTTTCCTTTGTTCTGTTGGCTCCTTAACAGGCCCGAAGTTGGCCTGGCACAGGGAGGTGAAAGAGCATGGTTAGTTCATTGTAGCATAGGAGGTAGGGTTATATCGTCTCTTTATTTTTTATTTTTTTGTAACATTGATTTTCCGTTATCAGCAGTGATTTATTAGAGGAAATATTGAATTTATTTTTTATTTTCACAGCGCTGAAATTTTTGGCGAATTAATCGAGAGTGTCTTGTACTTTTCATTGTCCCCAAATGATTCGTGTTACCAAGCTCCTTTTTTTCTCTCTCGCAAGGGATTGTTACATTTTTTGCCAGGTTAGGGTCGAGGCAATTAAATAAATTAATCATTTTGCTTGTTGGTGCAGGCAGTGGCGGAGCTTGGTCATGAAAAAAGAAGGGGCAATATGATATGAAGTGCAAAGAGAGAGGGGGGGGGGGACAGATTAGTGTTTCATCGCCACTTAAAATGGTCAAACTAAGAGTTTTATTAAGGAATTTTATAGTTTAGAGGTGCCATGGCCCACTATGACCTTCACTAAGCTCCGCCACTGGGTGCTGGTGAATTTTTTGTTTACACCTCAGATTAAGAATGTAAACTCTATAATTTCTTTCCTAGGGTGATGTTAGCAAGTGTTCAACCACTTCGCCACATGGGAGATTGCTGAAGAGAGTATCATCGGTTGAACCCGGCACAATACATCTTCAAGTTACATTTGAAAAAAATCTAAAATAAAAAGATAATTTTTTTCTATCATATTCATTCATAGCAACTTTCTTCGATGTAGCCAATGCTCTAGAAGAATAGAGCATTGTTCAACACTGAAGCCAAAATGTAGTTTTCTGCCGAATGTAACAATCAACTAAAAAAATGAACATGTTGCAAATCCAAGTTCCGAAACTAGTCCAAAGGATGAATTAAGGCCAACAATGCATTGCTGGGTACAACATAGGTTGCGGATTCATCACCTCCAACCCTTGATTCGTCATGTTGCATGTCTGATTTCCTCTCCACGAGCATCGACGATGAGATTGATGATCCGAATTAGAGTTACTGTCCTATTGTGAAGTGCCTAGGAGCAACCCTTCCCCCATGTAGACAATGGTCACATATTAACCTCCTACTGATGAAATGGACGTCTGCAACGTGGTATTGTCATGAAAATTACCAAAATCATCACACAAGTAACAAGATCTTGGAAAAAATCATTTGATTTTGTTAATAGATTTATATTTGGATTAAGTCTAAGCAAATTTGTGCCGTAGTAAATAAAAGATGGACCCTCTTCCTTTGTCACAGGCGAATTAAAAACTTACCGGAGGGAAGAAGGAGAGGGCCATCGGTGGCGCCGTCGAGGAGATAAAGGGCGGCGGCGGCTGGATAAAAAACAAAAGCATTGACCGGGTGGCGTTGTGAATAATGTTGCATGGCAAAATAGAACGGGTCCACGTGTACTCACGCGTACGTTGATTTATGGGTTAGTTGGTTTCTTAGACCGGCAGCCGCAGGTTGATGGATGGGTTAGTAGTCTGACTTTGACTGTGGAACAAGTCAGAGTCATCAGCAGCAGGCTGCACCGTCCATGCATCTGCTTCTACCACACCGTCCAGAGCCGGCCCTGACGAGATTCTGGCAGCGTTAGCTTCGCTGAAAAAAATAAGTCGAAATACTGTTTTGACTGATTTATTATGAGAAAAAAAATATTACTGAAAAGTACGGATTATAAGAGAAGCAGGCTGCACCGTCCATGCATCTACATCTTCCTAGAACGATGCTAAAAATAGGTCCATTAGATTGTCTTCAACAACCGTTACCTAAAATATAAGACTCATTTCACGTTTGGGTAGCGCTACAGGCAAAGGGTTCAATACCCATTTTTTTGTCTTCTCCAACAACAAGTCATAAAAGAGAACCCTTTCTACAAATGAGTCTCCAGAAGAGAAGATACTCAGATTTGAGTTATACCTCTCATGACACATAAAATGGCTCTTCTATATAGGTACTCTGTTGGAGGCTATATGTATTCTGTTGGAGGCTCATTTTATGTTTAGGTCTCCTAATAGGTCTCCTGTTGGAGATAGCCTTATACTCAGTCAAATTAAAACAGTGGTTAGTATCAATTGTGAAGACGACGCTTGTTGTGGTAGAAATTATGTTTCTTATAAAAACTTAGAGTACGTGTCCAAGCAACATCTACATATCTCGATCATAGCGGGCGGCCAGAGCGCGGGCGGGGGAGCTGGACGACTCGGAGCTCGTCCCTAAGAGGAGCGCTAAGCTTGCCGCCAAAAGCAGGCACAGGAACAGAAGCCGGAGGCTTAAGCGCGGAAGATGACGATGAAGCGTCTAGAGCTAGACTGAGCTACCTGATGAAGCCTCCTTTGAGGAATTCTATACCGCCTTCAAACTCTCCCTGTCGGTGTCGACGAGGGAAGCCCATACATGTTCTCTTCCCGGGCAGGAAACCACGGACCTAGACGCTCGCTTTTGTCATGCTGGTTTGATCGTAAAACACCTTTTCTATGTAATTTTTCTAAGTGTATCTAGTAGCTAGGTGGTAGGGTGCGCTGTGTCACGAAGCTGCATGATCGCGCACGGGTGTACTGATAACTATTTTTCTCTTAATAAAAAACGGGTGAATGGTCCGACCGCGAAAAAAAATCGATCATAAACTTTCTAGTGATCACTTAATCAATATTTTCTGTTTATCGATGTCAAATCGATCGTCAGCAATGGTCGTCTCACCATCGATTGTATTTGTCTTGCAATTTTTCTTTTTCCTGCGATTTCTTTTCAACGATCGAAAAGGGTCGTCAAACCGATAAACCTTGACTCGTCCAAACAGATTTTTTTTTTCAGAAATACTATACAATACACATTTATTTTAGGAAGAAAAAACACATAGATTTTTTTCTCTTTGCTTTGGCTGTATGTCTGTTGCTTTGGCTGGCTGCACGTGCGTGGAAACAGTCCATGTGGGCTGACGCCTGACGTTGAAAAAAATAAGACCCTGTGACGGAGCCACAGGAGCTTTGACATGACGGCACGAGCGGGGTACCTTTTTCTCTATGATTTGTGATTTGTCCTTTCATAGAAAAAAAATACTTTTTTATCTGTGGATTTGTGATATTGTGATTTGTGATTATCTAGAGGTAGAAGAAGGCTGGATGTAGAAGGAGGATGGAGGCTGTTAGATCTTAATTCTATAGTGAAAAAAATTTATGTGTTGAAACTATATAAAACATATAGTTGTTGAGTAGACGGACTCTTTTTTTATGGAACGACGGGGAACTAACAACCTGTTCGTTTGGCTGTGGCTTGTCGTAAACGATCGTAAATTTTCAGCCGGAACAGTATTTTTCTCTCACATAAACCAGCCAGCGGTATTTTTTCACAAACCAGCAACGATATGAACCAGCCAACCGAACAGGCTGTAAGAGTCTCCACCTGATATATTAGGCTGTGTTTAGTTGTAGGAATTTGGATTTTGGGGCTACTGTAGCATGTTCGTTTTTATTTGGCAAATAGTGTTCAAACATAGACTAATTAGGCTCAAAACGTTCATCTCGTAATTTCCCACCAAACTGTGCAATTAGTTTTTCCTTTTCGTCTACATTTAATGCTCCATGCACGGGCCGTAAATATTCGATGTGACAAATACTATAACAAATTTTTGAAAGTTAGGGTGAAACTAAACGTCGATGACCGGCGGTGAAAGGCCGAGAAGCCTGGTAGGACGAAGTCCTGAATGTTACAACAGAGAAAGGTTGATGGGAGGTTGCATAGAGAGCATTCCACTCGACATCAGAGAGGCAGATCGGAGCCGAGTTAGTAACCTGCAGCTCCGGGTTACCGCAGCTTCTTTGCAGTTGGCTAGGAGACGTTCCAAACCGTTTTATGGCCGCTTGCTTTTGTTTTCCTTTCTTGCTGCATGGAAATCGTAATAGATTATTATTATTATTATTATTATTATTATTATTATTATTATTATTATTATTATTATTATTATTATTATTATTATTATTATTATTATTATTATTATTATTATTATTATTATTATTATTATTATTATTATTATTATTATTATAGTATGTATATCAACAGACGTCATGTTTGTTTGGGCTTGTTTGGTTTATAAGCCATGGCTGAAAGTACGGTTGGCTAGTTTGATGTGAGAGAAAAATACTATTTATTAGCTGATAAGTCATGGCTTATAAGCCAAATACGACCAAGCGAACAGGCTGAGAGTGAGTGAATGCATGGACAACGTTCTTGGCGCCTGATTTCTCAATCAAACATTTTATTTCACCACTGAAAATATCTTCATGACACATTTCAATTATAAAGTACACACTTTCATATAAGTCTATCATATGAATGCGAATCTTTGATAATGTGAATGTAAAGATACGTGTACATTAGAAAGTACTTGCTTATATATTCTCCCCCGTGAATCCAGTAGCACCAATGTAGTGTAAAGAACGAAGCACAGCATTCCTACCTAAATGAACCACTTATTCTCCCGATTCGAGTAGAATAAAATATATGTGTGTATGTCACGTTTGGTAACAAGAAATAAAACTAAACAAGAGGACAAGATTTTTGCTCCAAAAAAAAAACAAGAGGACAAGATTCCGACTAATAGCTAGCTGTGGTAGTGCATGAAAGCTAAGAGAAGATCGAATCGCAAGCAACACAAAGAATCAAATGTACAAGCAAGGAAGAAGAAAAGAACCCATGGCAATGTCCAATGGCCGCCTAATAACCGTTCATCCACTCCACCTTACCTTGCTTGTTGAGAATGGAGGCAATGGGAACATGTCGTTTGGCTTCCTTTTGACCTTGGCCGATAATAGATACCGTATGAAACGAATGATTTTTTTTATATATATATATATATATATATATATATATATATATATATATATATATATATATATATATTGTACTATAAGAAAACGAAGGAATTGAATTCACAATGCAAGGAGAAACAAAACTAAACTAAACTAAAGCCGCAGAGACCGTGCGTACGTACGCGTGTTCATCCTTCAGCGACTGCAAGCAAAGCATCTATGCTTTACTATTGGCTTGCTGGACTCCCTTTTCTTTGCTTCCCTTTCCGCAATATTGGATTGGATGATGCAGGGCTATCCGATTCCAATCCGTGCTTTAAGTATCAAATTTATTTTCTGTTTATTTCTCTCTTATATTTTTACTACTAAACAACGACAATTTATTATTGTTGGCTCGATTTCGTTTTTTCAGAGATGCTCATGAAATAAGATGTGTATGCGTGCGTTCGTGTATAGAAGCAAGTGTACACGTGTCTCTCTCTCTCTCTCTACTCTCTCTCTCTCTCTCTCTCTCTCTCTACCAAGCTAAACATTTTCGCCTAGCCTCTTGAACAATTTTCTCTTGATGGCATGAACATTGTATTCTAACATGCACTAACGAACATTGGTCGATTTTATTTTTCTATTATTACACCGCTGGATCACATTATTATTCTAGTTGCTTCCACTGCAAGAATTCAATGGTCAGAAAGATTGATTATATTCATTCTAAGGTACACGCGAAGAAAAATAAATATTCCTCATAAGGTAATGTAGCACTAGTTCCTCTCTTTTTTCTCTCTCTCTCCTTGTGCTTCATTTTGGAAAGGAAATTAAAATTAAAGACCTCGCATCTATCAATCCCTTTTGCAAACCTATCTGAACTTTAGGCCGCGCTGTTCTTATTATGGTTTTTGAAAAACAAACACTTATGGTTTGGGAAACGGATAATGCTCCACCCTAAGCGTCCGTCCCGCGTCTAGACGTCGGATGCGACGTGGCCTCACGGTGTCCATGTATTGTATACTCCCGTCAGGTACTTAGGTAAAAAAAATATCCCACTCAACAAGCTGGTTCTTCTGCCAGATCCAGTCGAATCCCACTCTCCCTAAGTCCAGCAGTCAAAGCATCGTTCGTCGATGGCGTCTCTGTCCCACTCAACCGAGGTCCGGACCCCCGGCGAGACTCGCCCGCACCCCACGCTTGCCGGCGAGCCGTTGGAGTTGGCCGACGTTTCTCGTGCCGTCACGAGCCCTGATGCGGTGGTGCACGCAGACTGCGTCATCCACGACATTGACCGCATCCTGGTCCCGTGCTGTGTAGGAGGCCTTTAACCGACCGCCACAACCTAGCGTCGATCTCCGTGCGCGCTCCCGATGGGCGCCCCCGAGGTGGACCCGCGCACACACGCTTGGACCTACGCACGCTGGGTGCCCCGTCGGTGCTTCCCGTGTGGGGTGCCACATGGCGCTGGGCCCCACCATCGCGCCGGCGCCGGCGCCCGGTCCAAGATCCAGGACACGCCACTTCGACGGGCAGGGCAGGTGAAGGACTTCATCCAGACGCTGCTGCTATACCGCCGCTCTCCTCCGTGACCGCACCGCAGCCCTCATTCGCCCCTGCCTCCTGCTTGGCTACCCTGAGGCTCGCCTGACATGGTGGTCGGCGCCCACTAGAGTGTCACGGTTGGCATGTTGCAAGCGTATGTTTCAAGTGTTTCAATTGTTTTAGAGGTATGTTACAAGTATTTTATGTGGACGTTGTAAAAGTAGATCGGGATGTTGCATATATTTCCATGGTTGTACACTTATGTTGCAAACGTCTGTTCTAAATGTTTCATCTGTTTTTTAGACATATGTTACAAGTGTGTTTATTTTGGATGTTGCATGCGTTTTATCTGGATGATGCATATATTTTGCAATTGCTTTTTCAAGCATTTTCTGGTGTTTTTACTAGTGTTTCAGACGTATGATGTAAGTGTTTTAACCGTTTCTAACGTATGTTGCAAATGTTTTTATTTCGATGTTTCAAAAGTAGATTGAGTGTTGTATCTCTCTTCTCGTTGTCTCCTCCTCTTTCTCAATGCTGGCGATGTTTGGACGGCGTGGGCTCGCGTGGGGGCGGGCAGCATGGGTGGGGCGCGAGTCGTTCAAGTGGCGCAGAACCCGAGCGAGCAGGGCGTGCGGCATGGAGCATGCGCGGGGGAGCAGTGGTCCATGTGGGCTCACGTGGGGGTGAACGGCCTAGGTGGGGCGCGAGTCATTCGAGTGGTGTAGAACCCGAGCGAGCGAGGTGTGCGGCACGGAGCAGGCGCAGGGCGCAGGCCTAGGGCCGAACGTCCGAGTGCTAGCTTGTCCGTTTGGGAAATCAATCCATTCTAGATGAAGTGACGCATCATGCATCATGAGTCCATTCATGAAATTGAAATGACCTATCACATTCTTTATACTAATACTAATTATTAGCTTTTGTGGTAGTGATTGATCAAATCATTCTATGTCACAAATCATAAAAAAAGTAAGATGATATAGGCCGTGCTCCATTCTACAAACCAAACACCTCTTTATCACCTGATTTTTTTTACAATGCTTATCACCTGAGTTGAGGCGTGGATGTAACCAAGAGAAGAAATAAAGAAGAGAGCAAGAAGGCACGAGGCCAGGACCGAGAGCACAAAACAAAGCAAAAAATCTATGGGAAAAAGAAATGAAGTGGGAACGTAGCTCACGAGTCACGAGGATGCTGTAACTGCAAGGACTTGTCACAAATTCACGTTATGTGTTCATACACAAGCATCTACTCCATCCGTACAAAAAGACACACTTCTAAGTTTGAGGACTAGACGAACTTTCTCAAATATAACCTATTTTATAGAAAAATATTAAGATTTATGTTTTCAAATAAATTCTACTATAAAATATATTTAATAACCAATTTAATAATATTTATTTAACATAAAAAGTGTTAGTATTTTTATATAGAATTGGTTAAAACTGAAATTATTTGATTTTTCGGAGAGGAAGAAATTATGTTCTTATTGAGACAGAGAGTAGTCCCGTGTTACATACCTGCATCTTTGTGCATAAATAGGAGTCGTGAATCCACGCATGGTTATTTTACTGGCTCATCTCCATTTTTTTTTCAATGTCCGTGTGGGGGTAGGAGAAGGCAAAAAATGCGATAATGATACGATTAAGACACACGGATGGACGCCTTGCTCACTTCCGCAGCGCTCGCGCCCTTTTCCTATTCTTATCGCTTCGCGTCCTGTCCCACACCCGACGATGCGAACATCGCTGCTTCACTGGCCGCCGTCGGTTCCTTCCCCCACCCCCGGCGTCCTCCTTCCCACCCTGGCGTCCTCCTCTCCCACCCGGTGGCCCCTTCCCCCACCCCGGCACTCGACGTGAAGCGGTGGCCGCACCGTGTGAAAGCTCTAGTTTGGTTTTGGTGAATTGATGAAACCCTAAGCGCTAACCTAGTTTATCTAAGTGATCATGAGATAGGTAGCACTATTCTAAGTGGTGGAACAATGGTAAAGATCATGATGATGATGTGACCATGGTGATGATCAAGTGCTTGGACTTGGAAATGAAGAAAGAGAAAAACAAAAAACTCAAGGCAAAGGTGAAACTTGATAGGAGCTTTTTGGTTTAGTGATTGAGACACTTAGCGAGTGTGATCACATTTAGAATCGATAGTCGTACTGTTAAGAGGGGTGAAACTCGTATCGAAATGCGGTTATCAAAGTGGCACTAGATGCTCTAACTCATTACATATGCATTTAGATTCTAGTGAGTGCTAACACCTTTAAAAATATTTATGAAAATATGCTAACACATACGCACAAGGTGATACACTTGATGGTTGGCATATTTGAGCAAGGGTGGTGAAGTTTGGGAAGTCGAGGAGGTCACTGTGCTGACCGGACGCTGGACCTGCGCGCCCGGTTAGTAGTGGAGCAGTGGCGTGGGCTCGGTCTAGTTGACCGGACGCTGGCGCGAGAAGTGATCGGACGCGCAGCCTCTGGGTTTGGTCAATGATGACGTATGGTGACATGGCGGCGAAACTGTTGGCGCGCAACGGCAGTGAGGACTGGACTCGGTCATGCTCCCTCGGACGCGTCCGATCTAGAAAGTGCGGCTCTAGATGCTCTCTGGAAGTCACCGGACTCCGTGTTGATGGAGCGTCCGGTCATTCCATCGGCGCGTCAGGTCACTGGGTTGGGGCCTCGGGCGAGGGTGCGAGCGGCCGCTGGGCGGCCGCGTCCGATCTCGGCGTGGTGCGTCCAATCGTTCATTAATTTGAGTGTGTGATCGAGTTGACCGTTGGGATCGGATGGCGCACGTTTGAAGCCGTGACATGTGGCAGCGATCCCACGACCAGGTGTAGGGGGCCGAGCATCCGGTCGATCTAACCGGCGCGTCCGATCACCACGCAGTGAGCTACCCGTGGTGCCCAACGGCTCTATTTCGATGGGACACCTATATAAGGCGTTTGGCTGGCTCTAGCTCTCTCTCTTGACCATTTGTATTGACAAAGCAACCTTGTGAGCTTAGCCAAAGCCCTCCCACTCATTTTCATCATAGATTCATCATCTTTGTGAGATTGTGAGTGAATCCAAGTGCATTGCTTGAGTGATTGCATCTAGAGGCACTTGGTGTTTGTGTTTCACTGCGGGATTCGCTTGTTACTCTTTGTGGTTGCCGCCACCTAGACGGCTTGGAGCAGCGAGGATCATCAAGTGGAGGAAGGTGCTTGTCTCCGGCTCGATCATGGTGATTATAAGGGGCTCTTGTAACACCCCGGTGTTATGCCTGCATTTAGTCACTGCAAATCATACATATCATGCATCATCAAGCATCCTAATCATACATGCCTAATCATGTAAATAACAATTGAAACACTGCTTCGAAACAATTGAAACATGTTGTGAAACCCGAATGTTGCATACCTTTGTTAGAATTGTTTTGCCCTGATTTTGCTTGCTAGGATTAGTAAAACATGTTTGGCTACTATTGTAAATCATCTAGGATTATGTAGTTCAATTTTTGGAGCAAGGTTTGTATTAAAATTAATTAAAAATTTTGCTTCCAAAGTAACTTCCCGAAAATTAGGGTTTTGAGTTAAACATGGACTTTGATTTTTCAATTCAAAATCTAGAAAGAATTTGGCTTTGGTCATAAAAGCAAAGTTGTAGAGGATTGAGTTCTAAGCAATTTTTATTTTTGGTCCATTTTAAAAAGAAGTCATTTTCTTGCTCAAAAGGGTATTTGAAAACTGCTTTTTGAAATTTCCTTAAAAATAAAATCGAAAATTTCTATTTCCCTCTTACCAGGCCGCCGCCTCGCTTTCGGCCCAACCGCACAGGCGGCCCGGCCTGTCTCCGTGCGCTGGATCCTTCTCCCGCGCGCCACGCCCATCGCCGCGCCACGCTCCCGACCGCGTCAGTGATTGCCCGCCGCGTGGCGCCACCCGTCGCCGGTGGCCTGACTCCGCGTCCACACGCCGCGACAGTCCTGACACTGCTGGCCACGGCTTAAGCTCCCGCAGAGCTCGCCCGGCATCGCATTTCCTGCTCCTCCCTTCGCCTCTCGCTCGGACAGCACCAGCGTACGCACCCGCCACCGGCCGCCACCAGCTCCCTCGCCGGATTTGGCTCGTCCGTCCACCACAGCTCGCCGGCGACCACTCCATCTCGCTTGAAGCTTCGCCTTCACCCCGCACACCCCGTGCTCGTGCCACTTCGCCGCGGTAAGCCTCCCTTCCTTGGGAATTGCTCGCCAGAGCACGGCCGAGCTCACTGGTGAGCTCCGCTCCGTGGACTCCCCCTCTCCGCTTCTCTTCCTGCCTTTCCTTCACGCGCGCAAGCACCGCACTATGATGATGAGTCTCCCGAGCGCCTCCTTTCGCCATACCGTGGCCGGAGATACTCCACCGGCGACTACCCGCGCCGCCGCTCTGCCATTGCCGTCGACGAGCCTCTCTCCCATGCACAGCCCCTCCCTATTCACCTCTATCCGACGCGGTTTGTCATGGGGAGCACGTTGGTGCCCTCCGTTTCGCCGGGGACCTCGCCGTCGGCGAGAGCCGGCCAGTCAACTGTGGTCCTGCAGCGGCTCCAGCTAACGCGTGGGACCGGCTTGACCGCGGGTCCCGCGTGGCAGTCACTCTGGGTGTACAGCATCGGGTGCACCCAGCAGTTTTGTCAGCTGATTTTGAAAAGGGTTTAAGAAATGATTTTTAGATTTCTGTTTAAATGCTTTAGAAAATATTTGTGTACTCCTTTTAGCTCCAAATCTGTTGGAATAAATTTTGATAGGATCCTTATCATCAGATCTACTTGGAAAAATTATTGCATGTCATTTTTGAGATACTTTGCTGTAGAATTTTATTTAATCATGTATATTGCTGATAACTTGAAAAATATGTAGAAAAATCTATAGGCTTTAGAAAAATATGATTCCAAGTTTGTTAATCTTCTTATGTCATGTACTTTCTAGGAAAAATATGTTTCATGCATGTGCTGTGGGAAAATTTTGAGGTGTAGTTCAAGTATCTTTAATGGCTGATTTTTGTTATTTTAGCTAGAGAGCAAACTTTGTATAAAACATGCATGTGATAATTTTTGTACAGTCATTGTATGCTATGAAGAACCTAGGAAAATACTAACTCTATTGTTTGACACTTTTCACAGTTCAAAGTATTTTTATGTTCATAATCCTGCCATGCCTTGTCATTTTTGTGTAGACTATTTTACTTATCCAAACGTCATGAAAACTTTATGGTAGTGTACTTATAGTAGTACTATGCTACTGTAACTTTCTTAGATTTTTATAAGCACCATAAATATAGGTTGCTGTTGTAGCCCTAGTTTAAAATGAAATAAAATAATCCTCTTTAATGCAAGTTAGTTAATAATGTTAGCTTTGGTGTATCTTTGAAGCATTTAATAAGATGTGTTGACTTAACATATTAGTAGAAGAAGAGAATGCAGTAGATGACATGTGCTTGTAGTATATTTTCTTGGATGATGTTGACTACCTTGCATTCAAACATATCCATTGTATTCATCTCATCCGATGCACCGATTGTATAAGCACTTACGCACATTACATCATACAGGATCGCAAACCGAGAACCCAGTCGTCATACCCGAGGAGCCCGAGGAGCAGTTCGAGGTGCAGCCGCAGGAAGTGCCAGAAGCCGACGAGGAGGACGTTGAGGAACTTCCGGAGTGCCCCGATCACCGTCCGAGCTCCTTCGAGAGAGACAAGCACCGGAGCATTTTCTCCCGGTTTGTAATTATTAATTCAATGCTTTACTTTATTTGATGCATTACGTTCAGGAGTTGTTTGCAACCGTTGCTGCATTATACCTTGTTTACCTTTGTTATACTATATCCTTGTTACCCTGGTATCCACAGTCGAGTCAATGCTTAGCTGGCTTAGACCGGTAGAAGTCGGGTGATTTCCTGTCACCTACGAGCTATAGGTGGTTACCTGGATCTGCTTGGATGACTATGAAGTCATGGTATAACTAAGTGTTAAATGAAGTTGAGACCGGACGGAGACTTGTAGAGTTTTGGGACTGTAGTGTTTCCGTCTGTGTCGATTAAGGACCGACCGTTGTTGGGCCTCGAGTCATGTTGAACGTATGCCTTACATTTAGCTGGCCGGATAAAGTACCTTCCGACCACGAAGCTGGGAGATTTTTTAGGCCGAGTAGATTGCCCGCAGCGCACTGTGCCGGAGCAGGTGTGGTAGGACACGGGGGCGAGATGATAAGACCAAAGTGTAGTCGGTCGGCCCCCAGGTACATGTGGTTCCTGGCAAACTCGAGATACCTGGAAAGTTAACTCGGTGATCAATATCTCACTTTAGCGGGTGAGTGAGGTTTGTGTAAGGAATAAATCACCAGCTGGTTAGGAATCGATTCGAATCGCCATCGCTCCTAGATAGTGAGCACTTGACTTGAGTGACTTCATCGTAGTAATGTTGATGGAACATTGGAAAAGTTATAATAAATATGACAGTATGAAAGTTGTTAATGATCGTTGGTTATCATTATTGGCTTAATCACATGTTTGCTCTAGTGTAGGTACAAATTTAGTCGACAGGTTATAATTAATTAACTTGACAATAATGTCTTTAGAAAGGTTCTTGAAATGCTAAAAATGCTTTCTTTGCAAATGAGTCAGCTACCCTACTATAAAGCCTTCATAATCCTTGGTGTCATTTATTTTCGGTTATGTCGGGTAAGTCTAGCTGAGTACCTTCTCGTACTCAGGGTTTTATTCCCACTTGTTGCAGATGGGCAGATGTATTACGGCTACTGTATCAACTGCCTTTATCCTACGATGGGTGATGCTTAGAACCATGGGCATGGTCATTCCTTATGTCTCGTCTAATGCTTTTGTTGGAGATGATCATTCGCTGGCAGTGTATTTAAACTCCGTATGAGTGTGTGTGGTTTGAACAAATGACTTACGCTACTTTTATTCAAACTTGTTTTGTAATAACTATGTTTAAACTCTGATGTATCTGAGATGCAAACTTTTATGTAATATGTGATGGTGACCGCTAAACTTATTACGATCTTGGCTGGAATGGAAGTTGGTTTGAAATCCTTCGTGATTTCACGGACTACCGGGTTATACGGGCTTAAGTTTGCTAAATCATCTGCTCTAGCGGATGATTTTCTTACTTAATTTCGTATAATTGATCGGTTCTATTACAGCTCTTGACCTTTCCCTAGCGGAGAGCCAAAAGATACTCTAATGGATTGCTCGTGGCTTGTGTGATCTTCATCTTGTGTTGGTTGTGCGGTGCTCGGTTGCGGATTTGGCATGTGATGCTAATTAGCGCGTGAACCTCCAAGTGAGTGAATCGCCACAACAGGGACTAGCTTGCCCCGAGCAAGCAAGTGAACCTCGGAGGAAAAAATCATTGTGTCTTGATTGTCTCCTTGGTATTCATTGATTGATCACTTGCCACGGCGGTATACCTCTCTACCACTCTCTTGTATTACATTGTGCCTTTACTTGTGTAGAGCTTGTGGTAATTGAAACTAGTTACTGTAGCTCTTAGTTGTAATTCTCTTGTTAGCTTGCTCACCTAGGTGTAAATTAGTGACCTAGCCTTGTTGTGATATACTAGAGATAATAGATTTTAGAATTGGATAGGTGGCTTACAACACAAGTGTAGTGATAGCGTAAAATTCGCTTCGCTATCTTATTTACTAATCACTTGCCTTAGTGTTGTTGTAGAATTATTAATAGGCTATTCACCCCTCTAGCCATTAGGACCTTTCAAGTGGTATCAGAGCCGTGATTACCGTAATTTGCGGCTTAACAACCTTCGGTGTCAAAATAGTTCAAATCAACAACACAAAGAAGCCACCCTAATTTGATGGCACAAATTATCCTTATTGAAAGTTAAAGATGACCACCCATATCAAGTCAATCAATAGAAGAGTGTGGAAGGTGGTGGAGATCAAAATTGAGATAGCAGATCCGGAGAATCCCACCGTGGCCGAAGAAGTGCTTCTCCAAAACAATGACATTGCTCTTAGTGCTATTCATGATGCTATTGATGAGAGAACATTTGAACAAATCAAGAACATCGAAATGGCTCATGAAGCTTGGAAGAAGTTGAAAGAATCATTTAAGGGCACTAAGGCAATAAATGATGCAAATGTGTTTATCTGGATATTGCATATGTTTCACACATACGTTGCATGTGTTTTATTTGGATGTTGCGTAATGGTTTTCAAGTGCGTTTTATGTGTTTTTTTCAAATGTTTCAGAAGCATATTTCAAGTGTTTCAAAACGGAGCGCGCTTAAGATGGCAGCACGGTGGCGGGATAGAGGTGTGGAGGAGATAGGCCGCGGACGGCGACACGTGCACATATGCCGACGCTGATTCTTTAAGTGGGTGCTGTTTTTTTTTTGAGGTGTGTCCAGACGTGTCCAGACACCATACGTTCAGGCGCTAGGCGTAAAAAAAAAAAAAGACATGTCCTGTCCTCTCGAGCCGGTGCCCGGGAGGAGCGCGGCGACCGTTGTTTTTTTGGCGCGCCGCGGACGCCGTCTGTTAGTGCTGGGCTGGGCTTCGGTGCGCCGGACGGGCGGGGACCCCACCAACGCCACGCATCCACCACTTCTGGCCGGCTCCACCTCCATCGTCCATTTCTTTCATTTTCATTTGTTGGCTAGGGAACGCTACTCGATGCCACGCACCGCAAAAAGCAAAGGGAAACAAGCGAGGGCCAACCCATGCTATCTATACGTATCTATCTCAAGGTTATCGCATTTAATTTTCAATGCAAAATAAAGCTATATGTATGATGAAGCACTCATGAATCAGTATATCTGTTAATATTTCTCGATGTGCAAAAAAAAATATGAGCACTGTTTTGGATCACATCGAGAGAGTTCCAAGATGTTTAGTTTGTGGAATCAAACCAATTAAAATGAGATGGTGTATTATGAGTTTATTTCTTAAAATTAGTGAAATAATTTCATTCCTTATATTAGTACTACTTACTGCTTACGAGAAACGATATGATGATAGATCAACCTATTTCATTTGGTAGACCAAACAAAAAAGTGGAATAAGAAAATGATCGACTCACTCATTCTTCAAATCAAAGATCCTATAAAATTATCTTTAATAACTTCTTAGAGTCCTTGCATCGCCTACTTAATTTTATTGTGGCAAGGGCAATTGTTGAGCCCCACAAGCCCTAATCGCTGGATGTACCTCTAAGTGTATTCTTAGAAACCAGTGGAAAAATCTATCTAGTTGGTACTACGCTATAATTTGTAATTTATAGAAGAAAGAATGCTAGTACAAGCTAATAACGTCGTCCCTAGATGCTTAACATCTAGGGATTAAGCTACAAGCCATGTCAAAAAAGTGTTTTTTCTTCTTCTTTTACTTAGCCGCGTTGGTAATAGTAGAGACATTGTCACTTGTCCCTGTCGTTGCATTAAACAAGGCTACAAACAAGGGTGGTCGTCACGTTGTGCAGCTCGCAGTCGCCACATCCTAAGCCTATGCTCCATCTGTACCACTAAGCCCATGACAAGTTGACCTCTGGCCAGGAACAGATCAGATTGCCGACATACAATTCTATGTAGTGTCTTGGGAGTTTAGCCAAAGCAAAACCTTATTATATTTACTTAAGCAGACATGAAACAACTGCGAAACTAGCTAACCTTTGTCTCTTTGCCTGTTTGGATGTATGCATAAGCTTAAATATCTACTTTGCCTAGTAGCATTATATACTTCCTCTGTCAAAAGAAAAAAAATCTCACTTCAAGGAGTGAAACAAATTTAAGCTCAATTAAATCTATACAAAAGAGTAGTAAGATTAATGATACCAACATTTGTTATTAAATTATATATATTTTCATGGAGCCATAAATATTAATAAAATATTTACTATAAATTTAATAAATTAAGAAAATTTAACTCAATCCAAACCTAGAATTGTAATAGTCCCTTTTAGAACGAAGACAATATTATAGTACAAATAACAAAATAACAAAGCCCTGTTTGCTTCTCTTAAAATCCGTTTTTTCAGCTTGTTTTGATACTAACATTTGTTATTAAATTATATATATTTTCATGGAGCCATAAATATTAATAAAATATTTATTATAAATTTAATAAATTAAGAAAATTTAACTCAATCCAAACCTAGAATTGTAATAGTCCCTTTTAGAACGAAGACAGTATTATAGTACAAATAACAAAATAACAAAGTCCTGTTCGTTTATTTTATAATTCATCTTTTTCAGCCGAAACAATATTTTTCTCTTATAATAAATAAACCGAAACAATATTTCATTTTTTTTTTCGGCGAAACCAACGAGCCCAAAGGCATCCTAATCGAACTACTAGGGATGCCGCGTGTAAGACTATTTTGGTAAACATATAACCGAATACGATTCATCGGTTTTGTATGAGACCAGATCTCTCATACGCGTTGCGTTTTTCAGCAACAAAGACGTACCAAATCACATGCCTTGCAAGTTGTGTATATATAGTCAAAGATCTCTCACGCAAATGGCGTGGAGGTGTGGCAGAACCGCCATTGAAGCGGGAAGAAATTCGAAGAACCCTCGAAACTAGTAGTATAGGAGGAAAAGAAAACAATTCCCGTTCCCACCCATCCCGAGAAGAGAAGGCAAGAGCAGGTGGGGAGGGGACACCGAGCAAGGCAGGCCAGCAGGTGGGCGAGGAAGCGAACAAGGCCGCGCGGCGCGCGGGCGGCCATGTGGACGCCATGCGCGGACGCGGCGTGGACGTCGTGACGACACCTGCCGCCCGCCGCCCCCCCGGCCCGCACCGCCATGGCCCCGCCGCCGCCGCAATGCGCCTCAAAACCCCCCTCTGCGCCTCCCGCCCTCCAGGTCCACCGCTCGCCAAGCCCCCGTCGCCGCCGGCTCCCCTGATCCGGCCACCGTTCGTTTCTTGATCCGGCCTCCCGGCACCTCTCGTTGCAGGTAGGGGACATGGCGGAGGAGGAGGCGCCGCCGCCGCCGCCGCCGCCCAAGCTGCTCTACATTGCCGTCGCCGACGGTGGTGGCCGCCGGGCGTTCAGGTACACGCGCCCCGTGCTGCAGAGCACCCTGCATCTCATGGGATGCAAGCCTCGCCATGCCTTCAAGGTCCCTCTCTTCTTCCCTCTTGCGTGTGATCTTGCTTTTTGCTCCTAGCTTTCTTTAAGCTTGGGTTGCTACTATGATTGAGCCGGGCTGTCTGATCCTCTCGTGCGGTAGATCCCTGCATCGAAAGCTAAGCTTGCTGCTTAATTTCTGTGGGGGCTTTGGGCGTGAATCACCTCCTCTTGCTGCATGTCTACTGTTGAGCTGACATGTGTGGTTTGTGATCGGCGATTTTGACATGAAAAAAGGTGACATCTTTTAGCCTCCTGCTGCTGATGCGCAGATTTGTTCCCGGCTCGATCCAAAATCCCCATCTCCTCAAGCCCTATCCTTTTCGTCTCTGTGACGGAAGATGAGGGGCCTCTTTCAAATTTTGCGTTTTGTGGAAACCGAAAAAATTCCAACTTTAGTTCTTGTTAATCACCAAGTGATACTACTTGCTTGTTTGTGAGGTCGCTATCATCATAAGATATACTGTCATGCAACTGTTGCCTGTTAGTTCGGCTGGTGTGAATTACTATTGCTTTCTCGGGATTATTATGTTCCATTGACAAAGACAACGCCATGTTATGTGATGTAGACGCATTTTTGTATTCCCTTCCCATGATGCATGATCTTTTTGCTTTCGGACCCTAGTTTGATGGGTACACGATTCTAGACAGTATCTGGCAATTGACTTGGAATGGGTATCAGGTTCCCACTAGACGCGCCTTATTTTTGCTCTGATTGGGTCATGGCTGGTAACTGGTTGACATCTTTGGTTCCTGACGGTCCAATTGGGCTGAGTATGAAATCAATTACAAGACTTGTCATACCTACTTCTCTGCAGACTTGTGTGAGCTGCTGTTCCTTTCTAGACTTGCTATGGTAATAAACCTCTTTTTTTTTAAAAAAAAATCCTTGTTGCCACAACAGATTAGCAAGAGAGTATTCAATGTGATGAAGAGTGAATTCTTGGCTGCATCAAAGTCAGATGGGGCAACCAAACAAGAAAATTATCCTGGCCTTGGCCTTGGAGATGGTACAGATACTCCAAAAATGTTGGAGAGAAGCAATAGCAGCATACCGTTTGAATTATACAAGAACCAGACTACCGTTGTTGTTTCAAGAGAGGTGTTTGTAAGTGTTGTATGTGATGCCCTCTCTTTGTACAAGTATGTCGGACCCAACCAGAAAGCTGACCTGCTTCTGGCTTGCAGGTAAAACAACTTGCTTATCAACTGTATTTATCTGTCCATTTAATGCACATATCCATCACATCAATTTCCATGCATGTTTGGCATTCCTTATTTAAGTCAAAGATATTTGTCGTAACAGAATCAATGTATTTAACCCTCAACAATTTATCACAGCCACTCCAAAGCAACCTGAAAGTAATTGATAATGTTTCCTTTTTTTGTAACATTTCCTTTTTTTTCCTTTCCAACTGTTCTTATCAGAATTAAAGAGAGAAAGGAATCGGTGACAATACTCTTGTGTGGGACAAGCGGATGTGGCAAGTCCACTTTATCATCTTTGCTGGTATGTTTAATATCATCTACAACAATTGTCCATTTCAGGATTAGCAATTTTTGTACCATATCAGCAATCCAGTAAATTTGGCCACCACAGCCTGGTCCAGGCAGCTTGCTCAGATGTCCGATTCTAGACACCTGGTGTGGATCTGCTGCCTGGCCGGCACAGCATGGCTCAGGTTCCAATCCAAACACACGCTTAATAACAAGTGTCCATAATAAACAATCAACTTCGAAGCATCTAACCCCTTTTAGTTTCACTTACTGTTTAGTTGCTTTCAGAACTTTTTTTTTATCAAACTCAAAAGAAATGAATGTGGCGCTCATGTTGGGTTTCTTTTTTTTTTTTTTTTGAAATGACGCTCATGTTGGGTTTCAACTCTAGACTACCCCATCTTGCTTGGGACTAAAAAGGCTTTGTTGTTTTTTCGTCAAATAAATGAATGAAATGAACAATTGCTGAGTCCTTGATTTATTTTTTTGTTCACCAGGGTAGTAGGTTGGGTATCACGACAGTAGTTTCTACTGATTCCATACGACATATGATGAGAGGCTTTGCAGATGAAAAACAAAATCCTCTTCTCTATGCCTCAACCTACCATGCAGGCGAATATTTAGATCCTATTGCAGTTGCTCAGGCAAAGGCAAAGCGCAAGGCAAATAAACCCACAGTTGTTTCTCATCCAAATACCAGTGGAGGCAAAGATGTGACTTCAGACGACAAATCTCAGCAAGGATCCTCAGAATTACCTCCTAGAGCTGAACTGATTGGCAACAAGCAAATGGCAGTAGAAGGCTACAAGGCGCAAAGCGAGATGGTGATCGACAGCCTGGACAGGCTAATTACATCCTGGGAAGAACAGAAAGAATCTGTGATTATCGAAGGAGTGCATCTAAGCCTTAACTTTGTGGTACGTATTAGTCAAGAAACAGCGCAGGGGGTATTTCATAAATTTTTTTTAGTTTATGCTATTTTGCATCATTTAGTTATATATCTCATTTCCCCTGGCCACTGATTAAACTCTTCTTCTACTGTTAACTAACAGATGGGATTAATGAAGAAACATCCTTCCATAATACCATTTATGGTATACATTACAAATGAGGAGAAACACATGGAACGATTTGCTGTACGTGCAAAGTACATGACTCTAGACCCAGCAAAGAACAGATACATCAAATACATCCGAAATATTAGAGCTATCCAGGAATACCTATGCAACCGAGCTGACAAGCATCTTGTGCCGAAGATCAACAACACCAATGTTGACCAGAGTGTGGCTGCTATACATGCCACAGTCTTCAGCTGTCTTCGCCGGCGAGCAGCCGGGGAGCAACTGTTTGACCTCAACACAAACACTGTTGCTGTAGTGGATGAGGAATACAGGAACCAGCGTGCAGCTAACACCTTGGGTTCTAAGGGCATGTTTCAGTTGATCCAAAGGAAGGGGTCTTCAAGGAATCTGATGGCACTCCTTAACACTGACGGTTCTGTCACCAAAGCTTGGCATGTAGGTGCGAGTGATGGCAATGGGGATCTTAATGGTATCACAAACAGCAAGAAGTCTGCTGAAAATCCTATGCTGGATGCCTCACAAATTGGGAAGGCAGAGGCAGTCAATCTCCAGTTTGGTCCTTTTGGGATCAGTGCCTGGATGAGTGACACGGGTGGAACCAGCCATACTGGGAGTGTAGAAGACCTGAGGGCTGATAGCGTAGAGACTGGTGGTAGAAATTATTCGTCATGCTGCAGTTCGCCAAAGATGTCAGATTCCACTTCGAAGGAGGTATGCCCTGGTCTACCAGAATTATGATTTTAGTGGCACGTCAAACTCTGAGTGTCCTTTTCTGTTGGAAATATTACAGCATCTACTGCAAACACTAGAGGGTTTGACACAACCTTATTTATTATAGAGAACTTCAGATTTTTTCACATGCGAAACGATATGCCATATGCAGGTCCGGCAAACTAACAGATGCTTTAACCTTGCCAGCTTATGGAGGACTACTCAGTCTATGGCAGCGAAGAAGAAGAAGCTGACGACCCTCGTGATGCTGAAACTGATGAAGACCTAACTGATGAAGAAAAGGACATGCACGAGGTATGGGCGATTTATCTCTTGCAGTGTTCAACAACTTGGTTTTGTTTTTTCCTTATCTAGTTTCACCACACCAATACACTGAAAAATTGAAGATGACGCTGAATGTTCTCTCGCATCTCTGGATACTTGCAGATAGATGCAGGCTCTGTGGACGAGCACTCAACCAAGTCGGATGAGGAATATGAGGACTTAGCCATGCGTGATGTGATGGAGAATGGCGACTGGTCCGACGACGAGGAAGCTGTGAGCAAAACCAAGAACTCACCAGCCCCGGAGAGCATCCATGGGAGTGTGGCAGCTGAAGATGATGGCATAAACCGCCGGTACCACCACAACCTGGACCTGTTCCTGAAAATGTCCAAGGAGGTAGCTGGCACCAGAATGCCATGCGCGTCATAGCGCCACTGGGGTGAAGAGAAGGCCGGTGACACGCTGCGCTGGTCCCAGCGGGTGATACGTTTCTTGGGCATCTGCTTTTGTGATGCTGTGGGCTGTGCTGTAGAGTGTACACTGGTGGCTGTGGCTTTGTAGCATGTACCTGTCCAAACTACAAAATGCCCTCACTTGGCTGAAAACAGAGGACCTGATGCCTTGTACAGGCAACCATGCTCTATCATACCCTGTAGTAGGAGTATTATCTTTGGCAAAATAATGTCAATGTTCCGAGCAAGGGCAAATATGTATCCTTGGGGGAAAAAAATAAGACCCCTTCTGTTAATAAAGTCACCTCACGTGGCTAAAATATGTGTCATACATACATGTCCTTTGGTTGAGCAATATAGTAACACGAATAAAAATTTGCACGAAGTTCTGAACATTATGCCATTGATGCGTCATCTATAAAGGTTAACTACAA
This sequence comes from Miscanthus lutarioriparius, assembly GCA_904845875.1. NCBI lineage: Eukaryota > Viridiplantae > Streptophyta > Magnoliopsida > Poales > Poaceae > Miscanthus > Miscanthus lutarioriparius. Next base: position 2,243,521 of record CAJGYO010000008.1, read on the forward strand.
CATTTGATGAACATTATGCCAACGTTGATTGGTGAGAAACTGATATTTGAAGAGCTGCTCAGATGCTGGCATTTGACTAGTACCAGAAAACATGCATTTGTTTTGATTTCAGAAAAATGTCAGTAAACTGAAGGCAGGCTTTACAGAGATTAACATCACCATGAACCTTACTTATATACAATGACTGATGAAACCCAAGGAAAAAGGATAACCTACAGCTGTCCTTGCTTCCCATCATCTATTGATCCTAAAACCTTTATCCTTCTGCTAATTGCTTTGCTTCTTCCACAATATTCTGCACTTCTTTATCCTGCTGCTTCAAGAGGGGAAAATAAACCATACAAATATACAACTTTCCTCAAGGACAAGAAAAATCTCTTCATCTTTTTTCATTCTTTTTATTTATTTCCAGAGGCTCTCCTTTATTTACATCAAAGGATTCGGGAGCCTTTTTTAACTTCTGCGGTTGTACTCGCTCAATATTACCGACTACTGGTAATGGTAAAAAGCTAGGCCTCGCTATCTTCTGTCTGTCTGTACAGGTGTTATTCTGTAACCTAACCATTGCCATCTCAGCAGGAGGATGGGGCACCAATGCGCCGTTCTGATAGATGATAAGAAACACAACCAACATGCAAATGGTCAGTGGTCAAAAGATCAAATGACAAGGACAAATGGTTTTCAGTAGCCTTGGGTCTTGGGATTTATTTACCTCCTGCGGCAATAAGCTTCTCAACACGTGCCACAATATGCTTCCCATAGGTGTATCTTTTCAGTGCATTCAAGTGCACCTTGATACGGGAAAGAATCAATTCACGGTTCTGGTCATCACATATCTCTAGAACCTTCTGCACCACATAGTTTGCGAACTGGTCTTTCATCATTGCCTGGAGAACATAAGTTCACATTACAAGTGTTGTTAGAAACTTAGAATGCATGGAATTCAACCCTGCAGCAGCAGACCCCGGTACTGCCTTTTTTTTTAAAAAAAGCAAGCTCAGTCCAATTGTTGACAAACCTGTAATGGCTCATTCTCATCAGTTGTGCCAAGCATTTCATTGATCAGAATCTGGCGTTGCTCAGGATTACCAAAAGTAAGACACTTCTCAACAACATTAGAAGCAAATTTTTGCTGGCTCATCTTCACTATCTGTCCGGCGAGTTGTGTAATTATAGTAGAACGCTCTTCTGGTTTCCCATGCTGCAAGACATGCTGCAAAACAAGAAATGGGATTATAAAAAGCTATTTCTCAAAAATGGGATGAACCAACATGAAGCGTAAGGCAACGGCAAGTCAATACAGAATATCATAACATAATACAACACTCTAAAACAAAAAAAACGACTGAAAGTCAAATACCACTTATTAAGCAACAATAAATAAAGCCACTTCTAAGTATCATACATATTTTCAACAAGAAGCTAGAAAACTTGGTCATAATAGACAAGACTTATGAGATATACACAAGCTAATAGGCACAAGAGATAGTGCTAAAATGATTGACAGAAGAACGATTCAGTGCCTTTATCAGAAAAAAGAACAGGAAATGAATAGACAGTTACCTGGATTACGTAATTACCATACTGGTCCTCTGTTAAAGTAACCACAGACTGCATGATCTCTTCCATCATGGCATTTTGTGTGCTTTCATCATCACAATGCTCCAATACCCTCTGGTGATATGCAAGAACACATTTAAGAAAATCTCTCTATATATAAAAAAAAGATGGCAAAACCAGAGGAGCCGATGTAGCACCTGAATAACACGGCAACCATAGGGATGCATGGAAAGCTCCACCACATGTCCGTAAAAGGCAGAAATGATAAATCGTATCCTCTCCTGAGGGATGCATTCTATACATTTTTGAATAACATGGTTGCCATTCTGATCACGAACACATCTCATGATAGATCCATCAAGTTCCAAAGCCATTTGTGTTTGTTGTTCCACTTCAACAACTTCCAAAGCCTACAGAAAAACAAGTACCCTCCTAAGCCTCCGCAGAAGTTATTTTGATCACTAGATGACTGGGATTTAAACTAATAGGGTGGAAACATTGCTTGTAGCAGTATACAAACCTTCTGAATCACCCGGCAGCCATACATTTGAAGACTCAGCTGTAACACATAACCCTTGAGCAGGGTTGCCAGTTGCTTCGTTTGTGTTTCAGTTCCGTATTCAAAGAACTGCCAAGCTCAAGCAATTACTAATTAAAAAACTAAGCTCTCAATTATAAAAATGAATATGCAAATCGTCGAAAAACAAACCAGACTCATTCTGTTCCAAATGAGGGTTGCTCACCTTCTGTATAACATAGTTCCCGAAAACATCAGTCATCAAAGTACGTGCCTGGGGAAGTATCTCAGGAAAAATCATATTCTTCTCTTCAATAGAAGCAGTTTCTAGTTTCTGCTGTATAAAGCGACTCCCATACTGATCCGAACTGAAAGGTCAAAGAGAGAACCATATTAGCTTCATATCAAAACAAATGAACTTGACTCTGTTGGAATTCCAAGGAAATAGTACCTGAACTCTACCACATGGCCTACAATATCTAACAGCTCAAAAGATCTGGTTTTGTTAGTTTTGAATTCCTCCAGCAGGGAGGACCCATAATCATTATCCATCAGACCATTCTCTGAATTCCATGATCCCATGGATCCTCCAGCAGTGTTCCTCACCATGGCTGGAAGTCGAGTCAGTCGATCTCCTTGCCTGACATGGCCTTGAGGAGATGAGATATACGGACTGGATGGTGGGCTTGTTAGATAAGTCATTCCGATGCCAAATGCAGGATCATTGCCATAGATATTTTGATTAAGAGCACCAGACTTGCCCAGGTATGGCATCCCATACTGTAGCTTTTGCTGGGCAAATAATGACCCAAGGTAAGCTTTTTGGTATCCAGGACTATCCAAGTGTCCTGAACCAGTAAACCCCCTCCCTTGGAAAGGACTCAGGCTTGCAGCAGCACCAAGGGGGGAATCAGGGTTTGCCTGCAAGTATTGTGCATACATTGTCTCTGTTGGTTGGCCCTGATAACTCGATCCCCATGGTTCGAAAGAACATTGCCATAGTCACCATCTGGACATGAAAACATGGTTCAAAAGGTGAGTGAGTGAACGACAGACAGGCAAGGGGAGAGGAAGAGAGATGGGGAAGGCAATTAAGGGTACCAGGATTCAGTTGATTATTCAGCATGGATGAAGTAAAACCGCCTGCATGAGTTTTCATATGCCATCCAGATACATCAATGCCATGGCTATCACCATTCAAGTTCTGGTAGTGAGAAACTGATCCAGCTGAGCTCATCAAAGATCCTTTCTTGTTCGCATTACCGTGTGGTGACTGCATAGGGAACTTGCTATTGCTATGAGATGTCAGCTTACTAGCATGCAAATTACTGAAGTTACTCCCCCCATTTGGAAAAACTGCATATTCAGGGGCATTAAGCGAGTCTTCATCGGTATTTTGAGTTAAATTTTGTGGTGAAAGTTGCCTATGTTCCTTTGGTACATTAAACAGCACATCTGCCTGGTCACCAAAGTTCTGATAAACATGATTCTGAACATCATTTTCCACATTCGACATCCTATTTCCAGATAGGCTTAAGCTAGACAGAGTTGCCGCAATGTCAGCAGCATCATGATTAAGTGAAGCAACAGCTGCAGCTTCAACCTTTCTATCAGAACTCCCCATCCGAACTCCAACTGGAGGAAGGCAAGGACTTGGAGTTCTCCGTATCAGCTGTGGGTCAGGGGTGGTGCTTCTTGAGATAGATGAACCTACTGCAGAAGCAAAGGTATGAGACATTGAAGAACCAAGACTTTGGACCCTGACCAGACTGGGTGAAGTGGATCCAGATCGCAGGCCATTCATGGATTCTGATCTATTCTGCAGTTGTGGCTTGGGTGAATCAGATGACCTGATTGGAGTTGGGCCCTCAAGAGCATTACGGCTATTAGAACGTGAAAGATGACCAACTGTAGCAGCAGGATGGCTAATATTTTCCTGCCATTGAAACAATTGCAGATGAGAATAAGAAAACAAAACAAAATGAAAAACACAGTAATAGATATAGTGGTGCTAAATTGTAGCAGTAACCTATAAATATCTGTGCGTGAAGTTTCATATGATAATGTCAGGCACAAAAAAAAAAAAAAAATACAATCACCTCCATCAAGTTCAGCAGTGAACACAACTCTGGTGGATTTTAATGTTACTAGAAGTATGATTTGCAGGCAAAGTGAATAATCTGCTAATTTCACATATGCATTCCGTCCCAAACGGTTCAAAAGAGAATTTCACTATGCAGTCGCTGAGGAAAAATAAAATGTTTGCTTATACTGAAGATGGGTAATATAATTCCATTCAACAACAATGTGTGCTTCTACTGAAGACGTAACTACAGCAACAAAATGAAATCAAAATCAACGATGAAATATGCTCCAAACCTGCAATGCATCAGCAAAGCTCTTGCGCCGAGACCCAAGGCCACTGACATCTGTCAAGCCGATGAGCCCATCGGCGCCTCTCCCAAGCCACTCTGATGACTGCTGCCGTGCAAGCCCATTCCTTTCACCCCTCCCCATTCTATCACCCAGCAGCGCCTTCTCTCCACCAACCTCACGGCCTGGCTGCACCGAGAACAGCGAGTTTCCACTCCCGACCTCCGAAGGTCTCCTCCTCCTATCCCCGATACCTCCGGACACAGCCTGGAACCGCTGCGCCGCACGCCAGTCCTCTTTGGAGACCATTGGTGGTGGAAGCCTTGGGTTGAGGTGCTCATTAGAATAGTAGTACGATAGATATGCTGGGTGCGACCGTATCTCCTCCTCAGTGAGCATGTCAAGGACAGCACTAGCCCCGCTGCCGCTACCACCAAGGTTGTTGGCAGGAAGCGGCGGACCAGAGAAGAGCGCGCCAATGGCCGTGCGTGAGCCCTCGACTGTTGGGGGAGCACTGCCGCTGCGGAACATGCTGAGCTCGTCCGAGGGGGACGTGTGGTTTTGGTCCATGAGAACTGCCTGCAGGTCGCGTTCGAGGTCCTCAAAGGTGGGGCCAGCCGCTGCCGCTTGAGATGGAGCCATCGACGAAGCGCCTGCCTCTGTTCCAATCTCCTTCCTTCCTTCTTGGTTTCGTTCAATCCTAAACCAGTAAGCAGATGGTGATCAGTACTGTCTTTTTTTCTGCAAAGCTTGTCTAGAGTCGAGTTGTAATCCGAAGGTATGCATGAAAATTGAACTGGAAGAATGATCGATGCATCTTTATGAGAAATCATGATTACAGAACACATGAAATAGTTTGAATCCCAAGTTCCTCCGTTAATTGTATTAAAAAGAACCCGGTTTATAAGTACCGCTTTTAAGGGAAGTACAGGGAGCTGGCGCATCAAGTTACCTTGGACAGAAGAAACAAGAACCAAACCAAAACACTAAGCCACTGGAAACCTAACTTGCAGGAGACTCCCGGACAAAACTTGATGGGAAAACATCCTAATCCGCGGACGAAACACCCAAACATTCATTCCCTAGCCCAACTAAGATATTATAGATATAGATAGATAAAACGGAACCAAACAAAAATACAAACACGGCATGGCAGTCCTACCCCTACCCGAGGAACCGATCGGGAACCTACGCGACACCGCCGAGAATCAATCTCACCTCTAGAACGGGCGCCGCCGCCGTAGCAGCAGCATGAAACAGGCAGCCTCGCCTCCGCGAACCGAGCGCCTCCAATCCACTACGGAGCCGCCGGCCGCGGTCCCAACCGACGGTGGCTGGATTCCCGCACGCGCCGATCGAGGATTTATTTAGGGTTTGGGGGTGGATTGGGGAATTTTCCGGAGGGAGGGAAGGGCGGAGGCGGCTGCTGCGGCCGGAGCGAGGCGAGGCGGCAGGCGAGAGCGAGACGAGACGAGACGAATGGGAAAGGAAGGGAGCGGAGGCGGAGGCGGAAAGCGACGTGTGGCCATTTCTTCCTGGAGACCGGTAGCCCGCCTCCCCACCTGCTCCCAGGCGTCGGATGCCCCGCTGCACGAATCTCAAAGCGCCGTATTGCGCTTGTGCTGGCCGGCCGTCAGGCGCCAGGCACTCGTCCTCTATCGCTACCTTGCAGATCATAAAGGCAGATGAGGTGTACGTATATATATGAGTATGACGCAGCAGTACACATCTTGAAGAATACAGCGACAATTTTGGAAATCGACAAAATCTTTTAAAAATATTCCTTTTTTCCTGGTTAAAAAAGAGATGGTTTATATCTCTCTCTGTTCTGTTTCAATGTGTTGCTGTTCCTTTTCAGAAAAAAAAAACGTATGTTACCGATGGTAAGTTTCTGTGTTGTGTTATTTTCCTTACTTGTCGGAGCTGTGTCTGACAGGTGGGTCCATGAAAAATCCATATATATCTCTGCTACTCCGATCGACGGGCAAGTCAAACGAGGAAAGGACGATGACGACGACAATAATTATTAATGATATAATATCTGAGGGAGCTTGACAATCGAGAGGTTAACTTTGCCTAATGCGTTGTGATTATAAAATACTAACACCGAAACTGACAGACACAAGAAAGTGGCGAGGTTGCGATGGCGCTAAGAAAACACGGCGCAAGAAAAGGCACTGCGCATTGTTTGTGGTTGAGAAAAAGATACATATTTCTCATCAATCTCGGGCAGGCACATGGTATATATATTATAATTAAAATAGTATATGCAGGAGCAGACCAAGCAAACAGGGGAACCTGCTGCCACTTCCCAGCCGATTGTCTCTTCATAATTCAAGAACAAAGCTAGTACATGCTAGTATTATTTGCAAACAAGACTAGTGTTATTTTGGAAAGCCTAATACAAAGATAGTACTCACTAAGCTATCTTTATATCCGATTCTGATGATGAATGGGTGAATGAGTAATCTACTAGGAACCACACTGCTACCATCCAGATCCAGTGGCTAATATCAAGGCCAGTCAGTACACAGGCAATAAGTCTTGCCGTATTGTATTATTGCTGATACAGCAGGTTCCAGTTAATACACACACATGGATACATCAAGGACATCGCAGGAATGCATGCAGCAACTGGGAGCCCAATTCCTTCCTTCATCACTTTCTGATTCTGACACCAGGGAGTCCTACCCTGAGTGTTTATGCACGATGAACCGATGATTTTCAAAACCTCTGATCATGGATGATTCCTAATATGTCGATACGAGACTGACCAAGCGTATGGCCCAATCTATGACTTTGAGCATATCATCATCTGCACACGATCGCTGCGCTAAGAGACACGCCGGATCATTCCTCCTGCTCGATCATCCTCCGGACGTCATCAATCACCAGCCAAGATTTGTGCCCGCCGATCACCTCCGCCTGTTTCTGGGAGTCGCTCCACAGCTGCATAGGACAAAGGATCGTCCTCAGGATAGACAGTAGCGGGATAGAAACCATGGACAAGGGAACAAGCTTCAGTTGTACCTGTATAGAAGGCATCTTCTGCTCGAGCCCCGCGGTACAGATTGCACAAGTTGGACAAAAGGAGGCATTAGCGTGTGTGTTAATTTAACAAATATACTAGGGGATCCGGTTTGTCACTTGTGTATACACGTAGTTGCTGCAGATAAGCTAACGATGAGGCCAAATGCATCATGGGAGAATATTTGATATTGTACTCTAATACCAATGCTGAAGGATAAGGCTAGGAAACATTTAGGTGCAAGTTGCACAAAGCCGGCAACTGACATCAAAGTTTCCAGGGCCAATAAAGCTGAGGCTTCCAGTTTCAACCACAACAGGGAAAGAAGCACAAGAAAGGAATTCTAGAAGCTTACTGGTGAAAAAAAAGATACATCTACGAATGGTATAATTAGCTTTAATCTAGCTGGTCGGATGCTTCTGCTCTCTTTCTTACTCTTCATGTTCAAAACATCTGTATTTCTGTTACGCATTAATGGAAATGGGGGTTCCTCGTGTGGGAAAAAAAAAAATCTACGAATGACATAAAGTTGTATAATTGGGTGTACATACAGTGCAAGGGTAGACTTACTGTTACTCCAGCACGGTTTACAAGCTTTTGTGGAACACAATTCACATCAATACAGTAGAACCGGATTCTGCATATTATGTTGTAACAGAGATCATCAATTTGTCAAGAAAAAAAAACAGCCACTGTACTTCTTGTCAATCTAGGGGTTAAAAACTCTCTAACCTTGGATGGTATTCTGCTGCCAACTTCTCAAGCTTAGGTTTCAGATATATACATTTTCTGCACCAACTCGCCATCCTTCATAACACAGACTAGTATGAATTTGTGCATAAACTATAGAAATTACTCAAAATACAGTTCCATATCGGTAGCATATTTCTTTATAGTATAAAGGACCTATGGTTGATTGGTTGAAATTGATACAGATCACGCATCTTGCTACGTTAAAAAAATGTATAGTTGAAGTATTTTCCTTGAATCCTACATATGAGTTTTCTTTTTGTTTTGAGTGAAGAGAGAGACATATGAATATCAAATTCAACAATGGCACTGCTATTTATTTACATGGTAAAGATACTACAGGAGAGCATAATCTAACCATAGGCTGCAACTCATGCACTGAAGAAAAAACAAATGAAGTTTGGTCTAACATTTATATTTTTCCCTCGGCCATAAATAGCAGTTCTACTGCTCATATAGTAGAAACAAGCAGATAGAAATGGAAATCAGGAACAGACAAAAAGGTAGATTCAGGAAAAGGCCACTGTCATGCATTTATCATTCCATGCAATACGCCGATGAAATCCATTCCTCAACCGCAATGACACCAAACCGGGCCATGTAAATAAGTGAACCTACGAGCAAATGGACAAAGTTGTCCCTCTTTCACTCGCCCAAGGTGCTAAATTTGCACTCCAGAAATGACTGCCTAATCAAACAACCAAAATCTGCTAACCACGCAATCATACACGACCATGATCTCCCTGCCGGAGAAATTACGAGCCAACGTTACCGCAGCCGCTCTACAGACACAATCCAATCCAACGCAGGAAAGTGGGGGGTACCAGAGCAGGACGATGGGGATGTCGAGCTGCTGCGCGTCCGCAAGGACCCGGTCCAGCTGCTGCTCGCTGGTGACGGGCTCCAGCTCCACCCACACGGGCCCCTCCTCCTCCGCGACCCTCTCCCTGGCCGCGGCCGCCGCCGGAGCCGCGCGGCGAGGCCCCGGCAGCAGAGAGATCGCGGCCCGCCGGGAGGACGGTTTGGCGAGGAAGCCGAGACGAGATGGGGCCGGACCCGGACGGACTCCAGTTCGGCCGTGGGACAGCGCCGCTTCGCCGCCGGCGGCGGCTGCTGCGTGGGCTGGGGTGGCGGCCATTGCCGGCGTGGGAGCAAAAGAAACGTGGAGACCTCCGTTCGTTTTGACTTTTTACCTGTCGCTGCTAATGAAGAAAGCCGCACTTGTTTTCTGTTCTCCTCTTCGCCAACCTGTGTGCCACTGCGTGTGGGCCCAGTACTACCACAAAGAACAGGAAAACCTTGCACAGGCTTTCTCATCTGTGTCGGACCCTAATAAATTCAGGAAATGAATAACCAAAATTTTATTATTCAATATGCTAGTATAATTTAATATAAAATTCGGTAAAGGGTTCGGTAAAAATCATAATACTTGGGAAAATTTGAGAAAATTGCAACACATGTTCAAAACTAACTTCACAAATCCATTGTTTTCGTATAGTAGATTCGGACACGTGAGATGAAAATCAGTTTTTGGATATTTTGTGTAATCCAGAGTGCCTGTAACGTGTTGATATAACTAGCTATTATCTAATATAATTTTTCTTTTATCGCAAAAAAAAAAATATATTCGTATACACAAAAAATTGAACGGAATACATGGAGATCGGGAGGGAAGAAGAAGCTTTACGTACTGTTACAAGATTGGGAAAATGGCTGTAAGGTTTCTTCTACATGGTAAGAAATCCAATGGAACATGACTACAAGAGCAGTTTGGTTACAAATGAACTTGTGAAGAATGTTTGGGACCAGGACTGGGATATTTTTACAGATCAGATGGACCAAGTTTCAGTCTGATGTGTAAACGTTTTTTTTAAGGTCTGTATAACTTGAAGTGGTCCTAGGCATTGGGCCAAAATCGCTGCACTTCCAACCAGCCCAAAGGAGCAGGAACGCTTCTCTTGATCTCCAGGCTCTCCGCCGCCGCCAGGCCGTAGCGGCGCAGCCGACAGCTGCAGCGCACTGGATGCCCAGGCGCCTGGCCGGCGACGGCGAGCGGCTGGATGCCCGGGCCCAGCCGACTGCCCATTCCCTTTGTTTTCATGATATGAATAGAATGATGTTGGCGGCTGCTATATGTTGCTTCGAGTTTTAAGATTTGCAGATCTAGCTAAAGTTCAAAGAAGAACATATATGGATACAAAGGAAATCAAAATATAAGAAGCTGGCTGCACAAGCGAATTGTTGTAAGGAAAAAAAAAGACTTGCTAGTGTCCGGACGTCCGATCTAGACGCTAGCGTCCGGATGCTGTCCGTACAGGGAGCTAAGGAACGCCTAGCACGTCAGGCTCGCAAGAGAGCGCACTAATAGTCGTCCGACACTGCCTTGGGCGTCGCCCACGCCACCCCGAACGTCGTCCACGCCGTCGGCTGCTTCCCACGCGCATTCCATGTATAACACCCGATTTACTTTTGAAACATCCAGGTGCAACAGTTGCAGCATACAAAAGAAGACAGATGAAACATTTACGAAAACGACTGAAAAACATTTAAAAACCATTGCAAACATATGCAACATCCAGACAAAACACTTGTAAACATACGTATGAAACACCCGAAAACACTTAAAACATAAATATGCTTGCAACATGCATATATATGCAACATCTAAATCTACTTTTGCAACATCCAGACAAAAGACTTACAACATTCGTCTAGAACATATGAAACATACACTTGAAACATATTTGTATAGCCATTACAACATGTGCAACATCCCGATCTAATTTTACAACATCGATATACAACAATTGCAACATACCTCGAAAACATCTTGTCGGTGCGAAAAGTGACCAACTAGTAAATATTTATCGTTTTGTCGTACGTTGTGATCGGATGTGGCATAGCACTCAATGACACAAGGTTTATACTGGTTCAGGCAACATGCTCTACGTCCAGTTTGAGTCGGTTGATGACTTTATTCCTCGAGCCCATGTGCTCGAAGTTTCCTGTGGGGTTACAAACGAGAGGGAGTAAGATGGGGGGTATCAGAGGTCAGGTCGAACTTCGGACCAAAGGGCCAAGAGTGACGGGAGCTCCGACATGCGCTAAGTGTTTGAACGTATGCTTTGTTTGGCTTTAGAGTTCTAGAGCCAAGCAGAGAGGATCGGAGTGATCCATCTGTTGTTCGTTGGAATCGTCTTCCTTTTGGAGAGAGCGCATCCCTTTTTATAGATGAAGGGGATAGCTTTACAAGAGAGAGAGTGTGAGAGAAAGAGAGAGTGTGTGCTACCTAGTCTTGTTGGCCATGTTGTCGGGTACAGGATGGTTTGTCGACACCCATAATACTATTGATGCCCAGATGCATGTGGTAGGCTCCATCATGATCTTCTGGTATGGCTAATGTCGGCGCCTACCATACTATAGGACAAATGTCGGTGCCCATAACACTGTTCATGTTCTAACACGTCTGGAAGGTTGTATAGCACCCTTCTGACATGATCTGACAACATACTGTCCTACAGGTGTGCAGGGTATGGTTCTCGGCATTGCGTTTGACTGGAGAGCCCCGCCTTACTTGCTCCGCCTGATTCTTTGGGTCCTTACCGAGCAGGCGTCCCCGTTCGATCGTTTCCCAGTCAGCTTCGACCACGCCGGTCGGAGAGGAGCTGTAAGTAGAGGTTCGTTGTACTCGGTCGGAGAGGCGGGCCAGAGTTGAAAGAGAGTGTCACCCCATCCTTGGCCGGGCCTTCCGTTTCGGAGAGGTGGGCCGGAGTCAGAAAGCGAGCGCCGTTCCTCCTTGGCCGGGCCTTCTGGTTGGAGAGGCGGGCCGAAGTCGGAAGCGAGCGCCGTTCCTCCTTGGCCGGGCCTTTCGGTCGGAGAGGCGGGCCGTAGTCGGAAGCTAGCGCCGTTCCTCCTTGGCCAGGCCTTCCGGTCGGATACTGGATCACCCTTCTGGCCTATCATTAGGTTTTTTGGCTGGCCCAAGAGTTTGCGCGTCGTTCACAACGTCGTCTGACTGGGCCAAGCTTTTTGCTGTGAAGCAAGTCCATGAGGGACCCCGGGTTTATGAACCCGACAGGAGCTCCCGGTAGAATCGTCTGGGGGATTTTTGTTTTGACAAGGGTACGCGTGAGCGCACGCGCAGGTGTAGCCCCCGAGCCCCAGGCGATTCAGGTAGAATCGTCTAGGGGGGTTTTCGTTTTGCCAGCGAGGGAATTTTTTATTTTGACAGTGGGTGCGCGCGAGCGCACCCGCGGGTGTAGCCCTCGAGCATACGCTCGACTGATGAGTCGATTGGAGGCTGAATATCTTAGTACTCTTTTCTAGGGCCGCAGACTCCTGTGTTTCCACCATTCGAGGTTTTTGCCCATGTGTGTCTCGCCTGTGACCTACGCGGTCAGTTGATTTCCGAGTCGATGTCGGGCGACCTGAGCCCCTGAGCCCCGTTGGGCACGGTAGGGGTTGGTCTAGTTTCATGTGTTACCCCATCCGTGGTTTCCGCAACTGGAGAGGTTGAGCTAACATCATTTGCCTCAATGGCTCGAGTGACACGCTCGGTGAGCTCGCTAACGGGCACGTTCGAGTGGAATTCGGGTCCATCGTTCATGACAGGGTCGGCATAGCCCTCATGTGGCATTCCACTGCTCCTTAACCCATGGCCCGACAGATGCCTGGGTCATTCCAGAGACCAACTCAGGTGGCCCGCTGGCCTTCCCTCGATGGAAATTCTATGGGCATGGCTCGAGGTTAGGATCGAACAAGAAGGTTGAGATGACCCTGTCTGCTTCTGAGCAGATTGGGCAAGGACCGCTAGGGCTCATCTACATTTTCTCGCCTTGCTCTATTTGATACGAGGCGGCCTCGAGCCCTTTGAGGGTCGGCCTTCGAACCCCGGTCGGTCGTTGCTCATGTTGAATGAGGCAACTGCCGCTTCGTGATGCAACACGGAGCGTTGTGATGCATCAATTGCATATGCGATGCTTCGGATGTATGGGATGAATGAATGACTATATGAATGAATGTGTGAATGCGTGTATGAGAATGGATGAATGAATGATCATGTATCAGAAAAAATAAAGTAAAAGGGATTGGTAGAGTTACCTTGATGACTCGAGTGACAGGTTTGAGGAGTTTTTATCGGATATGTCCGAATGGGGTTCGTGTTCGTCGTTCGTGACAGAGTTGGCATGGCCCACATGGGGCGTCCCTCTGCTCCTTACCCATCTCTCGGCATTCGCCTGAGCTGTTACGGATATGTGTGGACTATAGGCCACTTAATTCTGTAACCATAAAGAATAAGTATCCTTTGCCTCGTATTGATATTTTGTTTGATCAATTGGCAAGAGTAAAGGTATTCTCTAAGATTGATTTGAGATCAGGCTACCACCAGATTAAGATCAGGCCAGAGGATATACTAAGACAACTTTCTCCACTAGTTACGACTTGTATGAGTATTTGGTCATGTCTTTTGGACTGACAAATGCTCCCGCCTATTTCATATAGTTGATGAATTCAATGTTCATGCCCGAGCTTGACAAGTTCACGGTTGTGTTTATCGATGATATCCTGATTTACTCTGAGAATGAGGCAGATCATGCAGAGCATCTGAGAGTTGTCTTATCTAGGCTGAGAGAGCATCAATTGTATGCAAAGTTTAGCAAGTGTGAATTATAGATGAAGAAAGTACCTTTCTTGGGTCATATATTATCTAAAGATGAAATCTCTGTAGACCCATCTAAAGTACAAGAGGTAATGGATTGGAAGGCCCTGACTTCAGTTCATGAAGTTCAGAGTTTTCTAGGGCTAGCAGGCTATTATCGTCGTTTCATTCCTGATTTTTCCAAAATAGCTAAGCCCATGACTAGATTACTTTAGAAGGATGAAAAGTTTAATTGGACTCTAGAGTGTGAGGCTGCTTTTCACACTCTACGAACCTTGCTAACCACTGCTCCTGTTCTAGCACAACCCAACATTGAAAAGCCTTTCGATGTGTTCTGTGATGCATCAGGTACATGTTTAGGGTGTGTGCTTATGCAATAAGGTCGAGTTATTGCCTATGCTTCTCGAAAGTTGAGGAAGCATGAAGTCAACTACCCTACACATGATTTAGAGCTCGCAACAGTTGTTCATGCGTTGAAGATATGGAGACATTATTTGTTGGAGAATGTATGTCACATATACATTGATCACAAAAGTCTCAAATACATCTTCACTCAACCAGAGCTGAACATAAAATAGCATAGATGGTTAGAGCTGATTAAGGACTATAATTTGAAAGTGAGCTATCATCTGGGAAAAGACAATGTTGTAGCAGATGTACTTAGTCAGAAATCTCATTGTAATGCCTTAGAAGCCTTGTTGGAAGATGGGTTTAATCTATTGCATCCTATTGTGCTACACAACATCACTGTCAGTTGTTCACTTAAGAGCAAAATCATAGAACTACAGAAGACAGATGTAGGTGTATTTCACATAAAGAGAAAGATGAAGGAACAGGAAACCAAGCATTTCAGGTTGGATGAAAGAGGTGTGCTATGGTTCAAAAACCGACTAGTGGTACCGAAAGACCGCGAACTTAGAAATCAAATCCTAGATGAAGCTCATTCATCCAAGTTGTCCATCCATCTGGGTAGTAGCAAAATGTATCAAGATTTAAAAACCCGTTTTTGGTGGACCAAGATGAAGAAAGTGATCGCCGCCTATGTCACTAGGTGTGATAATTGGAGTAGAGTCAAAGCTGATCATTTGAAGCCTGCCGGATTGCTCCAACCTTTATCTATTCTAGGATGGAAGTGGGAGGAGATCAGCATAGATTTTATTGTTGAACTTCCAACTACTTAGAAAGGTTTCGACTCGATATGGGGGGATTGTAGACCGTTTGACTAAATCTGCACATTTCATCCTAGTCAAGACCAACTATCGACCTTATGATTATGCAACATTGTATATCGCGCATATAGTGCGGCTACATGTAATACCAAGAACCATTGTGTCAAATTGAGGATCCCAATTCACTACCCGGATTTGGGAGCACTTGCACAAGCAGTTAGGTACCAACCTAGTTCGAAGCTCAGCATATCACCCTCAGACCTCTAGACAGATTGAGCGAGTAAATCAAATCTTAGAAGACATGCTGAGAGCATGTGTGATCTCTTCCAAGGGTTCATGGGAAAAGTGGCTACCTTTAGTCGAGTTTTTCTACAACAACAGTTATCAAGAGAGCATCAAGATGGCTCCTTTTGAGGCTTTGTACGGTCGAAAATGTAGAACTCCTTTGAATTGGGTTGAGCCCGAAGAAAGGAGATACTATGACATTGATTTTGTCACGGAAGCTGAAGAACAAGTACGTATTATCCAACAGCATATGAAAGCCACTCAGTCTGGGCTAAAGAGCTATGCCGATAAGAGAAGAAGGCTATCGAATTTGAGGTTGGTGACTATGTATACCTCAAGGCATCACTCATGAAAAAGGTGCGACGGTTTGGTGTGAAAAGGAAATTAGCACCCAGATATGTAGGCCCGTACAAGATCATCGAGCGAAGTGGAAGAGTGGCCTACAAGCTACAGTTATCTCTAGAAATGCGAGCCATATTCAATGTCTTTCATGTTTCTCAACTTAAAAAGTGCCTTCACATACCTGATGAAGCCATTGAACCCACCAATATTAAGCTCCAATCAGATTTGACTTATGAAGAGAAACCGATCCAAGTTTTGGTAGAAATGGAAAGAATCACCCAGAGCAAGGTCATCAAGTTCAACAAAGTGGTGTGGAATAATCACGGTGAACAAGATGCCATGTGGGAATGGGAGGATTATTTACGTGGGGTTTATCCCACCTTTTATGAAAAATGGTAGGTCTTTTAAATCTTGGGACGAGATTTCTATAAGGGAAGGGCTCTAACACCCTAGTATTAAGCATTGCATTTGGCACTTGCATTTCATGAGCACAAGCATCATCCAAGCATTCATGAGCATGAGCATATGGAATTTCATCTTATTCTTTACATATTATCACATGTGATGTTGATTATATGCATGCATATGCTTGTGATCATGTGTGATCAATGAAAGAGAAGGTTGTGGGGTCACAAAAACACCTTAGACATATCTAGGATGGTAAATGGAACAATGTTTGTATTCATGACATGGGCCAATTTTGCTTGTAAGTCCTAGTTTACTCAAAATGTCATTTTTCATGATGCTAGTTTGACCAAAGTTAAATAGTAGCTTAGAGTATTTGCATGGCAGTACACCCTTAATAAAAGTTGTAGCTTTTCTTATGGGTAACAAACTTTATTTAAGGGTCATGAGCTAATTCAGTGCCTAACATAGTCAAAAATAGTTCCAAAGTAGCAATCAAATGCTGTTTAGGGACATAAATTTTGCTGAGTCTAAAGCTGGTTTTCCGTTTCAAAGTAGCTTACTTTGGAGCATTGTAGTTTCAAAACCATGGCAAATTAGAGGAAGCTTTCTAAATCAAAGTTGGAGAGTACATGTAGCTCTACATTTCCTATTAAGGTGTTTTTCACCAACTCGAGCTCGTTTGGGAGTTACATGTGCTTGAAGTTGCTCCGTCAGTCGGCCATCGCCGGCCTGAAACCGAGCAGCAGTGGCTGACTGGTGCCAGGCCTGAAACCTGCGCTCGCTCATTCTCACTCTCTCGCTCTGCTCTCTCCCTCTCGCTAGCTCACCGAGCGGAGCCGTGCTCACAATCGCCGCCATACACCTCCACTGCACTCGCGCGCCACCACCGTCGCACCTCCATCCAATCCATCACGTGCATAGCTTCGCCGTGAGCCACTCCACCTTCCCGAGTGGCCATGCTCCTCCGAGCTCTCTCGTTTTCTCTCTTCTCGCGTTAGGGATAGCCTAGGACTAGGTCTAGCTCACGCCGCTGGCTTTTAGCCAATACCGACACATCGGCGCTGGAACGTGGCCTCTCACCGCCGTGCTCTCACCATTGTGATGCCATGCACACAGCCGGACCTCACTACTGCTCCACCATGGCTCTATCCTAACCCTAGATCTCCGCTAGGTCACCACGAAGCTATAGCCGTGCTCGCCTGAGCACGCCATGGCCGGGGTGGCCGAAGCATGGCCGTGTGCCTCCATCGAGCCGCCATTAGTGCCACTGACATAGCCAACCACTGTTAGAGGTCTGATGACCTACCTCATTCGATGCGGGATGTTGAGGGGAACACGACGGTGGTGACCGTACCGCTGGAGACCTCGCCGTCGATGAGCTACGGCTAGTCAAAGCGTCGCCCTACTTTTGTGTGTATGACATGTGGGGTCATGTTGACCATGGGCCCCTATTATTAGCGCCTCCGGGTGCACTAGACCGGGTGCACCTAGATGCGGGCCTGATTTGAAATTTGATTTTTCTTTTTTTGTTTTTCTAGATTTTGTAGCAAACTTGCAAAAATCATATCTGGAGTTAGGAGTGTCCAAATAGGGTGATCCAAATTTTATTGGATTCTTCATGAAGTGTACTATTTGATAAAAATATAAAACCTACTGTTTGGGATATTTTTCTAGGGGAATTAAATAGAGCTATATAAGTGCTTTTAAATTTGTTTCTATCTTATAAAATGCATATCTTGAGCCAAGGAAGTGCAAAAATTGTGATTCCAATTTTTCTAGTCTTGTGTTGACATTCTATAGATAGGAAAAATGCTAAACCTACAGAAGACATAATTGAAATATGATCTTTCTATTTAACCTTGATTATTTGATAGTTTCTAGTGAAAATAAATGGGGTAAAAATATATAACATATGATCATGAAAACTTTTTACACAGTGTTCTTATGATAGGATGATTGTAAGAAAAATATGAAATCTATTGTTTAACACTTTTCACTAGGCTAAACTATTTTTGCTTTAATAAGCCTATGTAAATTGTCATTTTTGTAGAGGTTGCTAGACTTATCCAAATGGCATGAAATTTGTACAATAGACTACTAGGGTCATATGTAAGGTACTGTAATTTTATTAGAATTTATTGAGCAATTGAAATATTTATCCTTTAAATCACCTTATTATATAAGGATATTAATAATTGCACATAAGTAAATTATTTGGGCTTAACCATGATGTTTTCTATGGTGCTGGTGATGCATGTGATTTGTTGAGATGAATAGTTGTGCTTAGAAGTAATTAGTTATAGGCAGCTAGTTAATTATTGCTTTATAATTCAACTAAATGGCTGCATGAGTAGTTTCTGTTGTGTTAACAAATTCATGATGATAATGACCTCTTATGTGAAACTTGGTAATAACAAAGTTATAGATAACTTGCTCATCTAGCTTGTCCTAAAATTTCATAGTCATAGGCCTAATGGTTTAAGAGTTATAGTTGTTAGAAGTCTGCTATCAGATTTACTTGTCCTCTGGACAGATTTGAAAGATTGAATTATTTGACCTATATAGATACTGAATCACCTAAAGAGGATTAAAGGAAAGTTGTAGGCAATTTTATAAGCTTTTCAGAAAGTCCAAGATCATATTATGTGGGTGTATAAAACCCTAGTTATGATCAAAACAAGTAGCTGCTATTTTGTATTCCAGAAAATGCTTTAAATGGATGTTTGTTTAGTTACTAGAGAGGAGATATGCGCCTACCTAGTAAAAGAAAGTTAATTTTGTTATCACTTTAATAACTTGCTTCCATGGACATTTAGGAAATATGCATTTCATCATATCATATCATCCATGTCATTATTTATGTATCCTTGATATCTTATTTCAAGATCATGCATATAGGCTTGCCCGAAGGAGTAACCCTACTAGAATTCGAAGAAGAGGCGGAGGACAATCAAGGGACACCCCAACCCGCAGCTCTCGAAGGAGAGGAGCTAGCTATTGATGAACTTCTAGAGTGCCCTGATCACCGACCCACCTCTTTCCTGAAAGACAAGTTCCGGAGCATTTTAAGCCTCCTATGTTTTATAAAATATCACTTGAGTCCTTTATGTTTGATGCATTAGGTTATAAGAGTTGATTTGGAAATACTTGATGCATAGAACTACCTTGTCCAAACATATACTTTAAACCCATTATAGGTCCAGGATCAAATATATGCCTAGCCATACTTAGACCGGTAGAAGTCGGGTGATTTCCTGTCACCTGTGAGATATAGGTGGATACTGGAGCACGGTTGGCTATATTTGCTATCGTGGAAAAGAACCATGCGATAATGTAACTAGAGGCTGGACGGAGTCTATGTGTAGGTTGACTCATATAATTTCGTCTGTGCCGATTAAGGACCGCATCGTTGGAGGCCCTCTTGTCATTTTGAACGTATGACTCTCACTTAGCTGGCCGGATAACTTGTTTCGACCGCGAAGCTGAGTAGCTCAACTCAGGCCGGGTCTCGTTCTGTCAAAGTGCGCACTCGGGATGGTAGTAAGGATGTGCGAGGAGCCAGATGTGAGCCCAAGGGCAGGGTAGTCTTGATCGTCCTGGTAGCTGGTTGTCCCTAGTTGTGCGGTGCTGATCGAACCCGCGAAATGTGGACCTGAGTTATACCAAAGGTGACCTAAGGCTACCGTGACTGGTAGACCTGGATTTATGTTAGGAATAACTACCCAGCTGGTTATAATCGATTCGAATCGCCGTCTCTCCCGGATAGTGAGAAACTTGACGGAGCTTCTTCATCGTAGTAATTGGATTATGAAATATGATGGTTATGCTGAACATGGAATTATTATACCGGCTATGGTTACTATTGTTATGCTACTAAATGATATACCACATGTTTGTCACATGTTAGTTGCTAATCTAGAGATGAATAGCTATAATTAACTTGGTGACCGAATTATAAAATGTATAGCTGAATTAGTGGCTTTTTATGCAAAATGTTGTTAAGTTAGCTCCACCTATAAAGCCTTGCATGATCCTTGGAGTCACTTTATTTTTGGTTTATGATGGGTAAGTCTAGCTGAGTACCTTCTTGTACTCAGGGTTTATTTCCCACTTGCTGCATATAACACAATATATCATGGATATTGTAAGAACTGCTTCTGTCCCGTCGTGGACGAGGAGTAGGCCCCGGGCAGGGCACTTCTATTTATATATCTAATCTATGATGCTTTTATGGGTTGTGATCACAGACTGACAAGTATTTGAACAATGGTGTGAGATGTTGGTTTAAAAACTACTTTGCTTCCGCTACTACTTTATTTGAACTTGGTTTGTAATAACTTTAATCGCACTCTGATGTATGGTAATATATTTGTGAACTCTATGTAACATATGGTATGTATGTTGAATCATGTACGATCTTGGTTGTATGTTGGTGATGAATCGAGACCCTTCGAGGTACTCGATGGACTACCGAGTTTATATAGGCACAAGTATAATAGTGTGATCGCTTACGGACTGTCATTGTACTTGTGCTCTTATAAATTGAACGGTTCTGTTACACCACTGGACTAGTAGTAGTCTAAGTTCTAATAAAGTCTAAACAATCTACAACAGTAGGAGTAATACACAGAGCCACCAGGGCCAGGTGTCCTTAAAACACAACCAGACTAAAAACTACTCCCTCCGTCTCAAAAGAATGTAATTATCACTTTTCGAGAAATCAATCAATTTAAACTTTGACCAAAATTATATAAAAAATACTAACATTTCTAATACAAAATTAGTATCATTAGATTAGTTATAGAATATGTTTTCATAATAAATTTATTTAGAGACATAAATATTAATACTATGGGCTATAAACTTGATCAAATTTAAACTATTTTAATCGATACAGATTTTATAATTACATTCTTTCGTGGACTGACGGAGAGAGTGAATTTGCTTGCTTGCTGGGAACGAACCTACTACACATGCATGCAGCAGCGTACGTACGGTCAGTGGTACAGTTGGTAGCTAGTAGTACTGGGTGTAGCTACTTTTGCATCCATCGGTTGCACTGTTCATTTCCGGTAGAGCAGTGACGATGCAAACAGCCAATGTTTTCACGAGACATGCGTGACCACGTACGAATGATCGATCGAGGATACGTACATCCCAAATAATCACCCATACGCACATGCATATCCATGTGATGTGATGCATGCACGGTGGTACATGGTACAGGTCAGTGGCGGAGGGAGGGGGGGCCCTGACGTGCTGCTAGTCTCTGTATGCTGTTAATTAGGCTCCTCCCATTCATTCCAGACGTGTGTATACTTTGTACAAGTGTATTTGAGGTTCAATAAGAAGCAGCCCATTTACACGAACATGTAATTGATGCCGCTCCCTTCATCGATTGAATATGAAGCGTCGGGCCTTCCTAACTTCCTTCATTTCTTGCGTGTCCAACTGTCCATCTTCTCTTCTGCTTGACTGCTTCACCGGTTGGCGGACATCGTCACGACGGTACGGTTGGAGTGGGAGGCCGAACGTGAGACGACACGCCATGTCGCCACCGCTGCCCTAAATTGATGCCAATGGGCGCCGGCTGCTGACCTGCCGTCCAAATTGCCTTCTGTAGGTTTCCGTCAGGCCGTCAGGCCACTAGATCGAAGCAACAGGTAATCAGCAATCCATAATCATGCAGTGTTATACTTTTATCTAGTAATTAACGGTCACTATTATTCTTTTATCGAATTGCCTATGATCTCATTGGTAGTCGTAGAGTTAAATTTAAGATAATAGATGTGCAATTTTCTTTTGGTTAATATTTATGAAATATATATTACTATTATATATGTGACTAACACTTGGTATGATTTATTAGTTCTAGTCATGTACATGACCCCCCTATACTCAATTCCTGGCTCCGCCCCTGGTACAGGTGGTACTTTACCACCTGTTCCCTAGGTAGTAGCACGCATGTACACGTACATACTATGCCTCCGAGTTAATTAACCGACTGGCACGTACAACTCATGCATGCAGGAATTTGGTAAATGAACTCTCTGTTTGATTTTTTTGGCAAAAAGAAAGAAAAAAACTCCGTCCCAACTCATAACTTTCTACACTCGACAATACCACAAAATAAAAAGTTGCTAAATCTTCCATCCCACTATAGCTCATAACTTTCTACACTTGATAGAAACTCCGTATCCACGTTTCGCCCATGGTCTGCTCCCGTTGTGCCCTCATTCCGCGTTGATTTTGGTGAGTCATGGTGTTCCGATCCATACCCTACTGCTGCGTTCCGAGTTCTACCGTTGTAGCCCTTGACGCTTTGTTTGGATGTATGTGTATCAAATTCAATCCACATATGTTGGAGTGGAATAGAATGAAATTTAGTTTAATTCCACTCCAATCCACTTCATCGCATATGGATTGAGACGAATACATGCGCATCCAAACAAGGCCTGAAGGTACGCATCACTTTCTATCAATCCTTTCATCGCTAGGCCGAAATAAAAAAGGCAGGAATTTTTTAGTAAACTCGAGGATGAATTAATTGTGTTAACCTAGTTGAATGTTAGCAAAGTTCTAGTGAGTGGAACCAATCAAAATCGTTGGCTGGGCATGGAGGGGCAGCGACGCCTGTTGGCAAGGCAAGGAGGGCGGTTGACGGTGCCTGATCGTGCGAGTTAGAGCGATAGGGACGTCGTGCGGACATGGAATTGCCACACCAAACAATATGCGGGCCTTTTCTTGTTTAGGAAGTTCATATAGGAAACTATCGGAGGGAGATAAAATGAGGTTGTTATTTATTTTGTTAACCTGCTAAAGTCATTGGTTCAGCGGATAAATTATACTAAGTTCTTGGAGATGCTCCAAGGGTTTATTTGGATCACTTGAACTAGTTGTTAGTCCAACTAAAGTTTAGGTGACTCAATAAGTTCAAACGAGTAAAGTTTAGTCCAGTGCTACTTGGATACATGGACTACTGAGAGAGGCTAACAACATATTTCGATGGTAATGTTTAACATCAAAGAATGGTAAAATTTGCTTATATACATAGTTTAGTCCACCCGTTTAGATGGTATATGAGTAAATTTAGCCACCTAAAATTTTGGTCCAATGATCTAAACATGCCCTAAACTCCGTGTCTCGTAAATACTCTTCTGATGAACTATTCGTGATTCATCGGATTAATTACTAGCTCGTCCATGGTAAAGAAAAACATCAAAAGTACGATGGGAATCCGATCCATGCATGGACAAGGAGGGCAGGCCGAATAGGGAGTGTACTACATGAGTTTGCAGGAGACACACTGGCAGGCGCTATAGTCCATCCATAGCCCCATCACGGTTCAGATCAAACGCGTCTTAAAATTACTGCCATCTGTACTGGTGCTCCCTCCGTTGCAAAATTCCACGGCCGCTGAGGTTTTCACGCACGGATGTAACTGGGTAATAAAGCGCGGAGGGTAAGAGTTTTTGTTACAAATATATTTTTTCTTCTTAAAAAAAATGAAAGTCCTAATATAATCTCGCATAGATGCAAACTATTCCTCCGTCCATGATTAAATCGACTTCTAGGAAGTTTAGAACAAATTAGTACTCCCTCGGTTTTGTTTACATGTCTTCCTATAAGTTAAATATTTCTATCTTTGATCATCAATTTTAAAAAAATATGTATACATTAAGAACATAAGATTTATATTTTTAAATTACTATAAAAAATACTTTGATAATACATAATTCACATGTTGTGAAACTATATAGTTTTTTTATAATTGATGGTCAAACGTAGAAACGTTTGACTTATGACATATCTAATATGACATGTAAAAAAATAGAGAAAGTACTACATAGGCCTCTTATGTTCAGCACTAGCTAATTGTTAATAAAAACTTTACTACTCCACTCAACAACCCCACTAGTTTGCTCTAAAAGTTAATGCGGGTGCGGCTTCCAAAAGTATGACGATAATTGCTGGTTGCTTTAATGAAAAATAAATAGGTAAGTTATAGAAGTGGATTTAATTTGGAATAAATTTTCAATCTAGGAATTGATTTAATCATGAAAAAGAGAGAGATGATGAGATTAGGCCCCGTTAGGCAGGGTTCCTTAGGATTCCTTCTCAAGTGCTCGTCTAGAGAAGCCAAATTAAACACTTGAGGAGGAGCCACTTTTTGCGATTCTGACTCCTCTACTATTCATTGTGATATAGCTCATCCGACTTCTCCTAGAAGCTACTAATGGAGCCATGCCAAACAGACTCTTAGTGTACATCACCAAACCACCACCTACCTACCAAATAATCCTGTATTATACATGCTGTTCTGAAATTTAATTTCAATGTGTTGAAAAGTAATAACAATGTTGTTTCTCTGAAGTAGAGTGTGCCACAAAAGAAAAAACAATGTTGTTTTCAGAGAGGACTGAGAGATGGAGGTAGGCCATACCAGTACTCTTTTGAAAAGCCAGTAGGAGTGAGTGAGAGAATAAAGCAAGCGAGGCTCTGATTGACTGAGTAGTTTGAGGACGGGAGGGCCGTCGACGCATCAGCGAAGACCCTGTTTTTCTATTTGGCATGGCAAAAGACTAGGCTCTAAACTTTTGCTGCTAAATTTTAGTCTTGCTTGAGGTGTTTAGATTCATGGTAAAAGTTTAGTCTAAAAGTGTAAAATAAGGTGTCCTTCATTTCTTGCCTGTCCAACTGTCCGTCTTCTCTTCTGCTTGACTGCTTCACCGGTTGGCGGACATCGCCACGACGGTACGGTTGGAGTGGGAGGCCGAACGTGAGACGACACGCCATGTCTCCACCGCTGCCCTAAATTGATGCTGCTGGGCGCCGGCTGCTGACCTGCCGTCCAAATTGCGTTCTGTAGGTTTTCGTCAGGCGGTCCGGCCACCAGAATCACCAGGTAATCCGCAATCCATAATCATACAGTGTTATACTTTTATCTAGTAATTAACCGTCACTATTATTCTTTTATCGAATTGCCTATGATCTCATTGGTAGTCATAGAGTTAAATTTAAGATAATAGACGTGCAATTTTTTTTGGTTAATATTTGTGAAATATATATTACTATTATATATGTGACTAAAACTTGGTATGATTTATTAGTTCTAGTCTTGTACATGACTCCCTATACTCAATTCCTGGCTCCGCCCCTGGTACAGGTGGTACTTTACCGCCTGTTCCCTAGGTAGCACGCATGTACACGTACATACTATGCCTCCGAGTTAATTAACCGACTGGCACGTACAACTCATGCATGCAGGAATTTGGTAAATGAACTCTCTGTTTGAATTTTTTGGCAAAAAGAAAGAAAAAAACTCCCTCCCAACTCATAACTTTCTACACTCGACAACACCACAAAATAAAAAGTTGCTAAATCTTCCGTCCCATTATAGCTCATAAATTTCTACACTTGAAAGAAACTTCGTATCCACGTTTCGCCCATGGTCCGCTCCGGTGTTCCGATCCATACCCTACCGCTATGTTCGGACTTCTACCGTCTTAGCCCTTAACGTTTTGTTTGGATGCATGTGTATCCACTTCAATCCACATGTGTTGCAGTGCAATAGAATGAAATTTAGTTTAATTTCACTCAAATCCACTTTAACGCATGTGGATTGAGACGATTACATGCGCATCTAAAAAGGCCTGAAGGTACGCACTTTCTATCGATCCTTTCATCGCTAGGCCGAAATAAAAAAGGCAGGAATTTTTTAGTAAACTCGAGGATGAATTAATTGTGTTAACCTAGTTGAATGTTAGCAAAGTTCTAGTGAGCGGAACCAATCAAAATCGTTGGCTGGGCATGGAGGGGCAGCGACGCCTGTTGGCTAGGCAAGGAGGGGCGGTTGACGGTGCCTGATCGTGCGAGTCAGAGCGATAGGGACGTCGTGCGGACATGGAATTGCCACACCAAACAATATGCGGGCCTTTTTTTTGTTTAGGAAGTTCATATAGGAAACTATCGGAGGGAGATAAGATGAGGTTGTTATTTATTTTGTTAACTTGCTAAAGTCATTGGTTCAGCGAATGAATTATACTAAGTTCTTGGAGATGCTCCAAGGGTTTGTTTGGATCACTTGAACAAGTTGTTAGTCCAACTAAAGTTTAGGTGACTTAATAAGTTCAAACGAGTAAAGTTTAGTCCAGTGCTACTTGGATACATGGACTACCGAGAGAGGCTAACAACATATTTTGATGGTAATGTTTAACATCAAAGAATGGTAAAATTTGCTTATATACATAGTTTAGTCCACCCGTTTAGATGGTATATGACTAAATTTAGCCACCTAAAATTTTGGTCTAGTGATCTAAACATGCCCTAAACTCCGTGTCTCGTAAATACTCTTCTGATGAACTATTCGTGATTCATCGGATTAATTACTAGCTCGTCCACGGTAAAGAAAAACATCAAAAGTACGATGGGAATCCGATCCATCCATGGACAAGGAGGGCAGGCCGAATATAGGAGTGTACTACATGAGTTTGCAGGAGAGACACTGGCAGGCGCTATAGTCCATCCATAGCCCCATCACGGTTCAGATCAAACGCGTCCTAAAATTACTGCCATCTGTACTGCTGCTCCCTCCGTTGCAAAATTCCACGGCCGCTGAGGTTTTCACGCACGGATGTAACTGGGTAATAAAGCGCGGAGGGTAAGAGTTTTTGTTAAAAAAATATTTTTTTTTCTTCTTGAAAAAATGAAAGTCCTAATATAGGTCCTGTTTTGAAAAAATTCTGTTTCTGAAAACCAAGCTAAAAAAAGATTAAAAACCTGAACAATATAATCTCGCATAGATGCAAACTATTCCTCCATCCATGATTAAATCGACTTCTAGGAAGTTTAGAATAAATTAGTACTCCCTCGGTTTTCTTTACATGTCTTCCTATAAGTTAAACATTTGTATCTTTGATCATCAATTTTAAAAAATATGTATAGATTAAGAACATAAGATTTATATTTTTAAATTACTATAAAAAATACTTTCATAATAAATAATTCACATGTTGTGAAACTATATATATATATTTTTAATAATTGATGGTCAGACGTAGAAACCCGTTTGACTTATAACATATCTAATATGACATGTAAAAAAATAGAGGAAGTACTACATAGGCCTCTTATGTTCAGCACTAGCTAATTGTTAATAAAAACTTTACTACTCCACTCAACAGTTTGCTCTAGAAGTTAATGCGGGTGCGGCTTCCAAAAGTATGACGATAATTGCTGGTTGCTTTAATGAAAAATAAATAGGTCAAGCTATAGAAGTGGATTTAATTTGGAACAAATTTTCAATCTAGGAATTGATTTAATCATGAAAAAGAGAGAGATGAGATTAGGTCCCGTTAGGCAGAGTTCCTTAGGATTCCTTCTCAAGTGCTCGTCTAGAGAAGCCAAATTAAACACTTGAGGAGGAGCCACCTTTTGCGATTCTGACTCCTCTACTATTCATTGTGATATAGCTCATCTGACTTCTCCTAGAAGCTACTAACGGAGCCGTGCCAAACAGACTCTTAGTGTACATCACCAAACCACCACCTACCTACCAAATAATCCTGTATTATACACGCTGTTCTGAAATTTAATTTCAATGTGTTGGAAAGTAATAACAATGTTGTTTCTCTGAAGTAATGCCACAAAAGAAAAAACAATGTTGTTTCTCTGAAGTAGAGGCCATGTACTCTTTTGAAAAGCCAGTAGGAAAAGAAAAAACAATGTTGCTTTTTAGAGAGGACTGAGAGATGGAGGTAGGCCTACCAGTACTCTTTTGAAAAGCCAGTAGGAGTGAGTGAGAGAATAAAGCAAGCGAGGCTCTGATTGGCTGAGTAGTTTGAGGAGGGGAGGGCCGTCGACGCATCAGCGAAGACCCTGTTTTTCTATTTGGCATGGCAAAAGATTAGGCTCTAAACTTTTGCTGCTAAATTTTAGTCTTGCTTGAGGTGTTTAGATTTATGGCAAAAGTTTAGGCTAAAAGTGTAAAATAAGGTGTCCTTCACATCTTGCCTGTCCAACAGTCCGTCTTCTCTTCTGCTTGACTGCTTCACCGGTTGGCGAACATCGCCACGACGGTACGGTTGGAGTGGGAGGCCGAACGTGAGGCGACACGCCATGTCACCACCGCAGCCCTAAATTGACGCCGCTGGGTGCCAGCTGCTGACCTGCTGTCCAAATTGCCTTGTGTAGGTTTCAGTCAGGCGGTCAGGCCACCAGAAGCAGCAGGTAATCCGCAATCCATAATCATGCAGTGTTATACTTTTATCTAGTAATTAACTGTCACTATTATTCTTTTATTGAATTGCCTATGATCTCATTGGTAGCCGTAGAGTTAAATTTAAGATAATAGATGTGCAATTTTCTTTTGGTTAATATTTGTAAAATATATATTACTATTATATATGTGACTAAAACTTAGTATGGTTGATTAGTTCTAGTCTTGTACATGACCCCAATACTCAATTCCTGGCTGCATGTACCCATACTATCGTTGGCGGACAGTAGTGGCACTGATGTCGTGACAGGTGGTACCTAGTACCACCTGTTCCCTAGGTAGCCCAAAACAATGACATGTACACGTCCATCCAGCCTCTATGCCTCCGAGTTAATTAACCAACTGGCACGTACAACTCATGCATGCAGGAATTTGGTAAATGAACTCTCTGTTTGAAATGTTATTTTGATCGCTTCAAAAGAGAAAAAAACCCTCCCAACTCATAATATTTTTTGTTACACAATCGACGCTATTTACACTCGCGTTTAACACCACTGTAAGTCGTTGTAAAAAGTTGCTAAATCTTCCGTCCTAGACTATAGCTCATAACTTTCTGCATGCTTGATAGAAACTCTGTTTGAATTTTTCTCCTCCCAACTCATAACTTTCTACACTCGACAACATCCACGCTAAATCTTCCGCCCATGGTCCTTTCTACCTTGAAAGTGTTCCGATCCATACCCATGGTACCGTGTTCCGATCCATCGGACCGCTACTCGGTTCTACCGTCGTAGCCCTTGACGTCTTGTTTGGATACATGTGTATCCACTTTAATTCACATATGTTGGAGTGGAATAGAATGAAATTTAGTTTAATTCCACTTTAATCCACTTCAACGCATGTGGATTGAGACGAATACATGCGCATCCAAACAGGCCTGAAGGTACGCACTTTCTATCGATCCTTTCATCGCTAGGCCGAAATAAAAAAGGCAGGAAATTTTTAGTAAACTCGAAGATGAATTAATTGTGTTAACCTGACAGTAGATGAAGTATGCCCACTTAGTTCTCGAGCCTGACAGTAGATGACGTAGTCATGTGGTGTCAGGGTCCAAAGTAGAAGAATAGTAGAAGACCAGCCAAGTAGGCAGCCAATCCCCAGGCGTAGCCCCGAAATGAGAAAAAACACATTCACCACAAGGTGAAGTGTGCCCACTTAGTACCCGAGCATAACAGTAGGTGACGTGGTCACATGGTGCCAGGGTCAGAAACAACAGTCAACTGAAGAAAAATCCCAAATGCGGTGAGGAACCGAGACGTAATGCTGACGTAGTCCCCGAGCCACAAGAGGAAATCTTAGAGAAAACAAAATCGCGGAGAAAATACCGGAGTAATGGCCGTACAGTAGTAATTACCGAGCCGTAACGGTTAGCGGAGAAGTCGACAAATATTCGACGAGCCATAACAAATTACGGAGATAAATCGGCGATACGGGCCGTGGTTACGCGAAAGCCCAGGTAACAGCCCACTTTGTTGTTGCGGAGAATTCGGACGCAAATCATGGGAATGGTTTCCAAAAACCCTCGAATGCGAAAAGGTAGGGGAGTGCTTTATAACTGCGTCGCCGCATCCAACGCTCCCACCTTTGCCACTTTGCCATTTCATCTTCTTCCTTAGCCCTCGCATTTCCAGATTCACATCCACACGTGCTTCCACCGCCAGTCCCCATCCGAATCTAAAAGATGGCGTCAAAGAGGAGAGTTGTGAACCCAAAGAAGGCGAGCCCAAAGAAGGCGAGTGCCAGAGCCAGCCATGACGAAGAGTGGGTGCCATCGCGCATGGGAGAGGCGAAGCTCAATAGATTGGTGGAGGCGGGCGTTCTTCCCAACCGCGTCACCGCCGGATGGCGACCGGCCCTCGGTGAGCCTTTCCCAATGCCTCATATCGATGAAGCTGTAGTATTTGAGGGCTACTTTTGGCACAGATTAGGTTTTCCTGTTTACCCGTTCTTGAGGGATTTGTTAGAGTTCTAGAGAGTCAGTCTGTGCAACCTTCACCCGAACACCATATTGCACATATCTATCTTCATCCATTTTTTGAGGCGTATGTCAGAATCCTTCCCCACTTCAACCTCTTTCGCCACCTGTTCTGGCTGAAGAAGAGAGGCGACGGTGGTTCTAAGGTGGTCGGCGGAGTGTATCTTCAGCTACGCGATGGAATAGCGGGCGAGTACCTTACTATGCCGCTAAACATGTCGCTGAAGGGGTGGAACGCCAGGTGGTTCTACATGAAGCAGAGCCACCCTGCCGTCCACTGCGACGCCGACCACATCCTAGAGAGCCAGAACAGCTGGTCAGAGATGCCAAGCAGCGCTGATATGGAGCAAGTGAAGGAGCTACTTGGCTTAATAAAGGGCGTGAAGACCAACGGTGGATTGGTGGTGGCGAGCTTTATAGTGTGTCGCATTTAGCTCTGCAAGGAGAGGGCTCACACGGCCTTTGATTTCAAGGGGGGAGACCGACGGTACCCGGGAGAGGACGGAGATGTTGTCGAGGGACGTAGTGCATGAGTGGGCTGCAGAGCTATTTGCTCCATTTGCCTCATTCAACTTGCTAGGACAGATGAGACCCTTTCACTGCAAAAATCTACCTCCTCAGGTAAATATCTCAATTGTGTGTTCATGATGCTTTTTATCTTCTGTCGTTGCCAAACAATGGACTGATTCACTTATGTGAAGATCCATTCGTAGGAAAGAGCGGTGTACTTCCCGGGCATGTCGAGAGGCAACTGGCCGCAGGTAGTAGATGCCTGGCCACCGATGCAGCATGAGGAGGGAGCCGTCAGCATCTCGTTGGAGAGTCCATCCCCAGTGTTGGAGAAAGTCCGAGGGAAGAGGGGCAGACGAGCCGGCTCGAAAGAAGAGAAAGACGGCGGGTGCTGCTCCCCTCAAGCCGAGCGGCATCTCGCTTGGCGGTGACCAGACCACTCGAACGTGGAGTACCGCGATGTTCGAGTGGTCGGATGACGACGAAGTTCTAGTTGCTCCTCCACCGAGCACGAAGGTGCCTCCGCGCTGCACACGCATGGAGGAACAATCGAGGGGAGGGGAGGAAGTCCCCCAACAGCAGGCGATGGGAGCCCCCGAGCAGCAGGCAAGGGGAGTTCTGGAGCGGCAGGCGGAGGGAGTCCTTGAGCAGCAGACGAGGGGAGTCCCAGAGCAGTGGGCAGAGGGAGTCCCTGAGCAGCAGGCTAGGGGAGCCCCAGAGCAGCAGGCGGAGGAGAGGCCGACGGCAGAGACCGCGGGACCTCCACCCCAAGACGCAGGCATCGACCCCAAGGCCGTGGCTGGGGGCTCGGGTAGGTAGCGCTGGTTCAGAAAATTCTACCAAAAAGCCGCTACGTAAGTACCCTTGTCTTGTAGTTATTTGGTTGTCATATCCTTATCCTTTTTTGGCAAATGACGAGCTGATTTGATGCAGAGCAAGGCGTACGGAGGATCTAGCCCTGCCCGTCTAGACTGACGAGCAACCGAAGGCTGGCCCTAGGGCGGAGGAGATGCCGGTGGACCCCGTCCCGGAGTCCCTGGGTGCTCAGCGGCCTACGGAGGAGTCAACCACCACTGCTGGTGGACTTGGCAGCGGCAAACAGTTGGCACCGATAGTGGACAAGTCGGTGCCGATGCCCGGGGCAATGGTGGAAAACACTAGGTCTTCAGTGGCGTATGCAGGAGATGTTAGTGCTGCACCTGGGTCTAGGGCGGTGAAGACGGTGGCGCCCGAGGAGCAAACGGCGCCCCCTTGAGGCGTCGCAGGGCGTGGTCGGACCCTTTGTCCGGCCATGGAGCCCCCGGTGGTGCCTCTAGCCACGGCGGAGAAGGACGAGGTGGAAGAGATCAAACATGAGGTGTCTCGACCTCAAGCTATCCGAATCCTCCGTAGACGCAGCAATGAGGTGGTGGTTGTTGAGGAGGAGGACACCACCAAGGAGCTGAGGAGATTGGAGTCTGCCCTTGTCGATAGTTGGTGCGCTAGGTAGGGGTGTGCGTGCTGTTTCCTTATTGAACAAGATGGCTTTTTTCGTAGGCTCTTCATCCCTCCCACAGCCCAGCCAAATCTTCATGGTCAGATCCATCTCGTGGGTCATCAATGCTGACGGAGTCAGAGAGCTCATCGAGCCGATGCAGATCGATTCTGCGCCGATCACCCCAACACCTGTGACTACATATCCGATCTTGGAACCGCCTCCGAGGTCGCCTTCATCAACAACTTGCCGCCCGCTTCCTCGCTATCAAAGGAGGCAAATCAACAACGACGATCTAATCGCATCCATCGATCAGGTTGGTCTGAAGCTCGCTGGCTCTAGACACTCTGGTTTAGCGTCGACCACCCTTCTGATCTAGATCTATTGAAGGTTGCTCAGGAGACTCCGAGAGTCAAGGCCCTACCCTTTGGGTTCGCTAATGTCGCCACCGCTTACCAAGATGCCCTAAGGGGCAGATTCGCCAACCAGGCTAGAAATGTCCATCCTCCTGCCGACCAAATCACCGATCAGCCTCCGCTGGCTGTCAACATGCTGCACATCGGCCGATGCCCCTGAGCATCCCTCCAAACCATCTTGGAGGAGAATCCAGACTTCGAGTCCCATGGTTCTACGGAGACCGTCGCTGAAACCACCACCGAGCTACTTCCTCTCCCTCCTTTCTGTGGTAGCGCAATCTTCAATGTCAGCGTCGACAGCCCCCCTTAGAATGGTGAAACCGAGGAGGAACGCACCGCCCATGAGAAGTGGAACGTCAACTGTGCGCAGTGCCGAGTAAACGAGATTGCTCTTACGATGGCCGAGTAGCAACTTGACTCGCAAGGAAGGCCACTCCAATGCAACCTCGACGACGAGTTTGTCTACGTTGACGGCCATGACGTCTATAAGACACCAAGCGCCAATCTTGCAGTGGCCGCTAACGAGCTCGCCTGGCTCCCGTAGACACCCGAGGTCACCAAGGTCGTCGCCATGCTTAAAGCGACACACTATCAGGTCAATGAGATCCGCCAGGAATAGAGACCTTCATACTCCACAACCTTGATTCATCAATCAGCCACGACAAGAATCGATCACCACCAAAGTCGCTTCACCAACTAGTGCCGCGACGATAGGCAACCGCTCTAGGGCGGAGCTAGGGGCAACCGCATTGAACATCACCGCCAACACGACCAGGAGGTCGACCAGGACGTCCGAGTGCACCTCAACAATCTTCGAGATGCACGACGACGTATCGACGAATGCCACTTTGGTCGCCATGAAGAAGAAGTACACCGTTGCTAGGAGTATGAGCAAGAGTACGGTAACCCGAACTCAGCTCTCGAGCTGCTCAACGCCGGCAACGCTGCAGATACGACGGCAGCTGCCAACCCCAAAGGGTCCCCAGCATTCACGAGGGTGCTCCGAACACTTCAGTGGCCCCAGTGGTTTTAAAATCACAGGGGTTGTGCCCTACGAAGGAAGGATGAACCCAACACAGTGGCTACAGGCTTACGCCACTACTGCTGTCCGGGCCGCTGGAGGAGACACCAGTGTCATGGCAAACTATGTTCCTATCATGCTCACGCCAACCGCCATGAACTGGTTCACGAGCCTTGCCCCAGACTCCATCGGATCCTAGGAAGAGCTAAAAAAGTCTTCACCGATAATTATATGGCTACATGTACACGACCGGGCGCCAAGCATGATCTCAACCGTATCAATCAGAAGCCATCCGAGCTCCTCCGTAGCTACATCAGATGCTTTTATGAGATGAGGAATTCTATTCCCAACATCATGGAAGCGGAGGTCATCACCGCCTTCATCAGAGGACTCCATCTCCATGAGCTTCACTCCAAGTTCAACCGCAAGCCACCCATAGGGATTGGCGAGATGATCATGACCGCCAACCAGTACGCTAACGCTGAGGAAGCCAAGGTGCGCTTCAATGAGTATGCGGGCACTCATCGCCCAACACGCCGCTACAACGACCGCCCCAACGACCGACACCACAACGACCGGCGCTATGACGACCGTAGTTACCATCATGACAACGGCCATGATTGGTAGAAGGACCCAAGTCTGGTCAAAATCGCCACCACCGACCAGACCAAATCGTCACCGCCGTCAATGAACCTCGTGCCAAGCGCAACTACGATGAGCAATACAAAAATATCCTCGACGGCCCGTGTCCTCTCCACAAGAATGCTAGACATAAGATGAAGGACTGCCTCGGCTTGGCAAAGGTGTTCTAGGACAAAAAGCTGGACGACGACACCAACGACGGAGCCGGAGGCTGCTAACCACCTGGGGGCAATGACAATGCCTTCCAGGACCATGACAAGGTGGTCACCACCATCTTCGGGGGCCTCGCCTCCACCGAGGCTCATCGCCCGGTGAGTGCTCGCCATCACTACAAAAGACGCCACCGCCAACCCCAGCTATCGCCCATGGTTTGAGGTCCCAATCACCTTTAGCAAGGCCGACCAATGGGTGGACATCCTCTACATAGGGCATTTCCCCCTCATCCTTGACGCAACCGTCTAGAAGGTGTTTTTCAGAAAAGTGCTCCTCGACGGTGGGAGCGCTCTGAATCTCCTCTTCACCGGAGCCCTAAAGGAGTTGGGCCTCAGGATAGCAGATCTCACACCCTCAGACTCCTCCTTCTAGGGTGTGGTACCTGGTAGGGCATCCAAACCGCTTGGAGAGATCACCCTACCAGTACAGTTTGGCATGGCAAGCAACTACCGTGTCGAGCACATCAACTTCTACGTCACCGACTTCAACACCGCCTACCACGCCATACTTGGTTGGCTAGCTCTGGCCAAGTTCATGGCTGTAGCACACTACGCTTATCTGGTGTTGAAGATGCATTCGCCCACAGGAGTCCTAGCCTTGCGGGCCAACCTCTCCATCGCCTACGCCTATGAGACAGAGAGTCTCACGCTCGCCGAAGCCACCGACCTCTCCATCCAGATGGCTAGTGCGGTCACCGACACCAAGATGGTGCCCACCGATGACCTAGAGATCCCATCGCTGGAGCCTCCTCGTGCCTCCACCAAGTCCAAGGAAACCAAGGAGGTCGGCCTTAGCCTCGACGACCCCTCCAAGACCTTGAAGATTGGGGCTCACCTCGACCCCAAATAGGAAAGCATGCTCATCTCCTTCCTATGTGCCAACGTCGACGTGTTTGCTTGAAAACCTACAGACATGTCGGGGGTACCGCGGGAGAAGATCGAGCACTCCTTGAATGTCTCACCGACCGCCAAACCAATCAAGCAGAAACTGCACCGATTCACGCCAGACAAGAAGGAGGCTATTAGGGTAGAAATAAAATGGCTCCTAGCTATCGGATTCATAAAAGAGTGTATCATCCTGAGTGGTTAGTAAAACCTGTTCTCGTTCAAAAAAGAATAAAGAATGGAGAATGTGTGTTGATTACACTGATCTTAACAAACACTGCCCTAAAGACCCCTTCGGTCTGCGTCGGATAGATGAGGTTGTAGACTCTACCGCCTGCTGCGAACTGCTCTCCTTCCTCGATTGTTACTTCAGCTATCACCATATCTCCCTCAAGGAAGAAGACCAAATCAAGATATCATTCATCACGCCCTTCGGTGCATACTGCTACACCACCATGTCCTTCGGACTCAAGAATGCCGGGGCGACTTATGAAAGGGCCATCTAGATGTGCCTCGATCGACAAATCGGTCACAACGTCGAAGCTTACATCGATGATGTGGTCGTCAAGTCTAAGACCGCTGACAATCTTATCGCCGACCTCGAGGAAACGTTCACTAACCTAAAAAGGTACCGATGGAAGTTGAACCCTTCAAAGTGCATCTTTGGAGTTCCATCCAGTATACTCCTGGGCTACATCGTCAGCGCACGTGGCATCGAGCCCAACCTCGACAAGGTCTCCGCCATTACCAACATGAAATGGCCAACATGCATCAAGGATATACAGAAGCTTACAAGTTGCATGGCTGCTTTAAGATGCTTCATATCGCGCCTTGGCGAAAAAGGGCTACCGTTCTTCAAACTCCTCAAGGCCTCTGAGCGCTTTTCCTGGTCGAAGGAGGCAGACATAGCTTTCGAACAGCTCAAGTTGTTCCTAACAAAGCCTCCAATCATGATGGCGCCACAGCTCGACGAAACTCTCCTAATCTACATCGCCGCTACTTCTCGCGTCGTCAGCACAGTCATTGTGGTTGAACACGAGGAGGCCGAGCACGCCTATAAGGTGCAACGTCCGGTATACTTCATCAGAGAGGTTCTCAATGAGCCCAAGACTCATTATCCTTAGGTCTAGAAGCTACTATATGCCATCCTGATTACGTCGCGCAAGCTCTGCCACTACTTCAAGTATTTCAAGATCGCCATGGTCACCGAGTTCCCTCTAGGGGACATTCTCCGCAACAAAGAGGCCAATGGACGTATCATCAAGTGGGCTATCGAGCTCGGCACTTACTCCATTGAATTCAGAAGCAGGCCTACCATCAAGTCTCAGGTGCTTGCTGATTTCATCGCTGAGTGGACTGAGATTCAAGAGCCCATCGCTGCTACTTGCCCCGAGCACTGGGTGAGGTACTTTGACGGCGCTCTCAACATCAATGGTGCTAGGGTGGGCATTCTGTTCATCACACCGACAAAGGATAAGCTCTGATATGTTCTCTGGATACATTTTTCGGCCTCCAACAATGCTGCCGAATATGAAGCATGTCTCCATGGACTCCGTATAGCCGTTGAGCTCGGCGTTAAATGCATCATGGTATACGGGGACTCCGCGCTGGTCATCAACCAGCTCAATAAAGACTGGTCTTGCTCCAATGAGAAGATGGATGCATACTGCGTCGAAATCAGGAAGCTAGAAAGGAAATTCTACGGTATCGAGTACCACCACGTGGTACGCGATCAAAATCAGCTTGCCGACCACCTATCCAAGTTAGGCTCCTCTCGCGCCGTGATTCCGCCTGAGGTTTTCGTTCAAGATCTTCTGGCGCCATCCATTAAGGAAGATACAGAAATTCAGGAAGTTCCCCCCATCGAGCAGCTGGTACTTACGGTACCTTTGCGCCGCCACCGATTGGAGGGAACAGTTCATCAAGTACCTCTCCAGCACCAAAGTACCCGCCGATTAGACTGAAACCAAATGCCTAATCCGTCGAAGCAAGCATTACGTGCTGGTGAATGGCAACTTGATGAGGAAAAGTGCCAAGGAAGGGATACTGTAAAAATGCATCACCCAAGAAGAAGGAGTGAAGCCACGTCTCGAAATTCACTCTGGTTCCTGCGACAACCACACGACCTTGAGAACCCTGGTCGGCAAAGCTTTTCGAGCTAGTTTTTACGGGCTCATGGCCATCTCCGATGCAGAAGACCTCGTCCAATGTTGTGAAGGATGCCAATTTTTCACCAAGCAAATACACATGCCGGCACAAGAGCTGCAGACCATCCCAACTTTCTGGCCCTTTGCATGCTGAGGACTGGATATGATTGGGCCTTTCAAGCCAGGGTCGAGTGGTTTCCGGTACATATACGTTGCCATTGACAAGTTCTCCAAGTGGATCGAGTATAAACCGCTCGTCTCGGCTACTGCAAGGAAAGCAGTCGAGCTCTTTGAAGATATCATCCACAGATTCGGTCTCCAAACAGCATCATCACCGACCTCGAAACTACATTTACTGGCCATCACTTTTGGGACTTCTGCGAAGACCGGTGCATCTCTGTTAAATACGTCTCCGTTGTCCATCCTAGAGCCAATGGCCAGGTCGAACGGGAGAATGTCATGATCCTTGATGCCCTCAAAAAGAGGCTATATCAGAAAGAAGAAAAGCATCCGGGCAGATGGCTCAAGGAGCTACCAGCTGTGGTCTGGGGACTGCGCACTCAAGCTAGTCGTAGCACCGGTGTGTCTCCATATTTCTTGGTCTATGACTCAGAAGCCATACTACCAGCGAATATTGCCATCCGAGCACCTAGGGTGGAAAATTATGATGAAGAGCAAGCCATGGCTGTTCAGACTGAGGACATCGATAGGGCTGAGGAAGAACGCCTAATCACCTGTGTCTGCACAGCCAAATATCTAGAAGGCTTGCGGAGGGACTACAACCACAACATCAAAGGTCGTTCGTTTGCTGTCGGCGACCTCATTCTCCGTAGAAAACAAAAAACCAAAGGGATACACAAGCTCTCCTCCCCATGGGAAGGGCCTTACTTCATCAAAGAGGTTACCCAACCAGGGTCTTATCGCCTATGTGACTTAGACAGAATCGATGTCCCCAACTTATGGCACATCGAGCACCTCATACGTTTCTAACCTTGAAACGCCCCAGACATGTACTCTCCACTTTATGATGAATAAAGTTTTAGTCTCCATAATTTGTCTCCACTTTTTCTCCATTACGGTTTAATCTCCACATACGGTCGCCGAGCTCTACGCTACTCCATAACGAACTCCAATACGAAATCGCCAACGTATCTCACCAAACAAGTTTCTCCAAGTCGCCGACCACGTTTCTCCAAATCGCCAACGTATTTTGCCAAACAGGTTTCTCCACGTCGCCGACCATGTTTCTCCAAATCTCCAACGTATTTCACCAAACAGGTTTCTCCAAATCGCCGAACACTTTTCTCCAAATCTCCAAGATATTTCACCGATCAACGAGCAGCATACGTTCTGTTTTGCGCTCTATGGAGAAGATCCAGTCTCCAATCTCTCCCTACACATGCTATGGGCTCCGCGCTCTACGTTATGGGTAGTCGGCTACGGTTCCTTGGTGATGCCTGTTCCTCCTACACATGCATGGGCTCCACGCTCGACGTTATGGACTATGGGCTAGCTAAGGCCAAAGAGTTCAGTAACGAACTAACTACTCGGATGCTACTTATACTACGTATAATTGTGTTAGGGTTATTACTACAATGATTTTTCACCACAAATACGAGCAAGCTGCATAAACATGCACCTTATAACATTTATACAAATACATAAATGTTTTCTGTGCTCTCACGCGCTCTTACTACCCTCTCCAGATGTTACAGATAATACTCTCCAAGCAGATCACCGAGCTTCGCCATCGCCGTCCGTCTCGCCGAACAGGTCTATGTCGCCGGCCAGCTTTTTCGCCGCGTCCTCCACCTCATCCTCCAGCTGCTGGGTCTCCACCTCGCCCATCCCTTCGGTGAATCCGGCCCCTATTGCCTGAAGGTCAATGGATTGATAGTGGGACCAAACCACCGCAAGGGCATGAGTAATGGTGGTAACAACGGCGTCGCGGTTGAAGCTCTCCCACACCGCCTTGCACCTCTGGATGATAGTGTCTGAACGTGGTGGCCTATCGTCGGGCTGAGGAGCCACCACTAGGTCGACGTAGTCGAGCACCGGTTTAACTCCGACGACTACGTCGTCGAACTTCTCCCGTTGGGTCCTGGCCTCCTGCACCAGCACATCAAACTGTGCCTTGACCCTCCGACGGTAGTCTACAAGCATTACAAGGTTCCATCAAGCAAGGAAACTACTTCTACAGTAACTCTGACCAGGAAGTACTCACCGTTCAGCTCCTCAGCCAGTTTGTTTGCTCGCCCTGTCTCCTTCGTCTTCTCCTCTCGGAGTTGTTCGATGGCTAGGCGCAGCTGGCCAAGCTCTACATCTTGCTCTACAAGCACTACAGTCATCACCAAAGATATAGCTATTCAACAATACAAAGCACATTCACCGATATACCGTACCTGCTTTTTGCTCGGAAACGCTTTTGAGATGCTCGGATTTCTGCTCCAGTTGCGTGGAAGCACTCGCCAGCTGCTTGAACTTGCCATGCAGCTACTTAGACGTAGCCGCTAGCTGCTCGAATTGGATGCCTTTCTGGTACTCCAGGTCCCACACGTTGGACTCAGCAAGGTCTCGCTCGCGCTGGGCCCTCTGGATGTTTTTCTCCATAAGATTCATCGCCTCCTTGAGTTTTTCATTTTCCTCGGCGAGGGGCTCCGTCCTTTTGATTAGCTGGTGGCAATGACGAACTCTGATCTCCAACGTCAAAGATGAGGATTCCAGATGCAGTACGGACCTCGATTTGCTTCATCACTTTGGCAAGGGCGGACTTCAGTCTCCTCATCTCCCTTGTGGTATCCTTCTCGACAACCACCACCTCGTCGCCGCATCTACGGAGGATTCAGATGGCCTAGGGTCGAGATTCCACACATTCAATCTCTTCCACCTCGTCCTGCTTCGCCACGACTGGAGGCACCACCGGGGGGTTCTGTGGCCGGACAGTGGGTCTGACCATGCTCTGTGACGCCTCGGGGGGCGTCGTCTGCTCCTCAAGCATGACTAGCTCCCCACCCTAGACTCAGGTGCGGCATTGGCATCTCCCGCATTCACCATGAAGACCCGGCAGCTTCCGCCGTTGCCCCGACACCGTCGTCGATCCGTCCGCCATTGGCGCCAACTGTTCGCCGCCCCCAAGTTCACTAGTAGCGGCGTTTGACTCCTTCACAGACCACCGAGCACCGGGGACTCCGGAATGGGCTCTACCGCCACCTCCTCTGCTCCGGGACTAGCCTTCGGTTGCTTGATAGTCTGGATGGGCGGGGTCGAATCCTCCACACGCCTTGTACTGCATCAGATCAGCTTCTCAATCGCCAAAAAAACTAAGGAACAACGGCAAAGTAACTCCAAGGCAAGGATACTTACGGTTTGGTCTGCTGGTACAATTTCTTTAACCAGCGCTGCCTACCTGAGCCTCCAGCCACGGCCTTAGGGTCGACGCCTGCATCTTGGGGTGGAGGTCCCATGGTCTCTGCCATCGGCCTTTCCTCCGCCCGCCGCTCCGGGGCTCCCCTCGCCTGCTGCTCGGGGACTTCCACCGCCTACCGCTCTAGGGCTCCCCTCGCCTGCTGCTCGGGGATTTCCTCCACCTGCCACTCTAGGGCTCCCCTTGCCTGTTGCTTGGGGACTCCCATTCGCCTATTGTTGGGGAACTTCCTCCCCTCCCATCGACTGTTCCTCCACGCGCGTGCTGCGTGGAGGTGCCTTCGTGCTCGGTGGAGGAGCAACCGGAACTTCATCGTCATCCAACCACTTGAACACTGTGGTCCTTTGCGTCCAAGTGGTCTGGTCACCACCAAGCGAGATGCCACCCGGCTTGAGGGGAGCGGCACCCGCCATCTTTCTCTTCTTTTGGGCCAGCTCATCTACCGCTGCCCTCTTCCTCTAGATTTTCTCCGCCACCGGGGATGGACTCTCCGATGAGATGCTGACGGCTTCCTCCTCATGCTGCGATGGTGGTCGGGCATCTACTCCCTTCGACCAATCGCTCCTTGGCATGCCCAAGAAGTACACCGCTCTTTCCTACGAATGGATCTTCGCATGAGTAAATCAGTGAACTGCTCGGCAATGACAAAAGATAAAAAAGCATCAGGAGCACACAACTGAGATATTTACCTGAGGAGGTAGATTTTTGCAGTGAAAGGGTTTCGTCTGCCCTAGCAAATTGAATGAGGCAAGTGGATTGAATAGCTCTGCGACCCGCTCCTACACAACATCCCTCGAAAGCATCTCCGACCTCTCCCGGGTACCGTCTTTCTCCCCGTTGAACTCAAAGGCGGGGTGGGCCCTCTCCTTGCAGGGCTGGATACGGCGCACTATAAAGCTTACCACCACTAATCCACCATTGGCCTTCACACCCTTTATTAAGCCAAGGAGCTCCCTCACTTGCTCCATATCAGTGCTGCTTGGCATCTCCAACCAGCTATTCTGGCTCTCTGGTATGTGGTTGGTGTTGCAGCGGACTGCAGGGTAGCTCTGCTTCATGTAGAACCACCTGGTGTTCCACCCCTTCAGCGATGTGCTTAGCAGAACAGTAAGGTATTCCCCTACCATTCCATCGTGTAGCTGAAGATACACTCCGCCGACCACCTTGGAACCACCGCCGCCTCTCTTCTTTAGCCAGAACAGGTGACGGAAGAGATTGAAGTGTGGAAGGATTCCGAGATACGCCTCATAGAAATAGATGAAGATAGATATGTGCAATATGGTATTTGGGTGGAGGTTGCACAGACTAACCACCCAAAGCTCCAACAGATCCCTCAGGAATGGATGAATAGGAAATCCCAACCCGCGCCAGAAATAATCCTCAAATACCACCACTTCATCGGTATGAGGCATGGGGAAGGGCTCATCGAGGGTTGGCCACCATCCAGCGGTGACGCGGTCTGGCAGAATGCCCACCTCCACCAATCTGTTGAGCTCTACCTCTCCCGTTCGTGATGGCACCCACTCTTTGTCACGCTAGATTTCGGCGCTCGCCTTCTGGGGGCTCGTCTTCTTCGATTTCGCAGCTCCCTTCTTCGGCGCCATCTCTTAGATCTGGTTAGGGTTTGGTGGCACAAGCAGGTGTAGATGTGAATCTGGAAATGCGACGGCTGAGGAAGAAGATGAAATGGCAAAGGGGCAAAGGTATGAGCGCGGGGTGTGGCAACGCAGTTATAAAGCACTCCCTCACCTTTTCGCATTTGAGGGTTTTTGGGAAACCGTTCCCATGATTTGCGCTTTTCCGAATTCTCCGCAATTAAAGGTGGGCCGTTACCTGGGCTTTCGCGCAGCCCTGGCCCATATCGCTAATTTATCTCTGCAATTTGTTACGGCTTGCCGAATATTCGCCAACATCTCCGCCAACCATTACGGCTCAGTAATTACTACTGTACAACCATTACTCTGGTGTTTTCTCCGTGATTCTGTTTTCTCCAAGTTGACTGCT
Organism: Miscanthus lutarioriparius; assembly: GCA_904845875.1. NCBI lineage: Eukaryota > Viridiplantae > Streptophyta > Magnoliopsida > Poales > Poaceae > Miscanthus > Miscanthus lutarioriparius. The sequence goes on from CAJGYO010000008.1 coordinate 2,286,599, forward strand.
GTTTTTGACCCTGGCACCATGTGACCATGTCACCTACTGTCAGGCTCGGGGACTAAGTGGGCACACTTCACCTTACGGTGAATGTGCTTTTTGGGGCTATGCCCGGGGACTGGCTGCCTGCTCGGCTAGTCTTCTATTTTTCTTCTACTTTATACCTTGGCACCACATGACTACATCATCTACTGTCAGGCTCAGGGACTAAGTGGGCACACTTCACCTCGTGGTGAATGTGTTTGCTTTATTCTAGAAGACTCCTCGCCTCTTGAAGCTAAAGAAGACTATCTCCTTTTCTCATGGTCGGACTCTAAGTGGGCACACTTGGTCCACTGCAATTTTTTTGATTCTAAACTTGAGCTCCTTACACCCTTATGGCAAGCCATACTTGGGTTATACAGCTCGGCTACGGTTCATGCTGCTCAGTGATGGTTCATGCTGCTCGGCAACTCATCACAGTGGTCAGACTATGAGATTGACTGCTCGGCTTTGTTCGCACCTGCTCGGACAAGCTCAAGACGGCGTTGCACAATGAGTACAAGGCGCTCGGGGACTAGCTGTGGGGGGTATGACCTCGGATACCCATGGCAGACCACATGGGCTACGCCCCCAGGGCGGCGCAGCCCACAAGATGAAGCCTTGCGGGGCACTACTCTCCTCGGTGCTTCCTGCAAGACACCGGAAAGATATCCTAAAGATACTACGAGATCTGTTAGGATACATATGATCCCAAGATTCGTATAATCTATTATTACTTTCTGGTTATCTTTTAGATCTAACCGACTTGTAACCCTGCCACCTGGTCTATATAAGGCGGGCAGGGACCCCCTCCAAACTCACGCAATATCATACGATAGCTAATACAAACCAACAGACCACAGGAGTAGGGTATTACGTCATATTGACAACCTGAACCTATCTAACTCATGTGTCTCTATGGCCTTCTTGTTCTTGATCACACATTTCTCTGCCGATCAATCTACCTTCGTGGGATACCCCTCGGAGGACTACCGATGATATTCTATCGATAGTGATGAAACAAATCAAGGTCAGTACTGCATCTGTAATGTTGATCTTTGACGTTGGAGATTGTTCTTCTTCATGATCTTAGCGTTTATGTAGGGGATAACTTGGACTGCCGAGCAGCGGCGCCGGCTGATAAAGAGGATGGAGCCCCTCACCGAGGAGAATGAAAAACTCAAAGAGGCAATGAACCTTATGGAGAGAAACATCTAGAGGGCCCAGCGTGAGCGAGACCTTGCTGAGTCCAACGCACAGGACCTAGAATACTAGAAGGGTGTCCTATCCGAGCATATGGCGACCATGTCCGAGCAGCTATGTGGCAAGTCTGAATAGCTAGCCACTGTCTTCGAGCAGCTGTTGAGTGCTTCCGAGCAGCTAGAGCGGAAGTCCAAGTAGCTCAGGAACGTATTCGAGTAGAAAGCAGGTATGGTGTATCGGTGAATATGCTTTGTATTGTTGAACAACCATATCTTTAGTGATGATTGTTTTGCTTGTAGAGCAAGATGTGGAGCTCGGCTAGCTGCGCCAAGCCATCGAACAACTCCGAGAGGAGAAGGCGAAGGAGATAGGGTGAACAGACAAACTGGCCGAGGAGCTAAAAGGTGAGTACTTCCAAGTCAAAGTTACTGTTGAAGTAGTTTCCTTGCTTGATGGATCCTTGTAATGCTTGCAGACTACCATTAGAGGGTCAAGGCACGGTTTGATGTCGCTGGTGCAGGACGCCAGGACCCAAAGGGACAAGTTCGATGCCGTAGTCACCGGAGTCAAACCGGTGCTCGACTGCGTCGACCTTGAGGTGGCTCCTCAGCCCGACGGTAGGCTACCGTGTTCGGACACCATCATCCAGAGGTGCAAGGTGGCATGGGAGAATTTCAAGGGCTTCAACCGCGACACCATTGTTACCGCCATTACCCACGCCCTTGCGGTGGTTTGGTCCCACTATCTAGCCGCTGACCTTCCGGCGATAGGGGCCGGATTCGTCGTAGGGATGGACGAGGCAGAGCACCAGCAGCTGGAGGATGAGGTGGAGGACGCGGCGAAGAAGTTGGCCAGCGACATCGACCTGTTTGGCGAAACGGATGGTGATGGCGAAGCTCGGTGATATGCTCGGATAGTATGCTATAATAATTGAATAGAGTAGTTAAAAGCACACAAGGGCGCATACAGACATTTATGTGTATGTGTAAATGTTGACATGTGCATGTTTATGCAGTTTGTAATGTTGCGGTGAAGAAATCGCTGTAGTATTAACCCTAACGCAATTATAGGCAGTATAAGTAGCGTCCGAGTAGTTAGTTCATTACTAAAATCTTTGGCCTTAGCTAGCCCATAGTCCATAACGTCGAGCGCGGAGCCCGTGCATGTGTAGGAGGAATAGGCGTGACCAAGGAACCGCATCTGACCACCCATAACACAGAGTGCGGAGCCCATAGCACGTGTAGGGAGAGATCGGAGACTGGGTCTTCTCTATAGAGAACAGAGCAAAACGTGTGCTGCTCGGCGGTTGGCAAAATAACTTGGAGATATACATAGTATTAGTGGCGTCTGAGCAGTTAGTTCTCTACTATGCTCTTGGCCTTGGCTAGCCCATAGTCCATAACGTCGAGCGCGGAGCCCGTTGAAAGGTCCTTGTGTGGTTTTGGTAATTGAGTGACAACTTAGGTGGACTAATTGTGTTTATGTGAGATACACAGGTGATTAGTCCACAGGTACATGTGTGTGAGCAACATATGCCATGAAGGTGACAATGGCTTAGAGATGTTGCAAAGCTCACACATGTGATGATGAAGGAGCTTATTGCAAATGAGACATGACATTGAGTCATGTGATCAAGGTGGAGAAGATCAAGACAAGACTTGGCTTGATGGACCGGTTGCAAGCGTGAAGGGCAAGTTGAAGGCTTTGGAGTGATGGACCGCGTGGCGGTGAAGCTTGAGCAAGACTTGGCGCCGATGGACGATGGCAACGGTGAAGGGCAAGTGAAGTTAAGATCGATGAACCAATATGATCATGTGATGATATGAAGTGGATCATATCATTGTTGATCGTGTTGGTGCATGTGTTGCATCGACATTGGAGGAGATGGAATGGAATGCGCAAGGCAAAGGTATAACCTAGGGCATTTCATTTCACCGGTCATAGGTGTGTAGAGAAGTTGATGACCGGGTTTAGGATAGATGGCCGTACTATCAAGAGGAGCAAACTTGTTTGCATATCGGTCATCTAGTGCCACTCGAGTGATCTAACTTTGCATCATCGCTAGGATTGAGTGGCGTGGCAAGTTGAGTGGCTAACATCCTTTGGGAAATGATTGTGAAAAGCTAACACACATACACATGGTGGTGTACACTTGGTGGTGTTGGCACATTTACAAAAGGAGGTGGTGTTTGCAGGGTTGAGATGGGTTTGGGTCCCTCTCTCCCTCCCACCGAGCAAGCTCGGCGGGATTCGGCGCTTTCGGGAAAATGGAATGCCTATTTTCTATTGCGCCGGATGTAAATTCTTGTGGTTGGCACATTGGAGCAAGGGTGAAGAAGTTAGAAGTGAAAACGAGTTGATCGCAAAGATGCTGGCGTCGGTCTACTGACCGGACGCTGGGTCATGCAGCGACCGGACGCTGAAAGGCTGCGTCCGGTCAAACTGACGGGTCTGCTCTATACCGAGGGTATTGCACCGAACGCTGGTCTGTGTCCGGTCAAGGTGGACCGGACACGTCCGGTCGAGAAAATATGTCTCGAGGAGCTTACTGGAAATGACCGAACGCTAGGGCTTCAGCGTCCGGTCAGTTTTACCGCTGTGTTCGGTTAGGTCAAGTGACCATTGGGATCGGGACGCGTGGCCGTCTGCGGACGATCGGACGCTGAGGTCCAGCGTCCAGTCAACTCGACCGGAGCGTCCGGTTAGCCCGACTTTTGCCCAGTGAAGGGGTAACGACTAGTTTAGCCCTTGGGGCTATAAATAGAAGTGGCCCTTGGCCATGGCTGGGGCAGAGCACCTAAGGGGACTTAGTGTCCATGCTTGTGAGTGCTTGGGAGCCCTCCATCACAGATATACTTGATAGTGATCATTCGATTGTGTGAGTGAGCGATTCTAGTGTGATTGCATCGTGAGGTTGTATCGAGTGGCACTAGATGATCGAGTTGCAAGCCGGTGGTGCTTGTTACTCTTTGAGGTTTCCACCTCCTAGACGGCTTGGTGGTGGTCTCCATCGAAGCCCGCAAGAAGCTTGTGCGGCGCTCTGGAGAAGTGCTTGTGAGGGGCATTGTGCTCGCCCCGCGGGAGCCACGAAGAGCAACTCTAGTAAAGTGTGTCATTGAGCTACCCTCACTCAAGGGGTAGGTTCTTGCGGCGCCCGACGTGCGGGCTTAGCGGGTGATGCTAATTAGCCGCCGAACCACCAAGTGAGCGGTCGACACAACGGGGACTAGTGTGTTGGCAAACACGTGAACCTCAGGAGAAAAATCATCGTGTCAACCTTATTCTTCCCGTTGGTTTGTATCCCCATTACACAAGCTTGCAATTACTCTTATACATATTAAGCTTGTGTAGTTGCTCTTGTAATTAGATAGCTTGTGTAGCTTGCTAATTACCTTCTTGCTTGTGTAGCATAGAAGTAGCTCCCTTGCGTGGCTAATTTGGTTTTAGTAACCTTGTTAGTCACATTGCTTAGTTTGTGTAGCTAAGCACTTGCGCTCTCTAATTAGGCATTGGTTGCCTTGTTATTGAGCATTGCTAGTGAGCATAGTTAGCTTTGTGCTTTTGCTTGCTAGTATGTGTAGGAGCTCCCTTGTTGCTTAAAATACTAGTGGCATAGGTTTGTGTAACCTTGCTCTTAGAAGTGTTTAGGAGAGCTCTAGCTAGCCCGGCACCTTAATTGCTTAATTAGTATATTTGAAAGGTGCTAAAGAACATAGATAGAGGGGTGTAGTCTTGGCTAGACCGATAGTTTTGATTCCGCACTTGTTTCGGTTAGCCGACGTGATTAAGTTTTAAAAAGGACTATTCACCCCCCCTCTAGTCGCCATCTCGACCTTTCACCCGTGCACGTGTAGGAGGAATAGGCGTGACCAAGGAACCATAGCCGACCACCCATAATGCAGAGCGTGGAGCCCGTAGCATGTGTATGCAGAGATCAGAGACTAGGTCTTCTCCATAGAGCACAGAACAAGACGTGTGCTGCTCGGCGATCTGTGAAATGTCTTGGAGATTTGGAGAAACGTGGTCAGCGTTTTGGAGAAACCTATTAGGCAAAATACGTTGGAGATTTGGAGAAACATGGTCGGTGATTTGGAGAAACCTGCTCAGCGAAATACATTGGAGATTTGGAGAAATGTGGTCGGCAATTTGGAGAAACCTGCTCGGCGAAATACGTTGGAGATTTGGAGAAACGTGGTGGGCGATTTGGAGAAACCTGTTAGGCAAAATACATTGGAGATTTGGAGAAACATGACGGAGCAGTTATGGCGATCTCATACTAGAGTTCATTAAGGAGTAGCTTAGAGCTCGGCGATCGTAAGTGGAGATTAAATCGTAATGGAGAAAAAATGGAGACAAATTATGGTGACCAAAACTCTATTCATCATGAAGTGAAGAATACATATCTGGAGCGTTTCGAGGATAGAAACATATAAGGTGCTCGATGTGCCATGAGTTGAGGACATCGATTCCGTCTAAGTCACGTAGGTGATAAGACCCTAGTCAGGTAATCTCTTTGATGACGTAACGCCCTTCCCAGGGGGAGGAGAGCTTGTGCATCCCTTCTATTTTTTGTTTTCTGTGGAGAACAAGGTCGTCGACGGCAAATGAACGACCTTTGATGTTGTGGTTGTAGTACCTCCGCAAGCCTTCTAGATATTTGGCTGTGCGGACGTAGGTGATCAGGCATTCCTCTTTGGCCCTATCGACGTCCTCTGTACGAACATCTATGGCTTGCTCTTCATCATAATTTCCCACCCTAGGTGCTCGGAAGGCAATGTCCGCTGGTAGTATGGCTTCTGAGCCATAGACCAAGAAATATGGAGACACACCGGTGCTGCAACTAGCTTGAGTGCGTAGTCCCTAGACCACAGCTGGTAACTCTTTGAGCCATCTGCTTGTATGCTTTTCTTCTTTCTGATATAGCCTCTTTTTGAGGGCATCAAGGATCATGCCGTTCGCCCGTTCGACCTGGCCGTTGGCTCTAGGATGGGCAATGGAGACATATTTGACAGAGATGCATCGGTCTTCGTAGAAGTCCCAAAAATGATGGCCAGTAAACGTAGTTCCGAGGTCGGTGATAATGCTGTTCGGGAGACCGAATCTATGGATGATATCTTTGAAGAGCTTGACTGCTTTGTTTGCAGTAGCCAAGACGAGCGGTTTATACTCGATCCACTTGGTGAACTTGTTGATGGCGACATATACGTCTCGGAAACCACCTGGTGCTGATTTGAAAGGCCCGATCATATCCAGTCCCCAGCATGCGAAGGGCCGGGAAGCTAGGATGGTCTGCAGTTCTTGTGCCAGCACATGTATTTGTTTGGCAAAAAATTGGCATCCTTCACAACGTTGGACGAGGTCTTCTGCATCGGAGATGGCCGTGGGCCAGTAAAAACTAGCTCGAAAAGACTTGCCAACGAGGTTTCTCGAGGCCACATGGTTGCCGCAGGAACCAGAGTGAATTTCGAGAAGTAGCTTCACTCCCTCTTCTTGGGTGATGCATTTTTGCAGTATCCCTTCCTTGGCCCTTTTCCTCACCAAGTTGCCGTCCACCAGCACGTAATGCTTGCTTCAATGGATTAGGCATTCGGTTTTTGTCTTGTTGGCGGGTACTTCAGCGCTGGTGAGGTACTTGATGAACTATTCCCTCCAATCGGCGGCCGGTGAAGGTACCATAAGTCCAGCTGCTCGGCGGGGGGGATTTCCTAAACTTCTTTCTCTTCCTTAATAGATGGCACCAAGAGATCTTGAATGAAGACCCCTGGCAGAATCATGGCGCGAGAGGAGCCTAACTTGGATAGGTGGTCGGCGAGCTGATTTTGATCTCGTACCACATGGTGACACACGATACCGTAGAACTTCCCTTTAGGCTTCCTGATTTCGGCGCAGTATGCATCCATCTTCTCACTAGAGTAGGACCAGTCTTTGTTGTGCTAGTTGATGACCAGCGCAGAGTCCCCGTATACCATGATGCATTTAACGCCGAGCTCAATGGCTATACGGAGTCCGTGGAGACATGCTTCATATTCGATGGTGTTGTTGCAGGCCGAAAAATGTATCCGGAGAACGTATCAGAGCTTATCCTTGGTCGACGTGATGAATAGAATGCCCGCACCAGCATCGTTGATGTTGAGAGCACTGTCAAAGTACATCACCTAGTGCTCGGGGCAAGTAGCGGTGATGGGCTCTTGAATCTCGATCCACTCAGCGATGAAATCAGCAAGCACCTGAGACTTGATGGTAGGCCTGCTTCTGAATTCTATGGAGTAAGTGTCAAGCTCGATAGCCCACTTGATGATGTGGCTGTTGGCCTCTTTGTTGCGGAGAATGTCCCCCAGAGGGAACTCGGTGACCACAACGATCTTGTAATACTCGAAGTAGTGGCGGAGCTTGTGCGACATAATTAGAATGGTGTATAGCAGCTTTTGGACCTGAGGGTAACAAGTCTTGGGCTCATTAAGGACCTCGCTGATGAAGTATACTGGACATTGCACCTTATAGGCATGCCTGGCCTCCTCGCGTTCGACGATGATGGCTGTGCTGACGACGCGAGAAGTAGCGGCGATGTAGATCAGGAGAGTTTCATCTGGCCGTGGCGCCGTCATGATCAGAGGCCTTGTTAGGAATATCTTGAGCTACTCAAAAGTTGTGTCTGCCTCCTCCGACCAGGAAAAGCGCTCAGAGGCCTTGAGGAGTTTGAAGAACGGTAGTCCCTTTTCGCCGAGGTGCGATATGAAGCGACTTAAAGCAGCCATGCAGCCTGTAAGCTTCTGTATATCCTTGACGCTTGTTGGCCATTTCTTGTTGGTGATGGCGGAGACCTTGTCGGGGTTGGGTTCGATGCCACGTGCGTGGACGATGTAGCCCAGGAGTATATCGGATGGAACTCCAAAGATGCACTTTGAAGGGTTCAGCTTCCATCGGTACCTTTTCAAGTTGGCGAACGTTTCCTCGAGGTTGGCGATATGATTGTCGATGGTCTTAGACTTGATGACCACATCGAGGCAAATCTGGATGGCCCTTTGATAGGTCGCCCCGGCGTTCTTGAGTCCGAAGGACATGGTGGTGTAGCAGTACGCACCGAAGGACGTGATGAACGACATCTTGATCTGGTCTTCTTCCTTGAGGGAGATCTGGTGATAGCCGGAGTAATAGTCGAGGAACGAGAGCAGTTCGTAGCCGGTGGTGGAGTCTATAACCTCATCTATCCGAGGCAGACCGAAGGGGTCTTTAGGGCAGTGTTTGTTAAGATCAGTGTAATCAACACACATTCTTCATTCTTTATTCTTTTTTTGAACGAGAACAGGGTTTGCTAACCACTCAGGATGATACACTTCTTTTATGAATCCGGTAGCTAGGAGCCATTTTATTTCTACCCTAATAGCCTCCTTGTCTGGCGCGAATCGGCAGAGTTTCTGCTTGATCGGTTTGGCGGTCGGCGAGACATTCAAGGAGTGCTCGATCTTCTCCCGTGGTACCCCCGGCATGTCTGCAGGTTTCCAAGCAAACATGTTGGCGTTGGCACATAGGAAGGAGATGAGCACGCTTTCCTATTTGGGGTCGAGGTGAGCCCCAATCTTCATGGTCTTGGAGGGGTCGCCGAGGTCGAGGCCGACCTCCTTGGTTTCCTTTGACTTGGTGGAGGCGTGAGGAGGCTCCAGCGATGGGATCTCTAGCTCATCGGTGGGCACTGTCTTGGCGATGGTGACCACACTGGCCATCTAGATGGAGAGGTCGGTGGCTTCGGTGAGGGCGAGACTCTCTATTTCGCAGGCGTAGGCGATGGAGAGGTTTGGCCCATAAGGCCAGGACTCCTACAGGTGAAGGCATCTTCAGCACCAGGTAAGCATAGTATGGTACGGCCATGAACTTGGCCAGAGCTGGCCGACCAAGTATGGTGTGATAGGCGGTGTTGAAGTTGGCGACGTAGAAGTTGATATGCTCGATGCGGTAGTTGCTTGCTGTGCCGAACTATACTGGTAGGGTGATCTCTCCAAGCGGTTTGGATGCGCTGCCAGGTACCACACCCCAGAAGGAGGAGTCTAAGGGTGTGAGATCTATTATCCCAAGGCCCAACTCCTTTAGGGCTCTGGCAAAGAGGAGATTCAGATCGCTCCCACCGTCGAGGAGCACTTTTCTGAAAAAAACTTTCCAGATGGTTGCGTCGAGGATGAGGGGGAAACGCCCTATGTAGGGGATGTCCACCCACTGGTCGGCCTTGCTGAAGGTGATGGGGACCTCAGACCAAGAGCGATAGCTGGGGTTGGCGGTGGCATCTTCTGTAGTGACGACGAGCACCCGCCGGGCGGTGAGCTTCTGCTCTCTTCTGCTCTTGGTGGAGGCGAGGCCCCCAAAGATGGTGGCGACCACCTTGTCATGATCCTGGAAGGCATTGTTATTGCCCCCAGGTGGTCGGTGGCCTCTGGCTCTGTCGTTGGTGTCGTCGTCCGGCTTTTTGTCCTGGAACTCCTTAGCCAAGCCGAGGCAGTCCTTCATCTTATGCTTGGCGTTCTTGTGGAGAGGGCACAGGCCATCGAGGATCTTCTTGTACTGCTCATCGTAGTTGCACTTGGCACGAGGTTCATTAATAGTGGCGATGATGTGGTCTGGCTGGTGGCGACAATTTTGACCAGACTTGGATCCTTCTGGCTGATCATGGCCGCTGTCCCGATGGTAACTGCGGTCGTCGTAGCATCGATCGTTGTGGCATCAATCGTCGTTGTGGCGAGTTGGGCGATGAGTGCCCGCATCCTTGTTGAAGCCCACCTTGGCTTCCTCGATGTCGGCGTACTGGTTGGCGGTCGTGATCATCTCGCCAATCCCTGTGAGTGGCTTGCGGTTGAACTTGGAGCGAAGCTCGCGGTGATGGAGTCCTCGGATGAAGGCGGTGATGACCTCAGCTTTCGTGATGTTGGGAATAGCATTCCTCATCTCGGAAAAGCATCTGATGTAGCTATGGAGGAGCTCGGATGACTTCTGGTAGATGCGGTTGAGAGCATGCTTGGTGCCCGGCCGAGTACACGTAGCCATATAATTGTCGGTGAAGACTTTTTTCAGCTCTTCCCAGGATTCGATGGAGTCCGGGGCAAGGCTTGTGAACCAGTTCATGGCAGTTGGCATGAGCATGACGAGAAGATAGTTCTCCATGACACCGGTGTCTCCTCCGGCGGCGCGGACAACAGTCGTGTAAGCCTGTAGCCACTGTGTTGGGTTCATCCTTCCCTCGTAGGGCTCGACCCTAGTGATTTTAAAACCACAGGGCCACTGAAGTGTTTGGAACGCCCTCATGAATGCTGGGGACCCTTCGCGGTTGTCGGCACCATCGTCTACAGTGTTGTCGGCAGTGAGCGGCTTGAGAGCTGAGTCCGGGTTACCGTACTCTTGCTCGTACTCCTGGCAGCGGTGTACTTCTTCTTCATGATGACCAAAGCGGCGTTCGTCGATACGTCATCGTGCATCTCGGAGATTGTTGAGATGAACTCGGACGTCCTGGTCGACCTCCTGGCCATGTTGGCGGTGATGTTCAATGTAGTTGTCCCTAGCTCCGCCCTGGAGAGGTTGCCTGTCATCGCGGTGCTGGTCGGTGAAGCGACTTGGGCGGCGATCGGATCTTGGTGTGGCTGATCAGCGAATGGAGGTTGTGGAGTATCAACGTCTCTGATCTTGGCGGATCTCATTGACCTGACAGTGCACCACTTTAAGCATGGCGGCGACCTTGGCGACCTCTGGTGTCTGCGGGAGCCGAGCGAGCTTGTTGGCGGCCACGGCCAGGTTGGCGGTTGGGGTTTTTTAGATGTCGTGGCCGTCAACACGGACAAACTCGTCGTCGAGATTGCATTGGAGTGGCCTTCCTTGCGAGTCAAGCTGAGCCTCGGCCATCGCAAGGGCAACCTTATTTGCTCGGCGCTGCGCATGATTGATGTTCTGGTTCTCGCGAGCGGCGCGTTCCTCCTCGATTTCACCGTTCCGATGGGGGGCTATCGACGCTGACGTTGAAGATTGCGCTGCCACAGAAAGGAGGGAGAGGAAGTAGTTTGGTGGTGGTTTCGGCGATGGTCTCCGTAGAGCCCTAGGACTCGGAGTCCGGATTCTCCTCCAGGATGGTTTGGAGGGATGCTTCGAGGCGTCGGCCGTCGTGCAGCATGTTGACGGCCGGCGGAGGCTGGTCGGCGAGAGGATGGACATCTCCAACCTAGTCGGCGAATTTGCCCCTTAGGGCATCTTGGTAAGCGGCGGTGGCATTGGTGAACCCGAAGGGTAGGGCCGTAACCCCTAGAGTTTACCGAGCAGCCTCCGATAGATCTGGATCGGAGGGTGGTCGGCGCTGAACCAGAGTGTCCATAGCCGATTCGGTGATGGAGAGGCAATCGGTGAGCTTCAGACTAACCTGATCGATGGATGCGATCAGATCATCATTGTTGATCTGCCTCCTCTAGTAGCGAGGAAGCGAGCGATGAGTTGTCAATGAAGGTGACCTCGGAGGAGGTTCTGAGATCAGATCTACAGTCACAGTTGTTGGGGTGATCGGCGTAGAATCGATCTGCACCGGCTTGATGAGCTCTCCGACTCCGTCAGCGTTGATGATCCATGAGATCGATCCGATCGTGAAGATCTAGCTGGGCTGGGTGAGGGACGAAGATCCTGCGGAATGTACCATCTTGTTCGATATAGAAACAACATGCACACCCCGACCTGGCACGCCAATTGTCGATAGAATATCATCGGCAGTCTTCCGAGGGTTATCCCATGAAGGTAGATTGATCAACAGAGAGGCGTGTAATCAAGAACAAGAAGGCAATAGAGACAAATGAGTTAGACAGGTTCAGGCCGTCAGTATGACGTAATACCCTACTCCTGTGGTCTGTTGGATTGTATTGGCTATCATATGATATTGCATGAGTTTGGAGAGGGTCCCTGCCGGGCTTATATAGTCCGGGGGGCAGGGTTACAAGTCGGTTAGATCTGAGAGATAACCAGAAAGTAATAACAGATTATAGGAATCTTGGGATCATACGTATCCTAACAGATCTCGTAGTATCTTCAGGATATCTTCCCGGTGTCTTGTGGGAGACGCTGAGCAGCGTCGTGTCCCGCAAGGCTTCGTCTTGTGGGCTGGGCTTCCCCTGGGGGCGCAGCCCATGTGGTCTGCCGTGGGTATCTAGGGTCGTACCCCCATAGGAACCAATCAAAATCGTTGGCTGGGCAAGGAGGGGCAACGACGCCTGTTGGCTAGGCAAGGAAGGCGGTTGACGGTTCATGATCGTGCGAGTCAGAGCGATAGGAACATCGTGTAGACATGGAATTGCCACACCAAACAATATGCGGGCCTTTTTTTGTTTAGGAAGTTCATATAGGAAACTATCAGAGGGAGATTAAATGAGGTTGTTATTTATTTTGTTAACTTGCTAAAGTCATTGGTTCAGCGAATAAATTATACTAAGTTCTTGGAGATGCTCTAAGGGTTTGTTTGGATCACTTGAACTAGTTGTAGTCCAACTAAAGTTTAGGTGACTTAATAAGTTCAAACAAGTAAAGTTTAGTCTAGTGCTACTCGAATACATGGACTATCGAGAGAGGCTAACAACATATTTCGATGGTAATGTTTAACATCAAAGAATGGTAAAATTTGCTTATATACATAGTTTAGTCCACCCGTTTAGATGGTATACGACTAAATTTAGCCACCTAAAATTTTGGTCTAGGGATCTAAACATGCCCTAAACTCCGTGTCTCGTAAATACTCTTCTGATGAACTATTCGTGATTCAATGGATTAATTACTATCTCGTCCATGGTAAAGAAAAACATCAAAAGTACGATGGGAATCCGATCCATCCATGGACAAGGAGGGCAGGCCGAATAGGACTGTACTACATGAGTTTGCAGGAGACACACTGGCAGGCGCTATAGTCCATCCATAGCCCCATCATGGTTCGGATCAAATGCGTCCTAAAATTACTGCCATCTGTACTGCTGCTCCCTCCGTTGCAAAATTCCACCGCCGCTGAGGTTTTCACGCACGGATGTAACTGGGTACACTACCGGACTCAGGCTCTTTGCTGAGTGCCTGTGACACTCGGCAAATCCCCATATACACTCGACAAATCCCCATATACACTCAGCAAAGCCTTTGCCGAGTGTATCCCTCGGCAAAGAGCACTCAACAAAGCCGGTGACTGCAAAGGCCTCTTTGTCGAGTGCCCGTAAACCACTCAGCAAAGAAAAGTTGCCTGACGGCGCCAATTGACGGTGACGGTCGCTTAGCTGAGCACCTGACGGAGGGCACTCGGCAAAGCCCGCCCTCTTTGCCGAGTGTTAGTCCTACTACACTCGGCAAAGGTGGCCGCTTTGCTGAGTGCCTAATGGGCGGCACTCGGCAAAGGCAGGGAGGCTTTGCCGAGTGCCTGACTTGTGGCACTCGGCAAAGCCTCCCTGCCTTTGCCAAGTGCAATGGCCATAGCACTCAGCAAAACTGGGCACTCAGCAAACTTTCCAGCTTTGCCGAGTTTCTTGGTGATTGCACTCGGCATAGCTGGGAAATTTGCTTTTTTTTGCATTTTTTTGTTTATTGCATCCACACATACATATATCACACAGCCATCACATATATATCACATATCACACAACAATCACATATATCACATAGCCATCACATATAATCCATAACCATGACAAATATCATCACAAGTTGTCCACAAGTATCACATAGTCCACAAATATCATCCAAGTGCCGCCACAAGTGCCACCATTCACAAATAAGCATCACAAGCACAAGTCCATCTACCTCTGTTGTTGACGGCCACTCCACCGGTCCCACTGCGACGGAGGTGTGACCTGAGATGGAGGTGTGCCATGAACTGGAGGTGTGCCATGAACATAATTCGACGCCGCCGATTGCCCCTGCACAAAAGAGAAGTGATTGCATGTGTGAGACAAGATTTAAGGTAGGTTCTAAAAACTTGAAAAAAGCAACATATTAGTGTCAGTTTTTGAAATTTTTCAAAAGACACCCCCGCACGGTGAGGTGTCCAAAACCTACAACAAAACAACGGTACGATGGCCGACAACCACATATGCATATTCACATATCATGGTGCATTTGTCTCAACATATCATTTGGATTCACATTCATATATCCATATCCACATTTACATTTAGATTTAAGGTAGAGAAACTCACATAAGTGAAGTAGGATCATTTGGTGGAGTGAATATCATCGGTGGTGGAACATAGCCTGAGTAAGCTCTAAGACCTTGAATATACTGAAACATTTGCTCCATCCCCCATCGATCCTCCTCAGCCCTTGCCTCAGCCTCCTCCCATCGCCTCCTCCCTTCCGCCACCTTAGCCTACAATATTTCACCCCAATGTTACAACGCAAAGCAGAGGTATGTAAAAATCAATGAACGACGAATAAAACAGAAATAACCTTGAGTGCACTGCTACTTTGTTTATGTGTCCGTTGTGTTTGCAGTCTGACGACCATGTGCGTATGGCCGGGCTCGAGCTCATGCTCCTTGCTCGAATCTCTCGAGAGAGACCTAGTATGGGCGGGTCGATTGCGCCATCGCCAATCCAGTACCGCCCATGCTTCTTCCCTCCTCCCAACCTCATGATGACTTCTCCATCAAGGTCCTCGGAGGAGGGGGGGATCGACTGCCCATGGACCTCCCTTGCCATCATTTGTGCTCACTCAAGTGAGGCGGGTGTGGATGGATGAGTTGCTGTACGCCTTAGGCGAGTCCTCTAGGTCGTAGTGGACATCGGACGTCGCCTTGCCCTTGTGGGCCATTGCCCACGCCTCGAACTGGGAGACGGGCGCACCACCATGTGACGCCGACTCTGAAAGAAATAAAGAGGATGATTAGAAATTTGCATAGTTGAGCTTTAGAATAAAGAAATGGATTCAACAGTACCCATTTAGTGCGTGAGGCCAGGAGGCAAAGGTTGCCTTGATGGTGTGTGCACAGGCATCATCAAACGCCGCCCGGCAAGCGCCAGTGCGTCTCCCACCACTCGGAGCTGCACCACTTGTCCACCATTGCCTCCCGCCAGTCTTTCGTGCCCAAATGCACCACCACGGAACCACCTACACGACATCAAGTATATGTAGATCAAATTAAGCTTATTTAATCTTAGAAAAAATCAGTATTAATCTTATATATTTACCTTCATGTATTGTTCCTTGGTCAGCGTCTCCTTTCTTGCCTCCTTTTTCGTGACCTTCCTAAACTCGAAGGTCACGTTGTATGTCACGACGGCTCGAGGCGCGCCCGAGTGCATGTCACCCATGAGTTTGTGACAAGCTTTGTTTAGCCGCCCTCGCTGCCACCTCCCATCCCGGCTCGCATCTGAAGAAATCTTGTATGTAGACGCAATGTATCCTATCATTATTTGAAGAATGTCCAATGAATGTGATGAATTGAGCAGTGTAGTGAGACGAAGACTTACCCATAGCTCCGTAATCACCCGCTCTGCCTTGTGGCCATAGATCCTGCCAACCCGATCATATGCATCTGCGTAGACGGCGTAGTGGGCAGACGGCCAGCTGCCGCACTCCGGCAAAGTCAACAAGGCTAGGGAAGTGTGTCTTGCACAAAAGACCAAGAACACCATTATGATGGCGTCCGTGACCACCTGCACCCACAATCACAAAACCCCTACCCAAGTGATCAAGAAAAATTATTAGTTTCAACATAACAAATGAGAAAATAGTGACAACAAGCAAAGTTACTTTGAACCACCGGGTCGAACCATCGGGCGTCTCTCAAGAGGTATCGGTCGCTTTGGGAGTTGCGAGGGACCTCACTGATAGAGTTTAGCTGTGCCAGAGGAAAAGGAGCCCCCTGCCACCGCACCACAGGAAGAGGAACCCCCGCCACCTCCTCAGCCTCGTCCTCCTCGTCCTCGTCCTCGTCCTCCTCCTCCACCTCCTCCTCATCCTCCACCGCCTCCTCGTGCTCCTCGAGCACCTCCTCCTCCTCCTCGGACTCCTCCTCCTCCTGCCTCTATGGCGGAGGAGCCTGACGACCCCTGCGTTTCCTTGGCGGTGGCGGAGGAGCTACCTCCTCCACCCTCTTGTATTTTGACTTTACTTTCCTTAAACTCCTTAAGAGACCCCCGCCACCTGGCATCTTTGTTCAATCACCTGCAATTACAAAGAGATACAAAATGAATAAAACATAATTAGAAAGAGATGTAAAATAAATAAGACATATTGCAAAATGAACAAAACATAATTAGAAGGTAACATAATATTACATGTCTTAGAAATAATCATCATGATCGGTATTAGCTGGATCATAAGTCTCATCATCACTATCATGCATGTCTACTTCCATGTTGATATCATGACCATCCGGAGGAGCAATGTTGTCATCACTGTCATTGCCTAACTCTAATCGCCGAAGTAATTCTAAGTCCTTCACATTTTGAACCTCATCCCCATCGTCCTCATCATCAACCCTTTCATTGTCTACTTCCATTGTCGTAAAGGGGTTTCTGTGCCGCAGACAACATGTCATAATACGCCTTTGCGGTTGCCTCTGGCTCCTCATCCCTACGTCCTTCACCGAAGTGTGCTTCATGATAGTCACCTAACATGTCTCCTACCCCGCCATCAGCATCAAGATTCTCGATGTGTTGTCTCACGACCTCGTCTCTCCTACGTCCTTCACCATGGAGGGTCCACCGGGTATAGTCTGCCATAAATCCATACTTGCCAAGATGTTTACCCATGTCCACCTTTGTTTGTTTACGCCTGTTCTCACACTCGCTGCAGGGACACCAAACTTTATCCGTTTCTTTAGCCTCCCGAAATGCTACTTCTAAGAAAGCATTGGTCTTCTTCATCCATTCATCAGTCTAGTCTCCATAACCCCTTCGGCCAGTGTACATCCACTCACGGCCATCCATCATTTACCATATACGCGAGTAATATAAGAATCCATTGCATCTACACGAGGATCCTACTATCTAATAGGTGAAGATAGGTCCTAATCCCACCCGAGGATGCGTAGATGAGGTTAGTTTCCATGCTCTACTCCTATCTGAGACAGAATTTCGGCAGCACCTCCCCACTCTTCTCCAAATACATGTCCCGGTAGGGAGATTGTGTATCCAGAGAAAAACAGGGAGATGATGCCAAAACTCTGTCTCGGATCAGAGTAGACCATGAAAACTAACTGTGGGGGATATACCCCCGGGTACTACATGATGGTACATGGGCCGCACCATCCGAGGTGGCTCGGCCCGTAAGATCAAGGCGTGCACATCAAGATTACAAGTTGTACTAGATATTGTAATAGTACCAAATTGGATACTTTACTTGTAACCTTGTCTCTTCGGAGTATATAAGGAGAGACAAGGGTCCCCTAGAGGATAGGTTAATCTATACATCTCAATACAATACACCAAAGACACATGACATAGGGTATTACGTCGATCAGACGGCCCGAACCTGTCTAAATCGCTGTCTCTGCGCCTTGTGTCACCATCTGGTTCCTAATTACACCGTCTACCGACAATCTACCATCATGGGCATACCCCTCGGTGGACTGCCGACCATATTTCGTCGACAGTGGCGCGCTAGGTAGGGGGGGTGTGCGCTGATCTATGACGAACCAGATGGACCTCAAGATCATCAACATAGTCCGCGAGAATTTGTCAAATCACGGCAACAACCATCGACGACCTACGAGCGTCGTCCCACGACGATATTCGACAGCGGCGCTCTTCCTGTCGTGGGACTGTGGCGTCTCCAGGCAAGTTGTCGCGGGATCAACAGGTGGCCTCGACGATCAGCATTATGGGCGGTGCTGGTCATTACGTGCATCATCATTAGAAGGATAAGAGGCCACATCAACAGGTGATGGGCCTTGATCGGACATCACGGGCGGTGCTGGTCATTGCGTGCATCATCACCAGAAGGATCAGAGGATTCAGAGGCCACATCAACGATCGAACCATGCCCATGCAACCAAGGAAGCATATACGTGGTATACAGGGCCATGCATCAATGGAGTGCTAATACATGTATATGTCACCGTTTTCTTGCATAGCATCTGATACTTTGTACAAGACCATGCATGCAAGCCAATTTGCACGTATGCATGCACCATACATGCAAGACAATTAATCAACCAGCTAGCAATCAAGAGCACATGCGCATCTACAAGATCCAACCGGCTATGGAATCAATCTGCTATGACGGCAACTCGGCAACTTCCGTTGCGGACCGACGTGTCGATCCGGTCGTCGTTCTGAGAAACTCCTGGTGACGGAATCCATCCACAAACGGTGGTAAAACTCTGGAAGATCTAAAGCACAACTTCATTGAGGTCGACTTCATGGGTACGTGATGCACGTACGGTGCCATGCGGTGGCTTGCCTGCCTCTGCACGGGCACTGCCACATCAGTCTACCTTCAGCAGGCAAGCAAGCTATTGAGCAATCCAAATCCATGATGTACACATCCCAGGGTGCGTACGTTTCCATCTATTAACAAGAAAGCAACGAAGAGTCCATATACAAGCAACGCTCTATGTACCTCTACGACAGCACCACACGGATTGACATCACCAAGATCCAAACCACGTCCGACTCCAACTCAGACACGACAGGGGCTTCGGCTTCCGCGCTGATTGCCTCTGCTACGACAAGAGTCCGACGTCTACACGACATGACCCAATCCGACATGCAAGCAATCAGGAGTTGTATGTATTCATACATGAATGCTTGCATGTATGTGCATCTACAGCACCATGTATACGAAGACCATGGATCTTACAAGCAAGCCATCTTTATCCAAGTCTCTCCACCAGTGGACGTCGAGGCCATGCGCTTCTCCCCAGGAACACAGTTCTACTTCGACGCTTTTTGACTTCGACACCAACGGGATCGACGCCGACAACTTCAACCCGTGCTCTGGACTTCGTCAAGCTACGCCACGACTCTGCACATTGCTGAGCTCCGACCATCGAACTGATCGAGCAGCCACGTCGACCACGGACCACGTCGATCATGTCTCGAGCGGCTCCGCCGAGCTCCGACCACATCGACCACGTCGACCACGTCCCGGGTGGCTCTGCCGAGCTTCGACCACCTCGACCACCAGACCACCTCGACCACGTCCCGAGCGGCTCCGCCGAGCTCCAACCACGTCGACCACCAGACCACGTCGCAATGATGATCGCCGCGAAGAACGGCGCTACGACAACCGTGACCATCGTCATGATGACAAGTCGGAAAGCTCGAGGACCGGACAACTTCATCGCCACCGACCAGATTTCTATCTAAAGATAAGTACACTTCTAATATTTATATTTAACACAATTTTCATTATGATGTCTCTCCACAGCGTCCTCGTCATGATTATTCTTCAAATAACGTTTGTCCATGTATACCATCTTAATGATAACATACAGCTATACTTAATGCAAATCCTCGACCAATCATGTTGACGCTCGATGTCTGCCCTCTGCGTTATGGGTGGTCGGCAGCGGCTCCTTAGCGACGCTTTGTTTCTTCCTACACGTGCACGGGCTCCGCGCCCCGCGTTATGGTTAACGGTTTAGCTAGGGCTGGAGACTCAGCTACATACTAACTGGTCGGGCAGTTTATATTAAGTATAAACACAAACTTCACATTAACACTGATGTTTACAAAGCACCAACTGCTTTATCACATCATGCTCATTTGCAAATGACTGCTGAGCGTTATTTCTTCACCGCTGATTTTTTCTCCATAATTTATTATTTTGTACATCATGTACTACCATTCTGCATATTTATATTGCAGTAATTTTGAGCTATGCTCGGGGACTTCGTCGCTCGCTCCTCAACCTGTACTCGGGGACTGCCTCGACCACTCTCCGACCACAGCTCAGGGACTTGATCGCTCGCTTCTCACGCACAGGGACTGCCTCGACCACTCTCCGACCATGGCTCGGGGACTTCGTCGCTCGCTCCTCGACCTATGCTCGGGGACTGCCTCGACCACTCTCCGACCATGGCTCGGGGACTTCGTCGCTCGCTCCTCGACCTGTGCTTGGGGACTGCCTCGACCACTCTCCGACCACAGCTCGGGGACTTTGCATCTCGACTACATGCGACTGGCGACTCGCATACAGTTGGGATATTCTTTCTCGTTTAGACCTTGCTACAAGGCTCATACCTCGCCTTCCAGCAAGCTCAGGGACTACATCGGTACGATGCACCTGCCGGTGCATCTTGTATCGCATGGTGATGATTTATCTTCTCAACTTAAGCGGGAATTCTTTTTTAGACCACGCACCACGTGCTCTCGTCACCTACTACCAGGCTTAGGGACTAAGTGGGCACACTTCACCTTGCGGTGGATGTGTTTGTTTTTTTGACCCCTACGCCTCTGATGATCAAGGACGCTACGCTTCAAGACGCACTTACATTTCTTTTTAGAAATACAAGTGGGCACACTTCCCAGGATGGAAATCTTTTTCTTTCTTTTTAAGAGCACCATACATTCTTCGGACAACCTACTTCTCCGACGACAACGGTGGTCGAAGATGTCAAGAACTCAAGCCTCACTTTGTTGGGAGAAGGTTGAAACGCGTGTCGTGATCGTAATACATGGCGCTCGGGGACTAGCTATGGGGGATATACCCCCGGGTACCACAAGATGGTACATGGGCCGCACCATCCGAGGTGGCCTGGCCCGTAAGATCAAGGCGTGCACATCAAGATTACAAGTTGTACTAGATATTGTAATAGTACCAAATTGGATACTTTAGTTGTAACCTTGTCTCTTCGGAGTATATAAGGAGAGACAAGGGTCCCCTAGAGGACAGGTTAATCTATACATCTCAATACAATACACCAAAGACATAGGACGTAGGGTATTACGTCGATTAGACGGCCTGAACCTGTCTAAATCGCTGTCTCTGCGCCTTGTGTCACCATCTGGTTCCTGATTACACGCACCGTCTATCAACAATCTACCATCATGGGCATACCCCTCGGTGGACTGCCGACCATATTTCGTCGACACTAACCCCATCTACGCATCCTCGGGCTGTCCAAAAAATATGGACAATTCAAAACACATACGGTTATAGATATGCAAAGATCTGCATACTTCCAACCGTATCCCATTCGAACGGGAGACACCTAACTTGGTTATGTGATCTACGAACATGATACGGAAAGAGGGGTTATACCTTGGGTGGCGGTGGAGTTAGGCTAGCGGGGCCGTGGCGGGTCGGTGCAGTGGCGAGGCAACGCGGTGCAGGCAGACCAGTGGCGAGGAATACGATCGGGGTCGCCGAGGTACTCCGGCTCGGCTCCGACGGGCTCTTCTCTGTAAAAAAAGAACATACGGGCTTAATTGAAAATTTTGATAGAACTTCCCCTACACGATGAGGTTTCTAAAACCTGCAAAAAACGTACGGCACGATGGCCGATAACCACATATGCATATGCATTGGATTCACATTCATATAAACATATATAATCACAACTACTGCTACTACCACCACCACTAGTCCTACTGCTCCTCCTCCTCCTCCTCCTCCTCCTACTACTACTACATATATAATCACACAGTTTCATAATATTTGCTAGCAGAGAGTAGAAAACTCCACATGTTCACCACATAATTTGGTATACAGTTCATGTCTTGCAAATATGGGTCAGTTCAACTTAACCTAGTCATCAGTTCAAGAGAACAACACAATACAAATGCAGATATATGCGATTCTAGGCAATCCCGACCATGCGCATGGAGCAAATTCAAGCATCTAGAATATGTGGCCCTTGCCACCAAACAGAGCTCGAGATCTCTTGATTTACTGTTAGGGTTTGGGCGCATGATTTTTTTACCTATGAATTATGTTAAGGTTTGGGCGCACATCACCGACCAAAGTGGCGAGTGGCCAAGTAGGACGCTTGATGATGGTCACAGGACACACTGGCTGCAGAGGGTGGACACCGAGCCGGAGATGGTCGTGAGGACGCTTAGGCCCTGTGTGGTGCTCGATCGAGCGCAGATCTCCTCTCCGGGTTTGCGCCGCATGAAGCGGATGGAGGAGATCGACCATGGGCGAGACGAGTCCAGCGGTGGGCACGCCCGCATGATGGGCGGGTGGGCGCGCTGGTGGGTGACTGGCAAGGCGTTATGGGCGGGGTGGCATGTGGGCGGTGACGGGCGCCGGGCAATGGGCCAAACTTTCTTGGTGGAGGTGCTTTGGGCATGGCATGGGCGAAGGCCGGGCGCAAGCATGGCATGCGAAAGCATGAAGGGAGAAGCGTGGGTGGCGAGGATGATGGGGTGAGGAGGGGGGGGCTGGCAGGGGCGGTGAGGGAGCGAGGGGAGGGGAGGTTGCAGAGGACGCGGTGTGGGAGCAAGGGGACGGGAGTGTGCGTGCGTGCGTGAGTGAGTCTCGGCCGTGCTAGTTAAGTCTTGGGTCAGGCCTTTGCCGAGTGTCCGCGATCGGCACTCGGCAAAGCTGGGATTTTTTTTAAAAAAACATTAAAAATCTTTGCCGAGAGTCAAGCCGATAAGGCACTCGGCAAAGACTATACTTTGCCGAGTGCTAACCCTAGGACACTCGGCAAAGGTATATTTAAAAAAACTTTCTATTTCCTTTCCCTTTTTTCCAAATTTGTTCCAATACACTTTGAAAATACCTTGTCAAATTCACTCAACAATGCAAATTTGATGCTACAGCAAAAAATAGACCATGATTTCATGTAGTTATAGCTCAAATTCCATTTATATAATTGCAATTACAAATCAATAATTATCAAATGGATCCAAAAAATCGCTAAAATTTAACATGACATGATCTTTGATGTCTATTGGCTATACAAAAAAGTTTCGGAGTCAAACCACAACTCGACTATCACTTTCACTCCAAATCTTACCAGATCATTCTCAACAATCATGAAACTTCTTCGGAGATGTTTTGGTTTGTAAGCAATGTACGTGACAACTTATGCGACACCTTCTCAATTTTTTACCACAGCCTCCACATATGATATCATGACATCTTATCAAATTTCATGATTTTCGGACTTCCTTTGCTTTTTATAGAATTTAAAAACCATTCAACCACACGCTCAGGGTCATGTTTCCGAAATAAGATGTTCGAAAACCCTTATAATCTTATAGGTAAGGCCTCAAACTGGGTTAAATAACATGAATATCAATTTTATACTCATTTTTTCCAAATATTTGAATCACTTGCAGTTCAAATTTAACTTAATTCAAAAAATTGCTTGAAATGCAATTAATTAGTTAAATATAGCAAATAAATTTAAAAATATACCAAACTTAAGCATAGAGTACCACATGTTGTATGTGGAGAGGTGAAAATTTTTGAAGTGCAGGAGTCAAAAAAAAAATTATACTTTGCTGAGTGTCTGCTTTTGACACTCGGCAAAGAGCCTCTTTGCCGAGTGTTGCATTTGTACACTCGGCAAAGAGCTAACGGTGGTAGGCTGGTTTAACGGCGGGCCAAAATTTGCCGAGTGTGAGACGTTGACACTTGACAAAGAAAGTCTTTGCCGAGTGGCATGTCTGAGCACTCGGCAAAGAGGATGTCTTTGCCGAGTGCCGATCCTGAGCACTGGGCAAAGACCAGCTTTGCCGAGGGTCGTGTCGTTGTCGAGTGTTCGAGTTTGGGCACTCGGCAAAGACAGCCTTTGCCGAGTGCCCGAGATAAAAAAAACTCGGCAAAGTTCTTATCACTCGGCAAAGCTTGCGATTCCGGTAGTGGTAATAAAGCGCGGAGGGTAAGAGTTTTTGTTACAAATATATTTTTTCTTCTTAAAAATAAAAGTCCTAATATAGGCCCGTTCGCTTCGATGAAAAAACAAGCCGAAATACTGTTCTAGCTGAAAAAACAAAGCTGAAAAGTACGGATTATTAAACAAGCGAACATGGCCATAATCTCGCATAGATGCAAACTATTCCTCCGTCCATGATTAAATCGACTTCTAGGAAGTTTAGAACAAATTAGTACTCCCTCGGTTTTCTTTACATGTCTTCCTATAAGTTAAATATTTCTATCTTTGATCATCAATTTTAAAAAATATGTATACATTAAGACATAAGATTTATATTTTTAAATTACTATAAAAAAATACTTTCATAATAAATAATTCACATATTGTGAAACTATATAGTTTTTTTTTTATAATTGATGGTCAAACGTAGAAACGTTTGACTTATGACATATCTAATATGACATGTAAAAAAATAGAGGAAGTACTACATAGGCCTCTTATGTTCAGCACTAGCTAATTGTTAATAAAAACTTTACTACTCCACTCAACAACCCCACTAGTTTGCTCTAGAAGTTCATGCGGGTGCGGCTTCCAAAAGTATGACGATAATTGCTGGTTGCTTTAATGAAAAATAAATAGGTCAAGCTATAGAAGTGGATTTAATTTGGAACAAATTTTCAATCTAGGAATTGATTTAATCATGAAAAGAGAGAGATGAGATTATGTCCCGTTAGGCAGGGTTCCTTAGGATTCCTTCTCAAGTGCTCATCTAGAGAAGCCAAATTAAACACTTGAGGAGGAGCCACTTTTTGAGATTCTGACTCCTCTACTATTCATTGTGATATAGCTCATCCGACTTCTCCTAGAAGCTACTAATGGAGCCGTGCCAAACAGACTCTTAGTGTACATCACCAAACCACCACCTACCTACCAAATAATCTTGTATTATACATGCTGTTCTAAAATTTAATTTCAATGTGTTGAAAAGTAATAACAATGTTGTTTCTCTGAAGTAGAGTGTGCCACAAAAGAAAAAACAATGTTGTTTTCAGATAGGACTGAGAGATGGAGGTAGGCCATACCAGTACTCTTTTGAAAAGTCAGTAGGAGTGAGTGAGAGAATAAAGCAAGCGAGGCTCTGATTGGCTGAGTAGTTTGAGGAGGGGAGGGCCGTCGACGCATCAGCGAAGACCCTGTTTTTCTATTTGGCATGGCAAAAGATTAGGCTCTAAACTTTTGCTGTTAAATTTTAGTTTTACTTGAGGTGTTTATATTCATGGCAAAAGTTTAGGCTAAATATGTAAAATAAGATGTCCTTCACACCAAATGGTAAAATTTTAGCCCCTATTTTGCTTCACCTGTTTAGATTCATTTGTCCAAAACATGGACTAAAAGGTGGTGACGCTTGAGAGTTTGGGCTCTGCTGAGTCCCGCCTGTACTGGGATCAATGGGTGGGTACTAGGTTGTTGCCCACATCATAGGCACTCTGGCCCACCACCAAGCCATCAGCATCATCCTACTTGCCACTTTCTATCTTCTGGACTAAAAATTTCCCTCTTTTCTCTCAAAAAATTTTTGGTTCAATTCCCATTGGTTTTCTTCACCATTTTCCTCTGTCATTCTCTCCCGTCGCTTCAACTTAAAAAATGACTTCCTCACTACAAGCTCAAATATGTCATGGGTTTACAACTATCTCTCCTACTACGGTGCATTTATCTAGCCAATACTAGATTCAGCTTTGCCCAGACTTTTTGTTTGAAAATGTGACTGGTTCCCATATATTTGGCATGGGTATCCGGGTGTGATTATATTGTCCATGAGAAATGGTGTCCTAATTAGACTCATCAGATGAAAATGGTATGGATATTTTTCGACCGTATTCGAGACCAAATTCATTTAGAGGGGTTTAAATCTATTCATATGTGAGTCCGGATATTCAACATCCGATACCATATCCGTATCCGAATACCCAAATCATATATTTATGATGTCGATATCCAAACATATCATATCCGGTATGGTTGACACTATCCGTATTCGAATCCAAATCTGGACAGAAATATGAAAACAAATGTAATATTAGTGATATCCATCCGAATCCGATCCATTTTCATCAGCCCTGTAGGTAACATAGCTGTTCACATCGTTCGTCCTAGCAAGAGCTTCAACATTCTCTGGACTCTGGTTCTATATTGACTCTACCTAAGTCCTAGCAAGAGCCGCGACATTCTCTGTTTCACTTTTGACAAAAGAAAAGAAAACCACCTAACACACGATTGTACCAAAAGGACGCTGATAAATATGACATGACAACCGCATTGGCTCATGTGCACCGACCGTCCAGCTAGCAAAGCATTTCACCGTGTGTTGTACATAATTTAAGCTGGAGATTCTTTAAGTAGTAGGTTGCCATCTTGTGGGTGATTGCAGGATGATGATATCGTGAAGGACTGGATCTAGAACTTTAGTTCTTTTGATTGATCTACCATTGTACACCCATTATTAAAGCAATGTTTGAAAAAAAACTATTCCTTTTTATTATATATTTATTATAAGTTTATAACACACATTATAGTACTTCAAATTTTTAGAAAGCCCAAATAAACCCTCCTCTCGGTCAATTTTTTAACCACACGTCAAATGGGTGGACCCCAGATATAGGTAGTCCTGTGCTGAACCGCTCTCCTAATTTTTACCCTTTGTGGGTACAGAGACAGAGAGACCGGGTAGCTAGAGAAGGGTGAAGATATGCAATCACGCAACCTGTACAAAACCGCTATTATATATGCCTATATGGCTCAATCAGCAGTAGAGCTTCTCCTACCTTCCCTTTCCTCCTCCTCGTACTGTCCTTTGTTTTGTTCCAATAAACAATGCACACACTACTGACCGGAGTATGGTTATATATTCAAGTGGCTGGCATCATGATTCATGACCCGTGATTTCTTTAATTATTGTAGGGCTACACTGATGTACTCTCTCCATCCAAAGAAATATATATTTTGGTTCTTTTAGCGTCGATCAATTTTAAGTTGAACTAGATTTTTTTAAAAAAAATAGTATCACCATTTGTATCTCTGAATAAATTTAATATGAAAATATATTAAATGATACTTGTTTGATGTCATAGAAATTAGTATTTTTCTATATATCTGGTCACATTTGAGATGGATTGACTCATCAAAATAAGATGTACATTTTTTTAGATGGTGGATTAGAGCATGGCTAATAATCTAATACAGTTCATTTATCAGCCGACCCTTATAATTGACTGCTACGAAATACTTCATCATTAATATATGAACTTTTTTTTTCGTACACAAAGTTTCTTAGAGCTTATGCATCAGTTGACTGTAATCTTACAGTTTGGTTTTCTTTTGTATCCTCCACTTCATCATAAAACTCACTTATATAGCCCTTGGGTCATTGATTAGGGTTTTGCAGCTTTTAAGTTTTTTTTCTTCTCCTGCTACTAGTCACCGATGACTTGACTGTTGCTTTTGGTGCGACTAATCCTACGCACGCATGCATTGTGTTTAATTGTGTGTCCTAACTTTGCTAGTCTTGTTTGGAATCCTTTTGCCTAGCCACCTAGGAATATGCCTGCTTTCTTGCTTCCAATTCGGCTAAATAAAGCTAACTGACAATGAGTACTACAAGCCCCTTTATTCCTTAGTATATGTATGTGTCTTTGTCTAGTCAATTATTGACTACGCATATTTTTGCTTAGGGCGTGTTTAGTTGGCCGGAATTTGGATGTGCAAAGTTTGCATAGTGTCAGATTTTTTTCTTTGTAGCATTTCGTTTGTATTTGGTAATAATTGTCCAACCGTTGACTAATTAGGCTCAAAATGTTCGTCTCGCAAAGTACAACCAAACTGTGTAATTAGTTTTTAATTTCATCTACTTTTAGTATTCCATGCATGTACCGCAAGTTTGATGTGACAAGAATCTTCTTTTTACATAGTACCAAAGTTGGGAGTTTAGGAGGAACTAACAAGGGCTTAGCTTAGAAGAATCTAAGCATTTTAGAATGCAAGGCATCTTCTTTCAGGTGGCTAGTTATCCCCCTTTCTTTCCGATCCTCTTCACACAAGGATAAGATCAACAGCATGATAGCTGAAATAATAAGCCAAACTATGCAATTATTGAGCTGACGATTATAAAATAATCTCATGCATCCATGCAATCAAGTTCATGGCCTAGTATATATAGTAGGGTATATATGTTTCTGGATTTTCACAGTTTTAGCTTATTTTTAGATGTTATATATTATATTCCACAGTGTCATTTCTGTTTGATGCTACCAAATAAAAATGACGTTGTGGAATATAATTTCTGGAAGAGACTCAAATAATGATGACAACATGCACCATATTCCACAATATTGCAAACCAACATGGAAATGTTTATGGTGGTCGGCCGACAGGGGAATCCTTCTAGGGATAGCTCGACAAAGAAAATGAAAATTTTCATATAACTTTATTTTCCTTTCTGTTCGAAAAACAATTTTTTATTATTATTCTTGTGTCTTCTAAAAAAATGTCGAGAAGGAATTGATATTTTTTCATCTAGTCAGCCTAAACAACCAGAACCAATCTAATTATTAGACGTAGGAGGTTCTAGAAGGCCGAACCAATCTAATTAGACGCAGGAGAGGTTCTAGAATGCCGACTCCCACATCCAACCCAAGTGATTAAATGGATGCTGCTGCTTGACACCACGCAATCGTCACTATCAGTGATTCAGTGGGCATCCAAGCTCTCAACCGTCATCTACACTAACATCTACTTCGTTGACGGAGACAACAGATGGCATCTACATGCTCTCTGGCTAGACACCTTCAACTAATTCCACACTAATAAGTTCATGTTAGTAATCATGCTCAGGATAAGTTAAGATCGTATGGATTTTTCAAATATGAGTTTGTATTCTAACTTCACATGTGAGTACATATATCGATGCACAATGAATGTGCTAAGTTCCAGATTTTTTTTGAGTGATGAAAATACGTTTTTGAATTGGATGGCAGTGATGGCCATGGCAGCAGCAGCGCGCGTCCAGCGGTCCAGCAACCACCGAACAAACAACTCAGACTGCTGCAGTTCGGCAGCATGCAACGCACCAATGCTGGATGCTGCATGTCTACTGCCCAGGGAAGTTCTGCCTTTTTTTCTTCTCTGATGCTCCACTTATCTTTATTCCTCTTTTTTTATTTTCCTTTTTCTTTAATTGCATTCAACAAATGTTTTGTGACCAAATTCTGGAAGGCAAAGCAAATGATTGCAAAAATATTCATAGGCGACAATTAACAAAAAGGCGAAGGCAACCATATCTTTATATACAAGTAGTGGGATATCTTTATATCTCAAGCCTTGATTACTCCGGAAAATCTATTACACACAAGACTAAAAGGTAGCGTCATCAGTTGTTAGGAAAAATGCTTTATGACAACGAACCAAACTTTATTATAAACTAGCAAACATATCCACGCGTTACAATGGATATACAGTATGTTGTATGGTCCTAAGGCCCATAATTAGTGTAACACCCCCCTAAATCATTTACTAAAACATGTCATGAGCATCATGTTTATGTGTTAATGCATGTGATAGAATGTGTAGATAAATTTCTTATAACTTAAAATGATCAATAAAAATGCTAAATGAAAGTTGATTCAATAGCTCATGTATATCAATTAGGGTTGAAAACCAATTTTTATTAAGCAAAAATACTATAGAACATGTGTGTGACACTTAAATAAAGTTTGAAGTACAAACTTTGTAGATGACATTGAAATACTTGCTGTTAAAAAATAATATTACTAGCTAATATTTCTACTAGCCTAGAAATTGCAAATTGAAATCAAGTTTAGCTCAAAACTTAAAAAAAATTCAAATTTGTCAACAGCTAGACATCGCTATGTTTAGCAAATTATTTTGAGAGATCGGGTTAAGAGGTGGTGTAGTGTTATAGTTCGATTTGGTAGTCTCATATGCCATCTTGAGTATGGTGAAGATGGTGAAGGTCCAGAAGCAACCGTTTAGTTTTTATAGGCGCTTTAAAATTCGTGTACGACACGGTTTCGGGCTGGTTGGCCGCTGGGCGCGGTCACCATGCTCGGGCATTCGGCGTCGCCATGCAGGTTGTCCCCGCAGACACGCCAAGATCGCCGCAAGCATGGCCGACCATGGTTGCTTCGCGGCCGGCCGCCATTGCTCTTGGCACATGGAGCCACCGTTGTCGCTTGCTACGGCCGGCGGTCGCCGCCGCCCCATCGCGCTTATCGCGATCGCGACTCACCTGCGTGCGTGATGCAACCGCTGCCGGTGCTGTCGCCTCGCCATCATGTCCGTGTCTCCCTCTGCATCTCTACGCCACTGCCGGCCCAGTGCGATGCCGCCTCTGCCACGCGCACGTGGCTGGGCTCGCCGTCGTCTTGTCATTGATGGCACTACGGCGTGCGGGCCACGCCGATCGCGAACGCGCGTGCCTGTATGCTTGCACCTACGCATGGGCCTCCACGATCACGTCAACCCTATCCCGCCAAGGCGAGGAAGAGCCGAGCCCACCTGCCGTGCCCTCCTTTCTCTCTTTCTCTCTTTCTCCGTCTCCTGCCGCCGTCGAGCCGCGCCATCAAATCACCATGCGAACGATCACCTCCATTCAATTCGGTGCATCCACGGTTTCAACAACACGTCCTCTCGCTGCCTGACCCTACCCAGCCTTGAACCGTGCAAGGCCAAGCTCCAATTTGGAGTTTCTCCCACCGCCGTGCCGATAAGGCCACGTACCGCCGTGGATGTGGGCAGCCCAGCCCTCCTACCGTCCCTCTCGAGCCAATTCACTTGCATCACTAGCTTCGCCTCGCCTCCCTCTCTACCTTGTGCACGTCAATGGAACCACTACCACCTCCCTGTTGTTGCTGACGCAACCGTGCCGCCGCACGGCTCGGCCGCACGTGGCTAACCCTCCTCCGCCATCCCCCACCCCAACCATCACCTCGGCTAGGTCCGTGGTAGTCTATTGCTAGCCAGTTAGGTTCTTAGGTGCTCTAGATCGTCGGGGCAGCTACGCCACCATCGCGGACGGTCGCGCGTCGCTGCAGCTCGCTCTAGCGTGTTCCGCCACCCCTCACCGCCACTTAGCGTAGCCACCAAGATCGGAGATGGTGATCGAAGCGTTAGGTGGGCCTGCACAGGTCCCAAGTGGCCGGCGTAGGTGCCCAGTGCCGCCGCTCGCCGCGCCGCCGTGCACTGAGTTGCCAAGGGTGTGCGCGGGGGAATTCCAGAAAAGCCAGTGGGTTAAGTGAGAAGGTTTGAGAGATGTTGAAATAGTGTTAGTACTTAGTCGTAATTCAGGAGAAGATCGAGGTCTCTTTTATAAAATCGCCAGCGCGCGTGAGATTCCGCGTCGTGGGCCGTCTCGCGCTGCAGGCCGGCCACACGTGGGCCGCGCGGGAGAATTCATTTTTCTTTTCTTAAGGAATTAGAAATATTTTTCTAATTTAATTTTTGAGCCAATCTTTGGTAAATCATATAAAATCATATAGGTGTCCAAAAATTGTGAAACAAATTTTGTTAGGTTCCTAAAATTGTGCTCTATCTGTTAGTGTACTTAGTTCATATATATATACATGTTGATACCAGAAGCTATTAAATCATTTGAGAGTGCTCAATATTATTAGGTTAAATATTGTAGGAAAATTTTGTGGTAAATTGGTGATAGCTTTAGTCCTGAAATTTTTATACTAACTTCATTGTATTACTATGTGCTCAATGTAATTTTTGTAGCTTGAGAATAGATTAAGCATTAGGGTAGTTAAATGTTTTTTGTTTCGATATACATTAAATCATTAGTAGAAATAAAGATATATCCTTCATTTGTAAAGCTAGGTGTTTGTTAGTTGAATCCAACACCATGCTTGATGAAAATGATAGTTAGCTTAGTATATTAGTCATTAGAGATAGCTTAGTAGCTTAGTATGCGTATTCTTATTTTACGAGTTGCTGTTGCATAAATGCTAAGTGTTATATCATCATCGCATGCATATAGAGAACGAGTTGGCGGAGATCGTGACCACCGGTGATCACGAGTTCGAGAAGATCATTGAGGAGTACGAGGAGGAGATTCTCATGCAGGAGGAGGTCCCCGAGCCGCTATTAACTGACTCAGCTGACACCACGCTTGCCTAAGTCAATCCCTGTTGCATAACCCTTGTTTTTTATAATAACTGAATATATATATGTGATGTGCATTCATTATAGGAATTTTATGAAAACTACATGCATAAATATATCTGTCCTATGAGTGCTACTAGTATAGGTTCTAGTAGCTGCTATGCTTAGGTTTTCGGTAGCATGAGTAACCTACCGTTACTCACAATAGGTGATTATTATAATTACTCTCATGATAAAATGATGAAAGGAAAAATGGAGACAGGGCAGAGATATGGTATGGGTATTGGTGGGTGTAACAGGTTGTGTCCCGCGACCAATGGGGCTTAGCTTGGTTACACTGTTTTCCCTGTCCATGTTGATTAAGGACCGTCCGTTGCTGTGGATGGTAGTCAGGTCACAGACTTATTATCCTAAGCACATACTTTCTTATGGGAGCGGGAAGGCTCGTTACACTCTTGTTGTGGGTTTTGGTTCTTTCCGGACCGATTGATTGGAGGCAGGGAAAGGTGGAGGTCTAAGCACCATATTAAGACCGGGTCTCATTTGTGGGGGCTTAGAGTCCAAGTTTGGACGGGGACCTAGACCCCATGATAGGAGTGAAATAGGTTGGTCTTGTTTGTGCCTGGGGTACAAATGGGACGTGTATTTTGGGGTACCCAGCTGGGATACATTGGTTTGAGAATCGCCATTTCCGTGAGACGGTACAACTTGTCTATGGTCTAGCACCATAGTAAGAACTGAAAGATCAAAGATGATGAAATGGTTCTGATGGCTCAACCCTTGCTTGAAAGTAGAACATGTGCTTACCTAGAATGGTTAGCTAATGAAGTAATCATGATCGCTAATAAAACTTGACTGTAAGGATGAACTATTAGTAATGCTTTTCGCAAATAAAAAGAAAACAACAAACCCATATTGCCTATCATGTCCTTGAGAGTAAGGAAACTATTCCCACTAGGTGGGTAAGTCTTACAAGTACATTGTGTACTCAGGGTTTATTTTACCCCTGTTGCAGGTGCAGCTTGAGGAGTAGCTCTTGTGTGGAGGATTCTTCTGGTGGGCATAGATGGATCCTTGTATCATTTCCGCTAGATGCTTATTTTCATTCCGTTGTTTAATTATCGCACTCTAAACTCTGGTATTGTAATAAATAATTTCTAAGAACTCTTGTTGTATGAAACGGATTAAGTATTGTAAGCTCGTACTCATTACTAGATTCTGGATGTAAAATGTGGATTGTTTCGAGTTCTCCTTTGGGGTGGGCTCGACAGAACTGTCCAATGTAGCTAACTTTCGGGTGCTTAGTGTCTAGTGGAAGACGAGCACCTCCGGAAGCGTGTTATTTCGAGCGGTTCTACCACAATTAGCTAGTTATCCTGTTAGATTTTGTAATTTCAAAGTGAAAGATGACAAACCAATAAAGGGAAGAAGGGGGCTGGGCACTGAGCGAGAAGGATCGAAGTGACGGAAGAAGAGTGGTGGGAGTAGAGACGATGGGTTGAGAAAGAGTGGTGGGAATAGAGACGATGGATCATGGATGGATTTTTTTACTTTAATATTAAATATAGATACAAATTTCAAGATAATATATAAATTTTATGAGATATATAATTAATTTTAAATCTTCATTTGATTTGAATTTATTATAGATATATTTTAAAAAAATCAGAGAATATTTTGAACGAGATCCGACTACTAAATTTACCTCCTCACATTAGAGCGACCAATTACCACTATCGGTTCATAATGTGTGCCAATGGTGTATTAAGGGTCAGTTTGCTAGAGCTCTAACTCCTCCTAAAATGGTTTTAACTATAGCTCCTCTAGTAGAGCAGTTTCTATTGTGAAGCTAAAGCACTTCAGGCTCTCTTTTGCAATGGCTACTACAATGTCGAGTTCATAAACCCAGGGTCCCCAATGGACCCGCTTCCCTGCAAAAACTCGGCCTAGCAGGAGGCACAGCGATAGCACGCGCCTGGGCTAGCCCAGATACACAATAACATGCCAAGACCATGATCCAGTATGGGTCCCCATTGGACGAGACGAAACCCATGTCCTTAGGGTCCGGCGACACGGAGCCCGTACCCAAGGGGTCGGGCGAGACGGAAGGCCTGGCCATGGTGGGACCACAGTCCGACTCTGTCCCTCTTTTCTCCGACCGAGGATACATCGGACCTCTGCTCGCTGCTCTTTTCCGACCAACACGGTCAGGGCCGATTGGGAGCAACCAACCGGGGACACCCGCTCAGTGTGGGCCTAGGGAGCAGGCGGAGCAGATAAGATAAGGCGCTCAACTCAACTGCAATACCAAGGACCATACCCTGCCATGCCCTGCACACCTGTAGGACGGTGCCGTCAGGGCTTGATAGACGAACACGGTAGAGCCTGCCAGACGCACCAGAGCATAAAAGTGTTGTGAGCGCTGGCAGCCATCCCATACCCGAAGGCATGAGCAACAAGAGTTGGCAGCACACGTATACACTCTCTCTCTTTCTCTCTAACTTGTAAGGCCATCCCTTTCAACTATAAAAAGGGATGCGCTCTCTCCTATAAAATGGGTCTCTGGCTCTCGAAGACTTTCTCGACGACTTGAGAACACAATAGTTCAACAGCTCTAGAGACACACAGAGCATACGCTCCTCCGATCGGGCCTCTAACACCCCCCTTCTCATTCCTTACTCGTTTGTAACCCTATAGCAAACTTCGAGCACCTAGGCTTAGGAATAAAGTCACCGACCGACCTTAACTGGACATAGGGTCTGTATAAATCCTATGTCATTGAGTGCTAGGCCACATCCGATCACAACGCACGGCAAAACTACAAATATTTACTTGTTGGTCACTTTTTGCATCGACAGTTGGCGCCGTCCGTGTGGAGGACACCGTGCGTTCATGCCTTTGGTCATCAGATGGCCCACCTTTCCAACATCTTCAGCATGGTAGGCTTGAGCAATACGATTTGCTTTGGCTCGCTGGAGTTTCCCACGCTCCCACTTGCTGGGATGTGGGCTCCTCCTGTCTTCGTCCCACTCTAGACCTTCCTCTTCAGGAGTTTGGACTTTGTCGCTGACTAGCTCGGCGTACTTCACCTCTATGAAGAGGCGCTTGTCTCGGTGCCCACTGGAGGAGGAGCGCCCTCCACCGACTACAACAGGCCACTCAATGACCTCAACGTTGAGACACTCGCGCTTGGCCTCGACCCATGCTGGGTTCAAATTCCACGGTGAGTGATGTACATATTGTTCTTTACTCACTATTTAACACCTTCCGCCGACTCTCCGGAGGGACCCAATTGTCCCCACTGTGACCATTGTGCGACCAGTTCCCCTATGGCTTCGCATCCCACGTGGACATGTGTGCGTGGGGACTCCAAAGAATGCTGACATCACCCCCTCTCACATCCGAGTTCATGGGGATGGTGGGCTACGCTCCTGCCTCCTTCCACAACCTCATCGATGATGAGGTTGAAAGCAATGGCTCCAGCATCGGCGATGTCATGGCACCTGGCCACCCTCTGTCCCAGGAGTGTGCTATGGAAATGCCCCGGGACAGCCACCAGAGGTAGTGGAGTCTCTGCAGACTCACACCCCTCCGAACCCTCGTGCGCAAGCCCTGGCGCGTGCGCAGCAGCACGGTGAGGAGTTACAACATAGGTGGCAGAGCAAGCCGCCACCTGCTTTGGCGCGCTCGACACAGCACGCTATGCCACATACGCGTAACTCGGTGAGAGGCGCTCGGGGTCGCGCCCATCTGGTCCAGCGTAATATCCTGTACGGAGGGAATGACCCCCCTCATTTTGCTCGGGCTGGCCAGAACATCGCTGCTGCAGCGATGCTTCTGCATGACCTCCTTAAGCCTGCTGACCCCTAGGAGCAGGCAATCCACTGGAACCTCTGGGTGCTGGTGGAGACCACCGCCATTTAGCAGGTGGAAAGCTTCGCGTTGCGACACCGGCTCACGGCCTCTTGCCCAACAGGGGGACTAGGGTCGTACCAGTTGAATCGCTCCATCCACTCACCACTGTAGTTGCTAGGCGTGGGGCAGGAAGCCGTGGCTGCACCATAGCCTGACCTGTCGCCCGCTCCACACCAACCACCTATGCGTGAATGGCTTGGGCCGAACCATGATGCTCGCAGCGTCCTCAACAATCGATTCCATGCCTGGCACGATGACGACGTCCATCGAGTGGCAGCAAGAGTAGGCAGCGCGGGCCCCAGCCTGACCATTGAGGAGTGTGGGGACATGCACCCTAGGCATAGTGGCCGACCAAGCGACTAGAGCCCCAGCCTGTATGGCTCGGGGCCACGGGCCTTTGGTCGTCGCATTCAGAAAGCGTCGTTCCCACAACGCTTCCGACCAGCTACCAACATCGCTAGGTACATCGGGGAGATGAAACCCGGTATATGGCTCGAAGACTTCTGGCTCGCCTACCAAGCCAGAGGAGTGGATGATGACCACTTTATCATCCAGTACCTCCCCATATGCGTGGGGGAGCATGTTCGAGCATGGCTTAAATTCCTTCCGCCCGACAACATCCGTGACTGGGCGGATCTCAAGAGGGTCTTCATCCTGGGAATTCCTAGGACCTCAAGAGCTGCCAGCAGGATCCCAATGAGTCCCTACGGGATTACATCCATAGGTTCTCAAAGCGCTGCAACTCCCTTCCTAGTGTCGTCGATGCGGACGTCATTAGCGCGTTCCTCTCTGGGACAACTTGCAAGTCCTTGATCCACAAGTTTGGTTGTGCGAAGCCCCATACCACCCACGACCTGCTCTACATTGCCACAAACCATGCCTCCGGTGAGGAGGCAGTCAGGGCGGTCTTCAACGGCGATCGGGACAGGGGCAAGGCCAAGCGCGAGGACCAAGGAGAGTGCCCCTCTGCACAAAAGGGCAAGAAGAACAAGAAGGATTGACGCTGACCGACCAACCTAGCTTTGGTTGCTGCGGCCGACCGAGCGTTCAAGCAGCCCCAGCAAGGCCAGCCCGACCACTTTGGCAAGCTCATGGAGAGTCCATACACCAACCACGCCTATCCCATCAAACACCTCTACAAGGACTGCAAGCTCCTCAAGCACTTCCTGCGGCAAGCCACCAAGCCAAAGGAAGGGAAAGGCAAGGAGGGGGCAACCAAGAAAGGAGGAGCGGCAGGCAAGGATGAAGACGGCTTCCCTAACCCCAAGGAATGCCTCATGATCTTTGGGGGATCCGATGCTATCCACTCCAACCGCCAGCATAAGGTATGCTACAGAGAGGCATGCGTCGCCGAGTCGGCCATCCCCTCTTTTCTTAGTTGGTCTGACTCCCCGATCACTTTTGATCAAAGAGACCATCCTTCCCACGTTGCTCGACTGGGCCGATACCCTCTCATCATCGACCCCATCATCCGCAAGAAGCGCCTCACCAAGGTGCTGATGGATGGAGGTAGCGGCCTCAACATTCTCTACATTAACACCCTCGACGCCATGCGCATCCCCCAGTCAAAGCTTCGCTCAGTGAGCTCTCCCTTCTATGGAGAGATCCTAGGGGCACAGGCGTATCCATTTGGGCAGATCGACCTACCCATCATGTTTGGCGACCATGCCAACTTCTGCTCGGAGGTCCTAACCTTTGAGGTAGTGGACTTCCTGAGGTCCTACCACGCCATCTTGGGGTAGCCATGCTACGCCAAGTTCATGGCCATCCCCAACTACACCTACCTCAAGCTGAGCATTACGAGGTCGCCACTACCATCATCAACTCCACCGAGCTCCCAAAGCTTGGGAATTCGGTGACTCTAGCAGTCCCCGATTGCAACAGACCGACCTCCTCGAGTGCCTTCCATCCGACTAAGGAAACCAAGGCGGTGGGAATCGACCCTACCGACCCGACCAAGATGGTGCGGATCGAGACCAAGCTCCTGGCCAAATAGGAAAGCGAGATCGCCGACTTCCTACGCGCCAATCATGATGTCTTCACGTGGAAACCTTCTAAAATGCTAGGCATACCTAGGGAGGTCGCCGAGCATTCACTACGCATTTTCCTAGGCTCAAAGCCCACCAAGCAACGCCTACATCGCTTTGACGATGAGAGGCATAGGGCCATAGGCGAGGAAATCACCAAACTCCTAGCAGCCAGATTCATCATAGAGGTAGGCTTGCTAATCCTGTTCTTGTAAAAAAGAAGAATAGAAAATGTAGAATGTGTGTTGATTATACTGGCCTCAACAAGGCGTGCCCAAAGGACAATTTTTCTTTGCCACGCATAGACCAGATAGTCAACTCAACCTCAAGGTGCGAAATCCTCTCCTTCCTGGATGACTACTCAGGCTACCACCAGATTGCGATGAAAGAGTTCGACCAGGTCACGACTTCATTCATCACCCTGTATGGTTCGTACTGTTACGTAGCCATGCCTTTTGGTCTGAAGAACACTGGCGCCACCTATCAACGGTGCATGCAGCGATGCTTCACCGACCAAATCGACCCGCTTGACCAACCTAACCAAGTCGAGCGGCCAAAACCAACAATCGCTGTCTATGTAGATGACATAGTGGTGAAAACGGCTCAAGCTAGCGACCTGGTCGCAAACTTGGCCGCAACATTCACAAACCTCCAAAGGTTCAGCGTCAAATTGAATCCCGAAAAATGTGTTTTCGGGGATCCAAAGGGGAAGCTGCTCGGATACATCGTGTTCGAGCATGGCATCAAAGCCAACCCTAAAAAATCATG
Source organism: Miscanthus lutarioriparius (assembly GCA_904845875.1). NCBI lineage: Eukaryota > Viridiplantae > Streptophyta > Magnoliopsida > Poales > Poaceae > Miscanthus > Miscanthus lutarioriparius. Next base: position 2,325,467 of record CAJGYO010000008.1, read on the forward strand.
GCCATCTCCAACATGGGACCGATATGCAACGTCAAGGGCGTACAAAGGCTCTCCGGCTGTTTGACTGCCCTGAGCCGGTTCATCTCCCAACTAGTGAACGAGGGATGCCTCTCTACAAACTTCTCAAGAAGACAGACGCATTCGTCTAGACAAAGGAGGCATAGCAGGCTTTGGAAAGCCTCAAAGCATCGCTAACGTTAGCCCCAATCCTCGTCGCTCCTGAATAGGGAGAATCCCTCCTCCTCTACGTCGCGACAAGCAACCACGTTGTGAGCGCCACCCCCGTCATCGAGAGGGAGGAGCTAGGACACCCCCTGAAGGTCCAATGACCGGTGTACTTCATCGGTGAGGTACTCACCAACGCTAAAGTTTGCTACCCCTATGTTTAGAAGCTTTTGTACGTCATGCTGATGGCGACCCAGAAGCTTCTGCACTACTTCACTGACCACGAGGTCATGGTCATCGCCTCGTACCCACTCGGGGAGGTCATCCATAAATGTGATGCCACCGGCCGAATCTCCAAGTGGGCTCTTGAGCTCATGGGCCATGACATCATATATGTGCCCCACACCGCTATTAAGTCTCAGGCTCTTACCGACTTCATCGCCGAATGGACGGAACTCCAGCTCCTGACCCCGAACGTCACCCATGAGTACTGAATGGTGTACTTCGATGGGTCAGTCATGGCACCCGGCTCGGGGGCTAGAGTGGTTCTGATCTTGTGGCAGAACCGTCCAAAATAACGCACTTACGGAGGTGCTTATCTTCCACTAGACACTAAGCACCCCGAGAGCGGGCTACATCAGGCGGATTCCGTCGAGCACACCCCAAGGGAGAGCCCGAATAATCCACATTTTCCCCTTAGGATCTAATAATGATAAATAATTTACATTGCTTAGTCCATTTCATACATCCAGAGTTCTTAGAAATATATTATTACAGTATCAAATTCAGAGTGCGAAAATTTAACAGCGGAATGTAAGAAACATCTATCGATAATATAAAAGGATGCGTCTGTGCCCACCAGAAGAATCCTTCACACAATAGCTACTCCTCAAGCAGTACCTGCAATAGGGGTAAATAAACCTTGAGTACACAATGTACTCGCAAGACTTATCCGACTAGGGGGAATAATTTCCCGACTCCAAGAAATATGATAAGCTTTATGGTTTGCTAAGTTTCCCTTTTGCAGAAAGCAATACTAATAGTGCATCCTTATGTATGTTTATTATTAGCAGTCATGATTATTTCATTATCTAGCCATTCTATGTAAGAACCTATTCTACTTTCAAGCATGAGTTGAGCAAATAGTTCCATTTCACCACATTTCCTCTTTCAGTTCTTACTACGGTGCTAGATGGTAGACAAGCCGTACCAGATCGCCGGTGATTCATGAATCAATGTGCCTAGCTGGATACCCCAAAATACATGCCCCACTTGTACCCCAGGCACAAGCAGGACCAACCTGCAACTCTCCTATCATGGGGTCCAAGTCCCCATCCAAACATGTACTCCAAGCCCCCGCTCCTGAATCCCAGACTCAGTGCGGTGCTTAGACCTCCATCATCCCCGCCTCCAATCAGTCGGTTCGGAAAGAGCTGGAACCCATGACAAGAGAGCAACAAGCCTTCCCTGCACCCATACCCAAGTATGTGCTCGGGATAATAAGTCTGTGACTTGCCTAGAGTCCAATGCAACGGTCGGTCCTTAACCGACTCAGACAGGGAAACAGTGTAACCAAGCTATGCCCCGTTGGCCGCAGGACACAACCTCATACACCCACTAATACCCAAACCATATCCCTACTCGGTCTCCATTTTCCTTTTACCATTTTATCATGAGTGGTAATAATAATCACCTATTGTGAGAACAGCAGGTTACTCACGCTACCGAAATCCTGAGCATAGCAACTACTCGACCTATGCTAGTAGGGCTCATAGGTAGGTATATCTATGCATGTAGTTTCATAAAATGCCTGTAACGTAAAAGCACATCACATATATATATATATATATCCAGATATCATTCAAAATAAGGGTTATGCACGGGGGCTTGCTTGGGCAGGCAGGGTGTCAACAAAGTCAGCAACTGAAGGCTCCAGGGCTCCTTCCTGTATGAGAATCTCCTCCTCATACTCCTCAATGATCTCCTCATACTCCTGCTCGTCCACAGGCATGAACTCTACCAACTCATTATCTACATGCATGAAATGATGATGCGACACTTAGTAATACGGCAATGGCAACTCTTAAAATAAGAATACATCTATGAAGCTACTAAGCTAGCTCTACCGACTAAGACGCTAAGTTGCCTATCATTTCCCCTAAGCAGGTATGAAATATTTCATGTATTAACTTAGCAACTAAAGGCATTCTCACTCTTAATACCGATTTACTATATATATAATAAAACAAGGAGTACTAGCTACCATATTTATCAACCTATTCTAAGGCTACAAAAATTACAGTGAGTGCCTAATAATGTTATGAGTCTACTATAAAATTTTTAGAGCTAGCACTTCTACTATTTCATCACGAAAATTCATTCTCTAAATAATCCTAATAACAACAAGCATATTACAACAAATAAAGTAACCCTAAAGATATCACAGAACTCTATGACCTAAATACACTAAAAGCTAGATCATGAATTTAGGAAACTAACAAAATTTACTTCATGATTTTTGGACGCTTACATAATTTTATACTAATTATCAAAGATCAGTTCACAATTTAATTTAGAAAAGCATTACCTAATTCATTAGAAAAGAAAAGGGTGAAACAGCCCAGCGCGGCCCATCGTGGCTAGGCCCACACCCGCGCAGCGCGCGCGCATGCGCGACCCACCGGCGTGGCCCAATCGTGTGGCAATGACCCGCGACGGGAAGGCCCGCGCGTGCCGACATAATTGCGAAAACGTCCTCGTGCTAATACCGAATCAATCCACAGTCCATAGCACTATTCCTACCGTCTAGACTTAAGCAATCTAGCCCTCGGAACATCCTATCTTTACCAAGGCTAGGTCCTTGGGGACCTGCGCGTGCACCGTCCAACGTAGCCCCTCCCCGCCCCCGATAGCAAGCCAATGCTCACCTAGATGTAAACACAAAGCGATGGACGGTGAAGCGATGAACGGAGACGTGGTCCAGAGCTCTCTCCACGGTGGCAGACTCCCCCTGCGGCGGCGGCCATGTTCCCGTGAGCCAAGGCACAAACAACGTGAACAAACCAAGGAATGGGCATCAGTAACTCAACCAGAACCTACTCGACATGGTGGCTTGATCGGGGACGGACCAAGTACGTCCGGCCACGCACACACGGCAAGCATAGCGACGGACGTGGTGGCACGACCGCGTTAACGGCGCTGGGCAGGCTGTAGCAGTGCAAATGGGGTGCGCACGGGGTGAAGGACTGTGAGGCAAGGCTAGGGGTGCAACCAATTGGGCTCAGGAGGACCAGATGGGTAATGCCCATGGCAGCGGTGTCTAAGCCTTTAATGGCATGACGGCGGACGCTGGCTCCAAATTGGAGCTTGCCAAGGCATGATTTGACATGGTGCGGGGTCGATTGGCTAGTAGGCTAGAAGACGGAGTTGGGAGCGCACTGAATTAATTGGACATGACCTATCCATGTCGAATTGGTGGCACGGCCTAGCTAGACCTACAGCAGAGGAGGGAGGGGAAAAGAAAGGAATAGGGCCGGCTGCTCGTCCAAGCTCTGGCGGGACGTGGCTGACGCACACGCGCAAGCACTGTGAGCCAATGTAGCTAGGAGAGGGGACATACCCACGTGTGGGCGGTGGCAGCACAGCAGCGTGGTCGTGGTGCCATTAATGGCGAACGACAAGCAGGTGGCCTCGGTAAGGCCACGTGCATGAATTCGACGACAACGACGTAGAGACATAGGCGGATGCGACACAATGCTATGGTGTGGCGGTGACAGCATGGTGCAGCATGGTGATGGGATGGCAGTGGCGCAGTGGCTTAGGCGGACGTGACATAATGCAAAGCAGTGGTAGTGACCCGGCGAGGGCAGGCGGCCAGGGCAGAGGGCCCGCCGAGCGCGGCGGTGCGCGGCACGGGAGTGTGCGTGCTCTGCTCGTACAACACATGCCTGGTGTGGCAGCGGTGATGCCACTGCATCTGAGCGGAATGGCGATGACACCTGGCGGAGCAGAGCCGACAATGGAGCGATGCGGGCGGTCCCAAGGCACCAGCAGCTACGTCAGCAGCAGCGCACCTCACAGCAGTGGGGAGGAGCAGCTGCACGCCGGGCAGCCGGCCACCTTGACCAGGCGAGCCCGGCTAGACACGCGTGCGCGTGCACCCGGCGCGCCGATGATGGCACAGGAGCACGGTGACAGCGTCAATGCGAGGAACTCGGCCCAAAACGTGCCATGCACGCTTTTTAAAGCGTCCCAAAAATCCAATTCGATGATTCAATTGCCAAACCACCTATGCTATACTTAAGAGGGCATGCTAGGCTACTAAAACAAGCCTTAATACCCCACCACTCTTCAACCTGATTCTTCTACAAAAATCACCAAACCTAGCTTTGTCAAACCACTTTTTAGACTTACGAAATCGACCAAGTCTCGATCGGATTCGCGTCAAATTCGATTTGCAAGCTATTCGGTATGCTAGCTAGTGAATTCATTTCTCGACCACAGGTATTTCATCGCCATCTACAAAGTTCATACTTGCAAATTTACTAAAGTTCCATATATACGTTCTATAGTATTTACGTTCAATAAAAATTCACGAACATCCGTACTTGATAATTTCCTACGTCACGAATGACCCTTCGTTAAGCATTTCCGTTGGTCATTTTAAGTTATGTAAATTGATTCACACACTATATTACATACATTGACACATAACCATGATGCTCATGACAAGTTTTAGCAAAAGATTTTACAGTGTAACACCGAGGGTGTTACAGATCTCCCCGAATGGGAACAGGCTCCGCTACGCGATCCGTCTCCATTTTTTAGCCTCGAACAATGCCACGGAGTATGAGGCCCTCATCAATGGACTACGCATCGCCGTCAAGCTCAGCGCTACATGGCTATATATCTATGGTGACTCAGAGTTGGTCATCGACCAAGTCATGAAGGAGTCCTCCTGCAAGAGCCCTCTCATGGCGGCGTACTTCTAGGAGGTGTGCAAGCTCAAGGACAAGTTTCGAGGGATCGAACTGCATCATGTCCCTTGAAAGGACAACGACACTGCCGACTTCCTCGCAAAATTGGTGGCCAGACAGGAACCATGGGCCAACAGGGTCTTTGTAAATGACCTCCATGAGCCGTCTACCCGCATCCGAGAGGATCCGACCTAGACGCGCTCCAACACCAATCTGGCACTCGGGGGCTCTGACCCCCCGACGTGCCTCGACCCCAATCGAGCACTCAGGGGCTCTGACCTTGGCACCTCTATGGCAACGTCGTCCACCGACGTCGCTGTGATGGCACTCCTCAAGGAGGTTCTCCCACCAGAAAGGACTGAAGCGAGATGAATCACTCGACGCAAAGACATTCGTCGCCATCGGTGATGAACTTTATAAGCAAAGTCCATTGAGAGTGCTTATGAAGTGCATCACGACCGACCAGGGGAAACAACTTCTCCTCGAAGTCCATGCTAGAATCTATGGACATCACACGGACCCAAGGTCGCTGGTCAGGAAAGCCTTTCGCTAAGGTTTTTACTAGCCCTTTACACTGCGAGATGCAGAGGAGGTGGTCCGCAGGTGTGAAGGATGCCAGTTTTATGCTCGGTAGACTCATCTGCCAGCGCAGGAACTTCAGACCATCCCCATCACCTGGCCATTCGTGGTCTAGGGCCTCGACATGGTCGGACCCCTCAAAAAGGCCCCGGGTGACTTCACTCACCTACTCGTGGCGATGAATAAGTTCACCAAGTGGATAGAGGCGAAGCCCATCACCAATATCCGCTCGAAAGAGGTGATCAAGTTCTTCCTCGACATCATCTATCGGTTTGGTGTCCCTAACTATATCATCACCGACCATGGAATAAACTTCACCAGGAAGAAGTTCCTGGACTTCTGTGATGGATACAGCATCAGGATCGATTAGGCCTCAGTCGAACACCCGCGTACTAACGGTTAGGTCGAGCGGGCCAATGGCATGGTCCTCCAAGGACTCAAGCCCCGCATCTTTGATCGACTCAAAAAGTATGCCGGGCGATGGGTTGCAAAGGTCCCAGCAATCCTCTAGAGCCTAAGAACGACCCCAAACCAGTCCATAGGGTTCACCCCTTTCTTCCTCGCATATGGAGCCAAAGCAATGTTGCCCTACGACCTCGATCACGATGCCCCAAGAGTAAAGGCCTTCAACCAAGACCGATCCACAGAGGCTCAGTAGGACGTGGTCAACCTGCTCGAGGAGGCTCGTTAGACGACTATCATCCGCTCTGCTCGGTACCAGCAAACTCTCCGTAGGTACCATGAAAGAAAAATCTAGGGGAGGATCCTCGAGGACCCAGTCAACCAAGAAGAAACATAAGCTCTCTCCACCATCAGAAGGACCCTACACAGTGACCGAGGTGATCTGATCGGGCGCCTACCGACTGAAGGACGACAATGGCAACGTTCTCACTAACACATGGAACATCGAATAATTACGTCGTTTCTTTCCCTAAAGCTCAGTCTTACAATTTATTTCCATTCAACGTTTGCTCCTACAATGCCCCAGCCCAAGCACTCTTGGCTTGGGTCACTCGGGGGCTCCATGGGGGTGCGATACCATCCCCTTTTTTACTATCATGTAGTAATACTTTTTGCCCAAACAAAAGGGCATCGCCCAAACGAAAGGGCATTCCATTCCTCTGATTACCCTACTGAAAGCTCTAGTTTGATTTTGGTGAATTGATGAAACCCTAAGTGCTAACCTAGTTTATCAAAGTGATTATGAGATAGGTGTCACATTCCAAGTGGTGAAACAAATGAATATCATAACATGATAATGGTGATGCCATGATGATGATCACATGTTTGGACTTGGAAAAGGATAAAGGAAAACAAAAGGCTCAAGGCAAAGGTATAAGTGGTAGGAGCTATTTTGTTTTGGTGATCAAAACACTTAGCGAGTGTGATCACATTTAGGTTTGATAGCCGTACTATTAAGAGGGTGAAACTCGTATCGAAATGCAGTTATTAAAGTGCCACTAGATGCTATAACTCATTGCATATGCATTTAGGATCTAGTGGAGTGCTAACACCCTTGAAAATGTTTGTGAAAATATGCTAACACATGTGCACAAGGTGATACACTTGGTGGTTGGCACATTTGACCAAGGGTGAAGAAGATAGAGTTGAAAAGGAGTTCGTCGCGCTGGTCACAGAGTGACCGGACGTGTCCGGTATGGCAACCAGACGCGTTCGGTATGCGGCTCGGTACTGAATTACAGAGAGCGACTAGATGCATCTGGTCACCACACTAGACGCTTCCAGTGTGAATCAGCAAAGTCGTAGTTCAGTATAACAGTTGATCGGACGCTGGGAGTGTCCGGTCCAGAGTGACCGGACGTGTCCGGTCGGGCCTAGGAGCTTACTAGACTCGACCGGACGCTGAGGCTCAGCGTCCGATCATTTTCTAACAGCGCGTCCGCTCATCCCTAGGAACTCTCTAGACTCAACCAGACGCTGCGGCTCAGCGTCCGGTCGTTTCTAACTCAGCGTCCGATCGTTTATAACAGAGCGTCTGGTCATAGGAAAATGTGTGGCAGCAACGACAACTTTAGTTTGAACTAGACACGTGGCGGTCAGGTAGCGACCGGACGTGTCCGGTCGCCACACCGAACGCGTCTGGTATACAGGAATGGTGCGTCCGGTCAACACGACCTGCGTGTCTGGTCGATGCGCAGTCAACCCAATAATTGAGCCAACGACTCTATTGTTTGGAGGTGTCTATAAATACCATTTGGCTAGCTCTAGCTCACTCTCTTGGCCATTTGCATTGACATATCAACCTTGTGTGCTTAGCCAAAGCCCTCCCACTCATCTCCATCATTGATTCATCATCTTTGTGAGATTGGGAGAGAATCCAAGTGCATTGTTTGAGTGTTTGCATCTAGAGGCACATGGTGTTCGTGTTTCGCTGCGGGATTCACTTGTTGCTCTTGGTGGTTGCCACCACCTAGATGGCTTGGAGCAGCGGAGGAGGATTGGCATGAGTTGGTGATTGTTCGTGGCCATCTCCGGTGATTGTGAGGGGACTTGTGCCTTCCTCGGCGAAGCGTCAAAAGGTAACCCTAGTGGATTGCTTATGTCATTGAGTTACCTCACTTGTGGGTAGGTTCTTATGGTGTCCAATTGTGTGGACGAGGTTCGTGCAACACCTCTTAGCCACCGAACCACCAAGTGTTGGTCGACATAACGGGGACGTAGCATGTTGGCAAGCACATGAACCTCGAGAGAAAATTGGTTGTCTCTTGCCCTTTGGTATTCTCCCGGTGATTGATTTAATGTTCATCTTGTGATTGGTTCACTCCTCTACATGGCAAACTAGTTGTAGCAAACTATTTATAATCACCCTACTCACTCATTTATATTCATGCAAACTAGTTGTAGCAAGCTATTTAGTGTAGTTAGAATTGAGAGCTTGCTTTGTTGTTTTGTGTTCATCTAGTGGAGCTCTTTAGTGTAGCAAGTGTGAGAGTTCTTAGTGAGTAGTGACTTAGCAAATTGAGTGTCTAGTGATCATAGTAACTAGAATTGTTGGATAGGCGGCTTGCAACCCTTGTAGTGCTAGAGCAAGTTTGCATTCCGCTATTTGTTATACTAATCAAATTGCTCTAGTTGGTTTGTAGATTTTTAAATAGGCTATTCACCCCCCCTCTAGCCATATTAGGACCTTTCACCTATGTAACTTGCACTTTAACCTCCCAACTAATCACACCCTGCCATGACCTAAGGTTACGAGCAGCTGAGCCTCGCGGGCCACGCCCGGGTTCTTAAGGTTGCAGCCTACGGGTCAACTGATAGGTGCAAAAAAGAAAGGACAAAAAACAAAGCTACGTAAGGGTATAAAAGGGCGGATAGGATAAGCTTCCCCTCACAAGTGATTTCATCACAAAACAAACTTAAAATATTCACGAATGTAAGACTATTCACATGGCAGCTCCCCCATGAATTCATCTTTTACATAAACTGACTATTTCTACTCTAATTTGAGTATGACCCCCCGGCTGCTTTGGCTGATGGTGCGATTGACAAGGACGAAGGCAGCTCAACTATGGTCGAAACGACGTTCGGCTCGGTTGGGGGTGGGACAACGCTCGCCTCTGACCTAGCCTCCGCACTGCCTCCACAAGCTAGACGACATCTTCCCGGCGCACATCTACAGCCACGGTCGAACGGTGAGCCGCCATCACCCACTGCGCGGTGACCTGCTCCGTCTCGCCTGATCCCTTAGGTTCGTGTTCGTCTCGCTGGACCCCTTGGGTTCGTGGCCCTGGCTGACGGGACATAGCCTGCCTGATGAAACATTGCCTGGCTAACAGAATGTGGCATGGGAAACGAGGCGCAACCACACGCAAACGACCCTCCGCCTTCCTAGGCAAGGTTTGGAGGGGCCTACCGACGGAATCTCCATTGAAAAGAGGCCAACTGGTCACCCGAGTTGATCGAACGGCTCGGGCGGCTGTCGAGAGATAGGTAAGGAGCAGTGGGATACCCCATGCGGGTTATGCCGACTCCGTCATGAATGATGGACCTAGATTCCACTCGGACATATCCGATAGGAGCTCCCCGAACATGTCACTCGAGCCATCGAGTTAACTTTACCAACCCCCGTTCTACTTTTCCAGTGCATGATCTTTCATTCATCCATTCTCATGCATGCATTCATACATTCATCCCATACATCCAAGCATTGCATATGCAATTATTGCATCACAACGCTTCATGTCGCGTCACAAAGCGGTAGTCGTCTCATTCGATATGAGCTGCGACCGACCAAGGTTCGAAGGCTGGCCTACGAAGGGCTCGAGGCCACCTCATGTCAAAATAGAGCCAGTGGAGAAAACGCAGATGAGCCCCAGCGGCCTTTGCCTGATCCGCTCAGAAGCAGACAGGATCATCTTGACCTTCTTGTTTGATCCTAACCTCGAGCCATGCCCAAAGAATCTCCATCGAGGGGAGGCCAGCGGGCCACTTGAGTCAGTCTTCGGAATGGCTCAGACATCTACCGGGAGGCGGGTTAAGGAGCAGTGGAATACCACATGAGGGCTATGCTGGCCCCATTACGAACGACGGACCCGGATTCCACTTGGACATGCCCGTTAGTAAGCTCACCTAGTGTGTCACTCGAGCCATCGAGGCAAGCGACGTTAGGTCAACCCCTCCTATTGCGGAAACCACGGATGGGGTGACGCATGAAACTCGACCGACCCCTACCGAGCCCAACGGGGCTTGGGGGCTTGGGCCACCCGACCCCGACTCAGGAATCTAGCCGACCGCATAGGTTGTGGTTGGAATGGACACGGGCCAACACCCTGACCGGAAGAGACACAAGAGTCTATAGCCCCAAAAAAGAGTACCAAGGTGCTCAGCCTCCGACTGACTCCCTAGTCGGCCGCAGGCTCAGAGGCTACACCCACCAGGTGTGCGCGAGCGCACCCGGTAGAAAACGGATTACCAGCGAGTCTCCTCTTTAGGGGCTGGGCGCCTATGTCTGCATAGCGCACCTCCGCGGCCTTCACTAGTCCCCTCCTCAGGGGCTAGGTGCCAATATCCCTCTAGCGCGTCTCTGTGGTCTTTGTTGGTCCTCCACATGGAGGCTGGGTGCCTAAAACCTATTCAATTACCCTACGCGGTACAACAAACCAAAGGGGAAAACACCAAGGCTCCAACTCAACAGCCCCTTCACGGCTTCACAGAAGCCCCAAAGGGGCTCGGGGGCTCATGTAGGGTTCATAAACTCAGGGTCCTCAATGGACCCGCTTCCCTGCAAAAACTCAGCCCAGCAGGCGGCACAACGATAGCACGCGCCTAGGCTGGCCCAGATACACAATAACAGGCCAAGACCATGATCCAATATGGGTCCCCGTTGGACGAGATGGAACCCACATCCTTGGGGTCGGGCGAGACGGAACCCGCACCCAAGGGGTCAAGCGAGATGGAAGGCCTGGACGTGGTGGGACCGCAGTCTGACTCCAACCCTCTTTTCTTCGACCGAGGATACGCCGGACCTCTGCTCGCTGCTCTTTTCTGACCAACATGGTCGGGGCCGATTGGGAGCAACCGACCGGGGACGCCTGCTCAGTGTTGGCCCAGGGAGCAGGCGAAGCAGATAAGATAAGGCGCTCAAGTCAACCACAATATCGAGGGCCGTACCCTACCATGCCCTGCGCACCTGTAGGATGGTGCCGTCAGGGCATGACAGGCGAACACGGTAGAGCCTGCTAGACGCGACAGAGCATAAATAGTGTTATGGGCGCTGGCAGCCATCCCATACCCGAAGGCGTGAGCAACAAGACTAGACAGCACACGTATACACTCTCTCTCTCTTTCTCTCTGATTTGTAAGGTCATCCCTTTCAACTATAAAAAGGGATGCGCTCTCTCCTGTAAAATGGGTCTCTGGCTCTCGAAGACTTTCTCGACGACTCAAGAACACAACAGCTCAACAGCTCTAGAGACACACAGAGCATACGCTCCTCCGATCAGGCCTCTAACACCCCCTTCTTATTTCTTACTCGTTTGTAACCCCACATCAAACTTCGAGCACCTGGGCTCAGGAATAAAGTCACCGATCGACCTCAACTGGACGTAGGGCCTGTTGTCTGAACCAGTATAAATCATGTGTCATTGAGTGCTAGGCCACATCCGATCACAACACATGGCGAAACTACAAATATTTACTTATTGGTCACTTTTCTCACCGACATGCAGCTTCAACTTCGTTTTGAAACATGCATTGTTCTTCACTGTTGTTGTATATTGTAGATGCACTATAATGGCTTCAGGGCTCTCGCAAAAAAGTAGCTGGGAGACAAGATAAGCTGGTGAAGACAAGTTTCTTATGCTTACAGGTTCTAGCCACACTGTATGAATAGTAAAGAGGCAAAAGCCTCCAAAGTTGTGCCAAAGAGACCCTTACATAAAACGTTTGGCAGAACTAGTTCGAAGAGTATGTTTGAGAGAAGGAGGCTGTAGAAGTATTTTATTTGGCATGTCTCTCTCCTAATTCACAAAGGTCTCTAGATCCTTGGTGGTTTCAGGGGAGAAGCCATTTTTAGGTATACCCCATTTGGTAGTGCTTCTTGAGAAGCCGGAGCCGGGGCCCTTTTTAGAAACCCTACCAAAGAGCCATAAATTGGGCAGTGATAATAATGCACTCATGGCATCCGTAATGGCTGGAGGCATAAGTTGGCTCGGCAGTGATAGGTAGCATCACTGTCATTGAATCTACCATTAAGGGTCTTTTCGGAACGCGGTATTCTACAAAAAGTATGAATAAGAAAATCATAGGAATTGAGTGCCCTAACATTTTGCATTTCATGGATTAAAGAAGTATAGGAACTTGCAAAATCGAACATCTGGATGGAGCACCCAAAAAACATAGAAATTCAATGAGAGTGTGACACAAAGAAAACTTTGCATGAGGTCCACCCTCTCGGGAGAATTCGTCAAGATCCTAGGAAACACCCATTTCACAGAGTTTCACAGAATTTATAGCAACACGATTTTTTGTTATAAACAACTTCGTAGAAATTTTTTCTATAGAATTCCTCGATTTTTTGTTATAGAATTCCTCGATTTTATTTGGCAACCCTGTTCGTTTGACTTATAAACCGTACTTTTTCAGTCAATGAATAGTATTTTTCTCTCACAACAAATCAGCCGACAGTAATTTCAGCCATGGCTTATCAGCCCATACGAACAGGGCAAAAGTGTCGCAGCCGATGAACTGGCAGCAGTGATGCTACAGTCACCTCTGATCTTTGAGGAACTGGTGGTGTCGTGGCAGGACTGAAAACACATATATGCTACGTATACTCCATGTATAGGCGACACACACGCACATATCCTTGTCACACACACACCATAGGTCACATCGGTCGGGTGACAAGTGATTTCCAATTTATTATGATGGTGTGGACCTTAAAATTTTAGAGGGTGTTTCATCCGGCTACTAAAATTTAAGAGATACGTCGAGAGGATACTGTACGGGGTGTTTAGATACTAATAAAAAAATAAATTACGTAATCCGTCAATACTCTACTAGACGAATTTTTTAAGCCTAATTAATCCGTCATTAGAGCATGTTTACTGTAGCAAACCATTGTCAAATCATGGACTAATTAGGCTCAAAAGATTCATTTCGTAAATTAGTCACAAACTATGTAATTAATCTATATTTAATACTCCATGCATGTGTCAAATATCCGATAAGACAACGACTAAAATTTAGGATGAGCGACCAAACACCAGCAGTACATGGACTGACCCGCCCGTGGCAGTCGCCCTGGCCTAGCTAGTCAGGCTCAGCCTGAGAATTGCATGGTTGGCTGCCCGGACACCGGCCAATACCGGGCCTCCTGCGCCTCCCTGACCCAGTCCGGTTTTCCTGTACTATGCACACTGGCATGCTTTGGCTCAGCCACGAGAGTATCGATCCACACTGCTAGTAGTTAGGGCCCATGCATGGACCTGTCTTCCCTTTTCTTTGTAATTTTTTTCATGTATCTTAGCGCATATTTCATTAAGAGAAAGATAATTACATGACAGAGCTATGAATAAACCCCTTATAGGCCAGATTACAAGGCACCAAGCTAGTGGTAGAAGACCAGGGACAAAGCAAATCAACAAGAAAAAATTGTACTTATGGCACTGCATATATATTTTGGTTGCAACAAAAACATTATTAGGGGCTAGCTGTTTTGTTCCATAAACCTGTGTTTCCTTTTCTTTGTAATTATATCCATGGCACTATGTACATATTTTAGTTACAACACAAACATATATAGTCACGGAACTACATGTTGACGATACATTTGAAACAATGGGGTTATTATGTTATAATGCGCGTGCGTCAGCATGCTCTACGAATTTTGTGGTTTACCTTAGTAGCGTGCTCAGAACCCAAAGAGTCCAATTCACAGGCCTCAAACGTAAAATAGAAGCATAAAAGGATTTCCTAAAAGGATCATTCTATTATTGTGCCACCAGGATTCAGACTATAGACCTCTAGCATGAGATATCTCTACCTGTATATAATAATAAGACCAAAATTTTCCTTACCAAATCCACCCCCTCAACCACCCTCATGGTCATGCTTAATCTAAGTCCACCCAAATTTATGTACACTAATCCAACTTTCGTACAAATGAATGGCATGAATCTCTCCTCAAGCCTTCTTCTCTTACCCATTGAAGATCCCAAAATCATTCAGATCATGCACCCTCATGGTCATGCTTAATCTAAGTCCACCCAAATTTATATTGCGTACTGGTTAGTTCTTTCCCTTCTTTTCCCCGTCGCATGAATTGTTTGGATGTCATCCTCGTTGGACGCGAGCGGGCGCACAGAGGACGCGGGGAGAGCGTGGAGAGGAGGACGCCGAAGGGCGCGAGGGGAGCGCGGAGGATGCCGGAGGATGTGGTGAGCAGGTGCTCCGCTCCGCCACCACGCAGGTGAGCGTGACCTCGCTCCGCTTCGCCGATGCTCCACGGAGGATGCGATCTTGGCCTCCTGACATGACTTGGGCTCGGTCTCCACGACTCCGTGTGATGTCCTGCTCCCGAGGCGTCTCCGTGGTGGCATCCAGACCATCGATACCTGCTACTTGGCCTTCTACGGCTCTACGCTCGGCGAAGGAGTGAAGACACCGGAGGACCCCATGAAGGAAGCGAAGGGAACAGGGGCAGTACTCATGGAGGGCGCGCAGCCTTGCAGGCGCACGCGCGGTCTCTGTCGTGGCCTCGCCCTCTCCTTCTTGGCCGCCAGCAAGCCCCAGGCGAGAGGAAGATCAAAGAAGCAGGCTATGAGGCTGATGAGAGAGGTCCACTCGTATGTGAGAGAGACTGACGGTAGTTATGTAACAAAAATATTTGGTTATACGACATGAATCTGATTGTTTGTTTTATTTTTTTACAAATTTTTTCTTATTTTGTATTTTACCGTAGCATTAGCACAGACACACTACTAGTCATAAGAAGTAGCTAGTGTGCACAACTGACATGCCCTTCTGGCATTGTCTATCAAAGTATATACTTCACCCCCTCTTAAAATATAAGGTATATATATGGTATCAAGCGGTCAAAATTTATCCTAAAATATAAAGGATGATTCTAGGTGAACTAACCCTCTAACTCAGTTTAGAAACACAACATTCACATATATACCTAACATTAGTTTCTATTACTAACTCAAATATGATAAAAACAAGAAGGGTTGCATACGCCATTTGGATTACCATATAATTATGTATGTCCTAGAGTTTCTTTCTTTTTAATGAAACACGTGCTTCGTCGTCTTCACAAAAAATAAGTCCTACAATTTCTAGGATGTCTTGTGTTCCACGATGGAGAGTACATAGAGAATGGGTGCTACTTGCTAGTTTATGGTTGTTGTGCCCCAATGTAGATGGCATTATGCTATTGGTGTTGGTGCTTCGTTTCAAAAAAAAAGTTTATTCATTTTAAAAAATATGCTATTGGTGTTTTGAGGAAAGTTGTTCAAGAGCATTGTAAGAAAAATGGACCCTATGCCCATTTACTTTGGATTTTGGTGTTTGAAGACCAACACAACCAAATTGGACCAATGAATTTGCAAGTAATTGTTTTGTAGTTCAATATGGTGCAAGACGTGACTTAGACGAAGGCGACATGATGATACCACGATCAACACAATAAGCAAGACCCTAAAAGCACAAGAGAAGACTCAAGATATCAAGCAAAGTCCAAGCACGAAGATGGGAACCAAGCCGGACGCAAGATCGCGAAAAAACGAGCTCGGCAGAGGTGACCGGACGCGGCCCTATGAGGACCAGACGCGTCCGATCAGTTGCTCGGCAACAACAGGCGTCAGCATCTGTGACCGGACGCTAAGCAAAGCAGTGACCGGATGCACCGATGACACTGTTCTTCGTCACGGCAATGTTTTCAACGTGACCGGACGCAGCGGCACTGGATGACCGGACGCACAAAGTGCAGCGTCCGATCATGTCCAGAGAGGTTACAGAGCGGCGGAATTGCGACCGGACGTGTCCGGTCGATGATGACCGGAGTCGACAGTGCGTCCGATCTCTACGCGCGTGCTCAATGGTCGGGACGACCGGACGCGTCCGATGAGGACGACAGCAGCGTCCGGTTAGTAGCAGAAAGCCGGGTTTCGTCCCCAACGGCTACTTTCTTCATGGGGCTTATAAATAGACCCCCAACCGGCCATTTGAGTGGAGGAGAGCTGAGGAAACATACCAAAGGTGTTGATACACCATTTTAGTGATCTTCACTTGCATAGTGCTTAGTGATTCATTAGGTGAATAGCGTAGGTGCTTTGCGAAGTGCTTAGGTTAGTTAGACCACCACTTATGCGCTTGCTCTAGATTTAGGCTTAGTGTTTAGTAAGGTTTGCACACCTCTTACCACTCGGTGCTTGCGCGCACCATTGTTGTACATCGGAGGGGCTTGTAGTTTTACGAGATCACACCAACGACGTTTGTGGTGTGGCCGCCACCGTGTACCGAAGAGAACAAGGCCCGCGGCGGTTTGGCCGGAAGCTTGATAGTGAAGACGGCGGGGAGCGGTCCGGGAGAGGCTTGTTGGAAGGCACACCGGAGACCCACTTGCGTGTGGGGAAGGCCCGGAGCTATCCACGGAGTTACCCGACCGGGAGCTTGGCCCTTGCGTGGGATTCCTTGTGAGGGGCTCCAACGAGGACTAAGGAAAAGCTTGCGCGCTTCTCGATACCTCGGTAAAAATACCGGAGTCGTCGACGGAAGTTTGCATATCTCTACCTCACTCTTTAGCTTTCGCATTTACATTGCAATCTTGGTTTGTACCTCACTCTTTAGCTTCCGCATTTACATTGTAATCTTGATTTGTGCTTTACTTTCCTAGCTTAGTGATAGTCTAGTTGATAGATTTAGAATCTAGATTGCATCACTCTTTTGCGGTAGAGATAGCAACACATCTAGCAAAACCGTAGTTGCACATTTAGATAGATTACTTTACTGCATAAGTTTTGACTAGGTAAAATTAGATACCTTAGCTTGAAGTAGAATTTTAAGTTGTCTGATTCATCCTCTCTTAGACGTCACCGTCCCTTACCAGCATCATTAAGGTTAGCGCTGTGATAGATGCATGTGGGGCAGGGGTGGCCCGGTGCCCCCTGTGGAAAACAACCTAGTGCGCCGGTCAGTCCCACGCGAAAGCACGGGGCCACACACATGTCAGCAATCTGACGCTAGCTTACAAGTTACAACTGGTCTCGCCTCTACCATCAACTTTTTTCTTTTCTTTGTTTGGTTTTTCTTGTTAATTGCTTAGAGAGAGACAGAGGCAATATAATTCCCATCAGCAACTGCTCATAGTTCCATCCTCACTTCTCCATTAGTCTCTCTCTCTCTCTCTCTCTCTCTCTCTCTCTTCTCCATTAGTCCGTCCGGTCCTTTCACCTCACTCATCTTCTCAGTTCATCCCATGGAGGAGAGCTTCGTTCCTATCATCATCCAAGATCCTAGCTACTACCTGCTAGGGTTTTATTTGCTTGAGCTGCTGCTTCTGCTTATTATTCATTCCCCGGCCGGCCTTATATATACTTAGCTATAGCTGTCTTGCTTGCCTAGATCGATCCATATGTAGCCAATTAGCTAGAGCTAGCTAGCCCCCTCAGCTCAAGTCAGCTCACTCCTCTCTCTTGAGCTAGCTGAGGTGTCCATCACAATCTTCTCTAGATCGATCGATACAGGTGAGGTAGCTATAGATAGATCAACAACAATCCTCTCGACATCCCCTTGTTCTTGTTCAATTCGGCGGCGGCGGAGGCGGCAGCGACTGAGGTCGAAAGGCAGATAGATAGATATACGGTGTGTAGGTTCTTGGTTCTTCGATTGATTCCCTTCCCAGCTTCCCTGCATATCTTTGTCTCTCCATCCCCCTTCCTTGTTTTTGATATGTAGGTAGTAGCTGTATATACCCATGCATCTCTCTCAAGCTCATCTATATCATATCCATGCTTGCACCTGCTAGCTGTTTAATTTGATGCATGCAGGTTCTTTAGTCCTCTTCTTCATTCATTTTTTTTGAAAGAACCGGCCGGTACAGTCCGGCCTGTATTAATAAGAACGAGGAGTTATAAAATTACACGCGCGAGAAGCGCGTAACGCCCATGCATCTGCAGCTCCTCTCTTCCATTCATAGTCGTTGTCTCAGTAATCCCTCCTCTCTTTCCTCTTGCTGATGCATACATGGGGTTCAGATAGTAGTTACTATATTAGATGCAAATATATATGGATCACCTTAGCTTCGTCTTATTGCCGGATCACCTTGGAGAAGCCGCACAAGCTAGCTGCTATGGATTGCAGTGTATATGAATGAAGTAACAAGCAGGCAAGCGAGCAAACACAGTCGGTGCTTGCAGGTGCAGCACCATCAAGATTCACATCGTCCAACTCATGCATCTTCAGTGATGCTCATGTGATGGCCCGCAGTTGCTATATATGCATATGTGATGAGATGAGAATCTTGATGATGCTGCATCAGCAGACACTCACTGATCATCACCCGGCCCCCAAGAGTGAGAGATGAATGAATCAGCTAGCTTGGTACAAACTGAGTACTACTCTTTTTTTTTTACCTTCAGTTTACCTTCGACCTGTTCGGAATTGTTGGCTTATTCGTTGCTGGTTCGTGAGGAAGGACTGTTGACTGGTTTGTGTGAAAGAAAAATAATGTTCCTATCAAAAAACATTGTTCATATAAACAGTATCCATGTGAGGGAGCTGACCAGCCCCAACCAGCCAGCCGCTCCAGCCGAACAAGCTGCTTCTTTGCTAACTTGTGTTTTCATTGCTGTGAAATATCTCTCAATGCAAGGGCTCACATGTAGGCTAGCTGCATCTGCATGCAGCAGGCAGCAGCCATGGCCCATGATATATATGTGGACGGAATAATACGATGGATACTAGCGGGTGTACCAGCAGCAAAAGAGCTAGTTAGCAGGGAATGAAGAGCATATATGAACATAATGATACAGAGCAGTAGCATCCATCTCGTATCATTGCAAACATAAGCAGTGGATCGAACATAGATAGATAGATGCAGCAGATCGATGAAGGCAGCATCCACAGGCCGGGGCCGCCGGGGGTACTAAGTAGTACATTGCTATTATTGTGCCCAAGGAACGGGGCC
Organism: Miscanthus lutarioriparius; assembly: GCA_904845875.1. NCBI lineage: Eukaryota > Viridiplantae > Streptophyta > Magnoliopsida > Poales > Poaceae > Miscanthus > Miscanthus lutarioriparius. The sequence continues at coordinate 2,344,838 of CAJGYO010000008.1, forward strand.
AAAATATATAATGACGATATGACATTGCACACGACACCAGAGCTGGTGAGCTGCATGCTGGCTGAGGGCAGCAGCCTGTGGTGATGGTACAAATGCAACGTACTGCTGTCGTCCCAAGTTGAAAGGTAAAAAAATTTCAGCTCACTTTACTTTATTACATGCTGCCTTTCTTCAGGCTGCAAAACTGCAGGCCTGTGAGTCTGTGCTTGTTCTCTTGCTTTTGTGGTGTAGATCTTCTATTTGCTAGTTTCAGTTCACACTTCATTCACACAGCATCTATGAACTATGATCCATATGCATATCTATAAAGCCTGGAAATTAGATTGCCACAGAGTCCCACATACAGTGTGTGATGGGCCACCCACTACCTGATCATATAGAATGTGTGTCTGACTGTGTGTGTGTATGTGTGTGTGCAAACATGAGTAGGTACATGCCTGCAAACCTGCAACAACATAGTCTCATTGGCCGGCAGGCCATATATTTGCGTTGGTAGCTAGTATCTCTTTCATCATATCACACAGGGAACGTACATATCGCTTTAGCTGGTGACCTGGTACGTACTGAAGCTGGCCGCTGATGGAGTTGTCTCTCTGATGAAAACTTTATTGTTTCTTATGCACATTTACTTATCATCTGCGCACTGCCAAGACATATATACAACATGGGTGCCATAAATTTAGGATATATATTTAGAATTTGGATCATTAGTGTTAATAATAATTAGCAGCTACAATTAGCAGATGAGGATCCAAACATTTACTCCTAGCAGTTCATTGGCGGGTGGCAAGGTGCTAGTTTATTTGCACATCCAACCATCTATCAACCACGACGCAGCCCACAAATGAATCCAAAAACATGCTAAAAAAAAGTGAATCCAAACAGCCCAGCCCAGCTAAGGCCAGTCTCAATGGGGTTTCATCAAAGTTTCATGGGCATTAAATATGCTGATGTGGCATTGTATTGATGAAAAAAGAGATGATAAAATTTTCATTGGAGTAGAGATAATGAAACTCTTCAGCACTGTTTCCAAAATATAGATGTGTTGAAAACTGGAACATGAGACCCCCACTGAGATTCTTTTGCGTATTCAAGGAAAAAAAACCCCCACTGAGATTGACCTAATTAATATTAGCACCAATGCCTCCAAACAGAGTTGTAGTTTCCACTTTAATGTGCATCAACCCTTTTTTTACGCGCCCAAGCCTCGAGAACATGGCCTCTGTTAACCGATCATTCAAAATTAAAGGCGGGTGGGAAGGACTGCCTTTGTAATACATATTTTGAAAGGCGTGTGCGTTAGGACGCCCACCTCTGGAAATAAACTTTAAAAAACAAAAAAAACAATCGTTGAGCCAAGCTTGTTGCCAACTTGCCATCACCGCTAGTGCACTGCCCCTCGAGCTCCACAGCGACGTCATAAGCTCCAAAGGGGCGGCTTGATGACCAACATCTTTTCTGTGTCGGGCCTAGGGAGGGTGGGGGTCATGAGCCAAATTTTGCCAACCACATATGAAAGGATCTCTAGATGACTAGAGTAGGGTAAATAGTCAAATTAAAATTTCCTTCAAATCACAACACTTAGGCAAACTAGACAACAAGATGGTCCTAATAAGCACTACGTCTAACTAGCAAACAAGGCAAAGCAAGACCAAGCCCTACACAATTCTAGTAGCAAAGCTAACAACTAGCAAGACAACTAGAACAACAAGCAAAGGCAATGGTTGTTTACAAGTGACCTCTTGGTGGAGTTCGATTTTTCATGACACTACTCTAGCTACTAGTTGGGCATCTTCTAGGGGAGACTTGGCCCATATACCTTATGGGCACCCCCAACATCGCTCCGGCAAACACTTCACCACGAGGGGCCCCAACACTTCAGCGACCAACGAGTCACCCACGCCAATACTTCCACACGAGGGGCCTCACCATCATCTTCGGTGACTGCAATAACTAACCTTCGACGCCAACAGTAGAGGGGCTTCTCCAACATCTCCGACGTCAACACCGACAACATATCTTCGTTAATATCTTGATGACTACAACAACTTGCCTTTGCCAAAACTTTGGCACGAGGGGCTTCACCAACATCTTCAACATTACACCAACATCGCTTTCGTCAACACCTTTAGCATGAGGGCCTTCTCCAACATCTTCGGTGTCCACAACGACTTGCCTCCCCCAACACTTCGGCATGAGAGGCTTCCCCAACATTATCTTTAGCAACTACGATGACTCATCTTCGCCAACACATCGATGGAAGGGGCTTTGCTATCATCTTTGGACACTACAATGGCTCGAGAGCCATTGTCGACACCTTTGGCATCAACATTTATGATGACTTGCCTTCATCACCTAGGTTGAGAGGCTGCATCAGCTCGTTTGGCACCAAGGTATATACTTCCTCGACCACTTCGGCTTGATTGGCTCACCTATAACTTCGGTCTGGATATCTACTTCTACTACCACGGCTACTATGACTACGTCAACTACAACAAAGCACAACTAAATATTCGGTCACAAGCGCTAGCCAAGAGAAGCTCGGGGAGCATACTAGAGGACCTAACACTCTAGAGGGTGAAGCCTTTTGCTCGATGCTCATGAGAGAAGATTTAGAGGATCCATGGAAACCTTTGGCTATGACTACTTCGAGTACATCGACTACGATGACTACACCCATTCATGAAGTCAAGTTGTATCGATCTCCAAGTGAATCCTCAGACGAGAAGGTCCCGAAGGCAAAGATCTGCACGCCGAGAAGGTCCTAGAGACAAAGATCTACGCAACAAGAAGGTCCCATAGGAAAGATCCGCACACTGAGAAGGTCCTAGAGACAAAGACCTATGTGTTGATCGAAGCTAACAATCCATGTCATAGAAGCATCCAAGGAAGCCAAAGCCCAAATTTGAAGATACCGTGGAGATCGACATCAAGCCACTTGGAGTTAGTGGCTTCCTAAGTTAGCACTTGTATAGACTAGAGTCGTGTGCGTGCTCTTTTCTCCATGCCCTCTTTTCCCATAGGGTTTTTGGGATAGAGTTTTTAGTAAGGCACACACACGTAGGTTGCGAAGGACGATCCTCGTGACCAGGGTTCAAGTTCTATTTGTGCCTCATCTAGTACAAGCATATATTAGGTCAAGTTGTACCACCCATAACCACATAGTTGAGGGGCTGCCATTGTTGGAGCCCATAAGGTATATGTGCCAAATCTACCCCTAGAAGAGGCCCAACTAGCAGCTAGCATAGTGTCATATGAAATTTAACCACACCAAGAAGCCACTTGTAAGTAGCCATTGCCTATATAAGTGCCCCAGGGCATGAGGGCAAGGGACCTCACCTCCAACTCATTTCTACTTGTTCAAAACCCAATGCGTCCCTCTTCACTATCGAGCTCTCTCTCCTCCCTCTCTCTCCTGTTTAGAACCGCTAGTTCCAACACATTATTTAACATTTATCATATCGATCAACATACTGTTGTGATTAACACTCAATAATCAACAGTTCAATAACTATTTTGCAAAAAATATCTACCTCGCTTAGGATTAGTGTGCTAAAATTATATCGTGGTTAAACTAAATAGCAATGTTTAGTAGAGTTAAAATGTCATTGGCGGCAATAATGAAACAATTGGCAATAGCATAGCGGTAGACCCTTAGAAAAGCTATAGCGGGCTATTTAAAACCATGCTTCAAGGCATCCATCCATGTCCCCATGCCCGAGATGCCTGTAGACGATGACACTAACGTCGTTGGCCATGTCATCAGTGAAAGATTCGGCCAACACAACATCATGGTCGCTGAGCTCTCCGTCTGTGATAGTGCTGCCACCCTGCACTGCTTCTCGATGGAGACTTCCATGTGGATGACACACAAGAATCTGCGGCCCCTCTGATCAAGCACCAGTGGTGTAGCGTTATGCTCTCTCTCACAGAGGAAGACTCTGGTGGGTAGACCTCTTGCAGGGCCTTATCACTTGCGACCCTTTTGCTAACAATCCAGAGCTTTACTTTGTGCCGCTTCTAAGCTACTACCGGAACATTCGAGGGGCGGCTCGTCGTGAGGGTCTAAGCAAAGATCACTGCGTGAGCCTTAGCTGTGAGAAGCTGCGGTTGGTGGTGATAAATCAGTGCATCTCTCAGATGAGGGTCAAATTATAGACGTTGGCTGATTACGAGGCTACAAAATGAAGTCTGGATTTTGACGTCCACATTTGGGACATCTCTTATCATCAGAGTTATCAGATCACTAGGTTTCCCATGGAGAAGCCTGTGCTTGTGTTTGTCCACCCCACTAATGCACATGTGGTGTACTTTTTCCTCCAACAACAACTTTTTGCCGTGGACCTGCAGACGGCGAAGGTGATAGAGTGAATCCAGTGGGAGAGATGATGGCGAACACTTTCTTGCTTGGGAGCTTCCACCATCCCTAAGAACATCAGGTTCGTATTCAGTTGACATTTAGCTTCATTCCATGTCAATAATAAGAACATCATGTTCGTATTCTATTGATATTTTGCCTCATTCCTTGTCAATAATTACTCAATTGCATATTTGCATTTCTTATAGGCTCTAACTTTTGTACATCCCATAGTATTATGAACGAAGTTATTATCAACTACATGTGATGTAGCTAGAATGATCATTTTCTTACAAGGATTTGGAATTAGTGACAATACTATGTTTTGAGCTATAGTAATCACAAACCATACACTATTTTGGGTTGCCATATCATAAGACTTTGTGTTATTCTCCTTGGATGACAAGATTGGCCACATGTCAGTGTTGTGTACATGACCAGCTAGGCCCACTTGTCAAATTTGATGTAATATCACTAACACATGGGTCTGATTTGTCATGATAGTGGTTATCACAAAGTTGTAGTTATGTATGTTGGTACATTTTTCTATATGAACTTAACCAAAGTTATAGAAGTTTGACTTAAGGACAAAACCTAAATGGCCTAAATTTTGTGCTGGAGTATTTAGTTTTGAAACATGAAGTATATTGCTTTTGTGACAATATAGGATATGAATCACAAGTTGTACTTCCTTTAAATTATCTTTAGCTACTTAATTTACCATTGATATTATTTCTTCAAAAATGTTTGTTTGAAAAGTTGCATTTGATATTTATTTTGCTCCTATATAAAAAATTATAAATCCAATATATAAATAAGAAAACATGTTACATAGCCGAGTACCACATAATTGCCACAAGGTGAGGTAATAGATCAAGTAGGGGTTACCTATTTTCAAAACTTTGTCAATTGGCTTATATATGTGGCAACGGGAATACAAGATACATGAGATGTTAAGAATGATTTTTCCCATTGACATCTTAATCTTTGTTCTAATAGGTCCATCTCCAACACAAGAGTCAAGGTCCACATTTGATTTTGATACACTACTACACTCGCACCTTTCACAGCCACGTCGTAACCCCTATTGCAGTCTAATTTCGGCCTCGGTAGTAAGCTATCGGCAGTGATAGTCATAGTCATCACTGTCCCTATCTGAGATCATCTGCGGTGTATACTCACACCACCGTATTGTCTTATGATCCGTCCGTGATAAGGTCCTTACTTACGTCGCATTGGAGCATGACCCAGCTGTGTTGGTATACACTAACATCGCCATGTTGGCTTATGATCCGTCCATGATCAGTCGTTGTTTCCATCGCATTGGAGCATGATCCGCCTGTGTTGGTGTACACTAACACCGTCGTATTGGCTTATGATCCGTCCGTGATTAGGTCGTTATTTTTGTCATGTTGTACCATGACCCGCCTGTGTGGGTGTACACTAACACCGCCATTTTGACCAATGATCAGGATCACAGTCGCCTTGCACAATGACCCAAGTGTGTGTGGTGCATGTTCACCATCTCTTTGGTGCTCGACGCGTCTATGTCGAGGTGGACATCACTGTTACTTTAGCGTATGAACCGTCTGGTCATCGGTAATGGTCACCGTCGCATTGCAGTATGATTCGGCGGTGATACACTATTGACCCCTGCCGCATGAGACGAATAGCGGCGGTGTTGGCCATCTGCTTCACCAATGACGAGTGCTACGGCGGTGATGATAAAACAGACAACGGCCCTTACATCTGACGGTGACAGAATTGCATCCGGTTTTCACAATTTGTTTACTAATTCAGATGGGCCTTAATAACTTACTGAACACACACCATACAGATATAATCATTACACATCATTCATCATGTCCACAACGAAGAGTACTTTTTATAATAAGAAGCGACATTAACATAACAACTGTGTCAACTCAAGAATTAACACAAGCAGTACATAGATAGAAGAATAAACGTTCTGCTCCCTACAGACTTACATAACAAAAATGAGGCAGATGTGCTCTGCTCCTTCAGATTGGCAATCCTACTTGCAAGGCAAAGCTTCCTTCAGCTTGGTAGCCAGTGTACCATGGAACCCCTCTTCTTCCTCCCTTAGCCATTGCAGGAAAATCATTCAAAAGCAATTAGACTCCACAACCTACACAAAGCAGTAGCATTAATAATATTCAACATACAATTGCTTTAGTTACCAAGGCAAAATTGGACTGCATATAGAATCAAAACAACTCCCTACCTAAAGAAAGAACAACATATGCAACTTTACTACTCTCCTACTGACTCCATGAACAAGGGAACATAAGGAAGACAGTGATGTCCCTCCAGACATAGCCTCCAGGTAGGTCTACGATACCGCACAATCTAGACAGGGAGGATAAGAACTTTTCTGAGGTTCATGTCATATGCGATCAGTTTTTTGTCCTCGCCAACAAGGAAAATCAAATTCCAATCCAGGTGAACTACAATCACTTTGTAGTCCGCATCGCAAACATCATAACCAAATTGAATATTGTCCCATCCAAATATCTCCGGTGTGGTCACCGTATGCTTCGTGTGTCCATTATCAGTACCATAGTCTTCTAGGATCCAGAATGAAAGCTGATACTTCCTAAACATACTAGCAGTACATAAACATAACTGACCCTGAGCTTCATGGATGGAGATTGCTTCATCATGTGGCCTATGAATTTTCCTCCATGTCTTTCCCTGCATATCAACAGCAACTATCTAGGACAACTCCAGCCAGTGCATAGAACCATTAAGGAACACACTTGTCGAATATGTGCATACAACACCCTCGCCCCATTCAGGTTCCTTAAACATCCATGTTGCACTCTTAGATGAGTAGATGCTCACGCCTATGGACTCACCCACCCTCTTCTTCCAATATTCAATCACATGGAAGTGTGAGGAGACTATCGAATCGTACCCCAAGTGAGCTGAACCAAAAGAACGGTTGTTATCCGACAGTAACCACCATTTGTTAGTCACCGAATTGCAAACAACATAGCGAAACCCAACGCACCAGCATAGGATGAGCTCGCAGCAGCAATATGAGATCACAACATCCTCAATGGGGAAGGGCAAGAAGGTCAAGGAGGGGTATTCACCGTTGATGCCGATGAACTTGTGTTTGCCTTTCTAGCTATGATAGAAGAATCTGGCGATAATCTGGGGCAGCTCCTTATGGTACTCGGATTTGGAGATGAGGCGGTTCTAGGAGTGACAGACACACATGCAGTTGCACAAGGTGTGGGCGGTGAGGCATTAGAGGATGAGGACGAAGACATGGTCTACGATGGCGGCCACTTTGTTCCTCTTGTTGGGGGCCTCGTCCATCTTTAGTTCTTGACTAGGATCTGGTGGAGTGTGACCGGCAATGGAAGCGGTTGCATTGTCGCCTAAATCAGAGAAGAAGCGCCTGCGGAGATTGGATCGTGAGCTCCTTAGTAAACAGATGGAAGCTTGTTTCGTACTCAGATGAGTGAAGAGGGGAATAAAAATCCAAGAAAGATGGAGGGAAGTGCGAAAGAATTACCATTGCCTTTGGATCTTGTGGGGTTGGCGGCCATGGCGGTAATGAGTAGCAGCCTGGTCACCAGTGGATCTGTGTGGGCCCTACCGATGCAGCATACCACCGTGAGGGTACTAGCTTATCGGCGGTGAGTGGCAGCTTGCACCCCGCTGAGTAGGGGCGGTCGTGCAGTTCAGCACTAGGGAGCTAGGAGCGGTGATGAGGAACAAAAGCTATGGGCGAAGAGAAAGACATAGGGTGGGGAGCGTGCTTTGTAAGCAACCCTTTCAGACATGGAAATGGAAATTGTGCACAACTTTGTAAAAAATGTACAGGCTTGGAAATTGATGAAAGTATTACCAACAAGACTGTATGTAGGTGAAAGGTCCTTGTTTGGTTTTGGTAATTGAGTGACAACCTAGGTGGACTAACTATGTTTAATATAAGATACACAGGTGATTAGTCCACAGGTACACTTGTGTGAGCATCTCATGCCATAGAGGTGAAATGGCTTGGATATGTTGCAAAGCTCACACATGTGATGAAGAAGCTCATTGCATATGAGACATGACATTGAGTCATGTGACTAAGGTAGAGAAGATCAAGACAAGACTTGGCTTGATGGACCAGTTGCAAGCGTGAAGGGCAAGTTGGAGGCTTTGGAGCAATGGACCGCATGGCGGTGAAGCTTGAGCAAGACATGGCGCCAATGGACAAAGGCAACGGTGAAAAGCAAGTGAGGTCAAGATCGATGAACCAACAAGGTCATGTGATGATATGGAGTGGATCATATCATTTGTGATATGGTTGGTGCATGTGTTGCATCAACATTGAAGGAGATGGAATGGAATGCGCAAGGCAAAGGTATAACCTATAGGGAATTTCATTTCTCTGGTCATAGGTGTGTAGAGAAGTTGACGACCGGGTTTAGGATAGATGGCAGTACTATCAAAAGGGGCAAACTTATTTGCATATCGGTCATCTAGTTCCACTTGAGCGATCTAACTTTGCATACATGTTAGAATCGAGTGGCATGGTGAAAAGAGTGCTAATCCTTTGGGAAAATATTTGTGAAAAGCTAACACACATGCACAAGGTGGTGATCACTTGGTGGTGTTAGCACATTTGCAAAGGTGAAGAAGAGGAGGCGAAACCGGGCTCGGGTGCTGCTTGGGTGGCACCTCCACCCATTGTTCGGTGCACCACCACCCCTATGGAGGTGACCGACTAGGAGGCTGAGATCAGCGTGTTGCCCTGAGGGCATCACCACTGGTTGTCCGATGGCACTGCCACCCTTAGGGCGGTGCCCACCTGGACTTGGTCGAGCACAGCAGGAGTCAGGGTGGTCACCGAAAGTGACGGTGTACGCCGCCATCATGAGGGTGGTGCACCGCCGAGTGTTGTTCGGTGCCACCATCCTTTTTTAGCCGAGAGCAAGGAAACAGGGCTTGGTCACCGCCTGGTCACTGTCATGCCTAGGGCGGTGCATCGCCCTTTTTTCCTGAGGGCAAGGGTTTCACAAGGTTGGCCTAGGAGGTCACCGCCACCCCTAGGGTGGTGCCACCGCCACCCCTGTCCGATGACCAATGGCTAGTTTCTAGCCGTGTGTAGTGCCCTCGCAGAAACCAATAGCTTTGCTCCAATGGCTCTATTTGTCTTGGGTGCTATAAATAGATGTGGAGCTCGGGCTTGGGCTAGTTGCTAAGCACCCTTAAGCCTTTGTGGCTTCTGTAGGTGTGCTTGAGAGCCCTCTAACTCACATACGCTTGATAGTGATCATCCAATTGAGTGTGAGTGGGATTCTAGTGCGATTGCATCATGAGGCTACATTGAGTGGCACTAGGTGATCAAGTTGCAAGCCGGTGGTGCTTGTTACTCTTGGAGGTTGCCACCTCCTAGATAGCTTGGTGGTGGTCTCCATGAAGCATGCAAAGAAGATTGTGTGGTGCTCTGGAGAAGTGATTGTGAGGGGGATTGTGCTCACCCCACGGGAGTTGCGAAGAGCAACTCTAGTAGAGCGAGACATGAAGGGCGACAAGTGGTCCGGCCAGGTCAAGTGCTAGAGCTTGTGGTAAGCACTCCACATGGGAGAGTGTGACTTGCGGGTCACCACTAGCAAGAGGACCGGCGACAACCTTGGAGCATGTCTCAATGGGGACTAGCGTGTTGGCAAGCACGTGAACCTCGGGATAAAAACCACTGTATCATCCTTGTCTTCCTGTTGGTTTGCATCCATTTTACACAAGCTTGTATTTACTTTTATATACATTGTGCTTGTGTAGTCGCTCTTGTAAGTAGTTAGCTTGTGTAGCTTACTAGTTACCTTCTTACTTGTGTAGCATAGAACTAGCTCCCTTGCGTGACTAATTCGGTTTGAGTAACCTTGTTAGTCACATTGTTTAGTTCGTGTAGCTAAGTAATTTATGCTCTCTAATTTGACTTGTATAGCCTTGTTATTGAGCATTGCTAGTGAGCTTAGGGGCTATGTGCACCTTGCATCACTAGTTGTGTAGGTGCTCTTCCGGTTGCTTGAAGTACTAGCGGTAAAGGTTTGTGTGACCTTGCTCCTAGAATTGGTTATGTGAGCTCTAGCGAGCCAGGCACCTTAGTTGCCTAATTAGGATCTTTTAAGGTGCTTGAGAACTTAGATAGAGGGGTGTAGTCTTGGCTAGACCGATAGTTTTAATTCCGCATTTTTTCGGTTAGCCGGCGTGATTAATTTTAGAAAGGACTATTCACTCCCCCTCTAGTCCGTCATCTCGACCCTACACATGGTATCAGAGCTAGGTCTCTCATTTGTAGTCTTCACCGACCCAAGAGGATGATGTCTAGTGGCCTAGATGATTGTGAGACACACATTTTTATGGCACAAACTTTGCACTTTGGATAAATCACACGCTTGATCATTTTCGTACAAAGGGACCTAAATTTTGGTGGATTGTCACTAGTGGTCTCACTCATGTCTTGGACCATAGAAATCTCACCAAAGCTCAAAGAGTTCTCTTTGAACTTGATGCACATGCTTGTTGTTATCTAATGGATGATTTGAGCTTTGATTTGATGAAAAAGATAAAGTACGTGGGAACCGCTTGTGAGAGATGGGAATCCATCAAGCACACCTTCGGTGATTCCTCCACATGGGATGATGGCAAGTTCAAGAAGGAGTCCAAGGAGGAGGTGTGTGAGTGTGTCGAGCATGACCATAATTTGGTGATTGTGAAAGATTGCTCCACCTCATGGTCAAGTGATGATGATGATGATGGTATTACCACAAGATCACTTGACAAGATTGATGATGATGCCACAAGTGATGCACTTGATGATTCTACCTCAAGCACACTTGGTGGTGATCTTGATGATGTTGGTTCATGCTCGAGCCATAATTGTGATTCTACCACAAGCTCTCCATCATCACCACATTGCTTCATGTCACAAGGAGACACAAAGGTACAAAATGCTAATGTGGTTGATCATGTTGATTCATATGATGAGCTTGTTAGTAGACTTGCTAGCATGACCATGTCTTTAGAAAATGAGAAAGCTAAAATAATGAAAACTCATTTCTAAAGAACTCATGTGAAGAACATAAGCACTTATTTGATGTTCTTAAATCTTCACATGGTGAGCTAAAATTGACTCATGAAACACTACTTGCATCTCATGAAGAATTATTGGAACAATATGCTTCTCTCATTAAAGTATTTACAAAGAAACATAAAAAGAATAAGAGCTCATCACATGAGTCAAGTGATCAATTGCAACATGTGACTAACTCTTGTGATGTAGGTAAGAAGCATGTATCCACCTCTTGTGATAATTTATTAGAAATACCATGCTCTTCATATATAGATGCTTGTTCTACTTCTATGTCTTGTGAGACTAACATTTTGAAGGAGAACAATGAGCTTAAAAAAGAAGTGAAGAAATTGAGCAACAAGTAAGAGAGGTGCTACAATTTTTTCACAACTCAAAAGTCACCTTTGAGCATATGTTGAAGACTCAAAGAAACTTCGATGACAAGAGTGGCCTTGGCTTCAACAAGAAGATGACAAAAGGCGAAAGAAGAAGAGAAAAGAAGATGAAGAAGGAGGCTCGTGAGAAGCTCTCTCATTTCATGTGCTACTGATGCCATGAAGTGGGTCATCTTCATGATCAATGCCCTAACTTAGAGAAGCTTAAGAAACTGAAGGAAGAGGAGAGGCTAAAGCATGTCAAATGCTTCAAGTGTCGCACTTGGGGACATCTTACCTCAATGTGCCCAACTAAGCTATTGGTGAAACAACAAGAAGAGCCTCAACCAAAACCACAAGTTAAGCAAGAGAAAACACCCCAAGAGCAAGTCAAGATCAACCATGGAGATGGTGGTGACTTGAAGAAAAATATGAAGAAAACAAGAAGGGGTGGAAAGGCAAGGCATCCAATACAAATTCAAGATGCCAAGATGATGAACAAGACACAAGATGAGAAGATGTATGCTCACATCAAGTGCTTGAAGTGTGAGGATATAGGACACTTTGCCTTGAGGTGTCCTACCAAGTTTGAGAAGAAGGTTCAAGCAACTCATGAGAGGCAAGGCAATGAGAAGCAACACATGAGCAAGGAAGAAAAGGCTCAATCAAAGAGAGTTTGCTACTCATGCCAGGAAAGGGGACACATGGCATATTCATGTCCCCTAGGTAACACTCCTAAACCTATTTCAATTGATGATGATTCTATACTTAAAAAGGATGGCAATGGTACCTCATTGGTTGTAATTGCAAAACATCCTCCTACCCATATTAAGGCTTTGTCTAAGTATGTTGCACCTAACTTGAGAGGACCCAAAATTGTTTGGGTACCATCAAAAAGTGGATGATTGCTTATAGGTACCATGGCATTGGAGGTTTGATTCAATGGGTTTCTTATTGTTCATTATGTGTTGAATCAAGTTATGAAGCTTAGTGCACATCCAAACCCAATGCCAAGTGAAAATTGAGTGAAGTCCAAGTGCTATAACATATAAGTGCTATAATTCAAGTTGTGGTAATCTATTGGATATATTTGATGGCTTGCAAATATTAGAGTTGAAAGCTTGCTAATTGGATGATCATGAGCTAACCAAGGTATATCTCTAGTTGATCTCGTTCATTTGGGTACATATGAGTTGATTGAATTGGATATATATGCATTTGTTGCTTGCTATGAAGTGTTTGAATGGATAAATGCTTAGCAATTAAATTTGAGTTGGTTTGAATGGATAAATTCATATGATGACTTTTAGTAAGTTGATTTAATTGATATATGTCTTGTGAAAGTATTCAAACAAGTTGATTTCAAGTTTGATTCAATTTGATGAAGTATAGCTCAAGTGATTGAAATCTGTCCATTATTGAAAATCTGAGTGAGCTGTGATCAAGTCTGGGTTTTAGTGATCAAATCTATTTTGATTGGCTTGAAATTTGGTATGCATGCTCTAGACTTATAGTATAAGATTCTGTACAAATTTTATAAGAATTAGATAAGAGATGCCTTGGTTTTTTAGTGGATCTTGTCAGCTATAGTGTAGCAGTTTTTAGCATATAGCAGTGGTGGAAAATTTGAAATCTGGTAGCAATCTAGAAGTCAAATGAAGTCCAAAATTTTACAGCTGCTAGATGACTTAGTGATTCACATCTCCACCAAATTTTGTGGTATTTGGAACTGTACATTGGGAGTTATGGATTGTTCATTGAAGGGTACAAAATCTGTCAGAAAGTGACAATTATTGGATTGGTCAAGAGTCACTTTGATTGAAAGGTTCTCAAGTTGGAATCATATTTGTAAGTGGTTGAGGTACCTAAGTTTGGTTTTGGATTGATCTAGAAGCATGATAAGCAAAGAGTACAAGGCCATTTGATTGTGGAGTATACTTGGCACATATTTGCTACTCAAGTTGGAGATCAAGATCAAACTCAAGATGAAGATGAAGTTTAAGTTCTAGTAACTATTAGAGATCATTTGGTAGAAACAAAAGGACTTAAACAAGTAGAAAAAAAGAACTTAAAGAAGGATTCAAGGTTATACATCAAGTTAAGTCTATTCTATGGATCAATCAAATAAAGCTATTTCAAGTGAGTGTCAAGAATGGTTCTTTGGAGAGAGATTACTTCTCCCTAGTGTAGGGACTTGTCGTCTTTTGTAGGTGAACCAAGTGTGGTACTTGAAAGACTAAAATGCATGAAAGTGGTGATCTAAGGAACATTTGAGATGCTTAGTTGGAGCAAATCAAAAAGATTGATCTAGAGAGCAAGCAACACCCAAAAGAGAGCTAGCAATGATATTTCAAGTGGTATTCTCACATTGATGCTCTCATGCAAGCAAAGATGAAATAAAGAAGCAAGCAAATCACAATAAGAAAGTGCACTTGATCATTAGTGGTTTTAAATCATATAGGTGAAGAATGGACTCTATCTATGATGATTGGTCTTCACCAAGCTATAAATTGGACTTCACATTGCTATTAGAGTAATGAATTGGAATCTATGTGACTATCCTCTACTCCAAGATAGCAAAGGTATCATTGTAATGTGTATGATCATTTCATCCCTTACTAGTATGCGGTTAGTGCATATAGTACTTGCCTATTAGGATCATGCATAACAAATTAAATTTTAAAAATTCATAGCCTACCACTATTGCTTGAGTAATTAGTTGAATCTAGTGGTAGTGTATGAGTTTGTTCATGAGCTAGTGAACTCAAGTACTTGATTTATTTTGAATTGCCAACAAGTTACAAGTACAACATTGGCAAGATAACCCTTGCAAGAGGTGTGAAGAAGCTTGTCATTTGTTCAAACCAAACTTGAAAGCTTAGGCAAATCAATTTAGTTCAAGTCAACATTAGAAGCTCATGATGGTAACAAGAGTACAAGCACAAGACAACAATGCAAATGAATATCTAGTTTTGTTGTTTCAAGTGGTATCTAGACTCAATTGATTTATCAAGTGGTATTCACAAGTGGTGTCTAGATCAACATACAAGAGATATCCTGCAAGTGACCTCTTGAAGATAGCAAATGTTCAAGAAATGGTTTTTATTGACAAATCAATCATGCACGTGGTATCACATTTCTACAAGTGGTATCAATCATACAAGAAGGTGGTTCCACAAGTGATCCTCAACTTTAAGTGATCATCAAGTGAAGAATGTTTTCCTCATCTACAAGAGCTCAAGATTACTGAATGACCCATGTTTGGACATAGGGGGAGGAGCCCCACTACAATTGGTATCAAGGTCACAAGATCCTACACATGGTGTCTAAAGAGCTATACAAGTGGTGTCCATAAAAAATGAAGATTCAAGTGTCAACCATCTACCCCAAATGCAAGCCTTTGCATCAATAAGAAGCACATCTTTTATGGAAATTGATGACAAAGGGGAGAGATTGTACAAAGATATGGAAGCTTTGGGAGAGATTGAGACAAAGAAGTTGAGTTTGGACATGGACAAGGACAAAGAGGGAGCAAAATTAAAGAATTGAGAAGAATCAAAATTCTTGGACAAGAGAAGCACATAAGTAGGGGGAGCAAGCTCATGAACTTTGATTGATTACATTTGATATGTGCATATTCATGTGCTTGCTTGCATTGCATAAGTTTTTAATTTTAATATGCATACTTGTGTGGTGTATGCTAGTTGTAGAACTTGAATGATAAAATGAAAACTAGCATGCATAGGATGGTAGCTAGACTTGTATTTTTACATGAGGTACTAGAACCTTGCTTACAATGTTAATCTCACGGGGTTTCTAGTATTTTTGTTGTCTAGCTACTTATAGTGCTAAGGATGAACTTAAAAGTGCAACTTCAATTGGTATCATGCTTCAAAGGTTAATTCTTTACACCTTAGCATCATTGGTAGTAATTACTCTCCCACAATTCCAATCTATGCATATGTGCGAGCTTCAAACCAAACACTCTAGCACATATGTAGGGGGAGCTAATACTACCAATTCGGGCTTATGGTACTTGTCCAAAATCATTTACACATGCTAAAATTGCTTGGGCAAGCAACATGAATCCATTTGAGCTTAATTTCCATATCTTTGTAGAGTTGTCATCAATTGCCAGAAAGGGGAGATTAAAAGGTCCTTGTTTAGTTTTGGTAATTGAATGACAACCTAGGTAGACTAACTGTGTTTAATGTGAGATACACAGGTGATTAGTCCACAGGTACACTTGTGTAAGCAACTCATGCGATAGAGGTGAAATGGCTTGGATATGTTGTAAAGCTCACACATGTGATAAAGAAGCTCATTACTATGAGACATGACATTGAGTCATGAGACTAAGGTGGAGAAGATCAAGACAAAACTTGGCTTGATGGACCGATTGCAAGCGTGAAGGGCAAGTTGGAGGCTTTGGAGCGATGGACCGCGTGACGGTGAAGCTTGAGCAAGATTTGGCGCTGATGGATGAAGGCAACGGTGAAAAGCAAGTGAGGTCAAGATCGATGAACCAACAAGATCACGTGATGATATGAAGTGGATCATATCATTTGTGATATGGTTGGTGCATGTGTTGCATCAACATTGAAGGAGATGGAATGGAATGCGTAAGGCAAAGGTATAACCTATAGGGCATTTCATTTCTCTGGTCATAGGTGTGTAAAGAAGTTGATGACCGAGTTTAGGATAGATGGCCGTACTATCAAGAAGGGCAAACTTATTTGCATATCAGTCATCTAGTGCCACTTGAGCGATCTAACTTTGCATACATGTTAGAACCGAGTGGCGTGGTGAAAAGAGTGATAATCCTTTTGGAAAATGTTTGTGAAAAGCTAACACACGTGCATAAGGTGGAGATCACTTGGTGGTGTTAGCACATTTGTAAAGGTGGAGAAGTTCGTGAAGAAGAGGAGGCAAAATCAGAATCGGCGTGCTACCTGGGTGGCACCGCTACCCACTGTCTGGTGCACCGCCACCCCTGTGGTAGTGACTAGCTAGGAGGTCAAGAGCAATGTGTTGCCCCAAGGGCACCGTCACTGGTTGTCTAGTGGCTCCGCCACCCTTAGGACGGTGCCTACTTAGACTTGCCCGAGCACAGTAAGAGTAAGGGTGGCCATTGGAAGTGATGGTGTACACCACCATCGTGAGGGCAATGCACTGCCGGGTGTTGTCCGGTGCCACTGTCGTTTTTCAGCCGATAGCAAGGAAACAGGGCTTGGTCACCACCTGGTCACCGCCGTGCCGAGGGTGGTGCACCGCCCTATTTTTCCTGAGGGTAAGGGTTTTGCAGGGTTGGCCTAGGAGGTCACCACCACCCCTAGGGTTGTGCCACCGCCACCCCTATCTAGTGACCAGCCATTGGAATTCAACCATTGGGAGGGGCACCACCATGTCCGGTGCTAGGCACCACCATGTCCGGTGCCCTCGCAGAAATCAGTAGCTTTGCTCCAATGGCTCTATTTGGCTCGAGGGCTGTAAATATAGGTGGAGCTTGGGTTTGAGCTGGTTGCTGAGCACCCTTAAGCCTTGGTGGCTTGTGTAGGTGTGCTTGGGAGCCTTCTAACTCACATGCTCTTGATAGTGATCATCCGATTGAGTGTGAGTGCGATTCTAATGCGATTGCATCGTGAGGGTGCATCGAGTGACACTAGGTGATCGAGTTGCAAGCCGATGGTGCTCATTACTCTTGGAGGTTGCCACCTCCTAGATGGCTTGGTGGTGGTCTCTGTCGAAGCACGCAAAGAAGATTGTGCGGTGCTCTAGAGAAGTGATTGTGAGGGGGATTGTGCTCACCCCGTGGGAGCCGCGAAGAGCAACTCTAGTAGAGCAAGACATGAAGGGAGACAAGTGGTCAAGTGCTAGAGCTTGTGGTAATCATTTCACATGGGAGAGTGTGACTTGCGGGTCACCACTAGCAAGAGGACCGGCGGCAACCTTGGAGCTTGTCTCAACATGGACTAGCGTGTTGGCAAGCACGTAAACCTCAGGATAAAAACCACTGTGTCATCCTTGTCTTCCTGTTGGTTTGCATCCCCTTTACACAAGCTAGTATTTACTTTCATATACATTGTGCTTGTGTAATCGCTCTTGTAAGTAGTTAGCTTGTGTAGCTTGCTAATTATCTTCTTGCTTGTGTAGCATAGAAGTAGCTCCCTTGCGTGACTAATTCGGTTTGAGTAACCTTGTTAGTCACATTACTTAGTTTGTGTAGCTAAGTAATTTGTGCTCTCTAATTTGGCTTGTGTAGCATTGTTATTGAGCATTGCTAGTGAGCTTAGGGGCTATGTGCGCCATGCATCACCAGTTGTGTAGGAGCTCCCCCGGTTGCTTGAAGTACTAGCGGCATAGGTTTGTGTGACCTTTCTCCTAGAATTGGTTAGGTGAGCTCTACTATCCCGATACCTTAGTTGCCTAATTAGGATCTTTTAAGGTGCTTGAGAACTTAGATAGAGGGGTGTAGTCTTGGTTAGACCGATAGTTTTAATTCCGCATTTGTTTTGGTTAGCCGACACGATTAATTTTAGAAAGGACTATTCACCCCCTCTAGTCCATCATCTCGACCCTACAGCAGGCGATGGTGAAGGCTACCGGCGGTGGTGAATGGGTCCTACAAAGATGTTCTAGGAGCCACCGTGCCACTATCGCCGTGGATGGCGGCGACTACTGCCTTGTTGAGGGCGTCACTCGTTCTACCCGATTGTAAACTGTCACTCGTTCTACCTGACTATAACTAGAAAAATGTTGGATTAAGGGCCCGTTTGGTTTCTGTCTGCTAAAGTTTAGAATGAAACTCTCCATTAAGAAGGGGTGTTTCATCTATGTTTCATTTTATTCTATATGACGTGGCCGTCTTGGAAACAACATAATGAAACTCTCCACTGAGACTGGCCTAAGTACAAAATAAACTAGAACTGAGTCCAACATTCAACAATAAATCTTCCATTAATATCTTATACCCTACATACAATCTATGGGTCTAAGAATTGAAATACGGCATTCCAACGATCCTCATAACTTGCTTTGCTTTGGATAAGGGTCATTTGCATCTATCTCCTTAATATGTTCAGTCAATGATGGAGCTAGATGCAACAACACTCTTCCATTTGCAAAGACCTTACAAGTATGGGGGTAACCCATACCTGATTAAATAGGAGAATGGAGATGGGGAACAGCCTCATGAAACTTCCTCTAACATCCCCCTGGGAGTAGTGGGAGGAAGAGGAGAAGCAGAGCAACGAGGATATCTATTCCCACATCTAGATTGCATTTGTGAGCCAAAACTGCTCTAGCTCACGAAACCAATCAAGATGATGCTCGGGCCCTTGCTCTAGTGAAAGCTCTAGAAGATCCATCGGCGCCAGGGCCCTTGCTCCAATGAAAGCTCTCCATGGTTTCGATTTCTCATGCTCTAACCGTGGATGGCGATTAGCAACGGGACCATAACATGGAGGAGTCCCTCCCTACCTTCTCAAAACATCCTCTAACACCTAGGACATAGCCATGCCTAGGTGATGGTGGAAGCTAATCTTAAAGGCCTTCTCCTAGTGGTGCCGGAGTTGATGGAGGTCTAGGGTAGCCATGGTGATGGGAGACTAGGAGCAACTGAACGGTCTCTCTGGTTTCTCCGATGGTAAGGAAGGAAGAAGGTTGGGATCAGAGTGCGCTTAAGAGGCTCACCTTATCTTTGCTTAAATAACCCCACCTCAAGACACGAGCGGGGAAGGAACCATCAAGATCCATGACTTGTGCAGTCACCCACGCGGGTCACCAGCGATGGCGCGGCGAAGATGATGGGAAGTGGAAAACAAGGCGGTTTACATTCACTTGCACATTTCAAACTATCTAAAGGCTAGTCTCAGTGGAACTTTCATTTTCATTAAATAGGCTGCGTCTCCCACGTGATCTTAGTGGAGCACGCTTCTCCCATGCGATCTTAGTGGAGCACGCTTCTCCTATGAAGATGTTACCACCACCTAATAATGACGGCCGTGTCATACGGTGTCATACGTGTCAAAGGCACACAAATGGAATGTTCTAGGCAATAGTAAACATAGATATGTTCAAAGTTCAAACTCATAGTAAATAGTAGTAGTATGAACAATTTTTGTATAGGATGCAGAGGCAGATTACAATCCAACTACTCACGGGGAGCATTAAGAATGATGTCCGATACATCCATCACGGCCAAGATGGCCATGGCCGTAGGCTAATAGTAGATGATGAGGTCCTCTCGATCGTGAAAGGACGACCGTGGTGGGAACCCTGGCTCTAGCCCACGTAGGCCCCCATGTCAAAGCTGGGCAGTGGCTAGGGCCCCCATGGCACCTTGGTGAATGTAGTAGTTGGTCACCTCCATGACCCGCGTCGGCAAGGCGTGGAGATGCTCCTCTGCTCTAGGTCGTTCTACGCACAGATTCGGTAGGCGGTTGGCCTCGCTAGTCACATCATGGCTTAATGGTGCCCACCCGCGAGTAGTCGTGCGTCGCGGAACGTGGACACGTAAATCAAAATGGTATGGAAAAGATGGGAATGCGTAAGGCTTACTTGGTTCACACCGGTGTGTGGGCAACCGTCGCTCCACCTTCCCTTTGATCGTTTCACCTGCCTAGGTGTCCGTCATAGTACGGTGAGGGAGGCATTCGCTCCAGGTCGCCTACTCCACCACTTCCTCATTCTCGTTCCTACACGCTTGCAGCCTGTTCTCCACCTGCCAAGATGGATCACGGCAAGCATCCTTGAGAGGAGCCACCAGAGGCTGGAGGGCTGCCACCATGTCTCTGAGCCTACCTACGTGGGCAAGGGTAAGTTTTCGAGCAATGTTTTGAGATTACGATTGACCTACGCTGATCGGTGATGTTTCCAGGGCCGTTTCCCACACCGCATCCGGAGGGGCCGTCAACGCCCCCCGTGTCATGACCCCACTAATAGTGGGGTCGAGTTCATCCTCCTCATCTTCGTCTTCCATCAGATGACTAGCAAGAGTTCCATGAGCTTGTCCGCACGGTGGACGAGGCCCGCCAGTGCTACTCTAACACCACCCGTGAGGTAGGTCAGCTGGAGCGCTGCCTCGACGCTGTTGGGGTGGCGCTCGTCGCCTCAGAGAGGGAGACTACCATTGCACAGGTCGCGATCGCCGATGCCTAGGCCCATATCATGGGTGAGGGTTCTCTCCATGTTGTCGTCGTCCTATCTGACATCCATAGCTTCTGATCTTCTTGTCATCTTGTTGCCACCGCTGGAGGAGCAGCTAGCGGCCTCTCACCACGAGACGGAGGAAGCTCGCCTCTGGGAGTTTCTCTTGATGGAGGACTATGAGCAGGCCATGGTGGTGGGAATCCGGTAGGGAGCCGATGTTGCCCTCGCCGCCATGCAGCTCCGCACTGGCCAGGACTTCCGCTGGGTGGAGCCCGGGTTCCCGAGCCATGTCGGGTAGGCGAAGCGGGCTGAGCTGGTCGGTGACTTCACCGCCGCCATGACTGTCGTCGTGGTCGCCGTGAATGCGAAGGACATCCTCTGCGATGGTGGCCAAGAGCCTTTGGTTGTAACTAGCTAGGGCCTTTTTATAAAAAATTCCTATCAGCTCATGTTTCTTGATTTATTTTGTTTTGTGCACCATCATATTGTTGTGCTTGCTGATGATGTGATCGTTTGAATGTTGTAGTCCCACGACCTTGCCTGGGGATCGACCTATGAGGCTTAGCCTAGTGCAACTCCATTTTCATGACCAAAGTGTCGTAGGACAGATCTGGTGGCATCACGCCCTCTGTCGACCTCTTTTCTTTAGGTCGACCTGCCCGAGGGGAATGGCCTGAAGTATGGGTATGACTTCGTGGAACAGAGCACCGAATGACTACATCACCACTCGCGATAGTCCCATTGCATCGTAGGTCTCTGCATAGAGGAGGTTGAGACCGCTCCCGCCATCCATGAGGACACCAAACAGGTGGGTCTTGCCGATGATTGGGTCGACGACAAGGGGAAAACATCCTAGCTACGGAATGTGGTTGGAGTGATCCTTTCTGTCGAAAGTGATTGCAGTCTTCGACCATTTTAGGAAAGCTAGGACAGCGTTGCCCAGGGTGGACTCGTTGACCTCCCTATCTGTGAGCTTCTGCCAGCATTTGGACTCGTGCGTTGCGAGCCCATACCAATGATCATGAGGCACCTTTTGGGTTAGGATACGCAACCCTTTTATCGAAGGATATATAGGCAAGCTAGGCATCCATTGGATTTCCCTACGATTGCACCGAGCAAGAGCAGGAGTTAAGGCAAGGCCACGTCTCCCATGATCTTAGTGGAGCAGGCTTCTCCCAAAAATGGCGTTGGAAGTTGGACGCAGAAAATTGACTGCGCCACGCAGCTCATCTGAAGGGTCTCATCCACTCGGTCACCCACCATCGGAGTAGAATAAAAATAGGAATGTGAGTACCACAACCACATGAGCCAACATTTCATTTAAAAAGTAAATCTTTATTCATAACTCCAGTAGGTTACGTACATTCGAAAGGTGTATAATAACAAAGATGTGTATCGAAGACTACTGGGTGTACAATAACAAAGAACTATGGAGTACATAAAACAACATATACTCGACTATGATGTCGCAAAACTTCCACTAACATCACCCAAGAAGGGGCATAGAACGGAGTTTGAAACGACAGAGTTGTAGTCGTAGGCTGCTCCGATGAAGAGAGTCGACGTGACACCCACCTCGCAAAGCTTCCACCTGCATCCCCCCTATAGGCAAGGGTTGCAGCGAAAAGCACGAGAAGACCTACCCGAGTGTCTGACTCCTCCATGGAAATAGAAGAGAGGATCATCCCTAGACATACCAAAGGCGGCGATCCTCCCTATATCTTCACAAAACTTCCACTAGCACTAAGGCTAGACAAGCAGCCATGCATTGCTGCACCCCAAACACGGAAGAAAGCTAATCTTCAAGGCCTTATCCCATCACCAGTGCTGCCACCAGAGAAGTTGAAGAATGAGCACCATGGCGATGAAGTTGGATGACAGGATCAAAAGCTTCCTTTCACTAAAACTAAAGGTGGATCTTAGAGGAAGAAGGTGTGTGGAATGAGCACAACTAATGGCAAACTAGCCTACCTTGGCTTAAATAGCCCCACCTCAAGACACGCGCGGGGAAGGCAACAATCAAGGTCCATGACATCCATGGCCACCCACGTGATTCACGAGCGATGGAGCGATGAACATGATGCGGTTCAGATTCCCTGGCACATTTGATTCCCTGTCACGTTTCATCCTCATCTAAAACTAGACTTAATGACAACGTGTACTCAAGTGTATGATACGACAAGAGCGAGGAAGGCAACATTCAAGGTCCGTGACATCCACAGCCACCCATGCGAGTCACATGGGCGATGGAGCAGGGTAGACGGCGTGGATCATTTGATTCCCTGCCACATTTGAGGTGCATCTATAACGTGGGTGCATTGTAGTGCTTTTGAGGGAGTCATTTTTGTGTAGTATTTTGGAGTGCCCTCATCAGCATTCCCCATGTACCCATAACATTAGAGATCAATATAAGTATTCTACTACTACAGTGCTTCTTCCTTCTTCATTGTCATGCAGGCCTTCCTCCTCTCAGAGTAGGGCGATGTCACACTAACGCTGAATCACCATATGAAACGGCAACGGGAGCTGTAACACCACCATAACGTACTGTTCACGCCAGATAAATAAACAAATTTGGAAACACAATAAATTATGATGGCACACTAGTTTAGCTGCAATAATGACAACATCCATCCTAGATGAAATTAACGTGGCCATAGACAATCAAACAACATTGGTCCATTTGAACATGTCGTGACATAGAGATACATCAAATGGAGGTTTGTTCACTACTCCGCTAATGACTCCAAGAAAAAGAACAAAGGAACATAAGGAAGAAAGTAAGGTTTGCTCATGAACCGTGCTAGGACTTTACGTCTACCATAGCTATGGGCGACACTAGCAGGGATGACATGAACTTTTCTTCGGTCCATGTCATACGCGCTGATTGTTCTTTCCACCCCAACAAAGAAAATTAAATGCCATTCTAGGTGAACTGTAATTGTTGTGTAGGCTGAATCATAATCCACATAACCAAATTTAATATTAGTCTTTTCAAACACCTTTAGTGTGCTGACAGTATGCTTCAATGTCCATTTATTAGTAGCATAGTGTTAAAGGATTCAGACTAAAATCTGGAACATATTGTGACCACTAACACCACCAACAGTACATACACACAAGTGACCCTGAGCTTGATGGATGGAGGGTGTGGCAGAACCGCCCGAAATAACATGCTTTCGGAAGCGCTCGTCTTCCACTAGACACTAAGCACCTCAAAAGTGAGCTACATCGGTCAGTTCCGTCGAGCACACCCTAAGGGAGAACTCAAAACAATCCATGTTTTACATCTAGAATCTAATAATGAGTACGAGCTTACAATACTTAGTCCATTTCATACAAAAAGAGTTATTGGAAATTATTTATTAAAATACCAAAGTTCAGAGTGTGATAATTAAACAGCGGAATGTAAATAAACATCTAGCGAAAATGATACAAGGATCTGTCTATGCCCACCAGAAGAATCCTCCACACAAGAGCTACTCCTCAAGCTACACCTGCAACAGGGGTATAATAACCCTGAGTACACAATGTACTCGCAAGACTTAACCGACTAGTGGGAATAGTTTCCCAAATCTCAAGGATATGATAGGCAATATAGGTTTGTTGTTTTCTTTTTTATTGCGGAAAGCATTACTAATAGTTCATCCTTATAGTCAAGTTTCATTAGCAGTCATGATTACTTCATTAGCTAACCATTCTAGGTAAGCACATGTTCTACTTTCAAGCAAGGGTTAAGCAATCAGAACAATTTTACCACCTTTCATCTTCCAGTTCTTACTACGGTACAAGACCATAGTCAAGTCGTACCATCCCACGGAAACGGCGATTCATAAACCAATGTATTCCAGCTGGGTACCCCAAAACACACGCATCGTTTGTACCCCAGGTACAAACAAGACCAACTCATTCCGCTCCTGTCATGGGGTCCAGGTCCCCGTCCAAACTTAGACTTCAAGCCCCCCACACTTGAGACCCGGTCTCAACATGGTGCTTAGACCTCCACCTTTCTCCGCCTCCAATCAGTCGGTCCAAAAAGAGCCGAAACCCTTGACAAGAGCGTAACGAGCCTTCCCGCTCCCATAAGCAAGCATGTGCTCAGGATAATAAGTCTATGGCCTGACTACCATCCACAGTAACGGATGGTCCTTAATCGACACGAATAGGGAAAACAGTGTAACTAAGCTAAGCCATGTTGGCCGCGGGACACAACCTGTTACACCCACCAATACCCATACCATATCCCTGCCATGTCTCTATTTTTCCTTTCATCCTTTTTATTATGAGAGTAATTATAATAATCGCCTATTACGAGTAACGGTAGGTTACTCACGCTACCGATGACCTAAGCATATCATCTACTCGAACCTGCACGAGTAAGACTCTTAGGACAGGTATATCTATGCATGTGGTTTCCATAAAATTCCTGTAACGTAAATGCACATAACAAATATAAACAGTGATTATCAAAATAAGGAGTTATGCACCGGGCTTGCCTTGGGCAGGCACAGTGTCAGCTGAGTCAGTCAGTGGCGGCTCCGGGACCTCCTCCTACACGAGAATCTCCTCTTCATACTCCTCGACGATCTCCTCGAACTCGTGATCGCCGGTGGTCACAATCTCCGCCAACTCGATCTCAACATGCATGCGATGATGATGCAACACTTAGCATTTAGGCAACAACAACTCTTAAAATAAGAATATGCATACTAAGCTACTGAGATAGCTCTAATGATTAAGATACTAAGCTAACTATCATTTTTACCAAGCAAAGTGTTGGGTTCAACTAACAAACACGTAGCTTTACAGATTAAGGATATATCTTTATTTCTACTAATGATTTAATGTATATTGAAACAAAGAGCATTTAACTACCCTAATGCTTAGTCTATTTTAAAGCTACAAAAATTACAATGAGCACATAATAATCCAATGAAGCTACTATAAAAAATTCAGGACCAAAGCTATCACTAATTTACCACAAAAATTCATACAATAATTAACTTAATATTATTAAGCATCCTCAATTGATTTAATAGCTCCTAATGTCAACACATATAAACATGAACTAAATATACCAACAGATATATCACAATTTTAGGAACCTAACAAAAAAATTCATAATTTTTGGACACATATATGATTTTATATTAATTACCAAAGATCACCTCAGAATTAAATTAGAAAACCATTCACAAATTCCTAGAAAAAAGAAAAAACCAATCTCCCGCGCAGCCCACACGCGTGGCCACGCGACACAACGCGTGCGCAGCGGCCCGCTACCGCGGCCCACGCGACGTCGGCCCACGCACGAGACGGCCCGCGGCGGGGGAATCCCGCGCGCTGGCGCTTTTGCAAAATAGACCTCGCACTTCTCCCAAATTACAACTAAGTCCTAATGCTCTTACCCCCTCTCTCAAACCTTCTCACTTAACCCCCTAGCTTTCCTGAAACTCCCCCGCGCGCACCCTCGACAACTCAGTGCACGGTGGCGCGGCGGCGGTGACACAGCGCGGCCACGTCGGCCACCTAGGACCTGCGCCAACCCTCCTAATGGGTCGGTCACCATCTCTGACCCGAGCGGCTACGCTAAACGGTGGTGCGGGGTGACATGACTTGCTAGGGAAGGGTGTAGCGGCGTGCGGCCATCCACGATGGTGGCGCCATTGTTCTAGCGAGCTGGGGCAGCTACAGACCTAATTGGTTAGCGCGCGAGCATCATGAGGCTACCGTGGACCAGGTTGAGGTGACGGTTGGAGCGGAGTATGACGGAGAAGGGCTGGTCACGTGCGGCCGAAATGTGCGGCGATGCACCGTGGCGGCACAGTCGCGTCAGCAACGACGGGGAGGCGGTAGAGGTTCAGCTATGGCGCGCAAGACAAAGAGGGGATGAAGGTGAATCTAGTGGTGCACAGGAATTAGCTCGAGGTGAAGTGATGGAGGGCTGCCCTCGACCATGGCAGAGGGCGGCCTTATCGACACGGCGGCGGGGAAAGTTCCAAATTAGAGCTTGGTCGTGCATGGTTCAAGGCTGGGTGGGGTTCAGCAGCAAGAGGACGTGATGTTGAAATCGTGGATGCACTGAATTGAATGGAGGTGACGCTCGCTGGATAATTTGATGGCATGGCTCGACGGCGGCAACAGAGGGAGAAAGAGAGAAAGAGAGATGGGGCGCAGTAGGTGGGCTTAGCTCGGGCTCGCCTTGGCAGGATGCGGTCGGCGTGATCATGGAGGCACGTGCGCAGACGCTATGGACAAGCGCGCGTGTCCACGACCAGCATGGCCCGCGTGGCGTAGCGCCATAAATGGCAAGGCGACGGTGAGCACAGTCACGTGCGCGTAGCAGTGGCGGCCTCAAACCGGGCCAGCAGTGGCGCAGAGGTGCAGAGAGAAGCGCAGACATGATGGTGAGGCGACGGCACCGGCAGCGGCTGTGTCACGGCGTGGCGTGGGGCAGGGTCGGCGACAGTACCGCTTGGCTGCGCAAGCAACAGCGGCGGCTCCGTGCGCCAAAGGCCAGTGGCGGCCAGGCCACAGCCAGGACAGAGCAGCCATGGCCAGCCACGCGCGGCAACGCGCGTGCAACCAGCGCGTGACACCGTGTGGCCGGGCGTGGTGATCGCGCTCACCCGGCGAACCAGCCCGTGAATGTGTCGTGCATGAATTTTAAAGCGTCTATAAAAACTAAACGGTTGTTCTAGGAATCAAACCACCTTCACCATTCTCAAGAGGGCTTATCAGGCTACCCACTCGAGCCAAAATATGACACCACTTCTTAACTTGATTTCACAAAATAAATTGCCAAACATTGCATTGTCTTGTTGTTTATAAACTTGAAAATATTCTAAGTCTTTTAGCTGAACTTGATTCCAAGTTGCATTTCTAGGCTATTAGAAATATTGGCTAGCAATGTTATTTTTCCACGGCAAGTATTTCATTGTCATCTACAAAGTTCATATTCTAAACTTTATTTAAATGCCATATATATGTTCTATAGTATTTTTGTTCTATAAAAATTGGTTTTAAACCCTATTTGATACATCTGAGTGATGGAATAGCTTTTCATTTAACATTTTTATTGGTTATCTTAAGTTACAAAAATGTTATCTACACATTCCATCACATGCATTATCACATAAACATGATGCTCATAACATGATTTGGTAATTTATTTAGGGCGTAACACCGAGGGTGTTACAGCTCTACCCCCTTAAACAAAATCTTGTCCCGAGATTTCATGTGTGTGCCTAGTGTGAAAAAAAGATAAAAATAAATTTCAATTTACATAATTACCTTGGTGAACTAGAAAGGAGATGAGGATAATGTTTAAAAATATAGTTTTCTTGTTCCCAACTTGCTTCGTCCTCCGAATGATTTTGCCATTGAACTTTATAGAATTTTACCACTTTGTTTCTCATTACTCTTTCTTTTTCATCCAAGATTTTGATAGGGTGCTCAATATAAAAAAGATCAGGTTGGTGGGGAGTCCTTCAATTTCCACCACTTCATCGGGAACCCTCAAACACTTTTTCAGCTGGGAGACATGGAAAACATTATGGACTGCTGATACAATATCCGGGAGTTGGAGACGATAAGCAACAGAACCACACCGCTCCAAAATTTTATAAGGTCCAACATAATGAGGAGCTAACTTTCCACGGACTCCAAATCGATGCACACCTCTCATCGAGGATACCTTTAGGTACATATGGTCACCAACTTCAAACTGCAAAGGTCTTCTCCTCTGTTCCGCATAAGCTTTCTGATGGTTCTGAGCCGCTTTCAAATGACTCTGAATAACACTTGCTGATCTTGATAGTATCACATCATCAATGTCCTGGCCCCATTCAGATTCATCATAGATCCATGTTACAGTTTGAGATGAGTAGATCTCCACACCTAGGCACTCAACGTCCTCCTCCTCCACAAATTCAATCACATGGAAGTGCAAGTAGGCTATCGGATCGAACCCCAATCGAGCCTGACCAACAGCATTGATGCTAGGCGGCAGTACCCACAAATTCTTGGTTGCCAGATTGCAGACGACATAGCAGGATCCAGCAGCCTCAATGCACAAGCATAGGACGAGGCCATTGTAGCAATCTAAGACAGCTACTTTGTCAATGGGGAAGGGCAACAAGGACAAGTCGGGGCGTTCACCGGTGACGCTGGTGAAGTTTCGCTCGCCTTTCTCGACATCGTAGAAGAAGCGGGCCATAGTCTAGGGTAGCACCTTATGGTTGTTGGAGATGAAGCAGTTCCAGGAGCGACAGACACATTTGTAGCACAACAAGGAGCGGGCGGGGAGGCGGTGGAGGATCTCCAGAACAACATCCTCTGTGAGGCTGGCCAGTGCGTTCCTGTTGTTGGGGGCCGCCTCCATTTCGAAGAGCCTATGATCGTCATTGTGCATTAGGATGAGAGATTCCTTAGTAATGAGATCACTAAAGAGGAAAATAATCCGACAAAGATCCATCAGTGCAGTGCGAAAGCATTACCCTTGCCTTTGGATCTGACGAGGCGCGGCGCGAGGCGTGCAATGGTTCACACAAATTGCGAGAAGAACAATACGCCGGCCGTGCAGGAGGTGGCGGTGGCGCTGCGCAAGGCGTGCAATGGTTCACATAAACTGGGAGAGGAACAATGTGCCAACCTTGAAGATGGAAAAGTGGAATGATGATGCAACTGTGTTGTGGGTAGTTAGGAAAAAAGTCGCTCAATTTACTACTGCCGGTAGACCAAACCGTCGTATAGGGCCAGCGGCCAGAATGCCTATCCAGTCGGCTCGGCTTTTCATGCGACGGAGAAAATACCACTGCCGCATCTATTGTTAACCCGTGGGTAGTAGAAGTTTCAACTGCCGATTTCCTTCCTCAGAAGGCCTCGCTATCGGTCTAACCGGCTGTGGAAGCATAATACGGTCGCTTCTATCGCTACGGCAGTGAAAATGGCGATAGTGATAGGTCAATCTGTAGTAGTGATAGTGTTGCTGATTCTTTCTGCGGGTCGTACGGTCTTGCACTTGCTGACATGGAGTTTCACCAGCATAGTCTAGAATTGCACTTGCATATCTTAATAGAAGGAAGAATCCAGAGGTAATTGCACCCTATCTCTGTGATGTGAAAATTGATTGTTGAATCTTAATGTTGATTGGTTCCTCAACATTTTGATAGGATAACATGTACAAGTTTTCTGAGCGTCTTTTTCTGCAGACCTTTGTGGAGGACAACAATATCAGGATGAAGAAATATGCCCATATGAACTTCTATGCTGACACTGGCTCTAAAAAGGTACTAGTGTTTGCTGAGTTTCACTCAGATGCTGTGTGTGACGGAGACCGTGACGAGTGGACGTTGTCATCATGCAAAACATTGAACAGGAGTTGTCATGGTAATTCTTCTCGTCCAAATTAATGTTTATGCGTAATGCATCGTAAGTTATATGCTCTGTTATATGCGCCTCATTTTTTATTTAAAAAAAAAAAAGATGATTGCATGATCAATATATGCTTATGACTGACATTGCAACTCGTTGATAAGGAGAGTGGTTGTATCCAGATGGCTCCCCTAAATTAGTGTTGTGCCAGGTTTATCCCACTGGGTGATTGGGCTAGGCCTTTTTGCTCAGGTCTAGCCGCTGTGCACAAAAAGACATGTTATCACCTTTTTTTCGCAAACAACGCATTAGAGCTGCGTGACATTTCATTAAGGAAAAGAGAAGTACAAAGGAGTGGCAAAGCCTGCTCCTAGAAACACCCCAACACAACCCCAGGAGCTCTAATTACGTTTGAGCCATGCACTAGAGTGAACACAGCCACGGCCCTACAAAAGGTCTAAGAGTCCAGTATAAGCGACATAAGAAGTAATTCATGGGGTGCTGATGCGCCAGCCCCATCAGCACCACAAAGTACTTTCATTGGACACTGTGCAGAACCATTTGAACACATGGAGTTGATTTCAAAGACATGCATTCTTCTATTTCCAAATCTCCGATGAAACTAGAATGATGAGGGAGTTAAGGCCTTTTTCTCATCTCCTTCGGAATGCCCTTGATCAGGGGTGGACCTAGACACTAACTGTAGGGAGGGGGGGCTGATGTCTTCTTCCTCCTCTTTCCTCATCTCCTCCGTTTTCTTCTCCCCTCACCTCTTCCTTCCATAGCTACTACGTATTCCAATGGAGGCTGTGGTGCAGCTTGTGAAAAATCATCGTCCAAACCTGCCTCTTAAACACACATGACACAAGGATGTGTTGGATTGTTTCTTCAGCTTGATCACACAGCGGGCAGGCAGCACTGCAGCAGGGTGAGGCAGACTGCACTTGGTGAGCCTGTCAGCTGGCCAACAATGATTTTTCACTGCCAACCAAATGAAAAGTCTACAGCGTGGGTTCCCAATTTCTCCAAATCCGTTTCCATTGTGCGATCTTGATGGTCCCAGTGAAGAACGCGTTGTTGCTATTGTTATGCAGACTTACTAGTATAAGATTCTTATTGTGTTAGCTACCATTGATGCTGATCAGGGACATCACAGTGCAAGACAAGGTTATCGACCATGTCCCAAACATGCAGATACTCCACCAAACCTTGCAAGTCAGGGCTCCCTTTATATCCGCCACCCATATCGATTCTTCAAAGCTTGAGCACTGTTCACTGCTTCATAGCTCTCCTGGGAATTTATTGGATCAAGTTAGGAGCGATCTCAGCAACTGTTCTGCCTTGTAGACGTTGTCTGTCCAGAACTTAGTTGTTTCACCATTGCCAACGATATGATGATTTGCACAGCAACTCCAAATAGCGCCTGGGCATTACGTGGCACATGAACTGGCGGACCAGCCTAGGGGCGAGACGCGTCCGTCTTGTGCAGCCAAAGCCACTGGATGCGTAGTGCCCACCGGAGCATTTCAAGGTGATGAATCCCAATTCCCAAGACCACCAAATTGAATTGGTTGGACTTGTTTCCAATGAGACCAAGCAGTTACCTCCATTGATCTTCTCTTGACCCTTTCCACAGGAAACCCACGGCCTGTTCGGCTGGGGCTGAAACGATCGTATACGATCGTGGATTATTACTGCTGGCTTGTTTGGTGTGAGAGAAAAATACAGTTCTGGCTGAAAATTTACGATCGTTTACAACCAAGCGAACAGGCAGGTCCATGGCAATCATGAGGTTGATTGGTATAGAAATTAGCACCTTAGTCCCCTGGTTCATAAGAACTCCAGTCAATTTTGAAATCAGCATTCCTAATGCTCATGGAGGTGTATTTGTATTTGGTGTATACTATGCTAATTTCTTGGGTTGTAGAGGTAGCAGAGCATGCATGCATTGTCTGATCCTCCAGTGAACTAAGAAATGAGTCCGTCAATTGTACCGTACTATATCTCCTACTCAACATTTCATATTTCCATTTGACATTTTATCCGTTAGCTCTGACATAACTGTAACCTTCATGGAAGCCCTTTTATGCAAGATGCATCAGTTATCTTGTTAGTTACTCAACTACTACGAATTCTTAATTACATGAACTTGTTGATGTTAATATAGTTTGTAAAGTACTGTGATTTATTCATGTCTCCGTTGTACCTATATATGTCTTTTTTTGTGAGTACATGAAATTCCAACTTTGTTAATAACAAATGGATTTAGAAGATTTGCTAGTTTGAAAAGACATTGGGTGACCTCCATAGGACAATGTTAGCACATGAAAAATTAATGGCTAGTAGTTATTTATGAACATGCTATTGGATACGAGGCTGGGAAAATTGTGTTTGATTAGTTTATTAGTACTAAACTAATATTCGGTGCTCATTTCATCCTTTTTTTTGCGTTTTTGTAGGTGGCCTATATGGCGAAGATGCTGGTGAGCGCCGAAGCAAGGGGGCAAAGAAGAGGAAGAGATCTACTTGTTGCTTTTTTTTGTGCACCTGAAATATTGCATCCCATCTCTGGCTGTGCAGATGGTTATCCTGGTTTTAGTGCAATGTGACTGTATTCATATTAGGTTGTAAAATTCAGTCTTGACCGGTGGTTGGTCCATGAATATTTATGTATGCACCCTGAAACTTAGCTTGGAGTTATTTATGGAGTGGCATGGTCCATGAATGTTTAACAGATTTGAGCAATCCCCTCAATGGAATATATTAATGACAAACAACAGGAACTTAATACCTTCCTTGACATAGACTCATTGGTCAAGTAAGATTCGTCTCACTGCCTTAAGTCATCAGGATACAACACTAGATCACAAATTAGCATGCAAGGAAACTTAGTGCAACATCCATTCAGAATATGGACTATGCTTCCATGTTGCATTAACTGAATGTAGTTCTGACTGAATAAAAATATTTCAGACCGCCATGTTAACCTCATCAAGTGGGGTCAGTTTTTGTAAATTAGCTTGTTGATGAAATACAAGTGCTTTGGAAAAATAGAACTATACACGAAAGCCCAACAGGCCAAAATGTACAAACAACCGAGGAACAAAAGCGGCCTGTCCAAGACCAACCAACCCAGCACATGCACAGCTAAAAACAAGCCAGCAAGGGCCCAATTCCCCCTTCATTTTATTTTTCAACAACATAAATTTGGTTATTAATTATGTGCTGCTGAGGGATCGGATATGATCCAGCAGACAAGATGCACTGAAGCACGTACACTAGTACCGCCTCCGTCGTAGAAAAAAAAATACAATTCCAGAATAGTTTTCAGTCAACCTCTTGTGAGTTTGACCAAATTTTGTCTAAAAGACATTAATATTTGTCATATTAAATTATACTGATCATGTATTATATTGTCATATTCTACGCTATTTGAAGTCATAAATTATGGTATTATTTTCTGTAAGTTCAGTGAAAGTTAGACGGTTGACTCTGTAAAGTAATTTGCTGCTCTTCTTCTGTACGTGCGGCAGAGGTAAGCGCCGAAAGGCTCCCCTGCCGTACTGTAACCACAACAGGGGCAGACGTCAAAGTCAGCCATGTTGTCACATCTAGTCATTGTAGCAGCATGACAGCCTGGAATGTCTGTATACTAAGATTAGATGGCTAGAGTTGTATATATAACTTCCCACTGCAACTCAGTGAAAGTAGTTTAGTTTGCCACATCGAGAAGCAGAGCTTTCACCAGCATTGGGCTTGTGTTGTGTGTGTGAGTTGTTCTCAATATCTTCTTCTATCTCTAGTCATAGTGAGTGAGTGTGCTTGTAAGCTTACTGCTTACCTGTGCAGGGCAGCCGATGGATCAACAAGTGGTATCGGAGCCATAAAAGCGCCATCGCTGGACTAACCGCTGGCGATGACGGATGGTTTGGAGATGGGCCAGGCTGCCTAGCCATGATAGTAGGTCGTCGTGCGCACGGTGCGGGAGGTCAGCGGCACCATTTGGCCGACGCTGACTCGCACCAACTATAGCGAGTGGGCGGTGACCATGAAGGTCAAGCTCAGAGCTCGACGGCTCTGGAATGCCATTAACAAGGGCACCGACAACGAAGAAGACGACATGTCAGCGTTGGAGGCCATCCTCGCTGCTGTGCCGACATAGTACAGGGAGCCGTTGGGGGCGAAGAACTCTGTTGAGGAGGTGTGGGAGGCCATTGCAGCGATGCGCGTCAGCTCCGACCGGGCAAAGAAGGCGATGACCCAGCTGCTGAAGCACGAGTACGCCAACCTCAAGATCAAGGATGGTGAGTCGGTGAAGGATTTCTCCCTCCGCCTGCAATCACTTATCGGCAAGCTGAGGAGCCACGACGTCACCATCGACGAAGAAGAGGCGGTCTCTAAGTACCTCCACTCCGTGTCGGTGAAGTATATCCAGATCGCTCTCTCCATAGAAACGATGCTGGACTTGTCCACCCTCACCATTGAGGATGTGACAGGCTGTCTGCGGGCAGTGGACGAGCGCCTGGAGCAGGCGACAGCAACGACGGACAGCGGCAAGCTGCTACTGACACAGGAAGAGTGGGCTGCTCTGATGAAGGTGAAGAAGTCTGGGGAAGCATCCTCCGGCCACGGTGACGATGGCAAACGCCGCAGCAAGGCTTCTTCAGAGAAGAAGAAGGTCGACCACAACACCTGCCGGCGTTACGGGAAGACATGCCACTGGGAAAAGGAGTGCCCAAATCACAAGTAGAAGAAGGTTGAGGCTCATCTGGCGCATGCAGATGATGATGAAGCCACTCTCCTGATGGCAACGTTCTGTGCTCTGCACGATGTTGAGGCCAAGGAGAAGGGAGAGGTGATGGTGGTGGAAGGGCATGGGAAGGCTTTGAAGGCTGCATAGGGGGTGTCGAGCACTTTAGCAGCAGAGTCGACCACTCTAGAGGGGGTAATGAGCACTCCAGGAGTGGAGCCGACCACTCTAGAGGAGGTGCTGAGCACTCCAACAGCGGAGTGGGCCCCTCTAGCAGCAGCGCCGACCACGGTTAAGGCTCTAAAGGCTGTCAACCTCGACGAACTATGCGCCCAAGTCCACCTCGGACATGTGGGCGGCGAGTAGGAGCAGCGGTGGTACCTGGACTCCGGCGCCAGCAACCACATGATGGGCTCCAAGGAAGCCATCTCTGAGCTCGACGACAACATGATCGGCACGGTGAAGTTCGGTGATGGCTCAAGGGTGGCGATCCGAGAGCGTGGCACCATCATCTTCAGGTGCCAGAACGGCGACCACCACGCGCTGACGGATGTATATTACATCCCGTAGCTACGTTCAAGCATCATCAGCATGGGCCAGCTGGATGAGCATGGCAATGAGGTACTGATCAAGGACGACGTCCTCAGGATTAGGGACCGGGAGCAGCGGCTTCTTGCCAAGGTGAAGAGGTCCCGTAACCAGCTGTACCTCCTCGACTTGAAGGTGGAGCAGCCCATCTACTTGGCTGCATGGCACACGGAGGAGTCGTGGCTGTGGCATGTCTGGTATGGTCATCTCAGCTTCGACGCTCTTGGTCGGCTGGAGAACATGGTGACTGGGCTACCTCATATCGAGCACACAGGCGAGCTATGTGACAGCTGCCTGGTCGGAAAACAAAGAAGGCTATCGTTCCTGAAGACGGTGAAGTACCATGCAGAAGAGGCCCTCGAGCTGGTCCATGGTGACCTCTATGGGCCAATCACGCTGGCGACGCACGGCGGGCGCAAGTACTTCATCTTGCTGGTGGATGACTGCAGCCGGTTCGTGTGGCTGCATATTTTGACCAGCAAGGCCGAGGCAGCGGAAGTGGTCAAGAAGTTCAAGGCACGCACGCGGAGACACAGAGCGGCAAGAAGCTGCGCGTGTTGCAGACTGATCGAGGCGGCGAATTCACTTCGGTGGAGTTCACTGCATACTGCGTGGATTAGGGTGTGGTGCGACACCACACCACTGACGTACTCGCCATAGCAGAATGGCATGGTGGAGCGGCGGAACCAGATGGTGGTCGGCATGGCTCGATCCGTGATGAAGGCTAAAAGCAGGCCAGCAAAGTTCTAGGGAGAGGCGGTGACCACGGCGGTGTTCATCCTCAACCGCGCTCCCACCAAGGCACTGAAGGCAAGACGCCATTCGAGGCTTGGCGTGGATGCAAGCTGAATGTGTCCTTCCTCAGGACATTTGGCTATGTCAGCCATGTGAAGAACACTAAGCCTCACCTCGGCAAGCTGGAAGACAGGAGCATGCTGATGGTGCTCCTGGGCTACGAGGAGGGCACCAAGGCGTACCAGCTCTACGACCCACGTGGAGGTAAGGTGGTTGTCTCACGTGATGTCGTGTTCGACGAGGAGGTGGACTAGGACTAGGACAGTCCGGACACGGGGGAAGCTGGTGGCTTCACCAGCACCTTCGTCGTCGAGCACTTGGTCATCCACGGTGGGGGAGACGTTGAAGAAGAGGTGTTGACCACTCCAGCAACAGAGCCAAGCACTCCTGGGGTGGTGCCAAGCTCTCCAGGAGGGGTGCCGAGCACTTCAGGAGTGGTGCCGAGTGGTCCTGCAGTGGTGCCAACCACTCCAGGATGGGTGCCAAACGCTCCCGTAGCGGAGCCGAGAGGTCTTGCAGTGGTGCCGACCACTCCAAGACTGGTGCCGAGCACTCCTATAGTGGTGCCAACCACTCCAAGAGTGGTGACGAGCGGTCCAGGAGTAGTGCCAAGCACTGCAGCCGGGGTGCCGAGCACTCCAGGTGCTATGCTGACCACTCCGGCAGAACAGGGGACTCCATCGACGCCGATCGAGTTTGACTCACCTCCAAGCGACATCACCGAGTTCGTGGATGCCTTCCACGATGGTGAGGAGGTGTGGTTCCGTAGGCTGGACGACATTGGCGGTGGCACAGGGTCCTTAGGCCTGGTGGGTTGGCTGCTCAATGACCTAGAGCTGCTTCTCGTCAGTGCAGAGGAACCACCCACGTTCACGCTGGCCGAGCGCGATGCAAATTGGCGACGGGCAATGCTGGAGGAGATGAAGGCGATCAAGGAAAATGAGACTTGGGAGCTTGTCGATCCACCTCCAGGATGTCGTCTGATCGGCCTGAAGTGGATGTAAAAGGTCAATCGGGACGAGCGCGGTGCCATTGTCAAGCACAAGGCGAGCCTCGTCGCCCGAAGCTTTGTCCAGCGCGAGGGCATTGACTTCGAGGAAGTCTTTTGCGCCGGTAGCACGCATGGAGTCTATCCGACTGCAACTGGCTTTGGCAGCAGTGAAGGACTGGTGCCTCCATCACTTGGACATAAAATCGGCCTTCCTCAATGGTGAGCTAGCGGAGACGGTCTTCGTCAGGTAACCTCCGGGTTTCGCCATCAAGGGAGCGGAGCACAGGGTGCTCCGACTGCGTAAGGCACTCTACGGGCTGCGGCAGGCCCCGCGGGCGTGAAACGCCAAGCTTGACGCCACGTTGGGCGAGCTTGGGTTCACACGGTGCGCAACCGAGCACGCGCTCTACACGCGGCGACGGGGGAAGGAGGAGCTCATTGTCGGCGTGTATGTGGATGACTTGATCGTGACCGACGCGCGTGCGGAGGACATCGACAGCTTCAAGCGCGAGATGGCAGCTCGTTTTTGAACGAGCGATCTCGACGCGCTCTCCTACTACATCGGCATCGAAGTGGGACAGGGGAAGGAGGCGCTCACGCTCGGACAGAGCGCGTATGCCTCGAAATTGTTTGTGCGGAGCGGCATGGCTGAGTGCAAGCCATGCGTGACTCCGATGGAGGAGCGGCTGAAGTTGACGAAGGCCAGTACTGCGGCGAAGGTAGATGCAACACTCTACCGAAGCATCGTCGGTGGTCTGCGCTATCTAGTCCACACGAGGCCGGACATTGCGTTCGCCGTGGGCTACGTCAGCCGCTTCATGGAGGATCACCGAGAGAATCACTGGGCCGCGGTAAAACGGCTGCTGCGCTACGTCAAGGGGACGGTGGATCAGGTGATCGTCTTCCCCAAGACCGACGGAAGTGGACTGCAGCTCACTGTGTTCAGCGATGCAGACATAGCGGGGGACATCGACGTACGGCGGAGCACCTCTGGCATGCTCGTCTTCCTCGGGTCGACTCCAATCTCATGCTGTCGCTGAAACAGAAGGTGGTGGCGTTGTCCACGTGCGAGGCAGAGTACGTGGCGGTGGCCACAGCGGCGTGCCAAGCTATGTGGCTGCGCCGGGTGCTGGGCGAGCTGACCGGTGTGGAAGCTCACCCACCAGTACTGATAGTGGACAACCAGCCCGCCCTCGCCCTCGCGAAGAATCCGGTTCTCCATGACCGGAGCAAGCATATCGACATCAAGTTCCACTTCCTCAGGGACTGTGTCGATGGAGGGCAGATCGTCATCAAGTTCGTCGAAACTGGTTGGTAACTCGCGGACGTTCTCACCAAGCCGTTCGGCCATCTTCGGTTCACGGAGCTGAAGAAGATGATCGGCATGGTGGAGGTTCTAGGGTTAGCAGCAGGATTAGAGGAAGAATTGTAAAGTAATCTGCTGCTCTCCCTCTGTACGCGCGGCAGGGGCAGGCGCCGAAAGTGCTCCCCTGCTGCTGCACTGTAGCCGCGACAGGGGCAAGCGCCGAAAGGCTCCCCTGCCGCACTGTAGCCACAGTAGGGGCAAGCACCAAAGTCAGCCCTGCTGTCACATCTAGTCGCTGTAATAGCATGGCAGCCTGGCATATATATGTACTGGGATTAGATGGGTAGAGTTATATATATAGCTTCCCACTGCAAGTCAGTGAAAGTGGTTCAGTTTGCCACATCCAGAAGTATAGCTTTCACCGGCGCGAAGCTTGTGCTGTGTATGTATGAGCTGTTCTCAATATCTTCTTTTACCTCTAGTCATAGTGAGTGAGTGAGTGAGTGTGCTGGTAAGCTTACTGCTTACCTATGCAGGACAGCCGAGGGATCAACAGACTCGGATGGCTTAACCTGGATATATAGCCCTTGGCTGCCATTGTTACGTGTTGTCTAATATACATATAACAGATTGCCCTTGGTTTTACAACTTGATCGTCAAGCACAAGCCAACAACCCTATTATATATCATCTCTAGTTGCTAGAAAAATACAACAAATAAACCAGCACATATCATATATATCTGAACTAGTTTGAAACATAGCTATATATGTTTTGCTGAGAACAGGGTTAGATTAGGTTAGGGTGCAGTGCAGAATGTGTTGTATTGTGTTGTGAACAACAGTATCAACCAAGTGCTCTTATGCTGTAACCGTTCTGAACTTGTGAACGAGCCCCAACTCCCAAAGAGCGAAAGGGAAGCAGCATGGATGTTTCAACCTTTCAGGGCCAGCAGTACCTCAGGCAGGCATCAACGTAACAGAGGTGTGCCCATTTTATTTATAGATGAGTTTGCTGTCTCGCTTTCAGTGGGTATGTTTTGGCTGGTGCAGAAAGGAAAAGCTCTCTACTCTGAGTTGTTACGTAGACGTAGAGTATACTGTATAGTAGTACTGCAATGTAAACTTTGATTTGATTCCATAGCAGTTAGCAGCAAAAAGAAGCAGCTTGCTGCATTTCCATGTATTAGTAGTAGTATTCTGACAGTAGGCAGCAGCCGCAGCCCATCCTATCTTCGCACCTACGTAGTTGCTACATCTTCCTGCCAAGAAAACAAGTGTAGCTGATGAAGCGATCACTGTTTGTCCTGTCATGTCAGAGTTCAGAACATAATGCATCGTACGTACCCCGTAGTAGCAGTGTAGCATAGCACAGCACTGCAATGCAGTGCAACTTTGCAAGAGTTGGTATGAAAGATTCTCAAAGTCTTGACTGGCCTTTTGGTGGAGAAGAACCAACCAAAAATAGCCACTCCATCCATCCAAACGAAGCGAGTATGGGGACACGGCCGCATGGGGTTTCGCTGCGCTGCGGCGAGAAAGCAGTCTCGTCTCTATAGTCGTCTTGGCATGCCATTGCAATGCGGCCATGCCAGCCTTCCACAAACCACAGTGACAGTTCACCACTCCACCGGCCTGCTGCTGATGACGATACGGATCGCCGGATCGGATCCCTGGAGCAGCATGCGATGCAACGCAAAGCAGCAGCATCTCTGCCTGCTCTGCGCCTCTCTCTTTTGTAGTCTTGTTTGCTTCCCCCCAGCAGCAGCTCTGGCCTGCTCCTGCCTGCCCAAAACCAAAAGAGCGGCTCCTTTCCTTTGCCTTCTTTCTTTCCAATGGGTGGCCCAATCCCAACGCCTCCGCAGTCCTCACTGTGCAAACTCATGTGCACCAACTAAACAAAACAACAGAGAAAGTTGCAAGCTTTGCAATGCTGCAGCTGCACACACACTGCACCTCAGCAGCTTTGTGGCAACCCACACAGACACAGGTGATGGGTGGTTTCTCTAAGCTAGTACATTCTGAAAGCACCTCGCCATATCCCTCCAAGCTACATTCTGAAAGTATAATATATATTCATTAGTTTCCAAATACCCCAAAGGGCAGCACAAATAAACATATTTGTTACTAAACAACTTATTTTTACTAAGCCATAAATTTACCAACAGAAACATAATCAGAACCACAAACAGTACCCACATCTGTTTGTCTACTACACTCAAAAACAGGTGATGGGTGGTTTCTCCAAGAACAAAAGAGACAAGAAACATCATCTATCTTTCTTCTTTTAGCTAAAACTATCTCGAGTCAAAACTTTATTTTGAAAGCAAACCAAAGAAAGAAATGAACTCTATGAGGGATTTCAAGGACCATAAATCTACAGCCTGTTCGGGAGGCCGTATCGTATCGTGGATTATTTACTGCTGGCTGGTTTGGTGTGAGAGAGAAAAACACTGTTCCTGGCTGGAAATTTACGATCGTTTACGAGCAAGCGAACAGGCTGTACCTGTAAACTGGAATTATACCCCAGAAGTTAATACTCCTATATAAAGATTGAGACGAGTACATTCCATTAGAAGTAAATTGCCAAATCATAGTGTCCTCTTCAGCTGAAAAAATAATGGTTGGAGATAGCTGAACTATTTCCATCCACATCTGCCACATAGACTCATCTACTGTTCTTCTAAAAGATCATCTCAAAACGTCCACATCCCAGAGCTTATAGCTCTTTCACCAGTCTTTCTCTGTTCTGCGTCTCATTCCCACTAGTTATAAGATCATTTGGCACAAGTGCCTGATTAATTGTAATCCTTGCAGCGAATTGAAGACAAAACTAGGCTAGCAGCTGCTCCAGGAAAACAGAGATTAACCTTACATTAATTCAGAAGTTGACTACCAGAGCTTGTACACAAGATTTGAAATGCATCACCACTGCTCTTTGCAAGAGCAATCCTTTGTTTCCTTTCAAAACTTAGCCTAACATTGGAACTAACACCCCTACTTTATATTTTCAGCAAATACTCAGATTGATGAATGGCAACATATATAATGGTTCGTGACAACTTCTGTTGGGGTTTCAGGAACTGAGTTTATCAAGGGAAATGCTAGAGCAGCTATATCTCGATGTTCCAAGCATGCAGTCTTCTCCCAACGCATCCTGAAAAAAAAAAAGCCTTGGGCATCTTCAGGCATCCAATCAATCACCTTTGCCTGAGGGTGAAGCTGGGAAGCATCAGTAATTGCAATCTGATAAACATTACCATTCAGTGTGATAAACATTACCAAAATCTCAAATTTGTTGCTATGCTGTTGTGCACTGCTACTACTGCATTGCAGCGGCAGTTCCCAGTAGCTTGCACTCTGCATATCTGTCTTGTCTGTGGTGTGTAACTACTACTCCCAGTTCTACTTCTATCTCTGTCGCGTGTTCCCCATCTTGTGGCTCGATCACTGTCGCTGTCAGTGAGCGAACACTGAACACCCCCGCACTGTCTCTTCTCTGATCCTAGCTACTGTAACCCACACAGCTAAGCAAATCCATGGAAGTTCCATCGAACACACGCCCACCGGCAACACACACGAACGAACGTTGGCTGGCATCACATCACGATCACGATCACATGACGGCGCAGGCGTTGGGGTTCTCGTCGCTGAGCATGAACTCGGCGTTGATCAGCGACTGCTGGTCGTAGAAGGCGGCCTTCCACGCCTCCAGCTCCGCCTTCAGGGCCTTGGTCGCCGCGTCCTTGCCGTCCTTGCCGCCGTCGTCCTTCCCGTCCTTGCCGCCGCCCTCCTTCCCGTCCTTCTCCTTGCCGTCCTTGTCCTTGCCCGGCGCCACCACGTTCACGGGGCGCCGCAGCTTCTTGCGCAGCTTCTCCGGCAGCGCCTTGGCGTCCATGGTCCCCGTCACCGTCACCTGATTCTTGGCCATGTCCATGCGCACCTGCTCCACCCCTGCACCGTCCATGATCCATACATCAAGTGCAGACACGGTTGGCAAATTAAATCATGCATGCATAGTGAACGGAGCCAAATTCCTTCAGTCCCCTCCATCACAAGAGCAAGTGTGTACCTTTGATCTTGAAGAGTTTGCTGCGGATGCGGTTCATGCAGCCATCGCAGTGGAGCCCCGTGGAGCCGATCTTGAGCACCACCGTCGCAACCACCGGCTGCATTGTCATGGCACAACCAAATTCCATCAGATTCAGATTTCAGAGCAAGCCCTTTTTCCCCCCTCGATTGGCCCGCCTCAACAACAACAATGCTAGTGCTGCTACTAGTAATACTGAACCAAGAACGAGACAAACAATATGAAGGAATAACGAGCAGCACAGCATCTGCGCCGTTCTCAACTTTCTCATGCATATGGTACAGTACAGGTACTACTAACA
Source organism: Miscanthus lutarioriparius (assembly GCA_904845875.1). Taxonomy (NCBI): domain Eukaryota; kingdom Viridiplantae; phylum Streptophyta; class Magnoliopsida; order Poales; family Poaceae; genus Miscanthus; species Miscanthus lutarioriparius. The sequence continues at coordinate 2,388,012 of CAJGYO010000008.1, forward strand.
GTAACAGCAGCTGGAGGAATCAAAGAACAGCAACGGGGAAAAAACATGTGGCAGCTAGGCGCAAATTTCGTTTAGTGATCATGCGTGGGCGTGGCTCATGTGGCAGCTAGGCGCAAATTTCGTTTAGGCGCAAATTTGGCATACCGACCGAATCATGCGAACGATCAACGAGGAAAAGAACAGAATTCGTGCAGGGAGTGGCCGGAATGATTAAGATGGGGAGTGCAGAACGCACCACGACGGGTTTCTTGTTGTCTTTGCCGCCGCCCTTCCCCTTCCCTCCTCCACCGCCGCCGCCACCGCCCTGCTTGTCATCCTTCCCCTTCCCCTCCTCCTGGCGATCGGACTTGTCTTTCTCCTTGCCTTCGTGCTCGCCGCCTTTGTCCGCCTGCTTGCCGTCCACTTCGGTGGCGCCCTTGTGCTGGTTGCTGCCGCCTCTTTCTCCTCCCTGCTTGCCGTTCCCGCCGCCGGCGGCACCTCCTCCCTTGTTGTTGCTGCTGCCGCCGGCGACGACGAGGTCGACGTTCTTCCGGGTCTTGTCGGCGACGCGGTCCCGCAGCTTCTTGGCGTCGAAGCGCCCCACCACCGTCATGGAGCCCTTCTCCACCTCCATCGCCACGCCCTCCACGCCTGCAATGCCAATCGGCGATCAGTTAGCGTACGTTCCGTTTCACCACGTACCAGAGCCTCCTGCCTGGTGGCGGACATCACATCACAAGATGGCGTGGCGCCGGCGACAGACAGGAAAGGAAAGGTCGCGGCTTTGCGTAATGGCGTTGCGTTTCTTACCTGGGTAGCGGTGGACGGAGCCGTGGATGCGCTTGGCGCAGCCGTCGCAGTGCATGTCCACCTTGAGCACCGCGGTCACCATGGGCGGCGGCTTCTTCCCCCCGTCCTTGTCCTTCCCCTTCGCCCCCTTCTCCTGCTGGTCCTTCTCCTTGTCACTGTCCTTCCCCTTGTCGTGCTCCTTGTCCTTGTTGCCCTCCGCCGGGGACGCGTCGCCGGAGTTGGGCGCGGCGGGCGCCTGCTCGTCGCCCTCCTGATCCGCCGGCTTCTGCTGCTGCCCGCCCCCGCCGCCGCCGCCGCAGCCGCCGCCACTACCACCACTCCCTCCACCGCCGCCGCTGCGCTTCTTCTGCGATCAATCAACACCGTTAGTCCATTACACCATACACAGGGCGGGAGCCATGGGGTCAGAAACAAAAACAGAGATTAAAAGACAGGCAATTGAGGGCACGGTAGGCGGCGCGGCTGACCTTGCCCATGGCGGCGCGCGGCTGGCTGGTCGCGTGGTCCTCCCTGGCCGAAGTGCTCGCCTCGCCTCGTCCAAGGGGCAAGGCTCCGCCTTGCTTTCCCTGGCTGCCTTGTGTTGCTGCGCGAGGGAAGGGAAGGGAAGGGAAGGGAAGGGACGGCGCGACGCGAGCGATTGCAAGCGAGCGCGTGGGGTTTTAGGCGAGTGGGGCGAAGAGAGAGCACCGGAGCCGGAAGGCGGCGCCCGGGGTGGGCGACGTCGCCTCCTGGCCCTGGCAAAAAGAAGCCGCCTGGCTCACTCGCCTCTGGACTGGAGTTGGACGTCTGCGCATCCGCCTCCGCCTCCGCCTCCGCCTCGTCCTCGCGGACCTCGCCTGGCGCTGATGGGCCCACCGGCAGGGACTCGGCCGTGGCTCGCACGTACAGACGTACTTGTACTGTAGCTTTGGTATCTATTATAGGCCCACCGGCTTTAGGGTCCGCGTTTTCCCTTCTTTTTGTTTTTTCAAATTTCATTCAAATTTGTTCGTTGATAATGTTCCGTTTTCCCTTTGCGATGGTTGGATTTGATGCAGCCAATTAAGGAGCCTAACATGCATCTTAGGCCCCTTTGGCACGGCTCATCCAAAATAGCTTCACCGGTGAAGTCAAAGCCGGTGAAGCCAGAAAAACTGGTTTTTTTCGGCTTCTAGTTCATTTTAACACCGACTTACAAAACGACTTTACGCTACAGTGTCTAGATTTGCGTAAAATAGATGAAGCCGAAGCCGGCATAAGCCGTGCCAAAGAGGCCCTTAGTTAGCCATCCACTAGGAGTGCGTGTCCATGCACAGCACCATGCATGTGTCTTGGCCGCGATTCTCTCACCGTGCAACTCGATGGATCGGTAACCGAAAAACGCCGTGAAATTCACCTCCGTCCACTCTTTTTTTAAGTAAAATGCATGGTTAGTCCATTAACTTGTCGGCCTGTGCCGCTTTGGTCCATCAGCTTTAAAAGTGTATTTCTAGATTCAAAACCTTGTTAAATGATACGTAAATAGTTCATACCCCTTCATTTTATGATTTTTCATCCGACGTGGCAAGCAAACGTGGCTGCTGAAGTGGACAGTAGCTCACGTCAAAGCAGAGGTAGGCGTCACGGGTCGCCAGCTGCCACTCTGCCGTACACAATTCGGGGCCACCCCAATCCACCTCCACCGCTTTCATTGACGGCCGCTCCATCCGCATCTCCGGGCTAAGGGCCCCACACGCCATGCGCTCTAGGCTCTGCCACTCCGGTCTCAGCTTCGCCGGCCGCGCCATGTACAAGTGCAACCCCCACTCATCCGCCAGCCGACGCAGGCCACGATAACGCGCTTGCCATCGAGGAATGCGCCGAGCTAGTGCATGTTGTTGTCGTCCTCGATGAAGCAGAGCCGACGGTCGGCGGTGGGCGCGCGGTAGTGAAAGGTTTTAATGGCTAGAGGGATGAATAGCCTATTAAAAAAATTCTACAACAACACTAAGACAAAATGATTAGTCAATAAGATGGCGAAGCAAATTTTACACTAGCACTACACTTGTTGTTGTAAGCCACCTAACCAATTCTAATTTCTATGATCTCTAGTATGTCACACAAGAGTTGTGTCGCTAAATTACACCTAGGTGAACAAAGCTAGCTAGATAACTACAACTAAAGAGCTACACAAGCTACAAGCACTACACAAGGTGAATACAAAGTAATGAGGGAGAAGGGTAGAAGTGATATACCGCCGTGGCAAGTGATCGATCAATGCATATCAATGAATACCAAGGAGACAATCAAAACACAATGATTTTTTTCTTCGAGGTTCACTTGCTTGCCGGCAAGCTAGTTCTCGTTGTGGCGATTCACTCACTTGGAGGTTCACGCGCTAATTGGCATCACACGCCAAACCCGCAACCGGGTGCCGTACAACCAACATAAGACGAGGATCCACAAGCCACGCGTAATCCACTATAGTTGCCTTTGGCGCTCCGTCGGGGAAGGCACAAGAACCCCTCACGATCACATTGATCGAAGCAGAAGACAATCACATTTCTCCGCTCGACGATCTATCAATCACCAGGGCATCTAGGTGTCGGCAAACACCAAGTGTAACAAGAACTCCACCAGCCCAAATCACCCAACCAGTGCCACAAGATGCTAGAACACTAAGCAATGCACTAGAGGCTCTCCAATCTCACTCAAGATGATGAAATCAAGTGTGCAAGTGAGTGGAGTGGTGTGCTCAGCTCTCAAAGGGTATATGTAGCTGTTAGAAGTGCCAAGAGAGTGGCCAAGGCCGACCACTAACTCTATTTATAAGCCCACAAGCAAATAGAGCGGTTACCCCTTTGGAGCAGCTTTCTACGAGGACACCGGACACGGCGGTGCCTGGCACCGGACATGGCGGTGCCCAGCAGCCCTTCCCCTGCTCTCTGGATAAAAGAGGCAGTGCCACCGCCCCACCAATGGTGGTGACCAGGCACTGCACCGCCCTCTCCATGGCAGTGAACACCGGACACACCGGTGCCCGTGTCTCCACTGCTGCTCTTGGCCAGAGTCTAGGTGAGCACCGCCCTAGGAGTGGCGGTGTCACCGGACAGGGTGGCGGTGCCCCCCAGGCCAACCCGCTGCTCTCGGCCTCCAGCCGGCCACCGCCATAGGGGTGGCGGTGCACCGGACAAGGGGTGGCGGTGCCCCAGTGGCAGTACCCCAAGCCGAGTTTTGCCTCCGTTTCTTCACCTTTCTCACCACCTTTGCAAATGTGCTAACACTCCATGTGTTTCACCATCACGTGCAAGTGTGTTAGCATTTTCACGGTCATTTTTTAAAGGTTAAACACTTCTTACCGATTGTGCACTAGGCCTAAAATGCATATGCATGTTTTTCAACACCTAGTGGCACTAGATGATCAAGTTGTCCGATAAGAGCTCCCCTCTTAATAGTATGATCATCTATCCTAAATGTAATCACACTCGCTAAGTGTCTCGATCACCAAACCAAAAAAAACTCCTATTAAGTTTCACCTTTGCCTTGATCTTTTTGTTTTTCTCTTTCTTCTTTTCCAAGTCCAAGCACTTGATCATCATGGTCACCACACCATCATCATAATCTTCATCATTGCTCCATCACTTAAAATAGTGCTACATATCTCATGATCACTTTAATAAACTAGGTTAAAAACTTAAGGTTCCATCAATTCAAAAAAACACTAGAGCTTTCAGGTAGCACCAGCCGAACTCGTCGGGACGGTAGACGAGGACGCGGGAGCCGCCGAGGCAGAGCGCGACGCCGCAGGCCGGGTTGGTGTGGTCGGACGTCGCTGAAGCCCTGGGGCGCGTGCCAGGCACTCATCGAGGAGTCCAGGGCGAGGGGTTCACATCCGCGCAGCGCAGCGATGCCGGCGTCGAGGGGGGCGTGCAGGCGGTGGTCGTAGGTGAGGGACGTGGCCTTGCGGAGCCAGGCACCCGTGACGTAGTCGCTGTGCGATAGGGTCATCTCGATGACGTCCAGGCTGCCAGACGCCATAACACTTCTCGCACGCATCCGAGCACCATTGCCGTCATCGTGCACAGCTCACCCCCCTCTGCCTCTCGAATTCAACCAAACCACAGCCTCCCAATCCAATTCCTCGCAACTTGGGCTTCCCATGGAAGTAAATTAGTAGACCGTGGGTTCTCTCATAGACGCCGGCCGCGGGACCGGCCGGAATTGAAGCTTCACCGACGCCGGTCATTTTCCGGGCAGAAACTGTTGGAATAAGTCCTGAGCTCCTAACTTTAGAAAGTAGCAGGTGGCTAGCGCCATTAGCGGCCCTGCAAGGATCGGCATGGCCCAGGCGGTTGGGATGGCAACTGCTGGTCACGAGCATGCCGGGATTGGCTCGGTCTTTTGTAACCATATAGGGATGCATGTATTTCCTTTAAATAGAAATAACAAGCAACAGAAAAAGCAGCCGTATTGCAGCCCAAACTTCCGTGTGTGCCACTTTGTGTTCGCGTGTGTATTGTCTTCCTCCATCGGAGTTCTGTCATTTGGCATCAGAGCTGATCCTCGCCGTCGCCATGTCGTCGAAGTCTCCAACCAAGAAGGAGACCGGTGACAGCTCCGGCGAGAAGAAGGTCCAGCCGTCACGTTCGCCACCACGTCGCCGTGGCCGCTCCCACAGCCGTCGCTCCAGCTCACGAGTCGTCGAGTGCATCATCGAGCGGCCGTCCGCGAACGTCGCGTGGCCGATGCTGACCCGGACTAATTATCCGGAATGGGCCCTGGTCATGGAGGTGAATTTCCAGACCCTTCGTGTCTGGGACGCCGTCCACGACGGCATCTCCGATGACCCCGACGAAGATGAGTACCACGATGATCGCCAGGCGATGGCAGGGCTCCTGCGCTCGGTTCCATCTGAGCTGTGGAGCACTCTCGCCAGGAAGCGGACCATGAAGGAAGCGTGGGAAGCGGTCAAGGTGTTGCGGATCGGCGACGAACGCGCACATGACGCCAGCGCACAGCAGCTTCATCGCGAATTCGGCACTCTCACCTTCAAGGAGGGGGAGACCGTCACCGAGTTCGGGCTCCGCATCACGACGCTCGCCACCAACCTCTCGCGCTCTCGGCGACAACATCACCGACGCCGAGGTAGTGAAGAAGTTGTTGCAGGTCGTCCCGGACAAGCTCTCGCAGGCTGCCGTCTCCCTCGAGATGTTCCTCGACCTCAACAACGTCTCGCTCGAGGAGGTCATCGGGCGCCTACGTGTGTTCGAGGAGCGCGCCAAGCCCAATGAGGTCACAGACGCCATGGGGCGCCTGATGCTCTGTGAGGAGGACTGGGAGGCCCGTCGCAAGGCTCGCCATGAACATGATAGTTCCGGTGGTAGCACGGGCTCCGGCAGTCGCGGAAAGCGCCGTGGACGCGGACGCGGACGCGGTGGCGAGGAATCATCGTCGCGGGATGGCCACAACGGCCAGAACGTGGGCACCGGGAACGCCGGTGGCAGGAGGCCACCACGCGGCAATCGCTGCGACAACTCTGGCAAGATAGGCCATTGGGCCAAGGATTGTCGCGGGAAGAAGAAGGGTGCGGCACACGTCGCGTAGGCCGAGGAAGAGGAGCACGCACTCATGTACATCGCCGCCGACGCTGAGGTAAAAGCGTCGGACGCGTTCTGCTCTCATCTCAGGTCGTCGCCGTCTCTCGATGAATCCACGGTGCGTGTCCACCTCGATGAACCGAAGGTGCATCTCCACCTCAGCCAAGAGGAGGAGGCTGTGGTCTCTCGCCGCTGGGTGTTGGACACCGGGGCGACGAACCACATGACGGGAACGCGCTCCGTTTTCGCGGAGCTAAACAGCGGCGTCACCGGCACCGTCAAATTCGGTGACGGGTCGGTGGTCGACATCCAAGGCAAGGGCACCGTCCTCTTCGCGTGCAAGTCCGACGAACACCGTCGGCTAGACGGCGTCTACTACATCCCCCGCCTCACCACGAACATCATCAGCCTCGGGTAGATGGATGAGGATGGTTTCAAGGTCGACATCGAGGTGGGCGTGCTGCGTCTCTACGACCTGCAGCGCCAACTGCTGGCGAAGGTGCATCGATCACCTAGCCGGCTCTACTTCCTCGACATGGACATCGCCGCTCCGGTGTGCCTCACCGCGCGGGTCGGCGACATGGCGTGGCACTGGCACGAGCGCTATGGCCACCTCAACTTCCAGGCGTTGCGCAAGCTTGGGCGCGCGGACATGGTGCGAGGACTACCGGCGATCGACCACGTAGACCAAGTCTGCGAGGACTGCGTCTTGGCGAAACAGAAACGCACGCCGTTCCCACAGGTCGCCAAGTACCGGGCTCAGGAAGAGCTCGAACTGGTCCATGGTGATCTTTGCGGCCCGATCTCACCACCGACGCCGGCGGGGAACATCTACTTCCTACTACTCGTCGACGACATGAGTCGCTTCATGTGGCTCACACTGCTGCGCTCGAAGGCAGATGTGCCGGCGGCGATCATGATGTTCCAGGCGAGGGTGGAACGTGAGACCGGCAAGAAATTGAAGGTCCTCCGTACTGATAATGGTGGTGAATTCACCTCTGTGCAGTTTGGTGAATACTGTGCAGGCGAAGGCATCCAACGGCACTACTCGGCGCCGTACTCGCCACAACAAAACGATGTCGTAGAGCGCCGGAACCAGATGGTCGTGAACACGGCGAGGAGCATCCTGCGCGCGCGGGGCATGCCAGGCTACTTCTGGGGCGAGGCGGTGCACACCGCTGTGTTCCTCCTCAACAGATCGCCTACATCCGCACTCGACGGGATGACTCCATACCAGGCGTGGTACGGGAAGAAGCCACCCATGCACTTCCTGAAAGTGTTTGGGTGCGTTGCCTACATGAAGCGTCTCCATCCACACCCATCCAAGCTTGACGATCGTAGGGTGAAGGCTGTCTTCATCGGCTATGAAGCAGGAAGCAAGGCATACCGCTTCTATGATCCCATCCGTGCTCGTGTGATCATCTCCCGTGATGCTGTGTTTGACGAGCACGCACGCTGGGACTGGGATGGTGCCTCTACTGACGTCAACCAGGAACCGTTCACCATCGAGCAAGAGTACGAACTCCAGCGTCATACTTCTGGCGTACCGCCGTCGGCTGCGACGTCGTCTGCACCTACGACACCTTCCACCGTCATGAAGTTGCCTGCGCCCGCTACATCGCCAGTACCTGCTACATCCACGGGCACACCATCGCCACATGCTCCGATCCCTCCCACGGGGAGGTAGGTCGAGTTTGCGACACCTCTCAGCAATGATCCCAACCTCGACGCTGATGATGATGAGGACGTGGAGCACAGGTACCAGAGGCTGGACAATATTCTTGGAACGGATGCTGTTCCAGGCATGGCGCACCGCGACGCCGTGGAAGCTGAACTCCATGCAGTCAGCGTGGAGGAGCCAAGAACATTGAAGGAGGCCGACGGTGACCCAAACTGGGTTGCCGCGATGGAGGAGGAGCTATCCTCGATCCGCGACAACAAGACATGGTCGCTGGTCGAGCTCCCGCATGGTCACCGCGCCATAGGCCTCAAGTGGGTGTACAAAGTGAAGCGTGATGAGAACGGCAACATCGTCAAGTACAAGGCTCGCCTCGTCGCCAAGGGCTACGTGCAGCAGCCTGGCGTCGACTTTGACGAGGTCTTCGCACCAGTTGCACGACTGGAGTCGGTGCGGCTGCTCCTTGCCATCGCGGCGCACCACGGCTGGGGCGTCCACCACATGGACGTGAAGTCGGCGTTCTTGAACGGGGAGCTCCAGGAAGAGGTGTACGTTCAGCAACCTCCTGGCTTCGTCGACGACAAGCACAAGTACAAGGTGCTCCGGCTTCACAAGGCCTTGTATGGGCTCCGTCAAGCTCCACGCGCTTGGAACCAGAAGCTCGATGCCGAGCTGTTGTCACTTGGCTTCACACGCTGTGTTGATGAGCATGGGATGTATACCCGTGGCAAGGGAGGAGGACGCCTGATCGTGGGCGTGTACGTCGATGATCTGATCATCACTGGTGGTGATGCAGGCGCCGTGGTAAAGTTCAAGGTGCAGATGCAGAACATCTTCTAGATGAGCGATCTTGGGCTCCTCTCCTACTACCTTGGTCTCGAGGTCACCCAGGGGGCCCAAGGGATCACGCTCCGCCAAAGCGCCTACGCCACCAAGGTGCTTGAGAAGGCAGGACTGGCTGGATGCAATGCCAGTGCCACGCCCATGGAGCCGAAGCTGAAGTTGCTGAAGGACGGCACGACGCCGAGCGTGGACGCCACAGAGTACCGCAGCCTAATCGGCAGCCTGAGGTACCTGTGCAACTCCAGGCCGGACCTGGCATATCCGGTAGGATATCTTAGCCGGTTCATGGAGGCACCGCGTCAAGAACACCTTACTGCAGTCAAGCGAGTCCTTCGCTATGTAGCAGGCACGGTGCATTGGGGCCTGCACTATCGCCCAGGCAAGAAGAATGGAGGCGTGCTAGAGCTGCTGGGCTACTCTGATAGCGATCTGGCCGGAGATATCAACGACCGGAAGAGCACCAGCGGCCTCATCTTCTTCCTGGCAGGTGGTCCGGTTGCCTGACAATCGGCCAAGCAGAAGGTGGTCGCCTTGTCTTCCTGCGAGGCGGAATACATCGCGGCTGCCGCAGCTGCGTGCGAGGCGGTTTGGCTGTCACGTTTGCTGGCCGAGCTAGTCGGAGGAGCAGTCCTCGCACCCAAGCTGAAGGTGGACAACAAGTCCGCCATAGCACTTATGAAGAACCCTGTGCATCATGATCGGAGCAAGCACATAGACGTGAAATTTCACTTCATCCGGGAATGCTGCGACAGGAAGCTGATCAACGTCGAGTTCGTCGGCACTGAGCTGCAGCTGGGCGATATTCTCACGAAGGCGCTCGGTCGTAGCCGGTTCCAAGAGCTTCGCGGTGGGATCGGCATGAAGAAGCTAGTGTAGTTGCTCTAGGACTTAGGAGGAGATTGTTGGAATAAGTCCTGAGCTCCTAACTTTAGAAAGTAGCAGGCGGCTAGCACCATTAGCGGCCCTGCAAGGATCGGCATGGCCCAGGCGGTTGGGATGGCAACTGCTGGTCACGAGCATGCCGGGATTGGCTCGGTCTTTTGTAACCATATAGGGATGCATGTATTTCCTTTAAATAGAAATAACAAGCAACAGAAAAAGCAGCCGTATTGCAGCCCAAACTTCCGTGTGTGCCACTTTGTGTTCGCGTGTGTATTGTCTTCCTCCATCGGAGTTCTGTCAAAACAGTGCAACATTGGGAGTCGCTTAAACTAGTTATATATCGTCTCTTGTTTGTAATTACCAACCAGTACTTTTTTTCCACACGCCCGAGAAGTCCGAAATTGAGTACCAAAGCAACGAAGAAATTACAAAAGCAACGAGAGCAGAGTTTTAGTTGAAGGACGGCCGCTAGAGTCGAGCGGAATGCCCCCCTAAAAAAAATAGTAGAGCGGAATGGAATGGAGGAGAGTGGCTGGGCCCGGCCCTGGTTGCATTTGCACGGCGTGTGGGGCAGCGGGGCCCGACCCAGTCCATCCTTGTTGGCTGTTGCAGCCTTGCAGAGCGGAATCGCGGGCAGTCGCAGAATCTGATGGCCGGCACTGTGCCAGTGGTGGAAAATAAAGTTTCGAGCACCCGACCCGAGCCGAGCGTGAAACATGATGCATGAGTGTAGTGAGGTAGGAGGAGGAGTATTTGCGTTTGCATGGCCATGGCCACGGCGTGTGCGCCAGCCAGCCAGCCAGCACGACGGAGACGAAGAAGAAAGAAAAGCGAGGAGAGCCTGTCTTTATTTGTATGATTGTATCAGTTGAGTTGAGCCTTTTGCAGAGTGCATGCAGGGAGGGCAGAGAAGTGGCCTGGGGCACGGCGGCTTGAAAGCGTGCCTGCTCTATGCTGCAGCCACGGCCGGCCACGGCAGAGGCAGAGAGGCTCCCAAGTCCCAAGTCCGTCCGGTCCGTTCCCAACGACGACCACCAGTTCACAACACCACGACCGAGTCCAAGGCCGGTCAATGGCGAGTAGGACTGAGGGGAGGTACTGGAACGACCGTTCCAACGAGACTGGCTGGCCTGCCCCTCGAAAAGGACAAGTTCAGAGCCAGAGCAGCACAGCCGAGCTGCATGCAACAAGCACAATTCCATACACAAGACAACAGAGACGCTGCCCTGCCAGCCAAATGAACACACGCCAGGAGCAGAGTGGAGGGAGAGGCGACGCGGGGCGAGCGGGGCACGACAATCCACCGGAGGCCTTGCGCAGGCGGCGGCGCAGCCTCTCCGGGTCCGCCGTGGCCACCACCGCCCGCTCGCCCTTGGTGCTCAGGGCCGACTGGTCCAGCGACAGGATGCCGTCGCACCGGAGCGTCAGGCCCTTGACGGCGGCGCGGATCTTGTCGCCGCACCCGTCGCAGCGGCAGTGCATCGGCACCTTCAGCAGGAACGCCGTCGCCATGGGCGCGTCGGCGGCGTTGTTGCTGCGGCCGCTCTTCTTGCCCATCGCGGTCGGGATCGGCGTCGGCCTGGGTTGCGGGCTCTGGCTGTGGCTAGCGTGCGCGTGCTGTGAACGAGTGTGTGTGAGAGAGAGAGGGAGGGAGAGATGGAGAGGTCGAGAGTGTAGTGGTGCGGCGGTGCGGGATAGCGACGGCCGGGTGCTCTGTTTTATGGAGAGGGAGGGGACTCAGGGTCAGGGGAGGGCGGCCGGACGGGAGGGAGGCGAGCTGGATGGCGAGTGGGCCACGTGGCAGGGCTTCGTGCGGGGGAAGATTCGCCGTTCGCACGCGCGCACGCGGCCGCGTCGTGGGAGCGGAGACACCAGGCGAGTGTTGGCCTGGAGACTGGAGTGTGCTTGGTCAGTCAACTCAGCCATTGAGCTTGGCCGCTTCTCCATGAAGCGCTGCCGCGATGCCTTCCTCCTCGCCATGGGCGCACGCCTCCAGCTCGGGCTCCTCTTGCATGGAGGAACGGACAAGTCTGTACCGGGCATCAGAGGCAGTACCGCCACCGTGCTCGTCGGCCGCGCCTCTACTGCTTGTACAGTGTACTACACTTCACTGTTGTACGCACATGCACATGGCATTTCTTCTTTAGTTTTCTGCGATCGAAAATGGCCACCAGACCAAACCCAGCGAGGCATGCATGTCCGCACCGCACCGCATGTGTTATTTTTGCAGTAGAAGAGAGGAGACGGACTGCGTGCGCAGGGACGACGACGACCCATTCTTTGGGACAACTGCGAGATCGAGCGGAGACAGGTGCACATTCACAACTTGTTTGACACGACTTCGCTTTTATTTACTAGTACTAGTAAATGGCCCCCCTTAAAACGAAGGATTATTGGCAAAGGAGCTCTAATAAAGGATTCAGATTGCTAAGAAATTTTTACTGCACACCTCTTTTTAGTTCACAGGGCACACCTCTTTTTAGTTCACAGGGCACAATAAGAAACATTTCATGTTATAAACGATAGTCAATATAAACGACGAAGAACCGTAGATCAAACACAGGGGACACGAGATTTTAACGTGGAAACCCCTCTCAAGGTGAAAGGGAAAAAAACCACGAGCACCAGCCAGCTAATCTTCACTATATCGGGTGAGGTTACAAACGTCGGAGATTTACAACCTGGGGATACCCTAACCTGGGGGCCTTCCCGTATAGAAGTCTATGATGCATCTTTTCTATTAGGGAGGTGGTCCGTATATACATGGAGGAAAAACCCCACACTCTCGTCTATTAGCAATACGGAACTAATAGATGGTGTAGTCCCTCTTAACGCTAATGGGCCGCTTCGCTTCGGCCCAAGCTTAAATTTAGATCATAACTCAACAAACTCCACCTTAAGATAAATTCCTTCTTATAGCATAAAACGAACCTTCACGCTGAAACAACAAAAAAATAGTTCCGGTGCCAAATAGTCTCTTGGGCTAAACAGTTATACCAACTAAAATTGAGCAAAGCTCAAACTTAGCAACAGAAACTGGCTTTGTCAACATATCAGCAGGATTATCATGTGTGCCTATCTTGCATACCTTCAGCCTACTTTGCGCGACCACATCGCGAACATAATGGTATTTGACATCAATGTGCTTTGTTCTCTTATAGAACATCTGATCTTTAATGAGACATATAGCACTTTGACTGTCACAAAATAAATTAATGTAAGAATCATCTCCACAAAGTTCAGCAAACAAATCTTTCAACCACACTGATTCTTTACATGCTTCAGCAATAGTCATGTATTCTGCTTCAGTGGTAGACAGGGCAACAACGGGCTATAATGTTGCCCTCCAACTCACAGCACAACCACCAATAGTGAACACATAACCTGTGAGAGATCTCCTTTTATCCAAATAAGCAGCAAAATTTGAATCCACGTAGCCAGTGAGTCCCTTATCAGTCCTGCCAAACTTTAAACAAGCATTTATTGTGCCACGAAGGTACCTGAAAATCCACTGAACAGCCTTCCAATGTTATTTACCAGGATTAGCCATGTATCTACTAACCAAACTCATAGCATATGATAAATCAGGACGAGAGCAAACCATGGCATACATCAAAGAACCAACAACACTAGAATATGAAACTCTTGACATGTACTCAAAATCCTCATCCGTACTAGCACATTGTAAAGCTGATAATTTGAAATGAGGAGCAATATGAGTACTAACAGACTTTGCATCATATATGTTGAAACGATGAAGAACTTTTTTAATGTAACTTTGCTGATTAAGAAATAACAAACCAGAAATTCTGTCTCTTGTAATTTTCATACCTAGAATCTTCTTAGCAGCACCAAGATCCTTCATCTCAAACTCACTACTCAACAGTTTCTTCGACGTAGTGATTTCTTTCTTGCTCTTAGCAGCAATCAACATATCATCAATGTATAACAACAAATATATAGGTGATCCATCAACAAATTTAATGTATACACGGCTATCAAATTCAGACCTCTTAAAACCATGTGACATCATAAAAGAATCAAACATTTTATACCATTGACGAGGAGACTATTTCAAACCATATAAGGACCTCTTTAATTTGCAAACATGATCCTCCTTACCAGGTACTATGAACCCTTCTGGCTGGTCCATGTATATCTCCTCCTCGAGCTCTCCATGTAGAAATACAGTCTTTACATCTACTTGCTCAAGCTCAAGATCTCGCATAGCAACAATACCGAAAAATGTACGAATTGAACTATGCTTTACAACTGGAGAGAACACATCATTATAATCAACACCAAGAATCTAACTGAAACCTTTTGCTACTAACCTTGCCTTAAATCTTAGAGGCTCACTAGGAGACAAACCCTCCTTTCTTTTGAAGATCCATTTGCAACGAACGGTATTCTTGTGTTTAGGCAAGCGCACAACATCTCATGTGCCATTTTTCTCAAGTGACTGCATCTCTTCTTCATAGCGGAAATCCACTTCTCACGATCACCAGAAACAACAGCTTCAGTGTATGTAGCCGGCTCATGAATGTTCTCATCCTGTTCAGCACAACTAAAGGCATAATGAACAATATCACATTCCTCAATTAAACGTGGACGAGGTCCACAACTCCTCTCTGTTCTGCGATCTGCAATAGACTGATTTTGAGGCTACAAAACAGGAGGTGAGTGCTGAACAATATCATGAACATTGTTATCAACAATTTCAGTTTCCTGATCATCTACGTGCTCCACCTGCACACTAACATATTCCTGCTCCTCATCAGAACCAACTAGTGAAACATCTGTGGACAAGCTGTCATTAAACATAACAGAGTCATTGAAAACAATGTTCCTGCTCATGAAAGTCTTTTTAGTTTTAGGATTCCATAACTTATATCCTTTAACTCCAGAAGCATAACCCAGAAACAGACACTTAATGGCTCTAGGTTCTAGCTTTCCATTATCAACATGAGCATAAACTGTGCAACCGAAAACTCTCAACTGTGAATAATCAGCAGGCATACCAGACCATACCTCAATGGGAGTTTTCTTATTAAGTGGGATAGAAGGTGACCGGTTGATCAAGTAACAGGCGGTGTTAGCAGCCTCATCCCAAAAACACCTGTTCATACAAGCATTGGACAGCATGCAACGAGCCCTCGAGATGATGGTTCGGTTCATGCGCTCAGCCACACCATTCATTAAACGACGAAGAATAGTAGATCAAGCACAGGGGACACAAGATTTTAACGTGGAAAACCCTCCCAAGGTGGAAGGAAAAAAACCACGGGCACCAGCCAACAAATCTTCACTATATCGGGTGAGGTTACAAACGTCGGAGATTAATAACTTAGGGATACCCTAACCTAGGGGCCTTCCCATATAGAAGTCTATGATGCATCTTTTCCATGAGGGAGGTGGTCCGTATATATAGGAAGGAAAAACCCCACACCCTCGTCTATTAGCAATACGGAATTAATAGATGGTGTAGTCCCTCTTAACGCTAATGGGCCGCTTCGCTTCGGCCCAAGCTTGAATTTGGATCATAGCTCAACATTTCATAGGATTGTATTCCTTCGACTTGATCTCATAGGAAAGCAAGCTAAGCAACAGGTCAAACCTCTTGGAATTTTTTCATGCGAGAAAGCTTGACTCCTCGTGCACGGGTTGTTGGCTCTCCCGTCTTTGCTGCCCTTGTGTGTTCCGTTTGGTGGGAAAGCTGACCATTATGCAAGCAAGTTGTTCGAAATCAAAAGTTGAGAGAATCGCGATCCTCTTTTTTTTCCTATAGTGCTACCAAAGACCATCTCATCTCAATTCCTGTGTTTTCTATTCCTACAGGGTTGGATAGAATAAACATGTCACCTCAATTCCTGTGTTTTCTATATCCTATGTTCCAAAGGGGACCAAAGTAGTTTTTTTTACTTTTGCTCCATGAGCAGCTTTACCGGTGGAGCTGAAGTTGTTTTGGTGAACCATTTGGCAAAAATAGGTCTACATGTGAATCTCTTTTGAAACATGCTCTCGCAAATCCAGTAGGGGCCCACCAAAACAAGTTGAAGCTAGGAGAAGCAACTATTCTCGGCTTGAACCCACACCAATCTCTTTTGAGAGCATGTTTTAAGGAGCTTCACATGTGAAGTTGTTTGACCAAATACCTATTTGGTACAAAACAACTCATGAAATTGCTTGAGAAGCTACCAAACGGGAACTCATTATCCTATTGGTACCGTTAGGTATAGATGCTCAAACAACCCAAGGTCCACGGGTTAGTCTACAACCCAATGTTCTGGTCCAGTTCAGTACATACCGGTCAGCTTGGCACCTTACATGCTTAGGCCACCTTTTGCTCGGGTCATGTATGGGACAGTCCCCCTGCCCAGACCGATTACTAGGAGGTATACTAAGAGCCCATCTATGCCATGTCCACCCCATATATAAAGTGCCTTTATTTTTTTTACTAAAGCCATCGACTCCATCCACTATCTCTTCCACCGCCTGCTCCCCTCCATCCTCAACTTCAATTCCCTCTTCTTCCTTTCCTCTTCGCGTCCCTTTCTTCCCATCCCATCTCTATTAGATCCACCGACGGCGGCCCAACAACGCAGAGGTGTGGACCTAAGACCATCTCGGACGGTAACACGTGGACACGACCTTAGATGGCTCATGCAGTGGCGCAGGGCTATGGTGGGCTCACTAGGCTTGCCTGACACATACAATGCAATCAAAATAGTTCTTCAATCTGAATACATATTTACATAAAATTATCTATATGTGTGATATCATCGAATAATTATCATTAAGTAGGTTCATCTTAGAATACATATTTATTGTATACGTGTTTAGAATCATATGTAGTGGTTGATGTTATTTTTTATAAACTTAGTCAAATTTTAAATAGATTGATCTAAAAGTACATTCTTTTTAGAACTGAACCCACTCTTTTTTTGGAAGACACTGAGATCCAAACCCCAACCACCTGCAACTACCAGCAATGCAAGAGCACGAGTGCAGGACCAAGAGTAGACCAGATCAGGGACCAGGCAGCAGCTAACTGCCGAAGACTCAAGACTACACAAATTGGCCTTTTCCGGGTCGTTTTTCCCCTTTGCCTTGCGTGGTTGACATGCTACACCCAGCTTCCGTGTCACTTCACCCTTCACGGCTTCACCCCACTTTGCACTAGTATAATACCATTGTTTTCTTGGTGCCAGTCCAATGGACTGTGGGTTGCTGTTGGCCCGATCGTTACACTAATGCCACTAGTATATCACTGAAGTACTAGTTTAGTTAGTTACACACGCGGAGGGTGAAGCAAAACATAAATGCGTTTGGATCGATCTTCGGACTCCATCGTTGAAAGCTCTAGTTTGGTTTTGGTGAATTGATGGAACCCTAAGTGCTAACCTAGTTTATCAAGTGATCATGATATAGGTAGCACACTCCAAGTGGTGAAGCAAATGAAGATCATGACATGATGATGGTAATGCCATGATGATGATCAAGTGCTTGGACTTGAAAAGAAGAAAGAGAAAAACAAAAGGCTCAAGGCAAAGGTATAAATGGTAGGAGCCATTTTGTTTTGGTGATCGAGACACTTAGTGAGTGTGATCATATTTAGGATCGATAGCCGTACTATTAAGAGGGGTGAAACTCGTATCGAGATGCGGTTATCAAAGTGGCACTAGATGCTCTAACTCATTGCATATGCATTTAGGATCTAGTGGAGTGCCAACACCCTTGAAAATGTTTATGAAAATATGCTAACACATGTGCACAAGGTGATACACCTGGTTGTTGGCACATTTGAGTAAGGGTTGGGAACTTCACCGACGGAATGTCCGCCCGTAAAGTGTGAACAGTCCGGCGGTGCCACCGGTGCCCTAGACAGAAAAGACGGAGGTCACTGGAAGTGACCGGACGCTGGCCTCGGTTGGACCGGCTCATCCAGTTAGTTGAAGCAGCGAAGACGCTGGTGTCGGTCTCTGACCAGACGCTGGGTCACTGAGTGACCGGACGCTGACAGGGTGCGTCCGGTCCCGCTGATGTGGCAGCGCACGGAAGAGTCACCGTGTGACCGGACGCTGGGTGAGTCTGGTCGAGCATGACCGGACGCGTCCGGGCGTAAAAAGTCATCTCTGGATGCTTACTAGAAACGACTGGACGCTGGGGTTCAGCATCCGGTCACTTTGAGCTACTGCGTCCGGTCGTCACTTGACCGTTGAGATCGGGCGATCGACATTTGAAGAGAGGGGACACGCGGCACGCATCATGTGACCGGACGTTGAGGTCCAGCGTTCGGTCAATATGACCGGAGCGTCCGGTCACCCCGCGTTGTGCCCAGTGAAGGGGTACAACGACTCTATTTTGTGGGGGCTTCTATTTAAGCCCCATGACCAGCTCAAGCTCACTCTCTTGGCCATTTGCATTGACATAACAACCTTGTGAGCTTAGCCAAAGCCCTCCCACTCATCCCCATCATAGATTCATCATCTTTATGAGATTGGGAGAGAATCTAAGTGCATTGCTTGAGTGTTTGCATCTAGAGACACTTGGTGTTCGTGTTTCGCTGTGGGGTTCGCTTATTACTCTTGGTGGTTGCCGCCATCTAGACGGCTTGGAACAGCGAGGTTCATCGAGCGGAGTGCGGTGATTGTCTCCGGCTCCGATCGTGGTGATTGTGATGGGTTCTTGACCTTTCCCCGGTGGAGAGCCAAAAGGTACTCTAGTGGATTGCTCGTGGCTTGTGTGATCCTCATCTTGTGTTGGTTGTGCGGCACCCTATTGAGGGTTGGGCGTGTGTGCCAATTAGCGCATGAACCTCCAAGTGAGTGAATCGCCACAACGAGGAGTAGCTTGCCGGCAAACAAGTGAACCTCGATAAAAAATCATTGTGTTCATCATTTGATTTTGAGGTGATTGGTCTTCATTGGTATTTATTCTTGTGATTGATTGGCTCCTTTCTCGACACGGCGGTATAAATAAATTACTCACTCTCTTTACATTACCGCAAACTAATTGTCAAGCTCTTTAGTGCAGCTAGTTGTGAGAGCTTGTTAGTTTGATTAGTGTGGCTCTTTAGTTAGCCTTTGAGAGCACACTAACTTAGTGTGGTGACATAGCTGTGTGGATAGAAACTATATAAACTAGAATTGTGGTAGGTGGCTTGCAATTTTAGTAGGCTAGCGCAACACTTGCTTCGCCTTATAATTGTCTAACCAATTTGTTAAGTGTTGTTATAGAAATTTTTATTAGGCTATTCAGCCCCCCTCTAGCCATTAGGACCTTTCAATCGTGTGATAAATAGGTTAAATATCGAATAATTATAGTTTTTTAGCTACCTATTAGTCTTATTAGTTCATTCATTCATGATTAGTCCATGTTATAAGACGTCTTGTTTGGCATCTAAAATTCAGGACTGATTTTTAGTCCTAGGATCCAAACGCGTCCAAAACCTCAAACACGCATCTAAGTCTAATGAAACGGTAATGCTCTCCTCAGAGCGTCCGATCCTCGGGACACCGCGCTTCCCAGTCCACGTCGCTCGCTCCAGCTCGTCACGTGCCCCAACCGCGACGCTCGCTCCCGTTTGCGCCCACGACGCTCGCTCCTGCTGGCGACGCCCAATCCCCTTCCTCTGCGGCCTTTCTCCAGCGCAGGGGCGCCACGCTGTGGGCACCGCACTCGCCCGCAGCGGCCTTCTCCAGTGTGGGGGGTCGCTCGCAATGGGCACTACACCCGCCCACCCACTCCACCCTCCCCTACTCCGCGCCAATGTCGATCTCCGCACCAGCATCGAGCTCTACGAGACGACTAGCCTCAATTCGTCCAAGCAGTAAGGTGACATTGTGCTGATAGCGCATGTTGCAAGCGTATGTTTCAAGTGTTTTAGATGTTTCAGAGGTATGTTGCAAGTGTTTTATATCGATGTTGCAAAAGTATATTAGGATGTTGCACATATTGCAATGGCTATACATGTATGTTTCAATTGTATGTTCTAAATGTTTTATCTGTTTCAGACGTATGTTGCAAGTGTTTCATTTGGATATTGCAAAAGCAGATCTGGATGTTGCATATATATGCAAATGTTTCAGGTACGTTGCAAGTGTTTCATCTGAATGTTTGCATATGTTCGCAATGGCTACACACGTGTTTTCAAGTTTTTTTTGTGTTTTTGCAAGTGTTTCAAAAATATGTTGCAAGTGTTTTGGCTGTTTTAGGCGTATGTTGCAAAAGTAGATTGGATGTTGCACATGTTGCAATGGGACCCACCTATCGCAGCTGCCTGCTGCAGCTGCTAGGGGCGCCGCCATGGGTCACCGTGCGCGCGCCTGAGGCCGACAAACACATCCCAGCACAACATCCACAGGCGGGGGTAGGTGACTCGGATCCATGTGAGTTTTTGCATGTGGGGCTCGGTGGTCAAGCGAAATAGCAGCGTGAAGTCCACGCGGTGGGCGCGCAAAAACATACGATGTGGGCTTCTTTTCGCGTGCGGCGTGGCCTCCCCGCGCAAAGGACGGAGGCGTCCGATATTTTAGGCGGCTCCAAACGTCTGGGGTTGCCGGTAACGCCCCTGATGAAAAGGCTCAGACACTCGGTCTTGCTATTATTATTATTATTATTATTATTATTATTATTATTATTATTATTATTATTATTATTATTATTATTATTTTGAGATAAATTTGGTCACGTTCGGCTTACCTTATATCCGGTTTGTTTGGCTTTTTTTCAGCTGAAACAGTGTTTTTCTCTCACAATATTTCAGTCGGAACAGTATTTTTCAGCTAAGTTTTAGCAAGTCGAATGGGGCCAAAGGCTTTTATATTAGTTGGTGTATATAGTATATTGTACTAGGAGAGCAAATTACATAGGCATCTATCAACGGCATCCGCGTGGGCATCCGCTTCGTTTGACAACATGGGTGGGTTTCACAGCTCGTACATGGCCAATGTCCCGCTGATCTGTGACGCAGCCCACACGCCGAGCGTGCTACCAGGCGCCGCCCATCGGTACCGGCACCAGTCCCGAAGGCACCGTCGTCTCACTCCATGCATCCTCCTCCTCCGGCACCGGCAGCGGCGGGGCGCTCGGGGCGGTTGCGGGGAAGGTGCTCGTGTCGTGTCGCCGCCACCCAGCAGAATCCGAAGCCACCCAGTCCGACGGCACCTGAAAGTAACGTTCGTTCATTCGGTTTGCGAAATTACATACTCAACCTGTTTACAAAGAAAGATGTATGATAGGATTTTCTATGAGACATTAGTGATGAAGCAAAGTGACCTAGATACCCTTCAAAAGCATTGATGAACAATGTCAAACATTGCGCATTAAACCGATACATTACTATATAGAATGTGAATGTCCTCCTTAATTGGTTAGATAAATTTGAATCTTATTACAAATATAAGTCTTATTTCATGGGATGGAGGGAGTATATTCAGGCCATGGAGATAGATACGGTAGCAGGTGGCTTACCCGCCTGCCTAAGGGAGTTCAAGTTAGTAATAACCAAATGAGCGGCGTTGGCAGCTTATCTAATCTAACCAATTCGGTACCTTAATAAGTAATGCCAAAACTTTTCATGGCCTACGTATATTATATACAAATAAATAAAAGGACAAGGAAGAAAAAGAAGAAGAAGAGAAAAGTGCACAGAGAGTAGCGTGGAACTGTGCCAATAGTACGTAGTAACACAGCACAATCTGTTTCAGGACAAAAATCTTTGAGCCTGACCAGCAGTACTCCTTGGCTCGTTGCAACTTGCAAGGCGTACCTGACCAGACATAGAGGTGTTCTTGGTTTGCCCAGGCCTTCCAATGAGTCGTGGTCCTGGCGATGGGACGCTCTCTTCTTCGAGTACTATCCTCACACACTTCTTCTTGGTTGCCTCCTGCAGCAGGCAGCAGAGCTTCTCTGGGTCCATGTCCATTCCACCCGTCACTCTCACCTTCACCTCTCCCGTCTCTGCTGAAACATCAGCTCGCTCCACCCCTGTAGCTTCTCTCCAAGTCATGCAATGCAATGCAGCACTTAGGACACAATACATGCAATCGCAATGCACAACTTGTGCTTGACGAAAAGATGCTTCAGAATCTACCGTACATACCTTGTGAAATGCCGATCTCCTTCACCCCGTCCTTGATCTTCTTGACACAGCCGTTGCATTGGCAGTGCATGTCCAGCTTCAGAACGTAAGTCTTTGAAGAGCCACCAGCCTTGCATTGTCCCTGCTACAGAGCACTCGTACTTCTAAGAACCGTTCACCACATTTTTTTTACTACACGAAGAACCAAAATGATTACGCTATATGCAGAGATGAGCTTTCAGATGCTCCAAGAGAAGCTACCTTTCCCATTATCACTTATGCCCTGCCTGCCTTTGAGGTTGGTCTTCAACTCTAGCTAGGAACTTCATTTAAGTAGCCAGGAAGGATGCCACCATATTTTATACTGAGAGCAAAAGGTGGAGGAACTGATAAACAAAAAAGGTTAGCTTCCCAGTGGTTGGCCACCACACCACCTCCCATGACATCCTGTACAGGTGAATGCAAAGCTTCTAATAAAAAATTCAGCAGAAATCATGCATGCTTCACCTGACTTCGGATGACAGCAAGTCCCCCCCAAAAAAAAAAAAAAAAAAAAGCGGTAGGCATATAAGAACAAGGAAATATGACAACTGTTGCACTCATTTAGGTTTGAATTTGTGTAGCTACCTTGATCGTATGTATGGGTTTGTTTCTCATGTATATTTAAAAATGTAATCGATAAAAAAATGCTGGACTTCGCTAATGTGATTACCAACTTATAAGCCTGCTTCTGCTCTTACATTTCTGTTGTTTAACAGATCGTTCACTCTGAAAAACGAGATGGGAACAAATATATTCAAACAGTAACTGAAAAATGTTGAAAAAACATTGCTCTTCCAATTTTAGCGGCAAAAAGAAGGCCATTTAAACGGTTTACAGCACAAGGGGGTATCGATAATATCCCGTACAATTCCAAACAATAAGATAAAAATAAAACAACTAACTAAAGACTCTGAAACTAATAACAGTAACCTCAATGCTCCACACCGGAAACAACCACCCGAACCTGACGAACCACCTGCTTGGAGCCTTTCTTTCCAGCTAGTTAACTTGACCGTCTCAAGGAGGAGAGACCTCAACCGGATCCTCTAAGCCCATACAACTAGCCAAAGGAGGGGCACAAGCAAGTATCGAGTCACCACCCCCTGCAACCAGTAACTAACCCACATCACAGCTCACCAGCTGATTCTTTCTGGTATGCTGGTCACCTGCCTCAAATCTAGCACCTTTTGTTCCAACAGATGTCTCCTCTCCACTGAACATATATTTTTTTTCTTTTGCACTAGGCCTGCTATCTTCTGTAGCAAAATCGCCATATCCCTCGAAGCTACATTCTGAAAGCATAATAGATTCATTAGTTTCCAAATACCCCAAAGGACAGCCTAAATAAGCATATTTGTTACTAACAACTTATTTTTACAATTTTACTAAGCCATAAATTACCAACAGAAAATGATCAGAACCACAAACAGTACCCACGACCTGAAAAACACTAAGCCAGATCCGTTGGGCTACTATACACTGAAAAAATAGGTGATGGATGGTTTCTCTCAGAACAAAAGAGACAAGAAACATCATCTATCTTTTCTTTTTGAGCTAAATTATCTCTAGTCAAAACTTTATTTTGAAAGCAAACTAAAGAAAAAAATGAACTCTAGGGGGGATTTTGAGAACCATAATCTGACCTGTAAACTGGAATTATACCCCTGAAGTTAATACTCCTATATAAAGATTGAGATGAGTACATTCCATTAGAAGTAAATTGTGAAATCATAGTGTCTTCTTCAGCTGAAAAATTAATGGTTGAAGCTAGCTGAACTATTTCCATCCACATCTGCCGCATAGATTAATCTACTGTTCTTCTAAATGAGCATCTCAAAACTTCCACATCCCAGAGCTTATAGCTCTTTCACCAGCCATTCCCTATCTGCCATCTCATTCCCAAACATTCCATCCACATCTGCCGCATAGATTCATACTGTTCTTCTAAATGAGCATCTCAAAACTTCCACATCCCAGAGCTTATAGCTCTTTCACCAGTCTTTCTCTGTTCTGTCATCACATTCCCAAACATAAGATCAGTTGGCACAAGCGACTGATTAATTGTAATCCTTGCAGCGAATTGAAGACAAAACTAGGTTAGCAGCTGCGCCAGGAAAACAGAGATTAACCTACCATTTCAGAAGTTGACTACCAGAGCTTGCACACAAGATTTGAAAATGCATCACCACTGCTCTTTGCAAGGGCAATCCTTTGTTTCCTTTCAAAACTTATCCTAACATTGGAACTAACACCCCTACATCATATTCTCAGTAAATACTCAGATTGATGAATGGAACCACCACATATACAATTGTTCGTGACTTCTGTTGGGGTTTCAGGAACTGGGTTTATCAAGGGAAATGCTGGAGCAGCTGTCTCTCGATATTCCAAGCAGTCTTCTCACAAAGAATCCTGAAAACAAAATGCCTTGGGCATCTTCAGGTATCCAATCAATCACCTTTGCCTGAGGGTGAAGCTGGGAAGCATCAGTAATTGCAATCTGATAAACATTACCATTCGGTGTGACTCCTACTGTGTACGCTTGTGCTCAGATTTGTGCCTTATAGCATTTCTCACCCTCGCAGATAGCTCTTTCCTCTTCTTATCAGAAAATAAGCCAGATAAGGTTAGCTTTTCAGGCTTGTATGTAGCATCTAACCTGAGAATTTGCCTCTCTACAAGATTCTTAATCTTGTTATTTCCATGGATCTTGCATGCTGTCAGAAGAGATGACCATACCACAAGATTTGCTTGGAAAGGCATATTCTGGATAAAGCTGTAAGCGTCGTCGATCTGTCCAGCTCTTCCAAGGAGATCAGCCATGCAAGTGTGATGCTTGACATTTGGTTTGACACCGTACTTGTCCGACATTGATGAGAACATCTTACACCCTTGTTCGACCAAGTTACTGTGACTGCATGCGCACAGGACTCCCACAAATGTGATGTCATCAGGTTGGAGCCCCAGGGTTTCCATTTCATCAAAAAGTGAGATAGCTTTCTCACCATGACCATGGTGAGCGAGTCCATGTACCATAGCATTAAACAACTCCACAGTCTTGAATTCATCAGCGACTCCACGAAACACATCCATAGCTGTCTGTATGCACCCATGCTTTGCATATATGTGCACGAAGCTGGTGGCAACTGTTGCATTTCGGCTAACCAATCCATTCTGGTTCACACGACGATGGAGCCTCTTTGCTAGACCAATCGCACCATGCTGGACACAAGCTGAAAGCACGGTGACGACTGTCACCTCATCAGCCTCAAGTCCTGTTGCTTCCATCTCCTCAAACAACAGAAGTGCCTCCTTGTATCTACCTGCCTGCACATATCCACCGATCAAAACTGTCCACGCAACCAAATCCTTATTGGGCAACTCATCAAACAACTTCCGAGCCATGTCGATATCACCAGCCCTTGCATACCCTGACACTATCACACTCCAAACCCTTGCGTCCTTCGCCTTCTCCCCAGACAAATTAAACACCTTCCTGGCGAGCTGCACTGCACCGCACTTAACATACATGTCCACTAACCCAATTACCACCTCTGCAGAGTCGAACAATGTATGCCTCAATGCCCTGCTGGCAAACCCATGCGCAGCTTTGGCCACCATCAAATCACCTAGCCCAGCACAGGCGCCCAGCAACGCCGTGATGGTCCACTCGTCCAGCCGGAACCCTCCCTCTACCATGTTCCTGAACATCCGCAACGCGCGTTCAACGCATCCCGACTGCACGTACGAAGCGATCAGGGTGTTGAACGACACGGTGTCCCTCGCCGGCATTTCGTCGAACAGCCTGCGCGCGAGGGCGTGGAGACCGAACGAGGCGTAGAAATGGAGGAGCGAGTTCGCGGCGAAGATGTCGGAGGCGAATCCCGACTTGAGGAGGAAGGCGTGGGTGCAGAAGCCGGCGGAAGGGAACTCGAGGCGGGAGCAGGCCGCGAGAGCTGCGGAGAGGGAGCGGGAGTCGGGGACGGTCTCCTCCTCTTGGGAAGCGGTGCGGACGATTGGGGCGGGCTGGTGGTCGCGGAGCATGCGGAGGAAGAGGCGGAGCGAGGCGAGCGGGTGGCCGGCGCGGAGGTGCGGGCGGAGGAGGCGGGAGGCCGCGGCGGGGGGCAGCGGGAGGCCCAGGAGCAGGAGTTGCGCGTGCGCCTGGAGCGAGGGGCGGCGGCGGAGGGAGGCGAGAAGGGAGAGGTGGAGGAAGCCGCCTGGCGCGGCGGCGATGGCGCGGCCGGAACGGCGGCGCAAGGGCATGGCATGGGCAGGCGACGGGAAGGCCTCGCGGTGTCTTTCCGACGTTTGAATCGGCGGAAGCGTTGACGTGCGACGAAGGCGTAAACAGGGAGTACGTATCCGATGAGCTTGAGGAGATACAACGAGGCCCAGCCCATCGACGTAGAGCTGTTGATGGGCTCCGGGGCGGACAGGCCCGACACCAATACCAACACCACGGTGTAATTGCTCTCCTCCGAGAACCCTCGCCGCCGCCGCCGCCGCCGCCCGCCGAACCTCCGGTGTGTCAGTTCGCCGCCGAAGGCCATGGACCACGACAGGTAACTGCGCTAACGCCGTTTCCTCCTGCAGCATCAACTCCCCACCTCCTTCACGATAGTTTAAGCGCCAAAGAGCAAATTACATGGTGAATTGCTACTTGTTAGCAACTGGCGTGAGTGATGGTGGTAGTGATTGCAATTTTTTTTTAGTTTCATGTACGGTTCATGCTGATTACAGGTTGAATTCGCCGAGCACGTCGGCTATTTCGCTGGAGGTGATGGGCCACCGGCTACATATTGCACAGGTGAGGAGAACTGGAGTAGCACCGAATGAATCTAGCTTCTTAAAGAGGTTTTTCTTTTAAGAAAAAGAATCGGGCTTTGCATCAGAAGGTGGATCAACTTTAACTTCTGTTCAGGCTGTATAGTGGTGAACTGGTGATACTGAATGGTGGGTGATCTGAATTTTCTTTTGCTTTTGGACTGACAGGATCCAAACTCCAAGCACCTTGGCACCACAGTCTGGGATGCATCAATGGTGTTTGTCAAGTTCTTGGTAATTTCTTTGAGTTCTAGGCCTTCCTGCACAAGTTGATGTGGATAAATATAATCATATGAGCAAAAATATATTTTTTGAAACTGTGTCTGTCACATCCACCGTACATAGACTTTGGGTTGTTGGCACCTTCGAAGCTAGTACTAGGATTTGCTTCTAACGAAAATGCCAGCTTACTTTTATTACCATCATCATGACTGGCATTTTATGGTTGATCTGTACAGGAAAAGAATAGCAGAAAAGGTCGGTTTTGTCCATCCAAGTTAAAAGGAAAGAGAGTGATTGAATTAGGAGCTGGCTGTGGTCTAGCTGGGTTCGGTAAACTCAATTCAACTGCCCATCAGATGTATTTCTGGATCCTAGTCCTATTGGCTTTTCTCTTTTAAAATTGTTTGCTTCTCCTTTAGGAATGGCCTTGTTGGGTTGTGATGTTACAACAACTGACCAAGTCGAGGTGCTCCCACTGCTTATGAGAAATGTTGAACGCAACAGATCTTGGATTTCACAATCGAACTCCGACTCAGGTTTGTTAAGAAAAGATGCCATTCCTAGTTCAGTTTCAGTAGTTCTCATAGCTGTAGTTTCGGATATAGTCATATGGTATTGTAGTTTTTGAAATAATCAAGACGTAATTATTACATTGGTTACTGTAAATGCATAGGGATCATGTTAAGTAAATTGTTCTTTAGTTCTGACAAATATAAATTGGCAAACACAAAACAGATTCCATTGGCTCAATTACAGTTGCAGAATTGGACTGGGGGAACAAAGAACATATCAAGGCCGTTGAGCCTCCATTTGATTACATCATTGGAACTGACGTTGTAAGTCTTTGTGCAGCGTCTTGAATCATTTCTGAACTCTTCCTCTCAAATAGCAGATCCTTCTTACTTCTGGTCATGCAAGCTTTCACGCAACATGCCATTTCACTATTTTCAATTATTATTTGGTACATTATTTAGTGAAAGTTTACTGTCATGGCAAATACATAGTTACACACGTAACCTTGCTCTGAAACATTCGTTTTAATTCGAAATTTATTTTTAATCTTGTCATATTTTTTATACTCGTCAAATTCAGTTATAATCCTGCATCATTGTTACACAGTAGACAAAGCAGCAATGCAATATGTTTTCAAGATTTCATAAATTAGTGGCATACCAAACAGTTTCAAATCTAGATCCAGGGAGCAGATGTTTAGTGGAATAGCCTTTAGTTGAGTGTAGCAGGATCGATGATTCAGTGATAACAAAGTGACTTACTTTCTCCTTCATCTGTGCATGTTCAAGGTTTATTCGGAGCATCTGTTGCAACCTCTAATGGAGACAATTACTGCATTATCTGGTCCCAAAACAAAAATATTGGTAGCTCCTGTCCTCTTTTTCAGAAGTTATTTCTGCAAAGCAGTTGTTTGGGAACTACTGAACTGTTGCCTGCTATCCAGCTAGGATACGAGATCCGTTCGACCACAGTCCACGAGAAGATGATGGAAATGTGGAAAAGCAATTTCATTGTGAAAACAGTCTCTAAATCAAAGGTATGGAAATGTGGAAAAGTAATTTCAGATAACCCAAATCTTATATTCATGTTTGCGTCAGTTCCGGGACTTATATATATGCTTATGATGTGTATTCTGAGACAGATGGATGTGAAATATCAACATCCTAGCATACATCTCTACATGATGGACCTGAAAGCACCATTGATCCCTGAGGTTGAGGCTACCGATAATGGGAACGACGAGGAAGAGGTTGTTTCGAATCCAGGGGAAGACGAAGATCCTGGAGTGAAGAGCGAATCTTGTTCCGGCTCGTCACCAGAGGCTAAGAGCGGCGGTCTGGATGATTGGGAAATCAGAAGATGTGGGGCTATGGCTGCAAGGCTTCTGAAGGATGTGAAACTGTAACATGAATTCGAAGCACGCTTTTTTTTTTCCTGTTT
The DNA here is from genome assembly GCA_904845875.1 of Miscanthus lutarioriparius. Classification (NCBI taxonomy): domain Eukaryota; kingdom Viridiplantae; phylum Streptophyta; class Magnoliopsida; order Poales; family Poaceae; genus Miscanthus; species Miscanthus lutarioriparius. The sequence continues at coordinate 2,416,885 of CAJGYO010000008.1, forward strand.
TCAGTTCAGTCAAGTAGGAGAACCCTAGAGCTCGTTTTTTCCTTGGCGGAGAACTCTAGAGCTCCTTTATGTTGTTGTCCTTGATCATTTTTCGCTTTGACATTGTTGTACTGGCCATGGCAGTCTACGTTATTTTGCCTTGTTCCATCAGTGGATATTGATATCCTTTTCAGAAAAAAAAAAGAAAAGAAATTGCCCTTTCTTGCTCGCTCCCTGACATGTGGCCGGCAATACCCCCCCTCGTAGATGTGAGGGGTGCTACCAGTCGGTTGGAGTTTGGACGGTAACGAGTTGAATTGTTCTGAAGCTGGGATCTCTAGTTGTCTTACATATAAATAAAAACTTTTTTTTGAGAGGATAAAAACAATATTTTTGTTACAGACAAGGGGGGCTCTTGCTTGCGCCGGCGCCGGCGGTAGAAACAAGGTAAATGAGTGGGTGAAGAAACAAGGCCGTCACTCTGGTTGGTTGTGTTCACGACAGGAATTGGAGGCTTTCACTTTTCACCGCTGTCGACGCGAGGATAAAAAAGAAAAAACCGCCGTCTCTGGCTTGGGTTTTCGCGGCAAGAACGTACTCCTACACAAGATGCGGAGATGAGCGATAATAGCTAGCCGGATGACTGTGCTGTGCTGTGGCTGCGTCTGCTCGGATGCCAAAATGACGGAGATGAGCGATGATAGTGGCCATGGACATGGACATCACAACCATTCCCCTAGCATGCTGGCCTCCTTGACCGTTGTTTCCTCGAATGCCAATAGGTTGAAGAGGACGATCACGTCATCTATGCCTGCTTCTGGTTGGGCTGCGAGATTGCTGCTGCTACTGGTGGTGACGGGAATGGAGTGAAAGATGCCGTCGACTCGGCGACAGATTCCGTCAGAGGAGCCAAACGGACGGCATCCTTCCGGCCTCCGTCCTCCGCGCAGTGCTCTCGGCTCGGTTTCGTCGTGTCGTGTCCCGCCCCCACCCGGAACGCAACAAACGGGGGGAGCACCAAACCCCACGTGGCCACCTTCTCCCGCTTGGCCGCTTCTTCAGTTCTTCCCACCTCAAGCTTCTTCCATTCCCACCGCTTCCTTTTCTCCTTTCCTTTGTTCCCGCACTTTCCATGTCACTGCACCACTGCCGCGCTGCCACGACGCCCGCCATGCCCGCCGCCGCCAGCGCCACCGGGCTCTCGTCCCCGGGCGCTGCCCCGTTCCGCCTCCCCGCCTCCGGCTGCGCCCACCAGGGCCACCTCCGCCTCCCTCCTCCTGCTGCTGCCGCCGCCTGCCGCCGCCGCTTGCTTCTCCGCTGCGCCGCCTCGTCTGGCGGTGGCGATGGCGCCGGAGGCAGCGGCGGCTCCGACCCGGCCCTCGAGGAGCAGCGGCGCCGCCAGGCCGAGCTCGCCGCGCGCATTGCGTCCGGCGAGTTCACCGTGCAAGGCCCCGGGTCAGCTGCCGCCCCTGCTACTCATTTCTTTGCGTTTATCTATTTCCGGTATTGATTGATTGTTTTATTCTGTTTCGGATTTGGGTTTCAATTCATCAAGGTGGATTGCGCCTCTCGTGGGGAAGCTCTCCAAGCTGGGCCCGCCGGGGGAGCTCGCCGCTGCGCTCCTCACAAGGGTGGCGGGCGCTGGCGCGGCGCGCGGCGGCCCGGAGATCCCGCAGGCAGTGGGGTCGATCAACGCCGTCGTGGGGCAGGCCTTCTTCGTGCCCCTGTACGACCTCTTCCTCACCTACGGCGGCATCTTTCGCCTCAACTTTGGCCCTAAGGTGAATGCAGAACGCCGGCACGCGATCAATCAATCAACCAGAGCTTGCTCCACAACCCCCTAGTACTATTAGCGTGCTCCGTATGATGGTTTAAAATTTTAAATTTTGTGTTCCTTCCAGTCGTTTCTTATTGTCTCCGATCCGGCTATCGCTAAGCACATCCTGAGGGAGAACTCCAAAGCTTATTCCAAGGTATGGTTATCAGTATCAATCTGGGCATATACGTTTTCCAGCCGTCGGAAGAAAGGTTTTCGATCAATGAACTGAAGTGAACATGTCGTTTGGTCGTTGTGGTTGATGCAGGGAATTCTTGCAGAGATACTGGAGTTCGTGATGGGTACGGGTTTAATCCCTGCTGACGGGGAGATTTGGCGTGTTCGGAGGCGTGCTATTGTTCCCGCATTGCATCAGAAGGTCTGACCTATCTGCTGCCTACTGTGTTCTACTGTGTTGGTTTCTTTGTTTACTCACCTCAAGTTTGCTCGTTCTACAGTATGTGACTGCAATGATTGGTCTCTTTGGAGAAGCTTCAGATCGGTTCTGTGAGAAATTGGACAAGGCAGCAGTGGATGGGGAGGACGTGGAGATGGAGTCGTTGTTCTCTCGATTCACGCTGGATGTCATCGGGAAGGCAGTGTTCAATTATGACTTTGACTCGTTATCTTACGATAACGGGATAGTCGAGGTTATTGATTCAAGTTTCCCTCTCTTTCCAGTTTCATTTGTCTACGGTTTTTCGCTCCTGAGACCTTTTTCCATTGTGGAACCATGATCAGGCAGTGTATGTAACACTAAGGGAAGCAGAGATGCGTAGCACTTCTCCTATACCAACCTGGGAAATACCCATATGGAAGGACATTTCCCCACGGCAGAAGAAGGTCAACGAAGCTCTCAAGTTGATAAATAGTACTCTCGATGAACTAATTGCCATATGCAAGGTAAATCGTTCTGTCGTTTCTAATACTTTCATTGTGATGTCGTACAGTTTGGGTTTAGAAAAATCATGACAGTGATATTGCCTATTGTTATTAACACAGAGACTGGTAGAGCAAGAAGATCTTCAGTTTCATGAGGAATACATGAACGAGCAAGATCCTAGTATTCTTCACTTCCTTTTGGCATCTGGAGATGATGTATGATGTAACATGCAAATAAATTATTTTGTCTATTTCAGCCTCCTCATCCTCACACAGCTTCATTCCATCTGTCATAGGTATCCAGCAAGCAACTCCGTGATGATTTGATGACCATGCTCATAGCCGGTCATGAGACTTCTGCGGCAGTCTTGACATGGACGTTTTATCTTCTATCTAAGGTATATGCTATATCAGTATCGAAAACTCACTTCTGTATTAACTTATAATATCAAATGCAGTAGTGTTTTTTTTTAGATTGTCTTTGTAGCTTATAACCATTAATATCAAGCTACTTACCTTTTCTATCCAATTGGTACCCTGCAGTATCCAAAAGTAATGGCCAAGTTGCAAGATGAGGTACACTCATGTTTTTCACTTATATAGATGTTTTTTTCTTCACTGCTTCTGAAATTTCATGAATGCCTCTATTTTCACACAACTATCCGCAGGTTGATAGTGTTCTAGGTGATGGTTTGCCTACAATTGAGGATGTGAAGAAACTAAAGTACACGACTCGGGTTATTAATGAAGTAAGAAACTAACAATGCTGGTGCATGAAACAATGATTGATCATCTCAAAAGAACATGACCAAATCATTTTTATTGCAGTCATTGAGACTATATCCACAGCCACCGGTTTTAATTCGTAGGTCACTTGAGGATGATATGCTCGGAGGGTACCCAATTGGCCGGTAAAGTTTTCTAGCAGAATTTAATATATTTCAGACACCGATGTCTGCAAATACTCTTTAGCATTAAGTTTATGCAACTCCTTAAGTTTATGCAACTCCTGTTGTCGGAGTTATATGAGGAGAGTTGCATGTCATTTCAACAACAACAACAACAAAGTCTTTAAGTCCCAAATAAATTGGGGTAGGCTAGAGTTGAAACCCAGCAGAAGGCATCAAAGTTCAGGCACGTGAATAGTTGTTTTTCAAGCACTTCTATCTAAGGCTAAGCCATTGGGTATATTCCATCCTTTCAAGTCTCCTTTTATTGCTTCTACCCAAGTCAACTTCGGTCTTCCTCTGCCTCTCTTCACGTTACTATCCTGGCCTAGGATTTCACTACGCACCGGTACCTCTGGAGGTCTCCGTTGGACATGTCCAAACCATCTCAACCGGTGTTGGACAAGCTTTTCTTCAATTGGTGCTACCTCTAATCTATCACGTATATCATCGTTCCGAACTCGATCCCTTCTTGTATGATCGCAAATCCAACGCAACATACGCATTTCCGCGACACTTATCTGTTGAACATGTCGTCTTTTCGTAGGCCAACATTCTGCACCATACAACATAGCAGGTCTAATCATCGTCCTATAAAACTTGTCTTTTAGCTTCTGTGGTACCCTTTTGTCACATAGGACACCAGATGCTTGGCGCCACTTCATCCACCCTGCTTTGATTCTATGGCTAACATCTTCATCAATATTCCCGTCTCTCTGTAGCATTGATCCTAAATATCAAAATGTATCCTTCCTAGGCACTACTTGACCTTCTAAACTAATATATTCCTCCTCCCGAGTAGTAGTGCCGAAGTCACATCTCATATACTCAGTTTTAGTTCTACTGAGTCTAAAATCTTTGGACTCCAAAATTTTCCGCCATAACTCCAGTTTCTGATTCACTCCTGTCCGGCTTTCATCAACTAGCACTACATCGTCCGCGAAAAGCATACACCAAAGGATGTCCCCTTGTATGTCCCTTGTGACCTCATCCATCACTAAGGCAAATAGATAAGGGCTCAAAGCTGACCCTTGATGTAGTCATATCCTAATCGGGAAGTCATCCGTGTCTCCATCACGTGTTTGAACACTAGTCACAACATTGTTGTACATGTCCTTAATGAGCCCGACGTACTTCGTTGGGACTTTATGTTTGTCCAAAACCCACCACATAACATTCCTTGGTATTTTATCATAAGCCATCTCTAAGTCAATAAAAACCATGTGTAGGTCCTTCTTCTTCTCCCTATACCACTCCATAACTTGTCTTTATTAAGAAAATGGCTTCCATGGTTGACCTTCCCAGCGGTGGCTGCAAGCTAGCTTTTGTATCATGTCAGTTGTTGGAGATGATGTTTAGCACCATAGGGGTAGCTTAGTTACCTTAGATTTCTTCTACTTTTTTTTGCGACATTTGTTATATTTTTTTGAACTCCTCAACGTTAATAGCTATATTAGTTTAAACAGCTATGTATAATATGCAAGCCTACTGCTTCTTTCCAATCTTATGTGGTCTATTTAATGCAAAGTTTTTTTTCCTGCTTTCCAAATTCCATTGCTTGTAGAAGTAATTTGATTTATTGATTGCCCTAGGATATTTGGATAGTGATAGCATTCATTCGTTTGGTGTTACCATCTGAAACATTTTTTTCTTTATTTGTTTCAGAGGAGAAGATATTTTTATTTCTGTCTGGAATCTTCACCACTGCCCAAAGCACTGGGATGATGCAGAAGTTTTCAACCCAGAAAGATGGCCTTTGGATGGACCAAATCCGAATGAGATAAACCAAAATTTCAGGTTCCCTCTCAATCACTGCAAAATGCAGTTATAGTTACACTTTCTTGTCCCGTCAAGTTGTCCATATGTGAATTGTTTTGATTGCAAGAAGCCAAGAACAGGGGGGACATTTGTTGACAGGAGATTGTTCTCTGAAGAAAACTTTGATTCTTTTTAATACTGCAAAGCCATTATCATTCTAGAAAGATAACCAAAGCACAGCTAATTCCTATTTTTAACTTCTTTTTTTTCGGGGCATGAATTGAACTTTGCATATGCAATTCCTATTATTTGTGGAGTTCTTAAATAGCACATAACAAAAGCCTATTGTAAACTGGCGTACCAGAAACATAATAAGATCAATTAAACAGATAAAATTTTAATTATAGGCTTAACTGACTCTGCTGGTTGAGATTTCGTGTCTCTCTATTGTGTTAGCTTAGGTTAACAAGATGGAATATTTTATATTTCCTTTCAACTGTGTATCTTTCAAATAAACAACAAAAATAAAGATTGCAATCAAGGTAGTGGCAGATACGTTCTTACTACCTCCGTCCTGCAAAGAGTGACATTTTGGTTTTGTCCTAAGTCAAAGCACCTTATATCTGACCAAGTTTATAGAGAAGATTATCAAAATTTATGACACCAAATAGGTTTACTATGAAAATATATTTCATGAATCTAGTGATATTTATTTGGTATTATGAATATTGTGGGACGGTGGTAGTATTGTACTTGTGCCTACCTCTGTCATTAATTAACGCAGTGGGATTCAAATAATCTGTTGAATTTTCAGTTACTTACCATTTGGTGGCGGACCAAGGAAATGTGTAGGTGACATGTTTGCCACTTTTGAGGTAACCTTGTTATACAATATATATGTATATATATGGTGCATTTTATATACTCCCGGGAGTAGTTACTCCCATAATCAATAAATCACGTTGCGTATGTGTATATACTCATTTATCAGTTAGAGTATGTTGACATACTAATATTAAGATACTCTAGATCTTTACTATGTGAAATCAAAAGAGCACATATTTTTTAATATATTATATAATACTATGATAGTAGCATATAAAATAAGTATAACCATATACTCTAAGTATATATACATACTTGTCATACATAGTACCCAAGATGGTCTAGTACGATGATATACTCCATCTACATACACTTTATCGTATACGCCCTAAATCTAGAGATATACACATGGGAGTAAGGAAATAATTTCCTATATATATATATATATATATATATGGCTCTTTTTCGATTTTGGGCTTTTACAAGACCAATATCTCATTTCATTCGATTAGCAATAAAGTGATCACTATAGAAAATGCTAGATTTCAAACTCAAGTAACATAGGCATACTGTGTCACTGCAGACGGTGGTGGCAACAGCAATGCTTGTCAAGCGATTTGACTTTCAGATGGCTCCAGGAGCACCCCCGGTATGTTTCAACCAGATTCTGATTCATTATAGTTAATAGCCATGCCCCATTATTTATATGCAATATAATAGGTTGACATGACAACTGGAGCAACGATTCACACGACTGAGGGATTAAAAATGACTGTTACTCGAAGGACAAGGGCACCAGTAATTCCAAACCTGGAGATGAAAATTATTTCTGATTCACAAGAACCCACACTCTCTACCCCATCGATGGTTGTTAGTGCTGCTTCTGTTGCTTCAGGAGAAGATCAAGGGGGCGTCTCCTGATTTAAGCTGTTTCAAGCTGCGACAACATACAGAACAAGTATGTTCTTTTCATTCTGCTTGGTGTTATAATTCAATTGCTTGTCTGTTTGAATTATTTCCATGCAGTATGTGCATTTACTGGTATTTTCTCATGTCTCTTCCAAAACATTGTTTTAGGCATATCCATTTATATTGCTCTGGAAGTATTTGGCTAGTTTACAGCATTTGGTTACGCAAGCAATACAAAACAGAGATGGAGTCTCCTGCCGTGCTACTTTTATTTACAACGAAAAACTCTCAACCCTTTCGGACTTATTGTTACTGATGGCACGGCACACTCCTATAGACTATAGATCTCCATGCTGCTACTCAAAAGCACCATGGACACATCTACATATTTACAAGAAGTTCTGACTTGCAAGCATGGATTGCTGCGCTCCTAAATCTTCAGCATGCCTTCCAACACACGGAGAACATCAGCACGGGTAACTATACCTGTTGATAGTGTTTAGAACCCCATTAGGCTTGTAACCTACTCTGTGTTGTCAATGTTAAGGATAATACAAATCAAGTGTATACATGCAGTTTTTTTTTTATCTCTGGCTTGTCGGCATTCTGATACTCTCCTATTACTTGTTCGTCCTGATTTACAACTGGTAATCTGTGGATCTTCATCTTGAGCATCAGAACCGCAGCATCTGTAGACGTTAGGCATGTACTGTTAGATTTAACTTATCATAAAAAAAACATACATGAAAAGAAAAGAAAAGAAAAGGTGATATGAAAGCAAAGATTACCCATCACAGTTTTGTCAGAAGATAGTGTGATGGCTGGAGAGGTCATCACTTCTGAGACCTTTTGTTTTTACTGTTACAAGTAATAGATCAGCAAACAAAATGGATGTGCTCGCAACTTGATGTGTGTGCGTGTGTGTTATTTGTGTGTGAGAAAGAGGGGAAGAGAGAGCTGACCCCATGAGCAGCTCTGGCCTGGTCATTCTTGACGACCACCCCAACACATCTGAGGCTGCTGTCTACAACTGGAAGCCCTGACACGGCCTCAAAGTGGCATTCAACCTCCTCCAGTGTCTGATCTGCTGTGGCCACTAGCACAGGTGTTGACATGGTCTCACCCAAGAGCGCCACGTGTTGTATTCACATCACACACAAAAAAAGGTACAGAGTTCAGCAAGAGCTGAAGGAGTTGAAGAGAGGTGGAAGGAGATGAAAGAGAGCCAGAGAGGTAGTAATAATGATAGCAAGAAGAAACCGAGATCAAGTACCTGATCATCTTCTACATGGGCCATCTCCTGTGACTCGAGGTAGGCGCGGAGATCGTCGTAGCTCAGAAGGGAGACGTTCTCAGGCCACACCCTCGAGATGATTGCCTCAGGGTTCTCGTCGAGCTCAAGCCAGAGGCTGGCGTCCATGAAAGTCGACGCCCTGCGCTGAAAGGTCGGTGACCCCTTCCCCCCACTACTGCCCCTACTAGCCCTTGTGCTGATCTTTGCTCATCTGGCAATGGAGCAACTCTGGAAGGTGCTGTTGATGCATGCCATGGATGGATGGAAGGGGACTGTTGGTGATCACTCTCCTGTGGGCGTCTGTCTCACTGGTTTCCTGTATCTCCTTGCACTTGCAGGGGAGGGGGTTTATAATAACAAGACGACTGTCAGGGAGCTGAGCTGAACCGAGGTGGATAGGAATGCATGGATAGCATGTCCCACCAGTGACTGGCACTACTGATGGACTCTGACTGGATGCTTCTGATTTTCATCTTCTGAAGGTTAGGCTGCTCACTGCAGGTTGGTTGATACTTGGGAGTTACTTACGGTAAGGGTGTGTTTAGTTCGCGAAATTAAATTTTTTAAATGTCACATCAGATGTTTCGGGGATGTCGGAAGGGGTTTTCGGATGCTAATAAAAAAACTAATTACATAACTCGTCTGAAAACTGCGAGACGAATTTAAGCCTAATTAATCCATCATTAGCGCATGTTGGTACTGTAGCACTTATGGCTAATCATGGCCTAATTAGGCTTAAAACATTCGTCTCGCGATTTCCAACCAAACTGTGTAATTAGTTTTTTTTCGTCTATATTTAATACTCCATGCATGTGCTTAAGATTCGATGTGACATTTTGGGGTGAAAATTTTTTGGAACTAAACATGGCCTAACTGTTATGCTGAGCCTAAGTGGCTCTGACTTGCTGTTAACAAAACCAACGTGGAATTACTGGAGGTAATGATGATGATAATGCAGCTTCATTTACCCTGGGGGCTGGGGCAAGTAAGAATTTTGATCTGGATATGTGCCCAACTCTGAGGGCGACATGGGTGAAGGACGCTTGGTTTGATTTCTGTCGTTGCTCTGAATCAATCTGCCCCGTTTCGGATGTGGATTGACGTGGAAATTTGGACGAGCTGCCTGCCTGCCTGCTGGAATTGGAGTTTCCCCTCCAAGCTCCATTGATGGGTGGGTTCTTTTGTACAGGGACAGGGACGGGGGCGGCCGACGTGGTGTGCCACCACTGGCCGCCGAGATTCCTGCGGGGCCCCTGTCACGTGGCAGCGGATAAGGTGACGTGTCTCTTGGTACACTTTTTGAGTTGGTGAATTTTGGAGTTGCAGATTTTTCCACTAGCTAGTTTCGTGATCGGTAGCCTGTGAATTTGTCCTGGATAGGTTGGCCTCTGTTTTGGTAACTAGTGATACACTTGCAGATTTCATGGTTTCCACGGAAGCCGCGGCCGCTATGATGGTGATCACTGATCATAGTGCTCCCCTGGGTTTTGGGAAAATTGCTGCTGTAGCAGATGTATGTTTTGGTCCATTGCTGTGGTAACTGGTATGCCAGGGATGCTAATTTCTCCTGCTCTCCCCTCTACTGTCGCCACGCAGAAATAGGTGAATTTTTATTTCAAAACATAGTATATTGGTATAGTCATGTACACATGTACATCTAGAGCGTGATTGGTACCATGCTTCTGCTCCAAGTGCTAGGTCATGCTCATGCATGTACCTCGCCTGTCCTTTACTAGGAATGAGCTATCTCTTCATCCTCAAACCAATCACGCTCATATTGTACTTTTACGAGCACCTATAAAAGACTGAGTCGAAAGATATTAATCAGCTCGTTCGGCTGGTACACAAGACTACTGTGTACTGGTCCGGCTGGTTTTGACTAATCCAATAGTGTTCCGTGAGAGAGAATAAGCTGAAACAAGCCAAGCCGAACACGCTGATTAAGATTGACGAAGTGCGCCCGCTGTCCGTAGGGACGTTTTGGTTTTCAAAGACTTACAAAAGTTATTGACTTAAGATAACCCTTGTGAAAACAACTTTTTTTTTGTGTGTGTAATGCTTTTTTCATCTTCGTGTAAAGAGAATTTCCAAAACACGGATTGAGTTGATTGATTTTTCTACAAATTTATCTGCAAAATCTGGAGTCGCCACCAGAATGCACGCGTGCTTCGGTGGGCCTTCACCTCGTTTATAGGCTCTTTTTGCTACTTGTTCTCAAAATTTTTCAAAAATAAAAACTTACTAGGAAAGCTATGTAAATAAATAACAAAGTAAAAGCACGGTCTGGTCCATCTTTTACTTTTTCATATAATTGAGGACAGTGCCGATGTCAGGGGAAGCTACATAAAAACTTGATATTTTCTCGTGCTTCCTCTACTGTTGTCACCACAAAGAAACAGATGATTTTTTTTTTCAAAACATAGACACATACGCACGCTCGTCCTTATAAACATGTACATATAGATATAGGGCGTAATACCCTGCTTTTTCTCTGACCTGGCCAGCTGGCCTGCCGGCCTCGCCAGCTGCATGCACGAGGCTTGCTCGAAACGCAGTTGGAATTTTTTTTATTGCCTGGCTCGTGCGAGTGTATAAATTGGCAAACAAACAAGCAATAAAGCAACCAAACAAGTGATGGGTGTGTGTCCTCTCCCATCCGGGGTTGTTTAGTTACCCCAAAGTCTAAACTTTAGCACTACGTAAAAAGAAGATTTTCTGTCGCATCAAACTTACGGTATATGTATGGAGTACTAAATGTTGACGAAATCAAAAACTAATTGTATAGTTTGGTTGTACTTTGCGAGACGAACATTTTGAGCCTAATTAGTCAACGATTAAACAATTATTATCAAATACAAACGAAATGCTACAGTGCGCTACAGTAATTTCGATGACGCCAACTTTGGCAACTAAATAAGGTGTAATAGGCAAACAAACAAGCAATTAAGCAACCAAACAATAGGTGGGTCTTGCATGTACCGTGCCTGTCCCATCTCAGCCTGGATGATAGGAACGAGCCACGCTCTCTTCATCATCAAATCAATCACGCTCATATTGTATCTTTATGATCACCATTAAAGCCTTGTTTAGATTGGGGTTAGGAATTAGTATTTGGCACTGTAGTATTTTCGTTTGTATTTGACAATTATTGTCCAATCATGGCCTAACTAACCTCAAAAGATTCGTCTCGTAATTTACAATCAAATTGTGTAATTAGTTATTTTTTTTATCTATATTTAATACTCCATACACGTGTCTAAAGATTTGATGTGATGAAGAGAGAGTGAAAAAACTTGCAATCTAAGCGGGGCCTAGGAGGTTGAGCCACAAGGTATTAATATTGACGAAGCGCGCCGCTAGGGATGTTTTGGTTATCCGAGGACTTACGAAGTTATTGATTTATGATAGCCCTTGTGAAATCAACTTTTTCGTGACAGAGTGATTTATAGTGTCTTTTCATGTTCGTGTAAAGAAAATTTCCAAAACGATAAATTGAATTGAATTGATTTCTTACAAATTTATCTGCAAAATTTGTAGCCGTCACTAGAATGCACGTGTGCTTCGGTGGGCATTTATTACCTCGTTGTTATAGGCTCTTTTTTCTACTTCTTGTCTATAAATTTTGTCGATTGAAAAAGAAAAACTTACTAGGAAAGCTACGTAGATAAAGTAAAAGCACGGTCTGATCCATCTCTTACTTTTTCATATAAATAAGGACAGTGGTGATGTCAAGGGAAGCCGCAGAAAAGCTTGCTATCTAGTTGTTAGTTTCATCTTATTTTAATTTTAGCCCTAAAAAGTTTATAGGTTGTACCAAACAAGCCTATATTGGCCCTATTCGTCTCGCTAAGACTTGGATGATGCCATTGCTGATACTGATTTCTTGTGAGAGAAAAATATTATTTTTTTACTGAAAAATACTGCTGAAGTTGTGCTAAAAAACAGGGCGATAGACTAGTGACCGGCGTGCATCCATCCTTATTCCCTGAGCATGTCTGCATGTAAGACAACATGTTAAAATCTGAGCTAATAATAGGAGTCCATTGCTGGCTTTTTTTTTAAAGCCACGTAGTTTGAAAATATATTATACAATCATACACACAAGCACGTGAGATGAAATTATTATATAATCATAAGCGGATTAATAATATGGTGAAGCGGCAAAGAGAGTGAAATGAAAGGAGAATGGAGTAAACAAATAAGTTTAACATTCCATGCACGGCCTGATTATATTGGTTCTCAGTGATCTTGGCAGAGGTTCAAGTTTAAATTTATAACAAAACAGTAACATGGTATTGATAAAAATGAGGGAGCAATTGTGTATCAAACAGTACATGGTGTATGGTCAAGTATGAATATATACGTTCAGTTGAATGTATGACCGAAGAATATGGTGATAAAATCAATATGGCATAGGAAAAGGTTGACATGTTTGATTCCTCTGAGTTCTAAGAGGTGACATATAAGTTGGCACATAGGTTTAACAAAGTATAGGTAGGAAAACAATTAGAGCAACTTCAACACCTCGGATATTCTTGTTTTGTGGGTTATTTTAAAATTTGTTTAGCAAAAAAGTAGGCTCCAATAGATATGCTATAAAATAGGGAGCTAACTATCCCTTAGTTTTCAGTGGCCTTGTAAAGCCAACCACAGGAGATAGGTATCTAAAGATGAGAAATGAGAAATAGTAAAATTGTGGTGGGCCTCTTCTTTTTTTATGAGTTTTCTATTTTATAAAATGGCTTTAACTATTGAATTTGACTACTAATTCTAGCCAAGCTGTCGGACTACAGGAAAGCCAACCAAGAACGCCACCACACCCGTCGAGCGAACATCAGGTGTTGCATATTTTGTTCCGCAGCAATATGACCGTGAGCATCCAAAACCCTTTGCATAGATTTGAGGTGTGATGGGCCGTACAACACTCGATGGTGTAGTGGGCTTCCGTGGGCCTCCATGGAGCCCAACAAAGGAAGGGAGCCAGGCCGTCCTAATTTTTTATAATTTAGCTTTTTTTTAAGAAAATTTACGTTTGGCCCTCTGAGAGACTTAGGCCCCGTTCGGCTTACTGAATCTTGACTGAAATTAGCTGAAAAACACTGTTCTGACTGAAATATTGTGAGAGAAAAACATTGTTCTAGCTGAAAAAAGAAGTCGAACAAGCCGGATATGGAGTAAGCCGAACAGGGCCTTAAACTCATCTTTGACCCTAGGGGTCGGCGCCGAGGTAACACGTCTCGGCGCCACAGATCTTGGCGCCGAGGTGCCTGGCCGAGATCCTAGGTAGCGTTGACGTGGCCGGTACCTCGGGGCCATAGGTCGGCGCCACGAAATCTGGCGCCGAACATGGACGCTTGCCAGTGTGATCTACAGCCGCAGACGTCCATGCTCGGCGCCAGATTTCGTGGCGCCGAAGTTGGCGCCAAGATCTGTGGCGCCGTGTATTATAGCGCCGAGGTACCGGCCACGTCAACGCCAGCTAGGATCTTGGCCTAATTTTTTACTATTTGACCTTTTTTTCGAAGAAAATTTACACTTGGCCCCCTGGGAGACTTAAACTCATCTTTGGACCCTGGGGTCGGCGCCATGAGTCCTGGCGCCGAGGTAACACGTCTCGGCGCCACATATCTTGGCGTCGAGGTGACTGGCTGTGTATAGCAGGGAATCCTAGGTGGCGTTGACGTGGCCGGTATCTCGGCGCCGTAGATCTTAACGCCGAGCTCGGCGCCATGTATTCCGGCGCCGAGCATGCATTCAAAGCGTGCGGTGGGTAGCTGGCTCCGTTCGCTGGTCTGAAACTTGGCTGAAACTGACTTAAAACACTGTTCTGGCTGAATTGTTGCGAGAGAAAAATACTATTTCGACTGAAAAAAGAAGATGAACCAGTCGAATATAGGGTAAGCCGAACGAGCCGCGGTGGGTAGCAGGAATAGCACAGCGCCCAGGGCGAGCCTTTACTCTGCTGTCACCATCACACGCCCCGGTGGCCGGGCGTTCATCTGTTATCTGTGCTGTGGTGCGCGTACCTCTCGGTCCGTGCGCCCAGACTGACTTGGGGCCCCATTCGGATGTGGCACTTTTTGCCTGATAGCAAGAGCAACTAATTATTGTGGTTTCTGAAATTTCGTTCTGCCTTTCATTTGTCGCCACAATATGGGCTTTTGCCGGTGCCAAGGAAGGAGAGAGAGCGTTCAAGCACCGGTGCTTAACGCTGTGGCCGGTGTCCAGTTTTAAAAAATCTTAGCATCGGATTATGTTGGTTCCTCGATGCTGAAAAGATAAAAAAATATTTTTGGACCGGCCGTTCGTTTCAACCAGCACACTCTTCCTCTTCCACACACTGAGCAGCACGCTGACAACTCTGAACACTTGGGTCCCATATATAGTAAAACATCGATGCTCGCACTATATCCATTTGTGGTTTCTAGCATCGATATGAGCTGTCGTACGAAGATGATTTTTCAGCACCGGTAACGCTGTGGCCAGTCTTAACTGCACTCAATCTGTCATCATTATAGCATCTGGAGTTCAGGTGGAAAATGACTCCAGCATATCACACATTATCTACTATTAATTCCTAGGTGGTTTTGTACTCAACTACCACAGCATATCAGGGTTTAGGGTTTTGGAAAGAAACAAACCAACAGCGTGGGGGGGGGAGGCTAAGAGACTATCTAGTGAATCTGGACGAGCCATCTTTTTCCCTTTTGAAAATTAATTACACGGTACAACGTAGACGTTCACAACATGCACGCACACTCACCTATGAACATGCGTACGTAAAACCGTGCCACTTGTTATCGGTTTGTGCCAAAGATACGATAGCCGCAAACCCCGACAATCCATGCGCAGGACCGTGTGGAGAACATAATTCCATGAGCATGCATTTGAGTTCCAGCATCATTATCAATTGTGTCACACAGGAAAAAAATCACGGTTAATATCAATTGTTAATGATGTCATGCAATATATAAATAAATCAATCAATCAAAATGAAACACTTCTGCAAGTCTTAGGACAACCCAAAACACATAGGACATCTGTCGGTGTTTCGAACAAACACCGGCTAGTAAATTTATATTTATGCGCGTTAGGCCCGGATGGTGTGCTAAAGGACACAAGGTTTATACTGGTTCGGGCTGAATGTCCCTATGTCCAGCCTGTTGCTGCTCGTGTTATTAGCACCGAAAATGGTTCGTAGTAGGGGTACAAACGGTCGAGAGAGGGACTGGTCCCAGGTCTCTGATGGAAGGGTCTAAGGGACGCCAAGAGGCTGGTGGCGGCCTGGCTGTGTGTGTGATGTGTCGAACTGAACTCTCTACGAGTCTATTTGTGTGTTGTCCGTCAAAAGTCGGTCCTTTTTAGTGGGGTGCCCTGCCCCTCCTTTTATAGATCAAGGGGAGTAGGGCTTACATGTCAGAGGCAGGAGAAAAGACCAGAGACCAAGCCATCCTGCCGAAAGCGCCGGGTCCTCTCCTTCCCCTGGGCTAGCCCCCCTGACACAGCCGGACGGTGTCAGAGGGGGCACGTTCATTGGGTACGCATGTGTTGATGATGTCGTGCTCTGCAAGTGGTCCCATCCCGTCCCGCCTCCGTAGGCGGCGTGTCGGTCAGGGGTGTCGATCTACGACCCTGTGGGGAGCGGACGGTGCGGTGACCGCCCGTTCCCTACTGTAGAGGACAGGAGTCCCCCCTTGGAATGTAGCGGTTGTCGTATGTCTGTGTCGGGTTCAGCCCCTGAGGGCTGAAGGCGGCGCCTACAATACTGTAGGGCTAAGAGCACGCGCCTGCGGCACTATTCAAGCTCTGCCATACCTGGAAGGGTCAAAAGCGCCCGTCTCATCGTGCCCTGACAGCACTATCCTACAGCGGCGCAGGGCATGGTCCTTGGTACGTCGTTTGACTCAAACGTCAGGTCGTACCCTGTGCTCATCATTACGGAGGGGCGGGATGTACTTCGTTGGTCGAGGTGCAGTCCGTCCTTGTTCGTCAGGCGAGGTGTACCCTAGCCCTCGGACGTCGGTCAAGGCAAAGCTAGCACTCGGACGTCGGCCGAGGCGAACCTAGCCCTTAACCATCGAGCGAGGTGGAACCCGTCCTCGGGCGTCAGTCGAGGTGGAGCCAGTCCTCAGTCGTCTGGCGAGGCGGAGCCCGCCCTCGGGCGTCGAGCGAGGCAGAGCTAGCCCTCGAGGGTCGGGCGAGGCGGGACCCAGCCCCCGAGGGTCGAGCGAGGCGGAGCTATCCCTCGAGGGTTGGGCGAGGCGGAGCTTGCCCTCGAGGGTCGGGCGAGGCGGGACCCAGCCCCCGAGGGTCGAGCGAGGTGGAACCGATCTTCCTTTATTCGGGTGAGGGGGACAGTAGTGCTTTCGTTCGACCGGAAGCGTCGTCGTCCGGTATTCATTAGTTCCTACCTCATAAGGTACCCTGGTGTTAGGTCCCCGACAATAGCCCCCGAGCCCCTGGGTGATTCAGGCAGAATCGCCGGGGGGATGTTTTGATTTGCCAGAGGGTGCGCACGAGCGCACCCGATGGGTGTAGCCCTCGAGCCCCCAGGTGATTCAGATAGCATCGCCCGGGGGTAATTTTGTCTCACCGGAGGGAGCGCGCGAGCGCACCCGATGGGTGTTGCTCCCGAGCCCCCGGGTGATTCGGATAGAATCGCCCGGGGGGTAGTCTCGGACCCTTCGCGGGTAAGACGGTGAGATTCGGTTTTTTGTCAACTGGATATTTTTAAGGGATTCATGGTATCCCGTTCACGGGGATTTCATTTAGGGCTGGCCTGATTGGGGCTTGACTGCGGATCGAGGCCCTGGCGATGCTTGCGTCCTTGAGTCCTGGTTGTTTTTGCGGGCCCATCCCTCGTTGGGACGACCCTTGGGCTCCGGGGCCTTAGGTGGAGAGGAAAGCTTTGTGACCCATGTTCCCTTGGTGAGAAGGAAGTCATCCGCCTGGAGAAGGCGAACCACCTGGCGTGACTTTTGCGGGAAGGGATAGGGATCGTGCGCGCGTGTCCCGTGACATGACGCGGCGGTGCGTCGTGGCGGGCTCGGAGATCGAGGTGGGCCGTTGCCTTTCTCCCATCCGTCGCCCCTATAAAACCACGGGGTTCGCCCCTAGGGTTCTGTACTTGACCTCCTTGCCCTCGCGTTCTCAGCCTCCGCCGCCAATCGCCTGAGCCTCTTGCGGCCGCACTGCTCCCGCCGTCAAACTTGTTCCTGCCTTCTTCCCAGTGCTGCTCTCGCCGTCGCAATGGACACGGGGTATAAATCCACCATCACCATTCGGCACCTGGAGGGCCTCATACGCCGAGGCCTCCTTCGCCCGTTGACGGCCGCCGAGGAGTGGCGGCTGCCCGGTGATGAGGGTACGTCGTGTCTTTCGCTCATTTCCACGAGCAGGGATTCACCATGCCTGCCCATCCATTTTTCTGGGGACTGTTGGACTACTATCAGGTGGAGCTGCAGCACCTTTCTCCCAACGGGATCTAGCACATTGCCGCGTTCGTTGCTTTGTGTGAGGGGTTCTTGGGGATCAGTCCCCACTTTGACCTATGGCGGTATCTCTTCACCGTCAATCTTGTGAAGGGGCGGGTCGGGAAGCAAGAACTGCATGCGCCGGTGGGGTGCGCCAGCATCCACCTTCGCAACAATCGGTCGAGGGTGTACCCGCTAATGCGTCTGTCCACCTCCAACAAGGGGTGGCATTCGTAATGGTTCTATGTCAAGAATGACGCTGCCGCCCCCTTGCCGGCTTTTACCTGGCGCTACATCTTGGAAGCCCCGGGGTCGTGGGGCATCCCGGGCACGAAAAAGAAGCAACTCAATGGCCTTCTTGCCGCCCTCCGAACTCTGAAGCAGAGGGCGTGAAGGGGTCAGGGATTATCGGCGTCTATCACGCGAGGAGGGTTGCGCCGCTGATGGCGCGCGCGCTTCCCCTATATCAGATGGTGCCCGAAGTGTCGTTCGAAGGGACGGTGCTTGTCGACGAGGCGCTCCCTTACTCCGAAGTGGCACAGCGCATCAAGGAGGTGATGGAGCCCACAAAGGACTCTGAGGGCACCATCCTTGACTTCGTGTATCCGGTGCCAGGGCATCCCCCAATGCGGCTAGAACCAGGGTTCGTTAACTTCGTAAGTCTTCTCTCCCCTCGCTTCTCTTTTCTCTTGAATTTTCGACCCCCTGATGCTAACCTTGGGATAGCGAGACCAGCTGGGGGGACTGCTCTTCAAGGACAGCCCGGCTCCGCTGCCGAAGGACCTAGCCCGGGCGACGGCGAACCGCGCCTTGGTCGGTTGGGACAAGAAGACGAGGGAGCTTGCGAAGAAAAAGGTGATACGGAAGCAGCAAGCCCGCGACCGAGGAGAGGAGACCGGCAGTGAAGACGATGACGATGATGACGACGACTCAGACGAGTCAGCACCCGGCGTGGATTGGGGTGACCTGGTGGATGAGGAGGCATTGCCCCCACAGGGACCCTTCCCGTTCCACGTGGGGAAAATCAAGTCCGTGGGGACGGTGGAGCCGGGCCTGCCCCTAGGTCCGGTGGGAGCCGGTGGACCCGCCGTCATCGGCGGGGTGTCGGCGGAGGATCGGTGGATGGGAGGAGCGGATCTGAGGCCATCCCCAAGGTGTTGGTGGAGGGAGGCGGCTCCGACGCCGTGCCCTGTGAGCTGATGGAGGGGGACGGCTCCGGCGCCGTGCCCCATGAGCCGGCGGGGGAGGGCGGCCCTATCGCCGCACCCTCGGAGACAAGGGAGACGAGCCCCCCTGCCTCGGAGGAGGGGCAGGTTTGAAGCGGCCCCGCCCGCATGAGTTGGAGTAGGGGTCTAGGGGTTCGTCCCCAAAACATACCCGTCGCCCGAAAGCGACAGAGTATGTCACCGATTCCCCTTGTTTTTCCCTTTTTGTTTTCTCTATTCCGATTTTACGCCTTTTTCTCTTTTGTAGATTCTTGCTACGGGGCCATCCTCTGGGACCGGCGCCGAAGAAGAGCCTCGCCCTTTAGACGGGGCAAATGACGCTGCCCGATGTCGCTCTTGTTTCGGGCGGGAGCAGCGCTGACGTTGCGGTCTCATCGGCCGGTCCGGTGGTGCCCATGCCTTCAGAGGTTGTCGAGCAGGCGGCCGCGACCGTGCCAAGCCAGAAGCAGCCAGGCGTAGTCGCGGTGGCTTCCGAGGGGGTGGCGCAATCTGTGCCCCCGGCGGCCTCAGTGACTGTGGCTGATACGGGCCGGGCGGAGTCACATGCGGCCATGGTGGCATCCGATGGAGCAGCGCAGTCCGTGCCGCCGGAGGCCCCGACGGAGGTGGTCGTGACCGGGATAAGCCCGTCGGGGTCGGACACTGCCATGGCGGCATCCGTGGGGGTGGCGCAACCTGCGCCACCGGTGGTCTAGGCCGCGGCGCCCGAGGCAGGCCAGATGGAGGAAGACACGGCCGGAGGGTCTCCGGGTGTCATGATGGTGGTGGAGAGGACCCGTAGGAGGTCGTCCCCAACCCTATTGTCGTGGGGCAGCCGCTCCCCCACACGGGGCGAGCTGCCGCTCTAGTGGATGGCCGCTCAGGACCCAGCGTTGGTTCTTTTCTCGCTCGATGATGCTTCCGAGAGCATGGAGCGGGAGAATCTTGACATCGGGTTCTCGACTTTGATGGATGCCTTAGGCCAGGCCAGTGGTGCCTTGCGCGAGATCCTCATCCCTTCTGGCCAGGTACCCGCTTAATCTTTCTTCTCCATGTGTTTTTGTGTTTTTGATACCGGTTCTTTTCAGTGTATTGTTGCTCGTAGCCGGAATAAATCCCGGTTCCTCCATGAGCAAAAGGCGGAGTGGGACCGCCTCACTGAGAAGGCCTGGCTATGAGGAGACGTGGGTGCGCAGCTTGCTGCCGCCCAGCAGTGGGAGGCCAAGGCGCGTCGGGACACGGAGGAGTTCCACGGGATGTACGAGGACCTGTCGGCGCGGGTGAAGGTGGATGAGGAGGCGACCGCTAGGTTTCGAAAGGAGCGGGATGAGCTGCGGCAGAAGGGTGCCGCGGCCAGCGAGCGGGCCGGCGAGCTCCAGGCGGAGCTGGAGATGGAGCGGGACCTCAAGCTGAAGGCTGAGGAGAGGTCCACGGCCCTTCAGCAGAAGGCAAAGCAGGATGCCGCGGTGATCGACCGGCAGCGCAGGGACGAGCTGCGCCGGACTGAAGATAGACTTCGCTCGGAGCGCAGCACGGCCCGCGAGGAGCGCGACCGGGCCATCCAAGAGCGCGATGAAGCGCGTCGGGAGGCCAAGGCACGCCGGGCGGATCTTGGAGTCGAGGTGGCCCGAAGGCTGGATGTCGAGGAAGCTTCTGCCGGTCTGTGCACCGATCTCACCGAGGCGCGGGGGCTTCTTCAGGTCAAAAGTGATGGGTATGATCGCCTGTCCTCCGCCGTCCTGGCGATCTATGACGGTCTGCAAGTGGCGCAAGAGGAGGGGGCTGGTTCCCTCATGACTCGTGCTACTGGTATCACGGCGTGGGTGGGCCAGCTTAAGGAGAGCACCTTTTGCCTTGGGATTACCCAAGCCTTCGCTATCGCCCATTCCCATTATGCTCAGGAGATCAACTTGGAGGTGATGAGTCAAGGCTTTGCACCTGTCTATGAAGACGCTGAGCTGGATGAGATGGAGAAGGTGGTGACTCCCCTTGCGCGGAACCTGGCAAACAGGCTGAAAGAAGAGGTTCTCCCTTCGCGGAAGTAGTTAGTGGAATTAGTTTGAAAAACATTTATATGTTATATGTGAGCCAGTGTCGGTACTTTCGTGTCTAGAAATAGTTTCGTGATTTTGCTTCACAGTTTTGTTTTGTTGATCTTACCTTCTTCCCTTGGGCGATGAAAAAGAGACTTTGCAAAGCCCGAGGTGTTTTTAGGGGAAATTTGGTTCGTGCTAGTGAGCAAACATACCGTAGCCACCTGGGCGTGGGCTTTCTGCGGTATTACCGATCTGTTCCCCCGAACCTTGCCGCTAGTCTTGATGCGAGGAAGAGGTCTGATGTGATGACTTGTTTCGAAAAAAAGAAAGGAGGTAGTCATACCTTTATCAGTCCCCGAGTGAGATCTGACCCCTTGCAGTTTGCTGGGGTTGGATGTTACTGGAGACCGGAGCGAAGGAAGCGAATGTACGTTTATATTCGCTCGTACCCCTTACTTAGGATCTTTGGCGATCGCTGTGTGACCGTGCGTTCGGTTTTTACTACTGGCTCGGCCTTCCCCAAGCCCCCGTGCGTGGTGGGGATTTGGTCGAGGGCCGGCCTATTTCATAACGTTCGTCCCATCTGTAATTTTTCATAATTTGGAGGGATTGGGGCGGTGTCATTTGCCTCGGTGACTTGAATGACATGCCTGATGAGCTTGCCAATGGGGGTGTTTGGGCAGAATCTGATCCCATTGCTTTGCGACGGAGTCGGCAAAGCCCTCGGGTGGCATTCCGTTATTCCCTGCCCCGCCTTCCAACAGATTCCCCCTCAATGGGGTTTCTATGGGCTCAGCTAGGAGCTGGTTTGAACTAGAAGGTTGAGATGACCCTATCCGCCTCAATGCGGGTTGGGCTGAGGCTCATCCTTGTTTTTCTCCCCTGTCTCTTTTTTGATGTGAGGCGGCCTCGGACCTTTTGTGGGTCAGCCTTCGAACCTCGGTCTTTCGATCTTGGATCGAGCGGCTCGAGCCCCCGAGCCCTGTTAGGGTCTGATAGGGGTCGGTCATGTTTCGCGTGTTACCCTGTCCTCGGTTTTCGCAACCGGAGGGGCTGAGTTGATGACACTTGCCTCGATGGCTCGAGTGCCGCGCTCAATGAGCTCTCTAATGGGTACGTTCGTATGGAATCTGGGTCCATCATTTGCTGACGGGGTCGGCAAAGCCCTCAGGTGGCATCCCACTACTTCTTAACCCGCCTCCCGGTAGATGCCCGAGCCGTTCGTTTGGCTCAGGTGGTCCGTTGGCCTCTCCTCGACGGAGATTTTGTGGGTTTGGCTCGGGGTTAGAATCAAACGAGAAAGGTCGAGGTGTCCCTATCCGCTTCTGAGCGGGGTCGGGCGAGGCCGCTAGGGCTCACCTCAGTTTTTCTCCCTAGCTCTGTTTGACGCGACGCGGCCTCGAGCCCATCGCGGGCCAGCCTTCGAACCTTGGTCTGTTGCCGCTCATATTGAATGAGGCGACTGCCATTTCGTGACACGACACGAAGCGTTGGGATGCGATGATTTGCATATGCAATGTTTGGATGTATAATTTAATCGAAACGAAAGTGGTGGTTGGTAACGTTACCTTGGTGGTATGAGCAATGGGAAGCTCTTACCAGACATGTCCGTGTGTGGTTTGAGTCCAATGTTAGCGATGGGGTCAGTGTAACCTGCATGAGCATCACAATTTTTTGTTTCGGTATCTCGGTGGCGATCCGAGCCGTTTGATCGTTTTGGGCGACCTGACGATTTCCCCTTGGAGGAGATTCCATGGGCTGACCCCTCCGAACCCTTCTTGAGAAGGCGGATGTCGAAGTGGGGGAAGCGGGAGGCTATGAGTTTGATTACTCTGGTGAACAAAAAACACCATAGCTGTCGAGGCGTAGGGTCTGGTGGTTCGTCCAGTTTTACTCAAAGCTCCATGCCCGCATACCGTGTCTCCGGTTTCAGACGTACGGAGAGGTCGGGCAAAGAGGATGTCTAGACTGGTAGACACCCTCGGTAGCCCCCGAGTGATGCCCGTGTCCCTGCCGTTTGATGGGGCCAGAAGCTCGGTAATGAATCTTAACGCGTAAAGTAAGAAGGCAGAGGTGCTTATCTTTCTTTGGACGTTGGTTCGTTGTTTTGTTTGGGCCGTCCGATCGGCCCAAGTGGCCCGTTGGGCCCCTGGATAGGGGTTCCGTCGTCGGATCATTCCGTGGTCCCGCCTGGGGAAGCAGAGGGTCGTCAGCACGCGTGTGTGCCTTGATTGTCGCGCCCGGTGCACGGTCGTGGTGGGCCGTGCCCTGGCAATGTTTTGTTTGACTGGAGCGCGTCCCGTCAGTCCAGAGCGTGTCCCGTCGGTTCAGGCGCATCCCCTTGGATTCCCGTCGGCATTGATTTCCCACCTGCATTGAATAGGGGATGGCAGAGAGTTTTTCGTCCCAACCTTTCGCCTTTTCTCAGCTGCTGAGCCCCTTCTTTAAAATGGGAGGGGAGGGGAGTTCTCGTCCCACTTCCTCGCTAGCCTCTAAGCCGCCACCTCTTCTCCTTCCTTTCCACCGAATGCAGCGGTTCCTAAGTAAGAGAGGGTAATGCTAGGGAGAGAAAGGCTCACAGATCCACCCGTGAGTCCGGAGCGTGATGTCGAGTTGGAGGTCATCCAACGTAGATGAGATGGTGTAGGTCGCCTTTGCCGAGAAGGGGTCGTTGCCATCAAAGGAGGAGAACTGGAGGGTGCCGAGCGTCGTCGGCCTTGCCGTCGTTCGTCGCGGCCTTCCTACGGCGGGAGGCGCCCCTCCCCCCCTCCCCCCCGTTTAGGCGCCGTTGTTGGGGTTGCGGTTGATGACGATGGCGTAGTCCCCGAATTCCCCGGTGGAGGCGTCGTTGTTCGGGTTGTGGCTGATGATGATGGCGTAGTCCTCAGATGCCCCGGTGGAGGGGCACCACAGTCGCCGGCGTGGTGCTCGATGTTGCAGATGACGGCGCCTTCGAGGATCCTGCGGAGCGGCGGGACGTCGCCGATGGAGAGCGTGGCGCAGCGGCCGCAATAGACGAACTGGCCCATGTACGTGCCAAGAAGTTGCCGATGGAGAGCGTGGCGCGGCGGCCGTAGTAGTACTTGTAGTAAAGCTTGTGGGGGAGCCCCCGAGTAAACAATCCTTTTCATGATGAAATCACTTTGTAAGTGGTGAATTTGTGCAAAGAATGAACAAATTTCTGCCTTTTGCTACGGCAAACAGCTTTTCGGCTTCCTCCTCTTGTAGAAGAGGTTTTGGTGCCCTCCGACCCTTCCCATGGCCCAAGTTGTAAGAAACTAGGAGTGCGGGTGAATTAATTCTAATCACACTGGTGAGCAAAGAGGTTGTAGCCGCTGGGGCGTGGGTCTCCCACAGTCCTACCAATTGAACTCAGAATTTGTTCCCAAAATCTTAGTCCTTAGGACTTGTTATGAGAAGAACGGAAAACTTAGAGAATGTTTGCAAAGATAACACAGGAAGTGTTTGCTAGATAAACGTACTGGTATCATTTGTATCAGCCCCCAAGTGAGGTCTGACCCCTTGTAATTTGTAGGGGTCGGATGTCACTAAAGGTCGGGGATTTGTAAAGACAAAAACTGATGAGGAAGATTATGCGTTTATTTAAGGGAAAAACGACGTAGCTGTTTGATGTTCCAGGCGTTGGTGAAGTCCTTGCCGTCGATGGTTTTCAACTTGTAGGTGCCCGGACGGAGTACTTCCGTGATGATGTATGGCCCTTCCCAGGGTGGGGAGAGCTTGTGGCGGTCCTTGTTGCTCTGGACGAGGCGGAGAACAAGGTCCCCGACGTTGAAGGCTTGGTTCCGCACCCATCGATCGTGGTACCACCGTAGGGCCTGCTGGTACTTGGCCGAACGAAGGAGGGCGATGTCATGGGCTTTGTCTAGTTGATCCATGGCGTCTTGGTGGGATGCCTCAGCTCCCTGTTCGTCGTACGCTCTGATTCTTGGCGCTCCGAAGTCGAGGTCCGTCGGGAGGACGGCCTCGGCCCCGTAGACCATGAAGAAAGGCGTGTACCCGGTGGCCCAGCTGGGAGTTGTTCTCAGGCTCCAGAGTACTACAGGGAGCTCGGCGACCCAGCGTGTGCCGAACTTGTTCAGCCGGTTGAAGATCCTGGGCTTGAGGCCCTGTAGGAGCATGCCGTTTGCGCGCTCGACCTGCCCGTTCGTCCAGGGGTGCGCGATGGCCGCCCAATCGATCTGGATGTGTTGCTCATCGCAGAATCGAATGAATTTCTTACCGGTGAACTGTGTGTCGTTGTCCGTGATGATGGAGTTTGGTACTCCAAAATGATGGATGATGTTGAGGAAGAAGAGCATAGCCTGCTCGTATTTGATTGTGGAGATCGACCGAGCTTCGATCCATTTTGTAAACTTGTCTATTGTGACAAGTAGGTGGGTGAAGCCTCCGGGCGCCTTTTTGAATGGCCCAACCAGGTCGAGTCCCCAGACCACGAAGGGCCACATGATGGGAATCGTCTGGAGAGCCTAGGTAGGGAGGTGAGTTTGCCGGGCGTAGTACTGACACCCTTCGTAGGTGCGTACGATTTGCTCGGCGTCGGCTACTGCAGTGGGCCAGTAGAAGCCTTGTCAGAATGCGTTTCCAACCAAAGTCCTCAGAGCGGCATGGTGACCGCAGACCCCACCGTGGATGTCGCTCAGCAGAAGTCTTCCCTATTTGCCAGGGATATAGAGCTATAGGATCCCAGTGTGGCTCCGTTTGTAGAGTTCACCCTCTATAAGAACGAAGGATTTAGCGCGGCGTCCGAGCCGTCGAGCTTTTGTCTTGTCCGCTGGCAGCGTGTCATGGAGGAGGTAGTCGATGTAGAGTGTTCTCCAGTCATCCGAAGGGTCGGGCTCCGTTGTTGGATCTACTTCAAGCTCCACGACCTCGGGGTCAGGCAGAGCCATCGGTAAGTTGGTCCCTGGGGCCGAATCTGATGGGCCATCATCGGCCAGTTCTAACCTTTTGTAGAGCACCGAGGGTTTGTGTTGATCGCTAGCGAACACACCCGTCGGCACCGGCTCTCGGCCAGACACGGCTTTTGCAAGTGCGTTGGCCGCCTCATTGAGGCACCTTGGGATGTGGTTGAGCTCGAGACCGTCGAACTTGTCTTCCAGTCGTCGGACCTCTTGGCAGTATGCAGCCATCCTGGCATTGTGGCAGCTTGACTCCTTCATGACTTGGTTAACGACCAGCTGGGAGTCGCCTCGAACGTCAAGTCATTGTATGCCCAACTCGATGGCGTTGAGTAGGCCGTTGATGAGTGCCTCATATTCGGCCACATTTTTTGATGAGGGAAAATGGAGATGAACCATGTACCTCGTTCGGATCCCGAGGGGTGACACGAAGACCAGTCCCGCACCAGCGCCCTTCTTCATCAGTGATCCATCGAAGTACATCGTCCAGTACTCTTGATTGACGACAGCCGATGGCATATGGACCTCGGTCCACTCCGTGATGAAGTCTGCTAGCACCTGGGACTTGATCGTCACTCGAGCGGCATATGTGATGCCTTGATCCATGAGCTCGAGTGCCCATTTCATGATTCTCCCTGTGGCGTCTTGGCTATGGACGACCTCGTCGAGGGGGAACGATGTTACGATGGTCACCGGGTGTGACTCGAAGTAATGACGTAGCTTCCTCTTGGTGATGAGGACGACATATAGGAGCTTTTGGATCTAGGAGTAGCGGGTCTTGGAGTCGGATAGCACCTCACTAATGAAGTATATAGGACGCTGGACCTTAAGGGCGTGTCCCTCTTCCTCTCGTTCCACTACCAGGGCGGCACTGACCACCTGTGTGGTGGCCGCTATGTATAGCAGGAGGGATTCGTTGTCGCTCGGAGGGACCAGGATCGGGGGTCTCGTTAAACGTTGTTTGACTACATCAAGCACTTTCTGGGCCTCGGACGTCCACTCGAAGCGGTCGGCTTTCTTTAGAATTCGGTAAAGGGGGAGACCTCATTAGCCGAGACGTGAGATGAATCGACTGAGTGCGGCGAGGTATCCGATGATTTGTTGAACCCCTTTTATGTTCTAGATTGGGCCCATTCTTGCGATGGCGGAGATTTTCTCCGGGTTGGCTTCGATGCCGCGCTCGGAGACGATGAAGCCAAGCAGCATGCCCCTCGAGACCCCAAAAACACATTTTTCGGGATTGAGTTTGATGCCATTTGCTCGGAGTCTCGCAAAGGTCTACTCAAGATCGGCAACTAGGTGGTCGGCCCGTTTGGACTTAACTATGACGGTCGCTGATGACGAAGAAAATCTAGAACAAGTTATGGCGTTGTAGCTTCTCAGGTTGCTAGACTTGTGAGCTGAGCACCCGCTATACAATGATGCTCCTATAGGCCGTCGTGGCCTTGTCACCAAGGACTTCGCCGTCCTCCTCATCAGCATCTTGGTCTTCTTCACCGTCAATGTCAGAGGTGCTAATGTAACCATCTTCTGTAGCAATATATGCTCGTTGACATGGGCAGTCCTTCTGCACATGGCCAATGCCATGGCAACGGTGGCACTGAATGCCTGAAGTGCGTCCCGTCGATGCAACGGATGAGGAACTCTTGGTAGGCACCTGCAAAGAATTTTTACCTGAATCTGAAGGTCATGCAGGAGGTGTCTTAGGTGTAGCGAAAACTCCAGAGGCTGCTAATTGCTTGCTCGCTGGTGTAGGTGGCCGAAAAGTGATTGGCTTGGTCAGCCCCGAAGATGGTGCCGAGCGTGGCGTGTATGTGATGCTGACCTTGCTCTTGCTCTGCTGTTCTCGCCCCTGCAATTCCTTTTCTGCAAGCATAGCAAACTGAAACAACTGGTTGACAATGTTAAATTCTTTATAATCAACAATGTCCTGAATCTCATGCCTCAAACCCGAATAAAAACGACAAATGGCATCTTCGTTTCCCTCCACAACACTACAACGCATCAATCCCTTTTGAAGCTCACCATAGTAATCATGTATAGATTTATCTCCTTGTTCTAAACGCATTAATTTCTTACGCAAATCTCTATGATAAGAAGGAGGAACAAAGCGATCACGCATAGCTACCTTAAGTTCTTCCCACGTACCAGGTAAAGCATCCTGTGCAGCTAGCCCATTCCACCAAATAATGAAAAAATCCTTAAACTCACTAGTAGCTTGACGAACTCTATGATGCTCAGGCACAAGGTGGGCACTAAACTTTTGTTCTACTGTCATCTCCCAATCAAGATATCCCTCAGCATCGTAATGACCCAAAAAAGATGGTATTGTGAACTTAATCTTAGCATCAGGATCATCGGGTACACGGTGATTATTACCTTGATGGTGGTGGACACCACCCATACCTGTCCTATTGCGGCGAAGACGTCGTCGTAATCTTGCTTGTCAGAAGGCTGCTCGATCTATGTTTTCAGCGGCATCATGCATCATGTCTTCTTGCAAGAGACCATCGGTGTTGCTGCCGAAAACATCATTGTTGTTGACCGCCACCATTGTTTCCAACTCAGTAACCTTGTCGGTTAGCGTGAAAATTCTTTTGTCCAATCTCTCCATGCTGTTGCCAATGTTGAGTTCAATGAGTGCATCAGTGACGGCCTTCCTGACGGCCCCATTCATCCTTTTTTGGGCATCCTCTACAAGATCTTGTAGTTGCTCTTGACTGACACACTCGTTGAAACCCTTAGGATTGTTATCTCCAATCTGTTCACCTCCTGCCATTGTAAACACAAAAAACAGAAACAAACGGTGAAAGTTATCCCTACTAAATGACTACATGGTTGCAGTGGTGTCACTTTTCACAGCAAGTGGAAGCGTCTTACCAAGCTCTTACAAAGTTCTTACCAACGCAAGCAGTGGGCGGTACAACCGGTGGCTGGTTCGTGATACCTGTGAGGCAGTGGTACCGAGATTACAAAACTCCTTTTCTGTACTGATCTGAAGAATTTGTGAAGCTTAGAAGGCAAACAAAGAGTAATATGTATATCTGGCACACAAGTCAGAAACAGAAAGTAATGCTGAATTATAGTCCAAAGTACCTGTTCTCGTTGCTGGTCTAAAATGTTCTAAGTACCAGGTGTGTGACAAAAGTATGGTGGATAGCAAGGTGATAGGTGTGTGAAAAACAAGTATGGTGGATAGAAACAACAGCACAAATAAGGAACCAGACAGCACACGCTAACACAGCTCACTTTGTTCTTCTCTATGTGCTCCTCTAAATATTGTTCCTCTTTTGCCCCTCTCTTTTTTTCTATTTTTCGGGCTATCGTTGTTTTTTGGGAAATTTTGACTTTTTTATTTTATTTTTTTGATATTTTTTCTTTACTTAGGAGCACAAAAGAAGTAACCATAGAAAATATGAGCCTAAACAAGTGAAAGACGTGGCCTATGGAATTTTCAGAAAACTTGATCAAAATCGACAAAAACCTTGTGACCACGAAAAGAGGATCTTGTGACCACTTTTTGACCAATTTAAAATTTCTGAACCCCAAAAAGACGAGGGATGGACGGATCTAAAATTTTTTCTGATTGATTTTGATATATGGAACGTCGAAATCGGAGTTCGTATGCGAAAACTAGACCAGTTTTAAGAATTGGTTCCGAATTAGAGGACAAAACGGGAACAATGTGCACAAAACTGGTCACAACAGCAAAGATTTGATGGAAACGATGGGGAAAAACACACGAACTGGACTCTAACACGACCTAACCAGCAACAAGACCTCGACCCGGACACAAACTCAACACGACGGACTCTGAAACTGAAATATGCAAAGGCTATGGCACGGAAGGTTCTAGGACAGGAAATAAAAGTATGGCACTGGACTATGAGACGAATGCGAAACACTCAAACTAGGGGATAGATGTGAACCTGACGGTACACCTTAGCTCTGATTACCACTTAATGGAAACGGGGATCCCGATCTTTTGTCAGGTACTGGTAACTATCGTTGTGGCAGAGAATGACACACCGATCTGGCTTTAGATCGAAAGATCGAACCCTGCAATCTTAGCACTACAGCTCCTCTGGTTATCAACCGAGTCACGGACCAGGTTGACCTCGCCAAAAATGCTAATCCCTACCTGCGCAACGAATAACACAAGCAAGAACAAGAAAGAACACAACCAAATTACAGATGATTGATTAATCTCACGAAGTTGGGGTCTCATAAACCGATGAACGGCGAAACTGTTCTTGACAGAATAATCTAAGCAAAACCCAAACTCTAATGATGGCGGCGGCATATGATTATAAAGGTCTTAGGGTCGTCGCCTATCCTGGACGCAGCCCCTAATGGGCCCAATCACGATACACGGTCCAACGGACCAAAAGATGGTGTCGCAGCACCCTGACAGATTCTGGACACTGACTTGTGACCACAATTCCCGTTGATTCCGAACATATTTTGACGTGAGACCACTTATATTGGATTCCTTATCTAATTAGCTTTCCATCCATATGTGGATCGTCAAAAACGGAGTTCGGATGCGTCCTGGGTGACCAGTTTAAGGTAGACTGATCCTGGAGGCCGAGGCAGACTCGAAATCATGTTGGATCAGGCCTCCGGTTTTTGTTGGACGTCCTTGCTAGTCATCCTCGCATCCACCATGTCCTCTAAGTCCCTCATGACCCTCTCTAATGTTCCTAAGCAAGATAACATCATTAGGTTGTAGTCTATTATCAAAAGTATGAAAAGGATCGCTTAAGAACGAGCTCACCTCTAAATTGAGTTGTCGCATTCGAGCCCGGGTCATTGGACCTTGCATGATGGTTGGAGGATCAGCGGGTGTCTTTGAAGAAGTGATGTCCTCATCAGGTACTTCTTTGGTCACCTCTTCCTAGAGGGCAACGAGTTCTTCGGAGGCAACGGTTGCCGCGGCGTGGCCGCAGCACTCGACCTCGCACTCATAGGCACGCTGGAAGGAGGTGCCGACGGTGATGACCCCGTGGGGGCCCGACATCTTTAGCTTGAGGTAGGTATAGTTGGGAACGGCCATGAACTTCGCGTAACATGGACATCCCAGGATGGCGTGGAAGGTTCTAGAGAACCCTACCACGTTGAAGGTGAGGGTCTCGGTCCTGTAGTTCGACTGGTCCCCGAAGGTGACGGGTAGATCGATCTGCCCTAGTGGTACAACCCGTTTACCAGGTACAATGCCGTGAAAAGGCGCTCGGATTGGGTGGAGGTTCGACCGGTCGATGCCCATCTCGTCGAGCATCTTGGCATACATTATGTTGAGGCCGCTGCCTCCGTCCATTAGTACTTTCGTGAGTCACTTTGGACCGATGATCAGGTCGACTACAAGCGGATACCTTCCCGGGTGCGGGACAGTGTCTGAATGGTTGGCTCGGTCGAAGGTTATGGTGGATTTCGACCACCGGAGGAAGGCAGGCGTGGCCGGCGCAGTTATATAGACCTCGCGGCACACGACCTTCTAGCGGCACTTGGAGTCATAGGCCGTTGATCCTCCAAAGATCATAAGGGCGCCGTTCGGCGTTGGGAAGGCGTTGTCCTTCTCCTCGGCGTCGTCTACTGTGGGGACATGTTCCTTCCCCTGCTCCCCTTTGTTGAGGCCTCCGGACAAGTATTTGCGCATGAGGCCATAATCCTTGTATAGAGGTTTAGCCGGGAAAGCATGGTTTGGGCACGGTCCCTCGAGCATTTTTTCGAAGTGGTTCGGAGTGCCTTCCGCGGGCTTCCGGCCACCCTTGTGGTTGGTAGCGGCCACAAGCAAGTCAGCGCACCGTTGCTTCTTATTCTTTCTTTTGGCGGAACAGTTGGGGGTGCCTTCACCGACGCCCTCGTCTCGCCTCGCCTTGCCGTCGGAACAGTCGAAGATAGCTCCGACCGCCTCTTCTCCAGAGGCATGGCTGGTCGCGATGTCCAGGAGTTCCTTGGTGGTCCGCGGGCCCTTGCGTCCCAGCTTATGGACCAAAGACTCACAGGTGGTTCCGGATAGGAAGGCTCCTATCACGTCGGCATCGGCCACGTTGGGGAGCTCGTTGCACTGCCAGAAGCGCCGGATGTTCCCGCGAAGGGTTTCATTGGCCTTCTGGCGACAGTTCTTGAGGTCCCACGGGTTCCCAGGGCGCTTGTATGTGCCCTAGAAGTTCCCTACAAAGATTTCCCTAAGATACGCCCAACTCTGAACGGCGTTGGACGGTAGGTGCTCTAACCATGCTCGTGCCGAATCGGCCAAGAACAGTGGGAGGTTAAGAATAGTGAAATCATCATCATTTGCACCACCGGTTTGACAGGCAAGCTGATAGTCTTCAAGCCAAAGCCCAAGGTTTGTCTCCCCAGAATATTTAGGGATGTTGGTAGGCGGTCGGTACCTTGGTGGGAAGACGGCGTTGAGGATGTACCGGCCGAAGGCCTGAGGGCCCGGTAGGCCGTGGCTCAGGGTGGAGTCCTCGCCGCTGTCGTAGCATCCGCAACGCCGAGGGTAAAGTGAGCCAAATTGAGCTTGGTACTAATATTTCAGTACTGTCAATTAGGTCGCTAGCTAGCTGGATTCGTGACTGACGTGATGGAATTCCATTGGTACTTAACTGAAGCAACTTACGACCGCATAATGAAACAGTCTGGCCCGTTATATGGCTCCTTATTAAGATAATGAGCAGGCTCGGCTCGTTAAAAAAAATATAAAACATCTCGTCTCGTTTAGCTCACGAGTTCTAGTTTGGCTTGTAAGCTGACTCGTTTACAGCTTAACCCAATTTGTAAATCAACAGCTACTATAAAATATAAATAAGTTCAATAAAATGGTTTGGCTTGTAAGCTGACTCGTTAATAGGTTATTGAACCAATTCATAGATCAATAGCTACTATAAATAAGTTTCATACCAAACATAAGCCAAAAGATAAATAAATAAGTATAATATGTAGCATATATCAGTTAGGTTTATTTTAGTGGAACACATGTCCCCTCATGTTCAAATCTTTCACTTGGCATGTGTGCTTATATTTTTCTAGATTTATCCTAGCATTTAACAGTGTTTTTTTCCAGTGATGGACGACCTGCCCATCGACAGCAGACATCTATAGTTACTTTGTAAACTTTAGAGGTATAGAGGTAGGGTTTGCGTGACTGTGTCCATAGGGCTAGGTGTACGTGTAGATGTATGTGTCTATACCTATACTATGTAATTCGTAAAAATGATCTCATGCGTGCAACATAACATCAAGTCTAATTGTTGTTAGTTTAGATTGTTAGACTATAAAATACTTAGCTCATTTAACTCGCGAGCTAGCCTACAAGTCAGTTCTCGAGCCAGCTCATTGAGCTAAAGAGCTAAAATATGAATTAGGTGTCGGTGCGAAAAGTGACCAACACATAAATATTTATAGTTTTTCCGTACGTTGTGATCGGATGTGGCCTAGCACTCAATGACACAGGGTTTATACTGGTTCAGGCAACGTGCCCTACGTCCAGCTTCAGTCAGTCGGTGACTTTATTCCTGAGCCCAGGTGCTCGAAGTTTGCTGTGTGGTTACAAACGAGAGGGAATAAGATAGGGGTGTTAGAGGTCCGGTCGGACTCTAGACTGAAGGGCCAAGAGTGACGGGAGCTCCTACGTGCGCTAAGTATTGGAACGTATGCTCTGTGTAGCTTTAGAGTTCTAGAGCCGTGGAGCTATTCGAGTGTTCAGAATGTCTAAAGCTAGTAGAGAGAGAGAGACGGAATTGAATCGTCCTTTTCAGGAGAGAGTGCATCCCCTTTTATAGGTGAAGGGGATGGCCTTACAAGTGAGAGAGAGAGTGGTCTTGTTACCCACGCCATCGGGTACAAGACGGTTTGTCGACGCCCACAATACTGTTGACGCCCACATGCATATGGTGGGCTTCATCGTGTTTTTCTGGTATGGTAAATGTCGGCGCCTACCATACTGTAGGATAAATGTCGGCGTCCACAACACTGTTCGTGTTCTGACATGTCTAGAAGGTTATAAAGTACCCTTCTGACATGGTCTAACAGTACTGTCCTACAGGTGTGCATGGTACGGTCCTCGGTATTGCGGTTGACTCGAGCGACTTACCTTATCTATTCTGCCTGATTTCTTAGGTCCTCACCGAGCGGGCGACCCTGGCCGGTCGTTCCTAGTCTTCTCCGATCGGGCCGGTCGGAGAAGAGCAGTAAGCACAGGTTCGGTGTATTCCTGGTCGGAGAAGCGGGTCGGAGTCGAAAGTGAGCGTCGTCCCCTCCTTGGCCAGGCCTTCCGGTCGGAGAAGCGGGTCGGAGTCGAAAGCGAGCGTCGTCCCCTCCTTGGCCAGGCTTTTCGGTCGGAGACTGAATCGCTCTTCTGACCTATCGTTAGGTATCTCGGCCGGCCCAGGAGTTGCGTGTCATTCGTAATGCCGTCTGCCGGGGCGAGCTTTTGCTAAGAAGCGGGCCCATTTGGGACCCCGAGTTTATGAACCCGACAGGAGCCCCCGGGCGGTTTGGGTATAATCGTCTGGGGAATTTTTCATTTTGTCCGCAGGTACGCGCGAGCGCACCCGGTGGGTGTAGCCCCCGGGTGATTTGGGTAGAATCGTCTGGGGGATTTTTCAACTTGCCAGCGGGTACACGCGAGCGCACCCGGTGGGTGTAGCCCTCGAGCCTACGTCCGACTGGTGAGTCGGTTGGAGGCTGAGTATCTTGGTACTCTTTTCTGGGGCCGCAGACTCCTGTGTTTCTGTCGTTCGGGGTGTTCGCCCGTGTTTGTCCCGCCCGCGACCTACGCGGTCGGTTGATTTCCTGAGTCAGCGTTGGGCGACTTGAGCCCCTAGGCCCCGTTGGGTTCGGTAGGGGTTGATCTAGTTCCGTGCGTTACCCCGTCCGTGGTTTCCACAACCGGAGGGGCTGAGCTAACGTCGCTTGCCTCGATGACTCGAGTGACGCGCTCGGTGAGCTCACTAACGGGCATGTTCGAGCAGAATCCAGGCCCATCGTTCGTAACAGGGTCGCCCTCATGTGGCATTCCACTGCTCCTTAACCCGCCTCCCGGTAGATGCCCGGGTCATTCTGGAGACCGACTCAGGTGGCCCGCTGGCCTCCCCTCGATGGGGATTCTGTGGGCATGGCTCGAGGTTAGGATCGAACGAGATGACCCTGTCTGCTTTTGAGCATACTGGAAGAGGGCCACTGGGGTTCATCTGTGTTTTCTCCCCTGGCTCTATTTGACGTGAGGCGGCCTCGAGCCCTTCGCGTGCCGGCCTTTGAACCCCGGTCAGTCGTTGCTCATGTTGAATGAGGCAACTACCGCTTCGTGACGCAACACGAAGCGTTGTGATGCATTAATTGCATATGCGATGCTTTGGATGTATGGGATGAATGAATGATTGTATGAATGAATGTGTGAATACGTGTATGAGAAAGGATGAATGATTGTTTGTATGAATGAATGTGTGAATGCGTATATGAGAAAGGATGAATGAATGATCATGCATATAAAAATAAAGTAAGAAAGTTTGGTAAAGTTACCTTGATGACTCGAGTGATGGGTTTGAGGAGCTCTTATCGGATATGTCCGAACGTGATCCATGTCCCTCATTCATGACGGAGTCGGCATAGCCCGCATGGGGCATCCCTCTACTCCTTACCTGTTTCTCGGCATTCGCCTGAGCCGTTCGATCGACTCAGGAAGCCCGTTGGTCTCTCCTTGATAAAGATCCCGTTGTTGGGCCCTTCCAAGTCCTGCCTAGGAAGGCGGAGGGGTGTTTGCGTGCGGTTGCACCTTGTTTCCTGCGCCCGGCGTGCGGTAGTGGTGGGCCATGCCCAAGCCACGTCCTGTTTAACCAGGCGTCGTTTCGTTGGGCAAGGCGTGTCCCATCAGTCAGGACGCGTCCCACCGCATGCCTATCCGCATTAAATAGGAGAAGGGAGAGGGTTTTTCGCCCCATTCCTTCGCCTTTCTCCAACTGTTGCCTCTCCTCCTTAAATAGGGGAAGGGAGAGGGTTTTTGTCCCATTCCTTCGCCTATTCTCCAACTACTGCCTCTCCTCCTTCTTCCTTTTTGCCAAGTGCGTTCGTGCGCCACGGCAGTTTCTAAGTGAGAGAGGGTAAAGTGAGGGAGAGGAGAACTCACAGATTTGTTCGTGAATCTAGAACGAGATGTCGAACTGGAGGCCATCCAATGTGGACGAGGTGGTGCTGGCCACCTTCACCGAGAAGGGGCTGCTCCCGCCGAAGGAGGTGGCGCACTGGAGGGCTCCTGCGTCAGGGGAAGCTGTTCCGCGACCTCAGGCCGACGGGGTTGTCTCCTTCCTCGCCTTCCACGAGCGTGGGCTAGGATATCCCGCGCACTGGTTTTTGTGCGGGCTCCTCAACGAGTGGGGTCTGGAGCTACACCACCTCAATCCGACTAGGGTGCTGCACGTTGCTGGCTTCGTCACCGTCTGTGAGGCTAGAGCCACACGTGGATCTTTTTCGGCGGATCTTCACCGGACGAGCCTGGTCTGAGGGGAAGCCAACCAGGACCGCGCCGGTGGGGGGTTTTGCCCTGCAGAATAAGCCGAGGCCGTCGGACTCCTACCCCGCGTACTCTTACGACTCCTATCAGGGGTGGCATGGGGAGTAGTTCTACGTTAGGAACCAACGAAGACGCCATTCTCGTCATTCACCGGAAAAGACCAGAGAGGCGGGAGAGTTGCATACACCATGCCATGCAGCAGTTCGACCGGATGAACAGCAAAAAATAATCAAAGGCAGTGCCTAGGGCTCGGGAATGCGGGATGCATGCAATGGACAGCAAGGTGGTGTGGCGGTCGTCGTCGTCAGAGCCTACGCCTGATGGAGCCTCACTGACTGACTGATTGACAGGGAGGGAGAGAGACAGGCATTGGTGGTCGGACACCGGACACGGACAGACAGACGCGCGCGACGCAGCAATTCTTTTGACCTAGCTTGCAGCTAAGCTAGCTGCTAGCTGTTGGGGGTTCAACTTCAGCCCTTTTAGCACGGTTGATCCAAAACGGTTTCACTGGTGAAGTCAAAGCCGATAAAACCAGAAAAACTGGTTTTTCTCGACTTCTAGTTTATTTTAACCCCGACTTACAAAACGGTTTTATGCTATAGTGCCTCGATTTGCTCAAAATAGATGAAGCCAAAACCGACATAAACCGTGCCAAAGAGACCCTTCAACTCAACTGCCCTCCTGTACGTTGCTTCCTGCCGCCATATTTTATTGCAAAAAAGTTGTGAATTGGGCACGCAAGATTCTTCGATTCTTCTTCTTCTTGCTTGGCTTGCATCGCAAAGAAGAGGGATGTCCATGTGCAGATGCATGATTATAATGTGAATGTGAACCAAACCAACAGTAGTGCTTCTTAATTAACAATGGATTTAGTATGCCCTTCCGCGTACACGTACATCCATCAGCTGCTACTAGTAGTATATACATATTCTAATCCATCCGTCGTCGGTTGGCTGGGCATAGTTAAATGATGATTGTTTACAGGTAACCAGACTGTTCGTTTCGACTGAGTCGCCTTATAAGCCATGGCCGATAGTACTGCTAATTGATTTGATGTGAGAAAAAAATACTATTTAAGTCGTAGATTATAAGCCAGATACAAGCAAATAAGCCGAAACGAACAGGCTGAATGTCTCAACGTTAGTTCGGCGACTTGGACGGAGGCCGAAAAGCTCGGCAAACTATACTTGATGTGTGTGTTCATGGCTTGCACACATTAAGGGGTGTTTGGTTCTTTAGTCGCTCCTAAACATCGAATGTCTAGATACTAATAAAGAGCATTAAATATAGATTAATTACAAAACTAATTACATAAATGGAGATTAATTTGTGAGATAATTTTTTAAACATAATTAATCTATCATTAACATATGTTTACTGTAGTACCACGTTATCAAATTATAGAGTTGTTAACAAATGAATGACAAGGCTAGCTGGTGGATCGACGCAAATGAGAAAATTGTGCTCCTACTCGAACGCATCGCATGCACCTCCCCCGCTCCCTTGCAGCTATCGGACAACTGGGTGCACAGCTTGGACCAGCGCAAATGAACACTCAGCAACAGAGGGTAGATCATGTTGGCATTTATCAGCGATACAACTATCTTTAGCCACCTACTTTCTCCTTCGCTGAGATGTAAAAGTACTAGAGGAACAAATATACACAAATAAATAGGAGTTAGGTGATGTGACTCTTCAAGTAATTGAATGCGCTGCACCATGCGCTGCACGATCCCCAGCGCGAGAACCCACGAAACCAACCGAGCTCCGCCCCCATTAAGGCCGGCAGGCAGAGGCAGGCTTGACTGGATGCGGTTATCCATGCTCGAAGCTAACATACGTGGCGCCGAGCTCAACGTCAGTATCTACGGTGTCGAGCTCGGCGCCATATATTCTGACGTTGAGGTACCGACCACGTCAACATCACATAGGATTTTCTGCATTGCACAGTTAGGCACCTCGTCGTTAAGATCTGTAGCGCCAAGCTGAGACATGTTATCTTGGCGCTAGGACTCATAGCGCCGACCCCCCGGTACAAAGATGAGTTTAAAAGAATGTTTGGTTTCAGAGACATCGGACGTTCAGATGCTAATTAAGAGGATTAAACATGAGTTAATTATAAAACTAATTACACAGACGGAGACTAATTTACGAGATGAATCTATTAAACCTAATTAATCCATCATTAACACATATTTATTGTAGCGACGCGTTATCAAATCATGGGCTAATTAGGCTTAATAGATTCGTCTCGTAAATTAGTCTCAATTTATGCAGTTAGTTTTGTAATTAGTTTATATTTAATACTCTAAATTAGTGTCAAACATCCGATGTGACAGAAACTAAAATTTAGTCCGTGGAACCAAACACCCTCTAAGTCATCCAGGGGTCAAACGTAAATTTTCTTTGAAAAAAGAGCCAAATAGTAAAAAATACGGGGATCTCTACCAAGCACCTCGGCGTCAAGATCTTTGATGCCGAAACGTGTTACCTCAGCGCCATGAATCCTAGCGTTGATCTCCAGGTGAAAGATGAGTTTAAATCTTCGAGGACAAACATAGATTTTCTTTAAAAAAAGACTAAATTATAAAAAAAATAGGCCAGGCCGTCAGGAGACCGACCCGAGCCCGGTCAACGAAGCCTGCGTCAGGCGTGACGGCAGCTGCGTGGAGGGCGACAAATTCGTGAGTCACGGCACGTTCCGTTCCATACGGAGTAATGGCCATTACTATAGATCGGGTGATACGCAGTATATCCTGTGGACGAAAAGAAAGAGTGATGAAAGATTTATTAGATGAATTTCATGCGGGTAAAACTCAACACGTGGGAATGTTGAAAATTGGACATGAAACCACTGCAGTGCCAGATCATCTCTTTTTTAGTCGGCACACTAATTAATAAACATAGAAACCATCTTTTTTTTTTTAGGATTGCCCTCGTTTCACAGACAACACTGCTATTTTTTTCTAAGAACAAATAAATAATGCTCCAACATACTTACAGGTGGACCCAAAAGATGATAAGAAATCGGTATGAACCATTGTTTGTGGAAAATCTGAAAGGGAGAAAAAAAATTAATAAACCCTACGGAACATAAATGAAATAAACAAAGTGATACTCCTACTACATATATAAAATTGATTTCCTAGATAGAGGATGCAGAAAGAGTATACACCCATTCGTTTTCGTTTATGTGTAGTTGGCATCAAGCTTTTATTATTTTCATAGTAGATGACATTTTAGTTCTCATCATAGAAGAATATAAAGACAGGAGATGAAAATGTGTAAGATAGAGAGAGTGATGCATTAAGAAAAAGAAATATGCTGGGAATTAAATTAATTTATTATTAGGATATAAATGTAGAATGCTAGGGACGGAGGGAGTACCGATAATTAGCCACCGAACACCTTCGTTACCGTTTTGTGTGCTTTGAACAATTGTACTGAAACCTTGTGAAACAAAAGATTGGATGGTCAAAGCTGCTGCACTAGAGATAATAATAATGTAACCATTGGATGGGGCGAAGACAGTGCACAACATGAAGGTGGATCGGATCGAAGATGGCAAAGAGATAAATACATACATACACGTAGGAGTGTATGTATATATATAGTAGACGAGTATACGTACGTGATACGTACTAGACTAGTAGTATCTAAAACGTGCTGGCCTGCCGCCGAAGGGAGAGGAAACGTGGCTTATAAGCCTAACTGATGCTATTTTAAGCTGGCTGATGATATCTGGAGGGCTGATACGATCGAGCGAAGAGGAGACTCCTCCGCAACCGCTTCCGGCTTCCGCTTCATAACCACGACGCCCGCCGGCAAGCGAAGGCGAAGGCGCGAAGCGAGTCAGCCATGGAGAAGGCGATCGATCGGCAACGGGTCCTCCTGGCGCACCTCCTCCCTTCCGCGTCCCCCTCCGCCTTCTCCTCCACGCAGCCTCAGCTTGAGGTGAGCGTCCCGATCTGCTGCATGGTTCGTCTCTCTCTTCCTCACGGATTGGGTTGGCTGATTCGATTTCCCTGCTGCGTCTGCGTCTGCGTCACGGTCCAGGCATCGGCGTGCGCGGCCGGGGACAGCGCCGCGTACCAGAGGACCTCCTCCTTCGGGGACGATGTCGTCGTCGTCGCGTAAGCCTCCTTCCCTCCCTCCTACACTAACTTTCCCCCTCTCTCTCTCTCTCTGCATCCTCCTTTCTTCCTTCAGTACTGTATAATATATAAGACGATTCCCGGACATGTGGTGTGCTAGCTACCTGATCTTGTGCCGCGCGAGCTGAAATCGCTGCTCGCCCCTTCTAATCATGCAGGGGGAAACTGCATGATTTAGTTTGCTTATTATTGTTATTGCCTTGTACTATACTATATTATACTACTTAGCAGCAGCAAGAACGCGTCACAAAGTCAAATTAATTTACGAGCATGATACGTCAAGGAAACCACTGATGCACAGGCAAGCTAATCCAATCAATTCAATTGAGTCCAACAAAATCAAAGTAGATCTACCTTACCTATGCAGAAACCAAAAACGCATACCTTTTGTGAGGGACTCACAAGGCTCTGCTGTTTTAGTCCTGGCACTATCAGTCTATCTGATCTATCAATGAAATAATTACGGATACCATACCACTTCTTTTCGTTACCGTTGCTGACTTACCGTGTCACTGCAGTGCGTACCGGACGCCGATATGCAAGGCCAAGCGAGGAGGCTTCAAGGACACGTACCCAGAGGACCTCCTCACTGTTGTTCTCAAGGTTCCCTTCGCTCTTGTTGCCTTATTTCTCTGCTCCCTTTTCACATCAAGTGGTTCACCATGCTTAATAAACATGCACAAGAGTTCCCATTGCAAGCGACTGGGTGTGCTTTAGAAAAGTGTCACGCGCTCATTGTTCTGTTTCCTTTCCTCCGTTTCCGTTCCGTACAGGCTGTTCTGGACAACACTAGAATCAATCCAGCTGACATTGGTGACATCGTGGTTGGTACGGTGCTCGGTCCTAGTTCCCAGCGTGCGATCGAGTGCAGAACGGCTGCGTTGTTTGCTGGATTCCCTGGTAATACCTGTGTTTGCGATCATGCGTCATAATACCCTAATCTGATGAGGATTGTTATCTGTTGCACAAAATGTTCACTGTCCCTTCTTTGTTGTTGTAGAAACCGTTCCCGTTAGAACTGTCAACCGCCAGTGTTCATCTGGGCTACAGGCAGTAGCCGATGTCGCGGCTGCTATAAAGGCTGGTTACTATGACATAGGTACTATCTGAACATACATGCTAGTTTTGCTGTTGTGCTTTAGTTTGACTGCTGAATCGCTGTTTTCCCTCCAAACAGGGATTGGTGCTGGTTTTGAATCCATGTCCATAAGTTCCACGGGTTGGGAAGGGCAAGTTAACCCAAAAGTAAGGATTATAAACCACACTGTAAATTGAAATAGATTCTTCTTCTTTTTTTAAAAACTTCCATAACACATTTTCCTCTGCAGATAAGTGCATTCCAGAAAGCACAGGATTGTCTTCTGCCCATGGGAATTACTTCTGAAAATGTGGCCCATCGATATGGTGTAACCAGGCAAGAGCAAGACCAGGCCGCTGTGAGTTCCTCAATAAGCATGGACTGTATTAATTAATTAATCAATTGATTAATTTCGGTTAATTTAACTAAAGCTATGGTTTGTCAGGCTGAGTCTCATAGGAGAGCTGCTGCAGCCACGGCTTCTGGAAAATTCAAGGATGAGATCGTCCCCGTGCCAACAAAAGTAAGTCGGATTGCAAGTAGAAACTAGCAACAACTTAATGTTAACGTTGTTTTTAACTATGTCAACA
Source organism: Miscanthus lutarioriparius (assembly GCA_904845875.1). Lineage (NCBI taxonomy): Eukaryota > Viridiplantae > Streptophyta > Magnoliopsida > Poales > Poaceae > Miscanthus > Miscanthus lutarioriparius. The sequence continues at coordinate 2,459,266 of CAJGYO010000008.1, forward strand.
TATACAAGTAACTAATGTGCTTGTTGTCTGACCAAATTTTCAGTCTAGTTATCTAGGAACAACAGAGTTTTTTAATATTTGTTATTTTGAGCATTTGCTGACACTCCGTATTCTGCAGATTGTTGATCCTAAAACTGGAGAGGAGAAGAAAGTTGTGATATCAGTTGATGATGGGATTAGGCCAGGGACCACAGCATCTGGGTTGGCAAAACTTAAACCAGTTTTTAAAAAGGATGGGACTACAACTGCAGGTATTGCAGAAGTCAACTTTTTCTGGTGATGTTCCCTTTGCAGCTACATTTTTTTTTCACTCTCTGCCTAAACATTATCTGATAAATCAATCAAACTGTTTTTTTCTCGAAAACGCAGGAGAGCCGCGCTTCATTATATTAAGAAGAAAAAGGGGGTAAAGAAACCCATAGAACAACACACACCCACACACCCTTATCTTTAACTCATAAGATACATTTGCGCCGGTAAAGAAAGAAAAAGCGACCCTGCACCTACAACAAATCAACTAACAACTTGGGCAGGGGCAGTCAAGTGAGATAGCCCACGAGCCCCTGCCAATGTCCACCGTCGACGCTCATCACCAACCAACTTCAAGGTTTCAGCTATGTTAGGAATTGCTCCATCAAAGACGCAGCTGTTGCGATGATTCCAAATTATCCATGCTCCCAGAAATATCAGCGAGTTCAAACCTTTTTGCGTTAAACCAGAAGTTGCTGCACTTGCTTTTTCCCACCAATCATCGAATGAATTGTCAGATGGCTGTGGAGCTAGAGAGTGGAGACCGACCTGCCTCAAGATATAGTACCAAAATTGCCTTGAAAAAACACATTCGATTAGGAGATGATCAATGCTTTCGTCGGCTTGATCACAAAGTGGACACTTCTCAGGATGAGGCAGTCCTCGTCGTGCAAGACGATCTGAGGTCCAGCAGCGCTTATGCGCTACAAGCCATAGAAAGAAGCGGCATTTAGCAGGCGCCCAAGTTTTCCAAATTCTTTCCCATGGCCTGAAAAGGATTTTCCCCACAAAAAAACTATCATATACGGATTTGGCGGAGTACTGTCCACCATTTGATAATTTCCATGTGTGAGAGTCCTCCACCTCAGGTTGTAACTCAAAATCATAGAGGAGGTCCCAAAGCTGAAAATACTCCATGATGACCCCTATTGTGAGAGCACCCTTGATGTCCAAGATCCAAGTCCGGTTGGGTAGAGCCTGCTGCACAGTACGCAATTTTCTCTTTCTCTGCGGAATCAGAGCAAAGAGTCGAGGCGCAAGATCCTTAATGCAATGCCCATGAAGCCACCTATCAGTCCAGAACAAGGTATTCTTGCCATTGCCAACATCAGAGATAATTGCCATTGAACAAAGCTTCTGAACCTGAACAGGAACCTGTATAGACAGCATAGTTTTTACGGCGGCGTGGCGAGGCGCGGCGACCCACCACCTTCACACCTTTACAGCGTCTATGGCGCGCGGCGTGGCGACGCCATACACACATTGGCGTGGCGAATACATATATTATAGTCTAGGATATTAGAAAATTATATTGACAAATGGTAATGCAAATGTAGCTTAAAAGGTATAGTCTACAATATTAGCAAATCAAAATAGCAATATAAATGTAGCACAAAAGACATAGAACTCTCTCATCTCTCGAACTTCCAAATCTCTCATTTCTCAAAAGTCGTCACATGCATCCTAACTCAACCGCCTTGATAAATCAGGCCCAGCCCGCTAGCCCACACCAGCCCACTACCATCACCAATATATAAACGAAATCAGAAACCCTAGACTCCACTCTCTCTCTCTCCTCTCCTCACTCCACTCTCCAGAGCGACGCGCCCAAGCGCGACTCCCTCTCCTCCGAGTGACTGCGCCCGAGCACGACTCCCTCTCCCCGAGCGACTCCCCCTCTCCCCAAGCGACGGCGCACAGGACCGCGCCCCTCTCCCTCCCCCGCACCCTCCCTCTCTCCCACCTGACCGCGCCCCTCCGATCGGAGCCGGCTCCCTCTTCTCCCTCTTTGACCCGGTGGCATCGGCGCGTGTGGAGGCGGATCCCGGCGGCGAGGCCAGATCCGCTGGTGCCTCTTCTCCCTCCCCGAGCACATGGATCCGTGGCACGTGGCTGGCCACTGGCGGCGCAGTGCACAGAACCCTCCACCGACGGGCGGGCTCGCGGTGTCCTTCCAGCGCGACGACGGCCTCACCCTCACCGTCTATTGCGCCGCCAACAAGCACAAAGGCGCCACAGGACGCCCAATCGGCGCCACGGGGACGCCACGGCGCTATGGCGAACGCCATACACGCCGGAGCCGTGGCGAGAGCCAGAAAAACGCCACGGCGATATGGCGACGATATGGCGTCGGTATAGCGACGCCTTAACAACTATGATAGACAGTGCAGACCAAGGACGGTGTGGCTCCTTTTTCTGTAACCAGAGCCATCTTGCGCGTAACGCCCAGCCAAGATTTTTGAGATTGGAAATGCCCAAACCTCCTAGTTCAGTTGGAGAGCAGGCTGTCTCCCATGCCACGAGACAATGCCCCCCACGTGCTTCCTTGCGCCCTCTCCACAGATAGCTTCTTCGAATTTTGTCAATCGCTTTAGTGGCCCATTGAGGCAAATCAATGGCCATCACAAGATAAACGAGCATCATGAAGAAGAACAAACTGCACATGGATTCGCCTCCCAGCTCGTGTCAACAAGTCTGCTTTCCATCCCGGTAGTTGATCAGCTATTCGGTCAATGATGACCTGAACATGCTCTTTTGTTAATCTTCGCAATGAGAGGGGTAAACCCAGATATTTGCATGGAAAAGCAGATAATGCACAAGGGAGTTGCTGCTGTACAACCTCAATCTCTTGTTCACCACATCTGATAGGAAGTACGTTACTTTTTTGTAGATTAGTCTTGAGCCCAGATGCTGTACCAAACAGGTGAAGAATGTCCATAGTGACAGCAATATCAGCGGCATTTGGATGAAGAAATAAAACCACGTCATCCGCATACATTGAGATGCGATGTTGCAAAGCACGTCTTGATAATGGTTGCAGCAAGCCTAGCTCAGCAGCTTTTGAAATCATATGTCCCAGCACATCCATGACCAAAATGAATAACATTGGAGATAGGGGGTCACCTTGTCTCAATCCTCGTCGATGGGTTATTCGCTCACCGGGGATCCCATTCAAAAGCACTTGAGTAGAGGAAGAGCATAGTAGCCCACTGATGATATCCCTCCATATTTGTCCGAAACCCAAGTGTTCCATGACCTCAAGTAAGAAGGGCCAAGCAACCGAATCAAAAGCCTTTGAAATGTCAAGTTTCAGCAAAATACGGGGCTGTTTTTGTTGATGCAGAAATCGCGCCGTCTGCTGTACTAACATGAAATTATCTTGTATGAAGCGCCCTTTGATGAAGGCACTTTGATTAGGAGATACCATTTGGTTTAACTGACCTGCCAATCGATTAGCCAATAATTTGGTTATGAGCTTGGCAAAGCTGTGTACTAGGCTTATTGGCCTAAAATCCTTGGGCTGTTCAGCATCTTCTTTTTTCGGAATCAGCGTGATATATGCAGTGTTAAGAGGGCCGAGACCCCTCAGCCTCCTACTCCAAACAGCAGAGATAGCCACCATAATGTCATTTTTTATTATCGACCAGCAAGCTTTGTAGAAACGCCCTGTGAACCCATCTAGACCCGGTGCTTTATCCAAGGGTAGTTGCTTGATTGTCAGCCACACTTCTTCCTCCGTGAAAGGTGAATCAAGATCAGCAAGGTTATGTGTATGTGTAGGAATCCCCAACTCAAGCAGATTGATGGTATGTTCTCTAGGTTCACTTGTACCAAGCAATTTATCATAGAAATCGTCCACAACTCGTGCCTTGTCCTCATGTGCTGTATAGATATGATTTTCTGAGATAAGCCTGCCAATAAAGTTCTTCCGCTTGCGATGACGCGAATGTAAATGAAAGAGCCTCGTGTTGGCATCTCCATCACGTAACCACCCAATGCGAGAGCGTGACTGAGCGATTGTCCGCTTGAGAGAGGCCAGGGCAAGAGTATGCTTCTTGAGGTTATTTTTGAGCCATACTTCTTGTGGTGAAAGAGCACGTCGGTCATTGGCAATTTCGAGCTGATGTAGAACTTCTCGCGCTAGGGCAAGTTGGGAATTAACATGGCCGACATTCTTATCACTCCAGCTCTGCAAGGCCTTTGTGACTGCCTTGAATTTAGCATCCAAGGTAAGGAAAGGGCAGGATACAGATGGGACAGAATTCCAGGCTGTCGCTACCACCTCTTGAAACCCCTCTAGTTGAGGCCAGAAGGATTCAAAATGAAAGCGCCTCCAACCTGTTTTAATATCCTTGAGACCAAGCAAGAGAGGGCAGTGATCTGAGTCATCGGAGGCCATGCTTTGCAGCAGACAGCAAGGAAATATATCCTCCCAGTCCACTGAACATAGAACTCTATCTAACTTGACCAGAGTAGGCGGATCCTGCCGGTTCGACCAGGTATACTTCCGACTATGGAGGGGGATCTCTTTGAGAGCAAGATCATCAATAAATCGCCTAAATCGACCCATCATTGCCCTATTGTAGTTAGAATTGTTCTTATCTTCATCTTTGTAAATCAAGTTGAAGTCACCAACCAAGATTCATGGTCCATTGCAAGCCCCACGGATATCATGTAACTCCTGCAGGAAGAAAACCTTTTCACTGTTTCCTTGTGGCCCATAAACACAAGTTAGCCACCAGGGCGTTCCGTTCTCTGCACAGAACTGTATTGAGACACTATTGGTGTCCACACGGTGATTTCCAGTGGTCTGAATATGCCGCCGCCATGCGACCAGAATACCGCCACTAGCCCCAACAGCCGGTAGATCAATATAATCTGAGAAATCCGACCCCAAGGCAGAGAGAATGACCCGTTGGGAAATAACAGCAATCTTTGTTTCTTGAACACAGATAATATCCGCCCGAGATGCTTCCAAAAGAGTGCGCACAGAATCCTGGCGAGCTGAAGAATTGAAACCACGTACATTCCATGTGAGAATTTTTGCTGGATCCATTAGAAAATAAATGTAAGACGACCAAGAGGATGGTACAGACTGCCTTTACACAAACACCCCCTCATCACTACCCTGGTCAAGAAAATCTGGAAGAGACCAGTTGAAAAGAGCTGCTAAGGCTTCCACATGTGCATTAGAGAGAAGCTCCCTAAATAGCATGTTGTAGTCATTTTTCGCTTGTTGATCAATAGCCTCTTGTTCACCAATATTGAGCAGGGTGCGATAGCCTTCTTCTTGGATCTTACGTCCAACTCATCTATCTTGAATTCAGCACGGACACTGCAAGACGACATTGCGTCTTGGTATACATCTGGCTGTCTGACCTTCTTCTGCGTTGTATCTTTGTTGCCGTGGAGTTGGTAAGAGACTCATGGTGTGTCGGGTAAGATTAGCGATGATGAAGGCCTCACGAGTCATTGGCAGAGGAGCAGGATCAGCTCTGAGCAGAGAGTCTTGAAGGAACCGCCATGCGCACATGTAGAAGTCGAGGCAGTGACGCTGCCGCCAAAGGAGCTGAATCGAGTTTGAGTTCACCACCGACGGAGTCACATCAAGGACATCCGCGCTGACCATCGTTTGAAGGACCCCCCATCATCATGGGACAATCGGCGTGGAAGCCGGGGTGAGCATTGCAGCAGACCACAACCTCAAAGCGACCATAGATGTTGCCAAAGAGGAGGCCGCCGAGACCGCAGGAGGATTGTCACTGAGAAGCCGTCATGGCGCCAAATGGAGGCCGGAGGTGGAAGCGATGTGATCGCCGCCGCATCCCCGGCCGTGGGGGTTCGGGAGGGTGGAAGCGGCGCTGGAGTAAACCAGAGTGGCTTCCGGAGCTAGAGAAAGCCAATGGTGGGGTGACCGGAGGTCGAACTCGAGGATGGGAGGGAAGGTGGAGGAGAGTCCTTGGCGAGGCCGGCAGATCCGTCGCCTCGTCGCCTACAGAAGCCTGAGGCTGAGCAGTGTGGCCGGGCGCAGTGCTCCGTTGCCTCACCCACGACCATCGGCTTCACCCCCGTCACCATGGCCTTGACTTGAGGATGGGAGGGGAGGCCGGCATTTCCGTCGCCTCGTCGTGGAGGAAGCCACGGTGAACGCAGCGGTGAGGCGGCGAGCACTCCGTTGCCTCACCACGGCCTTCAACTTCACACCGTCACCACGACCTTCACTTCGCCCATCAACAGAAAGCCCAAAGTCCTCCGAGAAGTCCAACAAGGGATGTGGCCACTGTGAAATTTGGATCACAGGTGTCCACGAGCCCATGGGCAGCCAGCCCAGGAGCATCACCGGCAGTCCGGGAGCTTCAAATCCTCCAAAACCTCAAATCGAACAAGCGTAGGAGAGTCCATTGAAGGGCCACATCATCCGAGGAGGCCTTGGCGGCTGCTTTGGGCTGCCATCGATGAGGCCTCCTGTGCCGCGTTGCCAAGCGTCGTCCACGAAGAATGGGTGCAGCAGAGCCGAGGAGTTTAATGCACTGGGAGACCCGGCGACATCGCACGTCTCACGGGAACACCGCAACTGCCTGGAAGGACCATGGCCAGAGGGCGCATACGGTGATCGAGCTTGAAGCCGCCATGTGGTCGTCGACGCTGCGAGGAAGGACCCACCGGCCAATGACCGGCCGACGCCGAGCACCACCGCCATCATTATCACGGCCACGGAGGGAGGTAGATGGCGATGGAGAAGATGGATGGCGACGCCGGCCGTCGAGTGGACGAGTCATCCCCGCCTCGCCTCGGCAGGAGATGGTGGAGGGGAGGAGCACCGGCCCGAGCAAGATGGAGGACCGAACTTCAATAGGATATGACAGGAACCTCTTCACTGGGGATCTTCCACAATGCCGGGAGGCTCGGCGACCCAAAGCTCCTTGGTGGGGGGGGGCTTGGCCGGGTCCGAGCACCAAGCCGAGCATCTGAAGGAGGTTAAGTTCACCAAATCGAGGGTGTTGGATGAACTCTTGAACACGAGCAAGGGGCTCAAGAACTGCTCCACAGTTGAGGTTTCCCAAACATGAGCCGGAATTCCCCGAAGCTCAATGTCGAGCAAGCATGGCAGCACCCGCCCAGAAGCACCAGCCAACCGACTCCACCGCTTGCACAGGAGGGTGAATGCAGGCGAGCGGAGCGGGGGCTGACATTGATCCAATAAGCGCTCAACAAGGCCAAAATCCGGAAGAACGAGGAGGTAGCTCGAGCTGGAAGCTTGACGAAGCACCAGAGAACCCACCTCGGCGCCCAGACGAAAGCAAATGAGCACCTCCGCCACCTCACTTGGTAGGGGCCAAGGGCTCTGCCCCACAGACGGTAACAATTACGGCATGCGCGAGGTCCTCTTCTGCCCTAGCCACGCGATCATCCCATTTGATAATGCACGGGGGAGATTGCACAGGCATGGCAAAGGCTTTGAGGGTAGCCACCGGCGAGAAACCGGCGTAGGATCGGTGAAACCGAGGAGGAGGCGACCGACGACAAGCGAGGCCGGCGTCGACGGCAGCGATCGCGCCTCCCGTCTTCCATGGCGGCCCCGACCTCGTCGTCCACGGCTCTGTCGGCGATCGAACGCATAGCTCGATCCATCTCGACCACACCGCCACCGGAGACCTCACTGCCGGAATGCCGTTGCGAGGGATGGTTCAATGGCGGTGAAATTGGCCGAGCTTTCGTCGCCGTAAACTTTTTCGTTGCAGCTCGAGCCACGCAGCGCAGTCTAGCCGTCGTAGCCCCAGACACCACACCGCCGGAGGACCGTTGCGGGAAAGGCGCTAGGCGGCGACAAGATCGACCAAAGTCGCCTCGAGCAGAACACGCGCTCGCAGCCGCCGCGGACTCCTTGGGACACACGTAGGAGCGGTGGCCCGCGTGACGGCAACGGAAGCACCGGTTTTTCCGGCTGCTTGTCGGCAGTGTGACCGTGAGAAAAGCAGTTGAAGCACTTGCCCACTAAGTCAGCTGGGACGAGGCGACGAGGGGGGTGGGCTTCACGCCGGCGCCGGCGTCGCTCTCCACGCGACACCACTTCCTCCCATCCGCCAGGACCCGGCCCCCTAATATCATGCCGCCCAGAGAGGCGGGCGCGGATAAGGACGATCCAGGAGGGGACGGCGGGATAGCATCTACCGTGGCGAGACATCCGCCCGCCACGTCCGCCAAGAAGAGCCGAGGAGTTCGAGCCAGCGAGATGAAAGGACGACGTCGCGGAAGGGCGGAGGTGAGCCGTCGGAGCACTCCAAGCCCGGGCTATCACAGCCCCAACGCTCGTGCTTGGAACGGCCACGAGAAAACAAAGGAGGGGAGGAAACCGTCGCCGATGGGTAGGAACTGGCCGCTTGCGCGACCGGGGAGGAGGTGGCCGTCGGGCTCACTGTGAGCGTCGGCGGGTGGGGAGGGGGAGGCGAGGCGACGGGAGAGGGAGAGGGAGAGACGCTAGCCATCAAACTCATCGACCTCCCGGCAATCAGAGGACTGAAATTACCAAGTAAAACTTAGTGCAAAGAAAAACAAAAGAAATTTTTTGGTACAGAGGAAACAAGGTTTCAGTCATAGATACGATTTTATGGACCCCCCCGGGCACTTGGAAACTACCCAACAGAACCTGACTTGTGCAAACAGAGCAAAAGAACAGCACTTTACAAAGATTAACGTTCAACACAGAAGTTCCCTTGCATTCTTTCATACAAACTCATGGAGTATTAGCGGGGGTGAAAACATGTAGCCCCCTCGGTATTACACTGTACAGCTTTTTGCTAAAACACTGCATCTAAATCAATCAAACTGTGTAGGCAATTCTAGTCAAGTGAGTGATGGTGCTGGAGCTGTTCTTCTCATGAAAAGATCTGTGGCTCTGAAGAGAGGGCTTCCTATTCTTGGTGTTTTCAGGTGCCTAATCTGCCTTCCCATATATTATCTTGATTAATTCAGGTTGTGTTTGTCGTCGTTGTTCAGACATATATTTCACTCGATTCGTTGTTACATTCAACGTTGCTCAACATCATCTATTAGGAGCTTTGCCGCTGTTGGAGTGGATCCAGCTGTTATGGGCGTTGGTCCTGCTGTGGCCATTCCTGCTGCAGTGAAGTCTGCTGGCCTTGAGATTGGAGACATTGATCTGTTTGAACTGAATGAGGTCTGTGTTAATTGCCTTGATGTGCACCCTCTTCTCTCACCTATTTATCTGTAATATCCAATTACTGAATCATCCATTTGTCTGTAGGCCTTTGCCTCTCAATTTACTTATTGCTGCAACAAGTTGGGGCTGGACCGTTCCAAAGTAAATGTAAACGGAGGCGCGATTGCCCTTGGACACCCTGTGGGTGCAACAGGTAATGGAACATCTACTTTAATTGCTCTACCATTGCTGTTGGTACCTATTACCACATCTTTCTGAGCAAACTCGTCTAAACTGGTGATTTGGCGTTCAGGTGCCCGGTGTGTGGCTACTCTTCTAAATGAAATGAAGCGCCGGGGCAGAGACTGCAGATTTGGTGTTGTCACCATGTGTATCGGTTAGTTCTATTACTTGCGGTGCTTGTTATCTCATTTTCTCACATGTGTACAAGACTACAAGCAACGAATGTCAATGCATAAATGTAATTTGATCTCTTCTGTAATTGATCATGTTGTGCCGTGCCAACTGCAGGATCTGGAATGGGGGCAGCAGCTGTGTTCGAGCGGGGAGACACTGTGGATGGACTCTCCAACGTGAGGGACACCCAGACACATAATTTTCTGTCTAGGGATGCAAAGTAGAGGTGCAGAAAAATCATCCATCCTGGAGCAGCGTAAGCCTTCTACATTAGCACTAATACGAAATCCATATTTTTTCTTCACAAAACACTACTCTGTATACGACGAATAAAAGGGCGTCATACAGTATCCTCTTGTAGCCACCTAAGATGTGAAAGCAGAAAAGAGAAGGACCGTGTGTTGTAAGACAGCTCAATGTTCTGAGCTTGTTCTGTTATTGCCTTTTGTCTCAGACTGAACAGACAGCAAAAATCTTGCTCATTGCCTTTTCTGTATTTGAACCAGAAGGACGAAGAGAGCACCTTTGTGCACTAAACTGATTAAAATTCCCATTCTGCTGAGACGCTTGCTTGCCACCACTGTTGTCTGGGAATAGTAGTTGACAGCATTTTGTTCAGTTTGCTTTTTTTTTCAGTGTGCTGGATGAACTGTATCTGATTCAGCGGTATAGCTTATATAGTTATACTGCGCTATAGTACTGTTTGTTAAGATAGGCCATGCCTGGAATGGCGCCCATCATCTGTAAATTTTGATCTATCCAAGGCAGCCCATAAGAGGCGTGGATGCTAGAACAAGAAAAGAGATCCAGATTCAACCTGTCTTAACGAAGTGAGATGAAACTAAATTTCATTTAAAATCAACTATTTTGATTTCAAAAGAAAAACCAGTCAAATTGTAACAATTTTGGAATGAACCAACTTAACGATTTCTTTTTGGTCTAGCTAGGTTAGCGGCCCTAGTAGCCCAACCATCTATGACTCACCTTCCTTGTCATGTTAATGAGAGTGGCAATTACTTGCACCGCAATGGCAAAGGCATCAAGTGCGCCTCTTCTACTACATCGACTTACTCAGAGCCTTTAGGCAATTAACTTCTGTAATGTTTAAGCCAGCGATTAGATTATATTTTACATACTACTAGTATGCAAATGCTAAAAGGGGCTTCCAACATGGTACTCTTCCCATGTTAATTATTAATTCGGGCGTCCAGCCAGCACGGGAGTAAGGACTCATACATTCATTTTCATTCATTGCCAATAAGGAGTAGGGAAATTTTTGATTATTTAACGCCATATCGAATCGTATCTAACGGTCATTGGAATTGTTTCTATCCTTCTATTCTTCAAGATAATTCGGATTTGTTGGCGAAAAAGCGAAGAAATAGGTTCGTTGTTCCATTACAATAGCATCAAGAACAAGAAAAAGAGCGAATATCCTGTGTGGGTATTTCAATGGAAATACCCTTTTATGGGTGTTTTACGTAGAAATACTATTTTTGTTTGTTTTGACAATCCACGATACAGAAAAGATAAAAGGGGTTTAGGAATTGTTAAATTTAATATCGGACCCAAGAGGAAGAGTATATGACTCACGAGGAAGAATATCGGACCCGAGAGGAAAAGTATAGGAATCGAGAGGAAGACTCAGGAGACGAATATGAGAGCCCAGAGAACAAATATAGCACCCGAGAGGGAGAGGGCGAATATGAAATCCTAGAAGATGAATATAGGACTCTAGAGGACGAATATGAAACCCTAGAAGATAAGTATGTGATCCTAGAGGACGAATATAGGACTCTAGAGAAAGACTTAGAGGAATAATATGGGAGCCTAGAAAACAAATATAGGACCCGAGAGGGAGAGGGCGAATATGAAATCCTAGAGGAAGACTCAGAAGAAGAATATGGGAGCTCTGAAGATGGCTCAGAGAAGGAATACGAGACTTTAGAAGAAGACTCAGAGGAAGACTCAGGAAGGATAGACGTTTGGTTGTGGCTTGTAAGAAAAGCGATCGTGAATTTTTCTCACACAAACCGATATGAGGGAGCAGATGGGAGCCCGGAGGAAGATTCTATCTTAAAAAAAGAGGGTTTTATTGAGCATCAAGGAACAAAAGAATTTAGTCTAAAATACCAAAAAGAAGTAGATTGGTTTTTTTTCATTCTTCAAGAACTGCATATCTTGCCGAGATCCTCATCCCTAAAGGTACTTGACAATAGTATGGCCCTGTTCGGCTTACCCCATATTCGATTTGTTTGGCTTCTTTTTTCAGCTAGAACAGTGTTTTTCTCTCACAATAATTCAGCCGGAATAGTGTTTTTCAGCCAGTTTCAGCCAAGTTTCAGACCAGCGAACAGGGCCATATCGGAGTCGATACACAACTCACAAAAAATACAAGAAGTCGACTAGGTGGATTGGTCCGAATGAAGAGAAAAAAAGTAATACAGAACTCAAAATCTTTTCCGAATATATTCATTTTCCTGAAGAGGCCGATAAGATATTAGGTGGCGGTTTGATACCACCAGAAAGAGAGAAAAAAGATTCTAAGGAATAAAAAAAATAAAAAATTGGGTTTATGTTCAACGGAAATTTTTTTCTCAGAAGCAAGGAAAAGTATTTTGTTTCGGTTCGACCTGCAGTCGCATATGAAATGGACGAAGGGAGAAATTTAGCAATACTTTTTCCGTAGGATCTCCTGCAAGAAAAGGATAATCTCCAACTTCGACTTGTCAATTTTATTTCTCATGAAAATAGCAAGTTAACTCAAAGAATTTATCACACGAATAGTCATTTCGTTCAAACTTGCTTAGTAGTAAATTGGGAACAAGAAGAAAAAGAGGGGGCTCGTGCTTCTCTTGTTGAGGTAAGAACAAACGAGTCAAGTCTACTATTTCGTATACACGAAGAAGGTATGATAGGACAAGTGTAGGGTTGATTCCCAATAATAGGTTAGATCGCAACAATATCAATTCCTTTTATTCCAAGGCGAAGATTCAATCACTTAGCCAACATCAAAAAGTTATTGGCACCTTATTGAATCGAAATAAAGAATATCCATCTTTGATGATTTTGTTGGCATCCAACTGTTCTTGAATTGGTTTATTTAAGAATTCGAAATATCCCAATGCGGTAAAAGAATCGAATCCTAGAATTCCTATTCGAGATATTTTTTGGCTCTTAGGCGTTATTGTACCTAGTATATCGAATTTTTCTTCATCTTACTATTTATTAACGCATAATCAGATCTTGTTAAAAAAATACTTGTTCCTTGACAATTTGGAACAAACCTTCCAAGTACTTCAAGGACTTAAATACTTTTTAATAGACAAAAATAAAAGGATTTCGAATTTTGACAGTAACATCGTTGAAAGGATCAAGATGCCCAAGAGGGGGGTGAATTGGGCTAATTAAAAATTTCTTTGCAATAATTAAGTCTTATGGTTAGCCCAATTAACCCCTTGTGCCTAGAAAGTGTTCCTAGTTGTTCTACCGCACAAAAGACTTGCAACCTAAGTTCCAATTCTACTCTAGCATGGCAATTCTATGAATGTAAGAACAAGAATTGAATTGCTCAAAGTAAATGCTCAAATTAAATAGAGAGGAGAGGAAACGCGGCGATGTTTTGCCGAGGTATCGGAGAGTCGTCACTCCCCACTAGTCCTCATTGGAGCACCCGCGCAAGGGTGTAGCTCCCCCTTGATCCGCGCAAGGATCAAGTGCTCTCTACGGGTTGATTCTTCGACACTCCGTCGCGGTGAATCACCCACAACCGCTCACAATGTGAGTTGGGTCATCCACAAGCTCTCCGGATGATCACCAAGCTCCCAATCACCACCAAGCCGTCTAGGTGATGGCGATCACCAAGAGTAACAAGCACAAACTCTCACTTGACCACAACAAGCCTAATGAGATGGGTGGATACACACTTTGCTACTCTTGATCTCACTAATGAGGACTCTCATTGGGATTCTCAAATCTCAATCACCTCACTAGGACCTTGCTCTTCTTGGCACTCTCAAATGTGTTTCTCAGCTGTTGGAATGAGCAAAAGTACCCATATACATGAGTGGAGAGAGTATTTATAACATGGGCTGAAAAACAAACCGTTATGTGCCTCTGCGGGGTGACCGGACACTCCGGTCATGTTGACCGGACGCTCTGGTCAGTACACTCCGAACTCCAGTGTTTACAGTGTGACCGAACGCGTCCGGTCGAGATTTTCCCTCTCTGGAACCTTACTGGAGTCGACCGGACGCTGCCTCTCAACGTCTGGTCACTCGACCTCTCAGCGTTCGGTCGCGCCAGACGCAGTCACCTTGGTCAAATGAACTGACCGGACCCTGAGCCAGCGTCCGGTCAGTATTTGACCCTCCATTCACTTCTAACTCTCGATCATATGTGAATGAAGTCTGCTACATTGGATCTAAGGGCTATTTTGGAGCTACCTAGTGCTAGTTTTAACAAGTGTGCACCACACCTAACTCACTAGACTCACCTAGGTCAAGCTACCAATCCATACCCCCCTTAATAGTACGGTCAAAGGAAAAATAAAGTCCTAAACTACTCTAAGTGTCTCTCCAACTCCAATCGATACTTAAAACTAGTCATCCTTAACCTTGTCGTCCATCCTTTGAAACCGAAACGATTTCAATCGTAGGGGCATGACCACCTTGATTGCCCAATCGATCTCCATTACCATGACCTAACTTAATTGCCTCTGCAAAACACACGTTAGTCATAGTAATATTGTATTGTCATTAATCACCGAAACCCTACTAGGGGCTTAGATGCTTTCAATCGTGTTGGAGCCATTCCATTTGAGTTGGCACTTTCTCCATCATGACTCATGGAAAGAGACATTAGCAATAATTCACCTTGGACAATTTATTTGTGAAAATTTATGTCTATTTAAATCACACATAAAAAAAATATGGTCAAATTTTCATTGTTAATATGGACTCCTTTGTTCTAAGAGCAGCTAAGCCTTATTTGTCCACTATAGGAGCAACTGTTCATGGTCATTATAGAAAAATCCTTTACAAAGGAGATAGGTTAGTTACGTTTATATATGAAAAATCGAGATCCAGTGATATAACGTAAGGTCTTCCAAAAGTAGAACAAATCTTCGAAGCGCGTTCAATTGATTCACTATCGCCGAATCTCGAAAGGAGAATTGAGGATTGGAATGAACGTATACCAAAAATTCTTGGGGTTCCCTGGGGATTCTTGATTGGAGCTGAGCTAACCATAGCCCAAAGTCGTATCTCTTTGGTTAATAAGATCCAAAAGGTTTATCGATCCCAAGGGGTACAGATCCATAATAGACATATAGAGATTATTATACGCCAAGTAACATCAAAAGTAAGGGTTTTCAAAGATGGAATGTCTAATATTTTTTTTTACATGAGGAATTAACAAGACTATTGTGAGCGGAACGAGCAGGGCGGGCTTTAGATGAATCGATCTATTATCGGGCAATCTTATTGGGAATAACAAGGGCTTCCCTGAATACCCAAAGTTTCATATCTGAAGCAAGTTTTTAAGAAACTGCTCGAGTTTTAGCAAAAGCTGCCCTACGAGGTTGTATTGATTGGTTGAAAGGCCTGAAAGAAAACGTATTTGCTTTCAGATGTTCCTTTTAACATGCCTTACTTTTGTTAGATGTTTATATTGATGAAATTGATCTAAATATTCTTGACCCGAGGATAACAAATTCTTCGTGCCATGAGAGCAACTACAGTGTGTTGACCCCTCGCAGAGGAAGACATCCACATAAAAAACGATGAAATAATTCTTGTTGTAAAAAACAAGTTGACCTAGTAGATGAGGCAAATGTATTTTTTACTCACCACAAGAGTCAACTAAAAAAGCATGCACCTAACATTTTCTATTCTCTCAGTGGGTCACCTTCTCTAGTAGGTTCAACTCATTTGTACCTTATTGGAGATGCTCTAGCCCCTAGTAGTAGGTTCGACTCATTTGTACTTCATCGGAGATGCCCTAGCCCCCTAAGGGTCAGTTTGGATGTTAAATTTTTTGGCAAAACGCTACTATAGCATTTTCGTTGTTATTTGGTAATTAGTGTCTAATCATAGTCTAATTAGGCTTAAAAGATTCGTCTCGTGGATTTCGTCTAAACTGTGTAATTAGTTTTATTTTTTATTTATATTTAATGCTTCATGCATGCGTCCAAAGATTCGATGTGACAGGAAATCTTAAAAAAATTAGCATTTTAGAGTGCAACTAAACGGGTCCTAAGGGCAACCACCACATTATGAACTAAACAAGCGTAAAGTAGCAAGTACGCTTTCATTGCTACAATGTGAAATTTCAGGGCAAGGCGCTTTCAGTTGCATTCTCGATTATCGTGGATCCCCAAATCCTTGCTTCAGATCGGTGACAGACCGCTTGCTTCGCAGCGGGGATCGACCGGAAGGCGGGCAGCCAGGCGGCAGGTGGCGGCGGTGAGAGCACCGGTGGTATCGCCTGGACGGACGCCGTGGATCTCGGCGGTTCTTCGCGGGCTTGCGCGAAGCGCGTGTGCGACGAGCTCCGCCGTCCGACTACCTGCGCCTGAGGCAGGCGGCACGGGCCGGTGGCGATGAGCGGCGGCGGCGGGAGCCCCAGCAACACGGAGTGGCGCTTCAACCAGACCCTCCGCAACGTGCAAGGGTAAGCCCGATCTTTCCTTCCTCGCGCCAGGCTCGGTCCGATTGCTGCGAAATGAGACAGGCTCGTGGATGCGGCTATGGCTTTGCTTATCAGACTGTCAGTACACTAGAGTGCAGTTCCTATGTTGCAATTCCCGAAGAAATGCTCTTGATATGTTTCTTTTATCTACACACCACGGGTTCTGAATTGTAATATGAAAATAACCAAATTGCACTTTTATAACTTGTATCCTTGCTAGATCTCAACACGATGATCTGGTTACCATCGCTAGACATTATATACCCTACCTGCTTGTAACCTTACAAATGATCACCGGTTGCTTTTCCAAACTGTCAGAATGCTCAAAGGACGCAGCTTTCCTGGGAAGGTTTTGCTAACCCGGCGATCTGAGCCTCTTTCCCCTCCTGATTATTCTCCAAGATTTGAGAGTGAGCACGACGAAGATGAGCGCAAGGAGGGTTCTCAGGAGGTAATGTGCTGTTAGTTTGATTGCTTTTGGCATGTAAAGATGTATTGAAACTGATGGAGTTGTAACTGTCAAACTGTGCAGGGAGAAGGTCAAGCGTCTGGAAATTCATTTGACAGTGCAAGTTCAAAGAAATCAAATCTCCTGTCAACAAGTAGTTCAAATTCATTGCCAGATGCCCAAGGGCTAGTTTCTGGGGCTAGAGCTACCGATTCTGCAAGAATTGCTAAATTCACAACGGAACTATCTAGGACAGCTGTTATATTAGGTATGCGGATTATTCTTTGCAGTGTATCATTTGGAGTTCAGCGTCAATTTTGCCTGAAGCAGTTTGATCCCACAAGTAAACATTACGTTAATGTTCCTATATTAAGCATGGCTGATCATCTCTAAAGTCTAATTTTCTATTTGGATGCTTTTGTTCTGGAAGTCAAACATCACAAGTAGTTAAACTTATGTACAATGATAATCTGACAAGTGAAGTGCTTCTGGAAACTATGTTTTTTCACTACTATTTATCAATAGAGTTTGCTTTTGTTGATCCTAAAAGATTATTTCAGATACAAGGAAAACTAGCGATTTTAGTGTATCAAGTGCAATTAATTTTTAAACATCAATTTCTATCTCAGTTCAGAGTTGATAAATTATCAATATTTAATATCTTTTGATTCAAGGTTACCTAGAATTTAGTTGATATCTACTGTCTATCCTCCATTCTGTAGACAAACTGCGTGAATTATCTTGGAGCGGTGTGCCCCCATATATGCGACCTAATGTGTGGAGGCTTCTTTTGGTGAGTAGGCGAGAAGGCGTAAAGATCATATAGCTTCTTTTGAATATGCCGTTTCAATATTTGAATTTAATATAGCTGGCTACAGGGATATGCACCGCCTAATAAAGATAGACGAGAAGGTGTTCTAACAAGGAAAAGACTGGAGTACGTGGAATGTGTTTCTCAATACTATGATATTCCGGATAGTGAACGCTCAGATGAAGAAATTACTATGCTTCGCCAGGTAACCGTTTTGACTTGTAACTTGCTGACTTATTCCCTCACCCTATTGTCTTGAAATGAATCATCTTACACCTTTTTGACTTGTACATCTTGTTCTGCAGATTGCAGTTGATTGCCCAAGAACTGTACCTGATGTTACATTTTTTCAGAATCCTCAGATTCAGAAATCTCTTGAGCGCATTTTGTATACATGGTAAGGTGTGAACTTAGCTGGCTAGTTTTCTTTATGTGGGATCATCAACATAAAAACATGTCCTTTCTCCCATTTAAATGCATATTTTCCTGCAGCTGTTAACCTGCCTATGCAATTATGCTTGTTGTCAGTTTGGAAATTACTGCGTTTGCAAAATTCATCTTTACCCATTGCAACTCAAAAAAAAAAACTCCATGTGCTATGTGGGAAAACTTGGTTAAATGGATGGGATTTTTGCACCAAACATGCTCTTGTATTAATTCCTTAAGTTTGTTTGCCAGAGATCGAGTCTTCTTTGTCTTGATGTATTATTGTATGGATCTCAACGCAGAACGCTTTCCTTTTTTTCTCAAACACGCAGAAGAACTGTGTATCGGTAAATTAAGGAAGAAGAAGAAAGGGTAAAAAGCCCCGGTTACACCCACACGCGCGCGCGCAGAACCCTTTATTTGTTCTTACACTGGCTTGATTATTTGTTTCCTTTGATATAGATTCTCAATTTCACCCACGTGTACACCAGTTCTGTTAGCGCCAGCATGACTTCTCCATCTTTTTCATACTTCCATATCTTTAGCCTCTACTAGTATATCTCCTGTAAACTGAACCTCTTCCTTTTTTTTTTTAATTTATGTTGTAGGGGTGCAAACCCCTCCAGTTTCGATATATATCGTAAATTAGTATAGTAATTATCGTAACTCAAAGTGGCCACAGAATAACTTATTCTGTGGCCAGCTAACAAAGTGTGTGTGTGTGTGTGTGTATAACACTAGTATATCTCCTGTATTTTTTGTGCACTTCTCCCCACTTAGATGTATTATTATTTATACACTTACATGTATTATTATTTATTCTAAGTTTGTCTTCTTGATTTGGTAAAGGTTATTTTAATATAAATATAATTCTCATGCAGACCTGTTTTGCTGGTGCAACCATGACTTTTGCTAATCTATTTGGCCTTTGACTATGTTATCCATACAGCATTAGGGTTGTGTTTAGTGGCTTTTCTTCATTATTCTTTGGTATGGTGATTTCAGGGCTATTCGTCACCCAGCAAGCGGCTACGTCCAAGGAATAAATGACCTTGTTACACCCTTCTTGGTTGTGTTCTTATCAGAGCACCTAGAGGGCAACATGGACACTTGGTCTGTGGACAATCTTTCAGCACAGGATATTTCTAACATAGAAGCAGACTGTTATTGGTGTCTCTCGAAGTTTCTTGACGGAATGCAGGATCATTACACCTTTGCGCAACCAGGAATTCAGCGCCTTGTTTTTAGATTGAAGGAACTAGTTCGTCGTATAGATGGTAATGTTCCACTGATCCCATATATTTCCACTTCCGGCTTCATTTCACTCTGAAAACACAAATGTAATGGCTGTTCCATCTCAAAAATTGTGGTGGGATAGCAGAAACTTAAGGCTTTATAGGGCCCTTCTGTGGTGATAGATAATGCATTTTTTATATACATCAGTTTGAAAGTGCCTAGTCATTGATTGCTTATACATGGGATTTGCTCATAAAACTAGAGTTCATTTTTCCATATATTGGAAAAAACACTTGTCTTTTACCTCATATTTTGGGTTGTATATACGCAGAACCTGTATCCAAGCACATTGAAGAACAAGGATTAGAGTTTCTTCAATTTGCCTTCCGTTGGTTCAACTGCCTTCTGATACGAGAGGTTTGTCTTGTAACACTTGATGTGATATTTCTTATACACACCACAAAATTGCCAATCTGTCTCATATCATTGCAGGTACCTTTTCATCTTGTAACACGCCTGTGGGATACATACCTTGCTGAAGGAGACTATCTACCAGATTTTCTTGTGTACATATCGGCTAGTTTTTTGTTGACTGTAAGTCGCCTTTGAATGATGTTAATGTTTTTTTTTCCTGTGTTATTATACCAACACCAAACCGTCTGTCATGCTTGTGAGAATTTCAACTTCCTTGTACTGATAGTTTCAAACCCTTTTCCCCCTGCAGTGGTCGGACAAGCTGCAGAAGCTGGATTTTCAAGAGATGGTGATGTTCCTTCAGCACCTTCCCACAAGGACCTGGGCGCACCACGAGCTCGAGATGGTCCTCTCGAGGGCGTACATGTGGCACACGATGTTCAAAAGCTCTCCCAGCCACCTTGCCAGCTAGGACTCACCCAGTTCATCATGCCTGTAAGCAGCAGTCTGTTCTGTTTTTGTGAAGCGCATGCATACCATCAGTTGCATCGCACCGATTTGTATATTTTTTTCGTACCGAGGAATCATGATCTATAATGAACACCAAAGGACAAATATTAGTGCTCAATTTGATACCCGGACTGCCAGTTGTATTGTTTGTCCGCCGCTTGGTGGCGCAAGGCATGCACTCAAGAGTCATGATCCCCTTCCCATTGTAGCTGAGACACAGTGCCTTTTTCCAACAATATGAGATGCTTGCTCCCTGTTTTGTGAAAAATGCAGAGAAACACTGACCCTTAGCTGTGGCTTGGGCGATGGTCCGTTGTCCCTTTGTTTTCATTTCATTTCACGCATTGTGAGCATGTGATACTGATACTAATAAGTGGTGGTAGCACTAGCGCATACATCGGCGGAAGCACATCTCTTTCCGAGCTGTTTTTCATTGAGCTAGCAAAGCTAGTCAGGGCTGTTTGCTTGCTTTTTCCTGGAATAATCTCAACTGAAGGCATGCGGTTCCTATGTTCGTTCAGTTCAGTAGGCTGGAATAATCTGAACAAAGGCAGGTAATGCAGTTGCTATGTTCTTGAGGCTTGTTTGGAAAGACGTTGGTGAGATGCTTCTTGTTTGTTTGGGGCACACCCACTTTACATGCAACTCTGTTTTGTTGCTGGTGCTGGTACCAGATTCGGGCTGAGCTTTACCCTGAATACTCTCTCTCATCAGTAGTGTATCTAGCTTATGGCTAGACTAGCTGCCTGTGAGCTGCCTCTGCTTTGCAAACGAGGCTTAAAGCCTGTC
The DNA here is from genome assembly GCA_904845875.1 of Miscanthus lutarioriparius. Classification (NCBI taxonomy): domain Eukaryota; kingdom Viridiplantae; phylum Streptophyta; class Magnoliopsida; order Poales; family Poaceae; genus Miscanthus; species Miscanthus lutarioriparius. Next base: position 2,480,197 of record CAJGYO010000008.1, read on the forward strand.
GACCATTATCATGTACAGTATTTTATACTAGAAGTGCTGCTTAAAGATTGACAGTGAAGCTGGCTGGTGAAGAGAAGGCTAAAGATTAGCTCGTTCGCTTGGTCGTATTTGACTTATAAGTTATGGCTTATCAGCCGATGAATAATATTTTTTTTTCCATCAAATCAGTCAATAATATTTTCAGTCATGACTTATAAGTTAAACTTATAAGTTAAACCAGCCCAATACGTGTATGAACGAAGGCAGCTACCACAGCTGTGGACCTGTGGTCAGGGTCAGGCCTCAGCTGCTGGTCAAAAGGAGTAGAGTGGGCACTGTCTAGTGGGGGACAGAAACCATGAGTAGTGTGTACAGCAAATTGCATAATATTATATAAATAATTATAAACAAATTGATAGGAGTACTCTGTACTGCTGCTACAGTAAGAGTGCGCTGATACAGGAAGGAAGGGAGTGAGCTAGGAAGAAGATGAATTAGTCAAGGCAAGACATTTGGTCATTGGCCCCCAATCCACCGATGCGGATCTTTGGCTCCATCCCTTCCTTTTTCTTTTTCCCAAACAAAAGTGGAAACCTTAGATTTAAATAAACCTTTAAATATTGGGAATTACTATTTATCGACCGATTTGAGCCATCACCGCGGCCTCCTATTGTCGAAGCCCTAGACTTCCTTGCACCACCACCGCCAGTCCCGCCCCCTTCTCGTGTGACAGTCTTGTCGACGGTGAGAGGAGTGAAAACCTCTTCATCCGGTTTATTCATAGTAGTTAGGGTTTAGGTTAAATAAATTATGCACCGTGGGCTATTTTATAGTGTCATCTTTGTTGATTCCTCGACGGATTGTGTTACTCGTAGAGAATTTCGGTGCGAATGCCTATCTAGGCATCCAAACCGATGTTCTTCATGTTGTTTTAATTTTTGCGGGGTTGATGCGATTGTTGGATCATCCTGTTCCTCGTTTGCATATTTGTATCACTGGCTCACTGGATTTGATCCCGTGATATCCCGAAAATTATCCGGACTTCCAGTTTCATCGTGAAGCCCACAAAATTAAGCCTACATGTGGGTTCTCGAGCTAGCTCTCTTACATCCCTACGCATCATGTCGTATAAAAACCAACTAAGTTTGTTTTCCAAGGGCATTTGTATAGGCTTCAAGCATCGCAGCATGCGAATGTATAGGCTTCAAGCTAGCTAATGCAAAATGGGTACCAGTACCACCCTTGAGCATATATGGGACCAAGACATAAATCTACCCAAACCATTGCTTGTCTCCTCAAACTAGAGGTCTGTTTGGTTGGCTCCTAGCTGGAGTTACTTGGTCAGACACCCTAGGCGTCCTATTTCGAACACCTGGAGCCAGGATCATTTGCCTGGTCAAGCACCATCTCTCGGAGCTCAAAGAAAACAATGAGCACCAAAAGCTTTTTCACTCATCGTTGATTTGAATCCCCATGCTGTCACCTCCTACCGTGCAAGCTACAATAGCCATGCCCATGTCGCCATGGAGAAGATAGAGTGCTATATATGAGCCTTGCGTGGTGGTTGTGGCTCACAATTCTAACGCTTTTCCAAGGCCCCAACGCCTCCATTGAAGCTGTAGAGCTTAGCAGGCCACCTATGGCAGGATGGGTTGTATGGGTAGTAACTAGTAAGGTAGTTGATGGACAAGGCACGCTTTTCTTGTTTCTCCATGACACAAAGATCCTAGTGACATTTGACCACGCCATGTCCCATGTTACCACGCCTATGAGAAACGGATACCCAAGTATGCTTGTTTTAATTATAGCAGAGTAATTTTTTGTCGAATTTTTAGTAGTTGTAATGAAAAATAGCTGTACAATTCCTTTTGCCGAAAAGAAAGGAATAAAGAAGGAACTACTCCAGGTGCCGAAGGGCAGTGCCAGTGTGCGCGCACGTCCGTGGTTGGTTGGGGTTGACACGTGCGAGCAGCGATGGTTGATGGTGATTAATTAAGGGAGCGAGTGGATGGGATGGATGTGGGTGGGGACACTAGGCTATAGGGGGACCATAGGGTAGGAGAGGTTAGGCTGTCGGGCCGGGCACGGGGTCAACAGTTGCCGCGCGCCCCCTGTCGGCTTGTCGGGTCGGGCCGGGCCCCACCCCCCTGTAATGCACTGCCCTCTCCGTTCCTTTGCTTTGCTCTCTTTCTTTTCTGGGAGTGGTGGGTGGGTGCGCTTTGCAATTCTCGCGTCGCTTTCCCGTCTCCCCTTGCACTACACGCACTCTAGCCCCTTTCGCTACACGCACGCACGCACGCACGCGATCCTGCTGCATTGCACTTCTCCCCGTCAAATCAAACGCTTTGCCACCCGCCCTCGTGGTCCCAGGGACAAAGTGGAAGGTTAACGGCCGGGCGGCCGACCTTAACTAGCCGGCCGTTGCCAACAAATAAATCTGCTAAGTACACGTACGTACTACTCCCTCTGTAATCTTCTGTGGCGTGTGAGGCCAGTGTTAGTGGAGGATTTTATAGCGTTGTTTATAAGAATACCGTATCAAATAAAATGCAATGAAACTTGAATGAAACAACCACTCTCAATGCATAGTTTCATTCTACACTTTCAGAAACATTAAATTCCATGACTCACAATGAGTTGGTAACTATGCCAGAAGAGTTTTATCCCCATAAAACTCATTCTCTCTTCTTAATATGGTGCCACATTATCAAAAATGCCTACGTGGCGACTTGTTAAATACGGATGAAATTTGGATGAAACTCCCACTGAGACTGGTCTGAGGAGTTTTAGAGATACCAAGGATTTGCAGGAAACGAGACGGAAGATTAATGACGGCATCACTACCGATATATTGGTGCTAAATACTCTCCACATTTAAAATCATAAGTTATTCTCTAAATACTACTCCCTCCATCCCTGAAAGTATAGATTTCTAGACTGAAAATTTATCCCAACTGTCGGTGTTTCGAACCGCCAACTAGTAAATTTGTATTTGCGCGTCTGTCCCAGATGGTGTGCTCGGAGGACACAAGTGTTTATACTGGCTCAGGTGGAATGTCCCCGCGTCTAGTTTGAGGCTGCTCGTGTTACCGGCACTTGCTTGTAGTAGGGGTTACAAACGGGCGAGAGAGGGAGAAGGTCACAAGTCTCTGATGGAAGGATCGAACGGAGTTGAACTCAATTCCTTTCAACGTTGAGCCGTTGCCTTTCGCAACGCGTCCTGCTTCCCCTTTTATAGTTGAAGGGGAAGGCGCGGGTTACACGAGAGAAAGAGAGAGAGAAAAGCGAGGAGAAAGAAGGCCTTCGGGGTCGTAGTGCCCTTCATCTCCTTTACGCGGGTCCCGCTGGTCCTGTAGATGATGATGGGGACGTCTCCACGTCATGACCCTGTTCATCACTGGCGCTATACGTGAGCGTCGTCAGCTGGTCGTGGCGCTCCATTCCGTTCCGGCGGACGGGTTAGCAGATACTCTCGTCTGAAGTTTTACGGGGATTAGGTAGCATATCGTCTGCATGCCCGACACTGTTGGTCATGTGAGTCCTCAGGTATGGCCCGTCGTGGCCGCGGGTCACGTCAAGACGCGCCTACTCCCCTTCTGGTGTCAGAAGTTTGACTCTGAGTTCGTACTCTTAGACCCGTAGTGGTTGGAGGCGGTATGGACCCCCGTCGGGTGAGGCGGAATCCCCCTTCGAGGGGTCTGGCGAGGCAAAGTCCGCGTCCGAGGGGTCGGGCGAGACGGAGCCCGCACCCTCGGGGTCAGACGTAACAAAGCCCGCGCCCTCGGGGTCGGGAGACACGGAGCCCGCACCCTTGGGGTCGGGCGTGACGGAGCCCGCGTCCTCAGGGTCGAGCGACACGGAGCCCACACCCTCGGGGTCGGGCGGGACGGAGCCCGTACCTTTGGGGTCGGGCGAGACCAAAATACGCTCTTGACCATCTGGGCGAGTTAGCGTTCGCGACCATCAGCTTCCTTCTTCCAGGTATCCCTAATACTGATACCCGACACCAACTGTTTCACAAAAAACAATATCCCAAAATAAATTAACTTTTAGGCCCTCCTCATCAATTAGACTCATTTGCTTCCTCAGAGTCTCCGATATTTATTCCCTCTAGATAGCATGCTCCAATAGTTGCTGAAGTGGGTGCATATATTTAATATATTATTGGAGATAACAAAACTCATTGCTTCAACTTCTAGGTAAGTGGGTTAAAGTTAAGAAGCTCAATAAAGATAGTAAGGTCTTTTCTCTTGTTTGCTAATCGGTCCTAAGCTTGCTATAAATCTATTCTTTCATGGACAGATAGAGTAATAAAAGTTATATATAATATATCTAGACATAATACATATATATCTAGATACGTAACAAAAGTTATGCACCTAGAAAAAACAAAACGACTAATTTGGAATGGAGGTACTATGATAAATCTAATTATACATAACAAAAGCTATGTATTTTTCTTTTAGTCTGTACAGAATGGGTATGCCTTATTTTCAACATTTAGGATAACATGTGAAAGTATGCTCTACGATGAATCCTAAGGGTATTTGTTTGATAAATATAAATATCTAGATTTTTATATAAACTTGATCAAATTCATGATGGTTGGGGGCGGGGGCGCGGATGTATTAGATTTTCAGTTATTATTACTACAAGAGAAATCAATACTCCCTCAGAGTTTCTTGCACTGATTTATTTAATATCTTCATCTTCCCAAATTAGCAAGACACTAACGCTTCAGCAGTGCTAGTCACACGCAGCTGTCCAAAGAGTCAGCCTAGTGTACGTAGTGTGGATTGTCGAGTGAGGTGGGAGGGAGCTCACGCAATGGGGCGCTTTCCCCCGGCCTTTTGTGATTTTGTCCACTTTTTTTTTATGCCTCAACTCTTCGTTTACAAGTTGTACACCATAAGCACACAAACTCACAAACATATCTAGTACGCAAGCTAGACCTACACCTACACAAAGAGGTTGTACGTGGCTGAGAGATATCCGAAGTCTTTCAGGCTTCGCACGTGACGGGCACGTCACTCTGACCATGGTGACGCATCCACCCACAAACTCACATATCTTAGTGCGCAAGCTAGACCTATACTTACACGAAGAGACTGCGCGTGGCCGAGATATCCGAAGTCCAGGCTTCGCATGTGACGGGCATGTACGTGTGAGACTATGGATATACGAGACCTACAAAATTATTATTGAAGAAAAACCCGTGAGACACGGGGGTGTGGATCCCAAGGATCGAACTCATGTCAAGCCGTAGCACATCTGGGCCGGGTTTAGATTGGGGTTAGGAATAAGTATTTACCATTGTAGTATTTTTATTTGTATTTAATAATTATTGTTCAATCATAGCCTAACTAGGCTTAAAAAAATCGTCTCGTAATTTACAATCAAACTATGTAATTAGTTATTTTTTTATCTATATTTAATATTTTATATATATATCCAAAGATTTGATATGACAAAAAATAAGCGAAAAAAACTTACAATTTAAACAAGACCTGGCGAGCGAGCCAACCAAGCTACGCTCGCTCCTCAATTTTGTCCACCCTCTACTCCTCGCGTTTCTGCGGGCACCCGCCCTTGTCTTTTGCATTTTGTACACCCCAGCAAAAGCTACCCCGGGGCCCACCACCCAACGGGCAAGGCCCAAAGCAGACGACCACTGCAAAATGCTTTGCCAACCCTCTCCTTCTCCCCTATATACATATAACCTCAGTATCAAGATTAAAATAAAATACTTTTCATATACTCTAGCTATAAATCATTTTCTCTTTGGAAAAAATGTTCGTTGGTTAACATGTGGTCATAAGTGCATGGCCATCCTATCTACAAATGTAGTAAGTATTAATTCATAAGTTGTTATATACTAATATGCTAAATCATTTCCTGATGTCTTTTTCGGCTATGTCTGCCCAGTATGTGCAATCTTCACAACCAATAGTGAAGATGAGTCCTCACTACTTAGATGATCCTTGAATGTTGCGCTTCCTCTTCAAGCCCAAACATCCCTTTGCCTCAACCACACACGATGCTCTGCATGCATGTTGTTGTGTTTTGCACAAGACCAACAACCATGTCGCTGTCTATTTCATAGTGTAGTATTATTAATTCATTGTTCTCCTTCAGATAAGATACTTGCATAAGGAAAAGAACGAGATTATATGATTTCGACTTTTGAGCTTAGCTACCAACTAGAGGTCGGAGCCATATCCATATGGCAATTTATCTCTAAGACCATGATGGCAACTAATAATTAGCTGTTAAAATTAGTTGGGGTAGATCCAAATAGGCCCAACTAATTGTGGCGGGCACCCTTCTAACAAATAATGGTATCTTTGGCACCGCTTCTCGCGGCTCCGGCTCCTCTTACGCTAGCACTTAGTAGCACTGTTCACAAGAGGCGTTTTTCTCCCTCATAGCAAAATGAACATAGAGCCAGGAGAACTCGTAATTTGTTGCTCCTTTGGTGCTGTAGCTCGAAATCAGGGGCTGAATAAAAGGAGTCTGGCCAAACGAGACCTAAAGATTATAAAAAGACACTTTTGTCCTTCTACATACCTCTGTCTACATGCTCTACCAATAACCTATACAATGTTATTAAGATACTTATAAACAAAAACATCAATACATTCATCTTTTAGTTCTTAATCCAAAGAATACGCAACCAACTAAATATAGTTAGCTAGCTAGCTAATATCAACTCTACGGTGAGTCCAAAGAGTGCCTTACGGTGGACAAGTGGGCAGTGGCCTGTGCCCGTAGCAATTAGGGGCTATCCCGGCATTGTAGGGCCCACAAGTCAGGATCGCAGGAGGCGAAAGCTTCCTACACTGGCCTGCACGCATACCTAGAACTCCTCTCAGCTCAGATAATAGCAACAGCTCCTTTCCTCTCTCTCAAGGTGTCTCTCCCAAAACGCACGCCCACGCACAGCACAGCACAGCACAGCACAGTCGCAGAGCCAGGGTCAGGAAACCACCACCAGCGCAGCGCAGCGATGAGAGGAGGAGCGGGGCCCACGGCGGCGTTCATATCCGGCGAGCCGCCTCCAGCCGCCGCGGAGGAGGTGGAGGAGAACTCCGGCGGCGAGGAGGAGGACGAGGAGGCGGTGGTGGGTCAGGACGACGACGAGCTGGAGCTGGGGCTCTGCCTCGGCTCCAAGAAGCAGCAGCAGCAGCAGCCGGCGCCGGCGCCGGCGCCGTGCCGGATCCTCACGGCCCGGGACCTGCAGCCGGGGTCCCTGTCGCCGGATTCCTCCGTGTCCTCCTCCTCCCCCGCGGCAGGTGCAGGTGCCGCGGCGCCCAGCAAGAGGGCCAAGGCGGATGCGGCGCCCAACGCCACCACCTCGCCGGGGACGGTCGCTTCTGGCCATCCACAGAGGTGAGCAGCAAGAGCAACTTCCTTTGCACTGCACGCTTCTGCTTCTTCCTTGCCTATGCTGCTATGCAGAACAACAGCTCCAAGCATGCGTCTTTTATTTCTATATAACATCAGGGGAAAAAGTTCAGAACTCTATCAGTATAAGTGCCTCCTCGTCTGCTTGTTGTTAGGATCATAGAATGATTCGTCGCCGTGCATTTGCACCTAATTTGTTCCGAAAAAAGAAACCTTCTTTCTTGTTTATGCACAGACATCTCCTAAGACTAATGTTTTTCCCTGGCGAAGCTGCCTAATTTGCACGGCTTCCGTTATTAAATCTACTCTTTTTTTTTACCATGAGCATCCTGCAAACTCTGAGACAGTAAAAAGGAGACTTTTAGTTTGTTGCATACTTGCATTGCCCTTCAGATCTGCAACCACCAAAATTTTCTTGACAAGAAAAGTATCCTAGTATCATGTCTTCTTGGTTCAAAAAGAATGCCATTTCCTTGCTTGCCGAGCTACGTACAAGTATGCTTTCAACTAATCGTGACTGCATTTTCCGGTTTGGTAGCAGCTTTGGAGTGGTGGGATGGCCACCCATAAGAACTTTCAGGATGAACAGCCTATTTAACCAGGCCAAAGAAAATGCCTCTGAGGCTGGCACAAAGAAGCCCGCTGCTGAAGCTGACATGCAGGAAGACAAGGAGGAGAGCAAGAAAGGACGGGTCGTTGGTTGGGTGAAGGTGAACATGGAAGGAGATATCATTGGAAGGAAGGTGGATCTCAACGCCCATGGATCCTACAAGACCCTTGCCTCAGCACTTGAACTCATGTTCATGAAGCCGTCCATCGGTCTTTGCACTTCTAGTAAGTCATAATCTGATCTTTTACTTTCACTATATATAGTAGAACCTAGTGCATATTCTGATCATGTCAACCTATATGCTGTGGAGCTTTTCTATATTTTGTCCCTTTTTTCCGATTACCGTCATCAAGTGTACAATTTCTACAAACGGTAACGCTGAAATGAATTGAAAACACTGAGTACTATCCACTTGATGGGTCAATCCGATGCTCTACTGCATCAGGGTCTATGGTGCCATAGTTATGGCACCGGGGATGTATACTTTTGTATATACTTAGGACGCAATGCTGTTCTAGTATAGTTTCATACGTTTGTGAGGATACCTTTTCTGCTCATTTCTGACCCTGATCTCTATTGATCATGAAAATTATCAGGTAGTTCAAAGTCTCTTAAGCTATTGGACAACTCATCGGAGTATCAGCTCACCTATGAGGACAGGGATGGGGACTGGATGCTTGTTGGAGATGTTCCCTGGGAGTAAGTCCCCTGCACTATGTTAGCAATCAGAAGTTGAACAGGAGACCGTTTTTGAAGTGTCATGGAATGGTTCTTTCGGATGGCTTATTGTTTTACTCTGCACTTCCGCAGGATGTTTGTAGGTTCAGTGAAGAGACTCAAGATCATGAGGACTTCAGATGCCAATGGTCTCGGTTAGTTCCTTCTCTCATACTTCTTCAGCCCAGATATAGTTGATTCCAGAGGTTTAAGGCATGCCGGTTATCCATTGAGAAGCTGGATTTATAGCGCTGTTATTACCTATTAGTCAGCATCATGAATTTTGGTTCTACCATGTTTGACGCCAAAATTTCCAAAAATAAAAACTCTACTGCAGGTCCACGATTCCAAGGGGCTCACAGACCTACAGCAGCTTACACAAGGGGCAGGACTTGAAAACCACCGATGGGTGTTTGGAGCTAGAGAGCTATACCGCTGGTGAAGCTTGAACTGTGTTTGATACACGTAACAGCAGCCCATATCTTTGGCATAGTTGTGAGATTACTTGTGTCTAGTGGAAATAGTAGAAGTATTTTTTTCTTCTTCCTCCTTTTGGTGCCCTCGTTGAGCTTTTCTCATGGGCTATGACTGAGCATAGCCCCCATCGCTTCTGTCCACACTGTTTTTACCTGTGAGGCATGGTCGCCCAAAGTGTCGGTTTTTATCCTTCTGTTTGCTGTAGCAAAAGTATCAGTACTGTTTCATATTTGTGTTCATATCTGAATTCCCAGTTGCCGCACAGTGTTTGTGCTAATTGCTGTGATCTGCAATGCAACGCCAACCACCCGGGTGTTTGGGGGGACAAAATGTGGATGTTTGAGACCAGTGCAGTGCTGCTGATGGCTCACTTTGCTGTTGTCCGTGGCTGTGCCTGAGAGTGCCTCTGAACCTAACCTCGTGAATGGACAAATCCGACGGCACATTTGAACAGCACCCCCAAAAGCGACGTTACCCGTGCCATGGAGCACGCAGATCGCGTGATCAGCACTGCAAGGGCTTCCTTCTTCAGAAAGTGTCTGGACATGAAAATTCCTGCAAGCACCAGCCAACAGCATGAGCTGCTGATACAGCAGAGGATCACACTCCAGAAATCTTTGCAGCACAACGAGTAAGAATTATTGTCATCCAGGGTCCCAAACAAATCTCTATGCTCGCAGGCAACAATCCAGAATTGATTGGTCCAAAATCTGAATTTGAAACGCAGAATACACACAGGACAGACAGACTAGTATTTGTGACCACTAGGTGGGTTCACAAGGAAAATGTTTGGAACACAGCAACACGACTGGGACGCCCAGAATACACAAATCATGGATATAGTTTCGTGAAATCAAGTCACTGGAGAGGCCTAAACTCCATCCGGATGAATGCGGAATCCCTCCCTGCTACTCAATCTGCATGCCGTAGGCTGTACCATATTCACCTGTATGATTCGGTGCGTTTGGGCTTGCTTTGGACCACCGCCTCAATCCTGTCGAGAACCTCCGGCGTCAGCAGTGGAATGACATCTAGAGCCTTCATGTTCTCCACGATCTGTTCATGCGGTTTGCCAAATGGGTCAGAGTATTCCTTACCATGTAGACATGCTTGCTTAGAGCAGTAGAGATCCTCTGAAGAACACGAGTTTGGAAAATGTACCTGGCTTTCTTTGGTGGCTCCAGTGATCACAGATGAGACATTGGGGTTTGATGCACACCAAGCAATTGAGAGTTGAGCTAACGAAACGCCAAGTTCAGCGGCGATAGGTTTTAGCCCATTCACTTTTCGAAGTGTGTCGTCAAGCAGGGACCTATTCGCCAGGTTCTGGAAACCCAAGGCAAGGAACGGATTAGCTATAAAATACTCAGAAGAAATAACAACAAAATAAAGATATGTTAGGTTATACATAACAAACAGATAAAACAGAACTGAAACCAGTAGCTGCTACAAAGTAAAGTTAATTCCTGCAAAGATATGCTAGGTTATACATTGATTATGCAGTGTGCCACCTGCGATCTGCCGATCATAAGCTCATGTCTAATGATTATGATACATTAGCAATGCAGTTGAACACTGGTGTTGCTTAACGAAAATTGGTAATTTTGCTATTTTAGTTGTTATCTCCACAGAAGCAATTGTCGAAGTGGAATTGTAGAACAGAATGTGATACGATGATTCTGGTATGGTTTCTCTTGGCTCTTTGGTTCATTTGGGGGATTGCATCCTGAAAGGTGGTGGTATTCTAAATTACTACTCCCTCTGTCCGTATGCAAGGCGTAACCACTTTTTATTCAAGTCCTATAATAAGGCGTGCTCTTCACCTCTCTCCTCTGCACGGGCGTCCATCCATGCGGCATTCAAAGTTCTCCAATTGGCCTTCTTGCCTCCCTCCTCTCATGCATGCACGAGTCTCTCTCAATACTAGTACTACTGCATGTTGTGTACTAGTACTCGTTAGTTCGCGCGGCTGGCCGAGGAAGAGAGGAGAATTAAATGTGTTCCTTGATCAATGAACTAGAGACAGTTACGCCTTGTATACTAGGGCGGAGGGAGTAGTAGTTAAGAGAATGAGTACTGGCATAATATAAAAGGTTCCCCCAAATACCTTGTAATTGTCTAGGGCAAACCTGCTATCAGCAGGTACATTCCCTTTGCTATATTTGCCGGTTAGTACTCCTGAAGCTAGAGGACTCCATGTAGTCAAACCAATGCCATAGGTGCTGTAAAGTGGCATGAACTCAGACTCAACCTGCAGAAAAGTAGTGTGCTATTAGTTCTTGTAACATAAACTGCATGCATAGGATGATCTGTTTTAGTCTTTTAGACTTTTTTCTTTTCTTGAAATCATTCAAGAGCAAAGTGTTTATTATCGAACCATGGAATCTCAAATAGAATACATCCGGACAGAGAAGGAATATGATAGGATTACGGATCCTACCGCGTAGATCACGAAGTCTGTAGGGATGAGAGGGAGGTGGGGCAGGCTGGAAACCTCGCTGCCGGTGGCTGGACGCCGTGGTGGAGGATGGGCAGCTGCGGCTGTAGCCCTAACCCTTGCGTAGCTACAGGAACGGCGACACTGTTCACGCGTGAACAGTAGATGCGGCTAGGGTTAGGAACTCCCGGCTCCCAGGGGAAGCCGGAAACAATAGATTGTTTCTGCTTAATTATCCAAATGTCTTACAAGCCATATATATAGCTTTCACAAATAAGGGATATATCTAATAAATAGGCTAAATAATAGATAATATGGGCTGTTAGCCCCCTAATGCCGGCGCACAAGCTCAGCCACTAATGGGCCTCCGCCTGGTATATGTGACGCCGGTCATAACATCTCTCCCGCCACAAGTAAACAGCTCGTCCTCGAGCTGGAAGTCGGGAAGTGGTCGCTTGAACTCGTCGAGGGTTTCCCACGAAGCGCCGTCTTCGGGGGAGGCCGTACATTTGGATCAACACCTGCCACACACCACGGCGCTGAAGCGCACGAAGAGCCCGCGCTGGAGCAGGAAGCAGCCGGCCATCCATGACCGGAGGGAGACTGGTCGGGGTCATTGGAGGGTCGCCGCGGTGAGGCTTCAGGAGACCAACGTGGAAGACGTCGTGGATGCGGGCGTTCTCAGGCATTTGAGGCGGACGCGACACGGCCAATGCGTTTCAAAGACACAGAACGGACCAGCATAGCGAGGACCCAACTTGCGTTTAGCCTGCTGGTCGAGGGACTCGTGCGGTGCGGCGGTGGAGGCGCAACACACCCAATCGCCCACTGGAACTCCACATCGCGGTGGCGGCGCGCCGTAGTACTTCTTGGATAGTTGCTGCGCGCTAGGAGAGTCATTGGCGCACTTCTCGCAAAGCAGCTCATCGCGTCGCGGAGAAGGCTATCGACGGCGTCGGTCTCGCCGACCCCGCCCGTATGGCGAATAGGCGGAGGAGGGCGGCCAGACACCACCTCAAAGGGAGTCATCCGAAGGGCCGTGTGGAAGGAGGTATTGTAGCAATACTCGCCACGACGACGATCCACCCACGCCTTGGCGGTCAGGTCACTGTAATACAACGGAGATACATAGCAATCACCTTGTTGACCACCTCCGACGTGGCCGTCGATGCGAGGATGAAAGGCGGTGCTCATGCGAAGCTTGACGCGCGCCGCCATCGGAAGAGATCCCGATGGACATGGCGGTGAACACGGGTCCCGATCATCGACGATCGACGAAGGGAATCCGTGGAGCCGGACGACGTTGTCGAAGAAGGCGCGAGCGATGGAGGTAGCCGTGTAAAGGTGCCCAAGCGCAATAAAATGCGCGTGCTTGGAGAAGCGGTCGACGACGGTGAGGATGACGGATTTCCGCCAACCTTGGGCAGCCCTTCGATGAAATCCATGGAGATGTCTGACTTGGTGAGCACCTTCCGGCCGGAGCAGCCCGGCGGTTGGGATGCCTCCGTCTTTGTTTATGCACGTCATGCAAGTGCGCGCACTCGCCCTGGACTAGGGAGCGATCCACAGGATGTAGAAGTTGGCGCGAGAGGCGGTGGAGAGTCTTCAGACACCCTCATGTCACCGCATGGGCGGTGTAGGACTTGGTGGCGCAGTCACCGACGTCGGCTGAAGATACGCCGCCATGCAAAGAAGAACCCGGCGTCCAGGCGCCATGGCGCCGCTTAAGTCTCCGCGTCAAAGGACGTCGGAGTTAGCGCCGCGCGTCGGCGTTATTTATATGCGATGAAGAAGGCCGCGGACCGCATCCAGAAGGCGAAGGGCGGCCCGAGATGGCCTAGTTGCCGCGCTGCGTTCGCTGCGGCGTCCACGACCTCGGCGTCACGCCGACAAGGATCGTCGTCGACCACGGTGTTGAGGCGGCCCGGCGATATTCCACCGCCAAGTCGGTTTAAAAGCTTGCTTAGCCATCTTTGAGGAAGCGTGGACAAACATTTGGTCAAGCAAAATTTAAGACTGTAAATGATCAAGACGGACCAAAAAGTGACGCCCCACAAATTAATGACGAACGGCTTGCACCAAACCCGATGAGTTCGCTCATAAGCCGCAAGCTTGAGATGGCGGACAATGAAAGGCGGTACTGCAGATGGCGAGGGTCCAGCACACGGTGAAGGACGGCACCAAACCCCGCGCCTCCGACGCGTCGCAATCCACGATGAAAGAGCTGTCGAAGTCGCATCCGCAGGGGGGCCCCGTAGTGAGGGCGGTCTTGAGTGCCTCAAACGCCGTGGTCGCGTCGTCGTCCCAAGCAAACGCGTCTCGCCCGCAAGAGGCGATGTCGGTGCAAAGAATGATGCCGAAATCCTTAATGAACTTCCTATAGTAGCGGTGAGGCCTAGGAAGCCTCGGAGACCATGCAAGTGAGCATGGGGTTGGCCACGCATAAACCGGCCGCGACCTTGTCGCGGCCCATGGCCACTCAGGTCCTTGGAGATAACATGGCCTAAATAAGCCACAGACCTTGGCAACGAAGGAGCACTTGGAGCGCTTTGAGGTGGAGGTTGTGCGTCGCAGGCGTGGAGGACGATGTTGACATGTTGCGGTGTTCGGCCCGGGAGGAATCTGTAGATCAGGATGTCATACAAAAATACCAAAGATGCACACTGCGCAAATACGGCCGGAGGACATCGTTCATCAACGCCGGAAGGTAGCCGGAGCGTTGAGAGACCGAACGGCATCACCAAGAACTCGTAGTGGCCATGGTGCGTGCGAACGCCGTTTTTAGCGACGTCTGTCGGGTGCATGCATGCGCACTGGTGATAACCAGGCGCAAATCCGGCTTTGGTGAAGAAACGCGCACCATGGAGCTCATCAAGCGGCTCGTCCCACCTGGAATCGAAACTTGTCTTGGCGGTCTTGGCGTTGAGGGCACGATAGTCGGCTGAAGCGCCAGACTTGTCTTGTTTCCGCACAAGAAGAACGGGCGCGGAGAACGGCGAGGTGCTTTCGGTCGAATGATGCCTTGCGCGAGCATCTCCGCTGCCCGACGTTCAGCTCGTCTTCCGGAGAGGGGGGTTGCAGATGGCGCACGCCGCCTGCATGCACGCAGGCGGCAGGTGAATGCGGTGGTTGGGCTCGTCGAAGATGGCGCGCCGTCTTCTTTGAAGAAGGCACATCAATCAAAGCGGTGGCCGGTCGGCGGTGACCGCGGCCGCGGGGCCGAAGGCCGTATTCTTGCAGAGAGCGGTGGCGAGCCACCCACGCTTGCCAAGTGACGCGCCGACCGTCGCGCCGTAACGCCATGGTGAGGGCGGTGCGATCCCCACAAGATGGGTCCGGCCGTTCGAAGGAAGTCGAAACCGAGGATGAAGTCGAACCCGCCGAGGTCCGCACCAACGCACGTAATGATGAAGTCCTCGTCGGCCGATGCGGATGGGAACGGCGTGAAGCGATCCCATCAGAGCTAAGGCGGTCACCGTTAGCGCACCGTGACGCGAAGATCCTCGCCACCGGATGGAGAGAGCCCCAGACGGCGCATGGCGGCAGACCGGAGGAAGTTGTGCGTGGACCGGTGTCGAGGAGGCGAGGAAGCGCTCTCCTTGATGGTGACAGCACGAGCATGGAGTTTGCTTACCGATCCTCGCTTGCATGAAGAGAGATGACGAAAGCATTAGCCTGGGCCGAGCTCCGGGGCCGCCGGTTCCTCAAGTCTGGCGGCGCAGCTTAGCATCATCACCGCGATGTCGTCGATGAAGTCGTCAGACTCCACGTAGAACAAAGGTTTGGCGACGTGGCCGCGAACATAAGGCTCGTCACAATTGTGGCTTCGCCACCATCTCCGCCGGGTGAAGCGGCGGGAATCTGACAAGAAGAAAGCGCGCGATATTGCGGCCGATCACCGGAGGGGGCAAGACGCCCGGGATCGCTGGAGCCGCGCGCCCGCATGGGGAGGGGTTGTAGCTCGGCGTTGAGGGATTGTTGTTCGACCGAGGAGGGGCGCCGAACGCCACGCCTTTCGAACGCCCGAGCCGAGTACATGGCGATTGTAGGTCCGGCGGCGTGCGCATCTCCACATGCACTTTGATCTGTTCCTTGTAGCCCCCACGCATAACTCCGCCTTTTGTCGAGGGGAGAGGTCACGGCATGGCACAGACGGCGTTAGAAGCGATCGGAGTAGTCTTGCACGGTGGAGAGGAACGGCAGACGTGCTAACTCGGCCAAGCGAGTGCCAAGTGCATGCATACCGCCCAAAGCGGAGGGGAGCAGAGTTCGGGCGCCCCGAAGGCGGCATGCCCTCGCCTTGTTCTGTAGTATGTAGTACCATGTTTGTAGGCGCCCTTCATGTGATAGACCTTGAGCGAAAAAGGCTGCGAAGCCATCGTCTCATTGTCCTCGGAAGAATTGCTCACATTGGTTCAACCAATTGAGCGGGTCAATGAGCCATCATCACGTGGGGAACTCGAGTTTGTAGAACTTGGGAGCACTGGCGCCTGCGGACCGATCCGCATTGTGGGTGCCCCGGGAGGGAGGCGTCGACCCCGGAGAGGACTGGACGCTGATCCTTGGCGGGCGTGCGTGCTTGGGTGGTACCAGTGGTGGCGAAGACCGAGGAGCGGCCGAGCCCATCACCCATCCGAATCGGGCCGATGAAGCTTTGGCCAAATGAAAAGATTGAGCGGCACCCCGGGCTCGAGACCAAGCATCCCGTAAGGGAAACTCAAGGGCGGAAGCAGTGGTTTGGGAGCTCACGCCAGTAACCCAGTGGATAATGGCGGCGGCCGAGAACGACGGTGAGGGTGGCTGACGAGGCGAAGTCCACCACGCCGCTTTGCATGGACGCGATGTTGCGGTTGATGTCGATGATCGCAGATGCCAAGGACTCGGCGTGGAGCGGCGCAGCAGACAATGACGAGCCATCCGAGACCTCGGAGGCCATGATTGGAGCGCGGCGGTGGAGGTAGATGGTGGTGGTGGGAAGGAGGAGGTCGGCCGAGATTGCGACATCGTTCGAAAGCGGCCCGATACTGACCGATAGGATTACGGATCCTACCACGTAGATCATGAAGTCTGAGGGATGAGAGGGAGGTGGGGCGGTGGAAACCTCGGTTGCCGGTGGGCTGGACGCCGTGGTGGAGGATGGGCAGCTCGGGCTGTAGCCCCAACCTCGGCGTAGCTACAGGAACGGCGACACTGTTCACGCGTGAACAGTAGATGCTGACTTAGGTTAGGAACTCCGGCTACTGGGGGAAGCCGGAAACAATAGATTGTTTTCGCTTAATTATCCAAATGTCTTACAAGCCATATATATAGCTTTCACAAATAAGGGATATATCTAATAAATAGGCTAAATAATAGATAATATGGGCTGTTAGCCCCCTAATGCCGGCGCACAAGCTCAGCCACTAATGGGCCTCCGCCTGGTATATGTGACGCCGGTCATAACAGAATATCACAGACACAAATAAACATGAATGATTCTAGTCACGCAAAATGGCAGTTCCCTACCAGAAAGTCTCTTAGGCATGCAACAAACTGTATCTGAATCACTAGAGACTGAAGGAAAATCATATGGCGCCCTCGTTCTAAAATACCATGTTACAATGTTTCAAAAACCATGTATGTAGTATACCTAGAGTTAAGTGTAGCCACAACAATTCAGTTTGAAATTCATCTTTGATGCTGAGATTAAAAAAACAGAAGTGTCACTGTCAACACATGATGAACAGTGCCAGGTTGACTGCTTGTCTATTTTGATTCTTGGCATCTAGGATGAATTTCAAACTGATATATGTGTACTACATCCATGGTTTTTGTGATGATTTTAGCTAACAAGGGCGCCAATCCCCCTGGGCACCAAATCTGCAAACATAGACTGAAATTAAGCAATATTGTATAACACTAAAGGCAAACCTGACTATTTCAAGCTCTTGTTTTTAAAAAAAAATATATATGCTCACTGAATTTTGACATAAAATGGACATGGAAGATGAGGAATCCAAGTCAAGTTATGAAATAATATAACTGAAGGATGAGGAATATCCCAAGTCAAATGTACCTAAATGCCATGTGCCATGACTCACAAAACATGTAAACTAAGATGTTAGGATACCCTAGACACTCAAGATGCAGATTGAATCTCCTCCTCTTTTTTTTCCTGAATCGAGGCTGTCCCCCATTTCCATTAACAAAAACAGAAATACAAGCAATCGACAGAGAACGGAGTTAGACTAGGAAGCAGACAAGCAGATAAGACGCATGGGAATCCTAAATTAGGAGCTCCTCTGAAAGGTAAACTACATAACTTGCTGTTTCAATTTCTGTAAAAAAAAATCATGTTTCATTTGGATCTACCATAGGTAATGCAGTTTAATATCCCAGGTTGCCATAATTATTCAGGTATCGACCAAGAAAAAAACCTTGCAGTAATAGGCTAATAGCTACCCGCTACCTTGTACCATTAACCACAGCCAATTGACCAAACTTTTTTTTTTGTTTGGTTCCATCCTGAACTTTGTAACACTTCTACATCCTAGCTGCATCACTTCAGTGTAGTAAGAGTTAAAATCAAACTCCAACTTGCCAAGGCAACTTGCATGACTTATAATAATCTTGTGTAGTGAGCTCCTAACCTGGAATGAGCAACCACCGCCGACTAATTGAATGCAACATTGACAGTGATAGGTTGGTGGCTTCAGTTTGATAGTGAGTTCAGACCAATAATAAAATTGCTCGACTAAAACTAAACATCAAGCTGAGTTTCTATTGTTGGGAAAAAAATCCCTTCCAGTCTTGCACTAAGCTGTCCATAGCATGGTGCTAGACCAAACCTTTCACCATCAGCATTTGCTGTCTTGTGCCTGGGATCCTACATGGCGCAAAGGCATACACGACAATGCATGGCTTTCATCGCTGTCTAGTTTGGTAGCTACACTATTCCTGGAGCTGTAGGTTACATCAAGAAAGATCAGTTTTTTTAAAGAAGTAATTACACTCCTGGATACGAATTGATAATTACATCATACTATCTGCCTATCTGGACGCTGAGAAAGGGGATACGTCATCATCATTGGAACAAACCAATCCTCTCATGAGCAAACGAAGCCAGGTAGGTCGCTGATGGAGAAAAATAGATCTACTTTGCATCATCAAAGGGAGAATAAAAGGCAAGAAGAACCATTATTCCGTGATCCGACCCACACAGACAATGTACGATGCTGACATTACTTCACAGGAGCCGAAATCGTACAGAACTAGAATTAAACCAAGCAAACCTGCCCTTCGCATGCATTTCAACAGTCCTGTGCTCCCGGACATGGAAAAAACTGCCGCCACTGCTCCAGAGTCAAAGATCCGGAGAGTACGGCTAACTGAATAATACTACTATACAATACTGAAGAGAAGTACTAACAGTTTAATTAGGAGGAAGTAATAGGCCATCTGGGATTCGCAAGTGCGGGTGAACAGCGTCGCAAGTACCAAACCAAGGCGTGAAATCCACCTCGGGGATAGGATAGGATAGGATTGTATCGTACGGGAGAGAGGTGCCGCC
The DNA here is from genome assembly GCA_904845875.1 of Miscanthus lutarioriparius. Lineage (NCBI taxonomy): Eukaryota > Viridiplantae > Streptophyta > Magnoliopsida > Poales > Poaceae > Miscanthus > Miscanthus lutarioriparius. The sequence goes on from CAJGYO010000008.1 coordinate 2,499,370, forward strand.
GCCGCAGCAGCAGCATGATCTGCGGGCGAATCGGGTTCGAGACTTGGGAGAGAATGAACAGCGATCTAGACCTCACCTTGTGCCTGGAGAAGAGGTTGTACTCCGGCTGCTCGACGATGGGTCCGACGAGGTCGAGGCGGTTGGCGACGGCCCAGGCCTCGGTGATCTGCTGCGCGGACCACTCGGAGGTGCCCCAGTAGAAGGCCCATCCCTGGTCGATGACCCAGTTCATGGCGCGCACCGTCTCCTCGACGGGCGTGGAGGCGTCGGGGCGGTGGCAGTAGACGACGTCGACGTAGTCCATGTCGAGGCGGCGGAGCGAGCCGCGGAGGCCCTCGACGATGTGCTTCCGGGAGAGGCCCTTGTCGTTGGGGCCCTGGCCGCCCCAGAAGAGCTTGGTGGAGATGACGACGTCGGAGCGGCGCCAGCCCAGGTCCCGGATGGCCTGCCCCATGATCTCCTCGGCGCGCCCGTTGGCGTACACCTCGGCGTTGTCGAAGAAGTTGACGCCCACGTCCCGGCACGCCTGCAGCAGCGCCTTGGCCTCCTTCACGTCCAGCTGGTTGCCGAAGGTCACCCACGCGCCGTACGAGAGCTGGCTCACGCGGAGCCCCGACCGGCCCAGGTTCTTGTACTGCATTCTGCCCTGCCCTTAGCCTTCCTGGTTCCTCGCCTGGCGATCTGCGCGGAGGAGGCGGGGAGGAGGAGGGCCCGAGGGGAGACGAAGCGCAACTGAACAGGGGAGGGGAGGGGAGGGGAGGCGAGGACGAGTTGGAAGGCTGGAAGGCCGGCTGCGGGCTGCGGCTGCTCATTTCTACTGGACCGGACCTGGACGGCGACACCGCCGTCGGACAGGTGGACCAGGCTGTACGGGGCCCACCTGCCAGCGGCACTTAGGGGGAACCGTTGTCACGTGGGGTGTGTGGGGAGTGGTGTGGTGGTGTGTGGTCCCCTGCCCCCCGATCATTCAGAGAGGCGCGGCCTGCCTGACACTGACATGTGGGGTAGAACGCTCAATGACACTGGAGTCGAGAACGACCCCCACGTCCCCGGCGACCTGGACGGTAACGACGCCATTGCCGGCCTGCCGGCCGGGCGGCCGCCCTGCCGGCCGGGCGGCCGCCCTGCGACCGTGACTCCTCGGCCTGGTGGTTTCTGCTGGCGGCGTGTAGCAATCCCTTTTTTTTTGCGACTTGCGTGTAGCAATCCATGGATGCGAGTGAATTGGACCATCTCGTGGAGTGGTACGCTGGTGCTCCCTTCGTCCTATATAAAGCGTAACCCCCTTGATTCAAACCCTTCTCTCTTAACACCATTATTACTGTATCGATGTGCTTTATATTATGGGACTTTGACAAAAAAAATAGTTATGTCTTATATATTAAGACAGAGGTAGTAGTATTTTGTATTGACTCCGTCTTAAGGTCATGTTTGGATGCTAGGCAGCTGAGCACCAGGCAGCCATTCTGGCCTGATACGAGAAAATCGAGCGCCTAGGAGCACTTGTATGTGCCTGGCATGCTTCCCAGTATAGCATCCAAACATGCCCTAAGGGCTTGTTTGGTTACTATACTGGCCTGGGGAGGCCTGGCCAGGCAGCTCGCTCAGCCGCAGACGTAGGAAAATGAACGCATGAGATCCTTGCCTGGCGCAGGCAACTTTTCCAGGTTACAAAGCAAACACGCCCTAAAAGCATGAAATGAAATTCCATAGTACTCCATCCAATCCATTTTATTAGATATAGGGCCTGTTTGGTATGGCTCCGGACCTGCTAGTAGTAAGGCCTACCAAATACTTTAGAAGGAGAAGCCACTTTTTGGTGAACAAATAGTGGATCTGGACCACTGGAGCTGTTTTTTTTTCCCGGGAGCCCTACTAAACATGCCCATCATTTACCATGACACGGTATTTCAAGCTATATTTTAATCATTTCATTTATTTTATAGTATATTTTTTCTAACTTATGATCACTAGATAGATAGTGTATTTGATTCTAAATCTAACCGTACAAATGTTTTATAATTATATTTAAAAATTGTTAACCTAAATTGATCAAAGACCCTAAAGTTTAAATCTTGATATGCATATATTGGAGCATTGTTCACTAGAGTCAAACTCTCTTAAGTTAACTAAATTTGTGTAAAAACACTGATACTTATTATACTAAATACACCGTTCATTCCAAACTACTCGAAGCCATTTTGATTTATCTAGATATGTAGTTTTTACTGGCCCTGTTCGCTTCGCTGAAAAGCCAGGTTGAAAAATACTATTCGCTGATTTATTGTAAGAGAAAAATATTGTACCATGACAGATAAGTTCAAACGAACAGGGATGTTTCATAAACTGAGTATATCCAGATATATATTTAAAGCTATGTATATATAGAAAACAAAACGACTTACAATGCAGAATGGATGATATTTAGATACTATTAGATTCATAATGATATATTTCCATATTGTTTCTACTTAATCCATTAGCTAGAGTTAAAACGATTGAACTCGAATCAAACATAGGATCGCACTTTTTTTTTGACATCGAAAGGGGAAAAAAATTCTAAACGAATCAATCACGTTCATGTACGTCAGCGGTGACGGGGCCTTGGAATTGAATGAATGGATCCAATCCAAATCCAAATCCAAAGATCCGATGCCTGCGCCCCCTTGCGCATGTGATGCGTGGGCTTGTTTTTTATCTCTTTGCGTGAATATACAGGCAAGCAGCAGCCGAAACAGTTCCGGTCAGGATACGTTTGTTTCGCTGTGGCTCGTCGTAAATGATCGTAAATTTTAGTTGGAATAATATTTTTCTCTCACACAAACCAGTCAGCAGTACTTCTTCATAAATCAACAACGATATAAACCAGCGAACCGAACAGGCTGTAAGCCAAAACGAACAGGTGCTCAGTGTGACAGTGTCATGCCCGGACCCGAGACCCGGACGGACGGATCTAGCAGGCGGGTGCTCGGCTGCTCGCATCTGCAGTTCTCCAATGCTGTGTGCTGTCTGTGCACAGTGGCCACGTGTGAGTCGTGACAGATCCAAATCCGATGCGACCACGGACGCGAAGAAGCGAATAGGATGCTGCTGGATCTGGATGCACGCAGCCTAGGTCACTGAACTCGATTTTAGATGGAATCCAGCCCTGGACGTGCCTATCCGATGAGCAGGAGACATACAGGGCGTGTTTGGTTTACTGTTTAGTTGTAGTCTGGTTAAGATTGTAGTTTGGTTAGGCTAAGTCTGGTCAAGCAAATCAACATGAGGTGTGATTGGTTGTCTGTGCTGTCTAAAGCCTGACTAGCCTCATAGCGTGTTTGGTTGTATGGTTTATTTTGATACAGTCACCTCGTTCTTTGAATGGGTAAGTTTACACTCTTCGAGGGATTTCGTCGAGCATGTGGTGGACATCCTCGGCATAGGATCCAAAATCTGTACAAAAGTCGAAGCAAACACAAAACATCCAATGTCAGCATGCTCTTCCACGACATGGGTCTGCACCTAAGCAGGTCGAGCAAGGCGAGCAGCAGGGCAAGCACGACGATCACGGCAGAGCCGCCGAGCCGCTGTTCGAGTCTCCGTGACAGAGCACGGCCACCACGACGATCGCTGTTCGAGCACGGCCACCACGACGAGCGCGACAGACGCTGTTCGAGCACGGCAGAGCACGGCCGCCGACATCTCAAGTCGCAGGCCACCGCGCGAGCCCGCCGCCGAGCGCCGCGTCAGTTCGCCGAGCGCCAGCGGAGAAGGGAGTGGTGCGCGGGAAGGGCCGCCGGAGACGCGCGGGGAGTCACCCTCGGTGAGCACGACAGCACCTCGGTGAGCACGACACAGGCAGCAGCAAGGCGAGCAGGAGCTCCGCCACGCGTGACGACGCACTGCTCTAGGCCCACGCGCCGCTCCACCCGCCGAAGGCCTCCTCCTCCTCCGCCGGGAGCTCGTCGAATCTGGCGCATGTGGTCCTCCGCGTGGTACGGCCTCCGCGCGGGAGGGTGGAGCAGCCTCACCATGGTGGAGCACCTCGACTCCAACGAGGCTGCTCACATTCTTCTCCGGCGACGAAGAAGCGCGGCGTTGCTCCTGACTGTGCTGCAACTGTACGGGCGCGTCGCTCCTGACTGAGCTGAGGTGTCACTGCTGTGCACACCACCAAGAGCTTGTTTTCGCTCATGCTTTTCCATGCACACGACCCACAGCCATGGGCCGAGGGAGGTTGAGTTGCGATTTGCCGGACTGTTGCCACCTTTTGCGGGCCGACATTTTGGTTATCACGTGACTCATGTCTGTTGGTTTTTTTTTGCTCGCCCCAACACACACACACACCAGCTGACCTGGTTTACATTACATGTGGTGGTGTCGTGGTGATCTCTTGCCAAATAAGGCGCCGTTTTTTTTCTTCTAAATTCTAAAAAAAAATAAGGGGCCATTTGGAAGGATGAAACGTTTCGAATTCTTGCCTGGAACCCAAGAATCAATGCCAAACAGCTAATTAGTGAAACGTTTCAGGTAGAAATGGCTCCAAGCGATTTAGGTTTCATGCCTACGAATGTGAATCGGTAAAAACGTGGTTTCGCAGTGATTCTGATTCTGCAGCCAAATGGTATAGTGATTCTAATTCGCTGGCCCTGTTTGTTTCACTAAAATTTGGCTTATGCTGATTTGTTGTGAGAGGAAAACACTTACTGAAAAGTACTGCTAAAGTAGTTCAAGCGAACAATGCCACTATCTGAAACATTTCTTTAGATAATCTGGATCTCAAACAATTCTACGAGAATTTAGATCCCTACCGAATGGCACCTAAATAAAGAGGCATACAGTACATGGAATCTGAAAAATGTAGTGGGCAAAAGCGTCCGGAGAATTAACAATAATAGACGTGATGATGGTGTTACCAACAATCTATCTTGGTAACATCATAGCTCAGTGAGTGGAGCACAAAACAAAGTGTACGTGGGGACTGTGGAGAAGGGAACAGAGTGACCAAGACAAGACGAAGCGAAGAAGGCATGCCAAGAATCAGCTAAGCTAATCCTTGTGCCCTTGTTGGGCCCTCTCCCTCTCCTGTGGGCGTTGCGCGAGGAATGAACCGGTGGGCAGCCTGTGGGCCCTCGCTGCTGCCATTGGTGTGGTGGGCCGTGCCCTTGCCCGTGCCCGTGCCCGTGCCCGTCCTCTAGCCGAGCCTGCCTTGTTGTCTGCAACAAATGAAAGCAAGCAAAGGCACAACAAGGCAGAGGCAGCCCTATAACGGCCTACTACCTGTAGAGTAGTATAGCGGGGGTGGAGTGGTGGTAGTATGCCTATGGTATATGGTAGCATTTCCCTTGGCCTCCACTCCACCTCTCCTCTCGACTTCTCTCCTGCGCTGCGCTACCGCCCAGAGGCAGGGGAAGGGGAGCGTCGACCAATTCGTCCCGCCCACGCCGCGCCGCTGGCCTCGCGTTCCCTCCCGATGGCGGCGGCGGCGATCCACCAGTTCGCCGAGTGCATCACCTGCCACGCCTGGAGCCCCGACCAGTCGAGTGAGACAAACGCCCTCCCCCTCCTCCCCGTCCTCCGCTCTAGATCTCCGCTCGTCGGTTCCGATCCCCAGTCGCCGCGCGCATGGCGTAGCTCGTCCGCAGGTTAGCGCGCGTGGGGTGCTCGGGATCGGGTTCCTTAGGGTTTCGGTTCGGTACCGCCCTCTCGCGTCCTCGGGGATCAAATGCTCGCTCTGACTGGCGCCCTAAGGGCTGTTCCGTTGGACACCTGGATATCGGACTATATCGCATCGCCGGGGGCATCAATCCTCCTGCCGTGCTTCTCACCATCCTCGCTTTTCGCTTGCTCGGGCTTGTGGTGCCACCTTGGGTATTTAAATTGCGCTTGGCTTCGATACGATCCAAACCCAAGCCGAAATGTCAGTCGAAACGAAAATTCGACGGGTTCGGTTCACGGTGCCTAGGCGGCTAGTGGTATGCCAGAACATGGCTGCGGAGTGCTACCTCCTGCGCTGGTTTGCAATTATGGGTTATCAATCAATGTGTCTTCATCCATGGACCATCCTGACAACCAGGGCTGGTCTTGGCATCAATGTTCATAAAAGGTGAAATGGACCGGTGTTTGCTCCAGGTGCCTTCTGGACACACCCTTCCATTAACTTTTTGCCCTGGTATAACCCCATTTTGCTAATAGGGGAGCATGCCAAAATAATACCAGTTCTAAACTAGCCATGATATTTACTTCAATGCCAACGTACTCTTTTAGAATCCTGCAAGTTACTTCAAATGGCTGAGTAAATCAAGGGACCCCTGACTCCTTATACGATGACAATAGTCTTGTAGGAAATTAGATCATGGGATTCATGATTGTATTAAGTATTTAGTTTTTCAAATGGGTGATTAAATCATGTCTTTCCACTACTATCGAGTTGCTTCTGATGTATAGGAGGCTGTCATTTCAATTGTTTGTAGGAAATATACCCCAAAACAGAGGATGGTGTCTGCTTGCAATGGCAAAAGGCCTAGTGGAATTTAAGAACAAAGCATCGCTAGCTTTCTGATTCTGCTAAACATACATGATATTCTGTTTTTTTAATTGTTATTATTATCTTGCATTTGAACCCATCAAGGAGTTTGATCTTGAATTTGACAGGAAAAATTTTCTTCTCTTTCAGTGATTGCCTTTTGTCCAAACAACCATGAAGTACATATCTACAAATTCTTCACAGACAAGTGGGAGAAACTTCATGTTCTGTCAAAGGTAGATAAACATTCTTTCTGTACCACGGCCTAATTAGAATGCAAATCATTGGCTTATTTCTATTGATATTTTGCAGCATGATCAAATAGTTTCGGGAATAGACTGGAGTAAATCATCCAACAAAATTGTAACAGTTTCACATGATAGAAATTCGTAAGTATACGTCAAAGTGCAGATTTCTAGAAGATTTGTGTTGCTTCTTACTCTGGCAGTGGATATATGGGTGCTTATTTTTTTTTATTTGGCCTCAGATATGTTTGGACACAAGAAGGATCTGATTGGGTACCTACCCTGGTTATTCTAAAGTTAAATCGTGCAGCTTTATGTGTTCAGTGGAGCCCAAAAGGTTAGTTAATTCCCTTCCTATTTCTGTCACATCTGTACATTTTCTCACTCTACTGGTGAAATGAAACGATTATCCAAGTGCACATGCTCTCCTAGTTTTCATTGCATACACAGTATGAGACTTAAGTTTGATGATAGCTCAGACCACACCTAAATTCTGTAATGCTAATATATTTGTCCTGTGATGCAAACATATGAAACCTCAGGTCTAGAGTTTGTATGCTAAAATCAAGACTCGCGAGACTTTTTTTTCTAGAATAGGAAGAAAACATCTCAACCAAACAACTCAGCTGTACCCACATTTCTGGAGCTAGTAATACCAGCTGATTTCTTCGAGCTGGAGCTCTGCCAAACAGGGCGTTAGGTGCCTTAGCTATTCAGATTATCTTAGCACACTTCACACTTTGTTGGAACACCATGCTGTACATGTTGAAAGAATGTAATTACTTGTGAGCTAAACATGTGAAGAAAAAACTTGTTGAGTATGGTTTTTGTTGTTTATTTTTTTATAAGTAGGTATGATCTGTTTCCTTAAATCTCTTTATGTATTGTTTGCAGAAAACAAGTTCGCCGTGGGAAGTGGTGCCAAATCTGTGTGTGTTTGCTACTATGAACAAGAAAACAACTGGTATTTAACCCCAGTTCACCACCCCTCTTTCATCAATTGACTACCATTTTTTGGATGACCTTAGTTATCCATTATTCTGTGTTGCATGTCCCAATAAGTGATTGATGAGTCATGAGTACGAGTCATTGAGCATGTTTTATATTGATTAGTTCTTATAGTTAGTGTGGTTAATCTGACACTCTTGATACACATCTTTAACTGTCTTATATCCTACACTGTGCTACAGGTGGATTAGCAAGGTTATCAGGAAAAGGCATGAATCTTCTGTCACTAGTCTTGCATGGCATCCAAACAATGTGAGTCTAAAGTAATGAGAGGCTTCAGTAGGAAACTAACAACAAAATCATTTTTGTTGTGTTCTCAATATGTTTTTTGTTGGCACCGTATTCCCGCCATTTATGAAAACCCCCATCTATACCATTAAAGATATTGGATGACATGATGCAGTTCTTTTTGTTGTAAATTTTCTCTATATGTATGCCACTATGTAGGAACTGGTATTGTCATGTAGATGCAGGCGCAAGACCTGTTCCCATTGAATGTGACACTAGTTTGTTTGCTATTGTATTTCTTCAGATATATCTTGCAACAACGTCTACGGATGGTAAATGCAGAGTGTTCTCTACTTTTATCAAGGGTGTAGACAAAAGGTGGAACACATTGGTCTTACATCTATTAGGAATCTAAAATCTTCAAAACGCTTTATTTGTCTCATACCCTTTTTCCACTTCTGACCAGGGGATCACAATCGAGCACTTCAACTGATTCAAAATTCGGAGAGGTATTTTATTAACCCATCCATTTGATATTGTGCCATCTGTTTGATTGTAACTTCAATTTTTATTGGCGTTTGTACTTTTGCAATGTTCAGATATGTTTCCCCATTTATCTGTCGCAACACTTACTAAGCATGACATGCAACTGAACATCTTTGAAGGCTAATACTTTTGGCAATAGTAACAAAATTTTCAAGTCTATTGACTATTGACGCACCTATACCATCTACTGTTGAAAAATAACACTCAATCTGTTCATGCACTGAGCTAAGCTTTAAACCTTATGCTAGTCACATAAAACGGGTTCACTACCTTCGACCCTCGACCTGGGTTCGTCAACCCCGACCCAGGTTCATGGGTTCATTTTTGACCCGAAGTGTAAAAATCTCTCGCAAGTAGCGTACCACGTTCCACGACCCCATACCTCAACCCCGTCGATCCAGAAACTTTGTGACAATGGCTGAGTTATTATTATTTTTGTGGAATGCTTGCTCAGATCCCTTCATTTGTCATAGGCTTAGTGCAAATCATGAGTAGCATATTATTTGTTTTCTTTCCCTGTGGAAGTGAGTATTCATCCTTGTAATATTTTTTCTCCTGTTTGGATGCAGCAAATTGCTCAGCTTGATCTATCGTCTACTTGGGTATTTGGTGTAAGGTGGTCACCAAGTGGGAAGACATTGGCCTATGCAGGTTCTTGTTCCTCTACCAAATTGTTATTGAGAGTGTCAAATCTGCATTGTTTCTACGACACCATTTGTTAGCATAACAACCATGCTGTTGCGCTGACATGTACGTTGATTACCAGGGCACAACTCCATGGTTTATTTCATCGACGAAGTCGAATCGTCTCCTGCAGCACAAAATTTGGCATTGCGTGATCTGCCTCTCCGTGATGTGGGTCAGCATTTTCCCTTCTAATACTATTTAATTGTGTGTCGTGATTTCTGTGTTTCATAATGTTGAACAACTGCTCAAACTTTCAGGTTCTTTTTGTCTCTGAGCGCACATTGGTTGGTGTCGGATTTGACTGCAATCCTATGATCTTTACTGCTGATGATACTGGGCTTTGGTAAGCAAAGATCCATATAGCAGCATTTTTCTTATATTGTTTATATTTCATTTCCCTTGTAGTCCTGAAGTGTTCCGAACTGAGTTGTTGCTTCCAGTAGAAACCATGTAAATTGCTATCCATACCTCAAATCTATTAATCCTTCTAACCTCAGTACCCTCGCAAAATATTCCATTGCTCTTTTTTTTTACTGAAATCCATTTCTACAGGATATGCAAGTCACTCCGATTTTCATTCATGACATCTAAGCCTTCTTTTCACCATAGCTACACCTTTTGTTATGTAGGAGTTTCATAAGATTCTTGGATGAGAGGAAAGCTGCCCCATCAGCTTCAAAAGCCTCACAGGTCTATATTTTTTTTCTTCCCTATCGTTAATTCATGTAGTGGATGCCTGTCCATATTATACTTACCTTTGTTTTGCTATTATGTGAGGGCGCTATTCACTCTATGTTCATCAAGGATTTACTTTATCCTAAATGGTTAAGTATTAGGTGAACCAATTCCTTTCTTAGTGATGGAGCTTGGTTTGAATTGTTTCGTTGTTTGTTCATACAAGAAATAATTTAAGAGTTGCCAATGGCCAGATGCTCGGATGGCCCCCCTAATTGCTACATATTGCAAGCCCTGCTTGCAAAATTTGGTTGGCTGTCTTATTATGGGTTTCTTTTCAGCCAACTATAACCTTTATGGTAGTGGTTCTCGGTAAGGCTTTGTTTAGATGTAACTAATCCCGGTCCAGGTGGAATTCTCTGTCATAAAGATTTACATGTAATATATTCCGTGGTGTTTGACCTATTTATTTTGATGCCAAACTGATCTAATTTTTGGTCAGTTAGGAAAATCGGTACTAGTCAGCAAAGGTTGGTCAGTGTGGTCTTTTTTTGGCAGCCTGCTGTTATAGCTAGCAATTTACTGCTTATTTGTGTAGTTAAACTCTTGTTAGTTCAGTACTTGAAACTTTGCCAGGAGTACATAATTTAATTAGTTGTATGTATAGTCAGACTGCAATTTAATGGCTATGTATATAATACTGCTGAAGTTCTGATCACTGACAAGCTACGTGACTGAGTTGAACTCACCAAGTCAACATCACTCATGAGCTAATAATACCGAAAAAAAATACATTTCAGCTCTCTGAAGCCCTTGGAAAGCTATATGGCCAATCAAAGCAAGGGACTAGTAGCGACACCGTTGAACCGTCAAAACCTCGTGGTGGGGCCCATGAGAATTGCATAACGTACCGTCTTTAACTCCTCGTCTTTGTTTCGGTACTTCCAGTGATGTGCTCTCGTCTCCGACAGACTAATAATTTCTTCATATCGACAGGTGTATTGTACCCTTGATAAAAGGAAGCGACGGTACTATCAAACGATTCAGCACGTCAGGTTTATAGCTGAGCCTTCCAATTGCTTCCAGCTGTTTTGTCGTTCGAACATGTTTTGACATTACTTGCCACACATTTTACAGGATTGGACGGTAAAATCGTGGTATGGGATTTGGAAAATCACGTCAGCATTGCAAAATAGCTCGAGGGAAGGCTTCATTACCAATCAAATCAAGGGAACTTCTGTCATTACCCATCGTACTCAGGGGACCATTCTTGGCAGCGGGGTCCTGCAGGTTTTCAAGATCCAGGGCCAGCCAGGTAGATTGCTTTTTTATTTTGTGTTGTACCTGTACACAGAAACATTGCCTTAGCGTAGGGACAGCTTGCGTCTATCAAGTAGATTCATTTTTGGCGAGTAATTTTGTCCTTTGAATTGAGTCCATATATATTGTGTAACCTGTATAATTTTAGCTAGGTAGGCAATTGACGTGATCCTGCGTTCTTTCTTTCCGATGCCCTGTGTAAAATAACCACACGTGGAATTCATCCGCGAATGCTTTTACTGGGACTTGTGGACACCTCGTTTCTTCTGCTGCTGGTTCTTTGCAGGATGGAAAGACTCGCCTGACGGTTGAAATCTGTGACCAACGTGTAATCTAACAGTAGGGGGGCGGGCGTGAAACCAGGCCCTGCTGATATGTGGCCTGTGGGGACCTGCTCTTCTGGTGGATCCCCATACGCTAACATCCCACCGGGTCGGCCAGTTTTGGCAGCATGTGCATGAGCCATGAGCTGATGGTTCCGGTACTAGCTGCGTGCTCGCTTTGCTTTTGTTCTAAGATAAGAGTGAGCAAATCTAGCGGCTGCCGTGCAGATCACTTTCTGCTGTTTCGTGGTCACGCAACATGTGGGGCTGTGGTTAGACCGACTAGCTAGGAGACACATGGTGCATAACTGCATATGGTGTTCAAATGTCATCTCCTCGGCCCGAATCTGTTAGTCAATACATGGCTGTTCAGTTCGTAGTGTTGTGCCTACTTGCTGGATCAACTAGGCCATGCTTGTTAGAGGCAAGGGACTGTTTGGTTGTATTAGTACTAGTAGTTAGTGGGTGGGGATGTAAACAGTCTTGCTAATTAGTATTATCAAGTGGAGGTGCTAACAAGTTCATTATAGTTAGTGAAGGGGTGCTAGTAATTCATATACGCCTCGAACTATCCAATTACGTATTAGTAGACAGATCCAAACAGTCGCTACTGGAGGCCGCGGTTTTGCTGAGTGTTTTTACACTTGGCAAAAAGCCTTTTGCACTTGGCAAAGGCTTTGCCGAGTGTAGCACTCGACAAAGTCTCAGGCACTCGGCAAAGTACAGCTTTCTAGTAGTGAGTCTTTTGCCAAAGTTAGTAGTTTTTTTTATAGCTATTAGCTAGCTTACTATTAGCACTGGATCTAAACATATCCTAAAGTGGTGTCAAGCTACGACTACGTGGTTTGTTGTTAAAAATTTGGTTGTTTGGCCATGCCTATGTGCGGCATAGAGAAACAGAAGCAATCACTGAGGAGCTTCGGTAAGCATGGTGACAAATCCAGTAGCCCGTATGCACGTCATGAATGAGCTTGAAACAAGAAGCAATTGAACGATGATCCAAGTCACGCATGCATGGTTTCTCTTTCGGCCCTTTAATTTTTCCCAACATTACATATATTACATCAGCCAAATGGCAGTACATTTATCTGAATCGACATTTCCATGTATACATATAACATTAGACATGCATGATGAGAGTAGAGTAGATAGACAGAAAAACAACAATGGAGGCATCCATCCACCTCCATTTTCAGATTGGGCTCCCGAATCCAAAGCCCCAGGAGCAGCCACTGGCAGCAGCAGCAGCGGAGTGGTGGCTGGTCTCCCTGGCGCTCCACCTCCGGACGAGCTCCTTGTACTCCTCCTCCTCCACGATGGCGGCGCCGACCTTGCTCTTCCACGCCTGCTCCGCCTTGGCGAGCTCCATCTCGGCGTCCTTGATGAGCGAGTCCAGGTCCAGGCTCAGGTCCAGCCCGATATCCAGGCTCACGCCCAGCCCCTTCTCGATCTCCTTGCTCCTGGCCCAGTACCTGTCCTCCAGCATCGCCAGGAACTCGTCCTCCACCTTCTCCACGTCCGCCGCCGACGCCGCCTCCTCCGACGACAGCTCCATCAACAGGCACGCCTTCTCCTCCTCCTCCTCGTCCACCGTGCCCGGTGGCAGCGGCCGGCTCGACGACCTCGACGACACCCTGCTCTTCTCCATCGTGATGAACCCCGCGCCTTCCTCCTCGTCCACGTCCTCCGCCACGCCGAAGGCCGCCCCGGCCCCGCCGCCGCCGTCCATTTCGGCCACCGAGTTCTCGATGGTGATGAAGCCGCCACGGTCGGAGCGGATGGACGTGGCACGGCGCGCCAACCCGCCGGATGCCGCCACCTGCCGGTTGCGGAGGCAGCTCAGGTCCGGCAGGCAGGAGGCGTAGGAGCCTGCTTTGCTCTTGTTCTTCTTCTCCCTTGCTTGACCTAATTAAGTCACCAACGTTGTTTTTCTTCTTCTTCTTCTTTTAAAGCAAATAAGCAGAGTTGCATCGCCTAAACTAAACTAGTAGCTATATACAGTATATATGAACATAATGAAGTGCATCAAGCAATTGAGATCATACTCCTATTTATTATGTAGCAATTGATTCCATGTATATATACACATATACTTGATCCGTCCTCAAATATAAATGGTTTTGAGTTCCTCTAAGTCAAACTATTATAAGTTTAACCAAATTTATAGAAAAAAACTATAATATTTACGATATCAATAATAAGCTTAATTAGACACACTATGAAATGTATTATCATAATTTGCATCTTTAATGTGGGAATTTGTTACTACTCTTTGATTCTCTACATGAACTTGGTTCAATTGAGGATGGTCAAAAGCACTAGTATCAAAACTCACTAGAATGAAGAGTTCTTCCTACCATGCATGAACATATGGTATGTTTCTATATGATGAACACAACAGGTCATACTTGAAGAGAGCTAGTACAAACTAGCTTCTCATCAGGAAATTAAAGTTCATTCATTTTGATGAAATAATTTGTTTGCCTACCAATATTGCATGTATTTATAATACTATAGGTGTAAATAAAAAGCTTATAACGCATCATATCAGACTTTGGTGTCTAGTAACAATCATCACATACCATTGTTAGCAGCCCCATGGTTGTCCTCGTGCTGATCCATCACTCTGCAGTAGATGCTGACGGTGAGCACCGCACCGGCCGCCGCCCAGCGCAGGGCCGTCCCTTGGCACGTGCAACGTGTGCGACGGTACAGGGCCTCCACTTTTCAGGGGCCTCCAAATATATATAGAGTATATATACGTATATATGTATTGCTTGGTAAATAAGAACGTACAGCAGTAGCTTTGGCCTTTGGCCCATTAGCAAAGCGACGTGTACAACAATTGACCAAAGCCCAATAAACAATGGCTTGTTGCCCGGCCGCTGTTCAGTTGGCAATGTTGCCGATCCCAATTCCCCAACTGAATCAGATCGCAAATCTTAGGTCTCACGTACTACCTCTCGACGTCTACAATGACACAATTGAAGCAGAGCGAAGCTTTTCTAAGTTAAAGCTATTGAAGACTTATTTGCGTTCTACAATGACACAAGAAAGACTTAATGATTTGGCTATAATAGCACTTGAAGATGAACTGTTGGAGAAGATTGATTATGAGCATATTATTGAAGACTTCATTTCAAAGAACACTAAAAGAATGACGTTATTCAAGTAAAGATTATGTAATATAGGTATCATTCTTGAATCTTGATATATATTTTATTGCAACATACTGCATGCTTTATAATATCGTATATTTAGTTTTTTTTTCTAGACTAATAGGCCTCATTTCTTAGTATCGTACAGGGCCTCTAATTTTCCCGGGAAGGCCCTGCCCAGCGGGAAGCTGAGCGCCGCGGCGGCGACCTCGGCGAGGTCGACGGGGAACGCGCCAAGATCCCCGTTATCGGCGGGCGCGTCCAGGAGCGCTGCCCACACGGTGAAGCCCCGCAGCGTGGCGCCGCCGACGGTGAAGTGCTGCAGGAACACCTCGTCGAACGCGGCGGCGCCCCGCGCCACCCGGGCCGGCGCCGTGTGCTCTCCCTCGCCGCCCCTGCTCCGCCACCCCACCACCACCCCGCGGCCCTCCGCGGCCGGGGGCAGGCCGGTGACGTGCTGCACCTGCAGGCACACCACGCAGCGCTGGCGCCGCGGGCGGAGGGAGCCCAGCAGCCTGCACTTCCACTGGCCCAACGCGCCCCGGCTCTCGCCGCGGCCGCCGCCACCGTCCGGCGGGGAACCCCTGGACATGTGCAAGAGGTTGAGCTCCTCTGCCCCAAGTGAGGAGGAGCCATGGTGACGGCGGTGTTGTGGCGGCTTGCCTACCATATCTTGGCAATGGAAGCTATTATACCTTAATTATTCTCACTAGATCACCTGTGTTGGAGAAGAGGAGCTAGCTAGCTAGGTGCAAGCATATGAGCTAGCCTAGCTGGTGTGGAATTAGGTGTAAAACTAGAGGAGAGGAATGTGATGTATATACACACACGAAGGTACAACAAGGTGATGATTTGGGTAGCATGGCATGTCTCACTTCTCGCCATATGGCTGATGGGTGGTGTGGAAGCAGGATAGGGAGGGCTGCCCTAATGTGGATAGGGGGACTTTTTGGGTTAGGGTTTTGCAACATTCTCTGGAACTTATGTTTTACTATAACAAGAGGGGTGTACTTGTCAAGATCAGCTCTCAATCTTCAGAATGAAGGCAGCATGTTAGAGTAACTTGCAGTGAGAGGAAAAAGCTAACTAGAGAGCCTTGTAGAGACCTGCAAGTGGGGCTCTTGCATTGGTAGGTTAGTACAACACTTAAAATAAGCTTAGCATTTACTAAGCAAGAAATGACATGCAGAGACATTAATCCATGCAGTTTGCTTTAGCACTAGCTGCCCAGCTGGCTCCATCCTGATTCAACATATATAGTCATGAACTCATGATGAAGCTAGCTGACATTACTGTTACTGTTGGTGTATGCACATATATATGATGAAAACAGGAAACTGTTACTCATCTCTGGATATCAGTTGTACATTGCTCAAATTAAAATGGTTGTTTTTTCTAAACTACGTACTGCATGCTGCCATTTTTAGTGTAGATGTATAATTAGTTTAGAAAAGGAAAGCAGATAAAGATGGAGATCATGATCATAACAGAAGCAGAGGCCAACTAGTTTGGGTTGTGAGATCTTAACCACACTATCTGGAGGGAACAAAGTGCATGTGCCATGCAGAAAGTGAGGGTGATTAGCACAAGAATTATGCACAGTTAATTCTAAAAAATCTGTATGTAGTGTGGTCCTAACCCATTGGTGATGGTGAGTAATTATCTGATAATTAGTTTAAGCAGCAACTTACATGACAACTGACAACTGTCACAATGGCCAGTGACAAAGGTACATTTCCTTTTGCTGCCAGGGACCAGCAAGTACAAGACTTGCCACCGCCAAGAATAGATGCAGCCCTAGCTTGAAGGGCCATCCAACTCCATCCTTGGACTTAGCCAATTTTTTCCTCTTTCATGTACCTGCCTGCTGCTCACGTTCCCTGCTCTGATGTGATGTTTTCAAATGGGTTCATGTAGGGGGTCCAGTTCTAGGAAGGATTATATTACAAGACGATTTGATATATCCACTATTGCATGTACAGCACCTATCTTGAGGTGAGGGTGTGATATTGATACAAGCTAGGTGGATACACACTCCTACCAAGGTTTTGACTTGGTGTGTGTACAAGGAATTATAGCGAGTAAAAACTACATGTGCTCTTAGGAAAACTACCCTGTATGTATATAATTAAGCGAATTACTAGCAAAGGAGGAAGAGAGTTGCTTGTGCCTATAACTAGCTACTAGATACACAACACATTCCTTGGTATAGACTATTTTTCAGAGAGCTTTCATGCTGATTAACTACAATTTTGAGCTGGGTAATATTGTTATACAAAGCTAAGATGATGGGGAAATGAAGGACATTTAACTTATACTCCATCCATTTCTTTTAATTTTATAAGGCGTACTTGAATTTGTTAAAGCCTTACGAGCGGTATGCTTTGACCATTATTTTTTCACACACTATATACACTACTACGTACAAATGATTTTAGGAGGTAGTGCTCAAACATTAACGGAGGTGGGCACAAAATTCAACCGCCTCCGAAAATACTAGGCTATTTGTCGGTGCAGAAAGTGACCAACACGTAAATATTTATAGTTTTGCTGTACGTTGTGATCGAAGGTGGTCTAGCACTCAATGACACAGGGTTTATACTGGTTCAGGCAACGTGCCTTACGTCCAGTTTGAGTCGGTCGGTGACTTTATTCCTGAGCCCAGGTGCTCGAAGTTTACTGTGGGGTTACAAACGGAAGGGAGAAATATGGGGGGTACGAGAGGTCCGATCGGAGTCCGGTCTGAGGGACCGAGTGTGACAGGAGCTCCGCTATGCGCTAAGTGTTTGAGCGTGTGCTCGAGGTTTGAACCTAGTGGTTCTGCTATTGTATACTAGTGAACTTGATCGATCTATCTGTTGGGAGAGAGCGCATCCCCTTTTATAGATGAATGGGATGGCCTTACAAGTGAGAGGGAGAGAGTATGTATGCTACTAAGTCTTGTTGCCCACGCCGGCGGGTACAAGATAATGGTAGGCGCCCACAATACTTTTTAATGTCAGATGCACGTGGGAGGTTGCGTCGTCTTCTTCTGGTACGACAGACGTTGGTTCCTGACATATTGTTGATGCCGAGAGGCATGCAGGGGTTTTACCATGTTCGCCTGGTACGGTAAATGCCGGCGCCCACAACACTGTTGATGCCCAGAGGCATGTGGGGAGAGCCTTACCGTGTTTGTCTGGTATGGGAGTTGATGGCGCTCACAACACTGTAGGGAAAATGTCGGCACCTACAACACTGCTTGTATTCTATCATGCTAGGTAGGTCGCAGGGTACTGTCCTGCAGGTGTACAGGGTACGTTCCTTGGTATTGCGGTTGACTTGAGTGCCCTGCCTTACTTTCTTCGTCTGTTTCCTAGTCCTTACCGAGCTGGCGTCCTCGGTCAGTTGGTCCCAGTCGGCTCAGATTGCGCCAGTTGGAGAAGAGCAGTGAGCAGCGGTTTGGCGCATCCCTAGTCGGAGACGCGGGTCGGAGTCGAAAGTGGTGTTTGGCTAGGCCTTCCGGTCGGAGAGACCGTTCGGAGGCGGGCCAGAGTCGGAGACAAGGCCTTCCGGTCGGAGAGGCGGGCCAGAGTCGGAAGCGGGCGCCGTTCCTTCTCGGCCAGGCCTTCCAGTCTGAGATTGGATTGTCCTTTTGGCCTATTGTTTAGGTGTTTGGGCCGGCTCATGAGTTGCGCGTTGTTCGCAATGTTGTCTGCTGGGCCGAGCCTTCGTTGGAAAGCCGGTCGATGAGGGACTCCGAGTTTATGAACCCGACAGGAGCCCCTGAGCGCCCTGTCGATTCGGGTAGAATCGTCTGGGGGATTTCTGTCTTGACGGCGGGTGCGCGCGAGCGCACCAGCGGGTGTAGCCCCCGAGCCCCCGGGCTATTCGGGTAGAATCGTTTGGGGGGTTTTCGTGTTGCCAGCGGGGGAAGTTTCGACGCACCCACGGGTGTAGCCTCCGAGCCCCCAGGCGATTCGGGTAGGATCGCCTGGGTGTTTTTTTGTCAGCGGGCGTGTGCGCGTGCATTTTAGTTGAGACAGAGTCATCAACCAAGGTGTCGTGCGTAGCCGAGGTGGTTTTTTAGGGATCGGGCAAGATGGAGCTCACGGATCCTGGTGTCGGGCGTAGCCGAGGGATCGGTCGAGGCAGACTCATGGACCCATCGTGCGCGGTCGAGGCGGTTGTTTAGGGATCGGGCGAGATGGAGCTCGAGGATCTTGGCATCGGGTGCAGCTGAGGGATCGGTCGAGGTGGACTTGTGGACCCGTCGTGCGCGATCGAGGCTATTGTTTTTAGGAATCGGGCGAGACAGAGCTCGCGGATCCTGGCGTCGGGCGCACGCGTCGGACGCACGCGTCGGACGCAGCCGAGGCAGTTGTTTAGGGATCGAGCGAGACGGAGCTCATGGATCCTGGCATCAGGCGCAGTCAAGGGATCGGTCGAGGCAGACTCGTGGACCCATTGTGCGTGGCCGAGGCAGTTGTTTTTAGGGATCGGGCGAGACGGAGCTCGTGGATCTTGGTGTCGGGCGCACGCGTCGGACATAGCTGAGGCAGTTTTGGTGTCTTGAGCCCCTGAGCCCTGATAGGCTTGATAGGGGTCGGTTGAGTTTTGTGCGTTACTCCGTCCTCAGTTTCTCACAACTGGAGGGGCTGAGCTAACATCGCTTGCCTCGATGGCTCGGGCTCGAGTGACGCGCTCGGTGAGCTCGCTAACGGGTATGATCGAGTGGAATCTGGGTCCATCGTTCATGATGGGGTCGGCATAGCCCTCTTGTGATATTCCACTGCTCCTTAACCTACAACCCGGTAGATGCCTAGGTTGTTTCAAAGACTGACCCGGGTGGCCTGCTAGCCTCCCCTCGATGGAGATTTTGTGGGCTTGGCGAGGTTTAGGATTGAACGAGAAGGTTGAGATGACCATGTCCGCTTCGGGGCGGACTGGGCAAGGGCCGCTTGGGGCTCATCTGCATTTTCTCCCCTAGCTCTGTTTGACACGAGGCGGCCTCAAGCCCTTTGTGGGCCGGCCTTCGAACCCCAGTCGGTCGTTGCTCATGTTTAAATGAGGCAACTGCCGCTTCGTGATGCAACACGGAGCGTTGTGATGCATTTAACCGCATATGCGATGCCTTAGCCCCCGAGCCCTTGGGTGATTCGGGTAGAATCATCCGGGGGGCGCGGGTGCATGGAATGAATGCATGTATGGATGTATGAATGATTATATAAAGAAATAGTGGGGGTTGGTAATGTTACCTTGATGACTCGAGTGACGGGGTTTGAAGAGCTCCAATCGAAAATGTCCGACCGGGATCCGTGCTCGTCGTTCGTGACGGAGTCGGCATGGCCCACATGGGGCGTCCCTTTGCTCCTTACATGTCTCTCTATGTTTGCCTGAGCTGTTCGATTAGACTTAGGAAGCCTGTTGGTCTCTCCTGGCGAAGATCCCATTGTTTGGGTCTTTCCAAGTCCCGCCTAGGAAGGCGGAGGGCCACCTGCGCGCTGTGGCGCCTTGTTTCTTGCGTCCAGCGTGCAGTAGCGGCGGGCCATGCCTGTCTCTCTCTCTATCTATCTGCGCTCCTTACCTGTCTCTCTGCGCTTCAGAAGCTCGTGCGGCATGGCCTTGACGGGGTGCGGGTGTTCCACACCCTCTTCCGCCGTCGGGTCGCTCCGCTAGCGGAGAGGACGCGGTCGATGTGGAAGTACAACGGCCCAACGGACCCTGACCATGTGTCGCCGGAGGAGCTACCGAACGATGAGGTCTGGAGTCACCTCGACCGGGTGCTGCAGCTGAGGCCTAAAGAGAACCTTGACGGAAAGTCTGGACCTCTCAACTCCTCGGTGGTATCCAAACTGGTATGCTCCCATCTATTTTACTCCGTGATCTTTTTCCCTTTGTTTTCCTATTTTTTTTGAGTCACCTGTTTCATAGGGACTTGGACTTTACAAGTCTCGGCCGCACCTTTTGAAGGGGCCAGAGGGCGCGGCACAGCTGGCCGCCCAGAAGGAGACGACGAATGGCAGGAAGAAGAAGGAAGCCGAGGAGGCTCGGTAGAAGCATGAGAAGGAGAAGGAGATCACCCGGCGCGTGCGGGCCGGGGAAAATAGGAGCCACGTCGAGTCGGAGGACCCCACATAGGTGGGCGATGACATGATCTTCTCCTAGGAGGAGGACAGCCGGGAGGTTGTTGTGACCTCGGCGGAGCGTTGTGATCCTACGGCCGCACACGCTGGTGGCGAGCAGGAGGTAGAGAGGCGCGACGATGTTCTTGTGCTGAGGAAGCGTGCTGCGAGAGCGAACACCGTCAGTGAACGAGAGGCGAAGCAGACGCGGTCACCGCGCCCTTCTGAGGTGTCGCCAGCCTCATCCCCGCCTGCCGTGGGTGTGGCAGGATAGGCTAGGTGGTCAGAGGAGCGGGCTTGCACCCACGCATCGTCGGGGCCGGTGCCAGCGCACGACTCATAGCGGGAGGATGCCCCGCCAGCTACTCCGGTCGGCGTGCCCCGAGCCGATGGTCGTCTTGATTCGCGGGCTGGGCAGGAGCCAGTTGGGTCGACTTCGCACCCGGTTGAAGTGAGGGCACGTGGGTCACGGCCCAGGAGTGGTCCTCGCCCTGCTAGCCCATTGTCATCGGGTCGGGGTTTCAGAGTCGTACCACTTACATCCCGGTATGTCTTTCTTTGTTTCTTTTTGATCTTGTTGAGTTTTTTGGAGTGTGACTGACTTGTACCTTTTTGACAGTGGCCGGATGTAGTCAGGGCTGAGCATCACCCCAACTCCCATGCGGGAGGATTGGAGGCCCATCTTGCAGCACGCCGTGGCGAGCGGCGGGGAGAGCAGGGTAGTGGTGGCGAGTCCTTCCCTTCCGGGGGCGGTGCCCCCCGGGCTGATCGCTAGTACGGCGGCAACGGCGGTGACGGCGTTGGTGGCGATCCCGGTGGTGACGATGGAGGCCGCGTCGGAGGTGTCCCTTGTGGCCCCTCCTCCTCCAGCTGCGGCGAAAGAGGAGAGGGAGATCGGGTTCCCTGCCTCGCCAGGCGGAGGGCTATGCGGCTCGCCTTCCCAGTCAGTGCTGGAGGTGCTGGGGGAGATGCGGCTAGGATAGAGCCAAAACACCTGTCGGTGGCCCGTGAAACCGAGGTGGTGGAGATCCCCTGCGATGATGAAGCAGATGACAAGGTGGAGCCGCCGGTGCTGTCGCGGGAGCTGGCATTGGTCCGGTCGGAGGCTGGGCCCTCCAGCGGGCTGCACGAGACCAACATGGTGTGGCCCTACCCCGAGGACCCGACCAAGGTATGGTTCATCCTTCGGGATTCATAGGAGTGTCAGCTCTGGGACATCCTTGGGGGGAGAGGACTCATCGTGGAGTCCGATCTCGCCAAGCTATCGATGAAGCTTGAGGAGGCCTAGGAGCGGGTTGAGTATGTCTAGCAGTTGGTCAAGGTCGACCTGCGCTGCGCCATGACGGTGAGTTTTTCGCGCTTGTCCTTGACCCCTTGGTCTTTCGTCGGTTGCCTCAGCATGCTTGCTTCTCGTTTTTGTAGGGTCTGGAGGAGATGTTGTGCCGCAAGTCTCGTTTCCTCCAGATGGAGCACGCTTAGATGGCCGAGTTTGAGCGCCAGCTGGAGTTTGCCCTCCGCGAGTAACAGGACCGGGCGCCAGAGGTGACTGAGGCGCGGGCGGCAGAAGTGCTCGCGGCGGAACGTGCGACTACCACCGAGCGGGGGCTTGAGGCGGCGAAGGCCCGCCAGGCGAAGACCTAGGCGGTGCTGTAGAAGTCTCTGGCGGACACCGAGGCGGCACTCCAAAGAGCCCTTGAGACCCTAGATATAGAGCGAAAGGCCCTGGAGTCAGAGCGAAAGGTCCGGTCGGAGGCTAACCAGGAAGTGCTCGCGCTTCGGGGCCAGGTGATGAGGACAAAGGAGGTGAACGCCTAGCTACACGAGCAGGTGACTCGACAGGAGGAGGGACTCTCCATCCTCGAGAACACTCGCCTTGGTACGTACCTTTTTTGTTTTTTGACATGTTGGTTTCTTCCTTTAGCTTGATTCTGAGCTTGTCGTCCTTTTTCTAGAGCTGGGTGGAAAGGTGGAGTCATTGGGGCAGGACCTAGAGACGGCCAAAGCGACGATTGGTCAGAATACGGAGGGGCTGGCCAAGTCCCTTGAAGAGCGACGTGCTCTCGAGGGGGAACTTGACCAGATACGCAATGTTGCCTAGCTCGTCGTCTCAAAGGTCTTCGGGTCGACACCAAGTATCAGCGTGCCCGCTATCCGTCCGTCGGAGGTTTCGGATGATGTCCGGGCCCTCGGGGTCAGGCTGTTCTACGGAGCGTCGGGGGTGTTGACTTCAGTGGCGACGTACCACTCGGACTTGGACTTCGCCACCATCTGCAGTGGGTATGTCGACGGCTATAGCATGGAAGACATCTAGTCGCTCGGGGAGAGCTTGCTGCCACACGCAAAGTTGTTGGTCGAGCAAGTTTCCGCGCAGTGGGTGATGGATGCTCACCGTGCGGACATGGCCGGAAGCGTGCGTCAAGAGGACATTGCCTAGCCTACGGATGGCGTGGAGCCCAGGTCAGAAGTGGACATCACCCCACCTCCAACCAAGCCGAATGTTGCCCAGTCGAAGGGCGAGCATCCCCTTCCCTCGCTGGTCGAGCCGGTAGTCGATGCCACCGTGGAGCCATAGTAGAAGTAGTAGAAATACTTTAGCAAATGTAGAAGATAATGTCATGGGGGAGCCCCCTGTGTAAAGTGTTTTTGTGTATTCATGAATACAGTAACTTTGTTTTTGTGATGGAACTATTTCGTTCGGGGAAGCTTGTCCTGTCCGTCCCTTATTTTTACCTTAGCATAACTTTGTTTTTTATTCTCTTCTTTTTCGCACCTGCTCGTTCGCTCCGTAGGCTGCAACCTTAAGAGCTCGAGCATGGCCCGCGAGGCTCAGTCACTCGTAACCGTAGGTAGAGGCGGGGTGCGATTGATCGGAATATTTAAAGTAAAGTTACGTAAGGTAATTAAAGGAATGGACTACCCTTTTGTTCTGGAAAAATGTATTTTATCATATGATAGTAAAAAGAGGGGTGGCATTGCACCCCCGTAGAGCCCCCGAGTGACTTGGACCGAAAGTGTTCGGGTCAGGGCGCTCTATAGGAGCAAACGTTAAGTAAAAAATGATAAGACTGAATTTTAGGGGAAGAAACGACGTAGCTGTTTGCTGTTCCAAGTGTTGGTGAGAACGTTGCCGTTGTCATCCTTCAGTTGGTAGGCGTCTGGTTGGATCACCTCGGTCGCCGTATAGGGACCTTTAGTCGTCCGGATCCTTGCCCGCTATGCCCCCTTTCTTGGCCGCTGCTTCTTCGCCTTTTCCTTCCTTCGGCCCACCGACCTGTCGTAGAAGGCGCTTGAGGAGCTCGTTGTCCTTGTAGAGGTGTTTGACGGGGTAGGCGTGGTTGGTGTACGGGCTCTCCATGAGCTCGTTGAAGTGGTCTAGAAGGCCCTGAT
Source organism: Miscanthus lutarioriparius (assembly GCA_904845875.1). Classification (NCBI taxonomy): domain Eukaryota; kingdom Viridiplantae; phylum Streptophyta; class Magnoliopsida; order Poales; family Poaceae; genus Miscanthus; species Miscanthus lutarioriparius. The sequence goes on from CAJGYO010000008.1 coordinate 2,523,559, forward strand.
GGGGCTGCTTGTCCTGTGATCAGCCGTGGCGACCAACGCGGAGTTGGCCGGTCGGCGACAATCTTTTTTGTTCTTTTTGCCCCTCTGTGTGGAGGGCCCTTGTCCTGATCCTCATGCTTGGCCTTGCCTTTGCGGGAGCGGCGCTCTCTGGATGCGTCGGGCAAAGGCCGTGGTCCCGGGCCATCCGGGCTGGGACTCCAGTCGTCGGGTCGACGACCGCGCCTGGGGTGCGTTTCACCACTCCTCGCGATGGTCTGGCCGGGGTCTATGTCACCTGCCATCATTGCTGCTCGATGGATGCCATCCTCATGTCGGGACCGATGCCGACTGTTGAGCTATGAGCCGCTCACGTACAGGCGGTCGGTGCGGAGTGGGCGCCAGGCCGAGTCAGGGCGCAGATGTGGCCTCCTGTGCCGCACTCAGTGGCTGTAGCGGTGAGCGAGTGAAGTGATTCATCTAGTGCGTCCCCACTCCCCTGGTGGGGAGAGAGGCCGCGAGTCGGTGTCGTGATGCGGAGCTCTCGGCCTATTGAACGGCGGCGGTTTCCACCAGTGCTTGAAGGTTCCGGTGGATCACCTGTTCCTGGGGGTCGTTCGGCTCGGGAAGGCCGCGTAGAAGCATTGCTGCTACGGCGATGTTCTGGTCAGCCCGAGCGAGCTATGGAGGATCGTTCCCCCCATCCATGATGTTACGCTAGACTTGGCGGGCGTGACCCCGAGCGCCGCTCACCAGGTTATACGCACGGGGCGTAGTGTGGTGCGCCGAGCACGCCGGCGCAGGTGGCAGCTGGTTCTGCCGCCGTTGGCGTAGCTCCTCACCGTGCTCTCATGTGAGCGCGAGGGTCCCCGCACGAGGGTCCAGAGGGGTGTGAGTCTACAAGGACTCTGCTACCACCGGTGGCTGTCCTGGAGCGTCCGCCATAGCGCACTCCCAGGACGGGCGGTGTCTAGGTGCCACGTCACCGATGCTGGAGCCGTCACTCTCAACATCGTCATCCATGAGGTCGAGGAAACAGGTGGGAGCATAGCTTGCCATCCCCACGAATTCAGACGTGAGAGGGGGCGATGTCGGCATCCTTTGGAGCCCCTGGGTATACGCATCCACGGGGGACGCGAGGCCGTAGGGGAACCGGTCACATGGCGGTCGCGGCAGGGACAACGGGGTCCCTCTAGATAATCGGTAGAAGATAGCAAATAGTGAGTAAATAACAGTATGTACATTACTCACAGCGGGGTTTGAGCAGAGCATTTGCTCGGAATGAAGCGCAGGTGCCTCGTCGTTGAAGTTGTTGGGTGTCCTGGAGCCGACGGAGGGCGCCCCTCCGATGGGCATCGGGATGGTTGCCTCCTCGCGGAGGTGTACTATGCTGAGCCGGTCGACGACGAAGTCCAGGCTTCCGAAGAGGAAGGCCTAGGATGGCTCGAAGATGGGTGGAATCCGCATCCCAATAGGTGGGAGTGCGGGAAAGTCTAGTGAGCCAAAGCGAGTCATATTGCTTGAGCCTGGCATGGCGAAGGTGGCGGAAAAGTGGGCTATCCGATGACCAAAAAGTGTGAACGTACGTCTTCCCCACGGACGGCGCCAACTGTCGGTGCAGAAAGTGACCAACACGTAAATATTTGTAGTTTTGCTGTACGTTGTGATCGGAGGTGGTCTAGCACTCAATGACACAGGGTTTATACTGGTGCAGGCAACGTGCCCTACGTCCAGTTTGAGTCGGTCGGTGACTTTATTCCTGAGCCCAGGTGCTTGAATTTTGTTGTGGGGTTACAAACGAAAGGGAGGAAGATGGGGGGTACGAGAGGTCCGGTCGGACTCCGGTCTGAGGGACCGATTGTGACGGGAGCTCCGCTATGCGCTAAGTGTTTGAGCGTGTGCTCAAGGTTTGAACCTAGTGGTTCTGCTGTTGTGTACTAGTGAACTTGATCAATCTATCTGTTGGGAGAGAGCGCATCCCCTTTTGTAGATGAAGGGGGTAGCCTTACAAGTGAGAGGGAGAGAGTACGCATGCTACTAAGTCTTATTGCCCACGCCGGTGGGTACAAGATAATGGTAGGCGCCCACAATACTTTTTAATGTTAGATGCACGTGGGAGGTTGCGTCATCTTCTTCTGGTACGGCAGACGTTGGGCCTGCCATACTGTTGATGCCGAGAGGCATGCAGGGGTTTTACCATGTTCGTCTGGTATGGTAAATGCCGGTGCCCACAACACTGTTGATGCCCAGAGGTATGTGGGGGAGCCTTACCATGTTTGTCTGGTATGGGAGTTGATGGCGCCCACAACACTATAGGAAAAATGTCAGTGCCTACAATACTGCTTGGGTTCTATCATGCCAGAGAGGTCACATGGTACTGTCTTGCAGGTGTACAGGGTACGCTCCTCGGTATTGTGGTTGACTTGAGTGCCCTGCCTTACTTTTTCCGTCTGTTTTCTGGTCCTTACCGAGCGGGCGTCCCCAGTCAGTTGGTCCTAGTCAGCTCAGATTGCGCTAGATGGAGAAGAGCAGTGAGCAGGGGTTTGGCGTATCCCCAGTCGGAGACGTAGGTCAGAGTCGAAAGTGGTGCTTGGCTAGGCCTTCCGGTCGAAGAGGCCGTCTAGAGGAGGGCCGGAGTCAGAGGCGAGGCCTTTCGATCGGAGAGGTGGGCCAGAATCAGACGCGGGAGCCGTTCCTTCTCAGCCAGGCCTTCTGGTCGAAGATTGGATTGTTCTTTTGGCCTATCGTTTAGGTGTTTGGGTCGGCCCTTGAGTTGCGCGTTGTTCGCAATGTTGTCTGCTGGGCCGAGCCTTCGTTGGAAAGCCGGTCCATAAGGGACCCCAAGTTTATGAACCTGACAGTATTAATGGAGGCAGTCAATTTCATTTACCGAGGCGGTCACATTTGTCCGCCTCGTAAAATTGATTTATGGAGGCGGTCAAAAAATAATTGCCTCCTAAAATTGATTTACAGAGATGTGCGTCATAAGACAACCGCCTCCAAAAATCAGTCAATTTCATTTACCGAGGCGGTCACATTTGTCCGCCTCGTAAAATTGATTTATGGAGGCGGTCAAAAAATAATTGCCTCCTAAAATTGATTTACGGAGATGTGCGTCATAAGACAACCGCCTCCAAAAATCCTCTATTTCCGGAGACCGCCTCCGTAAATCTATTTCCGGAGGCGGGCACACTATAAGGCCCGCCTCTAGAAATATTTGCCCAGCTCCCAGCCCAAGCTAAAGCCCATATCTATCCTCTACCGGGCTTGTATATAACCTAGACTTAGGATTTCTTAGCATTTCACTCCCTCCCTCCCTCCCGACTCCCTATGGCACCCGGCTCCCCTCCTGTTCCTCTCACTCCCTATGACGACGCCCCTCTCCACTCTCGTTTCTCTCACGGCGATGCTCCTCTCCTAGCCAGCCCCTCCCATCCCTGTGGCGCCCCACCCCTCCCGTGGCTCCTCTCCTGGCGACCGGGGCGCGCTCCTCCCCCGACTCCTTCTCCGGCGACCATGGTGTCCGAATCAGTCGCTGGTGGCCAGATCCGTGACCATGTGGCTGGATTCGCGACCATGGGGCGAGACAGAGGTGCGATGGCCAGATCCGGTGAAGGTGCGGTGGTGCGAAGCGGAGGTGCGGCGGCCCCTACTCCGGCTAAGGTGCAATGGCCAGATCCGGTGATGGCGGACACGCACGCGGCAGATCGAGCTCCCTCGGTGGCGGATGGGGCAACCCCGGCGGTGGCGCTCGCGGGGCAGGGCCTGCTCCCCCGGCAGCGGCGGTGCGCAGGGGCGACAAAGACGAGGCCCAGATCCAGGCCCGGCTAGGGCTGGGCTGCAGGCTTTTTTTGTTTTTTCATATTGGTTAACCGAGCGGGTAAAGCGCCCACCTCCGTGGTCTGCGCATTAACGATGACCTTTGAATGGAGGCGGTTGCTTTGCCTGCCTCCTAAATCCAAAATGCACGTCTCCACAATTTCTATAGTAGTGATATATCCAGTATGAGCAATATCATACCAAAAGACACGTAGTATATTTTTTTGCAATAAATATAAACAAAGTTTGACTAATAAATAATCAAAGTTTACAATTTGGCCTTTTTCTAATTCTAATATTCATCCTATTTTTTGAAAAGGAGGCGGTACATCAACAACCCCTCATGTGGAGGAGTGTCATGGGATCTAGGGTAGGTATTACTAAGAACTTTCCATGTGGATCCGAGTAGACACGTGTCAGGCCCATGCGGTGGCCCTTTGAGCGACTAGGCTCTAACTTGAAGTCATTCTACTTCTTTCAGAACTTCTTTCAGAGCATCTTGAGCATCTTGAGGACCCACATATCAGGTTCTATTTATTTCCCTTTTTCTTTTCTCTCCCGATGTCTTCTTCTCACAGTCAACAAGCGCCGCCTAACGTAGCTCCATCAGTTATATTTGGCCCGTCTAGTCTCTCCGATGCCTGACCACTGCTCCGACTAACGCATTTGGCCCACCACCAACGACGGTCAGCTGGAGTGCCGCCCATCCATGCAAATGCAAGCGAAGGAGCAGGATGCGCTAGATCCGCCACCCACCCCGTAGAGATGTCGCTGGGTCCCCGGGCCATGCCGCTAGGAGCAGGAGGTGGGGCACCAGGTCGTCGTTGTTGTCACGGCACAGGAGGTGGAATCACTGGTGTAGGAGATCCTAGAGCAGAGCAGCCAAATCAAGAGGTGTCTCTGCTGGCGTTGGAGAAGGCGTTACGAGCAGAGGGAGAAGGGCGGCCGCCGATGGGTGTGCTCGATGCCATGGCAGAGGGAGGCGAGAGAGAGAGAGAGGAGGGAGCACGGTGACAGTTAGAGCATCTCTAGCAGTCCCCCAATCCCACTTCTCATCCCCATAAAATTGTCATATTGGGGAAGATGAGGCAAATTTCTTGCTCCAGCAGCTCCCTAATATGGCCTCCTTTTTTGGTGCCACCAAAAAAGTAGCTCCCTCAAATCAAAGGGGAGTTGCATCTCCCCCCATAAAGTGGGGCCCATCGTAACTGCCACTTCTTCCTCTACGCATCCGCCGAGCAGCTCGAGTCCATAGCCATGGCCGGAGGTGAACGGGGCGGAGGGGATGTGGAAGCCATCGTGGATGTGGAAGCCATGGCCACGGTGGACCTCTTCAAGCCTTTCGCCGCGCATCTTACCTACTTTTCGACCCGGGCGGAGCAGAGGATGTGGAAGCTCAGTAACGCCCCGCCTCTCCGAGGCCAGCCCGCTTACATCCGCGGCTTCTCTAGGATATATGGCAGAGGCGGGGCGCCTCAGTGCGGACCAACAACAGGTTTTTCTGCGCACTTTGTCCTCACTCGTGCGCACCCGAGAAGAAAGAAAACTTCCCGATCGGTCACCCATCGCTTCCAGGCCAAGCACGCTTAACCTGGGAGTTATTTGAAGATGGGCTTCAAAAAAGAAGTTGCAACTTATTGGTATGAGTATCCTATTAATCATGTTAAGCCACTAAAAAGGGGTAGGATGTTACATCCTCACCCCTTAAGAGATTGGACGCCCTCGTCGATCAATCCCAAGCTGCAGAGGCGTCCTCTCTTGGCCACGTCAGTGTGTCGAGCAGCGCATGTATGCCATCTTTGTGTGACGCCGGGATCCACACCACCATGCGCACCATGCTCACAAGAATGCGACACGCGCCCCATGAAACCGCAAGAGAGTCGGCTCGATACCATTTCGTAACGCCCCACCTCTCCGAGGTGGGCCCGCTTACATTTGGCGGCTTCTCTAAGATATAGATCGCCTCACGCAGACGAACAATCTGGTCTACCATTTTTCACTAACACTTTGTCCTCGAGAGATCGAGGCGTGCACGGGGAAGAACTTCTCACATCAATCACCCATCGCCCGTGCCAAGCACGCTTAACCTTGGAGTTCTTAAGAGATGGGCTTCCAGAAAAGAAGTTGCAACTTATTTGTATGAGTATCCTATTAATCCTGTTAAGCCCTGGGCCGGGATGTTACAAAGCCATCGTGGATGTGGAAGCCATGGCCATGGTGGACCTCTTCCCCAAGCACGCTTGCCACATCTTACCTCGCACTCGCACCGGGGCGGAGGACGATGCCGATGGTTGTGCTCGCAAAGCTTGTCCACGGTGTTGCTCCATCCTGAGGGCGTCGTGTCACGGCCGAGGACGTGGACGCCGTGCACCATGGCCGGGAAGGAGTACCATGGCCGGGAGGCGGGGACGACGGAGGGGGGCCGGAGGGGATCGAAGAGCGCCATGCCTCACGAGATACGAGATTGACGAGACGGGGAAGAAGGACGTCCGAGGAAGAAACACCCTGTGGGAGAGAATAAAAGATAAAAATAAAATAAAAAATTATAATCTGACAAGTAGACCCCATGTATTGGGGGAGATTATTGGTTTCTCGCTGCAGCATCTCTTCCAATAATCCAAAAAGTGATATTGGGCTATCCCATGATCACTGTATTGGGGGAGTTGTATTGGAGAACTGTTGGAGATGCTCTTAGGGATGGGCCCAATCTATTGGGGGAGATGCAAGTCCCCCTTCATTTGAGGGGAGATGGGGTGTTTTTGTGGCCACTAAAAAAGGGGCGTTATTGGGGAGCTGATGAAGCAATGAAATTGTATCATCTCCCTCAATATGACAGGTTTATGGGGATGAGGAGTGATATTGGGAAACCGCTAGAGATGCTCTCTCACAAGAGGAGTTGATGTGTCCTAGGTGGGAGGCACCCGTTGTGGTAGGTGCAACCTGAGGTGAACTGTGCCCGCCACGTTGTGACCTCACGACAATGCTTGCAGTCTCTCACTGGATGACCTGTTTTGACGCCACAGTCCCACCACTACATATACACACTCTTGCGAAAAGTATGTTGTTACCCGCATATGAGGCTGACTTACCCAGGACGTAGGGCTTTTACCCTAGCAGGGGCCTGAACATGGTAAGTACCCTCTCGTGCTTAGATCAGATCAAGTGAGACCACACCCTTCGAATCGCTTTGCCGAACATCAGGCTAGCATGAGTTAGTCTACCATGGTTTACCGGCCCACTAACATTCCTTGGTGACGAGAGATCGAGAGCGTGCAACATAGAGCCCGACCCACCACGCACACATGAGCTCCCCATATCCCCATTTTCTTTATATAGTGGACAGGCACGTGCGGCTCGCACGTGGTCATAAAAATGGCCGTTCATAAAGGAGGAATTACTGTGAAATTTTTGAGAAATAACAATGCACATTCAAGAGAACTCAGATAGAAATTAAAATATGTATTTGCTGCAGGAGTTGACTGCTCAATTCATGTGTAGTAGATGACAAGAATTCAGGTAGAAATAAATTGTGTATTTAAAACAAGAGTTGGTTGCTAAGCACCAACACCATATTTACATTCATATCAAAATCCAACCCACAACTAAAACAATAACTTTCTTTCACTACAAGTATCAGCACTTGCATACCTGCAGTCACTGGGGAAGGAGCAGAATACGTGATATCCTATTTACAACAAAGGCAACACAGCAAACTGGATGCCTTTTATTCGGTCCTGGTTCTCGTCCCAACAACGAATTCTCCGGTTGAATCATATCATCTGAAATTATGAATTCTTGAAAACTTAAAATTTACGCTTTTATTTACACTGAATATTAGCATACCATTTCATCAGTCACCAGCTTCTGCAAGACACAAATTTATCAGAAGAAACATTTACAAGAAATGGGTATGCATACAATTAATATTTCTATCAATAACAAAGAAATAACAGCTCACTTGTATTTCGTTTGGAAATGTTGCACTAAACAGCATTATCTGCCAAAGCCTAAGCCTGATTATTTAAAATTAACCTCGTGCCACATGAATACCATCAGGCTTGGTCTACAGTTTTTTTTTTTTTTTTTTGCAACACAAAATTTTGACATAAACCAACCTTCTTTTCACACATGTTTTAGATTGAATTGTGGTCCATGTGCAGCCAACTTTTAAAAAAAAGATAACTTCTATTGTTAATGTTCTTGGTGACAATAGCCTATGTTAAGCAAACAACTTCACGTGCGACGCGCACGTGGATATCAAAAGAAATCTCATTCAAAGAGCGTAACAATGTGCCAAGTGACAAAATTCTTGTAGTGAAACCAGCACTCTTGAGAGTTTGGTTCCAGATCAGTCATAAACTGCCAGGTAGCATCCTATGTATGCCGTGGTGTGAAGTGCAATATTCTTCATAGTGAAGTGCAATATTCTTCATCCTATGTATGCGGGATTCAGAGCTATGTTGGTGTTCTTGGCGCTGGGCACTTAGCTAGTTCGTACCTCGTTTGTCGCAATTTAAAATACAAATATTAGCACTACGACATAATATGGTGTAAATTGATGCAACTCATAATTAATAGAAAGATGAACCACTAATGATAGTGACAAGATTTCTCACAGATCCTTTTGCAATTAACTAATGTTCAGAGTAGTCAGGCATGACATGTATGTGATAATCAATGAAGAAACTAATTTTGCTATAAGAAATATTACCATAAAAACTGTCGTTTTTCTCTGGCAGTATAGCAAGAAAAAGACCAATCTTTTGCCCTCTTAGCTTGTTCCGAGCATCCTGATAGAGCCTCTGAAAATCAGTTTCAACTTGCACATAACAAAAGCAAACCAAACTGATTCATACCTTCAAACCGCAATGTTCACAAAAGTAGTGCTTGCATTTGGTGACCACTGGATCAACGAATGGCTCCCTGCAAATGAAGCAGGCAAAGGGCAGCTCCTCCTCATCATGCTCGTCCTCCGCCGGCCTTCTCCGCTATAGACACCATGTGCTCCCGCCGGAACCCAGCCTTGTAGTCCATGTAGCCGTGGATCCCCTTGTACACCTCCCCGGAGGCGGAGACAGAGGCACCGGAGGGATTCTTCTTAAGGGACTCATGGGCCTGCTTGAGCTGTATCTCGCGGATGGCACGCGCATTGCGGTCGAACTCCGTCTCTGTCTCGAGCGTGGCGGTTGAGGACGACGGCCCCTTCTTGGAGCGCGTGGTCGCAAGGGCGCCGCCTCCGCCGCCGCCGTCGTCATCAGATCCCACGGGCGCGGCAGGGCCGGCACTGATCCACCACTGGCCCCCAGTTCGCCGCTGCCGCCGCGGCCATCGAACACCGGCGCTGATCCACCGCTGGCCTCCAGCTCGCCGCCGCCGCCGTCGGCCATCGATTTGGTAGGGTTTCGATTGAAGAGGCGATCGATTCTCCGAGAACTCACGGACAGGCAAGGAGGGGGCGAAGGGGCATGCGGTATAGATCGGGACGGAGGGGCGGCACACAGCGAGGAAGCGGGGCGGTTGGCGGTGTTGCGCGGGCGGAGTCACGGGGATGGCAGGGAGCGAGGAAGCACGCGCGGGCACGAAGATTTTCGGTGAAAAAAAACTGGCGCGGACACGTCCGTAAGAGACAGAAAGTTGTACGTCAAAGAGTTTCCGACCGGATCCACTTGTCAGATCAGATCTAAGAGACAGGAAGTAATGTGGATAAAAAATATTTAAGTGAGAGTCTATTTCTATTTTCTTCGCTCCTTTACGGTATAGATATGTCGATTCACACATCAACGTACTCAATATGGAATAAGAGCGGAGTACAATTCCACACCAAAATCGAAACTCAAAGTCTCTTACTCTAATGATGATATAATATTAATCGCCAGCCGCATGCATCAACCACTTGCATCCAAACGTCCATGGTAACATCCCATCTTTTTCTCCATCCTAAACAGAGGGGATGTACTAACAATTCTCTTCCAACTCGAAAAAAAAGGCGTGTTAGCATTCCACAACAACACAGATCTCACCCTACATTTAGGTACGGCCGTCACATATGTATATAAAAACTTTAGGTACGGCCGTCATATATTCCGCGGCATTATACGAGATGAAAAGCAGTTCATACGTTTCCCGATATAGAAAGGCAGGCAGGAGCAAGACGTACGTGGTGATCACTGATCACCCCCGGCCCAGCCGTGATCGACATCGCCCAATCACATCACTCCCACATGAAGCCTGTGCCCTCATGGTACATGCCTAACCCTAGTTTTTAGTTTTAGCAAATACTGCGATCCATGCAGCATATCGATCACTTCGTTCTCCGGCCTTTCGTAGCCTTCAATTTTCGTTGGACACACGCATGACGAACCAAAGTTTACTAGTGTAGTAGTAGTGTGTGAGTGAGATCATCCATGCATGCATTAAGCAATGACTTGTGTTGCTTGCTTCATCAATGCAAGGTTGAAAGGGTACGTACGTACCTGATGAATCAATGTTCATCAACTTACTGTTAAAACAACGGGTAATTAAGGCTAGTCTCAAGTGAGTTTGATGAGTATTAAATAAGCTACCAACTTTGCAAGTATGCTACATGCAGGGGCGGAGCTAGGATTCAGATATAGAGGAAGATGGCGGTCCGTTAAGTATCAACAACTTTTTTTTAGATACCAGTGTCATACATTAATATCAGCTTAAAGAATTATTGACCTTGATGTTGGCTTAAAAAACTATAAACCATCTCTAGTCTTTTTCTTTTTCTTCATCTTGGACAAGTGCTAATTGTCTAAACAGAAGATAAAAAGGGACATTGTTACAATTGTCATCATGTTTATTTTATCTAGCCACAAAAAATTATACAATCAAGATATATATAACTTGAGAAAAAAAACACAATAAGGAGACATATTTTATTCCTAATTAGACTTTTGTTACCTTAGTCGGGAAGACTTTTACCTGTAATTTTTAAGATTAGTACAACTAATGAGAAGTCCTAGTATATACTAAGCAACCTTAGGGGGGCTCCCTTTCCCCTTATCTCAGCCCCTGGTTACATGGCACAATATTAATGAAGAGAGATATTATCAAAGTTTTACGAGAGTAAAATGAGTTTTATAGAGATAAAACCAGTTCACACTGTCTCCAACACCACACAAAAGTCTTGAGAAACTGAGACATGAAATCTCTACTGAGACTAACATAAAGCCCTAATCTGACGGTGTTCAATCCACAGAGTGTATCTACGTGGAAACGGCAACATGCAAGGATAAGTATTATTGCAAAATAAACATGGATAAATACAAAGGAGTATTTGGTAGCCTAATTTGCAAGAGGCAGACATATATATATATATATAGACTACGTACAACCTGAAAGTAAGTGTCTCTCATCTTTTGCGTGCAGAATGAGGAAAAAGAAGTAGGGGTTGAGCCCGAGGCCTAGCCCACTTCTGGGTCTATCCCTGCTGGTTCTAATTTTCCCGTGAAGTGAAACAATTTTTTTTTTGTTTTGTGGTTATGGGCCTTGTGGCTATGAATCGCACAAAACCTGACTAAAAAGGATATTTTTGTTTTTCTTCAGAGACAATTTCTACTTGGTTTGGATGCTCTTGTTTTGAAAAATACCATTTAAAAATCACTCGCAAACCTAGGGAAAACAATGTGGGCGGCTACGTGAACCCTTTTTATACTTTTTCCTGGTTGAACAAGGTGATGCACACGTAAATTTATACTTTTTTATAGAGATTTTTTTCCTTGTACAAGGGTGGGGAGGACTAATAAAGGATCCTTTTGGGATTGGAGCAAAAAATTTTAAAAGAGAAAACGTCCTTTGACCTCTCTTAACTTTCATCAAAGTTCACTTTATCTCCCACAACTTTTGAAACCGATTGGCATTGCTCTCTAGTGGGTTTTGATATTGGTTTTATGTGATGGGGTGCCACACCGCTCATCCTAGTGGGTTTTGATATTGGTTTTATGCGACGTGGCACCACATCAGTCGCGCCTGCAAGAGAGGTAAATCGGACTACATTGATAGTTCAAGGATCAAATAGACTTTGTAAAAAAAAATCAATAAAATTATCCAAATGTTTTCTAAAATGCAACAAAAATGCCAAAATATGATTTAATCCTAAAAGATTCATAGAAAGCTGGTTTTCACTTTTTGATCTAAAACAAGTTTTATATGAGTTTTCTAAGATCAAATCAAATTTTAGTGTTTAAATTGTGTAACTTTTCTAGAAAAAGTATTTTTATTTTTTTTTTAATAAAGCCTATTTGTCTTCATTGAAATATCAATGTAGTTCAAACTACCTCCCTCACGGCTGATGCATTGAAACTAATACCAAGGAAACGATTTCAACCGGTTTCAAAAGTCTAGAGGGATTAAAAAACGCAATTTTTTGGTTTATAAGAGAGTAAACAGAGCTTCGATAAGATTGGGCGGTCAAAAGACCTTCCCTCTTAAGGCCATGTTCGGTTGCAAATGAATCCAAGAGGATTGAAGGGGATTGAGATGGTTTTAATCCCTAGAAAGTCAAAATCCCTCATAATCCCTCCCAATCCCCTCTAACCCCCATGGAATGGGGTACTCCCTTCATTCTAAATTATAAGTCATTCTAAGAATCTTGGAGAGTCAAAGTACCTCAAGTTTGACCAAATTTATATGATAAGATAATAATATTTATGATAGCAACTAAGTATCATTGGATTCTTCATTAATTATATTTTCATAGTAATACATATTTGATGTTATAAATCTTTATAATTTTCTCTATGATTTTAGTCAAATTTAAGATGTTTTAACTCTCCAATATTCTTGGAATGACTTATAATTTAGAACGGAAGAGTATAACCGAACATGGCCTAATAGAAGTGAAAGGTTCAGCCCAACGCATGTCTCAGATTGGGTAACCGGTCCACTTTCTCTATTCGGCCCACACACAAATTTGGGCCCAGGCCATCTCTTCTCTCCCTCGCTTGCCGTCTCCTCCATGCTGGCGATTGGCGAAGGCTTCTGCGCGCAGCGGTGGTGGCGCGTTGAGCCGTCGCCGGCGAGGAGTCCCCCACTCGCGACGCGTCCGAGGTATGCTTGCATTGTCTGGTGTTGGGTATGCGTCGTCTCTCCCTGTACCGGCTGGCGCCTTGAGAGCTTCATGTCTGTGCTTCCGTCCTGGTTAGGGGGCTCCAGATTTCAGTTCGGTTCGATCGTTTAGTAGTTCCAAAATTTGGATTCGATTGCTTCGTTTACAGATCCAGGGATCTATGCGGTTGTCCTTGTCCCCGCTGATGTGCCCTTCATGAGTAGAAATTATAATGCTATTATGCTATACTAGAACCATACGATCTATGATGGCTCATGGCTTTGTCTGTAGGCGCGCCCTTGTTTTTGTTGGCTACATTATATTGGAGAGATATGCTACTGCTGCTGTGCGGATGTGAATCATAACTACTTGTGGCGTGGTGTCTTGCTTCGCTTATTCATTGAAACGGTTCCTATTTTGGATCTCATGCTAGTCCTTAATTCCTCGAGATAAGCTCAAAGGAAAAGAATAAGCAAATTCTCTTTTCTTACAAGTTACACCCCGTAAAAGTAGGGGGTAAAAGCATATTCTTACAATGATGATAGTGGGTGTATATCCTCCATTACAAAACATTCTTACAAGTAACTGCTGTGCCTGATTATCAAGCATTCTTACAAGTAGTGGGTGTATATTCTCCATTTCAAAACATTGGAGTATAGAACTGAAACTCAGAAACACGCTGCTGTTTAATGATGTTTTTATCTAGCATTCTTACAAGTAATGGGTGCAATTGTCCATTACGAAACATCGAAGTATAAAACTTAAACTCAGTTGCTGCTTTCGATTCATCTGCCATGCTCCAACTCTATGCCGATGCTTCCATATTGTGCATTGCTGGAAGGGCAATTAGAGGAAGGTTTTGCATATAGACTTTCTGTTTCCACAACATGGTGCTCTGTCAGCTTTTCTTGCCAGGTTCTTCTTATTACTTTAAGCCGCTCAACAACTTCGGTCATCTGTGGACGCTCGTCCCCCTTCATGCTGAGGCATTTCTTTGCGAGTTTAGAAATCGCTTGAAGTGGTTCCATCCCTACCCCTATTATGCTCTTGTCCAGCATATCTTGAAGCTTGTTCTCCTTCGTTGCCATCATAAAAGATGATGCAAGCCCCTTCCGTTCACTGGAATCCTCAGAATATATTGCAGTCTTCCTTGTGATTAGCTCCAATATGACAACCCTGAAACTATAAACATCACTCTTTTCTGTTAGCTGCCGTTCCTGTAGATATTCAGGATCTAGATAGCCAAGAGTTCCTTGGACCATTGTCATAAATTGGGTCTCATTCTTTGCAAGCATGTGTGATGCACCAAAATCAGTCACTTTTGCTGTGTAGTTGTCATCTAGGAGAATGTTTGAAGATTTTACATCTCCATGTATTATGGGTGGGAATGCAGATGAATGGAGATATGCCAGCGCTTCTGCGGATTCTAGGGCTATTCTTAGTCTGTCATCCAATGGGATGGATGACCCTTCACTGTTGACCAACTGGAAGAGAGTGCCATTTGGGATGAATTCATAGACCAACATGGGAACTTCCACTTCTAAACAACAGCCTAGAAGCCTGACCACATTCCTGTGGTTTATTTGAGAAAGTATGATGATTTCCTGCACAAATTCATCTTTCTGGTTTGTGTTGCAAACTTTGGAGCGCTTTATGGCTACAACTCTGTTATCCTTCATAATCCCTCTGTAGACCGTGCCATGTCCCCCTCTTCCCAGTTCTCTTCTCTTATCGAAATTGTTGGTTGCATTCTCTAATTCTTCTTTTGAGAATACTCTTACTGTATCTACTCGTCTTGATCGCATTTTTTCAAGTAAAATAAATCCGCCATTTTGCTTGAAGAAACCATCCTTTTCTTTGATGAGCTTTCTCTTTTGATATTGAATGATCACAGGGAAAATGCAAACAAGGAGAAAGACTGTGCTGATAGAGATACCTACAGTCACCAGGTATTTTTCTATGAAAATAAGATCAATAACCAAAGAAAGGAGAAAATATTGATCTATTGACATTACAGGTTGTAATACAGCACTGGCTCCTGTTATTTTGCATTGGTTGAAGGGGGAAAATCACATGAAACAAGGTATTGGCATTTTCTTAGTATTGTGCACGAATAAATAAGCATAACTGTACAGAACATTTAAATTATTACTAATAGTGAATTGGACCATTGATTGTACTTAAGTAAACTAATTCTGATTCAACCTTAGTTGAACTATAGCACAACTGCAGTTTTGTGTCTCCATGAGCATCAGTATTGACGTATAGTTGCTATTTATGATATATACAGACAGCTAGATAAGGATTTACCTAACACCATCTTTACAGTCTGTGTAGGATCCTGATAAGGAACACAATTTATCATACTCGCATCAGTGCTCCGAGTTCCCTTTGGACATGTGCAGCTGTAGCTTCCTATTGTGTTAGTGCATTGGACAAGGCAAAGATACTGCTCAGGAAAGGCACATTCATCGATGTCTGTTAATGTAACCAGGAAAACAAGGATGCTCATTAAATCAACCTGGCATATTATTTGAACCAGAGGAATTGAAGGCTGGTTGTTGCTTACCTTGGCAGCCTTCTTCCAGATATGGATTCCCCCCATAGCCACTGGAACAGTTGCAGAGATACCCTGGGCCATTGACTGAAGGGATGCACTCGCTGTTCTTGCTAAGACATGCATAGGATGACATATTTTTCTTTGCTTCATCACATGATTCTTCCCCAACAACCCAGTTAAGCACAAGAGGCACACCATCAATGTACTTGTCAGCAAAATGGTGGACTGCAAGGTCAGAGACATCAAACCTGAACTGCTGGATCTCAATCACGAAGGCGTAACTGCATGGGTTGAACTCCAGCACGCTTGTACTCCGCCTTGTTGAGAAGGTGGTGTTGAAGTAGGTGAGGTTTGCCGGGATTGATGTCTGGCAACAACCCATGCCGGTGCACTGGCCGCTGGTGTCGACGCTTGCATTGCTGCTGCAAAACGACATGCATCCGCTGGTGTAAGAGTTTGCATTTTCACCTTGGATGAACGCGATGGTGTCACATCCAATCGCCGTGAACTTATTCTTGGTATGTGATATCTGGTAATAAGACGCTAGATCCATGGGAGATCTAGCGAAGTTAGTGATGCCAGTGTCATTGTAGCAGTCCCACGTCAGATGCTTGTGTACTCGAGCCTCCCCTTGCAGCAGAAAGATATCAAAGGCCCAGACGTTACTGCCTTCGCCACCCAGGTAGGCTCTTCCGGCGTCGTTGTCGCATCTGACCTCAAAGCCTCTGCGAAAGCAGCCAGGACCAATGCCGAAAGGGTAGGGGATGCTCAGGTTGCCACATCTTTCTTGGCATCCGGGACGTGCCATCCCTCCGGCAAGTGCCAGCAGGCGCGTGGTGCTCAGCATGGTGGCGAGCAAGAGCAGCCATGGTGGTGAACGCCAGGGCATGGCTGGCGCTCTCATATCTCCCTTGCTATGTATCTGTTGAGCTCATTTGGTTTCATCTGGAATGCCCATTACATTGGTGCAGAGGGGTGGAGAGCTGGTGGATACGAAGAGAAGAGATGATATTCTGCTGCAGGCCATTACATATTCTGCATTGGTACCTAGAGGTCTTGCTTCCCGGCAAGGAGAAGGGCCAACCCAAGCCAACTTACCTGTTGTCTGTCGACTTCGAGTTGGCCGTCATCGATAATGCTTGGTTTTTGGATTGTGATGCAAGACGGCTATGTTGGTTCTCAATTATGAATCTTGGACAAATGTATTGTACATAATATACGATGGTGATTGGCTGATTGCCTGCCCTGGTGTGGTGTTGTTGGGGGTGACAACAATGAGGTAGCTCTGTAAGTTCTAGACTCTAGTGCTGTCATCAAGTAGTAGACTAATGCATTTGCTAGTTCACCAGTTGGTAGCCTGGCGCCCTGGCTGCCTACCTTTGCACTCGGTCAGCATAATCCAAGACCAAGATGATGTCATACTGTCATTAGCCTGTTCCATTTGGGTATATTAGAACCAACAAAAGAGATAACAATGCATTCCGTGGTTTGTCCGGGTGTACTATATGCTGTTACGGAGTATTTGTTCGATCTGGAAGGCAATACTCCATCCGGCCGGCCGGCCCGGCGGCAAATGAAACAAAACAAAAAAAAAGATGTCAACTGAAGAAACAGAAAAAATATATACTCATGAAAACTGCCCATGATTAAGCATGAAAATAACATTACCCAACAGGATTTGAATCAGCATGAGCCCAATATGCATATTAGGCCATCCCAAGCACAGTTACAAGCAACTAGGCAATCCGTTCACTACATACACAGCGCCCCCAATCACAATGCTATGGTCATGTGGATGCGTGAGTGGACTCCTGTTGTTAGAACCTCTCCTCACTATGGATACAAAGAGCTGGTGATAAAATATACACTGCTGCTACTACTTTATACAAGATGCAATCCGATTATTCACTAGCATGACATTACAGAGAGCATACCAGCTTGATCAGATGTACCACACCTTTCGTCGCAAACTGTCAACCAGCTTCAACATCAAATAGGAATGGGAATGCTACATGTAATTGCAGCCTGGCACACAGGAATAACAAGAGCCCATGTTAAGCATGGGCTCAGCTGTCAGACACCGTCTCTTCGGATGACGCGCCGGTGTCGCTCGGGATGGCACCGTTGGGTGCTGTGGTGCCTTTAGCCCCACAGTTCAGATCCAATGCCTCACCAGACAGGAACAGCCTCTTGCTGAACGACCGCCAATCCGCATTCCTCCTCATCGCGCGCTTCAGGGAAGCTCCAGGGAGGACATGGGGCATCACGTCGTCACAAAAGAGAGAGGAGCCTCCCCTTGGTGGATCTGCGGCTGAACGCCCTGGTGCTGGCACCATGCTCGGCCACATCTCAGGGTTGATTCGACTGGTGCCAGTTTCGGCATCCTTTGTAAGCCACTGGGGAAGGCTGTTGATTGGTTGCTGGTTGGTGAGAAGGAGCTGGGGCACCCTGTCTGATGGTTCTTGGAACCAAGGTGACTTGTTCTCGTAGTATGACTTATGGAGCTTGGATGCCCTTCTGCGCCTGCTGCCACTTCTTCCATATGAGGAAGAAGCCCCAGGGAAGCCTCCCAGGGACATATTTCTAGGCCCACCATCAATTCCATGAAAGTTAAGCCAACCCAGGCTTGATGAATGATGCTGACCTCTCTCTGAAGCACGGGCATTGCGAAAGTAGACGTCGCCCAATGAAAGGTCCGTTTGGGCCCCAAGAAATGCAGACTTTGAGCATCCAGAGCATGAAGCTCTACCAAGATAATCTTCGCCCATATGAAGAGGTGGCACAGGACCCAGAGCAGATGCCACAAGCTTCTTCTGCTCCTTGTCCCATTGCTTAGCAAGATCCTCAGGCATTCTTGAGTTTGAAAACCGTAGTCGAGTATCCCTCAACATTGCATTCCAATTATTAACGCCATACCTCCTAACTCCGATCCAAAGAAAATCCAACTCTTCTTCTGACCATGGAGCCAACTGCCTCTTGTAGGAGTATGTGCCAAGCTTTTCGGTTAACTTATGAGATGTGCGGGAGGTGCCTCCAAGAAACAATTTATCGCTCCTCAGGGCAGCCACACTATTGTCTGTGAAACTGTCCAGGCTGAGGTCTAAACTGAATTCAGGAGCCCTGTCCATTATTCTGAACTTGAGTTCTGAAGGCAAGCTTTTTGGTCCCTTCAAACTCCCAGTGTTCCATGGTGGACCCAGATCAAAGAAATTTGAGTATGAGGTATGCATGGTTGAGCTTTCTTCATGCTGCTGTTGTTTGCCACGGATAGTATCTTTCTCCTTTGTGAAAAACAACCTTTCAATTGGTTGAGACATTTGCTTTCGAGCATTAACAATTAGATCCTGCAACAAAAAAAGAAAATGTTTCACATCATCTGAGGCACAAACATATGCACTGTTAAGATTTCTTTTACAGTGTAGTATGCTATATGACAAAAGAAAAGGAAAACAAGCTTGTAATGGCAAAATTAAATGAAGTATGTGAAACAAGCCATCCCTCTGACTGCAAAGGAATTTAGATTGAAGCTAATGGCTATATATCATTCAGATTAAAAAAAATTGAAACAAATACAGATTAAAAAAATACGCCACTGAGAACTGAGAAAACAATCTCATTTAGCGCATGGAGAATTTGGAAATGTGGCAAAATGCCAAGTAAACAAGTAATGAAAGGGGTAGTTCTATTATCCTCACCTGATCTGGCAGCCTTTGAACTGTTGAGTCATCCAAACAGGGAAGTTCCTGTTGTCTTAATTCAGTACAGTTCAGGTCGATCTTCCCGAAAGAAGTTCTTTTATTTTGATTATGGAGGCCTTGATCAAGAGCCTCTGAATTTTCCAGCTCCTTGCCTCTCTCATCATTATCATCATCCAAGACAATTATTGGAACATTTTTTGTTGAACCTTGAGATTCTGGAATATCTTCTACCACAGATTTATTGGTTGGTTTCAACCAACTGACATCTAGTTTTTGTCTTGGAGACTGCCGGGAAGTAGTTTCCCCAGTACAATGTCTGCCCTGCACATCAATAACTTTTGGAACTTCAATAGTATTCGGTGATGTTCCGTTCGAGTCCTCCATTCGCGTATCTTGCCCACTGATCTCTTGCACACCAGTGAACTTCGACATTGGTGTAACATCATCTTCCAGGGTCATCTTTTGGTTCAACACTGGTGTTACATCATCTTCCAAAATCATGTTTTGGTTTACGTCTTGAGTAATCTGTGGAACCACATGTTGAACTGAGGATTTTACGATGTGCAAACTACAAAAGGGGCTTTGTATCAATTCCTTATGTGTGTATCAATCAACTAATATTAGTTCTAGATCACAATCACAGAGCTATCAAATGCAAGTAATCATCATACCTTTCTTGTTCAGGTGACTGTTCAGCTTGTGTAGAAGGTCCAGTATTTCTTAATGTAGCTACCTGTAAATGAATTAAATGTGATTTCTGATTATTTTGAATGCCCAGGCAAGGAAATTGTCAATTATAACATAGGTTATTGCCAAAGTAATACATGAAAAGCAGTGTGAGTGCACCTATAGTGCATAAAAAATCGGTGGAAGACAGAAGCTACAGAAAAAATAATATAATTCTACAACTACAAGATGGTAAGGCTGTGCATTATTTTGTTGATATTTTAATACACTCATACAAAAGCATAATCTTTTAACAGCATCATTTTTTCCCATTCCCTACACTGAATAGTATCTAGAAATAGTTATAACTTTTAAACAAACAAGGTAATAAACATAAATTAAAAAGGCACAATACTACCTGGTTGATGTTGGAAACCTTTTAACCATCATAATATTTCTGTACAGTGACACAATTCTGGGCTTCTTTATGTTTTTGGCACTTTACGTATTCATAGTGATAAGGCTGTTTCTGAGTACCATTGCAGTTTTATTCCATTATGCGTTTTAGAGAAGTGTATAAGATCACTCATCTGGCTAACCTCATAGCTTAGATTACAAAATTCAAAGCCTGATACAGGAAATAAGATAAGTTGATGTGCATACATTATGAAATCATGTCAGCACTAAAAGAGCACTAGCTACCTTCTATTGTTTGCCAGTTAACTAAATTATGCACACACCCATTCCTACAGAAAAACTTTACAATTAACAGCAGTACATCAGAGCAGGAAGTACACATCAATACTATATCAAATGGCCCCAAGCAACAGACCACTCAAACCAGCAAGAAAAAAAAAAGGACAGACCTAACAAGTTGCTATTTTAAACAAAGACAACACAATTTTCTAAACAATCTTCACCTCATTACTATATCAAATGCCTCCCAAACAAATGCAGGGATATCAAGGAATGTTCAAAAGAATTATGTCATTTAAATGCAGCTGTACAGGGAAAAATGAGGGTAAAAACATACCTTATCCTCAATATCCAAAGGGTTTGGAGCAGTATGTTTGAGCAATGGTGTAGCGTTCAGTGATGATTGTGGTGAGCTGCATGTCAGTGTTGAACACTGTTTGTCGTTGTCCGGTGAACAAATTTCCTCTGCTGGTTCATTCAAATTAGTTTTCTTCTTAACTCGCCTGCGAAAGGTGAGCAGAGGACTAAACCTTTTCCTACATTGGCCAGGGACGACAGCAATCTCCGTCCCTGTAGGTGAATTTATTTCCACAGGGGCAGAGATATTTGAATCTTTTATCTGATTAATCGTCCCGTCAGCAAGCATGAGATCACACACAGAACTTGAAACAGGAATTTGATTCTTTGCATCATCAATGCATTGTGATTTATTGCTATGTGCCTCTGTGGTTGAGGCAATGGTGGCACAACAAATCTCAGGTTGCCCTTTCTGTGGTAATGATTCATATAGCTGATCCTGTCCTTTCTCTGGTTCACATTCTTCTTTGATGTTTTGTTGCAACATGGAGAGATGCTGCTGCTTTTTAGGAGTAATCTGCCAATTTTTTCAGATAAGAAATGGGTGTCAGACAATAAAACTGATGGAAGAGGAAACAGAAGACTGATCAGGATTAAACATGAAAAATAATCTGTTTCAGAACACGATTCATGAAATCATGCAGCTATTGACAACTTTAGACAAGCATCTACACGACACCACAAGTTTGATGCCCAAGAAAATCAGATGCAGATGCAGTCTTTTGCGCTTTCAAGAAAGCTGCGAACAGCAGTAACCATAACATGGACAATCACAACAGCAAGTGGTAGAAATGATATAGTAAGATAATAACAAATCAACAAGAGTAACAGAGGCAAGATTCCTCACATGATTATCTTCATTTACCACGGCGGTCTCAGCAGGGCCATCAGACTTAAGTTGTAAACTGCTGGCAGCTACATTGCTGGAGGCAGCAGGAGATGAATCAAGAACTGTGTCGTCTTCTGTATGGGCATGTGAGGCAGAACGCTTCCTCTTGTATGTTATCATGACCTTGGTGCTCATCCTGATAAGCACAGATGCTATAGGAAGTAAAGCTTGCCAGCTGTATCGGCTATGTTTTCAACTGCTTTCACTGCAAAAGAGACAAGTGATGAGGTGTGAGTAAAGTTCCAGCAGTGATAGAAATTTGCTGAGGAAAAAAGCAAAAGTTAAGAGGGGGGAAGAAAAGTGAGGCAAGAGCGACTGTCATTCCCCTCCCCACCCACCCACCCACACCCCCGGGAGGGCTGCTAGCGCCCATTACAACTGCACATGAACATTGGTACACACAGACGGTCACTGGGGCATTGGGGTTCAGCAGAATCCCCAGTTTTTTTCATATTATGAAACAGAAATGCACAGCCGGTTTAATTGGCTGCCAAGAATTAACTACTATGGTGAAAACAACTTGAGATGCACCAAGCTGCAACCGTGTGTGCGCGCTGAAGAAGAACTTAATGAGGCATGATGAATAGTCTACCCTACCCAGTAGAACATCCTGCACTAAATGCATGGAGTCACGCAAAGAAAGGGAACCGAACGTCCCCAAGCAGAGTAGAAAGCCAAGTCCGTGAACAATCCATGCCGGCAAGGCAGTGCTACCTTATATACGAAAATAAAGAACCTTAAGAAATCAAAACATCCGGCTGGATCCCCCACTCCACGGCATGACGAAATGAGGATGGCGTGGAGGGGGAAACAAAAGGATTGCGAGCCCTCCTCGCCCGTCCGGGGGACCGAGACCTCTCCCGCCGGCGATGGAGCGCGGGGAAATTGGCTTGGTGCCGGGAGAAACCGGAGGAGAACGGAATTTTCGGATGGGGACGGGAGGAGGAGGAAGGCGGCCGCGCCTTTTTCCACAGCAGAAAAGAGAAAGTTGCAGGAGGAAACGAAACAATCCACCAAACCAAACCCAACCACCACTCCTCCATTCAATTCCAAAAGAAAAAAAAAAAAAAAAGACGAAGCAGCAATCCCGCACCAGACCGAGAATGACGCGGAGAGCGATGAGCGGAGGAGCCTTGCTCACCACCTCAGCTTCGCCATGTCGATCGCGGATGCGCGGGGCGCGGCGGCGGACTGGGGAGAAGGGATGCGGGGGTGGTGGTGGTGGGACGGATGGAAAGGGACAAGAACCTGCTGCTGTTGCTGCTCCTTTATTCCGGGGCGGGTGAACGGACGGAAATGCCCCTCGTCGCTCCTATCAGAGCCTCAGAATGGGGAGGGGTAGTTTTGTAAAGTGGAAAAGTCGGAGGCCTGGAGTGGTTCGTTTCTGCTTCCCGGGGAATGTTCCTTTGTTTTGGTTTTTGGGCTGCCCCGAACCTTCGAAATCCGATGGCGGGTTCAGTCAGACACCACCCACACACACCACGCGCGCCGTCCGCCCTCCTTTTTTTTTTTCCCTCCTCCTTTTCCCGCGGATGAGGATGAACCAGGGAACAGGCAGAGGCAAGCAACACACTACTACAGTCCTATTACTACTACAAAGCTGGGCATGGGCTAGACCAGGATTGCTTTTTCAGCTTGTTCGCTTACTCGTAAACGATCGTAAATTTTCAGTCAGGAACAGTGTTTTTCTCTCACATCAAATCAGCCAGCAGTAAATAATCCACGATACGATACGGCCTCCCGAACAGGCCGTTAAGTAATATACGCCCTGTTCACATAGGCGGAGTTAAATAAAGTTAAAAAACAATTGATGAAATTCTTGTCTCTTGCTTGATGTCATGGATGATGGAATCCACCGGAAAGCAATCCTTTCCATTTGAGTGGAACTTCTGAATCACAGAGAGGCAATCAGAATTATCACCCTAATTATGGGATATTTGAGACGAAACGGATAGCAAGCCTAAGAGCAATTATCTCTGCAAGTTCTAGATCAATGGTCTTATTGTATCCCTGCCTAGAAGCAGCCAAAGAGTCACAATTGTGGTCTCTGATCAATGATCACTAAACCAATTCCCATTCTCTTTCTCCCTGATTTTGCAAATAAAGCAGCATCAACATTCACCTTCACGGGATTGTCTTTGTGTTGCATGAACACTAAGGGCATGTTTAGAACACGAGAAATACATGTTCCTATGTTTTTCGTGTAAAATTTCTGCATTTCAAACAGGTCTTGAACAGCCGTTGATTTTTGCCTTAGGCAAGTGTTCCTGAATAGTCGTTGATTTTTGCCTTAGGCAAGTGTAATGTGTAATATTTGTTAGCTGGAGTTACCTGAGAACATTAGTGAGAGGATATATATGTACATAATATCCATGTGTTCTTTAGTATTTAATAAGTGTGTGGTCAACCTATATTTTTATATAGTTTTGAATTGAAAATTGGAACCTTTATTAGTTTTCTCTTCACGGTTAATCATTAAGATGATAAAATTTGAGTGTCAAACGACATTTGAGGGACAAAAATGGCTATTCCAAGTAGTACATAGCCTAGGATGTCAACTATGCTCTGAAGCATGTCTGGTCTGTTTGGTTACTGTCCTGACAGGCAAATGCCTACCAAACAACAAATCTAAACCACCGGGCACTCAAAATTGAGGGTCTGGATTGCTCCCTCGCCGGCAATAAACCAAACAGGCCCGTCTAGCATGATCAGCACGCACGCGGCATGAACAAGTGCTACACAAGATTACATGAACCCTCACACCGAGCTGTTCAGACAAGACAACTAGAAGATGTCATCAACGTAACTGCATTTGCAATATAGCTTTCCTTTCTTTTTCATTGCACTGTTGATTTACAATATATAATTTACACAATCTATAATTGGGGAGAGCCTGCTAACATTGCCTCTATCCCTCCTTACCACCCTTGGGTAAAAACATTGATTTCATGTTGCCCTACAAAGAATCATTTGCCCCGCTTTAAAAGACACGGCTTTTTCTAACTGTAAGGGCGGAATCCCATCCCAACCCTAACAAATACCTATATGAATTTTACAAAAGCTAGCTGAAAAGAAAAGATAACTAAACAAAGGCGCATATGGGGTAGAAAGGATCAAAAAAAATATACAACAAATCAAGAAATGATCTGACAAGATATCTAGCAGCATAATGCTCGAGACTTCACAAGCCCTAATCCTGTAAAAACTGGAAGGCAGGGTTCTTGAGTAGCTCATCAGCCGGTTTGATATCCGTGAAGTCCTTCTCCTGCATTGAGTTGGTGATATCATCCACCGAGAACGGGATGCTGCATGAAGACCGAGATTGTCATATTGATCATAATCATCAAAGCAATATAACAATCCCACAGTTTAATGAGATGGTACTTAATGTTACCTTGAATTATCATCTAACAAGAATGAACCACTTTCAGCACTGTTAGAATCCTCTGTCATTAGCACCCGCATGTTACTAAGAACCTGAAACATTAGATGGTCCAGTTACTTTTATTTTCCCTTACCGTGTAAAAATATCCAGCACAGGCAGGCAGCGTTACGATTTTTTAACAAAAAAAAGAAATCACATCTACTGTTGACTATTGAGCAGTGAGTTTCAGCATATATCAATTCCATACAACTAGGGAATTTGAAGTTCTATACTTTACCCAACAAATAGAACTTCGACAACAAATAAGATTGCAGATATAATGGTGAAGCTCTTCAGAAAAAGGAACTCACGTCTGATGAAACACTTTGGGTATTATACTTGTCATCCCAGTATTGTGTACATATTCTGTACAGTTGTTGAACACTCAAGATCTACAAGCATAGATAATAGGACATGTATTAGAAACAAGATGCATCTATACTCTGCAAGTGAAAGAAAGTAGAGAGAGAACAATACGAGAGATTCAACATTTAAATGTATGTTTGAAGAACTAAGAATTTACCGGACATAGGTCATTGACTATCTCATCATAAGATATTCTGAACTTCTGGAATATGACCTGAAACGATATTAGAAATGTATCAATACACGAGTTTGCCTCTTAAAAAGGGAACAACAGTTTAAACTCAAGATCAAACAACAGAAATTGTTGTGTCTGTCTCCTGTCCAAACTATGAATATGAAACTTTAGTGCATCCAAAGATAAGAACACGACTGATCCCAGAATTGTATCCAGAATCTCAGTGTGAATATATTAGAATGCAAATTTGGTAGAACTGGTCATACCAAAAATCCAACAGCCTGTCTGATATGCTTGAGCTCATCCCATGAAGATGCTGCATACTGTAACCACAAAACTTCAGTCATTAATCAATAAAATAAAATAAAATAAAATAAAATAAAGCAAGCCATGCACACAGAAAGCAGATCACCTCAGTTGTTGCCTTTGCACACCACAACTCCAACTCAGCTAGACCAGCCTTGACATACTCTCCGTTGCTGAAGGAGCAACACTCACGACGAAGCAATAGACTGCAGAACAAAACCGTACAACCATTGACCACGCTAGTTTCCACAAACATAGAAGTCAAGGCACTGAAAGATAAGTGCACCTGTTGAATAGCTGTACATTGATGTACGAAAAAATCTGGGTAAATATTTTCTGAGCTAAAACCGGGGGCACCTGAGGATAAACAAAGCAACAGTAAACACACATCCAGCAGATCAGCACAAGTGAATGATATGGAAACAATGAGACAAATACATGGTTATCTTGCAGTATCTTCAAGAGCTTATCCAAGCTTTCAATAATTTTCTGCCAGTGGTTGCTCTGACTCTGAGATTGACCGGATAATCGCCCAGAAACTCGCAACATGCTAGCTTTCATTGTTCTTGGGGCCTTGTGATTAAAAGAAATCAAGGGTGATAAACTATAAGTCTTTTTGGGCCACATGTTTAGAACCAAATGTTAAATATGAATTTGTCAACAAGCAGTAAACAAATTAGAGAGGATACGTTACCTGGATACATAGCGAAATCAAAGATGATAATTCCTTTTTAATATTGTCTCGGACGATTCCATATATCTTCTCCACATAAGCAGTTAGCTGCTGCTTGAAAAGCAAGGCAGGATATTTGGCCTCAACTTGGCGCACAACATCTGTTGCTTCAACATGCATGTTGGCAAAAGATGCAGAACGCAAGCCCTAGACAAATGGATTTATGTTACGCCATATTCCCCAACTCATTAATTCAGTTTTCAAGCTGCAAAGGTCAGTAGCGTACTTGGGCCATTCTGCCAAATAATGATGTTGGCTGAGGAGGTTTCTTTCGTGAAACGCTACCAGGAGCACCAGCAGCCTTGAGACTTCTCTGCAGTAGGAACAGTAAGCTGGATGTATTGGAGAGCCAGTAAGCAAGGTTGTCATTGTCATCCTCGTTCTGCATCAAACACTGGACAAAGTGAGTCTGGCAGAAAGGACAAAATAATAAACTTGCCACTTGTAAAACTCAAAACACTGTAACTGGCTTCCAAAATCATAAAAGAACATAGCAGCAGCCTCATTTAAAAACAAACATGATTAACAAAAGTGAAGTGTGTCATGGCTTATCTCTTCTGTAAACAACACAGGTGATTTAGATCTCTACATTAAGACTTGACATAATATGCCCATTTTTCACACATCTGCATTGTTCCATGCGGAGAGTAAATCTTATCTTTATCAACAAAGGCGGAAAGGGCAAAGGGATGGCTTGTTTATTTTCTTAACGGTCAATTTTGGTACTTTCATGTTTCAGTATCATGACTAAATCTCCAGTGCCAGATTACCTCGATTGCAGATCCTATTAACTGAATGAGACGGTCAAAAACGCTAGTCTTCTCTGCCTCGAATGATTTCCAATGAAGAAGACATTTGTATATGGTAATAGCAGCAACTGGCTTCCCTGCACAATATCCAAGGTTTTTCCCTACACAGTCAATGAGTGCATCCACGTTTTCCTACAAAAAAAGATAACCTTCAGATAACCATGTTTACACAAGCAATTTAAACACAAAATTTTGGCGACATACAAGTTGCCTGTCAACACAAGATTTCCTCA
Organism: Miscanthus lutarioriparius; assembly: GCA_904845875.1. Taxonomy (NCBI): domain Eukaryota; kingdom Viridiplantae; phylum Streptophyta; class Magnoliopsida; order Poales; family Poaceae; genus Miscanthus; species Miscanthus lutarioriparius. The sequence goes on from CAJGYO010000008.1 coordinate 2,551,336, forward strand.
TCTTAGGATCACCATTCCCATATTCCTTAATAGCAGGAGGTGCACTTTGGGGTTCCTGAAAAGTTATAATTGAGAACAAAGATTATGAGCATAAATGAAAGTTCAAGAGACAAAAGGTAGATACTAAGATGGAAAAACTTCAAACCTTGTGCTCTTCAACCTCATGATAGCCGTTCTCCAAATTCTGAATAAAAAAGAAAACGGAAGAATTGAGTAAAAAAAAAAAAAGAATTTCAATAGTAAGAACCATCATTTTCCAATCAATCCATTACATGTACCTTTGGAGCAATTGGAATTGACAAATGTTCAGACATGCTCTTGACTGGCGTGCTTAGCAGCGCTTGTCTTTGCACTTTCTCCTCAGATTCCATGGTGGATATTTTCTCTTGAAGCCTGAAGCAGAATAATAAAAGAAACATGTCCAGTTTTCCGCTAAAGAATTTAAGTAAACAACGTGTAACCTAAAACATACTCCAGAAAATGTCAAATCTATCGTGCAGTGACTAGGAAAATAGAAAACCTTAGCATTGCCATGTTCAAGTCAACGATTTTAGTCTCAGCATCCATTGCCTGTTTGAGCCTATCCTCACTGATTTTGCTTGTTTCTTGATATTTCTTCTCAGTATCATCGATCTTCTTTTCAAGAGAACTGACCAAAGTCTGTAGCATGGCAGAAAAAGTGACATAAACATAAGCATGGACAAAAACTAACAGAACTGAAATGTAAAAGGAAATGGTGTCTCCTGGAAAACATAAAAACATTCAAATAATTCTTATGTTCGGGTCTCACCTTCAGTTTGTCATTTTCATCTCTAAGCTTATTCATTAGCTCTGTATCTATAACAGGGACCTCTTTAATAACTGGAGCTAGCTCTGCAGCCTTTTTGGCTGCTTCCCTCTCCTGTACTAGTATTTCTTTTGTTTCTTTGTACTGTTGTTGCACCTCCTGCAATGCAGCTTGCAACTTTGCATTTTCTTGTGATTTAGCTTCCTCGAGATCAGCCTACAGCAAACAAGAATGCACCACATACATCATCTATTCTATAAAAGTAAATTTAAAAATCTACACATTTTAGTGCTATTAAGAGAATAAAACAACCCTCTAAATATTCAAATAAGTTTGGTTATTATCTCAGAAATAATGCAACAATTGTAGAAAATGGTATGACCAGCAGCCTTTTCAGGCAACGTCATCAAAGAAGACTTGAACAAGTAACCCTTCATGTACTTGAACAAGGAGGAAAATTTTTGGAGCATGTAAGACCAGAAGGTGCGATCTCAGTGACAAAAATGCTTTGGATTGCATGTACGTGGTGAGAACTGCAAACTTTACTATATAAAACTCACTCGCATGCGCTTCTCCAACTGTAGCCGCCACGTAAGCTCCTCAACTTGTTTTTCAAGTTTATTCTTGGCAGCTTGCAATGCACCAGTTTCCCGGGCAGCCTGATAAACAGTAATATGAGCAAGAAAATGGTGAGTTGAGATGAGAAACATGTATACAACAACAACAACAAAGCCTTTAAGTCCCAAACAAGTTGAGATGAGAAATATGTATATGCTACAGAAATAGCATTGGTAGAACAAAATTGCCTGCCACCCAGTGTGCTTGAACTTACCATTTTGAGCTTACGGAGCTCCTTTCTAGCAACCTTCCCTCTCCAGGCACACTGTGTAGTAATTGCAGCTTTCTTTGTTCTTGAATAATGCAATCTTGCCAAGAATTGACGGCAGCGACTCTGGAATAGAAATATGAATATACATAAAGGTCAGCAACATTTGGCCTTAACTGTTGATGGGAGATAACAAGGATCATCACCTATACAATGTACATGTTACTTCATCAAGATATGTATCATGTTTTTAAGAAATATTGTGGCACAATCCAATTATATAGAAAGGGTAAGTGTGCAGCCGGTCGATATCGTGGCAGGTACACATTAAAACGAGGAGAATGGAAGCATGTGTGTCAATTCATATTGATGTCTTCATTACAAACAAAGCCATAGATGCAATTCTCATTAAAAAAAATGCATTCTATGTCCGATTGTATAGAAGACAATATTAAGAAAACCAACTTTCACAAATTTTAATGGCTTCTCTAGCTTCCTACACAGGAAAAGATCCAGCCACCAATCATGTAAGAACTTAGAACTGCTGTCTTGGATATTCAAGCAGTAAAGTTAACATTGTATGTTTCAGAGTGGCCATTATATCCTAAATATACCAGTATCAATTTGTCATAACTGTTCTTTCCTTGTAGTAGTCCATTGCTTGTCGCCCAATATGAGCATGATTGGTTTCTTTGTCATATTACCTGGATGATGATTGCAGCTCTTGTTTGTCTTCTGAAGTGGAGCTCTTTACGCGCGCACATACCACGCAATCCTGATTGAATGGTAACTGCTGAAGCAGAAAGCTCATTGTATGCTTTTCTGGTAGTATACATACGGTACCAAGTCTGGATCTTGAGTGAAGCAGCTTCTCTGCGGAGGTTGTGATAAACTCTTCTTGCAAGCTCACCTATAAAGAATTAAGCAAAACCACATCAAAGGAGCTTCATGGGAAAAAATAGATTGGTTAATATAACAAATAGAACAAAATAAGCTCACCGCGACAAACTGTCTGGATTTGTAAAGCTGATCTTCGCAATGCAATGAAACTCTTCTGTGCCAAGAATGAACGTACTTTCCTCTGAATCATGCTAGCTGAACGCCCTAACACTTCATTTCTACGAGCATCAAGTTCAGCCATCTGACCAGCACGAAGGAATACTTTTGTCTTGCCAATCTAGATTATCATATTTGCAAAAGACATACAGCTTAGTAGTTAGTACACACATCAAAGAGTTCTTCACTGTATGGCTGAAAAGATAACATAATACTAGGTGCCAAAACAGAAGGTTCAGTCTGAAGGGACGATCTAATTACTATTGATATTTTAATTTCACATGTTTTATATAAAATTTTGTGGCTCTCGATGAGTTCCATCACTAGCCTACCCCAACTTACATGGATCAAAAGGCTCAGTCATGGGTAATTGTATTTTAAATATCTTCAATGTTCAATGGCAGGTCCACAAATAAATGTATAGGATTGATATTCTAAAGAAAGTTATAAATGTCTGACTATCCAAGAGTCCCTTTGGAAACTTTGGTGCATATACTTCAGAATCATGCAAGGTAGGATCACTGCAGTATACAAAGGCACAAATGTTTTACCTCTACCAGTCCTAAATTAAGTACTTCTGAAGTTCAGGTAAACTAAAAAAAAGAGTTTACAAAAAATATTTTACTTCTAGTTCTACAAATAAGTACTCCCTCTGTCCCACGAGAGTGACTGGGTTTATAGAAAATATTAGCAACATTTGTATCTCCAAATAAGTTTATTATGAAAATATATTCAACGATTCATATAATAATACTAATTATGCACCATAAATATTAATATTTTCTTATATATATTTGGTCAAAGCTGAAAATGTTTGACTTATCAGGAAGTGAGAATGACACTCTTTATGGGACGGAGGGAATACTTTTGAAGTTCAGACACACTACACAAGAGTTACACAAATTACCTTTCTAACCATTGATGAGACTAGAAAGTCTAATTATCAAGTATCAAAAGCCACATATCAACAGTGCTGAAGCCTATACGATTTACAGATGTAGAATTTAGATTTTTTTTAATAACATCCATTACCTGATAACCTTGAAGATCTACCTTGTCTAACAACCTCCTTACAGCACTGACCTCATCAGAACTACAACAGTCGCAACAAACCAGATAAACATTTAGGCCTATAAATAAAATTAAGAACACAGTACAATATGCACTTGTGATTCACCTTCCACTCAAAACATCAGGCGCAAGAATACCAAAACGGTCTATGAACTCGTAGAATGTTCTTCTGGTCGGATATCCGGCACAGCTAATCCTAATCGCCTCCATAACTCCCTGAGGCAAGCCAATAATAGTACCCCAATAATGTAAATACTAACCTGCAAGCCAAAAGAAAATACTAATAGAAAATCTTACTCCGCATCTGAGTTGCTGAAGAACGTTCTGGTTCTCAAAAATTGCAGGCTTCAATAAATTATTGGGTTTTACACAACGGATGTAGTGTGGCTCAGTTGAACTCAGAGTTTCCAACAGAGATTGCAATTGTTGCTGCGTTTATGTCACGAGCAACAAAAATATTAAGACTTGATCTCAACTGAAATCACATTGAAGCACTGAGAGGAAGCCATTTATTCACCTTGAACCTAGAACCAATGGATGAAAACTTTGAAGATTTTGAGGAATCCTCAGATAGAAGAGGGAAAAGGCCTGAAACAAATGCGCATTTTGAAGCACTCAACAGAGCCTGATGCTCAGCAACAACATAATCTTTGTTCTTGTCCAGAAATAATTCCGTTTGATAGGTGACCTACACAAAACCACGCTTTCACAAACCACGCTTTCACATCAGGGTTGGTACTATGAATGCTGTGAACCAAAAAAAAATGCAAAAGCAATCCATACTTACATCTCCTGCATAATGGCATATGGTAAAGTCTGACCGAGATAATTTTGGCTTAGCAAAGCGCTTGTGATTTTTGAAAGTTTGATACAATTTTTGAGCAAATGTCTCATGTGTCGATCTCGGCAACATACTGTAACACAATTGCAAATGCAGACAGGTTAAAAGTTATTAGATAGATTAGAGTCCTATACAATTGCAAAATGGCAACTAAAAAAAGGAATATCATCAAACGTTCATACCAAGCTTCATCTAGAAGGGCAATAATTCCACCAGGTTTCTGCAAAGGAAGAATCAAGTACTTAGGTGAAACAAAAAAAAATTACAGCAAAACAACAAGACCAATAAGTTTAAGTACTTTGCTAAATGTCTAATATCTTTTTCTATTGGTAGTGGTGATGGCAAGCTTTCGAGGAGAAAAAAGGATTGAATATCTTGAATTGGAACTTAAGGATCAAAGCAGCATCGGCAATGTTTGCTTGCTAAGCATACAGTCATTTACTGGTTGTCTTCCATAGCATATACGCTCTCATCTGAGCATTTGATGATGCAGTTGGATGAAACCATCCGCAGGGAACATGCAATATTTTAACAATGTGATGCAGGATGTGAACTTAGTGTCACTAGTTCACCAAATTAATGCTATTTTGATTTCATAAAAATTTTAGAAGTATAAAATAAATAGCAAACAACTACTCAAAACATCGTAGAAATCAAAGAAAACTACCTTGTCAATGAGATCAAGAACATCCTGGTTATCAATGAACTCAATGTAACTCCAATTAATTTCTTCTTTGGTGTACTCTTCCTGTTCCATCTTAAACACATGCTGCAGGAAGCAGAAATACAAAGTTAAAATCTACTTCAGAAACCACGAAGAAATGAAACCATGAGTGGCACCAGCTAAGAAGGCTCCACAAACTTGCCTGATTGAAGTGTTGCTGGAGCTTTTCATTTGTCAGGTTGATACAAAACTGCTCAAAACTGTAAAATGCATGTGAGATGATGAGCACTGCAAATATACCTTAAGAAGTAATAAGGAAAAGGGATTAAAAATGTGTGGGGGGGGGGGGTATTTTTATTCATTATGAGTAAAATGTAAAGGTCTGAGTCAATTTGCTGATCAGATTGAAACTTAGGGAAAGAAACCTTAGACATTGTAGTCAAGTCACCAGAACATACATACATGTACCAGCAGAACTGTTTATACTGACTGTTCAACTAATAACAAACCAAAGTTGTCACGCAAATCCATGGACATACAAAACAGTAAGTTCACACCAATCATCACTAAAAAAAGGGGGAATACCCTGCATTCCTCATGTTTCACTTGTGAAAGACTTTCGTTCAAGTTATATTCTTGCCATGTACTATCCAAGATTTCACATTAAAAAAAAAGCTAGCAGCTGGTAATGTTAAAGAAAAGGTCCAGGAAGAATGTGAAGACGCTAGGAGCTATTGTGGGAACTTCCGTTAGCACATTAAGTTACTTCTTCAGAACATGAGATATATATAAGCCTGCTGTCAAAGAAGACTATAGATTTCATCAAAGATAAATTGCGCCCAGCTTCAGCGCTTCCCAACTAGCTGGCCAGCCTATTGACAGTAAAACACTCAGCATGCAACCAATCATCAAAGCATACCAATAAAGCACCTGTTTGTCTTGAAGCTTTCAAACCCATAGATATCCAGCACTCCAATTAAGCATTTCGAGTTGGGGTCTTGGCCAATAGAGTTGTTGATTTTATTCACAAGCCTAAGATCAAAGGTCATTTGCCATATCAGTGTCAGTGGAAACATATGAAAAATAGCCATGAAGCTCCTTTTGAACAAGAACAGCAGACAGACAGTGCAAAATGTTGAAAGACTCACCAATCAAACAACCGTGAGTACACAGTCTTAGCAAGTGCATCTCTACTTCCCTTGGCAGCTTCAGGATCCAAAGTTTTTACTATATTCTCATCGCGAGTCACAATAATGCGCTGACACAACGAATCTTTTAAAGCTTTCTCATCACACCTACAATACCAAATTTGGAGCTCTTGTCAACCAGCATAACCATGTAGGAGTTTCTAAAATCTTAGAACTAGAAAAGAACATACATGAAGAGCTCAGCAGCTGTCCTCAAATGAAAAAGAGATTTTTCATCTTTAGGCTTTGATGAATCCCCATCATCCCCTTCTGCAAACTCGACGTTCCCCAAGTGGAGAATAGCAGCAACAACCCGAAAGATTGCTTCCTAGATGAAACACAACCATGTGGTCAAGGGCAAGCTCCAACTGATTTTTCAAGGGAGAAAGTACCGCCAGTCATTAATCAAATGTGTACCTGTTCTTCAGAACTGATTCCGATAATGTCCATAGCCTTCCTAGTTTCAAGGTACTCTTTAGATTCATCTAGGCCTTCAAGCTTAATGCAGTTGGACTGATTAAGGTAGTGAAATGTGCTGGGATCTCCGAGTTTGTATCTCTCACGCTCCTGATAGATGAAAATTGTAACATTTAACCACAATCTTCTTGCTAACGGGAAATATGATATTTAAATTTTAAATGGAAAAACAGGTATGGTATATTATTGTTACACTACAGGCAAGGCATGAAGCAGAATATGATTACAGAGTGTACAGTTAATGTAAATAAGTCCTGTCGGAAAAGCGCATGGGCAGGGAAGGCCGGAAGGGACAGTACCTCAGGAGGGGCAGCACATATCATGTAGAAACAATGGTAGTTTCTCTCTGGGTCAGATATTTGACAGACACGGGATCTCTCAAGAAGATAAGTTCTTACGGCAGCTCCTGATATTTTCCCTTTCTGATCAAACTGGATCTCAACAAATTTACCGAAACGACTGCAGTAATAGCATCAACAGCAAAGCTGTTTAAGTGGCAAAAATCGCTACCCACAATATTAACCAAGATGGTCGTGTAGAGAAATGCCTCTTACCTTGAATTATTATTTCTAACAGTCTTTGCATTTCCAAATGCTTCAAGAACAGGATTGGACTGTGATAGGAATATAATATGTGTTATTCAGTCAAACAAGAACATAATGGTCATGGGAATAGTTTTTCGGAACTAGGTGTCTAAGAAATTATCACCTGAAGGACTTGCTTCTCCACAGTCCGCCCTTCGGAAGCAGCCTTCCCACCCATGTAAGCAAGATAGCGCATGATCATCTTGGTGCTTTCCGTTTTACCAGCACCACTTTCTCCACTTACAAGAATCGACTGGCTTATTCCTTCATTGCGCATCAATCTACAACAGTAGAGTAATCAAAGATATTCTCCTCTCAGTCGAACTCGAAAGGTAAAAATGGAGATAATGACAGTGAATTTCTTTTATGGAGAGTACTTGTTAAGCTATATATAAGTATAAACCACCCATAAACTATCAACATATACCACAATGAACCTACCTATATGCAACATCCGCAACGGCAAAAGGATGAGGGCTTAATTCACCAAATTCCGCCCCTTTATATTGCTGCATCATCTGAGTGTCGTACAGATGGGGCAGTCTTCGGAAAGGATTTACAGCAATCAAGATATTCCCAGTATATGTCTGGTTTAATAATGAATAAGTTAGAAACACGTGTCCGAAAATGCATGGCCAGCTCAGTTAACAAGTAGCCGTGGAGAATATATGGAAACATATAGTTAGGCTATACGGTTATTCTAATAACTTACATAAATTTCATTCATATCATATCTAGATTTCAAATTCTGAAGAACCCCAGGTTCATGCAGATAGGCAAGCTTCGTCATGTCATCGACTCCGCATGGCGCTTCCTCGGGATCCTTAGCGTGGACATTAGACGCTTTCGCCGTAACCTGAACAAAGGGCCAGGTTTCAACTCAGTGTGCATGCCATTCGTAACTGTTAAGTGTTTTGCCTATTATAGAAGGTTGCCTCAGCTTGGGCGCAGCCCTTCTTAACCGTTTGCCTTTTACAAGCCTAGCACTAACCCAAAACTTGCCAAAAAGCAACATACCGTCTTTTCATTGGAACACTTGACCGTAACCGTGTCCCCATTGACTTTTACGACCTCCCCATCAATCCAGGCGACGTCGGGGTCCTGGACCCAAACTTGGGATCCCACCGCAATGGAAGCTTGCGCCGCCTGCAGGAAACACAGATTGACATTAAAGGATAGTCGCACGCGTATTATACGAGAAGAAAGACAAAACATAAAATGCCGAGGGCTGATGCATCCGGATGCCCGCGTAGCGGCTAAATATGGCAACCATAGGCACTAGGTTGAGTCCACCGCCCATTCGGTGGCGTGATGTAGTTGTCCTGGGAACGCCGATCAGGAACGTTAGCAAAGCACCAGTCAACGCCCGTGGCACTAGAGTTCGTCAGAAATGGCACCCTCATTTCTCAGACTCAGACGCCGTCCAGATCTCCATGACAACGCTTGGAGCCGGGAATGGGTCTCCATTAGCACTCCAGATTTTTTATTGGAGAAGGGATAAACCGCCGTCAGCGGGCTGCCGGTTTAGGGTAAACACGCGCGGTGAGACAATGTGTGCGTGCACGTGCACGGACGCCGGAAGCTGCTCCCGGATCTCACGCGCGAGCCAGCGCCTGAATCGAGCTCCAGCACGCGGCGAGCAAATCCGCGGCAAGCCGGGAGGGGCAGAGATTCCGAGGCGCGGCGGCCCGGAGCAAAGCGAGAAAGGCAGGGAATCCGAGCGAGCGAAGGGCGGGCGTCCTTACCATCACAGCAGAACAGCCCAAGCCCGGGCGGATCTCGGCTCCACGTCGGCCTGGCAGAGGACGGAGGCGGCGACGGCGACGGCGACGGCTGCTGCGCCGGAGAGGCTTCCCTCCTCCGAGGTGGCGGCGCGACGAATTCGGCTCGACGGACGGCGTCCGGCGGCGAGGCGCGGGAGGAGGAAGGGGGCGCGCCCGTGTGTTTGTTCCACGATGGTTTGGTTTCCTTCCTCTCTGGCGGAGCGGAGGTAGTAGGAAAGGGTAGGGAACGCAGCTGAGCAGAAGGAGGCGCTTTTTTTTTCCTCGTCTCTGTCTCTTTTGTTTCCTCCGCTCTTCGTTTACTTGCTCGCTACTGCGCCGTTTCGCCCGGGTCTTTTGGGTTTTCTCTTTCTCCGTGGGGCCTGTTCGCTGCGAGACGGAGAAAATTGTTATAGAAAAATATTGTTCTATATAAAAAAAAAAGTGGATGAAGTCGAGTTTAAGGGTACGCGAACGGGATTGTGGGTTTCTTTGCGGGTTTGGGTTTTCTTCTCCAGCGTGCAAATGGGGTTTCTTTACGGAAGAGATTATAGATGCATGGAGATGAGACTCCTTCCTAAATGGAAAATAGGATAACGCCATTTTTCCTAGGGTGTGTCTCCTGCGTAAGTGACTGATGGTCGGTCATCTCCAACCTCGCGCCCCACCCCTACCTGCTTCATTGGCGGCCGCGCCTTCTCCCTCCTCACGCCCCCCCGCCTTCTTTCTCCTCGCGCCCCCACCCTCACCTGCCTCACCGGCGGCCGCGTCCTCCTCCTCATCCTCTCCCCCGCTGCTGCCCAACGCCACGTCGTGGCATGCTGGCCGCGGAGCTCCCGAGAAACCCTAGCGTGCCCGCGGCGGCCATCTTCTTTTCCGTCGCCCTCCTTCCGTGGCAAGCTCCGGCCATGGACACCCCCGTTCTGACCTGGCCCGGCCGCCTCTGCCGCCACCAGGACCCTAAGCCGCCCTCTCGCCATCCACACCGCTTGGCTGGCCTGCCTCCCCCCGAACCCTCTTCTAAGCTCACCGGAGTTCGAGGAAGAAGAATGGGGCGCGAGCCGCCGGAACCCTAACGCCGGCGAGGGCTCCATCTCCATCCTCGATGTCGTCTTCTGCGAATCGACTGATAGATGAACAAAGTTCCAGTTGCCTGCGTTTGAGTAAATCTGGGCATTTGATGTGGATGATTTAGGCCCTGTGTTGGTATAACTGTTAAGGGATTTGGCTCCTCCTCCCAAAAACCATAGCGGTAGTATTGATTAGTGTAGCGCGGAGCTATTTTGATTCAAAGGTGAAAATAAACTATGGAAGAAAAGAAGTTGGCACCGCCACAATTTCTAGCTCCACCGACTCTAAGCAGAGCTTGTGCGAGTTGCACCAAACATCCCCTTAGTAATGGTTTCTCTTCTAGCCTCGAGTGTCCTAACAAAGTTAGTATAAGAATTGTCAAAATCTTAAAGGGTTGTGTAAGAAAATATTTAAAGTATAGGACTGACAAGTAAGACAAAAGGTAAATAAGTGGAGGATGGTAATGGCGGCTAAGATAGAAATCCATGCTAGATGGAATGCTAGGATGGTGATCAAGGAACGACACGTGGAGTGCTATAAAAAAGCTAAGTTTTAAAGATAGTTGCGCGAGGTGAAAAGCATAGTTATAACGTATATCCATGTGAAAGGTAGCATTGTTTTTCTAGTATAAATATGTTGTTGTTTTATGTGACATTTAATTATTTTGTCTTATTCTATCACATTCTTTCCTACCTTAATATAGTGATATTATTAGATAACTTATATCGCCGTGTTCTTTATTATAGCCGCGTAAAACATTTTTTTCTCCTGACAACAATAGCATGATGTTCTGGATCATCGAATCCATGATTAAATGTTTACTAGTTTTCCCCTTCACGATAATTCTTATTAGGCTAACCGACAACCACAAAGTCCCCGAGGAGCAACAACTAAAGAAGCTAGGCCATCTCAAGAGCTCACACTCATCGCTCGACTAACCGGTGACTAGCCTCGTAGCCTCTCTGTGGCCATTTACTAATGATTTCTCATTTGTAGCATTTGACTCTTGCTACTCACGTCAACTGACGCCACCCAAACCTACCCATAAGTTCATACTATCAACTACATCTCTTGCTTTCTGATTCTTCATGAGGCCATAGAACCACTCATCTTGACGTGTACAAGAAATTAATAAACTGCAATGTGGTATAGTTCCACAATACGTGCGACTGAGATGAATCTGTTACTCCTTCTAAAAATTGAGATTGTAGTACGAGCGACAATCCCAGACGATTATATATGTATATCATCATTTTGTTTCATGAAGCTAAAAAGTTAAAAGCTGTCCGTTTGAGCGCAAGCCGTTGTAGCAAGAACAAAGAAGTGCCCTCCAAAGAAAAGCGTGATAACTGATACTAGTGAGACCAGATATGACACTTGTATTTCCTTTGAAATCTAGATAAAATTTATTTTACTATAATAGGTCATCCATCCCTGATACAAGTACACACTCCACTATTGACCCCATGAGAGGGTATGGAGCAGAACTATTGTCGAAGTCATCTCTACAAAAACCCTTTCTATCCTTGCTTGTCAACTCTATCCCATCTCATATTCTTGCTAGCCTATAATGTCACTTTTAAAGACCTATTTGGCTATACTCGTACGTAGCTTCATCCATGTTGCGTTGGCTGTTTATCGGTGGTGGAAATTATATCCCAACACATATGGATTGAAGATATGTAAGATTGCGGACAAGCGAGCCATAATTCTCGTGAAGCTGTATCATCATCTAGCATTGATATACTATAGTTAATATAATAATTGTTGCTGTTGTTGAGGTTTGGGAAAATTAGAGGTTGCAGGAGAGATAGATAGCGCGGCAGCACAGGCAGCACGTGCGCACGTGGGTACGTACGATGTGTTTGTGTGTGGTGTGTGGTAGAAGCAGAACGACGAGAACGGGTAGTAGCTGTACATGGCGCATCGGACCCGGCAAAGCGAAGCGAAGCCCGGATCCGACATGACACGATGGCCCCGGCCCCGGTGCAGTGCGTCCTACGTGGTGCCGGCTCATTGGTGCGGCCGCAAACGGAAAAAACAGGCCGGGCACCAGAAGTGGGCCCCGATATAGGAGCGTGGCGTCCACCGCCCAAGGGCCAGCCAAGGCCGCTCCCGCTCGTTCTGTTTGTTTGTTTTTTTTTGGCTGACCTCACTGCGGTGGGCCCCGCGGTGGTGCTTAACTGGAGGTGGCGCCGCCTCGTGATTCCGTCGCGTCGCGCGCGCCACCGGGGCGGGGAACCAAAAGCCTCTTCGTTTGGCCGTGACCTGTCGTAAATGATCGTAAATTTTCAGTCGGAATAGTATTTTTCTCTCACATAAACCAGCTAGCAGAACTTCTTCACGAACCAACAACGATATGAACCAGCCAACCGAACCGGCTGTAAAACCGGCGGAAATGATCACCAGCCAGCAGCCAGCCACACGCACGCACGCGACAACACAGCTCATTCTTGGTGTTGGACGGAGCTGGGCTGCTGGAGGCGCGACCTCCGCGAGGGCATTTCCGGGATTCCTTTGGGGAAGAGGACGCCTGCCTGGTCTGGTCGGTGGCAGCCAGCAGAAGCGGTCGGCGACGCAACTCAACGCTGAACGATCCTCCCGAAGGCGTGGGTGTGGCTCGTGGCTCCCACGTCGATCTCCCCGGCGTCACCATTTGGCTCGCAACGAACAAACCAAAGGCAATGGGATCGATCGAAACATCTCCATCATACGGGAATTGTATGGGTGTAATTTCAGCTAACTATCCTTTTAGTTGCTGGGGGATAGCCCGCTGTCAAACAGGAGAGCTGTACTCATTGGCATGAGAAGTTTGTGTGTGCACTTACGTTTACGTACGAGTGGAATATATGCTTGCCTGTATGTATTATATCATTGCCAACTTGTGCACTTACGTTTACATTGGAAGAGGGGGGAACCTCATGGCATGACCAACGTATAATACTCTTTCCGTTCCAAACTATAAGTCGTTTTGATTTTTTTTATATCTATTTTCGCTATACATTTAGATATAATAATATGTCTACATATATAACAAAATAAATAAATTAAAAAAGTCAAAACGACTTATAAATTGAAACCGATGGACTATATAGCTAGAACAAAGGAAAACCATCGAGACAGCCACTTTCTTGAGTTCACAATTATACATATACAGATAAGATATATAGATTTTCACTACTACAGAAATCTTAATGGAGGCGGACAAAAACAATTAATGGATGCGGGTATTGCAATCGTCTCTAATCAAAGGTCTCGGTTAATCCAATCTTTTTTATAGGCGGTTGCTTTGCCCGTCTCGCTTAATCGATTAACGGAGGCGGTCGCATTAAGATACCCGCCTTCGTTAATCGATTTAAAAAAAAACTAGCGAGCCCAATCGAGTCCGCTGCCGTCGCGTCCACCAGATCTGGACGCGCCTCCTCCTCGCCAGATCAGGGCGCGGTCGACCTCCTCCACGCCGGATCTGGCCCTGCCGTCGCCGGATCTGGACCGGCCGGCTGCAGATCTGCAAAGAGGAGAGAGGCACGAGTGAGGGAGAGGAAGAGAGGGAGACGGGGAGAACTAACCTACCTTCGCCGCATGCCGTCCACGGACCCGCGCCACCACGCGCCGCGCAGCCCGGCCCCGCGGACCTTGCGCCACCGTGCGCCGCACGCCGCCGCTGCGCACCACGCAACCCGGCCGTGTGGACCCCGTGCCACCGCGCGCCACCCGGCCCCGCAAAGCCACACAGCCCGGCCCCGTGGACACCGGAGAGAGGGAGGTCGTGGAGAGAGAGAGGGACCTGATGGAGGGAGGGAGGCACTCGTCACAACTTTTGTGCGAGAGAGAGAGGGGGAGTGGCGAAGAGAGAGGGAGGCAGTGGAGAGAGAGGGACCGGAGGCTTGCGAGAGGGCGAGCGGCGCCTGGTGTCTAGTTAGGGTTTTCATTTGGTTTATATAGTCGCCACTAGGTATTTGGCCCAGAAATGATAGCGAGCGGGGCCAGATTTTCGGAGACGGGCCTTATAATATAACCACCTCCGAAAATAGATTTACGGAGGCGGGTTTCTTAAGACGACCGCCTCCGAAAATAGATTATTTTTTGAGGCGGTTGTCTTAAAATGCCTGCCTCCGTAAATTCATTTGAGGAGGCGGTTATTTTTTGACCACCTCCGTAAATCGATTTTGTGAGGCGAACAAAAGTGGCCGCCTCCGTAAATCGTCTGGTATTTTTCAAGACGGTTAGATTTTGTGACCGCCTCCGTTAATTAAAGTGCACCATCACGCAAAATCAATCCTGTAGTAGTGTTCAGCTACTCTGTCTATACACTCCTACGTGATTACACGCCTAACAAAATGCACGGTTGGGCCGCCCGGCATTCGCGGAGGCCATATATTTCAACGAGATGCATGAAACCTTCTCCTTTTAATTGCATGCTCATCAAGAAGAGTGGTGTCATACCTGCCACACGTTAATTTGTCTGGTAGGCATCCATTAGTTAAACTCCTCTCCTCCTCGCCCCTTTTATGAACTGTTTAAACACCAGCTCAGAGTGCTCTGACGAGATCTATGGACCAAACTGCCACTAATGTCAAGCCAACAGTACGGCCATTCATTCGCCCATGTAAAAAGCTCCCATTAAATATGTCTCAGTTTACGTAACTTTATTATATCCTATAATACTTAAATGACCCCATGTGTATCCATAGATTAAATCCAATTAAAAAGTTTCTTCTTAAATTTGATTACCTTTTTAACAAACTCTATCAAATCTAAGAATACCTCCCAAGTAAAATACCTTAATTATATTATAGTACAAAATTTAGAAGTCATAATATTGTTCCATGATAGAGGGAGTAGCAAGTGTCAAGTCAAATCGTCTAGAGTTTGCCTAACTTTATACAAAACAATTATAATTGTTAAGGAATATATTTTCATAGTATACTTAAAATGCAAGGTACCGAAAGCTCAAGATTTTTGTCTCAAATTATATGATATTTTGGATTGCTCAACCTCATTCATGCGTACATTCCTCTTAACTCCCATCCATGGATATCTTTTAATTTAAACAACATCTTGCGCACAATGACTCCTGTAATTATCAACCAAAGTCTACAACATGCATACATGTTTGTTTAAACTACACGTTACTAGGAGATGAAGCAATTTAACAACCAAACTAACTAATTAGTGATGGAATAAGTTAGTATTTTGTAGGTCGCAAAAAAAGTTAGTATTTTGTCATACTCCTTATTTGTTTCTAAAATTACTTGGATACCTTATATTTCAGATGGAGGGAGTACCATGTCATAAATATTGAAGAATAAAACTAGAGTCACGTCATTTTCTAGACGGGGGTAGTTTTTTCTTAACTCAACACAAGAGCAGCTAAGCTAGTTTTTTTTAATCTTTGGTTATATGGACAACATATCTATTCTTACCTATGTATTTGTTCTCAACTTCTCGCTGAAGAATCCTGGCTGGTAGAGAGATTTTGTATAAAGGCCTCATTCGAAGGGATTGGTGATGGCGGTACAACACGAATATGGCAAGATCGGTGGATCCCAGACCACTTTGAGGGGAGACCGATTGTTGCCCCTGAGATCCCGCAGGTGCAAGTCGTGGCTGATCTCATGACACCGAGCGGGGCTTGGAATGTGGAATTGATCAAACAAAGCTTTGCCGCAGTTGATGCCCACGCTATTTTGAGCACACCAGCAAAGGGCACCGGGCCGGACGGATGAGCCTGGGAACCGGAAAGACATGGTCTATAGTCTATACACGGTTTGATCGGCATATCGACTCCTCTTTGATGATCATTGCCAACAGAGGGAGATGGACCAGGCGTTAGTTTCGGGTGACCCGACATGGATGAGGATCTGGAGAGTCTGTGTGCCTCCTAAGGTTCGTGTCTTTTGGTGGCGGGTGGTGAATGGATATCTACCTCCAAGAGGAGTTCTTCATCACCAGCACATTGAACCGACGACAAACTGTGAGGTATGTGGAGCGGAGGTTGAGTCCATCAAGCATGGTTTGCTTGACTGTACGGTGGCAAAAGCCTTCTGGGTGCAAGTGAGAATGATGACCGGAGTCAAGGTGCCACGGTAACACCCCGTCACTTGGGCAAGAGACCTAGTTGATCCCGATGTGTTCCCAGCAAAGAGCGCAACAGTTGTCTTATATATGCGGGATGTGGTCTCTGTGGATGTCCAGGAACAAAAAGCGACATGGTGAAAGAGATGTGCCGGTGAAGGTTGCAGTTCAGTGGGCTATTGATACTGCTTTTGATTTGTGGCAGATACTCCATCCGGCCAAGCCTGCTGCAGCCATGGCAAACACTCAGCGTTCCTGGCAAAAGCATCCTTCCACGCCGGGGACCGGAACGCGGCCTCTGGTGTGGTACTCCGTGATGAAAATGGAAGAACGCGTGGAGGGAAGGCAGCCTGGTATGATCATTGCCTGAACGCGCTCATGGCGGAAGCGATGGCATGCAGGGATGGCCTGACATTTGTGCGGACGCGGGGCGTGCGGAAGCTGTAGCTAGAGACGGACTGCCAAGTTCTCGTCGATCTATGGACGAACCGCACAAGCCAAAAATCTAAGATTAATCCCATTTTGCAACAGATGAAAGATCTCAGCCGGAGCTTCGAAGCTTTTGATTTGATTTTCATTAATCGGCAATGTAATAGATTAGCTCATGACCGAGTATGCTCGTCTAGTTTCCCGTGATAACCCGGTGGAGGAGTGGCTTATAACCTCACCCGGTCTTAGGGATATCTCAGACGATGATTGTAATCTTGGTCACGACTAATATATGAAGCTCCGGTTTCCCTTAAAAAAACTCGCTTAAGAAGCATCGGCCACATGAAAATATGGACCACCGAATCTTCTCATGCGATTGTTTAACTTTGCCTTTGTGTCCCACTAGTGTGACCCAGAGTAGGTACCTTTCCTCTTCCAAACGTCAGCACACAACTTGCCTAGTGAGCACCTTCAAGAGACTGACCGGATGACAGATGTTGATTTTCAGGAAACAGCCAATAATATAAACTCACTAATAACAAGGGAAACATCACAGAAAATGTTAAAAACACACACACTGAGTCAAAGACTTGAACTCTAGATACAAGTATCATTTCAGAATACCATTGTCCATTAGGGCATGTACAACGGATAGACAGCTGTTGTCTGTAAGTTTTTAGGATTTACAACATAGACGGCTAAACAGACAGTTGGCTATCTACAAATCTGGATTCGAGCGCACCCGCAGCAGGATCCGCGTCGTCGACTCGAGAGGACGACCCTGTACAACGGTTCTCTAGTTGGCGATTTGGTCTTGGACCACGAGCCCTTGCCGTCGCCTCACGAGACGACGATGGCACCGTCTCCTCACCATACGAGGGTGTTTTATGCAAAAATTACCGGACACAGACGGCACTCGACGGCCCGTTGTACGTGCCCTTAGTATCATCACATCATAAAAGGGTAATAATAATAATTGGAAAATGTACTTTAAGAGCGTGCATGCTCCGTGACGACCGCCCGCACACCCCTCGCGCACACCCCACCGTCTCACGCCCGCTCTCGTCCCCTCCCCGCCCATACTCTCTCACTCTCTCTCTCTCTCTCTCTCTCTGGCCGCCGGTCTTTCTTCTCCCCGGCGCCCAGCGGCCTCCCCAGCCCCAACCGCCTCCCCCCGTGCATGGCCATGGCAGATCTGGCCGCAGCGGCGGCGGATCCGCCGCCAGGTAGGCCCCTCGTCCTTATCCTCCTCATGCTGCTGCTGCTGCTGGATCTGGCTTTTAGGGTTCCGGCGAGCTCTCTCTCCCTTCTTCTCCAACTCCGGTGGGGTATAGGTTGTTCGGCCGGGGGAGGTAGGTAGGCTAGGTGGTGAGGATGGTTGGCGTGCGGTTTGGGGGAGCTGGCAGCGGGAGCGGCGGCCGGGGGAGGCTTGCCGGAGCTGGAGAAGATGGCGGCGGCGAACTCGCCGGAGCTGGAGAAGAGGGCGGCCGGCGACGGTGCCGGAGTCGATGAAGAGGCTGCTGAGTTTTTTTTTGACTCAAATATACTGTGCTAGTGTGGTGCGCGCGGCAGGAGGCTATATCCTGCGCGTGCATGCAGTAGTAAAGCCCAATAATAATACATAATGCTGGAAACAAGAATTGTGGTAGAGGTGGGTGCTGCTCAACTGATATACTGTATCACTTGGCACCGAAATAAAAGTCGTATAAAAATGCATAGCGATCGATCGAAGACGTACAGTGCAACCCCAAAGCTATTCCTACCACTCAACAGAAAAATGTGTACTGCCTGGCGCTGTGCGCTCTTTCAAGGAAAGCAAAAGTGAGGAGTTTTGCATCTCAAGTCGAAAACATGTGTGGCGTTAAAGATAGGACACTTTCTGAACCGGTAAGCTATAGCTGAAGACGCCACGAGTGCAAGTAAATTCAAGTGATAACTAGTAGTATATATGGAGTAGACTATAGTCCTTGTGTGTGTGTGTCTCTCTCTCTTTAGTCCTTGTGTGTGTCTATATATATATATATATATATATATATATATATATATATATATATATATATATATATATATATATATATATATATATATATATATATATATATATATATATATATATATATATATATATATATATATATATATATATATATATATATATATATATTATGTATTTATGATAGTTGGGTTCCTATAATATATGAGGATATTTACCATAACGTTATAGTAAACCACTTAGTAAGGAGTTACTGTAATCTTATAAATTAATATAGTAATTATCGTAACTCAAAGTGGCTACATAATAAGTTATTTTATAGTCAACTACAGAGTGGTATATATATATATATATATATATATATATATATATATATATATATATATATATATATATATATATATATATATATATATATATATATATAGACACACACACACTAGGAAAGCTCATATCTTTGCAAAGAACAAAGAAAGATCATATCGTTTCACGCTGAAAAAAGGCCCCTGTTCGAATCAACGACAAGCGAACAGGTTGAATAACGGCTACGATCGGATGTAACAATACTCGTGCAGAAGAGAACGAGAAAAATATCTTTCCCTTTTTTTTTAAGAAAAGAAAAGAAGGGAGGATGAGCAAGTAAACGCGTTGGGAGAAGAGAAGGGTCAAAACCTCCCATCAATGGCTTGTCCCTCCCTTCTCCGCAGGATCTGCCCTGCCAAAAGATCCAAAGATAAATAGAGTTGCCAGTGCCACACGAACGCACTGAGCCAAGAACCAGGGCCTCAAACCATGCGGCTTGCCTTTTGTCCGAAGGCATCACGATAGGAAATGATTAATAACTAATATAATTGTAAATGATGACGAGGCTCTGCATGCAATCGTGCAGTGTTGCATTGGTTTCCCTTGATATGCATGTGTCGCCGTTAATAATGATCAGTCCGGCACAATGCAAGTGCGCCGTACAACATTTAGAAAAGTTAAATGTCAGTGTAGATCCCGTGCAGTAACTACTCCCTCCGTTTTGTCATATCCTATTATATTTGTCCTAAGTCAAACAATTTCAACTATAATAAATCATTTTTTAAGAAATCATATAGTTTCCCAAGATGTGAATTATATATATTATAAATATGTTTTCGATAATAAACTTAAAACATAAATCTTATGTTGTTAGCAAATATAATTTTTAAAAAGTAATGGTTAAAGGATATAATATTTAATTTAGAACAAAGGTAGTGCAACATGAAAAAAAATATAGGGAGTACGTGGTTGAGCTACCTTGCACAACGTTATCTACCTCTTGCTCTTTTCTTGGTCGATGGTCACATGCAGTATAGGGTCGACCCACCGAACTGTAATTGGTCATGGTATCAACCAAATAGATTGAAGAACTTGAAATATATGTCGCTCGTGACTAACTCCCACATGCGTGTCAATATCTTTGGAAGATTGTTTATATATATATAGGGAGTTTTTATTCCCATATACAGGGGCAGACCTAGCATCAAGTCTTGTTGCTTCTTTTTCCTCCTCTCCCACCTCTCTGTCTCTCTTCATCTTCTCCTCACTTCTTCCTCTCTAACCTTTTAATACAGCACAAGAGCGCCTGTGTACAGACTGAGTTTCGAAAAACAAACCCCAGGGGGTCTGGATCCGCCATTGTTCTCCAATGACCTTGAAAACAAAACAAGTACTTCATTCGTCCATGAATATTGAAAACATTTCCAAGGCTCTACATTTGTCCACAGACTAGGAGGGGCTTGCTGATTGACTAACTTTCATAGGGATGGGATGACCTTTATTTAAAAATGCTGAGGCGCCATCAGCCGATGCTTACAATCTGGATGGTTGATTGATGTACTGCCAATTGCAAATGAAGAATGGACACCCTGTGCATAAATAAAGAAAACAGTTGATGAATCAAATCCCACAATCATGGCCAGCAGTCTGAGAAACAACAATAATCTGCCAAACATGCATGCTGGTGAGGTCTATAGGCTAGTGCGTACGTCGTAGGGTCCAACTAAGGTTGCACCTCAAAATGCCAAATTTTTTAAGATTTTCAGTCACATCGAATATTTGGACGCATGCATGAAGCATTAAATATAAATAAAAAATAAAACTAATTACACAGTTTAGACGAAATCCACGAGACGAATCTTTTAAGCCTAATTAGAATATGATTGGACACTAATTGTAAAATAACAATGAAAATACTACAGTAGCGTTTTGCCAAAAATTTTAGCATCCAAACTAGCCCTAAACCACACCGCCGATGACTACAAGTCTATGCCGTCGTGGGAAGAGATTATAAAAAAAATGGCATAAACAAACAGTACGTGAACCGGATAGAAATTTGTTACGACCGTACGCAAATAGATTTTGTTGCAATGGTTAGTACATATGAGCAGTGAACGAGATACTCCCTCCGTCCTATAACAAATGCACTTCTAGAGTTTAATTTTTTTTTTCCAAAATAGATGCACCTCTACTTGTATAAAACAAACCAACTTCACTTGTCTTTTTTCAACTTCTCTCTTCCCGAGGTGTAATGATTACGGAGTACACTTTATAGGGGCATATACTCCCTCCATCCCTAAAAAAAAATGTAATCATGTATTTCAAATCTTGTCTCAAAAAGAATGTAATTGTAAATCTGAGATCAACTTTTCCAATAGGACTCACCTATTAAAAGTTAAAACTACCACTCCTCTATCCATCTATGGGAAAAACATTCTAGAATGTAATTATTGTTTTTCAGTTTCTACTTATGGGGAGAATGATGGAGGAAAGGTAAATGCATAATTTTGCACCTACACTAATTTTACCTTGAAAAATAAGATTTACGTTCTTTTTAAGACGGAGGTAGTATGTAATTTTTCAATAACCTTGATCTATTCATCTAAACCCTAGAAGTACATTTATTTTAGGACGGAGTGAGTTGATCGATCAAACAAACGTGCCGAGAATGGAAATGTAACTAACACTGCCGTGGTACGTGAGTCTGTTGACGCATCACATCAGATCCAGTATTCCAGTGGCACTGGCAGGGCAGCTGCGTGACTGATGGCTGAATGGCTCCGGGAACCAGAACCATGCTGGCACATTAGCAGCGATGGATGTGATCACTGCGTGATTGTTGCTGGCCCATGTAGTAGCATCAGTAATTGGCTTTACTCCACTGGTTGGAACTTGGATGGTGGCACATCCATCTCTCATGATGGCGCCACTGGTGATCTTTGCTGGTTCAAAAACGTACGTTGCACGTCCATTTCAGTATGGCCTTATGGGGACGAGCTCTAGTCATGTGACAGTAACAGTCAAACGGTAACAACTCCAATGACCCTTAAACTAGAGAGACCAGAACAGATTTTGCAGCGTTGCAGATTTCGTCAGGCAGTCAGCTTTGGTTGTTGGGAGACACAGTCCAGAGCAGCTTCCGCAGCGCTGCAGAGATTCTGTCAACGCAACGCAGCCCACCGTTCGAGGGTCCCAGATGCCTGCACTGCAGGGTTCCCGTTTCTGTTCGTGCCGGCCCAAGCAGAGCAGAAGCAGCTGCAGCTGCAATATGCAGAGTACCAAGCAGAACAATTGGACAGAACGAACAATGTATCCAGAAACAAGGGTTATATATATCATGCTGTGTGAAACCTCTCAGCCGTAAAATCGTTGGAACGATTCTTCTCTTCACTTGCACGGAATTTGGGTCCTTATTGGCGTAAATAAACAAGACAATGAGCAGGAGCCACGCATGGAAATTTGGGTCCTGCTGCTCCAACCGGTGAGGCAGCCGCAGCCGCAGCGGCGATGGATGGCCAGAACAACAAACAAAACAATGCATCTGCAGCTAAATGATCATGAATCTACAGTGTCTTCAGAGACAGGGCGAGGCCCCTACATCTCGGAGCTCCTCATCTTCTCGCTCACGGTCGAGCCGAATGTTGGCCCACCCTTCCTGTATGACATGAGGTACTCCACCGGGTACCCCTTCAGCCTCTGAGGCATGATGCTGAGGTCTTCGAAGGTGAGAGCTGCAGAGGATGTATGGGAAATACTTGAGCAAGATGCATTGAGCAAAGCGAAACAAGATATTGCTCGGTTTGTAAGTGAGATCCTCACCATCTTCAGACACGAGGTTGTCTACAGAGAATGCATTGATCTGATCTAGGTTGAAAACGGAAGGGGTTGGCAGGGGGAACGGCACTTTGTTGAGCAACATTTCCCTTGGGGAAGCAATAGCCTGAGAACCACAGAAGTCAATACAAGAGTCTACCTAATGCCCAGTTTTCTGGCCAACATTTACTAGTAATTAAATTCATACCCTTGCAACAGGAAGAGGAACATTGACATATCGCGGCCATTCACGGATTGTTTCATACATCAGCTCAGCCTGTCATAATCAATCACGGTCACATCTCCTTTTCCTTCACATATGCAAATTAAAATATATTCATCAGGACAAGGTTGGAGTAACAGTTACCAGCTCATGGACAGTGTAAATCTCAGGGCCCCCAAGTTCATATATCTTTCCCATGCTAGTGCCATCATCCTTGAGGGAGTTGACAATAGCAGCAGCAACATCAATTACATAAACAGGCTGAATCCTGCAAAAGGAAACATTATGTAATTTAACTGCTGGCAAAGAACTTCTAGCATGCATAAAAGATCATTTCATGTCCTGAACTCATTTTCAGGTCAGGCATCAGGAGGAGAGTCAACAGGTAAGCTCAATTACTTTGTAGATCCACCACCAACAAGCGGGAGGAAACCCCAATTCTTTGCAAATTGTGCCCATCTGTTCAAAATTCGATCTTCTGTGCCAATCATGGTAGAAGGCCTCATGATTGTAGCCTGTCGATGGATATAAACAAAATTTTGGTTAAACTCATTGCTTAGAAAAGGGATACTGGAGTACAATTTACTGATGGCTTTGGCCTTTAGATGGTCCTGAAACAATAATTATCATAGCCTGGTGAATTACTAAAGCTGAAAAAAAAATTATCACCTCAGGGAATTCTTTCAAGATTGATTGCTCTCCTGCAGCTTTTGTCCTCAACATTCTAGATTCAGAAGACAGTGATGCCCCTAGGCAAGAAACCTGGATAAATCTCAGGATACCACCATGCTCCTTAGCAATCTGTGTAGAACAGAACATCCATTACTAGCCAGGCATCGCTGAAAGTCTTGTCACAAGTTGTATTCTCATATTGCAAACATAAGTAACATAAATGATAGGATTTTTTTCCCAATTGTTTATGCAGCATAAACAGCTAGTGCCTTGATGATGAAATTGTAATCAGGAAATTCCTCAGGGCAGTGGCTTGATGACGAAATTATGTAATCAGAAAATTCCTCAGGGCAAAAACTCATGCACAAGCAGCGGTTCTATTCTTATCAGAACCTGCCAATATAGCCCTAAACTAACAGACCAATGACGCAATGGCTCAGTGAGAGGAGAGACATGTTATTTACTTTATACTTTAAAAAGGAAGTAAAGCAACATCCTCTACACTGAACCAAGAAGCTAAGCCCTACAAGCATTTACAAAAAGAAAGACAAAAGTGAGATAGAAGAATTCATCTAAACCAAAAGGCCAGCTACAGTTACCCAATGTCAGACTAGAAAAGGCTAATATATCTTTGATTTGTCATGCCAGATCTGGGTGCAACCTAGCCTAAGCCAACTACACAGGTACAGTGAAAATCAACAGCCATGAATTACACGATCCTGTTAAGTGGCAACCTAAACTTGCAGTCATATGCAAGAGAACTGGGGAGATTGGTGATGATGTGATGTGCATAGGTGAGCCAGAGGCCCAGAGCCAGGGTCCCAGGGCTCAAGTTTTTTCACTATGGCTGGGCACCATCGAATCCTAATTTTAAATGGCCCTTGCAGAAATAGGTTACATACTTTCCCTTTCCAGAAAAAAGGCCAACATATTTAGATAGCAGATCTGAAACAGAAAGTAAAATGGACAGGGCATACTGTTGCAAGTTGTTCAGCCATATGGTGGTTTACTTCTTCAAAGCTGTAGTTCCTTGTTTCATACTCTCGTCCTGTTGAAACGGAGTTAACAAAGTCAAAATAAGATGTGATCATGAAAAGCTGAATACAATATATGTACCAAGTTAAACACACCTATGAGGTTAATAACCACATTTGACTTGGCCATAACAGCCTTAATTGAATCAACATCTCTTGGATGGTATTTCATCGGCACAATCTGCCAGAAGTCAAAAGGATGAATAAATAAAAAAGGGTTTAATTGCTAAACACAGTAATCTACTTGTTTACTGTTTTACCTGACCCAAGTCACCCATAATCTTCAGGTGGCGATGAGAATCCTCACAACCTCTGAATGGGACAAGCACTTGAGATCCCATCTTGGCTGCACAACAATTAACGTTTGAGTAACCCTTCTATTCATAAATTCAATTTATATAGCATCATAGTCTCACCAAGTTGTTGCACAAGATAACGCCCAAGAAACCCAGTAGCTCCAAATACTGTGGCTACAATTCCACTATTAAAGCAAAAAAAATATGCTCGTTATAAACCAAGGTAAGGTACATGATTAAGACAACTATAAACTATGACTGGAAATTTCTAGTGTTTGCATACAGATATGGGAGATGCGATGATGGAGCTATCATGCTGGACCAAGAAATATAAGCACATCACACATATGTACTCTAACCTAAATAGCTAATTTCATGTTTTGAGTTTTGAAGAGACAGTGCAAGAGATGAACGGTACTGTAGCATTGCAAAATAAGAAAAGCGGCTCAGGCTACGTTGCAACGGTTTAGATTCCATGCAAAACCAAACCAAGCAATGCCATCCACTAAAATATGTCACAACTTCAAAAGGCACAAGGATTAATGCATCATCTACATGGTTAAACTGATTAACATGAGCAAACCAATATGCATCACGAATTAACACAAGTATCCACCTGCCTGTAACTCACAAAGCTACGAAAGCCGTCGGTACTCAAAATGATAAAGGGCAGCAACTTTGCCCGATGACATAGTCCAACAACTTAGGTCATAAATTGTTAGCAACCTAACAATTGCAAAGAAAACATCAACCAGAAAGAGCTTACTAGCAATACTAGTAATAAGATTACTGAAGGTTTTCATATATCACCACACACTCTTGCAACGGTAACCGTGAGTGGAACTGTAACTCAGAAATTTCCAGGCTACAGAATTCTAGGGTCCTCACTATATTTCAGATCAGGCAAAGTTAATGGTACGAACATTTCAAACAATAGCTACCACACCAAGCAATCAACTAACTCAATCTGGTGCATGCATTGCCAAGTGTGATTCTATGAACTGCATGATCTGATGAACTGAGCATCACAAAGGTCATGACAAGGCTGACTAGGCACTCCGTCTATGTTTGGCAGTTGAAATAGATCACAAATTCACAACACTAGCTCAATCTCACCCAGAGGGCTAACCAGGTACAAGCCGTCGCAACACTTATGGCCGTTTAATTCAGGAGCAATCAACTGGAAGGAAACGGAGTCCGAGTGTTCACCTCACAGAAGACCTCCCTCCGGTGCCCTTGTGGACGAGATGCCCGGACCCCTTGACCGCCGGCGCCCTCGCGGACGACATGTACCTCGCGCCATCCGCTCCACACAGCCCTGAAAGGCAACTGGCTCTGAGATCTATCTATCCGGGAGGGGCAACGCGTGCGGAGGAGGGAAATGGTAGCTACCTTGGGGTGCGAGCCCAGGCTGGGAGGCGGATCTGAAGGCGGCGATGGCGGCCGAGGTGGAAGGGGAGAGGTGGTGGTCGAGGAGGTGACGCCTCCACGCCACCGCCTGCATCGTCGCTGTCCTTGTCGCCGGTGTACGGTGGTGGTAATCGGAGGAGGAGGAGGCGACGAGCGGGGCCAAGTGGTGGTGGCGATGACGACGACGACGGCGAGAGAGAGAGAAAGGAATGGTAGGGCTGGAGGCCTTGGGGGCGTCCGGATCTGCCAATCCGTGGGCCGTGGCCCAACCCAGTCCCACGCGTTACTAGGCCTAGGCCCACTTCCAGCCGTTACAGCGCAGCCAATACGGACCGCTGGGTGAGCGGGCGGACGGCCCAGCCTCCCAGATGACGTGGGCTGGGCTTCTGCGTTGTTTAGGTACAGCTGCAGGCGGCAGCCGATCCGGGTTGGTTGCCTCGTCGCCTCGTCGGTTTCCTTCCCCTCCGGCGAGCTCCACGGCGGCGCCGACGACGGGATGGACGCGCAGCCTAACTGGAGAGCTGGGGCGGCGTCGTCTAGGCTCTCGTACAAGAACGCCACCATCGCCGTGTGCGCCTTTAACCTCCTCGTTGCGGCCCTCCTCCTCCACAACTACTTCTCGTCCTGGACGCGCATCGCCGGCGGGGACAGGCTCGATTCCGGTACGGTTCCGTGACCTCGTGTTCGCCCTAAATTTCTCATTTTGGCTGGGATGTATGGATTGAGAGGTGTGTTCGGTTTGGTCCCAATTGAGCAGTACGGTTCACTGGCTAGCAAAATTCGGGGATTTTCTTCCAATTAAACGTGGGGTAAGATCTTCTGATTATAGCTCCGCTCGGCATAGGACATGTCGATATTGATCCATCTTTGCAAATCCGAACACCTGAGTTCCACATGAGTTCTAAGATTGTGCATTTGTGCTTGCTCCAAAAATGCCTCTGTTAGGGTTACCCCCTCTGTCAGCATTCTCAGCCCAATTGCTAGATCCTTGACGGAGTTTGTAACACCCTAGGTGTTTGTCACCAATTAAGCAATGGGTTTAAACTCAAACATGACATGTTAAGTGGTGACGAAAGTTTCAAGATCAAATCTACAAAACGAGCGACCAATTAAACTTGGACCATGCACCATTGCTTACATGTTGCCCTTTCCAAAAAGTATGCTTGAGTAATATTGGATCTACTTCTTTCATGTGCCTCACATCAATTTCCACCCACATGGATGATTGGAAAAGTTTCGTGAAGTTTGGAATCAAAAAGTTACATGAAATGATAAGTTATAATCTTTCTTGGATTGCTTTATTAAGTGAATGGAATTATATATCGTCAACCAAACCTTGCTACCTTGCCCAAACGACTCAAATTGAAATCTACAACAAAAGTCATGAAGGGTTCGTGTTGAGCGGAGGACAAGAAAATACCTCCATCGGTCTAAAACTTGGATTTAAGCTTCTAGTGATGCTACTTTGACTTGGTTTGAATTGTACTTTAGAAACTTGCATGGAAGTGCACCCTTAAGCAAAGTTGTAGTACTTGACTAGATAAACAACTTTTATAATTGGGTAAAAGTCTAATTGGTGCATAGCCTACTAAAAAAAATATAGTCCACAAGTAACAAAAGTATTACTTTTTTTTGAGTGAAAATTTTTTCTAAGTCCGAGAGCAAGCATAGTTTCAAGTGCTGCACTTTGGGTTGATATTACTCTCGAACCATTAAGATTTAGATCAAAACCTCTAAATAAAAGTTGGAGCTGGTATGTAGATCTACAACTTTTATCAATAGAGTTTTTGCTAGATCGTCTTTGTTTAGGAGTTACGGATGGACGAACTTAGGCTTTCGGGACGTATTTTGAGGTAGAATTGAAATTTTGAATTTGGTGAACAAGGCCGACACTGTGCTTGAGCTGCAGAGTCGCGTGTTGCATTGCTTTCATTGCGCATGTGGCCTCCACTGAGCCATGCGCCTGATTCGCCCACTGCGTGCATAAGTGCGCACCGAGCCCCCCGCCTCTCCACTCTTTCCTCTCCCTTCCCTTCCTCTCCTGCTCTCTCCACCAAGCACAATGCCACCATGAGCTCGAGCATGGCCGTCGAGCGGAGCTTCCACCGGCCGTCGCAGCTCCTACAGACGGGCTGCGCCCTTCCTTCGTGGGCGCGAGGCTAGGGCCACCGCACCTCCTCTCCTCCTCCCAGCTCCTTTCCCAGCGCCTCTCGCGCCGTCGTGGCCTCGCCATGAAGCTCTTGTCGCCGCCGCCGCTGCACGCTGCGGCTAGCAAGCCACTGAGCCACCCGTGCCAAGCGGGCGGTCGTTAGAGGCGGCGCCGGAGCCGGACAGCCGGAGCCAGCTTTGGTCATCGCCGCCACCGTCGTGCCCTCCTCGCCAGGTGCTCCACCGCCGAGCAGCGGGCTCGCGTGGCCGGGTCAACTCCGGGCCGCCTCGGGCCGTCTTTGAGTGTCCCTGGGTGCGCCACGACTCGATGCTCCACCACCACTCCACCGCCGCCGTTGAAAAGCCTCCTCCGGCCGGATTCGGACGAAGTCCAAAGTGCATCCTCTGCTCCAAATCCCGTCAGGGACCTCGTCTTAAAATTCGACTAAAGGAAGGGCCTAAATGCGATGTCATTGACTCAAGTGAATAGTGCCTCGAGGGACTTATTTGTTGTAAATCGGGTAAAACTTTGAAACTTCATAGTAAATCATAGGAAATTCGTAAATTAGCAAATGAGGACTTTTTGGAATCCTTGTGAAATTCTCTATGCACTAGATCTATAATATGTCAGGTTTTAGTTTAAAGTTGTAGCTGTAAAAATGGATTTGTGCAGTTAGGGTTTGAATGCTAGTCTTATTTGTTTTTTTTATAACTGCAGTTGTTGTGCTCAAATAATTGTGAAATTTTTGTGGAGTGCTACTAAGATGATTGTTGTTGTCTGGTAAAAATTTCATGAGTTTAGGATTTATAGTTTAAGAGTTATAAAAATAACAAATGCCCTGTTCTGAATTGCTCCTATTCTGAACAGTTCTGCATGTTTGAATTAATTGGCTCAGTTAAGTTATGAATCATGATTTGATGACAATACATGAGTTGTAGTACTTTTCTTAAGCTTTCCAAAAAGTTAAATATCATGATTTTTGGCTAAGTAGATCTTGAGTTATACTTGCTTAAATCTCTGTGGCTGTTTCTGTCTAAACCTGCATGTAGGTTTCCTTGTTCTTACTGTGGGGCCTTCTTACTAGTAGAATTAGCTTTAGGTGTTTACAACAAAGTTGTTTACAATTTGCTAAGATTTCTAAAAGTCTAGAATCATATTTATGGGACATATATAACTCCATTTATAGCTGTTTAAAGTGGCATGTCGGGTTTCTGTCTATGTTTTTGACAGAGCTGTAATTATTGGATTAATTGACCCTTCTAACTGTAGAATCATCTTAATATGAGAATAAGAAAGTTGTAGGTAACTTCCTAATCTTTTCAAAAAGTTATGGTTCATGTTTGTGGGAGGTCTAGAACTCCAGTTATGCTTCTCTGAAGTTTCTATCCGTTTTCTATACCACTGCTGTTGGGCTGGATTTGCAGTTTTGCTTGTGCAATTATTTTCGTGGTGTAAATGATGTTTGCTATGGTTGTAGTGAATACAAAAGTTGTAGCAAATTTCATAATCTTGCTTGTGTTCAAATTGTAAGACCATAGGCCTGATAGTTTAGGAGTTACATGACTTTTAAGTCTTCGGTCAAGTTTTGATTTTATTCTGAGCAGATCTGAAAGATGCTAGTGTTTGATCTAGTTAGGATTTGAATGAGTTTTTGGTGATAATAACAAAGTTGTAGATAATTCATGTATCTAGATTCTGTTAAAATTTGGTGGTATTTGGCCAAGTAGTTTGTGAGTTATGCCTGTTTAAAGTTGGGTTACAGAATCGATTACTCTCTGTCTTGTTTAGACCAGTTTCTGTAAATGTGTATATTTGACTTAGTTAACTTGAGAATCATGCTAAGATGATTAAATATGAATTGTAGATAAATTCATAAGCTTTCCAGAATGTCTTCTTGCAAGTCATTTGGATTTGTGTAACTCCGGTTATAGCTAAATCTTGTAGCTGCTGTTTGCATGTCCCGAAATTGGCAGATTCCAATTATAGTGGTTGCTTGTATATTGCTAAGTGTGGCTTATGCCCTTGTTGATGATCAAGTTATGATACTTGTGACCTTGTTAAACTTGTGTCATGCTTGATGTGCTTGCTCTCTATAGTTAGTTGTGTGATGTTAGTTAAAATAGCTATTGGTGTCTATGTCTTGCATAATCTTGTGTTTGTCTTGAAAGCTTATGTGATGCATGTTGTGTTATCCTTCATCACATTCATACACATGCATCTTGCATCTCATTTAGGTACGCTAGATGAACCACGTGAAGGATGCGATGTTGGAGCCAAACCCGAAGACAGTGTTTGATGGATCTATCCCGAAGATGGAAGGACTAAGCAAGTGCTAGGACCGGAGATGTCACCAAGTCGGTACAAGCTAACTGAACTGACTTGTGTCGGATCCCAGGCAAGCCCCGGAGCATTATAAGTCTCCCAGTAATTTACAAATGTTTACTTACGTATTTATGATTGATGCATTAGGTTATAAGAGTTGAATGAAACCACTTGATGCATGTACATTCCTTGTCCAGATATTACACCTTTAACCGGTATAGGTCCAGGATCGAATATATGCTTAGCCATGCTTAGACCGGTAGAAGTCGGGTGATGTCCTGTCACCTGCGAGATATAGGGGATACCGGAGCACGGTTGGCTATATTTGCTATCGTGGAACAAGAACCATGGAGTAAAAGTAAATCGAGACCGGACGGGAAGTCGATAGAGAAGCAACAAGACAGGGAGGTCTTGGGTGTGGACTTATCCCCGTCTGTGTCGATTAAGGACCGTACCGTTGTTGGCGCTTCTGACAAGATTGAACGCATGCCTCTCACTTAGCTGGCCGGATAACTCGTTCCGACCGCGAAGCCGAGTAATTCAACTTAGGCCGGGAACCGTTCTGTTGTGCGCTCCTTCCGGGGAACGATCAGACTGAGCCCAAGGGCAGGCTTGGCCTGAGCATCCTGGCATCTGGTGTTCCAGATTGTGCGGCGCGGTACGGACCCGCGAAATGTGTACCTGAGTTGTACCAAAGGTGACCTAAGGTGACCGTTGATCTGGTCTGCCTGGGTTTGTGTTAGGAATAAATTCCCAGCTGGTTGAAATCGATTCGAATCGCCGTCTCTCCCGGATAGTGAGAAACTTGGCTAGTCCCAACATCGTAGTAATTGGATTATGGAATGTGATGGTTCGGATGAACATGGAATTACTATACCTGCTATGGTTACTATTGTATGCTCTAAAAAGATATACCACATGTTTGGCACTGGATAGTTGCTAATCTAGAGATGGATAGTTCTAATTAACTTGATGATGTAATTATAATTGTATAATTGAGTTAATCGCTTTTTATGCAAAATGTTGTCAAGCTACCTCCACTTATAAAGCCTTGCATACTCCTTGGAGTCAATTTTATTTCTCGGTTATGACGGGTAAGTCTAGTGAGTACATTCGAGTACTCGAGTTTATCCCACCATGTTGCGGTGAGGTTTCTACTGTTGAAGATGGTGGCTAACCGCCGATGGGCTCGGTGACTCTATATTTATTCTCATCTATATGCTTTTATCTCGAGGATGTCACTTATGCTAGCAATGTATTTGGAACTCATATTAATAAAATCCTTGAAAGCAATGTTGTTTTCACTAATCGGTTTTGAAATCCAAACTTGTATTATTATTTACGAACCTATTTGTAATATTATTTCATTTTTGCAACTCTGTGTATGTGATGTGTATTTGCTTAATCACGCGATCTTGGTTGTGATGTTGATTTACCGAGGTCTGCGTGACACTCGGCGGACTACCGGGGTTTATATAAGTGAGAGTATGCGTGTGTCAACGTGTTAAGCGGGGACAACCAGATTTTGATCTTGTATAAATTCATGTTCTCACACATTTGGTATCGAGAGCGAGATTAAGCATAATACTGTCATGTACATAGTTTTAAAAACAAAGTTTTAGTTTTAAAAAGCCTATTTTAACTAAAACTTTAGCTACAGGCAAATTTATCAAAACTTATTTACAAAACTATGCTAGCGACATCCTCCTTTATGCCCAGTTAAGGACTATTAGGTGGCTATCTAAGTACTAACTGTGGGGGTTTACTTCATGCAAATTTTACTTTCGTCGTCCATACGGCGTGCTATTGTATGGATGTCGTTCACTTGAATGGTAATATATGGATCAATTGCCTCTACGCCCAGGTAAGTGTGAGTTGTGAGAGCATGACCGTCCAACTATCGGTCTAGGGGAGAGTTAGCTATGGTTACTGGAATATTTACATGTTACACACATGTATCTATGAAGGTACTTAATTGTGGGTATATCTGTAGGGTAGCTATGGATACCGAAGTATATATATCTGGGGATGTATATATGGAGAGTATCTTAGTTTACTATTTTCATTGTGTGCTTATTTATCTCTTGTGGGAATGGGCTGCAATGAATTTGCCTGCAGGTATGCTAACCACGAATGTGTAGATTGAATGTAGCTGACGACTAGCTATATATAGAGAGAGTACGTGTTATGCCACCGACATAGAACGTGATTGCCGCCTTAGGCTGGCAATTTTGTGAGGACGAATAGGACGAGCATGCATCATGATTGTGCTTGTGCATAAATATGCTTCCCTCACCTTGTTCTAATACTAAGTAACTTATGATCAATGTGATGCTACTATTTTTTCTTTGTGTGAAGATAGACAAAGTGCCTTGTTCCATGCTGCTTGAATAGCTGTGCTTGAAGATAGTGTGTGATTAGCTTTACCTTGTATGTTTTCTTCCAAAGGAACTAAATGACAAGTTATTAATTAGCAAAACTTCACCCCTTCGAAGATTAAATTGCTAAATATAAGACTTGTTTTGTAAGAGATATCCACCTACTCAGTAAAAAGAAAATAAAAGATAATACTTTACCACCATGTTTTGCATGATATGTGTAGCGGTGTTGTTGTAGGTGACTAGTTGTTAGGTGTGAGCTTTGTGCTTAGTAATAGTCGCTTAAGCTAATTAGATTGAGTATTTCGAAATGCTTGCATAAGACCAGGATGTAGGTGCGGATGCGCGTAATCTAAGTAGTGTCCGTAGTCTATTACTCCTTTTGTCCTCGGAAAGCATATGAGTGTTGAAGAGCGCTATCCTGGAACAACGTCCAAGTTTTGGTAATCTCAGGGTTGTCGTCTGCAATTAAGTTCTCTCTTAGGAACCTGAGCCTGTATACGTGGTTGCTAGCCTTGAACGTTGTGCTACGTAAGACTTTATCTATGCCTTTGCTTGACCTTAGGCCCAAGCTTAGTTCCCTTGAATGCCTGCATGTGTCGTGGTTGTCTCGCTCCTGTGGGGGTGTACTCTACTCAAAAATCTTTATCGAGCCTTATTGCTCTTTCTTCTCCTGATGATCTGGTGCAACGCTAATCGCTATCTACCCTGCTTTGGAACCTTTTCCTCGCAGATCATGTCGTTGCTTTATCAACTAAATCCTTAGTCAGTGCCTTGGCTCTATCCCTCGAATCTCATTTGTTTTGTCTCCAACTCTTCCAAGTCTCTCGGATGTTATTAGTCTTGATCTCATGTTGTCGCTTTCGGCAAGACCAAATCTCAGGTTAATCATTATCTGGTAATCACTTGGGTGGACACAAGACGTATATGGAAATTTTGCAAGAGTCCCCTGCTCAGTTGTCTTTGGCAATTAAGCTATGTTCTCTTGCGTTGTGTTTTGATCTTCGGATCCCCTGCTTGTTGACTCCTAACCTTGTAACTACCTTTGTTGCTATCCTTCCTTCGCATAGTGCTTGCTCCTATGTAACCCAATTTGTGCCATGTGAGATTTCTTGTGGGTTGTATGTTCAGTAATGGTGCCACGATTAGCGATCTACGGTGCCGCGACGAAACCGAGAGCCTCCTGTGGGTGCACACACAAGGCTGTGCTGCTCGGCACGCGCTGGTATCGAGGTTTCTAGTCATGATCCATTGCAGAACTACACTGATATGTTATTCTCATGTGAGCTCTTCCTTGGTTATCTCTCCTTATCCTGTCAAGAGATCTATATGTTGAAGTAAATGCAATAGGACTTCCTTCTGGAGTCGTCCAACGGTTAACCTTGGAAGAACAGGTCACTAACAGGAACATAAACAGACTGCAAGAGGTGGTAGACAAGTGACTCTACTCGACGTGACTGTCCCTGTAATGACGTCGATCATCTAGTGAGCAACTTATGTCATTTTCATTGGATCAGAAAGGTGCACCACACTTAAGGTTGAACAAGTTATCAGTCGGATGATAAATGGACCAATATATTATGTAGCTTTCCATCAGTTGACATTTGAGTGATTGCATCGCTACAACCAGTTTGGATATTGGTTAACTAGCTTCTCATACCCTCAAAGGACGTTTACCCGTTTATGATCACATCCTTTACGAGAAGTTGTGCTCAAGCCACTTTAATAGAGAACTGTTTTTCAAACCTTAGGAGCAAATATAGCACCATTGTAAGGAATATCCGTCAATAGACTACGGTCTAGTGCAAAGTCCATAAGGTCCGTGCTGTATCCACTAGGAAAGTAGATGTTACAAGTATTTAGTCTACGCTGGTATCACTCTTCGTACATCGAGGACGAAGTATATAGGACAGTGCTATCTTGGATTCCTTCCAATATAACAATGCTTTGTAGACGCCAACGAAGGAAATTCTTCAGACAACAGCTTACGACGAAGAGCAAGTATCAAAAAGTGTCGTGACCAAATTAGCCTCTCTGATACTCCGAAGTTAAGTAGCCTAATGCTATCACTGATGTTGGAAACTGGTTGACATGTTTCTCTTCTCTTAAAAGTCTATTGCACCGAATCTCGGGACGCGATTCCTTTAAGGGGGGAGGGCTGTAACACCCTAGGTGTTTGTCACCAATTAAGCAATGGGTTTAAACTCAAACATGACATGTTAAGTGGTGACGAAAGTTTCAAGATCAAATCTACAAAACGAGCGACCAATTAAACTTGGACCATGCACCATTGCTTACATGTTGCCCTTTCCAAAAAGTATGCTTGAGTAATATTGGATCTACTTCTTTCATGTGCCTCACATCAATTTCCACCCACATGGATGATTGGAAAAGTTTCGTGAAGTTTGGAATCAAAAAGTTACATGAAATGATAAGTTATAATCTTTCTTAGATTGCTTTATTAAGTGAATGGAATTATATATCGTCAACCAAACCTTGCTACCTTGCCCAAACGACTCAAATTGAAATCTACAACAAAAGTCATGAAGGGTTCGTGTTGAGCGGAGGACAAGAAAATACCTCCATCGGTCTAAAACTTGGATTTAAGCTTTACCGTGATGCTACTTTGACTTGGTTTGAATTGTACTTTAGAAACTTGCATGGAAGTGCACCCTTAAGCAAAGTTGTAGTACTTGACTAGATAAACAACTTTTATAATTGGGTAAAAGTCTAATTCGGTGCATAGCCTACTAAAAAAAATATAGTCCACAAGTAACAAAAGTATTACTGTTTTTGAGTGAAAAATTTTTCTAAGTCTGAGAGCGCGTTACAGTTTCAAGTGCTGCACTTTGGGTTGATATTACTCTCGAACCATTAAGATTTAGATCAAAACCTCTAAATAAAAGTTGGAGCTGGTATGTAGATCTACAACTTTTATCAATAGAGTTTTGCTAGATCGTCTTTGTTTAGGAGTTACTGGATGGACGAACTTAGGCTTCAGACGTATTTTTGAGGTAGAATTGAAATTTTGAATTTGGTGAACAGTGTCGACACTGTGCTTGAGCCTGCAGTCGCGTGTTGCATTGTTTCATGTGCAGTGGCCTCCGCCGAGCTGCTTGGATTCGCTGACTTGCGTGCATAAGTGCGCACCGAGCTCCCCCCGCCTCTCCACTCTTTCCCTCTCCTTCCCTTCCCTCTCCTGCTCTCTCCAGTGGCACAATGCCACCATGAGCTCGAGCATGCATGGTGGCCGAGCGGAGCTTCCACCCGCCGTCGCAGCCTCCTACAGACGGCTGCGCCCTTCCTTCGTGGGCGCGAGGCTGGGGCCAACCGCACCTCCTCTCCTCCTCCCCAGCTCCTTTCCCGAGCGCCCTCTCTCGCGTCGTGGGCCTCGCCATGGAAGCTTCTTGTCGCCCGGTGCTTTGCTTTGCTCACGCGGCTAGCAAGCCACAGCCACCCAGATAAGCGGGCGGTCGTTAGGAGGCGGTGGGGAGCCGGGACAGCCGAGAGCCAGCTTTGGTCATCGCCGCCACCGCCGTGCCCCCTCCCTGTAGTGCCGCTTCCACAGCGAGCAGCATGGCTCGCGTGGGTCGGGTCAACTCGGGCCGCCTCGGGCCGTGCCGAAGCAGTGTCCCCCCTGGTGCGCACGACTCCCCCGATGCTCCACCACCACTCCACCGCCGCCGAAAAAGCCTCCTCCGGCGGATTCGACGAAGTCCAGTGCATCCTCTGCTCCAAATCCCGTCAGGGACCTCGTCTTAAAATTCGACTAAAGGAAGGGCCTAAATGCGATGTCATTGACTCAAGTGAATAGTGCCTCGAGGGACTTATTTGTTGTAAATCGGGTAAAACTTTGAAACTTCATAGTAAATCATAGGAAATTCGTAAATTAGCAAATGAGGACTTTTTGGAATCCTTGTGAAATTCTCTATGCACTAGATCTATAATATGTCAGGTTTTAGCTTAAAGTTGTAGCTGTAAAAATGGATTTGTGCAGTTAGGGTTTGAATGCTAGTCTTATTTGTTTTTTTATAACTGCAGTTGTTGTGCTCAAATAATTGTGAAATTTTTGTGGAGTGCTACTAAGATGATTGTTGTTGTCTGGTAAAAATTTCATGAGTTTAGGATTTATAGTTTAAGAGTTATAAAATAACAAATGCCCTGTTCTGAATTGCTCCTATTCTGAACAGTTCTGCATGTTTGAATTAATTGGCTCAGTTAAGTTATGAATCATGATTTGATGACAATACATGAGTTGTAGTAATTTTCTTAAGCTTTCCAAAAGTTAAATATCATGATTTTTGGCTAAGTAGATCTTGAGTTATACTTGCTTAAATCTCTGTGGCTGTTTCTGTCTAAACCAGCATGGGGTTTCCTTGTTCTTACTGTGGGGCCTTCTTACTAGTAGAATTAGCTTTAGGTGTTTACAACAAAGTTGTTTACAATTTGCTAAGATTTCTAAAAGTCTAGAACCATATTTATGGGACATATATAACTCCATTTATAGCTGTTTAAAGTGGCATGTCAGTTTCTGTCTATGTTTTTGACAGAGCTGTAATTATTGGATTAATTGACCCTTCTAACTGTAGAATCATCTTAATATGAGAATAAGAAAGTTGTAGGTAACTTCCTAATCTTTTCAAAAAGTTATGGTTCATGTTTGTGGGAGGTCTAGAACTCCAGTTATGCTTCTCTGAAGTTTCTATCCGTTTTCTATACCACTGCTGTTGGGCTGGATTTGCAGTTTTGCTTGTGCAATTATTTTCGTGGTGTAAATGATGTTTGCTATGGTTGTAGTGAATACAAAAGTTGTAGCAAATTTCATAATCTTGCTTGTGTTCAAATTGTAAGACCATAGGCCTGATAGTTTAGGAGTTACATGACTTTTAAGTCTTCGGTCAAGTTTTGATTTTATTCTGAGCAGATCTGAAAGATGCTAGTGTTTGATCTAGTTAGGATTTGAATGAGTTTTTGGTGATAATAACAAAGTTGTAGATAATTCATGTATCTAGATTCTGTTAAAATTTGGTGGTATTTGGCCAAGTAGTTTGTGAGTTATGCCTGTTTAAAGTTGGGTTACAGAATCGATTACTCTCTGTCTTGTTTAGACCAGTTTCTGTAAATGTGTATATTTGACTTAGTTAACTTGAGAATCATGCTAAGATGATTAAATATGAATTGTAGATAAATTCATAAGCTTTCCAGAATGTCTTCTTGCAAGTCATTTGGATTTGTGTAACTCCGGTTATAGCTAAATCTTGTAGCTGCTGTTTGCATGTCCCGAAATTGGCAGATTCCAATTATAGTGGTTGCTTGTATATTGCTAAGTGTGGCTTATGCCCTTGTTGATGATCAAGTTATGATACTTGTGACCTTGTTAAACTTGTGTCATGCTTGATGTGCTTGCTCTCTATAGTTAGTTGTGTGATGTTAGTTAAAATAGCTATTGGTGTCTATGTCTTGCATAATCTTGTGTTTGTCTTGAAAGCTTATGTGATGCATGTTGTGTTATCCTTCATCACATTCATACACATGCATCTTGCATCTCATTTAGGTACGCTAGATGAACCACGTGAAGGATGCGATGTTGGAGCCAAACCCGAAGACAGTGTTTGATGGATCTATCCCGAAGATGGAAGGACTAAGCAAGTGCTAGGACCGAAGATGTCACCAAGTCGGTACAAGCTAACTGAACTGACTTGTGTCGGATCCCAGGCAAGCCCCGGAGCATTATAAGTCTCCCAGTAATTTACAAATGTTTACTTACGTATTTATGATTGATGCATTAGGTTATAAGAGTTGAATGAAACCACTTGATGCATGTACATTCCTTGTCCAGATATTACACCTTTAACCGGTATAGGTCCAGGATCGAATATATGCTTAGCCATGCTTAGACCGGTAGAAGTCGGGTGATGTCCTGTCACCTGCGAGATATAGGTGGATACCGGAGCACGGTTGGCTATATTTGCTATCGTGGAACAAGAACCATGGAGTAAAAGTAAATCGAGACCGGACGGGAAGTCGATAGAGAAGCAACAAGACAGGGAGGTCTTGGGTGTGGACTTATCCCCGTCTGTGTCGATTAAGGACCGCATCTGTTGTTGGCGCTTCGACAAGATTGAACGCATGCCTCTCACTTAGCTGGCCGGATAACTCGTCCGATCGCTGGGCCGAGTAATTCAACTTAGGCCGGGAACCGTTTCATTGCGCGCTCCTTCCGGGAACGATCGACCGAGCCCAAGGGCGTGCTTGGCTCGAGCATCCTGGCATCTGGTGTTCCAGTTACAGCGGCGTGATACGGACCCGCGAAATGTGTACTGAGTTGTACCAAAGGTGACCTAAGGTGACCGTTGATCGGTCTCGCCTGGGTTTGTGTTAGGAATAAATTCCCACCTGGTTGAAATCGATTGAATCGCCGTCTCTCCGGATAGTGAGAAACTTGGCTAGTCCCAACATCGTAGTAATTGGATTATGGAATGTGATGGTTTGGATGAACATGGAATTACTATACCGCTATGGTTACTATTGTATGCTCTAAAAAGATATACCACATGTTTGGCACGGGATAGTTGCTAATCTAGAGATGGATAGTTCTAATTAACTTGATGACGTAATTATAATTGTATAATTGAGTTAATCGCTTTTTATGCAAAATGTTGTCAAGCTACCTCCACTTATAAAGCCTTGCATACTCCTTGGAGTCAATTTTATTTCTGGTTATGACGGTAAGTCTAGTGAGTACATTCGAGTACTCGTGGTTTATCCCACCATGTTGCGGTGAGGTTTTACTGTTGAAGATGGTGGCTAATCGCCGTGGGCTCGGTGACTCTATATTTATTCTCATCTATATGCTTTTATCCGAGGATGTCACTTATGCTAGCAATGTATTTGGAACTCATATTAATAAAA
This sequence comes from Miscanthus lutarioriparius, assembly GCA_904845875.1. Taxonomy (NCBI): domain Eukaryota; kingdom Viridiplantae; phylum Streptophyta; class Magnoliopsida; order Poales; family Poaceae; genus Miscanthus; species Miscanthus lutarioriparius. The sequence continues at coordinate 2,591,672 of CAJGYO010000008.1, forward strand.
TCCTTGAAAGCAATGTTGTTTTCACTAATCGGTTTTAAAATCCAAACTTGTATTATTATTTACGAACCTATTTGTAATATTATTTCATTTGCAACTCGTGTATGTGATGTGTATTTGCTTAATCACGCGATCTTGGTTGTGATGTTGATTTACCGAGGTCCTGCGTGACACTCGGCGGACTACCGGGTTTATATAAGTGAGAGTATGCGTGTGTCAACGTGTTAAGCGGGGACAGCCGTACTTGATCTTGTATAAATTGGGCGGTTCTGTCACAGAGTTAGCCTTTTTGGTGCTTCGTTAAGTCTGTAAGTAAGTGTTAGAATTCTATCATGGGTTCTCCTTACAAAATTCTGCTCACGTTGTTATTGTGCGCCTCGTTTCTATTATTTGATAACTAAATTCAGCTTAAGTACTGGGTCCTACTATTGTGCAGCTCAGCTTCGGTATATATGGGAATCTGAGGAGTTGCGTCGTGCTATGGAGCCTGTGGATTTGATCAGAAGAGTATGTTTCCCACTAGTAGAGAACAGACCTTTGATCCTCGGCTAAAATGGGCTCTAGTCCCGGAATTTTTTGCGCCCGGGACTAGAGATACCTTTAGTCCCGGTTGGTGGCTCCAACGGGACTAAAGGTCCCCGCCCCAACGGCCATCTGCGCCCAGACAGCAGTAGGTGGTAGGGACCTTAGTCCCGTTGGAGCCACCAACCGACTAACAGTATACTACTACTCGGTTGGTGGCTCCAACCGGGAGTAAAATCTACTCGGGCCGTGGTCTGCGCTTGGGGTTGAAAGATTACCTTTAGTCCCGGTTGGATCCACCAACCGGGACTAAATGTTCTCCTTTATAAATCGGCCGTCTCCTCCTTCCTCCCCGAGCCCGAGCTCGGCACATTTTGAAGCTCACTGCAGTAGTGTTCTTGCTTCCTCCCTTCCTCCATTGTTCCTCCATCCATTATTCGATTCCTCCATCGATTTCTTCGATTCTCTCCGTCGATTCTTGAGTTGTAAAGGTTACCAATCTCATACTCTCATTTTTCACCATTGTCTTATCTCATTTTGTTCACTATATATATATATGGTTCTTTATTTTGTTTTTTTCATTTGTAAGCAATTTGAGCTCAAAATCACTTCAAGCTTGCATATTTACATGAAATAAGGTTAAAGTAGCTAGTTGAACTTGCGGACCGTGTTCATCTCGGCGAAAGCACGTTTCTTCCGCCGAAAGCGGTAACGGACGTCAAGGAGGAGCTTTGATTCTACGAGGGAGAGCGGCAATGGTCGTGGAAGACCGTGTTCCTTCCTCGTAGAATTGGAGCTCTTCCGTGGTCAAGCACGGTGTGCCGTCCCCGTGGAGAAATGCTCACGAGATGATCACGTAAGCAAGGTCAACTAGTACGGATGGTTATTTATTCACATGTCCCGATATCGTCGCAGTGAGTCCATCAATCACCGTACCCAAACGTAGTATATATATAAATATAAACTTAGAAAATAGTTAGAAAATTATAGAAAATCCATACTAGTTGAACTTGCGGACCGTGTTCATCTCGGCGAAAGCACGTTCTCTGCCGAAAGCGGTAACGGACGTCAAGGAGGAGCTTTGATTCTACGAGGGAGAGCGGCAGCGGTCGTGGAAGACCGTGTTCCCTTCCTCGTAGAATTGGAGCTCTTCCGTGGCTAAGGCACGGTGCCGTCCGGTGGAGAAATGCTCGCCGAGATGATCATGTAAGCAAGGTCAACTAGTATGGATGGTTATTTATTCACACGCCCCGATATCGTCAGTAGTAGTCATTATGTGTGTACATTCCCATTCTTACGTTAATTTTATGAAAATATCATATGAATTACTTACCCGCCGATAAAAAAGACGAGAACACAATGACCATTAAAAATATCATTGTTTAGAGATCTAGATAATTTTATAGTTTGTTAATTTTATTTGTTTATAAAAGAAGAAATTTATAGTGTATTAAAAATGAGTATAGAGAGTAGATGGCAATCGCTGCTTCCGGGTCCTCGGCCTCTCATGGGTTTCCAAAGCGACTTAGGCGGGCCTTCCTCTCATTCCATGCGGCAAGTGTCGTGATGAGATGAAGATTGTGATGGAGTACCGAGTGAAGAAGGAGGGTCCCAACAAGGATCGTATCTTCTACAAGTGTCCGGATCGCAATGTGAGTTATTTTATCGTATTTAATGATTATGGTTAGTTTATACCTATTTTCATGATGGTTGTGATTAAAGTTCTAATTTTTTGTTTTAATTTCGGTGGGGTGGTACGCATGTTGTATAAATAATTAATTATGATCTAGGTTTTAATATGATATTTATGTCATGTAATGCAGATGAGCCGTCATTGGATGTATAATGTTGATCGCCGCTCACAAGAGTTCATTGATTGGCGTGCATTCTTTATTACGATGCAAACCGAGACAAACAAACGCGACGGTTTCATGTCTTGCTGCCCATGTGCCATATGTAAGAATACGGTGGAATATCCTTGCTCAAGGACTCTTCATTCACACTTGTTCAAGTCGGGTTTCATGCCAAACTATATTTGTTGGACAAAGCACGGAGAAACCGGTGTTGTAATGGAAGAAGATGAAGAAGAACAATGGGACGACAATGATATTATTCCCGATGGTGCGTGCTTCAATGATCTTGCAATGGGAGAAGTCAAGAAGAGGTAGTCGCAGAAGATGAAATTTGGTGATGATCTTTGTCGGGTCATTCGTGATGCACAAAGAGAATGTGAAAGTGAAAAGGAGAAGATCAAGTTCGAAAGCGGATGCTAGAAGATCACAAGAAATTGTTGTACCCAACTTGTGATGCAGGCGTAAAAAGTTGGGAACCACACTAGAATTGCTTTGCAATGGAAGGCAAAAGAATGGTGTATCCGACAAGGGATTTGGAGAGTTACTAAAAATCCAAAAGAAGATGCTTAGAAGTACAATGAATTGCCCGCCACTACCTCTGAAGCAAAACAAGTTATACGTCCTATGGGGCTAGAAATAGAGAAGATACATGCATGTCCTAATGATCGCATCCTATACCGTGGCAAAGAGTACGAGAAATTGGATGCATGCCCGGTATGCCATGCGTCATCATGGTATAAGATCAAAGAGATGACCCCGGTGATGTTGAGGGCTAACGCCCACGTAAGAAAATCCTCGCCAAGGTTATGTGGTATGCTCCTATAATACCACGCTTGAAACGTCTGTTGAAAACAAAGAACATGCAAAATTGTTACGATGGCACAAAGAAGACCGTAAGGTAGACAATATGTTGAGACACCCGCCGATGGGTCCCAGTGGAGAGCAATCGACGAGAGAATTTCGGAGTTTGCAAATGACGCAAGAAACTTAAGGTTTGCTTTAAGTACTGAGATGGTATCAATCCTTTTGGAGAGCGTAACGATGAGTCATAGCACTTGGCTCTGTTACTCTAAGTATCTACAACATTCCTCCTTGGTTATGCATGAAGCGGAAGTTCATTATGATGCCTGTGCTCATCCAAGGCCCGAAGCAAACGGCAATGACATCGATGTGTACCGAGACCACTTATTGATGAACTTCTCATTTTGTGGAATAAAGAAGGTGTACGTGTGTGGGATGAGTACAAACAGAACACTTTGATCTGCGAGCATTGTTGTTCGTAATAATCAATGATTGGCCTCGCTCTAAGTAATCTTTCAGACAGTCAAACAAGGGATATAATGCATGCACACACTTTCGCTTCGGTGATATTAGAGGTGTATTCTTGAAAAAAATGTCGAAAGGTCGTCGGTACCTTGGCCATCGTCGATTTCTTCCCGCAAATCACCCCGTAAGAAAGAAAGGTAAGCATTTTAAAGGAAATCAGACCACGACCAAGCCTCGCAACCGAACCGGTGAGGATGTACTCGATATGGTCAATGATGTGAAAGTCGTCTTTTGAAAAGGACATGGAAGCCAACCTATTCCGAAAAGACGCTACCGGTCACGCACCCATGTGGAAGAAAAAGTCCATATTTTGGGACCTACCCTATTGGCAAGTCCCGGAGGTCCGTAGCTCGATCGACGTGATGCACCGACGAAGAATCTTTGTGTGAACTCGCTAGGCTTTATGGGTGTGTATGGAAAGCCTAAGGACACATTTGAAGCACGACAGGACTCTGCGTTGTTTGAGAGAAAGAGACAACCTACATCCGAGAGAAGATGATGATGGACGCCATTACTTACGTCCCCGCTAGCTACACTCTAAGCAAAGAGGAGAAGGAAATCATGTTTGAATGCTTAAACAACATCAAGGTACCATCTGGATTCTCCTCGAATATAAAGGGTATTATAAATGTGCCGAGAAGAAATTTCAGTAACTTAAAGTCCCATGATCATCACGTTCTCATGACGCAATTACTTCCAGATTGCATTAAGAGGAATTCTACCTCCAAATGTACGTCTAGCCACCGTAAAGCTATGTGCATTCCTCAATGCAATTTCTCAGAAGGCAATTGATCCAACTGATCTAGCTAAACTACAGAATGATGTGGTTCAATGTCTCGTCAGCTTTGAGTTAGTGTTCCCTCCTTCCTTCTTTGATATTATGACACACCTCCTAGTTCACCTAGTCAAGGAGATTTTCACTCTCGGTCCTGTGTTCCTACACAACATGTTCCCCTTAGAGAGATTCATGGAGTCCTAAAGAAATATGTTCACAACCGTGTTTCGCCTGAAGGAAGCATCGCCAAGGGCTATGGAATGTAAGAGGTCATTGAGTTCGTGTTGACTTTATTCCCGACCTTGACTCGATTGGTGTTCCTGAATCGAGACATGAGGGGAGACTAAGCGGAAAGGGGACACTAGGGAGGAAAACATATATTGGTACGGATGATGATTATTTCAATAAAGCGCATGGAAACTTTCGGCGGTTGGTTGCGAAAAAAATGTCAAGGTGATGAGAGCATCCATGAGCAACTGTATTTATTGGCTATGCAACCATCATGGCATATCGTCACATACAAAAGGGTACGAGATAAATGGGAACATATTCTACACAAGAGCCCAAGATAAAAGGAGTACCAACCAAAACAAGTGGTGTCCGTGATAGATGCCATGTAGACCGAATGGGAATAAGGTATATATTATGGACGATAGATGAAATATGGGAACTAGAATATGCACCTACTTTGAAGATCCCATTGTTCAAGTGCCAATGGGTCAAGGTGACCGGAGGCGGAGTAACAATGAGACAACGAGTATGGAATGACAACAAGAGACCTTAGTAATATTGGGTACAAAGACAGAACCATTCGTCCTTGCCAAGGATGTGAATCAGGTGTTCTATGTCAATGATATGTCTACCAAACCAAAAAGAGGGAAAAATGATAATGACTCAACCAAAGAGCCAAAGCGCCACATAGTTCTTTCAGGGAAAAGAGTCATCGTGGGAATTGAGGACAAGTCGGACATGTCGGAAGAATATAAAAAGGATGACCGAATTCCGCCTTCAAAGTGAACAAAGACCTAGCATCTTGGTAAATGATGAGGACACTCCATGGTTACTGAAGCGATCATAACCAAGGGACATACATAAAGAAGAAGTTCATCTTTGTGCCCACTTGATGATATAGTGATTTAATATAGTGTGTGTTTGAGATATTATGTAATAATTGTGAATTCGGATGTTTATTATGTCATGTTTTAAATTAAATCAATGTTTGATTTGGTGGGATTTCTCTCTCAAAAGGTAAATTATTAGGATCTTGAGTGATGAAAAATTAAAATATTAACGTTAAAATGATATGAAAACAAATTTCCTGTCCAAAACCAATAATTTTAATAATTTTAATTAAACACTACATTTTTGCATTAACGAAATAATAAATATTAGTTCCATTATGTTTTATAATTCTAACAAAAATAAAAAAAGTTAGGTTATCGATTTTTCCTATGTGCAATAAACAAAATAAAATTCATATTTTAACAAAATAATTTTATGCCTTTTATTTAATTTACTATGTATTTAATAAAAACTATTGCATTTCTATTGTATGTAACAAGACTATTGCTTAAAACAAAGTGGAACGAAGCTGAGCCACCTTTACTCCCGGGTGGGAAGCCCACCCGGGAGTAAAGGTGGGCTGCATTCATGATTCCCAAAAAAATCCTTTACTCGGTGCGTGTTACCAACCGGGAGTAAAAATACTCTTTACTCCCGGTTGGTAACACGCACGGGAGTAAAAAGTACTTTACTCCCGGTTGGTAACACCACCGGGAGTAAAGGGTTTTTACTCGGTTGGTGGATGGCACCGGAGTAATTCTCTCTGCTATATAACCTCCACTTTGGCGGATCGATCCGCTCGTCTTCTTCCTCGTCGAACACCGCGCGCCTCTTCTTCTTCTCAAGGCCGCGTCTGTTCGCCTTCCAAGTGACACTGGCGTGCCGTCTTCTTCCTCGTGCGGCCTCCCGCTTGGCGCCCGTGCCCTCCTCCGCTTGCCGTGGCCTCCACCGCGCCTCCTCGCGCCCGACACGCCTCCCACTGCGTTGCCTGTGGCCTCCACCGTGCCCTCCTCCTCCGCTTGCCCGTGGCCCTCCAGCGCGCCTCCTCCGCGCCCGACACGCCCTCCACTGCGTTGCCCCAGGTTCCCACCGCGCCGCCCGAGGACCCCAGAGGTACATTGCCGATATTTGGAACTCTAAATGATTTTAAATAAAAACATATCTTAAGGCAAGTTTTGAATATTTGGAACTCTAAATGACAAGTATAATTAAGGATCACCAATAAAATTACTTTAGAAATTAATTGGATCGATATAAATCCATGGCTTGTATAATAAAACACGCTATATATTATTCGGAAACAACGCTCTGAACCATCCGCTTGTTTGTTAAGATATGTTTGTTAATAAACACGCTATATATTATTAGGAAACAACGCTACATTAATAGAAGAATTTTTTCTATCTTCATAGATCAATGTTTGTTAACGAAATTTTATCCAAATATATTCATGTAGGGTCTTTTTTTTGAAGGATTTGTTGTAGGATATATAATGGTCAAATAGGAACTCAATTTTGATACCCAGTTTGTAAACTAAGCGTTTTTAGTTTATCAAAATATCACATGTTTCTTCATTTGTGAACTTTGAATATACTGAGATATAATATATTAATGTTGCTAAAGTAATATGAGCATTACATATTTTTTCCGGAAGACTATCTTCAAACTTTATATCATAGCATCGAGATCGCTCAGAAAAGAAGAAAATAAATTCTTATCATTTCGGAAATAGTAATGGTTATATGAGCAATAAGACACATATACTTACATTTCATAATGACTTATACTTATATTATTAACATAGAATTTTCTCATATGATGAATGACTACATGGTTGATCACATGGTACATAGGATCACAACATCACGCACCGACACCGCCTGCCCCTCACTCACGTCGTCGTCGTTCGTTAAATCGCCAAGACGCCGCCCGCCTCACGTCGCCAAATGCCAAGACACCGCCACCGCGCCGACACGTATATATACGTCATTTGTATTCATATGCATTTCGGTCCATGCGTTTTTATGTATACGGCGTGAGCACCGCCGCCCTCGTTCACCCATGTGTACAGACATATATATCATGGAGTGGAGCACCGCCACTCTTGTCACACCGCCTTTTCGTGCCCTAATTAAGCCCTAGTACCGACGTAGTTCGTCCCTAGTGTGGCTAATTGCGCGTCCGTGATCGAGGGCAAGATTTAATAATGCATATTGTTTGTAGATTTTACGCATGTAATAAGCAAAGATTTGACGTACTATATATTGGTTTTGTTTTTTGAAGCTAGATGGCAAACCCGAGAAATATGGATGAGGAGGAGTTGATGATGAATTTGATCAACACTGGCACTCAAGTTGCCGGGCGATGATGGTGCTAAAAATAACATGCAAGAGGATGTAGATGACGGGAGTCAGTACTTAGCTCTTGAACAAAATGAGCAACAACATATTGGCCAAGTATATATTTTTTATTATTAGCTATATATATATATTATCATATGTCCTATGTGTGCTCATGACATTAAAAATAATGTTTATGTTTTGTAGCCCTCTGGATCGACATCAACAACTACAACGAAGAGTAAAAATGTTCGAGGTCCCAAAAAGCCATTGGAGGGTCGCTTCATCATCTCAGAGTTCAATGTGGATACAGGAGAACCGGGGGGCGAATAAAATGAAATTTGTGCACCACTGTGGTTACCTTGTACGGGACCGACTCCCGATTAGTACCCGTGAATGGAAGAAGAAGACCAATGCTCCTCATATCAGTTTTGTCTCCGATCGTGACAAGGCGTTAATTTGGAATGATGTCTTGGTACATTTCACGCTCCAAACAGATGATTATGATGATATAATAGATGGTGATGAATTGAAGGAGCGAGTTAGGGATTGGGCAATGAAGAAGATGGCCACCCAGTTTCAGACTTGGAAGAAACACCTATACACGACGTATGTCAAGAAGAACATAGCACCAGATTTTACTGTCCCAGGCCCGATCTCAAAGCAGAGGCCCTATTGGGATGAGTTTGTACAGTACAAGACTTCGGAAGAGGGTGTGAGTCGGGTGATAAAGAACCAACATAATGCCCAACAGAAGACATACCACCATACCTTGGGATCAGGTGGCTACCCGACTGCCATTAAGAAGTGGAACAAAATGGAAGCAGACCTTCTTGCCAAGGGTATCAGACCAGAATCACTCGAGTGGGGAGAACGTGCAAAGAATTGGTTTTTCGCTCATGGGGGAACACTAGACCGAGAGACGTGGAAGTGCGTTTATGGCAAGACCGCAAGAAGCAAGCAGAAAGATTGCTTTATGCTCAGAGAGCTACTGCTAGTGGTGCGTTCAGGCCCAACAGAGAGAAGGATGAGCTGACATACGCCATCGGGACTATTGAACATGGTGGCCGAACTAGAGGCAAAGGAAGTGTCTCGTGGGAGCATGGATTCCCTCAGGACTGACCTTCCTCCGGAAGTCGCCAGAGAAAGAAGGAAGAAGAGGCACACCGGCTCCAGAGGTTGGAGGAAGCGGTGCGTGAAGCACAGGAGCGGGAAAAAAACCTTGAAGCGAGAATGCAGGAGGAAATCAAAAGGCAAGTGCAAATAGCAGTGAGTGCAAGCAAGCAGGCATCAGAGCCAGGAATCAACATTAGCCAATCTGTTCAGTTGAAAAGCAGCTGCGCTTCCACGGAGATACCAAATCAAGGGGACACAGGATTGCGCTTCCTCGTGGATGACGCCATCGAACCTTGTACAACGTGGTGAGCTACACATTCCGAAGGAGAATTCCACAATCAAGGTGGCTATCGGTCTTGTTAATCCTATCGATCGAACCAAGACACCAAGGATTCATGGGAATATAATCCAAGAAGGATATGCCACCATCTCGGTCAGAGATAAAGTTGAAAAAGGTTTTAGTGATTTGCCTCTTGACATTCTCGGAGGTGATGGCGAGAAGACTCTAGGAGAAGCGGAGAAGACATTCATTCTATGGCGCAAGCGCTACATCATCATTCCGTGGATGTCGGCTCCACCTCCTCCCTGAACTACCTCACCATAGGTATGTGCGGATGAAAACACTACATCATTAATTTGTATTGGCTTAAATAATTAACAATACGCTCATAATAATATGTCATTCTTTTTTTTGTAGCAGATCCTCCCCAATCTAAATCCAATTGTTCAATCGCTTGAGATCATCATAGTGCTCTGACGATGACATTGTGTTGGAAGACGAGGTGCATCCACACCCTCTCCAAGGAGGTCTCCAACGCCCATAGCCGCCACCTCCAAGGAGGTCTCCAACGCCATTGCCAACACCTCCAAGGAGGTCTCCAACGCCGCCGCCAACACCTCCAAGGAGGTCTCCAACGCCTCCCCGCCCCGCCTACCAAGAAGCCTAGCAAGAGGTCAGCCCCTCAAACGAAGAACCGGTCCCCTTTGCAAAGAAAGCCACCGTGAAACCAAGGGTTATTCCCAAAATAATATCTCAAGAGAAGGAAGAAGGAACTGATGCATATAAAAAAGACATGTCTAGATTCTATGACAAACTTAAAATGAATCAAGAAGCAAGGAGAAACCCAGAGAAACCGTACTTCAGAGCTCTCGGATATTTTAAGAAAAAGGTGATTTCTTACCAAAGATCAACAAATGGGAATCTCGTCCGTCCAAATCAACGTTATCAGACTATGACCGCACTCTCACCAAGTCAATTGAGGCGCACGAGAAAAGAAGAAGGGCAGGGAAAGGAGTTGCCCAACTCGGACAACAAGCGCACCAATCAATCCCCCGCTAGTTGTTGGTAATGAATATGGTTCGAATTTAGGATTAATGCATCAGCAAACATACCTCCGGGATGTCGATTTGGATCACCTTGGTGAATTTCTTGATGAGACTGGTCTCGACCTTTACCAGATGTTTGGTGATGGAAACATTGAGAGTGCGGCGGAGGTTGATATGAAGAAAAAAAATTTGTACTAGGCGAGTCTATACAACCCTCAAGCCTTTATCTCGATCTGCAGGGACGCAAATGTACCGCTAAACAAGTGGTACATGCAAAGGCGTCTACCAAAGGAGACTTCGCGTTGGTGTCGTAATTAGAGAGGCGAACATTGGTTCCGTGGCGATGATGTTATGTATGTTGACTTTGCGAATTTCATCAACTATGCCACCGACCTCTCCGGACAAAGTTATCATTAGTCGCTATTGCCCGTAAGTAATAATTTTTCGATCTATTATTAAACTCATCATATGTGTGTATATGCATATAAATTATCCTAACAAGTACTATATATATGCGATTTACAATGATGAGAGCTCGTAAAGGAAGGCTGCAATGAAATTGGTTTTGTTGATCCCCATATAGTATTCAAAGACCCAATTACTCCAATGACTAATTGGAAGTCCGAGTGAGAGTAACCTCATGAACTTCTTAGTGAACCAACGCCACAAGAAGGATATACTCTTTTCCTATAACTTCAAGTGAGTGTTAATCATGTCGATCATAGCCTTAATGGCTCATATGTTGATTCTAGTTAATTAATGAGTGTTATGCGTTATATCCTATAAACACATGCAAAGCAATCCTTTGGATATTGATGGACATCGATCCGGTGAAAAGTCACTTGATAATCTATGACTCGATGAGAAAACCACAACAAGACTACCAAGATATGATAGATATTATCCAGAGGTAATTTCGAGATCTCTAGCAACTATATATACACACAAACATGATGATTAACTATATCGATGGCGTGGCAAATTTTTTATTAGGCAAAGTGTTTGGAAAACCTTTATTGAGAAGCAACACATGGAAAATGCAAAGCGCCATTGAATGTAATCCTTTGAAAGTAAGTCCCCGAATCGCATCATCTTTATTAATTCAACATATAGCTTTCACCGGATCACCAGATTGGATGACAAATCTTTTTCTCGTGAAAGTGGTGTCTAAGGCAGAACAGGGGAACAACTATCGTGGTTACTATGTTTGCAAGTTTATCAAGGTGCTCTCCCAAAGAACTCCTACTGAGAGAGACTCAAAGTACGTTAAAATACACTATATATTCATTTAATTATTATTATTGATTGTGTTACTATGTCTTTATATATATATATATGTACATATATTAATTTATTTTCCTTTAATTCAAAACTGTGAGACTCGATGGTTGGAGGAAAAGGTCATACAGCAAGACCAAATCAAAGCAATTCAAGAGTCTATAGTCGGATTTTTTAATGAGCAAGTCATCGATTCCAAGGGCGAGTTCTACTTCGACCCAACACCGCCATTGAAGCCAAGCTAGAGGATGAGAAGAAACTTGTTATGTCACAACAACTATAATGCAATCTTTTGTAATATATGCACATGAAATAATATAATGTAAAATACACATATGCATGCATGCATGTAAATATATATATGATGCATGCATGCATATATATATATATATATATATATATTCTATGATTGAATTGTGTGATTTAATACGTTCATTGTGCTTGACCGAAACATACTATATGCGCCAGCGTATAAATGTATAATTAGCAGCGTACAATAGACTTCCGAAAACCTATTTTGAAAAGAAAACAAAAAATGAAAAGAAAAGAAAAAAGAAAAAAACCTTTAGTCCGGTTCAGATTACTAACCGGGACTAAAGGTGCCGCCATCGTGGCATGTCGGGAGGCACCTTTAGTCCCGGTTGGAAGCATACCACCGGGACTAAAGGTCCTCCTTTAGTCCCGGTTCCTGACCCGGGACTAAAGGACCCCCCCTTTAGTCCCGGATGCTTGCTCCCGGGTGGGGAACCGGGACTAGAGGGGGTTCCCCACCGGGAGTAAAGCTCGGTTCTGTACTAGTGTCCATGCACTTTGTTTATAGTGAGTTATTTGAGATAGAGATGGGGACACACACCATGCTGCTGCATGGAATACCTTATTTTTGAGAATTCTTGTTGATCGTTACATAGGTGAAGGAAATTGAGCAAGAAGCTTATGGTGAGCATGGCATGGCGACAGATGAAGATCCTAAGCAGACTGCTGCCGTTGATTTATCAAAACGGCTGAAGGATTTAAGGGCGGGGAATGATGGCAGTAGCCAAAAAGGTTTCCTTCAACTCACTGCTCAGTCTTTTACTTGTTGCAAATTTCGGACAAAACATAATTTGGATAAACATGGTCCATTCCTTAGAATGACCAGGGATAATTTGAACCGTTGTGCTTTCATGCATGGTTAATGCATCACAATCTTTAAAATGATGTCATGGTAACTCTATTTGATTTACAATTTATTAAATTTTCAAAATAATTTGTCTCGTTATATCTCACTGGTTTGACAAAAAATTGGAGATTCTTTTCTTTTTATATCTAGAAGCATTTACAACTCAGAGATACATAGCATGGCAGTTCTAACCGACTGCCCTTTGTTGTCTTGTGCAAGAATATCCTCCCAGGAACAGAATACCAGTTGTAGGTGGAAACTGAATCAATTGAATCGAACATATAATATACAGTTAGACTTTACATACATAAAGGCAAAATGACGAGCATTGAAGTCAGCATATGTGGGAAATAAACTTTGTTTCCAGTGTCGGCACGGCAGTTAGCAATTCTGGAATAGAGTGCTTTGCTAGAACAGCTTGGCAGCTTTCTGCCCTTTGCCCTTCTTGTGAACCTGTTGAACTGATGATCTTGTGTGAACATCTCCAGCTCTTGAAGAATGGCGTAAACGGAAGATGGAGCGTGCAAGGCAGCGAGCGATCGAAAAGAATGGGACTTCTAGTGCAAAAACTAAATGAAGTGAGACGTATTATTCGGCACAAGGGATTTTGCTTTCATGTGCCTTGAAGCTGCTGCATGGTGCATTCAAGTCAATCTGTCCATTGTAGGCGAGCGGAGCGGTGATAACCCATGTTTGTAAAATCACTGGCAGCGATGTTCTTGTAGAAATGTGAAGTTTTAATATATGTGATCATCCATGTTGTTCTGTTTTAACTGCCATGCATCAGTATCAGCTTTATTTGTTCATGGAACCGTCCCTTTAAATGCCGGCCAGGAACACAGCAGACAATCAGTTGTAGATGTTGGTAGCTAGAATCAATTTGATTGAACATGTAATGATAGAGTATATATATACATATATATATATATATATATATATATATAGAAGAAAAATGGCGAGATGTTGTCGTTGTCAGCATATATTATATGTGGGGAATAAATGAACTTTGATTCCAAAAGTGTGCATGCACTCACCTAAGCCTATTTACCCGCGTCATACACTCATACTCGTCAGTCTTATGGTCTGATCGATGTATAATGGTATACTCCCGCCATTCCAAAAATAATTGACACTTCAGCTATGTATGTGGACAAAACAGAGGTAGTAGGCACGATTGATGGCTCACTGTTTGTAACAAATAATAATGGTCCCGTTCCATTCGCTGAAAAAACAAGCTGAAACACTGTTCTGGTTGATTTGTTGCGAGAAAATAATAATGGTCCTGTTCGCTTCGCTGAAAAACAAACTGAAACACTGTTTCGGCTAAAAAGACAAGCAGAAAAGTACGGATTATAAAGCGAACAGGGCCAATATCATACAAGGTCCCTAACTAAGGCTCTGTTCGCTTGAGCTGTTTTTTAGCCATGAAACAGTGTTTTTCTCTCATAACATTTCAGCATAAGCATGAGTATAAGCTAAATTTCAGCATAAGTGAACAGGGCCTAACTCCTGAGTCCGTAGAGGCACTCAGGCACATAGAGTACAATTCAAATGTCAGGGCACACCGTTAAAAATATATAAAGTGATCAACTAGGACTAATTTTTAAGGCTTTGTTCGCTTAAACTTATATGTCGTACCGTTTCAATAAAATAATAGTATTTTTCTCTCACAACAAATCAACATCAGCATGAGCACCGACCGTTTTTCCAGCCAGTTCAAACCTAATTTGTTGTGGTAAGAGCCGAGGTAGGTGCTGCTCAGGTAGCATGTGGTGGCCGTTTTTCCAGCCAGTTCAAACCTAATTTGTTGTGGTAAGAGCCGAGGTAGGTGCTGCTCAGGTAGCATGTGGTTGGCGATCTGAACTGAACGTTCGAACGAAACGCGGACACATCGCAAGCGTGAACCCACTCACACTCCTTCACACACCTGACCTGACCTGGCACCCCTGCTGAAATCTCACGGTGGGGTCACCACCGTCCACGCGTTCTTTGTCCGGCCCGGGCGCTGTGCGCGCCTCCGCGCCGTCCATGCGCTAGCGAGTCCCGCACACTAGCCGCGCACGCAGGAGTGCGCGCGCCACCACAAGCGCAGCGCCCCCGCACTCGTGGCCGCGCGCGAGCCACCACCCCGCTTCCGCTGAGTGGCCTGCTGCTGCCACCACCCATTGCCCGCCCCGCCCCCCGCCCCCCGCCCCAATTCCTCCTCTTCTCCGAACCACCACCAACTTCACGTTTGTCCAGTCAGTCAGTTGCCTTCTCCTATTGCATCGCATCCCTCGCCGCCTGCCCGCTCCACGCTTGCCACGCCGGCCTCGCTTCCCACCGCCCACCAGAGACGCTGTTGCGGCAGCTGCGGGCCGAGTCCAGCCGGCATGGAGGCCGCGGCGGCGGCGCCGCATCTCCTGCACTGCGGCGGCTTCGGCCGCGTCGCGCACCTCCCAGCGCTCCCCGGCCGCCGCCACCGCCGCCGCCGAGGACAGTTCCCACGCGTCCGCGCCGTCGCCACGGAGCCCAAGCCGTCCACCTCCACCTCCTCCTCCTCTCGCGGCAGGACCAGGACCCGTAATGACCTCTCCGACACCGTAAGTTCCAACCCTGCGGTGCGGTCCGATGCTCTCGTCCGTGCTGAGATGTTTGCCTGCCTGTTTGTCTGAATGGGCGTCTGAATGACGCAGAGGTTCGGAGGTGTGTCCAAGGAGATCCAGCGCGTGCGCAAGCAGATGGAGCAGGACGAGCAGCTCGCCACGCTCATGCGCGGTCTCCGCGGCCAGAACCTCCGCGACGAGCAGTTCGCCGATGACAACGTTCGCCTCCGCCTCGTCGAGGTGCGTCCATACTGCAACCTCCTTTGTCCACTTCCGTTAACCTTTCACTCAGCGCGCTCTCTTCTTCTGTAACCAATTACCAATTACATAACATCAAAATCACTTCCACCACAACGTTAATTAACGTGTGTACAAGTAGGTTGTTACTGAACTCCCTTGTTTTTCTTCCTTCCTTGGTTCAAGGTAGAATCCGCGGACAACAATGAGGGGCTGCCTCTTGTGTATAGCCCTGAAATCATATCAGCCTACTGGGGCAAGCGTCCGAGGGCCGTCGCCACTCGAGTCGTGCAGCTGCTGTCTGTTGCCGGTGGTTTCATCTCCCATCTAATATCCGATCTTATTAACAAGAAACTCAAGGAGGTACCTATCGTATTCCTTTCTGCAGCTGTGGTGCTTTCCCTAAAACCATGTAAAATGTGCTTGTTGATCACTATGTCTTTCTTCTGTTTCTGTCACATGCTCATCGACAGAATGAAGTGGCTCGCGCAATTGAACTGAGAGAAATCGTGACGTCTCTGGGTCCTGCTTACATCAAGCTTGGGCAGGCGCTAAGTATACGTCCAGATATTCTGTCCCCTGCAGCAATGACTGAGTTGCAGAAATTATGTGATAAGGTAACGTTGCCTCAATAGTTCTTTTATTATGTTTTTTTCCTTTGCTACCGCATATATATAGCATATACCTACTTGCTGATGGGGATTTTTACTGCAACGTCCAGGTTCCTTCATTCCCAGATGATATAGCAATGGCACTTCTGGAAGAAGAGCTTGGTCAGCCTTGGCAAGCAATCTATTCTGAGTTATCCCCCTCCCCAATCGCTGCAGGTAATTATACTAGATAGCTATGCACTCTCTGCTTGCCACACTAATTGTATTCCTTGACTATACTTATCCTATGCATCGTACTACAGCATCTCTGGGACAGGTTTATAAGGGCCGCTTGAAAGAAACAGGAGAAATAGTAGCTGTCAAAGTGCAGAGGCCATTTGTACTTGAGACTGTCACCATCGATTTATTCATCATTAGAAACTTGGGTTTGGTTCTCAGGAGATTTCCACAGGTAAGATTTTCATCTACTTGGGGAGAATTGGCAGAGATATTACCTTTGATAATTCGAACTGAAACATTGCTGAATACTGTTAGGTATCCGTTGATGTTGTTGGCCTGGTAGATGAGTGGGCTGCTCGATTTTTTGAAGAACTTGATTATGTAAATGAAGGGGAAAATGGCACCTACTTTGCTGAAGTGATGAAAGAAGATCTTCCACAGGTAATTGCTTTGGTAGTCATATATTTACCCTGTGGAAATGGGAAGTCATGTAACAAGATCTTTATAACATCTATATTCTATACTGTTACGGAGTAAAACATTTCAATGTTAGTTTCACTGTCAAAACTCACTTGTGAATTATTTGAAAAATCTTCCAGGTTGTTGTACCAAAGACTTACCATAAATACACATCTAGAAAAGTTCTTACCACACAATGGATAGAGGGAGAGAAGTTGTCACAGAGCACAGAGGACGATGTTGGATCATTGGTCAGTGTAGGAGTCATTTGCTATCTGAAACAGGTTAGTTTCAAAAGCATTTTCTGTACAATACTATCCACATCTTGTATGATCGAACATATGCATGAACTCACTTGCTGAAGGTAAGGAATAATGTTCTTCAATTTTCACCATCTTACCCATAGTATTCCTATCTTACATGATTGAAGATATGCATGCACTCAAGTCACCTTTTTTAAAGAAAGTATCTTCATGTTATATTTATTGTTCTTTGCAGTTGCTTGATACTGGGTTCTTCCATGCCGATCCACATCCAGGCAATATGATTAGAACACCTGATGGAAAGCTGGCTATTCTTGATTTTGGTAGGTCATCTAGTTTGAAAATCCACAAATAATTCTCTTGTCCAACTATGGTATTTTGTGTTGCTTCTCATAAAATTATATACAAATATTATACACTATACAGATGATATACGTGATAGATTAGGGGTAGCACCAATTGAAGAAAAGCTTGTCCAACACCGGTTGAGATGGTTTGGACATGTCCAACGGAGACCTCCAGAGGCACCAGTGCGTAGTGAAATCCTAAGCCAGGATAGTAACGTGAAGAGGGGCAGAGGAAGACCGAAGTTGACTTGGGTAGAGGCAATAAAAGGAGACTTGAAAGGATGGAATATACCCAAAGACTTAGCCTTAGATAGGAGTGCTTGGAAAACAGCTATTCACGTGCCTGAACCTTGATTGCTTCTGCTGGGTTTCAACTCTAGCCTACCCCAACTTGTTTGGGACTTAAAGGCTTTGTTGTTGTTGTTGTTGTATTATACATTATACAGATATTTTTATGGCACAGATGACTGCTTTACTATTACTACAATGACACAACGACATTCGTTTAAGAAATTTCTTTCACTCTGCATTACTAACTAGTACCTACAGCAGAGCACACTAGTACTAGATTAAATCATGAAAAGTGCAGACCTTTTCAGTAGCATCTAATAGCCTGTTTGTATGCTTTTAGCAAGAATTCTGCTGACTAAGTTTCAAAAGAAAATTAATTGTGTACTTAGATTTTCGATCAGCCTACTTTTGCTATGTTTGTTTTTTCTTCTCCATTTTTTAAGCACATGAAAAAAATGAATAAAACAGTGTAATTTTTCTTTGCAGGGCTTGTAACAAAACTAACAGATGATCAAAAGTATGGAATGATTGAAGCAATAGCTCACCTTATTCATCGTGATTATGATGCAATTGTCAAGGACTTTGTGAAGCTTGGTTTTATCCCTGAAGGGGTTAACTTGGATCCTATCTTGCCTGTACTGGCCAAGGTTTTTGATCAGGCACTTGAAGGAGGCGGTGCCAAGAATATTAACTTTCAAGAATTGGCAGCAGATCTAGCACAAATAACTTTTGATTATCCATTCAGGATACCTCCGTATTTTGCTCTGATTATTAGAGCCATTGGAGTATTAGAAGGCATAGCTTTGGTGGGAGATCCTGAATTTGCCATTGTGGATGAAGCATACCCATATATTGCACAGGTCCACATTCAACCTTTGATTTAAACTTTGCACACTCCTCATACATTTCTACCATGTACATGGACACTGTTGCAACTAAAACATTCCTCCTTCTCTATCAAAGAAACACACATAGGAGGCACAAAGAAGTTCTGATGGTGGATTTGCTTTAAAGTTCCATATTACTAATCTGTGGTTTTATTTGACAATATCAGAGGCTACTAACAGACGAATCACCTCGGCTAAGGAGTGCCTTGCGTTACACCATATATGGCAAAACTGGTGTTTTCGATGCAGAAAGGTTCATTGATGTTATGCAAGCTTTCGAGAATTTTATTCGTGCAGCTAAGAGCGGTGGTGGGGACAACTTGAAGGGAAACATGGCTGAGCTGGCTGATTTAGGAGGTCAACCTAGCACCAGTTTGGTTCCTGTATTTCCAATGGCCATAGCACAGCCTGAGCAGCCGGTTAAAGCCCGTGCAGCTCTTGCTTTTCTACTCTCTGAGAGGGGGAACTTCTTTCGGGAATTCATTCTTGATGAGGTAAGCTCTTATGTTATAGTAGCTGATAATTATTTATGGACCAGGAGTTGTACTTGACATATTAATTTCCTTGATATAGTTAAATGCTCATTCAAAATTTCTGACTAAAGATTTCTTATTTTGAGCACTGCAGATTGTGAAAGCCATTGATGCAATTTCAAGGGAGCAGTTAATCCAGATTGCTGCATCTTTCGGGATAGGAAACGCGACCCCAGTTTTCAGCATGGTTCCTGTTAGGGCCAGGGCATTGCTTCCAACTATCACGGAGGAAGACAGGGTCATCTTGAACAATGTCGAGAAGGTTGTGAAGTTCCTAACATCTGGGACTGCAACTCCAACAGTGGGCGGGGTATGAGTGCTAAGCTCTGCTTTTTTCTTTTTCATTTTACTAAGAACCAATGTTGAAGGTTGCTGACATTCATTGTCGTCGTTGGCAGGACGTAAACATGGTGTCTGTAGTGCAAGAGCTTCTACCTGTGTTGCCAGGCATCTCATCGAAGATCCTACCTGATGTCTTGAGCCGGTTGTCATCACGAGTATTTGCACGGCTGATCCGAGAGGCATTTTTGTAAAGTGTTTTTCCTTTTCCCCCTTTACTAACAGGGAACTACAATTAGTTATATCTGCCAAAACAACACACAAATGTTAGAAGATTGTACAGCAATACGATGTATAGAATTTATACCTATACCTATGCAAGTTAACCAAGCTTAACCAACACTGACTGTGTTGTACAATCCTGCACAAGATACCGTGTACACTTCTTTTACCACATACAAAATTGATTTCTTGGAGATAATGCAATAGAAACAATATATTACCATCGACCATCGCAAATTTCATTTGTATTCACAATTGTTCATTTTTCTTGATTTTAATTTACACTAAACAATGGATGCGTGCTAACAGTAACGAAGCAATAATGCTTAGAACTTGGGAACAGAAACGAGGCATGCCTGCTGGCATTCCCTGGCAATGTAAGATTGAAGAACATGCACACAGAGCAGCAAATACAATTCCGGACAGCATCTTAAAATTTTCAAGGTAGAAGTGATGATACTAGTACAGGAGTTCACGCCTTACACATCTCGTAATGAGCTCACAAGGGCTCGACAGGATAAAACACGATGCGTGCTAACAGTTCAGCAATCTGAGAGTTTTAAGCCTAATCTTCTGTTGGCTTGACAACTGCTTCAACCTCTGCGATTGTACTCTCAGCTTCTCCAATCTCAGCACCTTGCTCATTTGACTCCTTCAGTTCAGCCTGCAATTGATACAATCCTTGAAAAGGACGAAGAAAATAATGCACAATATTTAAGGATACGGACACAGAATTTTTATGTCTTACCAGTGTTGCTTTCAAGTCAGCCAGTGCAGTTTCAAGTCGCTTGTGGCAGTCTGGGACCATCATCCTTGACTCAGCTAAAACATTCTCCTGCAGAGGTGAAGTTCAAGTTTCAGACAGACTTGTGAGTCCTGAGATCAGAACAGCAGACAATTTCAACAATGACTTCTCACAATCTCTGTTACATGAAGAGGAGAAAACCACTTCAGTGGCTTCATGTGGCCTCACAAATGCAGTGCATCTGAGAAATGAGAGATCAGTTTAATGCTAGGAGCCTAGGACAAAGAAAACAGCAATGCGATGATCAACAACCAATTACTCCTATCCTTACAGCCTCAAGGATGTACCGCCCTGTTCGCTTAGCTGATAAGCTATGGCTGAAAGTACTGTTGACTGATTTGTTGTGAGAGAGAAAATACTGTTCGTTCGCTGAAAAAATACGGATTATAAGCAAGCGAACAGGCCGGTAATTCTTACCGGAATATAATTTTCAGCGACAATCCATTAACATGGCGTCTCCTCTCAATGTATGGGAAGGCAGAAACTTCAGACCCATGAACCATACTATTTTTTCCAAGGCTAAACTGAACCACCAATTACCGCACAGCAATCCGGAAGTATTACCTAACTAGATGCAGACTGAAAGACCAGCGAGCAATACTATTATAAGAATTGTAAGCATATCAGATCACAACCAGTGGCAGGTATTGTAATGTAAACCTTCAGCAACACAACATACTAGTATGATCTTAGGTTGCTTTGCAACCACTAGGGCAGGGTGGGGTCAATAACTGCGTCAAGAGGAAAAAAAATAGTAGTAGAAGAAGAATGCTCTGAGAATCAGAGGGACTTGTCAGCACCTGCTGTTTGAGATCGTAGGGATCGGCGCCCTTCTCCTTCATGTCGGCGGTCTTGGCCGCCTCCTTCTCCACCTCCTTCTCGTACGAGCGCAGCTCCTTCACGATCCTCTTGCACGTCGACGTCTTGATCTTCAGATTCCTCAGCGTCGCCATCCTAGAATGCAAGAGGCAGAACGGACCCAATAATTTGTGGAAAAAAAAACACCCCCCCGAAGCCACATGCATACACTTAGACTTGTGATTAGATCAGATCCGGATAGGGTTCGGGGCCGGGTGCTCAGTTTTGCAGAGAAGGAAGGGGAGAGAGGAGGGAAAGAGTACCTGCTGTGGTGGGCGCTCGTCGTCGGCGAAGGGACCTGGGCAGCTGGGAGTAGGGCGGCGGCGCCGGTGGTCGCTTGGCCCCGTTGATGCAGAAAACGGCCGAATCGAACGTATAGGCGAGCTGAACGGGAGAAACGAAGAAAAACAGCAGACTGGTGTAAAAGCAGGGCTATTGGGCCGATTTCTCTCTCTTTTTTCTGCCGATGCACGCGCATGACTGGACTGGTTCGGTAGGGAGTACGGCCCATGAAACTGGTTAATTTCTTCTTTCTCGGTTTCCAT
The DNA here is from genome assembly GCA_904845875.1 of Miscanthus lutarioriparius. Taxonomy (NCBI): domain Eukaryota; kingdom Viridiplantae; phylum Streptophyta; class Magnoliopsida; order Poales; family Poaceae; genus Miscanthus; species Miscanthus lutarioriparius. Next base: position 2,613,626 of record CAJGYO010000008.1, read on the forward strand.
TCTCCTTACCTTTTTCTCTCTTTTGCCAGGACACTTGGTTCTTTTTTAAAAAATAATTATTTTACTTCTAACTATTTTTATTTTTATAACTCTTTTTTCATTAAAATTGTTTGTACCTTTTTCAGATCCACTAGTGAATTCTTTTTTTTTCCTTTTTTGTCGTTGACTTAGGGGTAAAATTTGTTATCAGTCTTTTTAAATTTGTGTTCTCATTAATTTTATAACCTCACATGAATATGTCATGACAATATATTCCCAAATATCTAAAATTTTTCTTGTGATGTCGGAATGTTTTCATGCAATGTTGGGACATCTTTTTTTTCACAATGTTGGTATAAATTTCTTCTAAATATGGAACATTTTGGTCATGAAACTGAAACATTTTCTTATGAAAATGCAACGTTTTCCTAGTGAAGTTAGAATGTTTTTTCACAAAGGTAGGGCACGTATTTTTAAGCAAGGATATTTTTCTTCTTAAGCTGGAATATTTGGTTTTTATAAGCTAGCACACCCTCCCTCCCCATGGTAGGTACACAACACTTTCCTAATTTTGTATGTCACCGTGCACCTGATCTGCATCTAGATGATCCTCTCTCCCAGCCGGACCATCTTCATGAGCACAATTAATCAAGATCTGGCACCTCATCCAGTGTGATGCACAGAAAAATTATAGCATTTCTTGTGATGTGATCTATCTAGCACCACATGACAAATTATATATAGTGTGACAAGCTATAAATGTGCATGTCATGATTTTAATTGTAATTTGATAATACCGCCCCTGATTCCCGTCAGAAAAAAGAACATTACTCTTGTTTGGTGGGGAACTGTCAGCTTAGTTGTAGCACAGATCAGTGCTGAATTGTTTTTAGAGTGTATTACTGTATTAAGGGTATGTTTGGATCCACTACTCTAAACTTTAGATCTATAAATTCTTGAGCTAAGTCTCCAAATACATGGTCTAAAGTTAGCTCTAAACTTTAGCGCACCTCACGTTAGAGCTTTAGATATCAAAACTTCGCTAAAATGCTCTAAAGTTTTTAGAGCACTAAAGTTTAGAGGTGATCCAAACGTGCACTAAAATGGCCCAAGTAGACTCAGAGGATTCCATCTGTGATATATAGGTCAGGCAGTTGGAGTATTTAAAGATTGTCGCAGTAGGATACAAGTTTTAGTTCATGTGGTTGCTTAGGAAAATCTGCCATGCTGCAGAGTATATCACCACCTAGTAATTAATAAGTTGCAAGTTTGCAGCATCTCTGAATGGTCCTAAATTAGCAATCTCTCTACTATCACTGATATTATTAGAAAAATGATAGTACCACCGTACCAATTTTCCATGCTGTTGTCAGTACGATGCATATATGTTACGAAAATTTTATGAATGAAAACAGTGTCCTTTTTGGCGCATGTGCACACGGCAGATCCTTGAATTGTGAGCTGAATTTCTGCTCACTGAAAAAGGACACTGTTTTCATTCATAAATTTTTCGTATTGCTTCAGTATGTAAAGCCTTGACTGCTTGTTCCCTCTGAGAGAACGAAAAACATGCAAAATTCTGGAATCAAGCTAAGGGCCATAAGATTCTTCGTGGCTATTGGCGTGTGTGCATGTAAAAAGTTTTTGTATCATGCTTCTTCTCTGAAGAAGTTTAAAGACTGAAACTTTTGCGTTATCTAGAAATCAAAATTATGAACTGAATCTATGTATTATATATTTATATATTGTTACTACTCTCCATGTTGTGTGTTGCGTATCAGTGCAAGCATGAAGCAGCAGCTTCTGTACGTGTAGACGCACGTGAACGTTTGGTATGAGCAGTGGTGTGGTCCTGCTGTGTATATTCAACAACAAGAAGAAAACTGGCTGGGGCTTATAGCGTACTGATGTTGGTCACCCTTGCTCCTTTAATTTCTGGTCTTCTGGATGTGCCTGCCTGTTAGTTGGAGTTGGACCATGCATGCATATCCATCTGTCCACTTTGTGTTCCAATTCTAAGATTGCGGCTAATAATATATATGCTTTCATTGGCAGCTGTGTGGCGTGAGAACTCATCGTTGAACCAGGGAAACATGTACACACACAAGATAAATCAATTTCTACAATCACCCTAAGTCATAATATCTTTAGTTAATTAGTTTGATCAACTTTATAGAAAAATGTAACACATCATGACACCAAATAAATAGACTATACCATGAAAAATATGTTTCATGATAAATCCAGTTACTGATTTGGTATCGTAAATATTGGTGTGTGTTCTTTTATGTAAGATTACTTAAATTTAAAATAGTTTGACTTAGAATAATTCTAGGTCGAAGTTGAATCTAATTCGGGACAGAAAGAGTATTACTGACTCAAAGTTGTTATTTTCTGCTAGGCGACTAGCTTGATGATATACTAAATTACTGATGAGTAAACCCCATTCTATATTTTTCTCTCGCTGAGGAATGGTACGGCCGTACGGTCTAAATATCTAAGAATATTGTACCGAGGAATTCGACTAGAGAGTCCATTCAATCAGCTTCTTCATTCCCATAAGTAAAGTACAGGCTTGCATTGCTTAAGCTGAACTACTATCTATTTATTCTTCATACATTTATTTACGTGCATGCAAGACGTCTCTGATTTGACGGGACAGCGGAGTCGTCGCTCCATAGGCGTCTAACAGTTTTTTCGTTGGTTGGTTTCCGTTTATATGGTTACCGTGATTTTTTTCTCATAACAAACCAAAGATCGGTTGGTAAGACGTAAATCCACCAGCAAACATGCCGTAAGTGTCCGTTGGTGTAGTAGGGCCGGGACGACTAGTCCTTGCACTGGAGTGTACTAGCTGGCAGGTGGGGCCCCCAGGAGTGGGGGCAGTGCTGCGTCTGCGTGATGGGTACACGTACGCATAACTAATAACGCATGCACGCTTGCATGATTAATTGTTTTTTTTGCGAGACACTCGCACGAACACACACTCATCTATATAAACGCACTCACATACACCCTATCCCTACAAGCACATTCGAAGAACTGAGTTAGACCGACAAATCTTGAGATTGACGAAGTCACCATGGGTGTCTTGCTATCGATGGGCACGTCGCCTACCACTGCTTGTCTCACGAGTCACATGATGTGTTCTCAGTGAGAGCGAATAGCTAGCAGCCTGTTCGGGAGGCCGTATCGTATCGTAGATTATTTACTGCTGACTGGTTTGGTGTAAGAGAAAAACATTATTCCCGGCTGAAAATTTACGATCGTTTACGAGCAAGCAAACATGCTGTAGAACTAGTGGTGTAGCTCATGCATTGCAGCAGCAACGCAACCGGGAGCCATGATGCCATATCATATACATGTTTTATGATTCTATACACAGGTATGCATGATTAATTGCTTGTAGTAGTCTATATATATCTACACTTATGCAGTGATTTGCTTGTGTTTAGTTTGATTATCAGCATAGATTTATGCAGACTTTGCACGGTGCTCGAAAGCAGGCTCAATGTAGCATTATAGCTAGTACGCCATAATTGGTCGTTTTAGGCAATGCATATTTGCACAATCCGATAGTAGTCACACAAGGAAAAATATTTTCACCCAACATACGTCTACCAGAAACATGAGATCTCCACTAGAATATGGATGTGAGTACATTTAACAAACTGTAAACAATCAAACATAGTTTTATTTAACACGGCTTGCCTATATAGGACAACCAAGCACGAAGACACATCGCATTGGCTTGGGTTATGCTACGTATATATGTAAGGTCTAATGCAGATTAAGCCTAATGCAAAGCAACCAATCAAACTCTTATATCTAGTAGCTACAGAGTCCTGTTTTTGTCAGTTCTTCGTTGTTGCTATATATGCACATCGACTATATTCATTCATATGTATTTTCCAAGCGATGTACAACTTTGCTTTGGCAGCAAAGATGTGCTGTCAAGACGACGTATGCATATATACGACGTACGTATGATGCATGCACTACTATAGAATGGACTTGTTGTCCCGGGTGGTAACGGTCTTTAGTCCCGGTTACCGCGCCGGGACAACGATCCCGGGACTAAAGGTGCCACCTTTAGTCCCGGGTCATCGAGTCGGGACTAAAGAGGGACCTTTAGTTTCGGTTGGTGTTACCAACCGGGACTAAAGGCCCTCCAGCCGAGCAAACGTGGCCACACCCTTTAGTCCCAGTTGGTAACCCCAACCTAACCCCAACCGGGACTAAATGTTCCTTTTCTTTTTCTTTTTTTTTGTTTAATTTGTTTTCAGTTCAGTTATACGTATTTGTTTAATATATAATATGTTTTTATGTATGTATTCTACGCTGCTAATATAAATACACGCACACATATAATTACATCTAATTTTCATCTCGAGCATTATTATATTCGAATAAAGTATGAACCTATATATATTATAGATATATATATGTATATATACAACACTTTCATAATCTTGTTCTCGAAAATAACGATATCAATAAACATTTAATTTACACCATTTAATCCTTAGGATCAAAGTAGAACTCGCCGTTGGGATTTAGCACTTTTTCTAGAAGAAATCCTGCTGTTGACTCTTGAACTGCTTTTAAATGGTCTTTTTGTATGACCATCCGTTTCAACCATTCAGTCTTGCATTTGAAATAAAAGAAAAAGTATTAATACATATATATATATTCATTTAAAAATAAATAAAAAATTGAACTATTTTCTAAATTGAACTGCTTTCAGATGGTTTTTCTTGACGTCCGTTACCGCTCGGCAGAGAAAATGCTCGCCGAGATGATCACGGTCCGCAAGTTCAACTAGTACGGATTTTCTACAATTTTCTAACTATTTTCTAAGTTTTTCATTTCATGGAAAAAATAATTCTAAGATCACGTAAGCCGCCGGGGACGAGGATGGCGCTTGCTCCAGCGAGGACGAGCGAGGCGTGATTTTGATGAACTAATTTAACTTTTGTTTATCCAAACATATATGCAAATCATCATGTGATTTTGAGCTAAAAATGACATAGAAATCACATAGCTCAAAAACATGTTTCAATAAATAACCATCCGTACTAGTTGACCTTGCTTACGTGATCATCTCGGTGAGCATTTCTCCACCGGACGGCACCGCATTTCTGGCCAAGAAAAAGCTCCGATTCTATCTCTCTCTCTCTCTGCTCTCCCTCGTAGAATCAAAGCTCCTCCTTGACGTCCGTTACGCTCGGAGAAAATGCTCGAGATGATCACGGTCCGTAAGTTCAATTAGTAACGGATTTTCTACAATTTTCTAACTATTTTCTAAGTTTTTCATTTCATGGAAAAATTAATTCTAAGATCGTAATCGGGGGACGAGGATGGCGCGTGCTCAATGAGGCGACGAGCGAGGCGTGATTTTGATGAACTAATTTAACTTTTGTTTATCCAAACATATATGCAAATCATCATGTGATTTTGAGCTAAAAATGACATATAAAATCATAATAAAGTCCAACATATAAAGTTACACATGCATCTACATCACAAAATGAGATAAGCTATTGATAAAACATAAGAGGATTAAGTTTGTTACCTCCAAAATCGAAGAGCAAGAGACCAATGGAGGGGAGAGAGCAAGAACAACAAAAGAAAGTGAAGAACAGAGCAGTGAGTTTGAATGGAATGGCTCGGGCTCGGGGGGAGGAAGAAATGAGCCGTTGTATAGGCTCACATAATTAGTCCCGGTTAGGTGGCCAAACCGGGACTAAAGATTAATATTTATTCTAGGGTATCACCCAAGCGGGACTAAAACCTTTAGTCCCGGCTGGAATACCAACCGGGACTAAAGGTAAGATCCCCGCCACGCGGACGACCGTTGGACGAGGACTAACGCTTTAGTCCCCCCGGGACTAAAGATCCTCATCCCGTGACGGGACTAAAGATCCGCCACGCCGGAAAATGAGGTGGACTAAACCTTTATATGACCGTTGGGCAGAGACCTTTAATCCCGGTTAGTATTACGAACCCTAGTCCCGACGATAAAAAATGCCGAGGCTAATGTCAAATTAGGGCATCGTTTTAAAGTCTGTTCTCTAGTAATGATGTGGATATACTACTATCTGTACATTACATGCATGGACCAGCATCAGTTGGCCAGCTGAGTACAGGACTATGTTTGAGACTTGAGAGGGCACGCATGCAGGGCAGTAGCGTTAGATCACATTAGGTGTAGTGATTGATGGGAGTGCATGTGGTGGTTGAGATCTGTACTGCAGTACCAGTAGTTGTAGCAGGAAGAGAGATGCATCAGGCAAAGGCATTGGTTGGTCAGTTGGTCACTGCTGGCAATGCCTGCCCGGCCGGCCTCATCTTCTGCTTGCTTGCTTGCTTGCATGCTCTGGTTTTAGTTTGGTCGATCTCGACTGCTTTTGAATGTTGCTGGGGTAGATGACCAACGACTCAGCGACTCACTGGTGATGCAGTCTGGTCTCTCTCTCTCTCTCTCTCTCTCTCTCTCTCTCTCACACACACACTGTTCTCGCGCGTTGGGAGTTGCTATATTTCAGGTGATTAAATTTTCAGACAACAAACTAGTACATTTAGAATGACGACGACTTATATATAAGAGTCAATTCATAATTGTTAACAATAAATTATTTACATATTACCTATCATAAGTGATATATTTACTTCCTTATTAGGTTCGTTCTAAGCCAAACACTCAAATATTTTTACCTTTGACTATGAATATCTAAAACTCTAATATGGATCAAGTGACAACATAAGATCAGAATTACTTGACTATATCATTATGAAAAGATCTTTCTCAACATATTTCTAAATAAAGTGTCGAATGAAGGGGTAAAAGGGGCAAGTGAATGGGAATGCTATTTGACCCGAATGGAACTACTGTCTTCTCATCGTTTCACTGGTAGCTGAGTGATTTCACCCAAGGCCTTGTTTAGATTGCAATTTTTTTTGTAATCGGGACACTGTAGCACGTTTTGTTTGTATTTGACAAACTTTGTCCGATCATGGACTAACTAGGCTCAAAAGATTCGTCTCGTGATTTACAACAAAACTGTGTAATTAGTTATTTTTTTACCTATATTTAATGCTCCATGCATGTGTCCAAAAATTAATGTGATGGAGAGAGAGTGAAAAAACTTAAAATTTTGAGGCAATTTAAACAAGGCCCAACAATCTAAATGGACTCATATATCTCTGAATAATTTTAATTGTTTCTTAGATTAGAGATGAAGGCCTTTAGTTATTTGCAACGACCAGGTCAGAAATAAAATAACCCAGTGAAGCTGGTCCTCATTGTCTCTCGGAGCCTGGCCGTCAATCAGGGGATGCATGCATGCATTGAGCTAGGTAGTACTCTCTCCGGTTCTCTAAAACAAGTCGTTTTGAGATTGTCTTAAGTCAAACATTTTAAACTTTGACTACAAATAACTTTTTTTGGGTTAAGTTTGAAAATATGAAAGTGATGTAAGTAGATTCATCTCGAAATGTAGTTTCATAAAAGTATATATTGACTATATTTTATAAATATTTTATAGCAAAAAGTTGCAGTCAAAATCGTTTCTTAAAGATCGTGTCGATGTCTAAAACGACTTGCTTTAGAGAACCGGAGGGAATACAGTACTAGTAGGGTTCAGTGCTGCATGATCATCCTGGATGCAGTTGAGGAGGACGTCCTTGCATGTGTTTGGGTGCTTCTCTGCCGTGCCAATATAATAATTATTAAGCTGCTTGCAGTAGTTTATCAGTGGTGACGAAGAGGGCGGTCGCGGCCACCGGGGCAAACACAGGCACAGGCGTGGAGATGGAAGAAGGACGACGAGGGATCGAGGCTGGAGGCATCGGGAGAAAGACAGGAAAGAAGTGAGAGAAAAACGGAGGAGGATATATAAAAAAACGGCAAGATTATTCTGAATATGTTCTTCATCAATTCTATCTACTATGATATGATGAGCCGATTTACCAGACGGTTCATCAAAACTACTCGACCTGTGAAGCAGAGCCATATCAAACGAGACCGCAAACTCAGCCTTTCGTTTGGATGCCATCAGAACGATCGTAAATTTCCAAAGTAGAATAAGAGACAAACCAAAGTAAAATATTTTTCACGAACCAAGAACAAAAAACGTAACCAACCAAACCAAGGTTGTGAGGTTGCTAGTAAAAAGTGGTTAACTGAGATTACCCTTCCGAGTCCCATCATTCATTAGTCATTATTACTCGAGTAACCATGTGTGATAACCAGGTTGGAAAAAAACCCCCCGATAACCCAGCAGGGGCTGGCTGCATCTGCACAGCAGCATTGCTTTGCCTGCTTGCCAAACGCCATGCCAGATCAAACAAGCAACCACCCTTTTCCTTTCTTTTCTTTCATCAGTCATCATACACATGCATGCATGCATGCTTCAAGGACCGGTGAGAAAGCATGAAGGCAGAAGCCGGCCAGAGACCGTTGTGAGCCATCGTGGAGATGGTGCCGGTGGGCGGTGGCCGGTGGCAGTGGCATGGCAGCCCCAACTCATCAATGTTGCTCCGGTCCACACCTGTCAGTCAGTCAGTCACTGTACACACACGGCGTGCATGTACAGTACGTACTGTGCATGCAATCTGAACGAGAAGAACCAACCAACCAACAACACACAGCCAGCCACAACAGGCCCACACGACAGGGGCAGTACGTACCAACGTACTAGTAGTACCTAGCAACCTACTTTTCAATAGCAAAGCATGCAAGCCGGCCATGGCATTCATTCATATCATACCGCAAAAACCTACAGCAATTTGTCGGCAGCGGCTGCAGGGGAAAGGCAGATTTCATGGCAATAACTGATAGCCTTCAGCCTTCAGGCTTTGGATTGGATCCCATGGCAATGGGCCAATGGCCGAACACTCCACTCCAAATCCAGCAAATGGCGGCATCACCAGCAATAGACACTGCAAAACAAAGGCAGACGACCAAGGATGAAGAGCTGCAAAACGAAGGCATCTGATGTCAACACTTTTCGTTTACATCTTTACCATCTTTCTTGTGAGAAATGAGAACCAGCCAGTCTGCATGGGCTAGCTTTAGCTACTGTTCACAAGTACCAGCGAAAAGCTAGCTGATGATGGCATGCAATGCAAGCGAAAAGGCACAATGTACATACGTACATATACAAGCCCGAAGCAAAGCAGAGAGGAGTCACAAACATTTCTTTGCCCTGCTGTCAGTGACTCAGTTCAGTCCCCATGCATTGCAAGTATGCAACCACCATTGAATTGTTACTGGAGAGACAGGGCGATGTAAGTATATGTAACAACAGTCACAGCACCGAGTCGGAGCTCGCCCCTAGCTAGAAAACAAGAGGACCGAGGCCGACTGCTGCTGTGGTTTTCTTTAGAGGCCAGATCACAAACAGTGGCAACTTGAGAGTCTGGAGAGGAGCGCGAAAGAAATCACACTGCTGAGTTGCAGATGCTCCAGGGAAATTCACATGCTCGCCTGAAAAGTGAGCAAAAGATGAACAGGGCTAAGCTACCTGCCCGGCCATGGCTTTGGCCACCACCTGCATGCTGGGATGCTGGCTACTCCTCCAGGTCCCCAGTGACCTGTAGCATGCAGCAGCAGCGGCAGTGGCCCGCCGCCCCTCCCCGCCCCCGGCCGGTATAATTCAGCAGCACCAGTGCACCGTCTCCTCTGCCTGGCACGTGGGCCCACGTGGCACGCCCACATGGAGTCACTGTCGCCCACATGGCAATGGCAGCCACAGGCCACAAGAACCCTAATAATCCAACCAGGCAGCAACAGCAACATCAATATCAACATCACAAGCACACCTCCTTTCTTCAAGCAACAGCAGCAGTAGTATACTACGTATCAAATTGGTTTAAACTAACTGGTGGAGTGGCGCGAGACACCAGGGCAAAGCTCCATGTTTGATGCCGTGGTCTTCAGCTTCACCTCAAATTACTCTTTCCCAAATGTAACCGTGATATGAAGGCTGCTCAAGAGATTCTCCTCTCCCGTTAGTTTTTGCTTATGCAGGGCCCAAAACGTGCCAGTCTCGAGGCGATGACAAGGCAGTTTAGTCTGGTTGATTCCTTCACCAAAATAACCATTCCAATGGGCAGGCAACATTTGTCTTACTGCTAAGCATGTACTATGTTTCAGCCTAGTGGCATGGGAGTACTAGGCTCTAAGCTTGGATTAAACTAGACTCAACTAAACGAAAGGTGTCCTCGAATCAAATAAACAAAATGATAGTTGACATGCACACTAACAGGATCATCTTGTGCCTTGTGAGATGTGTGGACAGGACAGGACAGGCTCCAAGATGCCATGTGCATGTTTTCATGTCTTTTGCACTAGACCATGCATTGGACTGATCGATCCAAGCAGGCATAGGTCTCCACCACAAAGGAGACAATCTCAACTACAGGCAGCATCAACAAACTAGTGCTGTGGAAGTGTGGAGCCATGCAACTTATTATTATTTTTGTCTTGTGTGTGCAAAACGGCTATATATAGACACAACAATGGCATAATTCATTGCAAAACCATTAATAGTTAACGGCTAGAGCAAATATCAGAGATCAAAACAGAAATGTAAACAAGGTAGAGACCCATTTGACATCACATTTCAGCAAGTAATAGCGTGAATAAATGGAGCAGTGTTACAGCAGCAAGTATCACACCAACAGCAACATTAGGGAGCAGAGGCAAGATTATTAGTGAGGACAGAGGTACCTCACTAGCAGTTAGTCAGATCTACAACTGTCTCTTCAACCAGGTCCTCCAAGACCATGGCACAGACCGCGGTGTTGAGATCAAACATCTCTAACCGAGTCGTGTCAGCGCTGGCTGCCTCAGCCACCTCCCTCTTGAGTATCATCTCCAGCAAGAGATTTCTTTCAATAGCTTCGCCGGGAGGATACTTCTCAAGTATCGACCAGTTCCTAATGACCCGCCAAATTTCCTCAGCCGCCAAATTACTGGAACCATTCTTGCAATCCCCGTGCTCCGAAGAGCATGATCTACCCCAGGGGTATGCAGCCAGTTCCGCCATCGAAGCAAGCTCAGTGAGTGCTTCGTTTACGGCGTCAAAAAGAAGCCTCTGTTTTGACCGTCTTTTCCCAAACTTAATTCCTTCATCATAATCTGAAATCTTCTCAAGCAAATCTGGGTCCAAAGGGTCAGCTAATATGCAACTTTCTCCATCCATGCCACAAAAGTGGACCAGCTTTTGGATAAAAGTCAGTGAATCTAGATCTTCATCAGCCTTTGAGAAAAGCCTTGAGAGTCTCAAAGAATTTGGCGACATGGCTTCCAGCGGGGGATCCTCCCATGACAGTGACCGTGAAAATGATCCGATCAGGGGAGACCTCGACAAAGCTTCTGCACATATATGTAAAAATGCCATTTGAGATAGACCATCTTGCGCTAGACAGCTAAGAGTTTGATGAAATGGGTTTTCAGGCTTACGTGGGGATGAAGTTATGAAATTTTCAGATGAGTACAGTAGCCTCCTGTTATCACATATAAATGGTCCATCTAGTACAGATACAGGACTAGGTTGGTCCTGAGGGTCACCAAAGATTCCTGGGGCGCCAAGACTTGAAATGGAGGAAATATCCTGATACAGCAAAGCTAACTATCATATTTTGGACTTTTGAAGGCTATACAAGTGATTGTACAAAAACCATGAGCACCAGCTTTAACAAGATAGATGTTAAATTACCTTGGCAGGGATATTAGCTGTATCATTAGTATCACAAGAACTAGTCACGAGTCCTTGCACAGTGTTCTTCTCATCTGTATTTAGACAAGTACTTTGTTTCTGAAGATTCTCTAGCGCAAGATGGCTCCAGCCTTCCTTCACATCACCAGTAGTCACAGTCCCTCCATTCTTGAGTCTATTGCTCGCAGATGGATCTACCTTCTCCCTAGTCGATTTCTTATTTTTAGAGAACAGGCTAGAAACTTTTTCCCTAAATGATGATGACTTCCTGATTCTTTCCTTTTCAGCTTCCTGAGTGCCAGAGGCTAATCCATTTGACTCAGCAACTCCATAGGACAAAGAAAGTGGAAGAGATCGAGATCTTGGCAAACATGAGAAAGGCTCTTCAGGTTCCAGCTCAGGTGCTGGGCTCCCCAGTGTTTCAGCCCCAATTTCTTCCTGGTCCTTGACTTTCAGTATTGTGAGCATGTCACCAAGTGTGCCTGTACTTCTGCGACCTTCCATTTCTTCCTCACTACTGACTGTTGATGATACCATAGACCATCTCTCTAAAATCTTCTTCTTGCCTTCCCTAACTACAGATGGTTCCCTTCTATGGGATGCCTGACTAGAGCATGACGCAGAGTAAGGACTTCCACTTCTACTCAGAAAATCCCAAGAACGACCAGAAGTCGGAGTGCCAAACTCCAATTCCTCACTTGTTTCACCAGACATCTCTTTTGCAATCTCAACTTCTGACTTACTGAAGGAGTCATCTCCGAAATAAAAGTCAGGGTATTCACATGAGAGCATGCTCTCTTCATCTTGCTTGTCTTTTAGCCGCATCCTCATCTGCCAAGTGATCTCCTTTGCCAACCTTCTTGAGCACACGGTTTCATCAACCGTCATCATACTTTCTTCTTCACTATCTTCTGCTGATGATAATGAAGACCTCGCAATCCTGGAATCATGATAATTGGAGAGTCCTGGCTTTAGTACTACAATTTTTGTTGGCTCAGACAAATTTGAATTTGCTGGGGAAGCATCTAAACTCTGATGGCGCCTGTATCTGTTACGTTCACTTTCATCTCCATCTGAAAACAGTTGTCTCCCCACAAGGATGCTGCCTTTTCTCTTTGTTGGTTCTGATGGCCTCAGTATGGTTATTTGCTTTACTTCAGAAGGTGGTGCAACAGGTTGGAACTCATAACGGTTGCTTGATAACAGAGGATTTGGCTCATCAAGGAACTCCAAGAATAGCTCTCTATTTGAGCTTAAAAACTGCAGTGCATCTTGGAACTCCTTCGAATGAAGAAGCTTCTCATCCGTGGCTAGACGCTTCGCTTCAGCAAACTTCTCGCGAACAAGCGACATCCTCTTCTCACAACAAGGCTCATTTCCTTGGTGCTTGCTCTGGATGCTATTGATTCTTGATGGTTGGTCACCAGAACCATTCCAAGTGTGCTGATGGCGTGCCCCTACCTTTTGGTTTTGGTGGCATTTGCTTTCCTTCTTCGGCTTGAGATTCCGGTAGTTCTCTTCAAAACCACCACAATGATATTCCTTATCCAATTGTCTTCCTAAAGGGAAATTAGATTGCTGAACTGGAGCATCATGTAGACCCATTAATCTTGCAACAACATTCAGTGGCTCCTCATCAGGCATCCCTTCTTTCCACATGTCCTGCTCCATGAGCATCTTAACAGGTGTTGCACCAGTCCTTTTAGTAGGTGAGTTGGATCTTTTAGTAGGGGAATTCCTTCTTGTCTGACTATCTCTCTGCAGGTAAATCATAGAAGATGAACAAAATTGTGTAACTTCCAGTTGTGCGCAAGTTTTATTTCGATGAGAAAAAACATATAAAAAAATCGACATACCTGTTTATCTTCAGTCTGAGCTGGGGGGTTAATTGCCATCTTGAAAGTATTACTCCGGTCTTTTCCGGCTGGAGAAACTGCAAAGCATATGCTACACTGCATCACAGATTTTGTGGAGCATAACCTTGCACACGCTGAAGAAGAAGAAGAAACCCATCCCAGGGAACAGAAAAAATCATGCAAAATTTACAAAACCATGTAGTGGAAAAGGGTAAGAGAAATAGGTACCATCTCTATGTGCCTTCTCGGTGAGCATCTTGGTTGCAACCACGCCGTTGCCGAGATCGAACATGTTGATCATCCTCCCCAGGCATCCCGGGAAGGGCGCGAGAACCTGAAGGTCCTGCTTCTTTCTGTGCCTCTTATCCTGAACCCCTTTCATTCACAACTTCCTCCTGCAAATCAGAGCCATAACTCATCAGATTCCGTAATCACGTCGCCATCATGCTAGCAGTGACAGACATTTCAAAGTTTAAACCTTTTGAAGACAGATAGTGAGAGAGAAGAACCGGAAAAGGCAGAGCGGAAGAACGGAACAAAAAAATACAACAACTGATCAGCTGCGTCCAAAAAGCGGCTTCCACATCACGAAATCCGACGAGGAGGCAGTGCGGGAGCGTGAGGAATCAACACGTGAAGCGCGAACCCCCACACGCCTTGCTCCCCCGAGGACAAGAACAAATGTGCAAAGGACGGACGACAGGGAACTATGATGATGGGAGAACGGCGAACAGATCGACGGACGCCACGAGAACTCATTATCACATATTCACATTTCGCCCGCCGGCCCCGGAAAAGGCCACAAGAAACGAACTAAAACTAGCGGGGATAAAAAGATGCGCAGCGGGCGTGCAAAAGCTGCCGCTGCGGCTCTCTCTCTCTCTCTCTCTCTCTCCGCCTAGCTGCCTTTCTCTTTCGCTATGCAGGCTGCAAGGAAAATGGCTCCTCGACGCAGTAGCAATATCCTCGCTTTGGCAGGAACTTGCAAGCTAACGCAGCGGAAACGGAGGGAAGGAAGGAAGGAAGAAGCTTTGCCAATGTCGCAACCACGCCGCGAAAGGCGGGCGATTTCCTACCCAACGAACCGAGGAGGCGCTGTGTGCCCGCAGACGCGCCAAGAAAGCTCGGCCGGAGCAGCTAGCTTGGGGCGCGGAGGAAAGACGCCGGCCTTTTTATTTTCTTGCCCGCTCGAACGGACGGTGACGGACACAGGAAAAAGACCCGACCGAATCTCATCTCACCGGACGAGACGCAGCGGTGAACCGAATAATAAATTACGGAGTACATTACATGCAGACGAGAGAGCGGCAGGAATGGCGTGATTGGGACGGGCAGCGCGGAGCAGAGCAGAGGCGCATGTTACCTGGTCGGCGGAACGGAGCCGGCAACAACCGAATCGGGGAGGAGTAGGACGCGGCGGTTGGCGGGGACGCAGCCGTCGTTATCCCACCACCGAGGAGGAGGAGGAGGAGGACGGGGACAGGGCGCAGCAATGGCAACGGCGAAGTCGGCAACGGCACCGGAGCCAATGGGCGTGGCGGAGGGAAAGCTGGCGATGGCGCTGGTCCCCATGGATGCAGCAAGGCAGAGGTTAGGAGGGGAGAACTAACTACGGGCATTAATTACTACAGGATAGAGTGGGAGGCGAGCAGGTGACTGCGATTAGATCGGATTAGAGAGGAGATTAAAAAAAGGGTAGGAGCGAGGAGGAGCTCCGTAATCCAAACCGAGCCCCAGCTCCAATCGGAAGCGCGGCTGAAAAGGCGCCGCTTTTGGGAGCGACAGGGACGGCGAACGGTCACCTCCCACCACCATGGCACCGCCCCGGATGAACAGCTCACCCAACCCAAACCAACCCAAAAATGGCAAAACCCACCACGGCCACCAAGCAGAGATAGAGAGAAGCGTAGGAGGGTGGGGTGACGGACCTGCACTGCAGCAGCTGCGTTGGCGCGCGACGAGGAAACCGCGGCCGCCGCCGCCGCGGGCGGCGGTGCGGTGGAGGCGGGGCCGGACACGCGGATCTAGCGTCCTCCGCGCCTACCCCGTGTCTCCCCGCGGCGAGGGCGAGGGCGAGCAGAGCAGAGTTCCCGCGGCCGGTGGCGCCTGTGTCTTGCTTGTCGCTGTGAGGCAGCGCCGGCCGGACTGCGCTCAGTCGGCCGGGCCACGTCCGTACCGTCAGAGACAGAGCCGCCGGGCACCGGTTGCAGTAGGCCGGAGGTATGGGGCGGAGCCCAGCAGGGTGGCACCGGCGAGACCGAGATCGTGGCGCTGTGCTGTGCTGTGGTGGTGTGGTGTGGTAGAGCGTGGAGGGGGGAGACAGGGCGACAATGGCAGCTACCGTGAGTGGGGAGGGACTAGGGAGGGATGGGGAGGGGAGGCAAATGGCAACTTGGCCAAGGGTCCGGTGACTGGTGAGGGAGGGAAGGGAGGCAGGGCGCGATGGGCACACGGCACACGCGGACGGACGGACGGGAGGGGAGGGTGGAGCAGCGAGGCGAGGCGAGGAGCTGGCTGCCTGTGGGTTGAGTAGAGTAGAGTTAGGAGGGCCGGAGGTGGGGGCGTGGCAGGTCACGTGAAGCACCATTAATGGGCCGCGGCACCCGCCTCTCTCTCTCTCTCTCTCTCTACCGGTGCCCTCCTCTTGCTTGTGCGCTGCGTGCTCGGGCTCGGGGAATCGAATCGCGGGGATGGAGTGGACGGCGGAGGGGATGTCTGAACGACCATCCCATCTGCTCATCCTTCATGCTCATAGTAGATCAATAAAAAAAAACTGCACTAAGCACGAACGGGAGGGGGGTACTGCTGCCAGTAATCTTCCTCCTCCTCGAGGACTAGCAGGAATGCTCTATCCATCCACCGCACGCATGTTTCTTTTCTGCCAAAAAAAATGGTGGGGATTTTGGAGTGACGCGCCATGTGCGCGCGGCCGGCCCGCTCACAGCCACAGTGCTTGCCTCGTCGCCCTCGCAAATCACTCGCGAGCCTGGCTAACTGAACTGGACTGGACCGACCTCAGCTCGGCTCGATGATTGCGCCCGGCCGGCGGCCTTCTCTTCTCCCTTATGCTCCCATGCGATTTTTTTTTATTTTTAACACATTTTTTAAATTAATTTTAAAATTAACACTGCTTATTTTTTTTTAAATCTAACACTTTTGGCCGCGCCTATTCGCACGGCACGGCGAATTAACGCTGCCGCGCCATACATAGGGCGCGGCGAGGCTGCCCACGTAGCAGCGACCAGGCCACTGACCCGTGACGTGGCCGGCTCTGCCGCGCCACCAATCAGGGCGCGGCGGTGACGCGCCACGCATCATGGCGCGGCCGTGACGCGCCACCGTCCAGGGCCCGGCAGAGCCTAATATAGGCCCACGGCCTAATCCGCCGCCGCTCACGCTCTTCCTCGGCCGTCGCCACTCGCTTCGCTGCGCTGCCATGGCGCGCTCGCCGCCGCCACGCGCCGCGCAAGCTCGCTTTCCTTTGGCTTCGTCATGCGCCGCGACAGTCGCCCGCGCGCGCGCCGCCCTTCCTCCTCGTCAGATCGCCACCTCATGCCAGACTTTGCATCGCCTGCCGCCGCCCATCGCCTCACACAGACACTGGCTCTCGAACTACCGCACGGCCCTCTCTCTATCCCGTGTCCACCTGCCAGCGTCCGCGCCTCCTGGCCTGGTCTAGCGCGTCGTCGCTGTGAGGTCGAGCGCACGCTGCTGCCGCGAGGACGAGTGCCGCCGTCGCCGCGAGGACAAGCGCCGCTGCCGTGAGGTACTCCCCTAGTGTATTTATTGATTGATCGATATTGTTAGTATAGTAAATTAGTACAATAAGTAAAGTTACTATAGTTAGTAAAGTATAGTTAGTTAGTTTAGTTAGTATAGGCAATATAGTAAGTTAGTAAAGTTAGTTAGTTTAGTTAGTACAGTTAATGAGTCTAGTTATACATTGTATTTAGTATAATTAGTTGTTGTAGTTAGTCTTATATAGATGTTAATATTAGATTAGTTAGTATAGTTATAGTTAGAATATGTATTAATATTACTATGGACAGTACGTACAACGATTTCGACGACTTGATGAAGTTTCTTGAAATGCTTTTGTAGATGGATTGTTGTGTTAGAGTATTTTACGGATGAAGTGTTAGGAGAGAAGATTGTATGTTTGAGGATATGAAAGAAGAATTAGAATGGTTTGATGAACCTCCTAATTTTATCGACCTTTGTGTCCGTTTGAATGCAAAGTTTAGCGGTGATTTCACACTGAATGGGAGGTTTGATACTGGAAAGATTAGGGCACACTATGTTTGTTCTAACATATACATTTAAAATTTGAACCTAGATAGGGGATCATCATCCGCAGTACCCCATTCTTGAAGTGCACTACGACAAGGACCTACGAGCCAAGCGCCTGTCGGAGCTTCAGGAGGACTTGGTACCTCTTAGACTACGCACGCACCAGCCGCACCGCTGGGACAAGCGATACCGACCGTACATACAGCGTGCCGGCTTTCTTGAGATCGTCCACGTCTTCAACACCGGGCTACCGATCCTCGACCCTGCACTTCTCACTGTTGCTGTCGATAGGTATGATTTGATACACGTTTGCGACAGTACAAAGCATTGATTTGTCTCATTGTTTGAATTAAAAAACTTCTTGTATTGAATTAAAAACCCACAGGCGGAGGCCGGAGACCCACACCTTCCACCTTCCTTGCAGTGAGATGACTATCACGATGCGGGATGTGAAGATGATTCTGTGTCTGTGGTTGGGGGGTCTTCTAGTGACTGGGATCCTTGATAACGATCACTAGATGGACTTGGTCCAGCAGTTCTGTGGCAGAAGACCATCCGAGGACGAGGATGCTAAGAGAGCAAAGTAAGAATTTCTACGTTCCAAACATTTACCAATTTGACACCAACACATGCAAGTCTTTGGTTGGTCTCTTATATCACAAATATATGTTATGGTCTAAGTCTGTCGTTGATCTACATATTCTGCAAATTATTTGGCTATTTAAATGAAGGGTTTAGTACATAGCTTTTATGATGCGTATTGTCTTTGCCTAATTTAATGTTTATTTTTGTTCCCTCAGTTCTCATATAATTGTTATTCAAAAATTGCAGGAAAACATCTGGTATCAGTTTGGTCCGAATCATAGAAAACTTTGGGACGCCGCTGCACCTAGACGCTCCAGAGCAGGGGATCGAGAGGTATGCTAGGGTGTGGCTATGGCACTTCTTCGGCGCCTTCCTGTTCCCCGACGCGTCGGGTAATACCATCAGCTGGGCCTTCCTCAACATACTGAGCCAGCCTTAGGAGAATATAGGAGCGTATAGCTGGGGCAGCGTAGTCCTAACATGGATCTATCGTTGGCTCTGCGTTGTCTACCGACGCAGTACAGGAGGTGCCAACCAAGGAGGTTGTTCCCACCTACTACAGGTTTGGTGTTGGGAGCGATGGCCTATCGGGAGGCCCGTTGTTCACGGTTTACCTGTAAGTGCATCGATTTTTTATTTTCCTCAAACTTGATGCCGCACTTGTGACTGACTATCATATTCAATGTAGGCATGGAATCACGTGGACGTAGGACCGACTGCTCTGTACGTCCGGCAAGAAGCGGAGGTAGTTAGAGGGAACCCGAAGCGTCGGTACAGACAGTACTCGGACACGCTAGACGTCCTGACACAGCACCAGATAATGACCACTTTGATATTGCTACTCGGTGTTGTTGCCTTTTTATTGTTCCAAAAAACTAACTGTAGTTACCTAACTTTCAGGTGAATTGGTGTCCGTGGTCTAGATTCGAGCTAGAGGGGTACCTGAGTCCTCGCACTGAGGAAGAGTCGGACGAGTGGATTTTTAACGGGCCACTAATTTTCTTCCACGTGGTCAAGATACACTACCCTATAAGGGTATACAGGTAGTTTGGAAGATTGCAGCCATGTCCACCGCCGCTGTACACAACCAACAAAAAGTTGCACGGGTGCGACAACTGAAACATAATAATTTAGCAGTCATATGTATACATACAACCACTAACTTACGTTAAACTTGTAGGTACGATCGAAGGAATAGGTACAAGGAGAAGAATTGGGCCGTGACGCATGCCCCGTTCATCCAAGAATGGGCCAGTCAGCAAAGGGTCATGATCACCGAGATACCGCCGCACGACCAACGCAAATTCGACTGCTATCTCCAATGGTTGCATAGGAGTACCCACACACATGCAGCCCCCCTACACTAACAAGCCAATTAATGAGGACGAAGACGAGGATGACATCGCTGATGCGTACGACGAGGCGACAAGGATGGAGACACAGCTTCAGAGAGTGAAAGCTCTAGTTTGGTTTTGGTGAATTGATAAAACCCTAAGTGCTAATCTAGTTTATCAAGTGATCATGAGATAGGTAGCACACTCCAAGTGGTGAAGTAAATAAAGATCATAGCATGATGATGATGATGGCATGGTGATGACCAAGTGCTTCGACTTGGAAAGAAGAAAGAGAAAAACAAAAAGGTCAAGGCAAAGGTATATTTTGTAGGAGCTATTTTGTTTTGATGATCAAGATACTTAGAGAGTGTGATCACATTTAGGTTTGATAGCCATACTATTAAGAGGGGTGAAACTCGTATCGGAATGCGGTTATCAAAGTGCCACTAGATGCTCTAACTCATTGCATATGCATTTAGGATCTAGTGGAGTGCTAACACCCTTGAAAATGTTTGTGAAAATATGCTAACACATGTGCACAAGGTGATACACTTGGTGGTTGGCATATTTGAGCAAGGGTGAAGAAGTTAGAGGTGAAAAGGAGTTAGTGTCGCTGGCTATACAGTGACCGGACGCTGGACCTCTGGGGGACCGGCGCGTCCGACCATGTATGGCAGTGATGGCAGTGAAGACGCCAGCGTCGGTGAATGATCGGACCCTGGGTCATGGACAGACTGGACGCTAAGGGTCTGGGTCCGGTCATGTTGTCAGACGGCGCAGAAGAAAGTCACTGTGTGACCGGAGGCTGGCAGGGTCCGATCAAGCTTGAGCGGACGAGTCCGGTCGACAAAATGCGTTTCTAGAACCTTACTGGAAACAACCGGACGCTGGAGGCTCAGAGTCCGGTCTGTTGTAGCGGAGCGTCCGGTCAACAGATGACCGTTGAGATCAGATGACTCCTGTTGAACGTAGTGTGACACGTGGCTGACATCGGGCGACCAGACGCTGGGTCCAGAGTCCGATCAGTATGACCGGAGCGTTTGGTCACCCCGCGCTGTACCTAGTGAAGGGGTACAACGGCTCTATTTCATGGGGGCTTCTATTTAAGCCCCATGGCCGGCTCAAGCTCACCCTCTTAGCCATTTGCATTGACATAGCAATCTTGTGAGCTTAGCCAAAGCCCTCCCACTCATCTCCATTATTGATTCATCATCTTTGTGAGATTGAGAGAGAATCCAAGTGCATTGCTTGAGTGTTTGCATCTAGAGGCACTTGGTATTCATGTTTCGCTGCGGGATTCGCTTGTTACTCTTGGTGGTTGACGCCACCTAGACGGCTTGGAGCAGCGAGGATCGTCGAGTGGAGGGTGGTGATTATCTCCGGCTTCGATCGTGGTGATTGTGATGGGTTCTTGACCTTTCAGTGGCGGAGCGCCAAAAGGTACTCTAGTGGATTGCTCGTGGCTTGTGTGATCCTCATTTTGTGTTGGTTGTGCGGCACCCTATTGAGGGTTTGGCGTATGATGCCAATTAGCGCGTGAACCTCCAAGTGAGTGAATCGCCACAACGAGGAGTAGCTTGCCGGCAAGCAAGTGAACCTCGGTAAAAAATCATTGTGTTCATCTTTTGATTCCGAGGTGATTGGTCTTCATTGTTATTCACTCTTGTGATTGATTGGTTCCTTCATCTACATGGCGGTATAACTTTCTTGATTACTCTCTTTATTTTACCGCAAACTAGTTGTCAAGCTCTTTAGTGTAGTTAGTTGTGAGAGCTTGCTTACTTGGTTGGTGTGGCTCTTTAGTTAGTCTTTGAGAGCACACTAACATAGAGTAGTGTCATAGCTGTTGTGTGAATAGATTCTACCTAAACTAGAATTGTGGTAGGTGGCTTGCATTTTGGTAGGCTAGCGCAAAACTCGCTTCGCCTCATAGTTGTCTAATCCTTTTGATTAGTGTTGTTGTAGAAATTTTATTAGGCTATTCACCCCCCTCTAGCCATTATGACCTTTCAGAGAGCCCCGCTACAGAGTTACGTGGTAAGAAATTTAAATTTCAATATAACTGCATGTCCGCGTTCCTATGAATTATAGTGATATAAACTTAGCTCGCTTGTGTATGCAGGCATCACAGTTGACAAGTCTATCCAACGAAGCAGCTGTGCGACTTCACGAGACCAGAGGGGAGCCGCACGACATTCTACACGTCTTCGTCGATGTACATTATATTCTAAGAGACATGATAGTGGTAAAATGGTTCCCATGACTCATTCATCCGTGTTTTCTTTTTTTGCAGAAAGTGAGGAGGAGCTACAAGAAGCTGGCACAGAAGCTCAGCTGCGTGGATACTCCGTGGGAGATGCCCTATGACCCGGACCTATCTAGTTCCTTACGCTCGAGCACTATGCCGACACGAGCAGGTTCCTCCGACACGATGGCTGGTGGGACCTCTTATGTTCGTACTCCCGGCAAGGGTCCTACGGAGCACAACGTTGAGGAGGACAAGGATGAGTAGGACGAGGACGAGGACGAGGACGAGGAGGAGTACGATGAGATCAGGATGTCTTAGCTTGGTGATGCACCATTTCCTACACAATTCAACGCACAGGTACTTGAAACAACCCTTCGCCATATACATCACAATTACTTAAACAATATAAGTAACGTTGCCTATATTGTAATTGTAGGGTCTTAGTTACACTCAGCAGTATCACTGGGTGTACCGCTAGCGAGACCGTACCGACGTTGGGTTCACCCCTAACGTGCTGCCTTCACGTTCGAAGAGGCAGCGACGTCCGTTGTCACATATACTCCTATGTCGTAGGAGTTCTTTAGGATGACATGCTGCACTTGTACTCGGACACCCATATACTGATGAAACATGTAGTATATCGAGTAATGTTGAACTTATGTATTGGTGAACTTGTGTCATAGTTATGACTTGCTGAACTTATATCGAACTTGCGATGAACTTGGGATAGTGCTCGAGCGATGAACTTGCGATGAACTTATGTCGAACTTCTTGTTGACCGCCACGCCATGGCTGGTGGCGCGTCAGCCTTACCGCGCCGTGGACGGTGGCACGGCAATCCCATGCTGGGCGCTGGCCAGACTCCCTTCTGAGCGCATGAAAGGACCTAGGATGCCGCCTAGAGGGGGGGTGAATAGGCGTTTCTGAAAAATAACACCTTTAAATGCGGAAACAATTAGAAAGGGGAGTTTCCAAAGATGGAAACTCTAAATTAAGAGTACTACCACCCCTCACAAGTTAGCCACAAAGTAAATAAGGTATAAAGAATATATCTAGAAGCTACAATCCTGCAACACCAAGTTAGAACAGAGAATAAATATTTTCAAGTCTTGGGAGAAATACCGGACGAAACTGGTATGAATACCGGACGTGTCCCAGTATACACGATTTCGCAAATCGGCCCCGAACTTGCTCCTTTCGATTTCTATCTTCAAACCAAACTGCAGGCACCTAATGGAGATGACAATATACACAGAGAACTGCAGAACAGCTAGAGCAACACAAATATCAAATGAAATGCGAATTTAGACACGATATTTGTTTTACTCGAAGTTCGGACTCGATTCGAGTCCTACTCTCCGTTGAGGGGGCTGCGGGCGACCCAATGAAGGTCAGCCCTAGAGGGTACCACGAAGGTCAATCTAGCTGAGTCTTTTCCAACTCCTTTTCCTCCTTCCACTAATTTGATTCCGAGGCGGCGGAATCGACTGTTATAAACTTTCGAAGCAACCACAATCTCTCGATTGCTCTCCCGTGACGCCTAACCGTCTAGGACCAAGAGTCCAAGAGTAACAAATGCGAATCACGAGATTGACAATATGCACAAGTGCTCAAGTGGTGGCTTGCTCTCTTTTTAAAATTCTCTCTCAACCCACAAATTGATTTTGCAATTTGGATCACACACTCACTAAGAGAGGGTTTAGGAGAGTTGGCAAGGCTCAAAAACGTGTGTCTATCACAAGAATCAGCAGACCTCCAAAGGTGGAGGCTTGGGGGTATTATAGCCCCTTGAAAAAAAAAAACTAGCCGCTTTTATAGCCGTTGTAATACGGGACACGTCCGGTATGCATACCGGACACGTCCGGTATGACTCGAGCTAGCATAGCGGTAACTAAATTCTGATGATGTTAGAGGCGCCGGAACTCCCAAGTATGCCGGGACTTCCGACCGTCGGAACTCTCGACTCAAGTCGGAACCCCGACCCAAAGCAATTTTGAAAACATGTAATCGAAGTTAAAGTTAGTGAGGTGTCGGAACTCCCGGACGATGTCGGAACTCCCGACCCTCACGGCTTTTTGAAAACTAGCCGTTGGCTTCGGTCATCCATACGGGACACGTCCGGTGTGAATACGGACACGTCCCGGTATGACCAGACGATGAAACCTCTAAGTCTGTTAAAAGTGCGAGACGTCGGAACTCCCGACCCATGCGGGACTCCGACCGTCGGAACTCCCGACCCACGTTGGAACTCCCGACGAAGCAACCCGAGAACAACAATTTTATTCTGTTGGACAAATACCGAACACGTCCGGAGATGAATACGGACACGTCCGTATTGCAAGGTGAAAAGAAGAAATCGTTAGCACATTTGTCGCTCAAATAATCAAACCTCACATGGGTTGGATTGAGCACTTATGAAACATTATCTATCAACATGATGCATCCCTCTTAATAGTACGGCATACCTATTAAACTCAAGATCAAAGGAAAAATGAATTTATACCACTTGAGTTGATTTCTTTTGAATTGATGCCGTCCCTTTCAATCTTCATCAAGTAAGGGTGCTAACAAGTTGATGTTGATCTTTCATTTGAGCATAGCCATCTTGAGCATGTGACTTGATTCCATTCATCAAATTTGAATAACCCCAAATGTATCAAGTCAC
This sequence comes from Miscanthus lutarioriparius, assembly GCA_904845875.1. NCBI lineage: Eukaryota > Viridiplantae > Streptophyta > Magnoliopsida > Poales > Poaceae > Miscanthus > Miscanthus lutarioriparius. The sequence continues at coordinate 2,638,309 of CAJGYO010000008.1, forward strand.
TTCCATCAAATACTTCATTATAGATTTGATTCTTCACATCAATATGACCATCTTAGCTTGATTAGTACCTCAACTAAATGCAAGTACTTTCTTCTTCACCCTAGCTAGGTTTCTTCGCCGCCAAGCCGCCGCTTGCCCTTCACCCTTGCTTAGTACCTCGAAGCCTTTCCTTGCTATCTTCACCATCTCAAGCCATCAAGTCACATCTTGTGTTGAATCATCCATTCATATGTATTGTTATCTTTTTTATTTTAATTTAGCAAGCTTCAAATATGAGACCATTCCATATGCAATCCCTCATGTCTCATTAACTAATAATCATGAGCTTGCTTTCACATAGTACATGGAAATCCCACAAAAAATAAGCATTCACATGAATTCCATTTGCATTGTTGTCTTGTGCTTGAACTAGATTGTTTATACAACAACACATCATTTTGGCTTTCATTAAGTACTGTGAGATAACCTATTACCTGTTCACACTTAGCAAGCGGGTTAGTCCTTTAATCACGTTGTCATTCAATCAACCAAAACCCACTAAAGGGCTAGATGCACTTTCAATCTCCCCCTTTTGGTGATTGATGACAACTTGATTAAAGCTTACAAAATGATATAAACATTTAAACTTTTGGGTTCAATGATTTATGAGAGGCTCCCCCTTAATATGTGCTTATGATTAGAATTCACAAAATGACCTCAAATGTCAATTGCACATACTAAAACAAATAGGAGACTCCCCTAAATCATTGCATCCGTGGGGGTGCATGTGTGTGACAAAGAGAAACCGTGATGCATATGACAAGATATATCATACAAGAATAAATATAAAGGCATCACATCAAATATTTTCATTCTAGCATGCATAGTCCTTATGAAAATAATATGACACATGTAATTCATACATAGCACTCATTACAAATTTTCTCAAGTCCAGAAACCAATGATATATAGATAAAGATCATGTCTCAAGAGATACATAGATAAAGCATAAGTCTCATCTCTCACAAGATATAATCTCAATGAAGCTCAAAAACAAACTACAGCCTGTAGTACATGTCTTCAGGTACAAAGATAAGCAAATGAAATTATCCTGAAGCTTTAATCAGTCTCTCTCCCCTTTGTCATCAATTACCACAAAAGTCCAACAATGACATACTAAGGACAAAGGGGCTACAAGCTGTCACTAATCTCTGGCATCACTCATCATCATCATCATCTCTCCCATCATCTTCGTTATCAGAGCGGGTAACACCAGCCGGACGAGAACCACCGGCACCAGATGGGTCGTAGCCACCAGAGCCGTAGTAGCCGCCACCACCTGTCAAGTCACTCCACCAATCTGTAGCATAGTCGGCAAAGGCTTGGGACGTGGTACGAGAGTGAGTAGGCACACGAGCTCAAGTGGTAGAGTGTCGGGGTGTTCAGTGCTCTGTCTTCTGGCCTTCAGTATGAACTCAACATACTCTCTATCATATCTAGCTTCGCTGCCGCTCCTCGGTCTCGGGCTCACTAGTCTGCCTCATCTCGATAGAGGAGATCTAGGAGGATCAAGCTCAAGATTAGAAGCAATTTGCTTCAAAGTCCGAGTGTCCTTCCTCCTAGCCTCCTCTCCTTCTCGTTGCCTAGTTTGGATGTCACGGCACATCCCAAATATGGAGTGAAAAACTGCGGATAGGCGAGGGAGGATCGCCACGGCGTGAAGTATAATGTGAAGGAGCACGTGGTGAAGGTGAAGCTCTATTTGGTGCACCACCCGAGGTGCATCGCGCCTGGTGTCTTCCAGGCCTCCTCCCCCAGTCCTCGCTGGAGGTAACCCTGTCTCAGTGCGATCTGCAATAATCTTGTGGCCTTGTGAATCTTATCATACTCGAAAGTGTGCCCACCACCGCTCAATCATATGCATGATATAAGGAGCAAAACCACAGCCCTTTAGGGGCCTCTCTCCAACACTCTGATCTCGGACCAAATAAAATCAAACACGCTGAAGGGCCAAGCATCAGGTGCCATCCTGTGGAGTAGGTTCCTAGAATAATCTGCAATGTTGCCCTTGTCTCCACCCTTGCAGTCAATAGTCTTTCTGAACATCCTGTCCAGGTACTGTAGGTAGGGTGAAGACCTAGAACCTTCCCCACGCCTCCTCTCTCACCACCAGGAGGATACATATATGCAAGCTGCTCAGGGGGTAACACCTGCTCGGTGTGGATCCTGTCCCTCCGAGATCATCCTCCGAGAAGCCAAGGTGGGCGGCAAAAACATCATAGTCAACACTGCACCATCGCCCTCAAGCATCCAAAGTGCATCCGCCGCTCATCCTCCTCAACAAAAGAGTAGCATAGAATCGAGCTACTACCTCGTGTTCCATCATCATGCCGAACTCCATGATCTCATAAGCCCCAGTCATACCGCAAATAGCAATGGCATGATCAATCGAGGCCTTCGCAACTCTCAGTAATGTAATCGCCAAGTCAATCCATCGAGACACGGCAATCATAGGGTTCCTTGTGAGAATCACACTGGAGTAGAAATCCAGATGAAAGGCTGTCTGGAAGCGGTGATCGTACTGAACCTTAGGTAAGCCCCTCGGATCAACCCTTCGCTCATCTCTAGCTCTCCTGGTCATACCCTTTCCTCTATAATCAACTCGGGAACATAGGAGGGTACATTGGGCGACGTGTCTCAAGGAGACCATAGTGCATCCCCGACCAGTGGTGTTGAATCGGAGGAACTGCTCCTCCTCCTCCTCCTCATCTCCCAGCTGCCACCGTCGATCCTCTGTCGCTGCTCTTCCTCTTTCTTTCATCTCTAGACTCCACTCAACTCATCATTGTGTCTCGTGTCGAAGAAGAGTTCCCGGACCCTCTCAGATCTCGAGTCAGCATTTGCACTAGAGGCGCCAGTGGTCCTCCCCTTTGGTCGATCAAATCCGGGATGCATATCTGTCCTCGCCTTCTTGTACTTCTCAAGTTTGGATCATGCCGTGCTTGGACCTCGGCTCTGTCGCCCACTCATGGTCTTGTCCTTGAGAGGAGAGAAGAGAGAGCGATGTGAAATCCAAATCCACGGGCCTTCAATCCTTGATCCAAGCCTTCTCCAATGCAATCTCCTCTCTCTCTTTTCCTTGGTGAAATCCTTGGTCGCCCTAGGTGGGAAGAAGGGCGTAATTTGGTTGATTTGGAGGAGGCAAGTCTGTTTGGGGCGAAGGGTATGCTCTGTTTTTATAGTCTCGCTCATACGGACACGTCCGGTAGAATACCGGACACGCCCCAGATACGCTGTGCTGGCCCAAATAATTCCAAGATGTGTTCTCACTCTTCCAATCCCTTTTCTCTGTTGTTGCTCGGTCCAAAAAGGTGTATGATCTTGATCCAAACCGAGTACTATTACTTTTCTTATCTAATGCCATCAATTTATTTTCTCTTTTCCAAATAAATGGCATAATCAATAATTTGCTTGCTTGAGAGAGATAAAGTGAGACAAAGTAGATTGTGGACTTAAGAAAAACCATGTCATGTGTGATTAGCCGATCAAACAATCAAGGAGAGCCATAATCACCACATGACAGGTTAGGTCATAAAGACCAAGATTCAAATAGTTTTTCAAGTTCACACCACCTACACATGCTAGTTATGGGTTTTTGAAAACATCTCTCCTATGTCACACAAATGCACATTCTAACATGTAAAGGGCCTTAGATGCACTTACAATACATGTATGTAAAAACATACCTTTGCCTTGAGCCCACAAGAATACCACTAAGAAGATACATGGCATGATAATCTTTATGTTGACCTTGATTGCCAAGTAATCATGCTTGATGCAAATTCAATTTTTCATTCAGAGGACTACAAAGAGTGCTAGATAAATTTGTTAGACACAATGGTGCAAAATAGAAATTTAGCTCCCCTAAATAAGTGCTTCAAGTATTTTGAATGACTTTCAACAAGCACTTTTATTCGATAAGAAATTGAGAGCCAATTTTCATTTTGACCATAAACCAAATAAGATTGCCATATTTAAAAGTGAGTTTAAGAGATGCTCACAATCCACTTAGATTTGATAAAACACAAGCTTACGAGTATGTTAGGGATATATGAAAAATGTATGGATCGAATACTCGGTTGCAACACAATTAGTGTTTCGGTCCATGCAATACGGACATGTCCAGGTAGTATACTTGGACACGTCCGGAATACATGAGGACGGTAGAATAATCGACTTTCTATCCTCGCCATACCTTAGGACACGTCCGATAGTTGCAAAAGACAGAACCAATTAATTTGTTGCTTGTGATTCTTCGTTTTAAATGTAATATTTATTTATTCTATACTTGCATCTCAACAAATAAATTACTCTACTAGAGAGCTAATAAAGGCATCGTAAAGGCAAATATGATAAACATCAAGTAAAACTTATTAACCACTTTCAATATTTCACAAATATGTCTATTTGTGACCTTTTGTACACAAACCGAACAAAGTGGCTATGATATAAAGTTTAGGTACTTGTTACCAATGATGAGGATGAAATAGATGATATATTTATTGAATTATCTTGTCGTGACCATATTAGGGATTATGATAAGAATTGGTTGATAGATTGAGTGAATATTATCAAGTTGCTTGCTCAACCACCTCAAGCTTTCATCTCACCACCAAGTACCTATATTATCAACCTAAGCACATTTTGGTACCCAACTCTTGTTGGGTCCTTTTGAGTTAGTCAACAAGTGTTTAGGCACCCAAATGGCCTTAGTACTAGTTTGTGGTGAACACATCACCTTGCTAGTGCTAATTCCATTTGTGGTCTTCCTAAGCATATTATCATAAATAATTGTGTTCGGCTTAGGGATGTTACCATTTGGGCAATCATAGCTTAGATGCCCCTTTCTTCCACAAGCATAGCATATGCGACCTTTGTTTGCCCTATGCTTGTTTTGCTTGTATGGACATCCATCAACCTTGTGGCCCATCTCATTGCACCCATAGCATCTTCTAGTTGCAACTTGGGCTTGCTTTCTTGCTTCTTTGTTCATTGGGTATTTCTTGGTAGGATGCCCCAATTTCTTGCTCATGAGACAAGCACATTGTCCATGACTCTTCACTTGCTTGGCCTCCTTGGTAGAAGCCTTTTGATTGGCGGCTTCAACCTTGTCGGCCCAACTCTTATGTGGACACATAGCCCACTCATGTCCATACAATCCACAACCATAGCACATCATTTTTCCATGTTTCTTGCTCTTGGTTGTGTTGGCCTTGCTTGAGATGTGATTCTTTTGTTGGGCTTTGGAGGAAGCAAGGTTTGAACCCTTCTCAAGCTTCTTCACCATGTTATCACGGTTATCTTGAGAAGGTTGTGCTTTCTCCTTACTCTTCAACCGAATCACATCTTTCTTTAATCTTTGCACTTCTTTGAGCTCTATGTTTTCTATATGATTTAGCTCAATCGAAGATTGGCTTGCTTGAGGAGCACACTCATTAGTACAAGAAATATTTATTTGAGATGGTGTACTAGTGAGCGGATGTGTGAGAGGTTGAGAGAATTTTACCGATGTAATCACAACCTCATGAGCCACCTCAAGCATGATGCTTGATTCTACTACTTCCTCATGAGAGCACTTTAGATGAACATAATTTGCTTGTAGCTCATTATACTTGCTTGATAGTTCATCTAGCCTTGCCTTGAGCTCGAAGTTTTCCTTCTCTAGTTGTGAAACACTAGAAGAGAAATTAGTAACTAAAGCATGCTCGATTGATAATTTTTCATACCTCTCATTTATTGCCTTTAGCTCTTGCAATTTGGAGATGAGAAACTTTTCTTGATTTTGAAGCGATTGCTCTTGCTTCTCAATCTCTTCTTCAAGCTCATCATTCTTTTCAACTATCTTCATGATGATGAACTTGTCTTTATGGTTGAGATGATCAAGGTTGTAGTTGTCTTCAATTTCAACATCACTCTTTATCTTGATCATCTACTTGTGCTTTCTCCTTTTCTTGATCTTTCTTGTTATTCTTCTTCTTGCTTTTCTTGGCCATGAGACACAAGTGATGAGTATCATGAGATATCGAGGTTGACTCATCACTTGGTCGCCATCGGGCTTGAGCATCGCTATAAACATTGCTGCTTGTCGGTTTCGCGCCTCGGCCATACCGGACATCGTCCGGTAGGCATACCGGACACGCCCGGTACATGCAGTGACAAAGCAGGTCATCGCGCTCCTTGCACTTCTTGCTCACCGGCACTCTTGAGGTTTTGTGAGGCTTCTTCATTGTATGAAGACACAATGGATATTCTTTCCATTGACTCGATCTCAAGTGCATCATCACATTTGGATTTTCCATATAAATCAAAAAGTCTAGTCCAAATGAGATGAGCACGCTCAGGAGGTGGTTGTCCATTGAATATTGCCTCATCTTGAACCTCTACACTTAATGTACTCAAAATAATATTAATAGCTTGAGCATTGAGTTGCACGCATATTTCTTCCTCTTTTGATAAATTTTTGTAGTTGCTCCAATCAACTATAGAAATAGGTATGCTTGCATCTACAATATGCTCAACAAGAGGACTAATATCTCTAAAAGCATTGAGTACATGTATTGACCAAATTAGAAAGTTTGAACCATCATTTGGGAGAAGCACCGGCTCCAACTCGATAGGCGTCGACATCCTTTTCTCACGGCGGTGAAGCCTTAGGTGAGAACCTTGCTCTGATACCAATTGAAAGGACCTAGGATGCCGCCTAGAGGGGGGGTGAATAGGCGTTTCTGAAAAATAACACCTTTAAATGCGGAAACAATTAGAAAGGGAGTTTCCAAAGATGGAAACTCCAAATTAAGAGTACTACCACCCCTCACAAGTTAGCCACAAAGTAAACAAGGTATAAAGAATATATCTAGAAGCTACAATCCCGCAACACCAAGTTAGAACAGAGAATAAATATTTTCAAAGGTGAAGAGGAAATACGGACGATATCCGGTATGAATACCGGACGTGTCCCAGTATACACGATTTCGCAAATCGGCCCCGAACTTGCTCCTTTCGATTTCTATCTTCAAACCAAACCGCAGGCACCTAATGGAGATGACAATATACACAGAGAACTCAGAGAACAGCTAGAGCAACACAAATATCAAATGAAATACTAATTTAGACACGATATTTGTTTTTAGAAGTTCGGACTCGTTCGAGTCCTACTCTCCGTTGAGGGGGGCTGCGGGCGACCCAACAAGGTCACCCTAGAGGGTACCACGAAGGTCACTCTAGTGGAGTCTTTTCCAACTCCTTTTCCTCCTTCCACTAATTTGATTCCGAGGCGGGCGGAATCGATCTATAAACTTTTCGAAGCAACCACAATCTCTCGATTGCTCTCCGTGACGCCTAACCGTCTAGGACCGAAGAGTCCAAGAGTAACAAATACGAATCACGAGATTGACAATATGCACAAGTGCTCAAGTGGTGGCTTGCTCTCTTTTAAAATTCTCTCTCAACCCACAAATTGATTTTGCAATTTGGATCACACACTCACTAAGAGAGGGTTTAGGAGAGTTGGCAAGGCTCAAAAACGTGTGTCTATCACAAGAATCGCCATGACCTCCAAAGGTGGAGGCTTGGGGGTATTATAGCCCCTTGAAAAACTAGCCGCTTTTATAGTTGTTGCAATACTGGGACACGTCCAGTATGACTCGACTAGCTAACGGTAACTAAATTCTGATGATGTTGTGAGGCGTCGGAACTCCCAAGTATCCGGGACTTCGACCGTCGGAACTCTCGACTCAAGTCGGAACCCCGACCCTCAAAGCAATTTTGAAAACATGTAACTGAGTTAAAGTTAGTGAGGTGTCGGAACTCCCGACGTATGTCGGAACTCCCGACCTTCATGGCTTTTGAAAACTAGCCGTTGGCTTTCGGTCATCCATACCGGACACGTCCGGTGTGAATACGGACACGCCCCGGTATGACGAGATGTTGAAACCTCTAAGTCTGTTGAAGTGCGAGACGTCGGAACTCCCGACCCATGCCGGGACTCTCGACCGTCGGAACTCCCGACCTACGTCGGAACTCCCGACGAAGCAACCCGAGAATAACAATTTTACAGCTGCTGGACAAATACCGGACACGTCCGGTATTGCCAGGCCAGCAAGAAATCAGTTAGCACATTTGTCGCTCAAATAATCAAACCTCACATGGGTTGGCTTGAGCACTTATGAAACATTATCTATCAACATGATGCATCCCTCTTAATAGTACGGCATACCTATTAAACTCAAGATCAAAGGAAAAATGAATTTATACCACTTGAGTTGATTTCTTTTGAATTGATGCCGTCCCTTTCAATCTTCATCAAGTAAGGGTGCTAACAAGTTGATGTTGATCTTTTCATTTGAGCATAGCCATCTTGAGCATGTGACTTGATTCCATTCATCAAATTTGAATAACCCCAAATGTATCAAGTCACTTCCATCAAATACTTCATTATAGATTTGATTCTTCACATCAATATGACCATCTTAGCTTGATTAGTACCTCAACTAAATGCAAGTACTTTCTTCTTCACCCTAGCTAGGTTCTTCGGCCGCCAAGCCGTCGCTTGCCCTTCACCCTTGCTTAGTACCTCGAAGCCTTTCCTTGCTATCTTCACCATCTCAAGCCATCAAGTCACATCTTGTGTTGAATCATCCATTCATATGTATTGTTATCTTTTTTATTTTAATTTAGCAAGCTTCAAATATGAGACCATTCCATATGCAATCCCTCATGTCTCATTAACTAATAATCATGAGCTTGCTTTCACATAGTACATGGAAATCCCACAAAAAAATAAGCCTTCACATGAATTTCATTTGCATTGTTGTCTTGTGCTTGAACTAGATTGTTTATACAACAACACATCATTTTGGCTTTCATTAAGTACCTGTGAGATAACCTATTACCTGTTCACACTTAGCAAACGGGTTAGTCCTTTAATCACGTTGTCATTCAAGCAACCCAAGATAACCTATTACCTGTTCACACTTTCAGCGCATCAGCAGCAGCATTGTAATACCATTTTTTGTGGTGAAACTTTTATGAGATAACACAATGATCGTTACAAAAATTAAATAGTGTTTGTTACATAGGCACAATACATAAATAGTTCAAATGAAACACAATGCAGCACCGAGAAAGTTCTACTACGATACAAATACCAAATCTAAAATATTGAACTAGCACACCTATATCAATCCTCAGTCTGAAACATACTGAGTAAGCAACTCATTATCCGAGTACCAGTCCTCTACCACAACCTTGTTGCTGTGGCTAGACTCACCTACATTGCTCTGACCTGCCTGTCGCCTATAGAGAGTGTTCGGCTGTCCGTTTCTGGCTGGTTGGGTCCTTTTTTTCCAGTTGAAACAGTGTTTTTCTCCCACTATTGTCCAGTTGCTACAGTGAAAACCAGCTGCTACAGTGCCCAATTAATGCCAGCCGAACACTCCCATAGTAAGCGGCCTCCGCTTCATCTGCGGCCTCTGCGGCCTGAGTGAAGAACGTGTCGTCATCCTCCTTCGCCTTCAAGCCCGCCTCAGCAAGAGCGATGAGATCGCTCAACCTGACAGTGTCATCCTCATCCTCGTCCCTCTCATCAGACAACATAATTGGTGATTGAACGGTGCGACCAGCTCATGTTCTGTGCTTATCTAATTTATTTTCCTCATACCTTGCACGAGCCACCTCTGCGGCATGGTCCTCGCTGCATCCAATCTCTTCATGTATACTTCCTCCATCCGTGAATACAGGCGCCATTCCATTTTCACCAAGACCAATAAACGAGTTTAATGCTGTGGCTTCCAAGGAGAATGCTTCGGCTCCACGTCTAATTAATTAGCTATCGCGCATGCGTGCATGCATCAACGGCAAGCCCATTCACTCTTCCGCACGCCAAAGCAACGGCTCGGACTATTCCCTTGCCTGCGCTGCATGCATGCAGATGGATTTTCTTTCCCGTTGGCGCGGCAATGAAACTGCAACACGGCGCGTGCTAATTTCTCTCGCATGTAACGGAAATTTCCTTCCTTGGCGCGTGCCTGTTTAGTCCCTTAGCGCGTACCATGTGGCGCCATGGCCTATGCCTCCGGTATGTTCCTCCTATAAATAGGGGAATGCTTATTCATAATGGACACCACACATCTTACTCCTCTAATCTTCCCTCTACTCATAATGCCCGGTCTAGATTTGAATCAGCCTATTGATTGGGATGAAATTGAGGAATTTGAAGGAGGCGTACTAGATTTGGACTATGATTTCCTTTGGGACCCCGGCAACGAAGGTACTCATGGTTTCCATTTCTATGTTTCGATTATGTTTTCATGTGCGTCTTTCCAAGTGTAATATTTCGATGGCATCGCAGGTGACGGCGATGACGATGAGATCTACAACGACGCAGCTGATGGCACGGATGAAGCTGGAGCTGAAGGAGAGGCCGTGGCTCAACCTGAAGCTGGAGAAGCGGACAACGGTGTACATGCCATGGACCAAACTGAAGAAATGGACAACGGTGCACATGCCATGGACCAAAATGACGCCGCTGCCGATGAAGCATTCGATTCAGGTTAGTACCCGATGGACGTTCTAATGCCGACGTCAATGTTTTTTCCATTTTTTTTGTTGCTGCATGCATGTCCCATGCACGTACGGCTGTTTGAACATGAGCATGTTTTGTGTGTGTGTAGGCACTCCTAACAATATCAAGAGGAGGAGGCACTACCCTCCTGACATAAAAAGGTCGTGTAGTTTAGGAAAATTAGGGAAGATGATTTTAAACATCATTGGACGGACAATCGCAAGGGCTTTCTCATCCTTTTCTGCTTCAGCAACAACGTGTGCAGCAATACTAGCTTCTTTGGTGTCCTCGAATGAATCTAGAACACAGGTGTCCCCGAGCAGCGAGTCTGGAACGTACCGAATGCTGTCGGAGTTGGTGCCGTGATCATCACCGGCCGCTTCACTTTCGTCCATTATTGTGAGCGGATGAGCTCCACCAGTGTTGGACAGAGCTCCCGCATGGCGGAGCTCCACTTGCTGATGGAGACGGAGCACTCGCGCGCGGCCAAGCTCGGCCTGCGCTTGTCGTCGCATGCGGATGGTGCAGACACGGAGCACTCGAGCATGGCCGAGCTCCTTCTGTGCCCTCTGACGCATGCGCCAAGCAATGGCGAACTGCTGCCTTGCCTGCGCCGCAGCAACCTCTGCAGCCGCAGTCACCTTTGCCATCTTCGTCGCTGCACAAAAATGTTAGATTCTGCACTAGTCTCACAGAAGAAGATGCTGCTTACTCATGCAGCGAGAAGATGGCCACTAGAGAAAAGAGGATGCATCCAGAGAACTTATAGTGCTTGCCTTCGTATAGGAGTAGTACTACTAGTCTCGCTCGAGAGAACATGCATGCGCTGTGAGTGTAACGGCCAGCTGCATGCAGCGTGGGAGCCGAGGAGAAGGGCGACGCAAGTTAAATGCTGCATGCGCGCGTGAACTGCCGCCGAGCCGCCGCCGCCGCCGCCCTGTATTCCTGGACTTGAAAAAAAAGCAGTTATGCCCTGTATTCTGGACGGAGGGAGTAAAATACAATCAGTTAGCAACGTGATTATATTACATTTAAAATCAGGTAACGAAAAAAAGGCTTTCAAGCACTCACTGGCACATAATGCAATAACATGCTCGTTCAAGACCTGTATCTGTACTCTTGTCTACTCCCTTGCCTCCTTCCTTGTCCTCACCTCCTCTAACGTCCTCCGTCTCTCCAATCCCTATTTGTCAAGCCCAACATCGATCGGGTTACGAATACCACGCTGTCTAGCAAATTCACGCATCTTGTTTTTGTGATGTTTAATGAATAGGTTGACGTAGTCAGATCCATATCTCCTCTTCCATACAATTACTTGCCTCTCCTTCAGTTCATCCAAGAACTTAGCTTGATGATCATAACATTTCCACCTGCATTTCCTAGTGCTATGTTCAAACGAAAAATTATATCATATATGTCTTAGCAAAAGAAACAAAATACGATTTCATGTTTACCACAAAAATAATCAACCTGATCATAGTCAACCATATGGCCGCAATAATGGCCTATTCCAAGCTCCGAAGGGACTAGACCGTAGTTGGATTTAACACCACATTCACACTTGACTGGAGGTGCTTTGTAAATTAACCTTTCTTTCTTCTTTTCCTTTGCCTTTGGTGGCTCCGACCATTGATTCTTAGGACCGTAGAGTCACTCATTGAAATGACACTTCGCAAATCCATAACGTTACAAGAGAATATATTAGTACACGCACACATATAGAGATAAACATTTAAACAGATACATTTTCCACTTACTTCGTGTTTGTTTGGACACACAAACTCCAACGTATTCCTCGGGTTTATCATAGCTCGATCTCCGCATTCACACAGATGAGGTTCCTCGAGTCGTCCAACTGTGGCTAGGTGCTTATCCTTAGCCGTCATTGACGGAGGGTTAGGGGGTGGAACCTACCACTGGAAGTGCTCATGTGGATGTCTCCCTCTACACCAATTCGTCGAAAAAGAGGTACCTAAGGTTAAACTTTTCTGCACCGTCGATCCATTGAAAGAAAAGGCACCTCTCATGGTCCTACACAACAAGATTCCAACAAAATATTAGTTGCCTACTTACACAAATGAAGAAAAAAAGATAGTGGAAATAATTACTTACATTAAAACGACCGCATGTGTAGAAGCAACGCGTCGCTGTATCTGGATGTCTCGATTGAAACTCGTCACGGGAAACCACAGTCACAGTTAGGGACAGGGAGGTCAGGAGGGACGGGGGCATCTTTGCTAGACGCGTCGGGGTATAATTCTCGAGGACGACCCCATTTTCGTCAAAACTCCTCCCGATACATTTCTTGTATCTAACAAAACAGTTATAATTTAACAAACAAAAAAAAAAACATCACAAATTAATATCAATGAGAACCATTTGCATTACAACAAATAAAATATAACCTACACTTTGTTGCAAACTCTATGTTAGATGCAAACATGAAACTATATAAAAACTATACTTTGGTCAGTAAAAAATAAAATTTGGTACATCACTAGTGTGTCCATATATTTATTCACATATAAAAGTTGAGATGCAAACTCAAACAAGCAAAATATATGGTAATCATAATTCTAACTAACCAATTAACCTTAACATTAACAATCCTAATCATAATCCTTCAATCCAACGTTATAACGAACTCATATTTTTCTCCATACCCTACCTACTCATTCAAATCATTCGATCCACCGTGGAGGCTGAGGATGAGCTTCATTATCTTTACAAGGCCGAGGAGGAGCTTCGGAAAAGGTAGGGAGGGGAACGCCAAGGGAGGAAAATTCGGCGGCCGGCCGTGAGGGAGCCGGGAGGCAATGGCGCGGTGGTGCGGGCTGGGAGGCGCGCCGGCGGCGGCAGGGCGGCACGGAGGCGTCTACTGTGCCCTGGCGACTGAAATAGAGAGGGAGGGGCGGGACTGGGCCGCGGGTCTATATTAGGCTCTGCCGCGCCCTATGAGGTGGCGTGTCACTGCCGCGTCATGATGCGTGGCGCGTCACCGCCGTGCCCTGATCGGTGGCGCGGCAGAGTCGGCCACGTCACTGGTCAGCGGCCTGGTTGCGCCACGTGGGCAGCCTCGCCGCGTCCCCTGGCATGGCGCGGCAGTGTTAATTCGCCGCGCCGTGCGAATAGGCGTGGCCAAAAGTGTTAGATTTAATTTTTTTTAAATAGTGTTAGTTTTAAAATTAGTTTAAAAAACATGTTAAAAAAAAAAAAATCTCCCATGCCATCCCTACAGTGCAGGCTGCAGGGCGCAGGCTCCATTTTACTTTTTTTGGATGCCTCTCATCTTGGTACAGTTATAGCATCTGTTCATACACACGCATATTTACTCAACATACGCATACTACTCACACCACCCGTGTACAAACAAGTCAATAACTACACTCAGATTTAAAGGCTACGTCCTTCTTGAGATCACCGAAATCTTCAAATTTTGTAGGTCGTGACGGGCACATTACGATCCCATTGTGGCATCACGTATAAGAGGCAGACGTTTGGACCCGGTCCAAACAAAATTTATTTGGGGGCAAGCCCCGGTGAAAACACCAGAGTTGCGATCCAGGGATCGAACTCGGGCGGGCAGCTCTCACACCGGAGAAGCTAGTCACCGAGCTACGCGCTCCATTTCGCTTGCCCTCGCTGCTCTCTCACCCTGTCTTTCTCTGTCTCTCGCTCTCGTAGTAGGTTTGTGCAGTCTTCAATCTCCGGATGGACAGGGCAGGGCACTGGGCATGTTCGTCCGCCTCCTTCCTTGCTGAACCTTGCACCTGCGCCGCGCGTTCATGGCTGCAAATGGCCCTGCCTGGCGTGCCCGGCCGTACGTATATCCTGTATCCTCCTGCTCCTGCTTCTGTGCTGCTGCAGCATCATGCCATACACCAGTCGCCATGTGTGGCCGTGTGCACCTGATCATTTCGTGCATTTCCAATATAATTTACAGCCTCGATGGAAGGCTTCTTACATTTTCTAACCCCAGCGTGCACTTACGACGGGGAATGGGACCCAACAGAGCAGTGCATGTACTGGTATTATGCATACTAGTTACCGTGGGCTGAGCGGTTTTGTCCGCCACTGTTTTCTTCTCTGAATGAATGCTCTGTATGTAGTGTAGATTAAAAACATAGAAAAGCCTGTCAGATGAGGAAGCCTTCATCAGGAGTTGATTATGGATGCAGCAGCCAGCAGGCAGCAGCTGCTTCTTCTTCTCCGTGGACCATGCTGAGCGGAGCTGTTCGCTTGATCGTATCAGTCATGTTTATTAGTTATAATATAGTAATTTTTTTTTATAATAAAACAGCATCAGTCGACTTATAAGCCACAGAAACGATTAAGCGAATAGGATGCATGAGACTGAAACATACCATACGGCACACCTCGTCAGGCACCCCATTGATGAAGCAGCAAGTAGCTAGTAGTATCAGCGACGGGATATGGTGCCCATGCAGCTGCAGCAGCCTACAGCCTGCAGGCCAGGCCACCATGAGGGAAGAGCCTTTGGTGCTCTCGGCAGACAACCACTTCCACTTGGGATTATATTTTTTGGATATTGGAATAGTATCCCTCCAGTCCCGTCCAGGTTCCATTTTCACAAAATCTTTCTTTCTTATTCAAATTCATCACTGCAATGCATGCAGCAGTATTTCACAACCGACTGACTGTTCACCCTTTTACTTCCCACTTTAAATGACAACAGCCGCAGCACAGCACACACTCCACAAACAAGGAAAGAGGAGGAGGACAGGAGGAAAAACAAGGCGCAGCCATTGCTGCTCGCAGTCGCAGCACGGCACGGTACACTTCCGTCCGCAGCGCAGTGCAATCTATGCTCATAAATCGGGATCGCAGGAGGCCAAAGGACTGCGATTCGTTCTTCCTTCTTCTTCCGGGGCGCGCACTGGAGTTATGAGAAGGCAGCCTACGGTACACACGCTGCCCGTCGCCTCGGAACATCCTCTTCCTCCGGTCGGCCTGGCCGTCCGGCGTGCCCTGCTGCGTCAGCCGTCCGCCGCAATCAATCTTGCCTGGGACAGCCGGCTGGCGTAGGTGGTTACCAGCTGCCCCAGGCCTTCCAGGTACGGCAGCAGCGCCGGCCCCAGCTTCAGGTATGCGTCCACCACGCACACCATCGCAGCCTGCATGCAGCGCACAGCCGTGGGTGAAAATGAGCAACACATGTCATCATTTTCTTTTTTTGATTGAGGGGGCGAGCAAATGCAGATCTTTCCAGCAAATACAAGACGACTACTGCGACTACTTGGTATGTCAGTATGTGTGTGGTTCAGGTACAATGCTGCTGCAGGTAAAATGTAAAGCTACTGCAGGTCCTACCTGATGACGGCTCCTTGTTTCTTCTCTTCAGTCATGCAAATATGCTTAGGAAGCGGCATGCATAGCATGAATAGCATGGATGTGAGAGAGTAGTATCAGGATGCAGTCTGGTGCTTACATGCATGACCTCTATCTTGACTGGATCCGATCATCCGAATAAAGTTACCCCCATGCAGATGCAGGCATGCACTGAACTCTGTTCAGTAAAGAGGGATATGGCCCGGCTAACCGAAAGGAACAGACCAAACATGTGCGGAAGAAATGCTACTGAATTTTCTGGTTCTCTGAACACATTGAATCATGCTAGACAGCAAGGCATGATTATTACAGTTTTTATTGTGGCCACCGCAGTCCATAGGTCAGTAAGAGGCTTCTTGCCCATGGACCCTTGCATGAACAGATCAAGTCGACCATTTTGTACCAACCTTTTTAAGCCGATTGGTACTGCAAGTTTTAGATGCTGCTAGTGAATTTATGGTTTTCTTCACACATTGAACGCAGAGTTTTTATTTGATGATTTTCCTTGCTAACATAGTCCAATAACCGATCTTCTAGTGCAACCTGTACATTGTGTTGCCTAAATAATTGACCTCTAATAATTCCTAGTATTTTTTAGTCTTTTATTACCTGAAGTAATTTGGAGGAGATGAAAAATAAGAACAAATTTCCCGGGGAAAAAAGTGAGCGATCTTAGTGGTCTGGAATATGTAAATCAAAATCAAAGCGGGGCTGGATTAACCTTGCGGACATATGGATTGCGGTTTTCGAAAGCATCCAGAAGTGCAGGAAGAAACGTTGACAAATGAGCCATGAGGTTGTCCTCTGATAATCGGATCACAAGCTGAAACAAAGAAAGAATAATGAGTATCCAATTTGGGAAATACATGCTAGCTGTATGCCTCACCAAACTCATAACACGGGTCAAGGTAGGACAATGAGCTTTTCGAAATCGTGCATAGCACGTGCTTCGTTAAGGGGAGATAGATGTTTTAGTACATCTCGACCCAACGACGGCGAGGTACCGTGTTTTGTACGAGGAACCCACAACACAAATCATCGGCTTGAATGGTGCTGCCACTACTTTGTACTAACTAAGTAAACTTCCTTTTTGCGACAAGCAGATATATAGCGAGGTTAAACCCCTATGGCGCGAACAGCGGTGCAAGCGAACGGAATCCCACGCTGACCCACTCGGCTCCCTCCTGTTGTATCCCTTGCAGCACCTGTGCAACTGATGAAGGTGCTCCACCGAAGGTCCTCCGATTCCGCTCCTTCCAAGTCTCCCATGAGACAAGCTGCACCAAAGAATCAAATCCCTTTCTGAACCCTGATGATATCTCCCTCCTCGATGCCAGCCACCAGTTCATCAAATCAGCATCACCGTTTGGGCAGAGGAACTGGAACCCAACCCTTTGGAGCAGTCGATGCCACAACTCTCTGGTGAACACACAAGCAGCGAACAGATGATCAACCGTCCACGAATGAAGTTTTCCGTGATGCAGCCTGCCGTTGTTCTTGTCACTGGCCTTGTATATGAGGTTGAAGTCGCCGACAACGAGCCATGGCCCCTGACACGCGCTCGCCACGGCCCGCAGCTCCATCAGGAATTCCGGCTTGTCCTCCCTGTTCGCCGGCCCATAGACAGTGGTGAGCCACCACGGTTCGCCCATACTGTGCAACGGCTTGAGACGGATCGTGACCGAGAATCGCCGGACGCCTATATCAGACGCATCCCAAAGATCGCGACGCCACGCAACAACAGCGCCACCGGCCACGCCAGTAGCAGGGAGAAAGGAGTAGTCGAAGCCTTGGCCTACAGTTTCATTGTTCAAGCTTGCATCATACGCCGCAATCTTGGATTCTTGCAGGCAAACAACAGAAGCACGCTGTTGTGCTACTACATCACATACAGCAGTGCGACGCGCCCTGGAGTTCAGGCCCCGCATGTTCCACACAAGAAGATGGTTGTTACTCATATCGTTACTAGTTTGGCGACCTGCGTGCCGGCGAACATTACTGCATTGGCGGCGAGTACTCCCCGGCGTTGCCATGCAGCGGGAACAGCACCCTCATCGCGCTCCTTCTGGCGGACGGGGCAAGTTCCGTGAACGCCTGATGGAAGTCGGCGTCGACAGTCGCGTCCGGCGTCGTGTTGGCTGGCATCGGGCGGCCATTCCATTTATTTAGCAGCACCCGCTTCGCCTGTCTCTCAGGGTTTGGGTCGTGGAAACGAGCTGTACACATGCATGCGGCTAAATGCTAGTTGACTCCCAGTTCAAGCCATGAATATGTTAAAGCTAAAATTGAGGCTCATAGCACTAGTTTCCTAACTGGTTTGCAAACATGATAATCATAAAATTTACATAACGAAACTTGGTGTGCTGATTACCTTGCTCAAACTATTGATGCTTATAATAAGAATTTTCTCATCCTGGCTGGCCAACTGAGAAGCTATGGCCTACATGTTTAAATGAGAAATATAAGATTGCTTACAAAAAGGTAAACAACAGTAATAAAGGGGAAAAAACAGCAACAAGCCGTTCAAGTCCTCTATCCATGAGATTCAGTTCAAAAGGTATCGACAGCTATAACACTAACAAAAATGCAAAAACAAGCGTACCCCAAGGCATCTCAGTGGGTCAAATTGAGTGACCACAGTTGTCAAGCAGATATGGGCCTGATTTACAACCTGCAGCGACAGTGACATGAAGGCCTCAGATGCCAACTTTATGGTTGATTGGTTGCATCAGCAAATGCGAGCTGAACCAAGCACTGCAAGTGTATTACCTTCAAGGCACCGTCTTTGGTTGCATGCAGCAGTTTAGCTATAAGAAGTTCAACACAGTTCTCCATCGCCTTTCGCTGGATGGAAGGGGCAAGGCAAAAGGTCGTTATCATGGAAAATGGTATTCAATAATGGCACATGTTAGATGTAGGAAGCAAACAAGTAGTCACTGCTAACGAGTCTCAGAAAAGCTTACGTGCTTTTCAAGAATTTCAACCAACAGAGAAAGCGCAAGCTCTCTTGTGGGCACATCTGGATCATCAAGCATCTCAAGAAGGGAAGAAGACATCTGTTGTAAATTCTGAAAACGAGTGCAAGATGAGGTGATGTCCAGCAAAATAACCAGGGGAGGAGAAATACCCCTGAAACAAAAATGATATTGAGGTGATTACAACATATGAAAAAACAACAGCCCGTCAAAATAATCTAACCTTGGTGGGCACTGAGTGTCCATTCGTTTCAGAATCTTCTTCCAATTGACTCACTGCCTCCTGTTAATAGAAAATGAAAAATCCATTACCAAGCTTTGTAGAAGAAAGCTCATAAGACACTTACAGCATGTAACTGTTGCAGAAAGAGAACAAGCTGAATAGTAGTTATCAAACAAAACACCATCAGGTTAGTCAAATTTTTAGAGATCTGATGTATGTG
This sequence comes from Miscanthus lutarioriparius, assembly GCA_904845875.1. Classification (NCBI taxonomy): domain Eukaryota; kingdom Viridiplantae; phylum Streptophyta; class Magnoliopsida; order Poales; family Poaceae; genus Miscanthus; species Miscanthus lutarioriparius. Next base: position 2,657,676 of record CAJGYO010000008.1, read on the forward strand.
CAAAGTGCTATGTTAAGAGAGAGAGAGATGACTGGGAAATTGCATCTAAAAAACAGACTGGGAAATGCTTACCTCATGATCCTGGCAGTCATTCCTCATCCTCGTAACTTTGTTTTTTCGGGTATTTATGTGCAGTTCACTATCATTTGGTTCATCAACTATCTTCGTACTCCGACTGTCCCTGCTTGCACTCTGAACTATGTTATCTGATATCACACTAAAGTCACTTCTTCTCGGGAGATCATTCCTTGACCTCACGGTACAAGACTTCTTGTCCATCATTTCAGTTTTGTGACCATAAGATTCATTAGATGATTCAAACTCAATCCTTTCAGTATGGTGCTCCGGGACTTCCAAAGATAAATTTGGGAGACACTGGAGTGCAGAACTGAAACAATCATCAGTCTTAACAGAACTAGATTGATATGCTGGACGCAGCGGTGATTTAGCAGATTGATATGAGGGACGCAGCGGTGACTTAGCATATTTATATGCGGAATGAAGTGGTGATTTAGCAGATCGAGGATGGAGTGGTGATTTAGAAGATCGATAAGCAGGATGCAGGGGTGATTTTGCAGATTGAGATGCAGGATGAAGTGGTGATTTAGCAGTGAAACCATCAAAAGATGCAGCCTTTTGCTTATGTCTCTTTTGTTGCAAGAACTCTTCCAAGTCACTTTCTATTGTAGGTATTAATTGCATCATTGCCCGTCTTAACCGCTTTTGTTCTTCCATTGACAAGGTGACCAAAAAGCTTAACATGGATTCAGGGTCATAATGAGAATAAATAGATGAGAAACCAACCACTGTAACCTCCTTCAGTTTTTTGTTTTTATCATTAAGCAAAAAGGCAAGCTTTCCCAACCATGGCTTAAGGAAACTGCTGCTAGAATAGCTTTCAGAATTGACTGTGCATTTTACAAAAGAGGCATTTGCAAACTCAAGAACTGCCAGTTTTGCCTTGGGAGATTTCTGCTCATCTAGCGAACGAAGTAAGGCGGGTAAAAGAGAATCAATGGGATAACTTTCATTTGCATGTTTCAAAATTGCCAAGCACCGCTGCTTGATTGATTCCTTTGGATCATTCAACTGAGAGAAAATACGGGGCAGTGTCTTGTCGAGATAATGTTCAAAAGGCTTCTTGAAAGCTGGCATGATCTCAGCTAGTGATGAGAGAGCGGCCTGTGCCACTTTGTGATGGGGATCATCCAGATATCGACAAACAAGTCTCATAACCTTCTCAAAATTTTGTGCAACTTCCTGAGTGCTTTTTGATCCACGTTCTAGCAAACACTGCCTTAAGAAACTGAATGCATATACCTTCATCATCCAATCTGATCTTGGGTTAGACCTAAAGAAAGTGCCTCTGTAAGAGATGAGGGCACATCCATGTTATTGACCATTTCTCCCAAAATGAGTTGCTTCTCATGTATATCACTTTTGGTACTGGCATAAAACCAATTTGTCATCTGCTTACCCAAGAGAGGTCGACGGAAGTTAGGGGTGTAACTGCCACGTGGCTCCTTAGAAACAGCACTCTTCTTATGAGTTCCTACTTTTCCACTTGATCCAGCATCAGAACTTACTTCAACAGGATTTTCCTTTAGCAGGTTCCCTGGACCTTTCGAGTTAACTGAAGGTGGCAGGCACGTCAATTCAGAAGGATCTTCTCGTCCTTGAACTTGCTGAGTTATCGGTTCAACATTCAGCCTGCATTCAGCCTTATCTTGAACAATTGTTACAACAGCTGCATCATTCAGTGACATTTCTGAAGGTGCTTCTGTTGCAATGGGAGTGGCAGTTGGCGGGTCACAAGCCGATAAATTGACACCTGCACTGTTGCCTGAATTTATGCAATAAATTGGTCAGCAGAGCCTAATATTTCCAGTTAAACAAATTAAAAAAACAAGTGTTTACAGGTAATGATAAAATTTGTTTTTTTTAATGACAGGTACCTGAATCATATTTCTCAGTATCTCTGTCTTTAGTTTCTACTTTTCTTAGTGTGATCTTATCCTCAAAAGAACTTCCAATAGTCAAAGTGTCATCCTTATTGCCTTCATCTGGGCCTTTTGAGGTTATATCATCACACTGGAGGTATAGTCTGTCTGATGGTTGCAGGTCTCCAGAAGAAAATGATGTCCCAGAATCGACCTTAACAACTTTATCTATTACAGCTGGAATGAAAGAACTAGGTTGAGGCTGCCTTAATTTAACTGGAGGAAGATGCCTTTGAGGTGTCTCAGCATCTTCATCATTTATCATCTACATAAAAAAATGTAGTCACATGATTAGATGATTAGTATGTCTAATAAATTTCCTCAACGCAAGATAAGTTTAAGGAAATACTTTCTGTCTGGATGGTTCAAAAGATGAGTACAGCTGATGTGAACGGTCAGGCCAAATCCTTGAGAACATCCTGTAGCATGCCCTTGCGCTTGATCGGACCTTGAAATTGGAAAAGAGCAGAATAAATCAGAGGACTTTTGACTTCCATAACGAAAAGACAAGAAGTTGAGGACTGCAACAACTATAGGTTCTTCACGGCATCTTTCAGTTGACCAAAAAAAGGACAAACTGACTAATGCACTGTTTTATTTTTTGAGGGGAACAAATGAACTAATTTTAGACAAGACTTCTCTCTTAAGACTTTAAGAGTGGTCAAAGATCTGCACCTTAGAAGAAACTATAACAGTCCAGGTTTTCCTTTTGCCCCACATAGAGCGTATATTGATAATAATTCAGGGGTACTCAGCCTTGATAATCAATGGGCTAGTCAACTTTATGTTTTAATTATGTTTCAAAAAGAAAAACTTTTATGTTTTAATGAATCTATGTGGTAATACCTAAAGAAAGTCTTTTAAAAGAAAACACTAAAATGTGCTCCAAATTTATAGGAGGAACAGATGACCGTGTGGAATCCCAATCAAACTTCTAACCAGCATTCCTCTCAGGAAATGACAAGAAATGGAGAATGAATGAATGACGCAATGTAAATACCTCACTAGTTGCATCTGCTATACAGCATTTTATAAGGTCTTCGTACAGGTCAGCTGATCTCTGTATTTCTGGAGTATCAACCCAGTACTCTAACATTAGTATTGCGTATTCGCAACACCTGCAATTGGGGAAAACCTTTTTAAGCTCCCATCAAGTATTATCTGTCACAATACCATATCAGTGCTTCTCATACCTGGCACGAAGAACAGCACTTTTATCATTCTTTGCAAATTCAATAATCCTTGGTAGTATACGAGCTACCTTGCAGTTCCTTAACATCTGTTCATAGAGAGCAAGAATCAAACAACATGAAATCAAAATGGCCAGAGCTAGCGCTTGAGCATGTATACCTCTTTTATACAGTTATCAGCAGACTCAGCAATTACAAGGATGGTGATCACGACATTCTTAAGAAGGACCTGTGGTTTTAAGTAAAAACAAGGTCGATTCAGATACATCAGACTGAGACCGATAGCTGTTACTGTTAGCAGTGGATGCATAGAGAAAGAAAGCAACACCATACCGGAATAAGCAGCTCTGCATATGGTTCAAAGTCGCGTAGTAACTCTTTCGATAGGAAATTTAGTAAATGGCATGCCTATTAGTATCCAAAATACACAAATGCATTTCAGCGAGTGCCCAAAAAGGACAAAATATGGCATGTTCTATTTAGTAGGATATTTGACAACCACACGTGATGTCTGTTTTCGGGTCAAACAAATCTAACAAGGCACTACCATCGCAATTTTGTTGATTTGCAGATCAGGTTACAGTACATGTAACTATGTAGGCAGAATTCTCTTTCCTAACAACGAAAGAAAGTTGTGTTGCAAACATAAAATGAAACTATGAGTGACTGAACCTGTTTTACAATGCTCGGTCTCCTATCCAGAAGCTGAGTTATTAGAGGGGTCACGAGCTGTTTTAGGAGCATGGGGAAGGCTGAATAGTCCGCAGCACCTGGCACAAAGATGAGATAGAAAAGGCCCTCAGGATAAATCCTACACTTCTTCAACTGAGAAATATAAATATTTATGTGTACAGTAAAACCAACATAAAAAAAGCATTCAGGAACCTCCAAGCACTAAACCCTCCACTCTTTGCATTGCAGTTATCCAGATTGACCACTCATTATCTGGCTGCAAAGTAGATACTGCTTTTTCTATCTCCCTTAGTAGGTCCTTCTCAGAGAAAACCTTTATAGGTTCGACTAATTTTCTTGTAATATCTCCTTCTCCTGCAACAAAAGGGGATGACAGATTATATCCCAATGATAAGGAACTGGTACGGTAAGATAGAAAAGCAACTACATAAGTGCACCAGTACCCTACATTTGGGGTACATGACCAGCAAATTCGCTCCATATTATATATTCAATAACGACATTAGGTTCGGCTATTGGAAGTATAATATGAGTATAATATTATACCATGGATTTACTAAAAAAAGATATGTGAGAATGAATTAATTTACTAATTTCTGACGTATGAATCCATACAAGGCTCTTGTTAGACAGAAATATATTAAAATATTTCACTCTTCTCTTTAATGAAATTAGATATTTCACACTCCATAGACCATAGCCTGAAAACCTGAACGCAAGCCCAATGTACCTGCAAGAAATGAGATGTCTCTTGTGCTGAGCTTGTCTTTGGAATTTTTTCTTGCTAGACTGGTATTAGAAGATTCCATTTCGATTGTCGTATAGTGAACGTGTCGGTCATCTGGCATGCAGGAATTTGGTTCTGTGTTTTCCGTTCTTGCATTCATCTCCTTCATCTGCAACATGAAACAAAACAGCGATTCTTATGGTTCTCCAAAATCACCGTGGACCGTCCATTTTGCTAGACATATTAAACACAACTTAATTCAATACTCACGGTAACAAATGTTTTCTGGAACTTATGACAAGTACCTCTATTATACTTCAGTCTTTTCTTTACTATATGAATATGACCAATAATAATCCTCTTTTGAGATTTGGAACATAAAGTAATTTTTTTAAAAAGTAGTTAAATCTTAATATAAGGACAGTGTGAGACGACACATGAAGATTTCTGAACCAAATAAATTGCGTGATGTGCTATTTATACACTGTACATAAATACTATCATCATAAATAATGGTCCACCGCAAATTCGTTTTATTTTCTAATCCTGGGTTATGGCAACTTCATAAAGTTTGTGCTGATTCAAAACAATTAATTTTATAGATAATGGAATTAAGGTTCCGGCTTCACAAAACCATTAATATTAACTGAAAACCCCACGGCTACAAACGTAAGTAACTAATAGCTACAGGAATCATTTCGGAGCACCAACACTAGTACGATCGACTCCAAGGAGCGAACAGAATCGATACCTCCATGAGCAGGAGGAGGTACCTCCTCGCGGCCTCCCGCACGGCCGCGTGTCCGTCGCCGAGGCGCGCGACGACCAGCGGCGCGAGCCCATCGGCATGGCGGCGCATCGAGCCCCCTACGCCTGCAGCGCAGAGCGCCTCGAGCGCCTCGCGCGCGGTCCCGGCATTGCCGCCGCCGCCAGGGCGGAGGAGGCCAGCGCAGCACTCGGCGAGCGCGGCCGCGCCGGCGTCGTCGAGCTCCAGCTCCTCCTCCGCCCCCGGCGCCGGCGCCAGCTCCCGCAGTCGCGCCACCGCGGCGGACATTGCCATCTCACCCGCCGGCGGGAGGGCCTTGTTGGGGGGTGTGGAGCGGAGGTGATCGAAGCGAGGGAGGGGAAGGGGAGGAAGCGAGGTACGGTGTGGCCGTGTGGGGGTTTGGAGGGCGGCGGTTTTATAGGCGCGCGTTTAGCGGTTTGGAAATGGCTTTATTTTGGCTAGGATTAGTTAGTTCGATGACTACCCGCTAACGCAACTTTGCAGTGGCAGGTCAAATTTAGACCCCGTCTAGAAGGATTTCTCATCGCATCACAAGGTAAAATGTTATTTTTCTCTTTCTCTTCTAAAAATGAACTCGGAGAGCCAAAAGAAATCCTACCACACGTGCTACAACTTGACATATATTGTTTTATGCTAGGCTAGAATTCTGTGTGAACTTACATATAAGCAAGTAGTGAACGAAGAAGGCTAATGATGATGTGTGTAGCAGTAGTTTATTTGCAGCTTTTACTAGCACTGTTCTCATCTGCTAGTAGGTAGTCTTTGTTAACTAGATTAGGTAATTAAGGTTATTAATCGACTACGAGTAGAATTCTTGTGTACAACTAGTTGGACAGCCATAATTGACACCGACGTATATACATTGTGCGGTCCAGATCAAATTGTTAAAATTATAGGAAACATGTCTATCCTTGAGTTTCCAGTGTATATGGTGGTTTTAACTATACATATGGTAGTTGCGTTGTTTCATGGGGAAAAAGACTTTTTTCCTTCCAAGTGGACTAGGTAGATATGCAAACGCCATTTTATCCATGTTGATTGTTGATTCACAAGCTCGTACTTGAATGGACATGCTCTATCATAAGAAATTGATTGTGTTTTTGGACCATCCAACATTCCAACTCTTACTCGAGTTTGCTTTTGGCTATACAGTTATAAACCAGAAATAAATACAAGTCGAATTTGGCCACCTAGCTGGCTTCAAATGTTGTTTTGTATTTTCTAAAAACTATGGATGTTGTATATATTTCCTAAAAAAATTCCATAACTAATTTATTTTCAATCAAAAAAATGAAACATGTACCAATATTTTTGAAAAAAAAAATGTGTCTATTGGTGCTGGATTTAGAGTTATTTGGATCTAATTTGTATTTGTTTCTAGTGTTTTATTGATCGTAGTAGTGCCCATTTGGTCATTGTTTGTTTAAATCACCACTTTGTGATATATTAAATATGGAGGTTGACCAAGAGAATTTATTCAAAATAGAGTAGCCAATATATTGAAGTTCAATTAATCGAATTATTTTTGGATGGCTAGTGATGTCATGCTATTACGATTGAAAAAAATAAGCTAAAAAGTACGGATTATAAGACAAGCGAACATGGCCTAGATATGATCCAAAGCAAAGCACATGTGAGGTTATGGATTCTTGGTCAATCTCAAGTATAACATAGCGCAAAGTGATGATTAAATAAGTAAAGAACATGACCATGAGCAATAAAGAAACTAACAATAGGAATAAATAAAATACTAATAACTTCAAGAACACCAATAGATAGATTAATATTTTAGGAAAAATCAGTACTGTTTTTTTTTTTTTCTAGTTTAGAATGAATTAGTTATGAACTTTTAGAAAAGAAAATTAGCTTTTATTGTTTTTTTATAATGTACAAAACCGCCTTTGAAACCATGTAGATGGCAAAGACAATGTCTGAAAATAGTTTTAAAGTTGTAATTTTGATGGATGAAACGGAATTATCCCTTAGCATTATTATGTATTACCGTTTTTTTTTAAGTCAAACTACTCTAACTTTAACAAAATTTACATACAAATAAATTTTACAGTTGATTTAATGGAACCAATTTAGATTGATATGTAGATATGATGTGTTTTTCTATAGGTGTGGTCAAAGTTAGAGAAAAGGCTGCTTACATTTTAGAACGGATGGAGCATACATTATTCTTATTCCACAACTTTATTCTCTTAATTAATCGACAGCTCTGGTGGACCAAATTAAATTCTTGCAAGCGACATCTTATATGCTGTAGCTTCATGCTATCACATAATAAACTAGCACACAAGCTGCTTTGATAATTACATGCATAAGGATCAACGCAATATAACGTGGATTAATTCAGTCCTGTGGTACCATGACCAGTGGTGTTGATTAGTACTATTTTAACTATTGATTATTCTCCTCCGTGTGTCTCTTTAAAAACGGTGGAAATATATATATATATATATATATATATATTATTGCGCGTCTATGGAGGTTTTGTCAAACTGTCCAATGGGAGGTTATCAAGTGGAATGACCGTTGATTAGTTAAGTTCCAGTGGTTTCATCAATTCAACTTCAGCTCCTAGCAGTTGTAGCGTCGCTGTTACTGTTAGCTACTAGCATACACTGTTCGTCTGTTCTTCTGGCACTGAACATACATGCCGGGTTTTCTCACGTAAACTTACTTATTATTATAATGAGTGAAATTTTATGGTGCTTGGAAAAAAGTAGAGCCATTTATTTAGATAGATCGGATGACTATTAAATAAGAAGAACCAATGTGAAGGAATTTAAGTTGTAGGCTGGAATTAGAAATATGTGGGTCCGAAAAAAAAAATATATAGGTCAGAAATTATTTACAAAATAAATTAAAAGGGTAGAATTGTACTTCCCGCCCCTTTCTCCTGTGCGAGCTTCTCCTTGACGCGAACCTGCATGCTCCTCCCGGCTCCCGGAGTACGCGTGCCTCGGCCTCTTGGACGAAGTTCCTCTCCTCCTGACCTCGCCGTGCGCCATCATGAGCCCGCGCAGCAGGTAAGGCTCGGGCCACGCAGAACGGCGTAAGGGACAGACACTGACATGTCACGTGATAAGCCGACCGGGGCGTGCACAGCACTGACATGTCGCGGCAAGCCAAACAGGGCGGGCGGTGCACAGAGCACAGCATGTCGCGTAAGCAAGCCGACGCCGAGGTCATCAAAACGCCGTCGCGGCATGAGCGCCAACGGAACAACGATGCATGCACTGCAGCTAGCTCGCTATATCAGCGCGTCGTGGCCGTGGTCTCGACATTCGATTGCCGCCGCCGCTTGGTCACCGCAACGTCCTTGGCCTTGTCGTTGCCGTGTATTTCGGTCTGCGCGCATCCGTGGTCGGAGGTAACGCGGTTGTTGCTCGCCCCAGCGTTTGGGCGTGGCGGAGCCTCGCCGCCACCGTCTGTCGTCTCATGGGCAACCGTGGCCATGGATTGGTTTTTTCGCTGCCGCGCTCGCACCTCTGCCCGCGAAACATCCCGGCCCGTCGGCGACAAAGACGAGTACGCCGTGGTGTCCCGCCTGCGCGCTGGCAGCGGCGAGTACCGCAGCTTGGGTGGGCACGGCGCACGCGCCCGCTTCTTGGTCTTTGGACACCGGCAGCGACGTGCAGGTGGCTGCAGTCTTGCCGCCGTGCCGCCGGCTACTCTGTATTTGTCGGGCGGGTGTTCGCCAGAGGATCGGTTGTGGCGGCGGGCCCAGTGGCGCGGCGTCATTGCATTGCCCTACAACAGCGCCGGCCCGCCTCCAGCCATCTCGATCGCACCGCTTCACCCTCGCGCACCCCAGCAATGGCAACGACCTCGTCTCTGGCCCTCTCCCTCTCCACCACCGTGAACTCCTCCACGCCCAGTCACAACCGTTCCTCCTGCGCCTCCACCAGCAGTTGTTAGTAAGAGACGTCTGTCTTGTACTCTAAGCGGCTGCGAGCCTAGGGCGAGGTGGGCGGCGACCCTAGGGAGATGCAGTAGTGAGGGCTATTAGATAATCTTCTACATCCCTTGTGTGAATGCACAGCAGGTGAAGGCGACGCCGTAAAGGGCTCCCTGCTGCGCACTGTAGCAGATGCAGGGGCAGGTGCCAAATGGCTCACCTGCCGCACTGTAGCCACAGTAGGGGCATGCGCCAAAGTCAGCCCTGCTGTCACATATAGTAACTGTTGCAGCACGACAGCTGTACTAGGACTAGATGGATAGAGTTGTATATATAGTTTGTCACTGTAACTCAGTAAAGAGAGTTCAGAGTTGCCATCTCCCATACAGAGCTCCGGCCAACGCTGGTGCTTGTACTATGTGTATGCGCTATGTTCTCTCCTCCCTTCTTCTACCTCTAGCCATAGTGTGTGGTCGAACAACGTTTGTCGTGCTCGGTCGTGGTCGGCAAGACTGATGAGTGGTTGACTCACCTGAGCCGGTGATCCTCTGGCCAACAAGTGGTATCAGAGCCATACAAGCGTCGTCGCCGGACTAACCGCTAGCGATGACGGATAGTTCGAAGATGGGAGACAGCACTGCTGTGGCTACCCAGCCACGACAGGAGATCATTGTTCGCACGGTGCGGGAGGTCAGCGGCACCAGTTGGCCGACGCTGATTCACACCAACTATGGAGAGTGGTCGATGACCATAAAGGTTAAGCTCAGAGCCTGACGGCTCTGGAATGCTGTTGACAAGGGCACTGACAATGAGGAAGATGACATATCAACGTTGGAGGCTATCCTCGCTGCTATACCGGCGGAGTATCAGGGAGCCGTTGGGGGCGAAGAGCTCTGCTAAGGAGGCGTGTGAGGCTATTGCAGTGATGCACGTCGGTTTCGATCCGTGTAAAGAAGGCGACGGCCCAACTTCTGAAGCAGGAGTACGCCAACATCAAGTTCAAGGATGGTGAAACGATGGAGGTTTCTCCCTCCACTGCAGACGCTCATCAGCAAGCTGAAGAGCCATGGCGTTCACCATCGACGAAGAGGATGCGGTCTCCAAGTACCTTCACTCCGTGCCGATAAAGTACATCTAGATCACTCTCTCCATAGAGACGATCGCTGGACCTATCCACCCTCACCATTGAAGATATGACAGGCCATCTATGGGCGGTGGACGAGCGCCTAGAACAGGCGATAGCAACGAATGACAACAGCACATTGCTGCTGACAGAGGAGGAGTGGGCTGCTTGGAGGAACTCCGGGGTAGCCTCCTCCAGCCGTGGTGGAAATGGCAAGAACCGCGGCAAGGCTTCTTCGGAGAAGAAGAAGCAGGTCGACCCCAACGCCTGCCGACGCTATGGGAAGACGAGCCATTGGGTGCGGGAGTGCCCAAATCGCAAGCAGGAAAAGAATGTTGAGACTCATTTGGCGCAAGCTAATGATGATGATGATGCTACTATCCTGATGGCGACGTTCTAGCGCACCTGCACGACATCGAGGCTGAGGAGAAGGGAGAGGTGACGACGGTGGAAGGACCTAGGAAGGTCCTAAAGGCTATCAACCTCGATGAACCACGGGCCTAAGTCCACATCGAACGTGTAGGCGCCGACCAGGAGCAGCGGTGGTACCTGGACTCTGGTGCCAACAACCACATGATGGGCTCCAAGGCATTCTTCTCCGAGCTCGACGACGATGTTACCGGTACGGTGAAGTTTGGTGACGGCTCACGGGTGGCTATCCGAGGGCGTGGCACCATCATCTTTAGATGCCAGAACAGCGAGCACCACGCGCTGACGGATGTATATTACATCCTGCAACTGCTTTCAAGCATTATCAGCATTGGTCAGCTGGATAAGCGCGGTAGCGAGGTACTGATCAAGGATGAAGTCCTTAGGATCAGGGACCGGGAGCAACGACTTCTCGCTAAGGTGAAGAGTCCCTGAATCAGTTGTACCTGCTCGACCTGAAGGTAGAGCAGTCGGTGTGCCTGACGGCAAGGCACACCGAGGAACCGTGGCTATGGGATGCCCGGTTCGGACATCTAAGCTTCGACGCGCTTGGTCGGCTGGAGAAGATGGTCCAAGGGCTACCCTACATCGAGCATGGAGGCGAGCTGTGTGATAGCTGCCTGGTTGGGAAGCAGAGGAGGTTGTCGTTCCCAAAGGCGGCCAAGTATCGCGCGGAGGAAGCTCTCGAGCTCGTCCACGACGACCTCTGTGGGCCGATCACACCAGTCACAAACAGTGGTCGGCGATACTTCCTCCTGCTCGTGTATGATTACAGTCGCTACATGTGGCTGCAACTCCTGACGAGCAAGGACGAAGCAGCGACGGCGATCAAGAAGTTCATGATGCGCGCGGAGGCCGAGAATGGCAAGAAGCTCCACGTGCTGAGGACTGATCGAGGCGGTGAATTCACTTCGGTGGAGTTTGCTGTGTACTGCGCGGATCAGGGTGTAGTACGACACCACACCATGTCGTACTCGCCACAGCAGAATGGCGTGGTGGAGCGACGGAACTCGACGGTGGTTGGCATGGCTCGATCCATGATGAAGGCCAAAGGCATGCCGGCAAGGTTCTAGGGTGAGGCGGTGACCACGATGGTGTTCATCCTCAACCGCACGCCCACCAAGGCCCTAACGGGCAAGACACCGTTCGAAGCTTGGTATGGGCGCCGACCGAGCGTGTCCTTCCTCTAAACATTCGGCTGCATCGGCCACGTCAGGAAGACGAAGCCAATCCTCACCAAGCTGGAGGATAGGAGCACACCGATGGTGTTCCTGGGCTACACGGAGGGTACCAATGCGTATCGGCTCTACGACTCATGTGGAGACAAGGTACTTGTCTCGCGCGACGTCGTGTTCGACGAGAAGGCGGCTTAGGACTGGACTAGTCCGAGCACGGGGGGTGCTGGCGGCTTCACCAGTACCTTCGTCGTCGAGCACTTGGTCATCCACGGTGGTGGAAACGCTGGGGAAGAGGTGTCGAGCACTCCAGCGACAGAGTCGAGCGCTCCAGGAGGGATGCCAAGCACGCCGGGAGGGGTGCGGAGCACTCCAGGAGGGATGCCGAGCACTCCGAGAGGGGTGCCGAGCACTCTAAGAGTGGAGCCAGGAGGTCCTACAGTGGTGGCGACCACTACAGGACGGGTGTCGAGCACTCCCGTAGCGGAGCCGAGCAGTCTTGTAGTGGTACCTACCACTATAAGACTAGTGCCGAGCACTCTGGGAGGGGTGCAGACCACTCCAGGAGTGGTGACGAGCACTCCAGGTGCTGTGCCGAGCACTCCGGTGGAACAGGGAACTCCATCGACGCCGATCAAGTTCGCCTCATCCCCAAATGACATCACCAAGTTCATGGATGCCTTCCACAAAGGTGAGGAGGTGCGGTTCCGTAGGCTGGATGACATCATCGGTGGCACAGGACCCTCAGGCCTGGCTGGTCGGCTGCTCAATGACCAAGAGCTGTTGTTCGTCAGTGTAGAGGAACCACCCATGTTCGCGCTGGCTGAGCACGATGGAAACTGGCGACGGGCGATGCTGGAGGAGATGAAGGCGATCGAGAAAAATAAAACATGGGAGCTCATTGATCCACCTCCAGGATGCCGTCCGATCGGCCTAAAGTGGGTATATAAGGTCAAGCGGGACGAGCTCGGCGCCATTGTCAAGCACAGGGCACGCCTCGTCGCCCGAGGCTTTTATTCAGTGCGAGGGCATCGACTTCGAGGAAGTCTTTGCGCCAGTTGCGCGCATGGAGTCTGTCCGTTTGCTACTAGCTTTGGCAGCTGTAATGGACTGGCGCGTCCATCACTTGGATGTTAAATCGGCCTTCCTCAATGGCGAGCTGGCGGAGACAGTCTTCGTCAGGCAACCTCCAGGTTTTGCCGTCAAGGAAGCGGAGCACAGGGTGCTCTGACTACGCAAGACGCTCTATGGGCTACGGTAGGCCCCACGAGCATAGAACGCCAAGCTTGACGCCATGCTGGGTGAGCTTGGGTTCACGGTGCGCGAACCGAGCACGCGATCTACATGCGGCAATGGGGGAAGGAGGAGCTCGTCGTCTTCTTTGCGCGGTCGGAACCGACGCGCATCGCTATAATAGCCTCCCACGCCTCTTTAGCAGAGCTCTAATTCACTGCCCGGGGGAAGGAGGAGCTCGTCGTCGGCGTGTATGTGGATGACTTGATCGTCATCGGCGCGCGTGCGGAGGACATCAACAGCTTCAAGCGCGAGATGGTGGCTTGTTTTCGAATGAGCGATCTCGGCGCACTCTCCTACTACCTCGCCATCGAGGTGAGACAGGGGAAGAAGAAACTCATGCTCGGCCAGAGCGCATATGCCTCGAAGCTGCTGGAGCGGAGCGGCATGACTGAGTGCAAGCTATGCGTGACTCCGATGGAGGAGTAGCTGAAGCTGACGAAGGCCAGCACCGCAGCGAAGGTGGATGCAACACTCTACCGAAGCATCGTCGACGGTCTACGCTACCTAGTCCACACGAGGCCGGACATTGCGTTCGCCGTGGGCTACGTCAGTCGCTTCATGGAGGATCCTCGAGAGGATCATTGGGCTGTAGTGAAGAGGCTGTTGCGCTATATCAAGGGACTATGTGGACTGCCCTCCATCGCCATCGCGAAGAATCCGGTTCTCCACGACCGGAGCAAGTACATCGACGTGAAGTTTCACTTCCTTAGGGTCTGTGTCGATGAAGGACAGATCGTCATCGAGTTCGTCGAAACTGATCGGCAACTCGTGGACGTCCTCACCAAGCCGCTCGGCCGTCTTCTACTCACAGATCTGAAAAAGATGATCGACATGGAGAGGGGTTCAAGGGTAGGAAAAGGATTAGAGGAAGAATTGTTAGATAATTTTCTGCATCCCTTGTGTGAATGCACAACAGATGAAGGTGACGCCGTAAAGGGCTCCCTGGTGTGCACTGTAGCAGCTGCAGGGGCATGGCGCCGAACGGCTCACCTGCCACACTGTAGTCACAGCAGGGGCAGACGCCAAAGTTAGCCCTGCTATCACATTTAGTAACTGCTGCAGCACGACAGTTGTACTAGAACTAGATGAATAGAGTTGTATATATAGTTTGTCACTGCAATTCAGGAAAGAGAGTTCAGATTTGCCATCTCTCATATAGAGCTCCGGTCAACGCTGGTGCTTGTACTGTGTGTGCTCTGTTCTCCCTCTCTTCTTCTACCTCTAGCCTAGTGTGTGGTCGGACAACGTCTATCGTGCTAAGTCGTGATCGGCAAAAGACTGGTGAATGGTCGACTCATCCTGAGTCTAGTGATCCTCTAGCCAACAAGGGCGGCGACGACTCGATTGGCGGTGAGAGCGACCTGGGAGGCGTGCGGAGAGGTAGCGGCGCATGGAGCAGCGATATCTGGAGCCGCGACGCAGTTAGAGATCAGGAAAGTACTAAACTATCCTTAATTATAATTAATTAATTTCTCTAATTAATATCTGCGGCAATTAGTTTTGACGGAAGGAAACCAGAGGCTGAAGGCGCAGTTAGAGGTTGACGACCACGTTTTCTTTCTGGGCTAGCCTTAGTATATCAGCCTTTATTGTTCAGGCCCCTTTGATCAATTCTCCGCCACTGTCTCGATCTCTAGCTATATCCATATGCATGGACATGGGATATAGATAAGATATGTATACGTATACAGCTAGTGGTGATGGATGCACCCGTGTGTCAGTGTGTGCGAGTGTGGCGTACACGCACCTGCTAGGCATGTCACTGCATGAGGCACAGTACTACGGTGGTACGTTATACATGCTGCACAGCATTTTCGAGAGGCAAAATTAAAAACGACTCGGAGGCCTGATTCGCTGAGAGAAATTTGGAGAAATCTAAATGAATCTAGAGGAATTTGTGAGAGAGTAAACAGTAAAAAAAACAGCCGTGCACAATGAAATCCGACTGGTTTTCTTACCCGCCGAACTGCCCCTCAGTGATCGTCGATGCGAACGTACGCCGCCCTAACAGACTGACGACGACTCGATGAGTGATCACGACCGACGATGGATGACCCAGCTGATGCAATATGTGTGGCCGGCCGGCTGATTGCGCGTGCAGCCTCGACCAAGCATCAGATCAGCTAGGCGCTAGCTATATAGCAGTGGCTTGCAATATGTGTGGCCGCGCGCCGTTTAGTAGCTAGGCACGTATACAAGAATATATCAGCATTGTATACGTACAAGAATCGAAGAGAGTATATAATACAACCGAAATACTCAAAAAACATTTCGTTTCTTAAAATGTGAGAACTATGTTCTTTTATAGACTGAGAGAGTATGCACAGAATATCTTTCATATATATATATATATATATTCCTACTTTAATAATTAGAAAAGATTCAACCTTGTAGCCTAGATATTGTCTGTCGCGGTTCATTTAAATTCTGACGGAGGTAATAAGCGTTGGCACCTGGGCGGCTTTTATCATAGTGCTAATTAAGTACTGCGATGTCACTTCAGAATATACATGTCTGCCGATTCCTGAACTATCTTCCAAGTAACTTTTTGTTCGCTTCGCTGCATTCGCTGATTTACTGTGAAAGAAAAATACTGTACCATGTCTGATAAGTCAGGCTGACAAGTTCGAGCGAACAGGGTATGGCCCACTTTGATCCTCTCGTCTACTAACTATTATTGGACGTGTTAGAGTTTAAGGTGGTAGGTATGAGACACTAGCTAAACTATTAACTCAAGATTTAAACAAGATCTCATCTATTTTGTAAGCAGCAACTCAATTCGTCTTAAAACAAAATACAAAGTATCGAAGGTTTAAAATCTCCGGATTATTATTTTGGATTGTTCAACGTCCTTGTGTGCCTGCTTTCTAAACCTCATCCATGCATGTTTCTTGAACACTATCTTACTTAAATAACTCATGCAATAAAAAAAACTCGGACCGCGGAGGATAGCATGCGCCCTCGAGCATTCGCATTAAAGTAGAGAACTTCTCACTCAATCCGAGAAAATCCCCGAACCTCGTACCCCACCCGCACACAGAGGCCTATTACCTTGTGTGTGGGCCGGTGCCATAAACCTATGCCTTCGGTAACGCAAGGCAGGCGAGAGTTTTTTTTTTTACCCTTGGTACTGTAATTCACCCATGTGGGGGATGGAACCCAGCCGGCAAGATTGCCACCGGAGTGCTTGACCACGTCTAGCATCCGTTGGCAAATAACTCATGCAATAGAAAGCTGAAATCAATGATATACATGCATGCCTTTCGTGGATAGAGGTAATAACTAATTAGTGAGAGCCAAGTTAGTATTTTACCACACTCCTGGTTACTTGGCCTTAAAATTGCTTGGTTATGTTTTATTTGAGGACGGAGGAAGTAATTATTAGCTTAGAGCTTTTGGGTTTTTTTAGTAGTAGTTGTTGGCCTGTTCGCGTGTCTTTAAACCTGGCTTGGTCCGCTTCTTTTTTATCCGGAACAGTGTTTTTCTCTCACAAATTCCTCCAGCATCCCTCCAAGCCATCTAAATTTCTTCAGAATTCCTCCTAAACGAGCATGCCGTTATTGAACGGTAGAGCTTCCTTCTTTGGAGAGTGAAGACACACACGGCGGCTGACGGCCCCAACAACAGCTGCTGGCTGCACGAACAGGGACAGCCGAACGAATAAGCTAGTCCTGTGATGGATGAACGAACGAGTACATTCGTCGTTATGGCCCCGTTCGTCTGTATTGTAATGTGTATTTTTAGCTTATTTTTTTAGGTAAAACAATTTTTTCTCACAACAAATCAATCGGAATAATATTTTGACTTTTTTTAACGAAGCGAACGGGGCCCATGCTTGCTCTGAGATGAAAGAAACTGTGAAACAACCACGGACTAAAAAAGAACAGGGTTGTAGTATAGACACCTCCAAATTAATGAAGATTGGCATCTGCCCTAAATGCAGTCTGCAGTACTCTGCATTACGATGTTTGGGAGGAACCGCTCCTTCTCTTGCTCCATGGCAGAAATTTCTCTTTCCCTGGTTGAAATTTCTAGGAGGGGCTGTGATATATGGCATGCATGATGGCATGTCAACCAGCGTACAAGGGGCCATTCGATCGGTACAAATTCTTGGACGGCTTCAGGAGCTGTTTTGTAGCGTTTTCTACCAAACGACTGAGAAGGGAGATGCTCGTTGCACAGAGTCGCGGAAAGCCTGCTGAGACAAGTGGCTGTCACTATATAGTGAAGCCGAAATAGGCATCTTCGACCGCGCTCCGTCTGCTATCACATAGGCCCGGACCCTTTTGCCCCGATGCGGGCAAGCAAGGCCACTCGGGCAGGAGCAGGACGGAAAGATACAGGTGGAGCGCAGGAGCGTCGGTGAGGTGGAACGCAAGCCGCATGGGCATGATGGTGAGGAGGGCCTCGACACAGCTATGGAGGGGGACGAAGGGCGTCGGCGCGCGGTCGGCGGAACGCGTGTGCGCCGGCAAGGAGAGCTCCGGTGCGGCTGGGGAGGATAAAGGGTGGCGGCGTTGACGGAGCTTCTTATCTGGCCAGCGGCGACGAAGAGAGAACACAAGGAAAGAAGAAGGGTTGCACGTTTGTGTGGCTGGAAGAGGAGAGAGAAATCAAGGAGACGGCTCTGTGCGCTTTGCTGAAAAAACAAGTCAAAACACTGTTCTGGCTGGTTTGTTATAAGAAAAAAATATTGTTCCGACTGAAAAAATAAGCTGAAAAAACAGATTATAAGAGAAATGAACAAGACCCCGAGATGAAATAAAAATAAAGAAAGAAAATAGAAAAAAAAAAAAAGGTGTTATTGTTATTTCACCTTTATATCCACATGGAGAAGTTGTTTTATCCAAATGTTTCATCAAAACAGCTTCAGCTCTCCACGTGAAGCTGCTCACGGAGCCAAAACCGAAAAAAAATCACTAGTGAAGTGGAGCTATCAAACAGATCCAAAAATTGATCTAATATATGTCAAATCCCAATTTGCTGAAGCAGAAATATAGCATGATGGAAGCTGTACGTAAAGGGTAGTCATGCTCTTTCTGAGAATCTTTGAGGAAGGAGATGCCCTGGAATTAAACATGATCAACCCCAAACTTATTTCTGAACTATTATTCATATGCTAACCTTATTTTTCCCAGTTTTGTTATG
Source organism: Miscanthus lutarioriparius (assembly GCA_904845875.1). NCBI lineage: Eukaryota > Viridiplantae > Streptophyta > Magnoliopsida > Poales > Poaceae > Miscanthus > Miscanthus lutarioriparius. Next base: position 2,676,151 of record CAJGYO010000008.1, read on the forward strand.
CCTGTTTTACTGATTATTATGACTTTCTGAATTGGTGGACTGCATGTTCCTATATGTCATAGGTTACTGTGTCATTGATGAAATTATGTAGATTGGAGTTAGTTTCAAAACAGATACTGGCTCCAAATTTACATGCTCTGATTCTAGCTAGACTGAAGACACCTAATGAGCTCCTTTTTTACATATATACAGATACTAGCAAAAATAAGATTTAGGTGGTGGCTCTAATAAGAACTTAGATGTTGTTTGGTTCCACACAGGGACAAAGGTAACACTCCTTAGAGCTCTTCTGATCTGTGAATGCAACTGTGCTTATTATCTGAATGCAACTTGGTTTTGGCGCCTATCTATTCTTACTAGTATATGCAGTTTCTTGTTCAGACTACTTAAATTTTCTGGAAGGGCAAAAAGCATAGCAGTCGCAGTGTGAACTGTGTAGTCATCTTTATTTGTATTGTTTACCTATATACAGGTCCTATAATTAACTTCATGTGTGAACTGTGTTCAGGTGGGAGGAAGCTAACATATACATTTTGCTTTTTGATAACTTGGAAATGAGGCATTTTGTAGTGTATCTAGTTAGATTATACAAGTAAACATATGACTTGTGCCTGCCATTTGACATAGCTTGGTCGTATGTGTCTTTTTCTTTTGTAATGATGACAAGCCATGGATCAGATGATAGAACTTGATGTATTGCTTCAATGAAAACTTGAGATATATTTATCTAATAATGTGGTTTATGAGTGTTGTGGGCAGCTATGGTTTACTTATGTACGTGGTTGGTGAATAATGTGACATGTTATGGATGTTTATTAGGTTTGAAATCTGGTAATACGAAATTAATATTATATAAATATATAATTATGCCAGTTCATAGCGACCGATTATTGGTTGCTAAAAAGTTTGATATCCTCAAACCATTTATCGCTAAAACATGTAATAGATCATTGGTCGGTATAAATATTTGCGTCTAACTATCGGTCGCTATAAACTCTGTCGGTCGACATAGATTTATAGCGACGCCACTTACCGCGATTGTTACATCGGTCGCTATAACGATATAACAACTTATAGCGACCGATTTGGAATCGCTACAGATTGGCTGTGGTATGGTGTCATTGTTGGGTTCATAAACCCGGGGTCCCTCATGGACTGGCTTCCCAGCAAAAGCTCGACCCAGCAGGCGATGTTGCGAACGACGCGCAAACTCCTGGGCCGGCCCAAACACCTAAACGACAGGCCAGAAGGGCGATCCAATCTCCAACCGGAAGGCCTCGCGAAGGAGGAACAACGCTCGCTTCCGACTTCGGCCCGCCTCTCCGACCGGAAGGCCTGTCCAAGGAGGAACAACGCTCGCTTCCGACTCCGGCCCGCCTCTCCGACCGAAAGGGCTGGCCAAACACCGCTTCCGAACTTCGACCCGCGTCTCCGACCGGGGACGTACCGAACCCCTGCTTATAGCTCTTCACCGACTGACGCAGTTGGAGCCAACTGGGACCAACCGACCGAGGACGCCCGCTCGGTGAGAACCAGGAAACAGATGGAGCAAGCAAGGCAGGGCACTCAAGTCAACCGCAATACCGAGGACCGTACCCTGTACAGCTACAGGACAGTACCGACATGACATGTCAGAAGAGTGCTCTGCAACCATCCAAGCATGTCAGAACCCAAGCAGTGTTGTGGGCGCCGACATTTGCCCTACAGTGTTGTGGGCGCCTCCAAACTCCCATACCAGACGAGCACGGTAAAACCCCTTGCATGCCTCTGGGCATCAATAGTATGACAGGCACCGACGTCTGCCATACCAGAAGAAGACGACGTAACCTTCCTCATGCATCTGACATTAACAGTGTTATGGGTGCCTACATTCATCTTGTACTCGACGGCGTGGGCAATGAGACTTAGCATACGTACACACTCTCTCACTTGTAAGGCGATCCCCTTCATCTATAAAAGGGGGTGCACAACAAACTCGAACAACACACACGATCCGAACGACCAAGGATCCCAACGAACAACAAACGTTCGAACACTTAGCACATAGCGGAGCTCCCATCACTCCCGGCCCTTCAGACCAGAGTCTGACCGGACCACTTGTACCACCCCCCATCTTTCTCCCTTCTGTTTGTAACCCCACAGCAAACTTCGAGCACCTGGGCTCAGAAATAAAGTCACCGACCGACTTAAACTAGACGTAGGGCACGTTGCCTGAACCAGTATAAACCCTGTGTCATTGAGTGCTAGGCCACATCCGATCACAACGTATGGCAAAACTACAAGTATTTACGTGTTGGTCATTTTCTGCACCGACAGTTGGCGTCATCTGTGGGGAAGATGCTGTACGTTCACACTTTTGGTCATTGGATGGCCCACTTTTCTGCCACCTTCGTTATGGCGGGCTCAAGCGATATGACTCGCTTTGGCTCGTTGGAGTTTCCCGCACTCCCACTTGTTGGGACATGGGTTCCACCCATCTTCAAGCCATCCCAGGACTTTCTCTTCAGAAGCCTAGACTTCATCGCCGACCGGCTCGGCGTACTACACCTCCACGAGGAGGCACTTGTTTCGGCACCCGTCGGAGGGGCGCCCTCCATTGGCTCCGGGACACATGACGACTTCAACGATGAGGAGCCTGCGCTTCATTTCGAGCAAATACTCTGCTCAAACCCCGCTGTGAGTAATGTACATGCTGTTATTCACTCTATTTACTATCTTCTGCCGATTCTCTAGAGGGACCCCGCTGTCCCTACCGCAACCGCCATTCGACCGATCCCCCTACGGCCTCGTGTCTCACATGGACGCGTATGCCTAGGGGCTCCGAAAGATGCTGACGCAGCCTCCTCTCATATCCGAATTTGTGGGGATGGCGAGCTACGCTCCCACCTATTTCTATGAACACGTAGATGACGAGGTTGAGAGTGACGGCTCCAGCATCGGCAACGTGGCACCTAGCCACCGTCCATCCCAAGAGTGCGCTATGGTGGACGCTCTGGGACAGCCACCGGTGGTAGCGGAGTCCTTTGCGGACTCACACCCCTCTGGACCCTCGTGCGGAGGCCCTCGTGCTCGCACAAAAGCACGGTGAGGAGCTTCTAGAACACGACAGCGCGTGGAAAGAACCCGCGCCACGGCCTCTCCCACCAGGGAGTAGGGCGCACGCAAACGCGCCCATCGGCGCCCGAACACAGAGGGCGCGCCCATTTGCTGGCGCGCTTCCACACCGTAATGCGCCCCTCGGTCGCGTCCACTAGGTCTAGCGCAACATCATAGACGGGGGGAAACGATCCCCCATAGTTCGCTCGGGCTGGCCAGAACATCGCCGTCGCGGCAATGCTTCTATGCGACCTTCCCGAGCGGAACGACCCCTAGCATGTGTAGGAGCTCCCTCATTGCTTGAAATACTAGTGGCATAGGTTTGTGTGACCTTGCTCCTAGAATTGGTTAGGTGAGCTCTAGTTAGCCCGGCACCTTTATTGCTTAATTAGTATCTTTGGAAGGTGCTAGAGAACATAAATAGAGGGGTGTAGTCTTGGCTAGACCAATAGTTTTAATTCCGCACTTGTTTCGGTTAGCCGACGTGATTAATTTTAGAAAGGACTATTCACCCCCCTCTAGTCCGCCATCTCGACCTTACAGCGAGTAGATGTCCTCTGTGCTCCAGCCATTGGCATACCCGCTATAGATGGCGGCGAAGTCTGTGTCCGGGTGGTGCGCCATTAGCGCATGGGACAACCAGAAGGCAACACCCCGACGTCCCGTGAGAATGAACCCCGTCGGTGATGAGGGCCCGAACCTCATTAGAGGGGCGAAAAGGAACCTCCTCCCACCACCACATGGCAGAGCTAATCGCACGGGCGGGCACGCACTGATACTTGGCGCCGAACCAAGACCTCAGACGACGGGCCAAAGGAAGGAAAAAGGCAAGGAGGCATTTGCCAAGAAAGGGGTATGGCGGGCACGATCCGAATCAGCCTTGGTCCCTATACTGATGACCAGGGTGAAAGTGGGCAACATTGCGTATCTGGTCAAATTCCCCCTCGAGAGCACATCGCTCTTCAAGGGACTTGGCCAGCGCCTCCGCATTCTTGCCAATCATCGCATTGGCCATCTCCAGGTCGCGCTCCAACGACTCCACCTTTTTGCCCAGCTCTGGAAGAAGGACGACAAGCTCAGGAGCAGGCTAAAGAAAAAAAACCAAGACACCAAAAAGCGAGAAAAAGTGCGTGCACAAAGGTGGGTGTTCTCAAGGATGAAGAGTCTCTCCTCTCCTGCTAAAGCTGAGTCACTGCTCGTTGGCGCAACCGGGAGTTCAACTCCTCAAGTCCCAAGCACCTAGCCCGAGCGCAAGCACTTCAGGGTCAAGATCACCGGGCCGTGCCTCGACTCTAGACTTGGACTTAGGGCGCTTCCGCCTGCCTAGGGTCTCTAGGGTACTTTGAGCACCACCTCGGTCTCCTGGTGAGGGGACTTCAATGGTTGAGATGCCGCCTCGGTCTCTGCCTGGCGGACCTGACCGTGCCTCAAGCCCTCGCTCGGCGATCGCTCGCTTCCACCCGCCCCACGCCAAGTCAATGAACTCCGCAGATCATCGATCTTAAGACTCATGTTGGTGGCATCGACATTGGAGGGATGGAAGACTCCAGCTCGTGCTCGAGCTCGATGACCCGACCATGCTCCATCCGGAGGAAACAGGACTTGCGGCTCGACATCTCCTCCAGACCCTACAAAAACGAGAAGAAAGCATCTTGTGTAAAGCAACCGAGAAGAAAAGACCAAGGGGTCAAAGACTAACTATAGGCAGAAAACTCACCTTTTGCGACTGCGTATGCGGGCCTCTGAGTAAGCGTCCGTCGAAATCGAGTTCGGAGCTAAGAGTTATAGGGTTTGAAGCGCTCGAACTTAACCCACTCCTGGGCCTCCTCAAGCTTCACCAACAGTTGGGCGAGATCAGACTCCATGGAGAATCCTCTCCCGCCAAGCATGTCCCAAAGCTGATCCTCCTGCTCATCCTGAAGGATGAATCGAACCTTCCTCGGGTCCTCGGGGCAGGGCCACACCAGGTCGGTGGCCCACAGCCCACTGGAAGGCCCAGCTGACGATCCGACCACCACCAGCTCCTGCGATGGCGCGAGTGGCTCCACCTCGTCACCTGCTTCGTCATCAGAAGAGATTTCCACTACCTTGATTTCATGGGCAAGCGTGCGGCGTTAGAAAGAAAATTACTGGTCTGGTCTTGCATCTCCCCGCACCTCTAGCTACACATTGTGTTGTGGAGGGTGGAGTGTGGCCCTCCACCCGGCCATAGAAGGCAGGAGCCTGAGTCTCCTCTCCTCTTCCACCTTGGTTGCCTTGTTATTGAGCATTGCTAGTGAGCTTAGTTGCCTTTGTATTTGGTGGATGAGGGGCCGCAAGGGTTACCTCCAACACGGCCTCCACCGTCCCACACCTTTGTTGCGGGATCACTTTGTAAGGTGCTAGAGAACACACCGTGTAGTCTTGGCTAAACCAATAGTTTAATTCCGCACTTGTTGCCATATCGGGTGTTAATTTGAGGGCGCGCCCATCTCGAAGCGGGAAGGAAGGAAGGACCCCGCCCGCCACCCTGCTCTCCCCGCCGCTCATCATGGTGCGCTACAAGGTGGGCCTCCAATCCTCCCGCATAGGAGTTGGGGCGATGCTCAGCCCCGTCAGCATCTGGCCACTATCAAAAAAAATATAGGTTAGTCGCACTCCAGAAAACTCAAACAGCAAGATCGAAAAGAAACAAAGAAAGGCATAATAGGATGTAAGCGGTAGGGCTCTGGAGCCCCAACCTGATGTCAATGGGCTGCCAGGTGAGGACTGCTCTCGGGCCACGACCCACGCCCCCTCACTTCAACCCGGGAGGAGTCGACCCATGGCTGCGGCGCCTGCTCGCCCCCCGAATCACCACGCACCATCGGCTCGAGCACGCGCTGAAAAACTCACCGGCAAGGTGGTGGGGCATCCTCCCATTGTGGGCACAGCACACGGCCGGGCCCGATGATCTGGGTGCGAGCTCGCTCCTCCGACCGCCTGACCTGTCCCGCCACGCCCACAGCAGGTGGGGACAAGGCCGACGACGCCTCCGAAGGGCGCAATGACTATGTCCGCTTCGCCTCCCATTCACCAACGGCGTCCGAGCTCATGGCGTGCTTCCTCGGCATGGGAACGTTGCCGTGCCTCTCCACCTCTCGCTCATCGCCAGCGGATGCGGCCGTAGGATCACGACGCTCCACCGAGGTCGCAACGACCTCCCTACCTTCCTCCTCCTCGGAGAAGATCACGTCATCGCCCACCTCTGTGGGGTCCTCCGACTCGAGCTCTGACTCAACGTTGCTCCTATTTTCCCTGGCCCGCACACGCCGGGCGATCTCCATCTCCTTCTCATGCTTCCATTGAGCCTCTCGGCTTTCTTCTTCTTCCTCTCATTCACCGCCTCCTTCAGGGCGGCTTGCCGAGCCGCACCCTCCGGCCCCTTCGGAAGGTGCAGCCGGGACTTTTAAACTCCAAGTCCCTATAGAACGGATGACTCAAAGTTAGGATATGGGAGAACAAAAGGGGAAAAGAACACATAAATAAAGAGAGGGGAGCATACCAGATTGGACTGCTTCGTAGCATTGAGAGCTCCGGGCTTTCCATCAAGGGTCTCTCTAGGCCTCAGTTGCAGCACCCGTCAAGACAACTCTAGACCTCATCATTCGCTAGCTCTCTAGCGACGCGATGCAGTCGGGGTCCATCGGGCCGCCGTACATCCACATCGGCCACGTCCTCTCCGCTAGTGGAGTGACCCGATGGTGGAAGAAGGTGTGGAACACCCACACCCAATCAAGGCCGTGCCACATGAGCTTCTAGAGCTCCACCTTGATAATCTCCACCTTCTTCTTCTGCCGGCTGGTGGGGCCCCACGACCAGCTCTCCTGCCTCTCCGGCCTCCTACCGTTAAAAGGCTAGAACGACGCCTCTGCTAGGTTCCTGATGTAGAACCATTCCCCGTGCCACCCCCAATTGGAATCACAGTGGTTGTACGCGGGGTATGAGCTCGATGCGCTTGGTTTCTTCTGCAATGCGAAGTCCCCCACCGGCGCGATCATGAGTGGCTTCCCATCCGACAAAGCTCGCCCAGAGAACATCCGTCGAAAGAAGTCCACGTGCGGCTCTATCCCAAGGAAGGCCTCACACACGGTAACAAAGTTGGCGATATGCAGCACCCTAGTCGGATTGAGGTGCTGTCAGCTCCAGGCCCCACCCATTGAGGAGCCCACGCAGGAACCAGTGCGCGGGGTATCCTAACCCGCGCTCATGAAAGGCGAGGAAAGAAACAACCTTATTGGCCCGAGGTTGCAGGAAATCCTCCCCCGTAGGGAGCCCTCCAGTACGCCACCTCCTTTGGCAGCAGGAACCCCTTCTCGCGATGGTAGCCAGCACCGACTCCCTCACAATGGATGACCTCTAGCTTGACATTGCACTCCGGGTTCGAGAATGGATCTATGAGTTTTCTTCTCTCCCTCGCTCTCCCCTTTTCTCTCTTAGGAACCGCTGCGGCACTCAAACGCTCTTGGCGAGAAGGAAGAAGGAGAAGAGGCGGTAGATGAGGAATAGGTGAAGGAACGGAACGAAAGCCCTCTCCCTTCTCCTACTTAAAGAAAGAGGCACAACATTACTAAACCCCACTATTTCTTTATATGAACATTCATTCATCCATGCACATATTCATTCATTCCATACATCCAAAAGCATCGCATATGCAGTTAAATGCATCACAACGCTCCATGTTGCGTCACGAAGCGGCAGTTGCCTCATTCAACATGAGCAACAACCGATCGGGGTTCGAAGGCTGGCCCATGAAGGGCTTGAGGCCGCCTCGCATCAAATAGAGCCAGGGGAGAAAACGTAGATGAGCCTCGAGCGGCCCTCGCCCAGTCTGCCCCGAAGCAGATAGGGTCGTCTCAACCTTCTCGTTCGATTCTAACCTCGAGCCAAACCCATAGAATATCCATCGAGGGGAGGCCAGCGGGCCACCCGGGTCGGTCTTCGGAACGACCTAGGCATCTGCTGGGCTGTGGGTTAAGGAGCAGTGGAGTGCCACATGAGGGCTATACCGACCCCGTCACGAATGACGGACCTAGACTTCACTCGAACGTGCCTGTTAGCGAGCTCACCGAGCACGTCACTCGAGCCATCGAGGCAAGCGACGTTAGCTCAGCCCCTCCGATTGCGAGAAATCGTGGACAGGGTAACGCACAAAACTCAACCGACCCCTACCAAGCCCAATGGGGCTCAGGGGCTCAAGACACCGAAACGCCTCAACTGCACCTAGATCTGTGACTCCAACTCATCTGATCCCCCGGTGCGCCCGACGCCTGGATCCGCGAGTCCGTCTCGTCTGATCCCTTGGCACGCCCGACGCCTTGGTTAGAGACTCCGACTTGCCTGATCCCCGGATCCGCGACTCTGATTCGCCCGAACCCTTGGCACGCTCGACGTCTTGGTTAGCGACTCTGACTCGCATGATCCCTGGATCCATGACTCTGATTCGCCCGAACCCTCGGCACGCCCGACGCCTCGGTAGATGAAACTCTATCTCGCCCAGTCCCTCGGCCGTGACCAAACACCTGGGACCACGCTCCTGGAAACGATGGGCCAAAAACTGGAAAAGGGAGGCTATGCCCACCAAAGTGCACACACTCACGTCCGCTGACAAAACCCCCAGGCAATTCTGCCTGAATCGCGCACACCCGCTGGCGAAACAAAACTTCCCCCGCTGGCAACACGAAACCCCCCCAGATGATTCTACCCAAATCGTTCGAGGGCTCGGGGGCTACACGCCTACACCCGCGGGTGCGCTCGCGCGCACCCGTCGTCAAGACAAAAATCCCCCAGACGATTCTACCTGAATCACACGGGGGCTCGGGGGCTCCTGTCGGGTTCATAAACCTGAGGTACCTCATGGACCGGCTTCCTAGCAAAAGCTCGGCCCAGCAAACGACGTTGCGAACGATGCGCAAACTCCTGGGCCGGCCCAAACACCAAAAAGACAGGCCAGAAGGGCGATCCAATCTCCGACCGGAAGGCCTCGCTAAGGAGGAACAGCGCTAGCTTCCGACTCCGGCCCGCTTCTCCGACCGGAAGGCCTAGCCAAGGAGGAACAACGCTTGCTTCCGACTCCGGCCCGCCTCTCTGACCAGAAGGCCTGGCCAAACACCACTTCCGAACTCTGACTCGCGTCTCCGACCAGGGACGCATCGAACCCCAGCTTACAGCTCTTCACCGACTGGCGCAGTCGGAGTCAACTGGGACCAACCGACCGGGGATGCCCGCTTGGTGAGAACCAGGAAATGGACGGAGCAAGTAAGGTAGGGCACTCAAGTCAACCACAATACCGAGGACCGTACCCTGTACACCTACAGGACAATATCGACAGGACATGTCAGAAGAGTGCCCTGCAACCTTCCAGGCATGTTAGACCCCAAGCAGTGTTGTGGGCGCCGACATTTGCCCTACAGTGTTGTGGGCGCCCGCAAATTCCCATACCAGACGAGAATGGTAAAACCCCTTGCATGCCTTTGGGCATCAACAGTATGACAGGCACCGACGTCTGCCATACCAGAAGAAGACGACGCAACCTTCCACATGCATATGACATTAATAGTGTTATGGACGCCTACAATCATCTTGTACCCGACGGCATGGGCAACGAGACTTAGCATACGTACACACTTTCTCTCTCACTTATATGGCCATCCCCTTTATCTATAAAAGGGGTGCGCTCTCTCCCAAAGGAGAGAATCAGTCCACAACAACTCGAACAACACACGCGATCCAAACGACCAAGGATCCCAACGAACAACAAACGTTCGAACATTTAGCACATAGCAAGCTCCTATCACTCTCGGCCCTTCAGACCAGAGTCCAACCGGACCTCTTGTACCCCCATTTTTCTCCCTTCCGTTTGTAACCCCACAGCAAACTTTGAGCACCTCGGTTCAGGAATAAAGTCACCGACTGACTCAAACTGGACGTAAGGCACGTTGCCTGAACCAGTATAAACCTTGTGTCATTGAGTGCTAGGCCACATCCGATCACAACGTACGGTAAAACTACAAGTATTTACGTGTTGATCATTTTCTACACCGACAATCATTGTTCAAGCATGCATGCAACGAAAAATATAATGGGAAAATGGTTACGATCCTTTGAGAATAGCATGTCCAAGGATATCGTATCGATTGTTGAACAATGTACATCAGTCGTAGTTATTTTGGTCATGTTCACTTTGCTGAAAAGCCATGACTAAAGAACACCGTTCATTCGTTGAAATAGTGCCTTTGTTTGATAGAGATGCATGTAAGGTAAGGGCAAAGTGATGAGTCTACATTCTGATTTATTTGTCTTCTTCTCTAGTAACCTATGCAGACAAATAATGGTGTGTCCATCGTGCCTATACAAACAAATATATATGCCCAGGAGAACTAGGACACACAGGAGTACAGGACGATGATGATAACATCCGATGAGGATGAGAGCTTTGTTGTTAGGTGAGCAATGCATGTCCAACACTTAGTCTTGAACATTCCCCTTTCCTATTAATTAGGTTTAGGAAATACAACGGATTGGTTTATCACCATATCATCTCTCACTAAGCACAAATGACGTACTATAAATTAAAAATGAGGAATAAATGGTTTGCAAATTCTAGTTGTCAACATGCTTTAATTTTAAAATACAGTTATTTCTGCAAAAGCACAGTATAGAGGCACTCACATACACACATGCACGTACAACCTGCATATATATATATACGAGCATATCCGAAGGATTATGTCAACAAATTCCGGGATTGTCCAATTCACCACGCATTTACCTTGCCATCGATAGCCGCGCTGCGTTCTGTTACTGAAAGAATAATGTCACTAAATCGTAGAATGAATTAATAAGAATACGTACATTCACCACGTAAAGTACTTGAATCGTCCTAGCTAATGGGCAGTTTCACCTCAAGAAACCTTATTAGTTTTTTTTTGAGCTATATGCTTATTATTAGTTTGCTTTTAAAATGGAGTTATCACTACTACAGAATTAGATATTATTGTCGGTCTCATCACTGTCGAATTTTAAAAAACCGGTAGTGATAGACAGTGATAGACCATCATTGTCGGTTTTTGGCTAAAACCGACAGTGATAGGACCAACCGACACTGATATTTAGATATTCACAGTCGATTCATATCACTGTCGGTTTTAGCCAAGAACCGACAGTGATATTGGGTCATCACTACCGGTTTTAGCCAAGAACCGACACTGATACTATCACTGTCGGTTCGTGGCTTGAACCGATAGTGATATGCTGCAAGAAAACTTCATAAGTTTCTCATATGATGTCCGATGAAGACGAACTTTATGTCAAAGTTGTAGTACTCGACGAGATCTACAACTTTATAGTTCAAATTTTTTTAATTTAAGATCGTTTGGATGTCCAAATATTTTCATTTGAAATAATCTATCTAACGAAAATTACGTTTGTTTTTTAAAATTTAAAATTTGAATTTTTCAAACGGCCTTAGATGGTGAAACGTCCAAAACAAATGTTGTAGATCTCGAAAATTATGCAACTTTGTAGTTAAAACTTTTTCATTTGAGATCATTTACTACTTGAAAATATTGTTTGAAATTAAAATTTAAAATTATTGAAGAACTCTAATTTCTCTTTTTAATCTGTGGCTAAAACTTGTAACTACTCTTTCTCCCTTGTACTAACTTCAAATTTGATGATTTTTTTTCTAAATTTTTTTAAAATCATGCTCTATCAATTTATTGTGTTGTTATCGCTATTATTTTATCCATCTTTTCATGTGACTGTGTTTTATCTATTTGAATTTTGAATTTTAAACAATAGCAACTTTAAACGTCATTTTAGAACACTAAATGATTTCAGCTGAAAAAATCAAGAACATAGAAGTTGTAGAACTTATCAAGATCTACAACTTTTATTTTGGTCATTTTTCATCCAATAAAATAGTAATAATATTGTTCACAAAATTTATATATCTCTCTTATAATTTCATAAACAATAAGAGGGATATGTAACATTTGTGAATAATGTTACTACCACTATGTCAGATAAATAAATGATCAAATGACCAAAATAGAAGTTGTAGATCTCGAAAAGTTATGAAACTCTGTAGTTGACAACCTTTTGATTTGAAATCATCTTGTCATGAAAAACTATGTTTGAATTTCTAAAATTTGAAATTCAAATTTTGAAAAACGACCTCGGATGGAGAAACTATCAAAATAAAAGTTGTAGATCCCAAAAAGTTATGAAACTTTGTAGTCGATAACTTTTTATTTGAAACCATCTTCTCAAGGAAAACTATGTTTGAATTTTAAAAAATTGAAATTTTAAATTTTTAAACGATCTCGGATGGACAAACAGCAAAACGAAATTTATAGATCTCAAAAAGTTATGAAACTTTGTAGTTTATAACTTTTTGATTTAAAAACATCTTGTCTTGGAAAACTACGTTTGAATTTCTCAAATTTAAAAAGTTAAATTTTGTAAAGCGACCTCGAATGTAGAAACTAACAAAATGAAAGTTGTAGATCTCAAAAAGTTATAAAACTTTATAGTTGACAACTTTTTCATTTGAATTCGTTTAGGGTCCCAAATACTCATTTCAAAATTAGATAAACATAAAATGGTTAGGACTAAAATCTTATTTGGACACAAACGACTTGCAGTTGGAGTGGTTAGGGGCCGAAGACGTGAAGTACGACGATAGGGGTTCAAGCGCCGGTGGTCACGAAGCACGCGTTTTTCGGGCAAAAATCGCTTGACTTGTGACTTGCGATGGGCGACCGTGTGGATGTCCAGTGAGGTCTCTCCCGGTATTAAAAAAATTCATATTTTTTCTATGAATTTTTTAGTTTTCCTAGAAACCACATCACTGTCGGTTCACATCACGTCACTGCCGATTCAAAATCCGACAGTGAAAATGGGTTTTTAAGCCGACGGTGACGTTAAGATCTGAGATATTGCATGACTATATGCTTTGGTTCAAAGAAGTATTCTCCATGAAATTTGGGACGGCCGTACATTATATGCTTGTGCAATATTCTAACTTTTCTTCTTTGCGGCGTACGTATACTGTAGGGCAGATTTGGGGGGGGGGGGGGCGATGGGCGTATGGCCGTACATATATGCGTGCGCTTGTGCAAAGAAGAGAAGTAATCTCCATGCACGCAATTCTAACAGCTGGCTTATTCAGATTTGAGTGTATTATTGGAGAGACGACAGAAGCAGTCAAGCAGCTACTCCTACGTATACGTAGGTATGTATACTGTGGCCTGTGGGGCAGATATACGGCGTTGGTACATTTACGTCAACCAACCAACGGCCAGCAGCTTCACCGCCTTTAATTTGCATTGGGTGTTGTTATATCAAAAAAAAATGGCATTGGGTGAGTCACGCTGCAGTACGTGTCTTTTTGCAATTGCATGCCACGACGTGCATGTGCAGTGCAGGTCAGAACAACGCAAATACGTACGATACCGTGTTTCTTAAAAAAAAAAATTACGACACGGTGACCGTTGAGTAAGGCCCCGTTTAGATCAATTTTTTGTTTTTGGCTCAAAAAAATAAATGGTTTGTATTTGGTAATCAGTATGCAGTACGTGTAGGTTTTTGCAATCTGCATTTCCACGACCTGCATGTAATTAGATTTTTTTGCAGGTCACATTTAATACGCAAATACGTACGATATTCGATGTTTCTTACTAAAAAAATTTTTTACGAATGACCGGTGAGCCTAAGCTAAGTGATACCAGCAGTACTGGTATGTACAGTTGTATATATATACATACTCCTATATGCTGCTATATATGCATGTGTGATGAATACTGGCTTCTGGTAGTGTCTGTACCTGCAGTACATGTATATATATAATAAGTACTTCCTTTGTCCCTAAATAAATTAATTTTTAGAAGCTGTGTCCTAATTTTGTAGAAAAGAATAACGACATTTGTGATATGAAATAAGTATATTATGAAAATATATTCTATAATATATCTAATGATACTAGTTTGATATCATAAATCTTGATAGTTTTTTCCTATAACACTACACCACAACACATAGATTAGCGATGGATGGTTTGATGCTAAAAGCGGCTACAGCGACAGACAGTCTGACGTTAAAAAGTTATAGCGACATACTTCTGCAGACGGTGTATTTTTAGCGACAGATAGTCCGTTGCCCTGAATTTTTGTAGCGACAGACAACCTGTTGCTACTCTTTAGCGACGACAACCCGTTGCTACTCTTTAGTGACAGATCATTTGATGCTAGTTATAGCGACTGATGGTCCAACAATTAGTTTTAAATGGTTAAAAAAATAAAAATTGATCGGTCAACAATTATTACAAATGTTACACTGAGGTTCAAAAGTTCATTACAAATACACAACTAGAATTCAACTTTAATAAAGATACATGCATTTTCACAAATTTGACCAAAAATTTACAATAGCTCACATAGGTAAGCTCACCACATTTACTTCCTCTAGAGACAGAACATCCTCCAAAACCATCCAAGCCAATCTAGTTGTGGAAGCATGTGCCTTATGCTACTAAAAATAGTGATTGCAACTGAAACAATAAGAAATATATATATGACATTTATTTAGCATAAAATACAAAAATCATAGTATGAATGCAGAACACAGTAAAGCATTAAGAATTTACAAATTCAGAAAATGAAAACATAGTTTGCATATTGAGCATGTCATATATACTCAAGCAGATACATTAGTTTGTGTGGAGATTAAATTTTTACCATTTACATCGATCAATACAACAGGTTGTATGTGTAGCAAAAAAATAAATAAAACATAGCATTTGTCCTTAAAATCACTTGTCTCTAGATTCTGAATTTACATTATCAAAGTCAAAAAAGAACTGATCCTTAAATTTACAAAAAATTTAAAATTAAAAATTAAAGGGATATAACAGACATTGCATTACAGATGTACATCCAATTACTTGTTCAAACTGTCTTGAGCCTCATCTTACTTGTCCTCCAACACAGATGGATAGATATATAATTTACATGGAACATAGTAAAGCATCATAGTACAACTCTTTGCATGTGAAAAAATCATTCCCTTAGTTACCTTAGTGTAAAAATCCACTAATCCTAGGTTTACCTTTCTTCTAATGCATCATCAAATCTTGATTTGGCTTCAAATTCTTCAGGTGACAGCTACATGGCATAGTAAAGATCTGAAAGTAGGCAGCTATGTAAGGGAGGCATAAACTTGCTATGAACAAAAATGATGAACTGGAAGCTCTTTACTAATCTTAAATCATGGCATAAAAGTGTAAATGATATGCAGTGTAATATGCCCTGGTAAGGCCTGATTTTTTTTGAAAACCATATGGCATAAAAAACTAGAGAAACATTCAGGATACCTAGTTGCAAGTCAAGTAAACTATATACCATTATTCTTGGTTCCCTTGGTTACTGCTTATTTCAAAAGTTGTATGTATGTAGAGCTTGCAGTCCACATAAAGGATAACTCAAAATATGAAACAGGAACAAAGATGCATAACTGAACTTGCAGGTATTTTACAGATCTTGTATGGAGAGGTTGCAGTCCACATAAATGATCTAGTAAGTCTAAAATTTAGATGTAGCTTAGCATATTCTACAGGTTTGTATTCACTTTAAGTTGAGATAAGGGACGGCGAGAGCTCACCTCAGTCACGGTGCTGGCAACCGGATCTCATGACCTACTGCAACTTATCAATAAATAGAAACTAAGAGTAAGCAGAATAAGCACAATCTGCTTTTCACAAAAATTTCCAAAAAGCAGCCTCTACAAAATCACAAGCTATGCCAAACAGGCTCTCAGAGTAGAGTGAAATGAAGTTCAAAACTTAACTAGCCTAGCTATCTAGATGCTGCTAATTGGCATTATGTAAGAGTGAGCATACACAAATACTGCTAATGGCAATTTCAAAAGATTATTCTACTTGACAAATGACTTAACAGGCAAAAATAGAAATTGTTTAAGCTAGAGAGGAGGCACATATGCAGTGAATTAGCAGAGGAAGCACATAAAGATTGACAAACCAGATAAAAGAAGAGAAGCAGGTCCATAAAAAGAGAAGAAGCTTTTCCATATTAAAAGAAAAAGAAAGTTAGACACAATAAGAAGGCTCAAGCTTTTTGAATTATTAGTACTACAGTACTATGACCATTAAGAAGAAGCATAGTTCATTGTAGTGGTAAGCTTTAGAAGGCACAAGTATTAGCTTGAAGGATCAGAGAAAGGGGCATCTAACTTAAAACAACAAGATAATTAAAAAACATGACAACAGTAAATAATTTATCCAAAATTATTGTGACAATTCTATCATTCTCTCGGAAATATAGAATTTTATCTCAGAATTTCTACAATCCTATGATACCCTACAAGAAATAATTATCTTCCTTAGATCATATAATACCTGAACTATCAAGACCTTTCACAATCTGGACTGATGGGTTACCTTCCTTAGATCATATCCACTATTCTGCAGTGCATAAACAACACCTCTTGCATAACTTTCCTAGTTTATGTTCTTAGGTTTATCAATAAGCAAGGATTGAGGTATAAGAACCATAAAGTGACCTAGAGTATTTTCTAAGCAATAGTATCCCACATATGAGTTTATACAAACAAGAAGGAACTAAGCAATTAATATATAAACAGGACTCAGAACATATTAACTCACAAGAGTGAACTTAGATGCACTTAGAGGTATACAGCCAGGTAAGGTCCTCCAATCTGAAAGAATACAGAAAAAATTAAAAGAATCAGCTGATACACTTAGATGACACTGCGTCACTACCATAAGTTACATGTGTTGTTGATTCTGTGAACCTTGGAAAAACCTGTAACACGTTTCAGAATATGATATCTAGACTGCTTAAAGCATACAACCTGTAGGCATTTCTAGCCTGCAGGCATAACATAACATACTTCAAGCATATGGATATATATAGCTGCAGCCTGCAGGCATTTGTAGCCTTTGAAATAAATTCTAAAAGGCCTACTTTCAATAGGATTTTTTATTTGTTAGTTCAGGTCCTGTGAAATACAAAAAACATCAAGCACCCTATCCACATTTCTAGCATCCACCAGTGATCTACTAACTGATAACGCCTAATGAAGGATTGAATGCACTCAGAAACATATAGAAACTAAACCTAGGTTATCGAGTCAAAAGGGAATCAAACTATCAGTGAAGATGAGCTACCTGTACTATGTAGATGATAGGAGCCAGTCACACATAGCAAAATCCCTACAGGTAAAGGACCTTTATGTTCCTAGTTTGGGGAAATTCATAGGAAATTGCAGCCATCATAGATCAAGGAACCATATCAATTTGGGGAAAGGAGACAACGAAGGGAGATATGTGGAAAGCCTGGGTCGAGGAAGGTGAGCTCGGGGCTGGCGGCGTGGTCGTCGAGGGGGCTCCGCCGCTACCGTGGCGCCCCAATCCCACCTAGTCACCGCCGTCATGAGGGATTCCGTCCCCACCACACCCTCCTCTCCATCCTCCCGCGAACTTGTAGCCGCCGCACCTCTCAAACCCTAGGTCTCCAATGCCTTCTCGATTTGCTTCCTTGCAAGCAGGAGGACAACGAGATGGAGTACCAGCCATCATCCTGTCGTCGCCATGGAGCTTGCCACCGCCATGCTCGCCCTCTGGATCTGAGAGAGGATAGGAAGCAGGGAGAGAGAAAGAGCGGAGAGGGAGGAGTCGAATCTAAGGGAGAGAGATGCGGAGGGCGGAGGTGGCCAGGCGGGAGGTCGGACGCCAAAGGGAGGTGGAGGAGGCCAGGTGGGGAGGATGGGGCGCCAAGTGGTGGATGGTAAGGCAGCGGAGGCCGGGTCGTGGGGACGAAAGAACCGGGGGAAAGAACGGGAACCGAAAATTTCATGATTCTCGATATTGAAGTGGATGGAAGAAAATTGGTTCCTACGCTCGTTAACGGAATTTCTAAAGAACCAATTACATGCTTGTATTTTGTAGGATTATGTGTAGTGTTTTATATTTTACTGCTATATATATATTGTTTTCTTATATATTATTATATTAAAATGAATATAATATTGCATAAATTTGCCTTAGAACAATTATTTATTATTGTCTTGAGGTCGAAAAATTGGGTTAGTCGGTACTACGAACCGAAATATACGAGCACGAAATGATCGGTTCCTAAAAATTTTGGAACCGATCGGTAGAAACGAACAACTGATCTGCGAGTGGTTGATCGAGAGAGTGTGTGCGAGAATAGCGTTGCCCTATATATATATATATATATATATATATATATATATATATAATGATCTAAGAAATGAGGCCAACAACGATACGAGTCAATAAAATATATATCAAGATTCAAGAATGATATATAAACGGATTACTTGAATAACATCATTCTTTTAGTGTTCTTTGCGAGTCTTCAATAATATGCTCATAATCAATCTTCTGGTCACCTTCAAAAGCACAGCTAAATCATTAAGTCTTTCTTGTGCCTGTATATATAAAATTGCTGAAACTACTACTACTTCTAGCCTGTAGAACGATTTGAACAGACATGGCTTCAATCTTTGAATGCTTCCAGTAGGTGTCTAGATCAAAAGAAAAAAAATCGATCAACTACTTATTAACGATCCAAAGTCCAAACAAAGGGCTTGTTGCCATGCCGCAGTCGTTGGGAAAGAGCGAGATGCCATCCATTCCATGCTGTCAGTTGTGAGTTGTCACAAGCTGAAGACTCCCAATTTTAGAATGGACGACGACTTTTTATTTTATAATATTGTGCATAGAAAACAAGCAACAATAGCTCAAGTTCTCACTACAATTCCACTTTAACGTGTCTTTTCTTTTACAAAAATGCTAGTGGTTGATCGAGAGTGTGTGTCTATATATATATATATATATATATATAAAATATAACTACAGGAATATAATAATATATATACCCTATATATATATATATATATATATATATATATATATATATATATATATATATATATATATATATATTATGAGAGAAAAGCTCGGTAGGTATATCATATATATGCTAATATATAAACGGATTGGAGTAGTTGGGTCTGCGACTGGTCACAAAGCACAGCTAGCTGTAAGCCTGTGCTAGTTCTGAAAATTACGAATACGTGTGTGAACAAGCTTAAAAAAAAAAAATGAAAACGATCCAAAGTCCAAACAAAGTACTTGTTGCCATGAGATAGATTTATTGTCAATGATGATTGCCATGTTTCGTCCATCCGAATGCGACCTTTATTTTATAATATTGTGCATAGAAAACAAGCAACAATAGCTCAGCTGCCGCCTGTCTTTTCGGTGGGTGTCGAATGCCGATCGCCGCTGGCAGCTGCCACGGTGGAATCCGAATCCGATCCATCCATCCATCGGTGCAGTTCTGAAAATTCGATCGATCGATCCAGCCGGAAGATGAACCGACCAATGCATGTTTCGTCCAAAGGCAGGCGGTGCCGGAGGGTGTCGCATCCTTGCCGCTGCAGCAAAGGCATTTATTAGCGAGGCATCCTTCCCAGCATGATTTATTATTAGCAGCACTCAGTGGCGATGCTATAGCAAATTAGAGGATGGTAAACTTGCATCGTCTGTGCATAAACATGTCTGCTGGGGGTGCATATATGGTGAAATTTTAACCAATCTCACTGTTTTTACATTTTTTAGGTGGTGCATTAGCAACCCCTACACATTACCTACCTTCGCCCCTAGCAGCACCGCAAATGGTGTTCACACTGTACTAACCTCCGCTCCCATCACTCTTCTCTACTCTCCGGTAGCCATCAACGAACAGCAGCAGCCAGCAGGTCCCAATGGTGACCTGACCTCTCCCAAGTCCCAATCCCCTTCGTCTTGCGCAAATGAATCGATACGATGATGATCACTGCATAAAAAACAGCACATGCCGTGGCTGATTCATTCTCTGATGGCTCCGCTGCACCACGCATCTACAGTAATGTGCAAGTATAGCATCACTCTCAGGCCAGTGCATATGCATATATGATATATGTGCTTTATTAGGGAAGGGAAGGGGAAGGAGAGATTCAGCGACAATGACCTGCTATCAACCTCTGATGCTTTGGCAATCGCGGCAGCGTCGTCGTCGTACGAGGATCACGATCACGATCATCCATCACACCAAACTTGCCCCGCAGCTCAATTGCGCTTGCGCCCATCCAGGTGTCAGTCTCACTCACACGCATTAAGAACCAAACCTCCGAACAGCTAAGCATCGCTTCAAAAATTCAGATGGGGGCTCTTAGGTCCAGAGGGAAGCGGAAGGGGGTTTGCGTTGTATTTCTCCTTTCAAGAAATTCAAGGCCTCAGCTTTGTAATTTGTGTTCCTCCTTTAGCAGTGAAGTTCAGGCGACCTTCGGAACGAACGCTATCGTAGTTTGTTTCGTAACAAATAGGAACGATAATGCGCCACTGAACAGTGAACAGCACTGTTCAGAGGCTGCAATTCTTTGCACCCATCGTGCTGTTATGATGCATGAAGAAATGCGTTCGAGTTTAACTCTGTTCCTGACTTCCTATACTTTACTCTGTGCGGAAGTCGACGACCTCTATCTACACTGTCAATCAGAGAGCAAGCCTGAGCACAGTAAATGATAATCACTACATTACGAAGGTAAATATATACTACTGGACTGGGCCAATGCAATGCAAGCTGATGAACCACGGCGGCCGTGTTGTGTACTTGGCTTCGCCAAGACTCAAGAGTCTCTGGCCAATTCGAGCAACCGACAGGATGAGGAGTAGAAACTTTGTACTTGAACCGACTCCAGCTCCAACTAGATGAGAGATCTCTACCGCTCGCCTTTACTCTCTTGTTTTCAATTTTCATCCTCTGGTCCAGTGCAGTGCAGGGAACACCAGAATTCAATGGCCTCAATAAGAAGGTGAAGCTGTGGATGCATTGCATTGCATGCACTCCGTCCAGGTCATTTGTAATTGTAGGGCACTTCCTTGTCTCCTCCACTCCACCTGCGGTCCCACTCGGTAAAATTAATAAAACACAGTCTGCCTGCAAATTTCACACTTCACTTCAACTACAGACTGTCTGGTTTGTTTCTGCACAAAACCTGTACTGTGTCTTGATGCAAAATGTGCCCTAGAGTGTTAGAGAGTATGGCAAGAGTATATGGAAATGCAGTGGTAAATAAATTCAGAGTTCAGATAAGAACACTGTGTGTGAAAAAGGAATTCCAAGTACAGTCTAGATTTACAGGGAATGAAGAGGCATGGACGATGATGATACCAGTAGACAGCAGTGAATGCAGTGCGGTGGAGGGTTGGGAAGGGACGAAGGGCCCCTACGTGCTTGGCCGGATTCAGTTTCTTCTAGATTTCATTTCGCCAGTGAGTTTTGGTGATCCATGAACGCCTAGTAGTTGCAGTTACTCCTGTATGATCAGGAGCAGTGCAGTGCAACAGTGTTGATTGATTAGGTGGTGCCTGGTGCTGGTACTGGTACTCGATCGGGTAGACCTGTTCTTGCAGCTCATCTGTGTACTGATGATCCACTGGATCTTTTTACGATCGAGTAATAACTTCAAATTGGATAGTACCCACTTAATGCAGTGCTCCTAGTAACCTAGCAAAAATGGTAACATACTAACATTTGACTACTACCGTAGTAGAAAATACTACTGACTTGGTTGCTGATGTATGACAGCGTGAGATGAGAGGAGAGCCATTAACAGAATAACGGAGCATGCAAATCTGTTTAGTAGTAAGTAAATCATTTGAACAAAGGTGGCACAAGCAGTACATGGATGGAGTAGTTTTTTTCCTCTTGTTTTTTAGTTTCCAATAAGACTTATTGCCTCATCATCATCTCCTAACACTTTGACGGACAGATGCCCTTTTGTTGCTGGCCTCTGTCTGAAACTACAAACTGAATTGTGTGTCGTTCTATGCTTCTATGGCCTGTTTGGAATGCGGAAAATTTCACCTGTTCCTATGAGAAACTAAGCCGATTCATATGAACTTCATGTACAATCTCTGTGAAATTCGTGAATCCCAGACGGACCCTATTAGTATTTACTGAAGAGTTCCACACACACAGTGACGAGATGAGGGAAAAAAAAAACAGCCGCACGTGGGATGTTGATGCAAACTACTCACCCAAACCGATGTTACTACTGCAGTACTGTATAAGTTCAAAAACTACTGCAGTACTGGCTCAAGGCTCGTTCCATCTGTAGCTCGCTCATCCTCATCTAACCCCAGGCATCATTACACGGGCGATAAGATGGATAGATCCAACTGCCCTCATGAATACCAATACCATGCTACCTGCTCTGAATCTGATCGTCGCGGTAATGTAAACCCTTGTGGCAGACTGGCATTCCCGTTTCAGCCAGTAGCAAACCTGGGATGGGAACAACGCCGTGCGTTTACAGAGAGCTCACTGATGCGTCGCTCCTTGCAGTTGACCTTTATCCGGCTCTTTGGCATTCATTCGAGCCTGTCAGATCCGTGCTGGATCGATGCCAAACTCATGTCTGGTTGAACTGAACTGAACTGAACTGAACACATTGCGTTTGTTTAAGCACCCGATTGTGTACATCTGAAAGTGTGACCTGATGCAAAGAAAGCTGGACTGGGCAATTGGGGTCTTGGAGAAGAAAAGAAACCGCAGCACAGAAATGGAAATGGAATTAGCAGCAGAGAAGGATTTATTAAGGCCCAAGACTGTGGAGAACAGAACAGCAGTGCAGTAATGGCGGGCACCAACCACCGATCGGACGGGACGCGACGCGAGTGACTACTCATTCTTGTCTTCTCTTCTCTGATCCACCATCCATTCCCTCAGCGGTTTGGGCGACGAGGGCACTATAAAAGGGCCGCGACGACGACGAGCCTTCCAAGCTACTCGTCATCTCCAAGCGCGCGCGTCAGTGCAGTGCAGTCCATCACATTTCACATCGATCAGATCAGAAGGTGCAGGCCACTGACAGCGCCGCCCGCAATGGCGTCCCCAACCTGGCGCCTTGTGTCCCTCGCGCTCTGCCTGGGGGCGCTCGCCGTGCTCCAGGCGGCGCGGGGCACCGACGCGGCCCGGGCCTTCTTCGTCTTCGGCGACTCCCTCGTGGACAACGGCAACAACAACTACCTGATCACGGCGGCGCGCGCCGACTCGCCGCCCTACGGCATCGACACGCCGGACCACCGCGCCACGGGGCGGTTCAGCAACGGCAAGAACGTGCCGGACATCATCAGTTGAGTCGTCGGAGTCGAGTCCTGAGTCCTGACAGTGCTAGCTAGCTAGCATATATAGCGTTCGAGTCCTGTCCATCCAGTTACTAACTTGGTGCACGAATGCATCCTTGCATGCACGCACGCAGGTGAGCACCTCGGCGCGGAGCCCGTGCTGCCGTACCTGAGCCCCGAGCTCGACGGCGACAAGATGCTCGTCGGCGCCAACTTCGCGTCCGCCGGCGTCGGCATCCTCAACGACACCGGAATCCAATTCGTACGTTACATTACATAGTAGTAGAGTTCATCAAGTCATGATGATAGATAGATAGAATGCGACGACGACGAACTCAGAACTCAGAACTGTGGTGCAACCAATGTGCAATAATAATGTCCGTGCATGCATTGCATTGCAGGCCAACATCATCCACATCGTGAAGCAGCTGCGCTACTTCGAGCAGTACCAGAAGCGTCTGAGCGCGCTGATCGGCGCGGAGGAGGCGACCCGCCTGGTGCGCGGCGCGCTGGTGCTCATCACGCTGGGCGGCAACGACTTCGTGAACAACTACTACCTGGTGCCCTACTCGGCGCGGTCGCGTGAGTTCTCGCTGCCGGACTACGTCTCCTACCTGCTGTCGGAGTACGCGCAGATCCTGGAGCACCTCTACGACCTCGGCGCCCGGCGGGTGCTGGTGCAGGGGGTCGGCCCCATCGGGTGCGTCCCGGCCGAGCTGGCGCTGCACAGCCTGGACGGCACCTGCGACCCGGAGCTGCAGCGCGCCGCCGAGATGTACAACCCGCGGCTCATGGCGCTGCTGCAGGACCTCAACGCCCGCCACGGCGGCGAAGTGTTCGTCGGCGTCAACATGAAGCGGATCCACGACGACTTCATCGACGACCCCAAGGCGTACGGGTTCGAGACCGCCACTGAGGCGTGCTGCGGCCAGGGGCGGTTCAACGGCATGGGGCTGTGCACCATGGTGTCCAGCCTCTGCGCCGACCGCGACAGCTACGTGTTCTGGGACGCCTTCCACCCCACGGAGCGCGCCAACCGCCTCATCGTGCAGCAGTTCATGTCGGGGTCTGTGGAATACATCGCGCCCATGAACCTCAGCACCGTCCTCGCCATCGACCTCCAGAAGCAGCAGCTGCGCACGTGATGTCATGTCGTCATCCCCCTGCAGCTTCAGCTTCATCGCCATTGTTGCGTGCATGCAATTCGACCGCGTGCTTGTCCGTTCCTTGGATATTATCTCGAGTTTTTGAGGGTGTGTGTAGCTAGAGAGTACTCCCTAGCTCCTGGCTGCTAGTAGCTAGTGCACGCCATCAGTTTCGATCGGTTTCAGTCGTCGTCCAGTCCAGAATACAGAATAAGATGTGGTTTTCTGCATGCAGGTTTCGTTTGTGTCGGTGTCGTTGCATGTACGTGTAAGTGTGTGACAGTGACGACCATATCCTGTCAATTGTCATATACGAAGGACGGCTTCTTATAATTTTATATAAGGCCTGTTTAGATTGTAAATTTTTATAATCTGGACACTGTAGCACGCGTTTATTTATATTTGACAAACTTTGTCCGATCATGGACTAACTAGACTCAAAAGATTCGTCTCGTGATTTACAACCAAACTGTGCAATTAGTTACTTTTTTACCTATATTTAATGCTCCATACATGCGTCTAAAAATTGATGTGATGAAGAGAGAGTGAAAAAACTTGAAACTTTGGAGCAATCTAAACAAGGCCTAAATTTTCAGGGGATGGGATTCATAAATTTTTGCCTTTGTTTGCCTAAATTTCAGCTGCTAGCTAGCTACCAAAAGTGGTGTCATTTTCCTAGCTTGATTTGCAAAAGCGAACCTGAATTCCTGCCTGGATGGGCGGGCGTCCTGACGATACAATCTGCAGCGCAGTGTGCAGAGCTGAGAGAGGACGGTGGTATTGGTATTGAGGCCATGTTTAGTTTCACCAAAAATGCAACTTTGGCCAGGCCATTAAAGAAGATTCTTTGTTATATCTTTTTTGCGGTACATGACTGTACTAAATGTTGAAGAAAAATCGGTCAAAGAGTTGTAATTACGAGACGAACGTCTCGAGCATCAACGATTGGACAATTATTACCAAACAAAAAACAGTGCTGCTATGTACTGTTGTTGAAGAAAATTCCGGCGGCGCCGATTCAGGAGGCAAACTAAACGCGGCCTGAATATTGGTTGAATGCAATGGCCAGGCCATTTTGAGTTATGATAATTATTATTTTAATTTTGGATATTAAAGTAAGAAAAATCGGTCAAAAGTTGTAATTAGTTCGACATCAACGTTATGGTAAATATGCTGCTATGCACTGTTGTTATAGTGAAGTTTTCAGACAACTATATATAAATATGTATTACAAAAATAACTTATTCTGTAGTCATTTTGAGTTATGATAATTATTATGTTAATTTCTGAGATTATAGTAATTCCTTACTAAGTGATTTACTATAACATTATGGTAAATATCCCCATGTGCTATAGTAACCCAACTATCATAAATATGTATATATATATATATAAATATATATATATATATATATATATATATATATATATATATATATATATATATATATATATATATATATATATATATATATATATAGTGCGAGAGGAATAGCTAGGATCAGATCAGTAGAAGAAGCTTGGCTTAATTTGTCTCTGCGTGTTTTATTTACCATACCAGGTGGGAGTCTACTGCAGGTGGAGAAGACAAAGAAGTGCCCTACAATCTCACGAAGTGACCTGGTGGTGTACGTGACTAGTGCATGCATATGCATGCAACCACACCTTTACCATCTTAGAGCAACCACAATGTATATGGGTTAAGTAGTCTATATATGGGTAGCTTTTGTATCAGTGGACTATAGCTATTGTTGTCTCCACAATGTTTCAGCCAACAAGTAGTCCATAAAATGGGTCCTATATGAGATAAAAAATTCTCCATTTATGAGATAAAAAATTCTCTCTTTACAATCCTGTGCAAAATCAAGAAAGAGAGAGGGAGGAGTGAGAAAAAGTAATATTTTTATTTTTTATGGATAGTCCATAAGCTCATGGGTACCTTTTGCAAAATCAAGAGAGAGAGAGGGAGGCCATTGAATTGTGGTGTTCCCTGGACTGTACTGTGCAGGAGGATGAAAACGAAAACACAAGGAGAAGCAGTAGAGATCTCATCACATCTAGGACAGGACAGGACAGGACAGGACTGTCTAGAGTCGGTTCAAGTACAGGATTTCAATTCTCCTCCTCCTCATCCCGTCGGTCGCTCAAATTTTCAATCCAGACCGTCTCCTCCTCATCCCGTTCGGAAGGCCGTGTCGTATCAATTATTACCCAGATGTGAGACCTGAAAATTTCGATCAGACTCAGAGTCTTGCATTACCCCAGTGCAGTATAAATTTACCTTCGTAAACCGTAATGTAGTGATTATTCACTGCTTTGCTCAGGCTTGCTCTCTGGTAATTGACAGTTTGGGCCTTACAGTACAGGTCGTCGTCGCCTCCTGCACACAGTAAAGCATATGAACGGAAGTTCAGCAGAACTTGAATGCATTTGAAGCATCAGGACGGACAGCAGGAGAGCGTTTTTCTTGTGAAGCAAACCGGCCGATCGCATGAGCTTTATTACTGCAAAACCTTTTTTGGATTTTTCCAAATGAATAAAATAATTGGAATTTTGGAAACGGTAAGAAACATAAATAAAATTACAAAAGCAAGGCAGACTAAATGCCCCTGCTGGATTCTTGAAATGAGAAACACAGTGCAGCTAGCCCTTCCTGTGAACTGAAGAGAGCCAGCCAGCCAGCCCCATTTGGTCGGTGATGCTGATGCAACGACACTGGTGGTTCATTTGATGGATGATCTATCCTCGTACGACGACGCTGCATGCCGTGATTGCATGGCAAATAATCATCAGAGGTTGATAGCAGGTCATTGTCGCTAGCTGTATCTCCTTCTCCCCATCTCCTTCCCTAATAAATTAAAGCACGTCAACTGGCAGCCTGAGAGCGATAGATGCCACTTATTAGATGCATGCATGGTGTACCGGAGTCCGGAGGCATCAGAGAATGAGAAAAATCAGCGAGACACACTCACACGCGTGTGTTGTGTTGCAATTTGCAGTGATCATCGTATCAATTTGTTTCCTCAAAAAGGGGGGGATTAGGAGAGGTCATCAGATCACCATTGGTACCTGCATGCTGCTGTTGTTCGTTGATGGCAGC
Source organism: Miscanthus lutarioriparius (assembly GCA_904845875.1). Lineage (NCBI taxonomy): Eukaryota > Viridiplantae > Streptophyta > Magnoliopsida > Poales > Poaceae > Miscanthus > Miscanthus lutarioriparius. The sequence goes on from CAJGYO010000008.1 coordinate 2,703,749, forward strand.
TGGAGAGTGGAGACTAGAGTGATGATGGAGGGGAGGTTTAGTACAGTGTCAACACCATTTGCAGTGATGTGCTGCCAATCATGTTTCGAATGAAGCCTCTACCTAATTAAGGGGACAGTCCCCTGGTATTTGAAGATGCATATTTATGTATATGCAGCTGTGGATCCTGGATAGTATAGTAGTATGTGTGTGACGTATCCTAGAATGGGGTTGTGCACTGCAGACGACCGGACGTAGTGGTAACGGCACTGACCGTTTTTCTTTTTTTAAAGACAGGAAGACGCTAAGGTCCCATTTAACATAGCTCAGCTTTAGCAGTGAAGCTGTTTTTTCAGTTTTAGCTTAATGAATAGCTCTACCGGTGAATTTGAGCTATTTTCGTGACCCCATTTGGCAAAAAAGCTTCACATAGTAGACAAAGATGGATGAAATATTATAGATGCCCTTGTATTTTCTTCTTTCCTTCTTTTCAAGGGTGAAGTTGTTTTCAAAATGACTGTTTGGCAAAAAAAAAAGAGAGAGAGCTTCAAACAACTTATGAAGATGTTGCTAAAGCCATGCTAAACAGGGCCTAAAATATGTCTCGTTTTTATAACAAAAAACAGGGCTCGATGACGAGTATTATAGTTATTATAATTGTAATTTCATTGCTCATGAGTAATGGAACTCGGTTCGTTCCGTGGTGAAAAATGGCATGTGAGAACACGGAAAAATAAAAAAGCAAGCTCGTCTTCAAACTAAACTAGTTTCGTTAAGTTTTATATTTCAATTTCAACTAAATTTACAAGAAAATCTTTATATATATATATATCATCAAATTTGTTTCATTAAACTCCACATGTCGTATATTGTGAGAGTGCATTATGATGTGACAACCAGTTTCATTCAGATGAAACTCTATGAAACTGTTTTTATCTCTCTTTTCCTAATTAACCTGTCTAAGCCATCAATCAAATATGTTAATGTGTCATAGTATTAAATGCAAATTAGACCTAGATGAAATCCCTACTAAAACTGGCCTTAAACTTGTTACTGTATCTTTAAAATTTTTATTAAAATTAAAGAAAAATTGATTTATAACAAGGTTAAAATGAGCTGTAACTACGAGGAGAGCACATGTGTGTGCCGGGCTCCGGACGACCTCGTGCGTGCGTGTACCGTGTACGGACTAAGGAGGCAGGTGCACCGTACCGCTGGTTGGTAGAGTACTACAGTACATGCTGGTGAAGAATTGAATAGCCTCCAAATGAGGTGTAGTTCTACTTCTTCGGGGTCAAAACATGATTGCCGGGTCTGCAGGGCAAGAAATGAGTCAATGACAGGACACAGAGCAGATTTATTCTCTGAGCAGATTTTTTTAGATTAAACAACCGGCGAATTGCTGCATGCAGCAGCATGGCTTTAATTTAATCGCCACTGTGAATTGCTGGACATATAACTGTGCACAGCACATCTGCACATGCACGTATGCCTAAGAGGGTCTCCAACAGTCCGAACCATACGTGAGACGTATAGGATGGTTTGGGTAGCGTACAGCAAAAAGGTGTGTGATCCAAAACTCTCATTTTCCAACAGCCAACGCATACTTCATCGCGAGCTCCGACTTCATCGACCCCATCCCAATCTCCGACGAGTCCGCCGCCCTGGGCACCCCGGCCTCGGTCGCTCCCATCCTCGACCCCGCGCCGGCCTCCTCCCTCGCTCCCACCTCTGCCCTTGCACCGGCGACCCCGCGGTCCCCCGGGTCCTTCCCGTCGAGGAGGCGGCCCGTACACCTTCCTGGTAGCGACGGCGGTCGCCCCTCCACCTCCCCTCGCGGATCCACCGCAAGGCCCGTCCCCTTCGTCACCGATGGCGGCGGCCTCTGGGCGGCGGCGCGGCCACCGACGGGGACCGGGGGACGGTGTCTCGTGGCTTCTAGGGGCAGATCTGGTGGCGGCGCCCGTCCTCCTTCAACCATGATGGCACCACCGCCATGGCTGCGCCTCCTCTCCCAGCGACGATGGGAGCCTCCAGATTTGGGTCACGATGGAGAGAGGACGCTAATTTAGGCTCTCTCATTTCTACGTAAAATAGGTGCCTTTTTTGCTCTGTTGGAGGCTATTTTTTTCCTGTGCATGATGCATTTTGGATATGGGTAGTGGTATACCTAGGCTGTTGGAGACAATCTAAGGTATGGTCCGATGAGAGTCCAGATATAAAATTCCGGTTATTACTGTACTTACTTATTAGTGCTCGTTATATTTAGGTTTTCTTGTATTCTAAAGTAAAATGGCCATGAAATGTGAAAAATAAGCATGGTAGGAAAATGTGAAAGTGAAAAGCAAATCAATTTTTAGTTTTTTTTCGATCAATCATAAGTTTCCATGCGTTTTGCTGTTATTACTAATTACTGATGGTAAATTCCTATTTCCTCCCTTCCTACGTGATCCAACCCAGGCACCCAGCTACGTCACTCCACAGCAAGATGGACTCTCTTATGATTTATTACTCCTTCTATCTCAAAGGTCTTAATGGCTAGAGGGGGTGAATAGCCTAATAAAAATTTCTACAACAACACTTAACAAAATGGTTAGATAATTATGAGGCGAAGCAAGAGTTGCGTTAGCCTACTCAAAATACAAGCCGTCTACCTTAATTCTAGTTTAGATAGTATCTTTTCACACAAAAGCTATGACACTACCCTATGTTAATGTGCTCTCAAAAGCTAACTAAAGAGCCACACCAAGCAAGCAAGCAAGCTCTCACAACTAACTACACTAAAGAGCTTGACAACTAGTTTGCGGTAATGTAAAGAGAGTGATCAAGAAAGTTATACCGCTGTGTAGATGAAGGAACCAATCAATAACAAGAGTGAATAACAATAAAGACCAAACACCTCGGAATCAAAGGATGAACACAATGATTTTTTACCGAGGTTCACTTGCTTGCCGGCAAGCTACTCCTAGTTGTGGCAATTCACTAACTTGGAGGTTCACGCGCTAATTGGCATCACACGCTAAACCCTCAATAGGGTGACGCACAACCAATAGAAGATGAGGATCACACAAGCCACAAGCAATCTACAAGAGTACCTTTTGTCGCTTCGTCGGGGAAAGATCAAGAACCCCTTACAATCACCACAATCAGAGCCGGAGACAATCATCATCCTCCGCTCGACGATCCTCGCTGCTCCAAGCTGTCTAGGTGGCGGCAACCACCAAGAGTAACAAGCGAATCCCGTAGCGAAACACGAACACCAAGTGCATCTAGATGCAAACACTCAAGCAATGCACTTGGATTCTCTCCCAATCTCACAAAGATGATGAATCAATAATGGAGATGAGTAGGAGGGCTTTGGCTAAGCTCACAAGGTTGCTATGTCAATGCAAATGGCTAAGAGAGTGAGCTTGAGCCGGCCATGGGGCCTAAATAGAAGCCCCCGCGAAATAGAGTCGTTGTACCCCTTCATTGGGTACAGCGTAGGGTGACCGGACGCTCCGATCGGATCGATCGGACGCTGGCCCTCAGGGTCCGGTCACGTGATTCACGCCACGTGTTCCCTTCTTCAAATACTATTCGTCAGATTTCAACGGTCGTCTGCTGACCGGACACAACGCACAAACTGACCGGACTCTGAGCCTCCAGCGTCCGGTCATTTCCAGTAAGGTTCCAGAAATGATATTTCACGACCGGACGCGTCCAGTCATGCTTGACCGGACACAACCAGCGTCCGGTCAGTTACCCTGACCACTGTTCTGCCACGTCAGCTGGGACCGGACACACCCTTTCAGCGTCTGGTCAGTCTGAGACCCAGCGTCCGGTCGTTTGACCGAAGCTGGCGTCTATGCTGTCGCGTTTGACCGGACGCGCCGGTCCTTCTGAGACCAGCGTTCTGTCACCTTGTGACCAACGTGACTAACTCCTTTTCACTTCTATCTTCTTCACCCTTGCTCAAATGTACCAACCACCAAGTGTATCACCTTGTGCACATGTGTTAGCATATTTTCACAAATATTTTCAAGGGTGTTAGCATTCCACTGGATCCTAAATGCATATGCAATGAGTTAGAACATCTAGTGGCACTTTGATAACCATATTCTGATACGAGTTTCACCCCTCTTAATAGTACGGTTATCAAACCTAAATGTGATCACACTCTCTAAGTGTCTTGATCACCAAAACAAAATAGTTCCTACAAAATATACCTTTGCCTTGAGCTTTTTGTTTTTCTCTTTCTTCTTTCCAAGTCGAAACACTTGATCATCACCATGCCATCATCATCATCATGCTATGATCTTTATTTACTTCACCACTTGGAGTATGCTACATATCTCATGATCACTTGATAAACTAGGTTAGCACTTAGGGTTTCATTAATTCACCAAAACCAAACTAGAGCTTTCAATCTTCCTCTTTTTGGTAATTGATGACAACCCTTATACAAAGATATGAATTAAAATTCAATTGAATCCATGTTGTTTATCCAAGCATATTTACCATGTGTAAAAGGATATGGACAAGTTTCATGAACTCCATATGGTAGTAATTGGTCCCCCTACTAATGTGCTAAAAGTTTGGATTGTAGCTTGCACATATGATTAGATAGGAAATATAGGAGACAATGTCTACCAAATGATGCTAAGGTATAAGAGATGGACCTTTGAAGCGTGATACCAATCGGAGTGCACCATTATACCAGCCTTAGCATCATGGTTAGCTTAGATACCATTTAAAATCTTTGATAGCTAGATACCACTTGTAAAGCTTTGTAAAAGATACTACTTGAAAATCTATTTGGAATAGATATCACTTGATAATACTTGGAAATGATACCACTTGTGAATAAACCTATGCATGCTAGATTTTCATTTCATCATTCAAATTTACAACTATCATTCATCACACAAACATGGATATTTAAATTAAAACTTGTGTTATGCAAGCAAACATATGAAATGCATATTCAAATGCACCATACAAGTTTATGAGCTTGCTCCTCCTACTTGTGTGCTTAAGATTTTAATTGATCCCAATTTTAATTGATCTCTTTCCTTTGTCATATCTCTCCTCCTATGTGAAATTCTCCCCATTTACTATCTTTGTACACTATTCTCTCCCCATTTGTCATCAATGACCACAAAGGTTTAAAAATGTAGATAATACCATTTGTAGGGTCGAGATTATCAATGTCAATCAATGGGGTGAGGATCATATTCTCAAATTTGGTTCAAACTAGATTAGTTGCCAAAGATATTTAACTCAGTTTGATCCAAGGACAAACCTTTTCACACCTCTAAATAAGGGTTATCTTGTACCATGTTGAGTTAAACACTTAAAGCTTATTTTCTAGATTAAACACTAGGTTTGCAAGCCCACAAACATATCATATGCTACCACTAGATCAAAATAAGCATAGAAGCAATAGTGGTACCATACAATCATCAAATTTATTGATTTTCATGAATGAGCCTAATAAAATGGAGAGATGACTAGATGCACTAAACATGTCCTTAGCAAGGATGTATGCCATGCCAATCAACTTTTACCTTGGATTGCTCGAAGGAGAGGCATGTCATATAAGTGGGGGTGCATCAACACATATTTGAGAAATCTAATATTTTCAACTCATTGCTTAGCTTATAAAACCTTTTCTCATCCAATGGCTTGGTGAATATATTAGCAAGTTGATCTTCGGTGCCTACACTCTCAATGTAAATGTCCTCTTTTTGTTGGTGATCTCTTATGAAATGGTGGCGGAACATCAATGTGCTTTGTTCTTGCATGTTGAACCGGATTGTTGGTTAGCTTGATTGCACTCTCATTGTCACATAGCAATGGCACTTTTATGAACTTGATTCCAAAGTCATTCAAGGTAGCCTTCATCCAAAGTATTTGTGCACAACAACTACCGGTAGATATGTTTTCGGCTTCGATGGTTGATAATGCAATACTATTTTGCTTCTTTGATGACCATGAAACAAGTGATCTTCTCAACAATTGACATGTGCCCGAGGTGCTCTTCCTTTCAACCTTGCATCCCGCATAATCCAAGTCGGAGTAACCAACTAGCTCAAACTTTGCTCATTTGGGATACCACAAACCGACATTTGGTGGATGCTTCAAGGATCTCAATATTCTCTTTGTAGCCTTCAAATGACTTTCTCTTGGTGAGGCTTGCACATTTGGTGAAATCTTGCACACATGCATACACTAAACATGACATCCGGCCTTGATGCGGTCACATAGAGTAGGCTTCCAATCATAGACCGATACAATTTTTGATCCACCATGTTGCCACTTGCATCACTATCTAAGTTACCATTTGTTCCTATTGGTGTGCTAATGACTTTGCTATCACTCATGCTAAACTTCTTGATCATATCCTTGATATACTTGCCTTGACTCACAAAAGTACCATTCTTCAATTACTTGATTTGAAGACCAAGGAAGTAACTTAACTCTCCAATCATAGACATCTCAAACTCATTAGCCATCATCTTTCTAAACTCATCACAAAAATCTTGATTGGTTGGATCCAAATATGATATCATCAACAAAGATTTGCAACACAAATAGATCTTTTCAAATCTTTTTGATGAAAAGAGTAGTATCAACCTTCCTCATTGTGAACCCTTTAGAGAGTAGGAAGTCCCTCAATCTTTCATACTATGCTCTAGGTGCTTGTTTCAAGCCATACAATGCCTTCTTCAACTTGTACACATGGTTGGGCTTCTTATCATCTTTAAAATCGGGAGGTTGCTCAACATATACTTCTTCATTGATGTAACCATTGAGAAATGCACTCTTAACATCCATTTGATAGAGTTTGATGTTGTGGGCACAAGCATAGGCTAACAAGATTCTAATTACTTCCAATCTAGCAACCGGGGCATATGTTTCTCCAAACTCAAGACCTTCAACTTGTGTATAGCCTTGTGCTACCATTCTTACTTTGTTTCTTACTATTATCCTATCTTGATCTTGCTTGTTTCTAAAGACCCATTTGGTTTCAATCACATTGTGTCCCTTTGGTCTCTCTACTAATTCCCAAACTTGATTTCTTGTGAAGTTATTCAATTCTTTATGCATAGCATTCACCCAATCAACATCCTTCAATGCTTCATCTATCTTCTTTGGTTCAATGGATGACACAAATAAGAAGTGCTCACAAAATAAAGCCAATCTTGATCTTGTTTGAACACCTCTTAAAATATCACCAATAATAGTGTCCAATGGATGATCCCTTGCAACATTGGTTGGTTGGAGGATTGGAACTTGATTGCTTGCACTTGCATGATCATTGGATTGAGATGATGTACTAGCCACTTGATCTTGTTTATTGTCATGAGAGCCACTTGTACTAGCTTGATTTGTATCATCTTGCACATTTGAGTTAGAGAGCACTTGTACTTGATCATCTTCATCATCATTCACTTACCTAGGCCTTCAATTCACCAACATTCATGTTCTTCATGGCATTTGAAAGTTGAATGCCTCTAACATCTTCCAAGTTCTCATTCTCTACTTATAAACCCTTGGTTTCATCAAATTCAACATCATGAACTTCCTCAAGATCGAGTACCACTATCCAAATTCCAAACTCTATATGATTTGCTTGTAGTGGAATAACAAAGTAGGAATCCCTCATCATATTTCTTGTCAAACTTGTCCAATCTAGTGTCTTTCTTCAAGATATAGCATTTGCAACCAAAGACCCAAAAATATGCAATGTTGGGCTTTGTACCATTCAAGAGCTCATATGGTGTCTTCTCTTTCAATCGATGACAATAGAGGTGGTTGCTACAATAGCAAGCCGTGTTGATAGCTTCGGCCCAAAAAGATTGACTCACATTGTACTCACTAAGCATAGACCTTGCCATATCAATGAGTGTCATATTCTTTCTCTCCACAAGACCATTTGATTGTGGAGTGTACTTGGCCGAGAATTGATGTCTAATTCCAAATTCATCACACAACTCATCAATTCTAGTGTTCTTGAACTCACTACCATTGTTACTTCTAACTCTCTTGATGGTTGTTTTAAACTCATTGTGAATGCCCTTGACAAATGTTTTGAATGTTGCAAACACATCACTTTTGTCCACAAGAAAGAATACCCAAGTGTATCTAGTGTAATCATCCACTATCACAAAGCCATATTTATTTCCACCAATGCTAGTGTATTGTGTTGGCCCTAAACAAATCCATGTGCAATAACTCAAATGCTTTACTAGTGCTCATCATGCTTTTTTTAGGATGGGTGTTTCCAACTTGTTTGCCAGCTTGACAAGAGCTACAAAGCTTATCCTTCTCAAACACAACATCTTTCAAGCCTCTAACTAAGTCATGCTTAACCAATCTATTCAATTATTTCATTCCAACATGATCAAGCCTTTTATGCCATAACCAACCCATGCTAGACTTAGCAAACAAGCATGTAGATAATCTAGCTTCACTAGCATTTAAATCAACCAAGTATATATTCTCATATCTAAAGCCTTTGAAGATCAAGTTAGAGCCATCTACACTTATGATATCTACATCATCTACCCAAAATATGTATTTGAATCCAAGATCACACAATTGAGTCACGGATAGCAAATTGAAATTCAAGCTCTCTACTAGCAACACATTGGATATGCTCATGTCATTGGATATTGCAATCTTACCAAGCCCTTTGACCTTGCATTTGTCATTGTCACCAAATGTGATACTATCATAATCATCATTGCCATTGGTGTTGATTGAGTTGAACATTCTTGCATCATCGGTCATGTGTTGAGTGCACCCACTATCAATAACCCAATACCTTCCTCCGGCTTTGTAATTGACCTACAAAAGAAGATCAATTCCTTTTAGGTACCCAAACTTGTTTGGATCCTTGAAGATTAGTCACTAAGCTCTTTGGTACCCAAATGGCTTTCTTCTTTGAGCCCATCCATGGTTTATCAATGAACTTAGCCTTCACACCATTTGTACTCTTAATAAGCATATAGCATGAATCAAGCTTAAGAGAGGATACATTAGCATTTTTGCTCTCCTTAGCTAAAGTGTGAGTGAGCTTATTGACCTCCTTCTTGAGGTTCTCATTCTCAACCATTAGTGAGGCATCACAAGTGAAACCAACACTACTAGATGAGATGGAAGTAGAAGTACTATAAGAAGGGTTAGCAGGAGCAACAATGATAGGTATAGATAGTGATTCATCAATTATATCACAAGTTAAATCTACATCACAAGTATCAACATGCTTCTTTTTATTTTGCTCATCAATCAAAGAGGAATGAGCCTTTTCAAGCTTTTTGTGAGCTTTGCCAAGCTTCTCATTGGCTTCTTCTAGCCTCTTATGAGATGCATTGAGCTCATCAAAGGCTTACTTAAGGGCTTTTAGTTCCTTATGCAAGCTTTTGCATTCTCTTCTCTTGATGTCAAAGTGTTCTCTAGCATCTTCTAGCATGTCAAATAGTTCATCCTTAGTAGGTTCATCATCATCACTATCACTATCATTTTCTTTTTCATTTTCATTATCATCATTATGTTCTTCATTACTTTCATCATCACAAGTTTGTATCTTAGTGGCCTTAGCCATGAAGCATGATGAAGAGTCGAAGAGAGAAGGCTTCTCATTGATAGCAATGCTTGCAAGAATCTTCTTCTTGGTGGTCTTGTTATCATCACTATCGTCATCATCATCACTTGAGGAAGCATCACTATCCCAAGTGACCACATATGAACCACCCTTCTTCTTCTTGAATGCCATCTTGTCATTCTTCTCTTTCTTTTTCTTCTTCCTTCTTCTTGTTCTTCTTGTTGTCATCATCATTGTCGCTATTATATGGACATTGAGCAATAAGATGATCTTTGCTTTCACATTTGAAACACCTTCTTGACTCTTCTTTGTTCTTGGATGAAGACTTCTTTCTTTTAGCATGATAGCCCTTCTTCACCATGAACTTGCCAAATCTCTTGATAAAGAGAGCCATCTTCTCATCATCATCATCATCATCCCATGAATCATCTTCTTCACTTGATGTTTCTTGCTTGGCTTTGCCCTTGGATGATGTGGCCTTGAATGCCACGCTCTTCTTCTTGTCATCCTTCTTCTCATCTTTCTTCTCCCTCTTTTCTTCCTTCTCATCATCATCTCTATATGTATCATCGGTTATTATATCTCCCAACACTTGGTTTGGTGTCATGGTGTCCAAACCACTCCTCACTAGAATAGTGACCAATGTACCAAATCTTGAAGGCAAACATCTCAAGAACTTGTGGGAGAAGTCCTTGTCCTTCACCTCTTCTCCAAGTACTTTGAGATCATTGACAAGCACTTGAAGCCTATGGAACATCTCCGACACACTCTCATCCTCCTTCATCTTGAAGCTTGCAAACTTCTCTTTGAGAATATATGCCTTTGCACCCTTCACGGCTTGAGTGCCCTCAAATGATTCTTCCAACTTCTTCCAAGCCTCATGAGCCATCTAAATATTCTTGATTTGCTCAAATGTTCTCTCATCAATTGCATCATGAATGGCACTTAGAGCAATGTCATTGTTTTGGAGAAGCACCTCTTCGGCCACGGTGGGATTCTCTAGATCTTCAATCTCAATTTTGGTTTCTACCACCTTCCACACTCTTCTATTGATTGACTTGATATGTGTGGTCATCTTTGATTTCCAATATGGATAATTTGTGCCATCAAATTGGGGTGGCTTCTAGGTGTTGTTGATTTGAGCCATTTTTACACCAAAGGTTGTTAAGCCTCAAATCACGGTGACCTTAGCTTTGATACCACTTGAAAGGTCCTAATGGCTAGAGGAGGGGTGAATAGCCTAATAAAAATTTCTACAACAACACTTAACAAAATGGTTAGACAATTATGAGGCGATGCAAGAGTTGCACTAGCCTACTCAAAATACAAGCTGCCTACCACAATTCTAGTTTAGATAGTATCTTTTCACACAAAAGCTATGACACTACCCTATGTTAGTGTGCTCTCAAAAGCTAACTAAAGAGCCACACCAACCAACCAAGCAAGCTCTCACAACTAACTACACAAAAGAGCTTGACAACTAGTTTATGGTAATATAAAGAGAGTGATCAAGAAAGTTATACCGTTGTGTAGATGAAGGAACCAATCAATCATAAGAGTGAATAACAATGAAGACCAAACACCTCGAAATCAAAGGATGAACACAATGATTTTTTACCGAGGTTCACTTGCTTGCCGGCAAGCTACTCCTCGTTGTGGCGATTCACTCACTTGGAGGTTCACGCGCTAATTGGCATCACACACCAAACCTAAAATAGGGTGTCGCACAACCAACACAAGATGAGGATCACACAAGCCATGAGCAATCTACTAGAGTACCTTTTGGCGCTCCGCCGAAGAAAGGTCAAGAACCCCTCACAATCACCACGATCGGAGCCGGAGACAATCACCACCCTCCGCTCGACGATCCTCGCTGCTCCAAGCCATCTAGGTGGCGGTAACCACCAAGAGTAACAAGCGAATCCCATAGCAAAACATGAACACCAAGTGCCTCTAGATGCAAACACTCAAGCAATGCACTTGGATTCTCTCCCAATCTCACAAAGATGATGAATCAATGATGGAGATGAGTGGGAGGGCTTTGGCTAAGCTCACAAGGTTGCTATATCAATGCAAATGCTAAGAGAGTGAGCTTGAGCTGGCCATGAGGCCTAAATAGAAGCCCCCACGAAATAGAGCCATTGTACCCCTTCACTGGGTACAGCGCGGGGTGACTGGACGCTCTGGTCGGATCGACCAAACGCTGGCCCTCAGCGTCCGGTCACGTGATTCACGCCACGTGTTCCCTGCTTCAAATACTGTTCGTCAGATTTCAATAGTCGTCTGCTGACCGGACACAGCGCACAAACTGACCGGACTCTGAGCCTCCAGCGTCCGGTCGTTTTCAGTAAGGTTCCAAAAACGATATTTCACGACCAGACGCGTCCGGTCATGCTTGACCGGACACAGCCAGCGTCCGATCAGTTACCCTGACCACTGTGCCGCCACGTCAGCTGGGACCGGACACACCCTTTCAGCGTCCGGTCAGTCCGAGACCCAGCGTCCGGTCGTTTGACTGAAGCTGGCGTCTATGCTGTCACGTTTGATCGGACGCGCCGGTCCTTCTGAGACCAGCATCCGGTCACCTTCTGACCAGCGTGACTAACTCCTTTTCACTTCTATCTTCTTCACCCTTGCTCAAATGTACCAACCACCAAGTGTATCACCTTGTGCACATGTGTTAGCATATTTTCACAAATATTTTCAAGGGTGTTAGCATTCCACTAGATCCTAAATGCATATGCAATGAGTTAGAGCATCTAGTGGCACTTTGATAACTGTATTCCAATACGAGTTTCACCCCTCTTAATAGTACGACTATCAAACCTAAATATGATCACACTCTCTAAGTGTCTTGATCACCAAAACAAAATAGTTCCTACAAAATATATCTTTGCCTTGAGCCTTTTGTTTTTCTCTTTCTTCTTTCCAAGTCGAAACACTTGATCATCACCATGCCATCATCATCATCATGCTATGATCTTCATTTACTTCACCACTTGGAGTATGCTACCTATCTCATGATCACTTGATAAACTAGGTTAGCACTTAGGGTTTCATCAATTCACCAAAACCAAACTAGAGCTTTCACCGTCTCAACCACGTAGTGTACATTTTCTATTAAAAAAATAAAACTTTCCAATCAATAATATAATAATGAAGAACACATAATAAACATCTAAGTTTGGAGATCTCCTTGTTCTAAAACACACCTTACAGTGATGGTTTGAGATCGCATTAGATATATGGCTGCTGAAATACTCCATCGGGTCCAAATTGCACGTAACTTTAGATTTGTCAAGCCAAAACTTCTATGACTTTGTCTAGAAGTATATTAACATCCCTACATTACAAAATAAATACGTTACAACAAATTTGATGTTGTAAATGTTAGTGTATTTTGTACATATAAACTTAGTTAAAGTTAGATAAGTTTGACTTAGAATAAAATTAAAATGTTCTGTCATCTGAGACAAAGTGAGTATCAATTAACCCTTTGTGTGCACAACATGGTCAATTGTAATATCCATATTCATTTCATTTACTATCATGTTTTATGCCTTCTTCAAGAAAAGAAATGTGAAACTATACATAAATGAGCATTTTTTGTTCTTTTCGTACCGCATGTTGCTCAGCGAGGCTTGGGTATGTTTGGATCTTCAAGCAAAGCTTGCCTTGCCTTGCCCAGCGAGGCTGTACAAGAGAGTTGTGCATTTGGTTGTTGAGCTAGCTGCATTAGGATAGGACTTGTGCTGGCAAGAAAAATCCCTGCTATCCTTGGCTAACCAATTTGACTCGTCGGGCTTGGCAAGGTTAGGCTTGCTCTTGCTGGCAAGGCAAGGCAAAGCTAGCCTCTGAACCAAATGCAGTGGAGGAGGGTAGCCTGGAGGCTAGAGACAGCGAAAGCCCGCCACTACAAACTCCACCTAGGCCAACAACTACCCACAGCCTATAAACCCCACCCTAGCCACTCGATACAGAGAAATTTCAATATTTAACCTGAATTCGCAAGCCTTTCAGTATTTGACATCCAATTCACAAGTCTTTCAATATTTAACCCTACGCATGAGAATTGTTTCAATTCGAGGGAGTATGAAAGATTTGTCTCATTTCTCATTTCCAGCTGCCTCTTTACACTGTTTAGGCCACAGGAAATGACGATACTACCCTCCTCTTTTCTGGTGGTCTAGACGCTCGCCCAGCACCTCGCTTCTCTCGGTTCGTGCACTTTTCTCCCTAACATCTTCCCCCCGGCTCACCCAACAGTTTCCATAGTTCCGGAACTTAAATTTTACACAGATCTAACATATTTAGTCCAAATCAACGTAAACAACGCATAAATTATAATCAAATTTTAGCGTACACAATAGAACCAGCTATACAATTTAGTAAATAGGTTCAAGTTGACAATACAACCATATAGGCAATTTAATGAGTACATGTTCACATAGAGACAATAGAATCATCCAACCAATTTAAGATGGCTGGGAATCTAGAACAATACAAAAGTCTCCAAACGTTGTTCTAGGATTATTCAAACATCGATCTTCTTTCCCTTCTTTGGAGTGAGTTTTTTCTTTAGACCTAGTCTCTTCCTTGGAGTGGCCATAGTATTACTCGCCCCTTCTTCAGTTTGACTAAATACCATAGGAAAATAGACCGATTCAGTATATGAAGTAAGATAAGCACAAACATGTTAACAAGGTGAATCATTTTACCTTCTAGTCACTGCTCTAGGGCTTATAGTGATATGATTAGTGCCTCCAAATTCCACCATTGTTAATTGTATTTGGCTAAAAATGAGACAAATGTTTAGCCTAAAAAATAGATAGTGTTTCAAGTTCCAAGTCAATGTTCAGTTTATAGAAATTCACCTTCTTGTAACAGGCCCGGGACTGGTGCTAATTTCTGTTGTGCCTTCTAGTTCTTGCACAGGTCCAGGACTATTATTCACTGAATTTTCTTGCACATGAACCTTCTGCCTTTTGGATGGACTAGGAGCCGCATCACCTTTGGTAGAACCAGCAGGCCTACCTGCCTTTCCTTTCTTGGACCGACTTTTCTATAAATGTAAAATTGAGATAAGTTCAAAATATGAAGAAAATATGAGTTAGGTCAAAAAAGGCAGACACATTTACCTCTTCTTTGTTCTATTGAGAGCACACTTTGGGGATGTTGTCCTATGGCCATGACCTAAGCAATTTTTGCACTGCACTTGCCACATGCCTTTGCCCCTAGGTTTGCTTCCCTTGTTCTCTGTGCAGCTAGGTATTCTAAGTTTCCTTTGTCTTCTAACCTCTCTCTTATCGAGTGGTGGTAGCACTTTAAATCTAGGATCCACACTTGCCCATTGAGACTTATCAGGTAGTGGTTTGATCACACCATCATAGGCTAGTCTAAAATGGTACACTGAGTAGTATGGATCAAGATAATCTTCCATCTTAGGATTTCTATGTGTGGTGATTAGAAGCAAAGCATGTGCACATGGTTTCCCTGAGACTTGCCACTCCCTACAGGTACATGTGTGATTCTAAATATTAACCACATGTCTTATGATCTTTTGGGAATCTGTGACCTCTATCACCGCTGCATAAACCAAGTCCAACTATCAGTAGTCTCACCATCAAAAAACCCAAATGCAACTAGAAACATCCAGTTGTGCCCATCTAGTGTTGTAGCTGAAGGTAAGTGGCCACTCCATCTACCATTAAGAGCTGTGGAGCCAATACTAAAAAATGGCCGACAACCATTTAGGAAACCATCAATACTTGGTTTCAAACAACAAAAGAATATGTGGAAAAATACACCTTCCTCCTTATTCACGACGTCTATCTCTACAACACTTCTTGGCATCCTGAGCTCAATCTCTGCCTTGAAGTTAAACAAATATCCAAAACTCTCTTCCCATGTCCCATGAATTTGTTCTCCTGCCACAACAAAACCCTTATGCACAGTACCATACCCAATTTTGACTTAATACTTGTCATCTAGCTCTTCTTGTATTTTATTTGCACCCATGTTTGGATCCTTCATTAGTAAGGGGACTGCCTTCTCTGCTACCCAATGGTATGATACCATCTTGGTCCTCACTCTTCCAGTAGATGGACAAAAATGCTTTTCTTTATTCAATGTAACCTATTAAATGGAAACAAACATGTTAGTAACGCAACATACATGCATGAGGACTAATACTGCATAATACATTAAGTTAGCATACTACATATTTGAAAAGTGTTAGTACCCTGACTTGGACTTGATCAAGCATCAACCTTGCTACAATAGACCACGGACAACCCTCAGCTTTGTAGTGTCCTCTGAACAAATCTTTGTAAGATTTCTCTGTTGCAAGTTCAAATTATCCCTTTATAGCATGCTGCCGCACTGCAGCTCTAAATTCATTCATACTAGCATATATGGTTCCAGCTTTCATTGGAGGGTCTTCTCTGTCATATTACACAGAATCCTCACCAGGTATACGATCATCAACCAATAACTCTGCATCTTGTAGGTCCACATCATCAAGATTAATTTTACCCGCCATCCTAGCTTGCTCAGCCCTCTCATCCTTTGCCCTGAGGCCAACAAACTCATACATTGCATCTTCATCCATCACAGGAAGTGCGGCACTAATTTGATCTTGTCCAAGAGGAATAATCTCTAGACTGTCCCAGTCGATTGCATGAGAAACAAATGCCTCCTTGCTTGAATCTATTGGTCATGTGACATTATCATGCCCCACATTGCTTGTTGCTGCCTCTATTGCAGAGCTACAAAACACTTCTGTGGGTTTGTTCTCAACATCAACAAACAAGAAAAGCTTTTTGTCACCCATCCTTTCAGAAAATGCAAGGGACAGTTCTGTATAATTTAGCAATTTTTTTCTCCACCACCACTCATGTCAAACTCATGTATTACATGCTGTTGTCCGCTTCCCCAATTGAGCCTAGCTTTCAAGTCATTTTCTAGCATCTCCAAATTATAAGATCGACAATCCACAACTCATTCATCATACTTTCGTGGCACATCAACAGAGCGGCCATCATTGAACTTACCAGTGAACTTAGAAAACTGAACGCACAACCTAAATGTGGCACTGGATCAAATCTACCGTGTGTATCAACAAAAAAAATGAGACACAAAATCAATTTTGTGCCCCTCCCCAAAACTAACAAGTACTACAAAACTCATAAGAGAGATTTAGGATTGGGGGCTTACTCAGGAGGAGCCATCAAGACAGGGGGGAGGACAGCTTGCTGGCGCGACGCCAGCACAGAGACCGGCGGTGCCCGGCCTACGGCGACGGACAAGCACGCCGCCCCAAACCCTAGGCCAACGGGCCAGGGAAGGGCGACTGGCGGAAGGGGCCTGGGTAGGCGGAGGGGAACCGGGCTGGCGAAAGCGGGCGGCCGCCGACGACGGGCGGCCACCGGCAACAGGCAGGGTTGGGCGGCGGCGGCCGCGAGCGGCCTCACTGCTCCGTGCGGTCGTGACGAGCCGACGAAGAAACGTGAACCAGAAAGGAACGCCCGATCCAGTATAGGATAAGGAGGCAAGGGTACTTTAGTCGGTTCTAGTGTCCCGATGAGTGAGAAGAGGTATTTCAAAATAGAAAAAAAGAAGAAATCACAGAAATCCCTTAGATTGAAACAATTCGTGCCTTTGCAGGATAAACAAAGATGCTTCGGTAAGTAAGCGATCGTGAACGATCGTGGATTATGTTTGAAAGCAAGATTTTTCTTCACACCAAACCAACCAAAAACCAAAACAATAAATAATCCACGATCCAATTTCACCAAACCGAACAGGCTGAAATATTGAAAGGCTCGCGAATTAGATGTCAAATACTTATAGGCTTGCAAACTCGGGTTAAATATTAAAATTTCTCCCTCGACGGGCCCATCCAGCGGCCCAGATCACGCCACTCATGCTCCCCCGCCTGCTCCTCGGCGGCCCCCTCGCCGCGAGCGCCGCGCCCCTCCCCCGCCGCCGCGCCCTTGCCGGCCGCCGGGCCATGTCCACCTCCGCTGCGCCCGCGCCCGGGCCGAGGCGGCCGCTGCGCGGGGTGGTCTTCGACATGGACGGCACCCTGACGGTGCCCGTCATCGACTTCCCGGCCATGTACCGCGAGGTGCTCGGCGGGGACGCGGCCTACGCCGCGGCGCGCGCCGCGGGCGGAGGCGCCGTCGACATCCTCCACTGCATCGAGGACTGGGCGCCCGACA
Source organism: Miscanthus lutarioriparius (assembly GCA_904845875.1). Classification (NCBI taxonomy): domain Eukaryota; kingdom Viridiplantae; phylum Streptophyta; class Magnoliopsida; order Poales; family Poaceae; genus Miscanthus; species Miscanthus lutarioriparius. The sequence continues at coordinate 2,721,542 of CAJGYO010000008.1, forward strand.
AGCAGCGCCACGCGTACGAGGTCATAGCGCGCTTCGAGCGGGAGGGGCTCGACCGCCTCCAGATCATGCCCGGTCAGGCGGCCACCACCTGTCCACCCTGCTTGCCTTGCTGCTACTGCTTCTGGATTCGTAGTTTGTAGCTCGGTGACACTCGGTGTGGTGTGTGACTGCTTGGATTTGTCCTGGGTATATGCAGGGGCCTCGGAGCTATGCGGCTTCCTGGACGCAAAGGAGATCAGGTCAGTGCTTGCTACCTCCACAGTGCAGCTTAAATTGCTTCCCTCGCATTGACTCACTGTGTGTGGAACTGCTCCAGTTTTGACATTGGTTACGCATGGTATTGCCACCTGCTAGTTTCACTTCCAAACCTAGGTGCTTCAAACTCTGATCGTGATACAGATGATCATGAGTGGATGCCAAATGATATGTCTGAGTGCATGTCTGATTGGATATTGGATTGCAGAAACTTGACACTAAGAGCAATTGCTCTGCAAGGAGAACTTGTACTTACAGTGTACCAAATGATATGTCTGAGTGCATGTACAAACGATTAAATTTAAGTTTTCATTCACACATACTACACATTTGTGATGCCAATAGCGGGACATTCTTTGATTTTTATACAAGCAGAACGCTCTTGCCACTTCAAAAGATGCCAATAGCGGGTGTTCTAATACACCATCTATTGTGATTCGTTGCTAGTCCAACCATAGAGTGATCAGAAAGAATTCGACTAACATCGATGCTGTACTGCTGTGTGTTGAAAGGCTGATTTTCACTTCTCTAGTTTATTGCGTGTACCAGAGCTGGTACTGTTGCTTGACACAAGCAATTGAGTTCATGCCTATTGTCGAGCATGTGTGGGTGTCATTTCAAAAGTGAGTTGAGTTGGATAACTGCAATCATTGTTTTTTTTGTGTGTCTGTCAATCATTTGTTGTGTTAGAGACGTATATTCAGCTTTTGATTCCTGGACTCAACTTTTTGCAGAAGAGGCTTGATCACCCGTAATGTGAAGGACGCAGTTGATTTGTTTCACCAAAGATTTGGTGTAAGTTGTTGCGTTTCCCTCCTTCTGATTACTAATTCGTCATGCCCATCTGGTTATTTCTGGCTCTTGTACCTGTGCAGCCTGTTTTATCATAATGTAGTAATTTTTCCAGATTATGAGATCATGCCTGTATTATTTCGCTCTCTCACTGATGTGATTCATTGCTTGTCATTGTGTTGCAATAGTGTGAAGTGGGACAGATGTACAATTTTTTAAATTATTATGCCATTGCATTTAGTGTGTTTATTCTTCTCTACATTTGTGTTTGGGATTACTGCAGATGAAGTTCACTCCTGCACTGAGTAGAGAATTTCTTCCCTATAAGCCAGATCCAGCTCCACTACTTCACATATGCTCCACTTGGAACATTCCACCACACGAAGTGATCATGGTCGGTGACAGTCTCAAGGATGATGTGAGCGTTCTTTAACTGATTACAAGCTGTAGCGTATAAAGGGTTGCTGTATACTCCATTTGTTTTTAGTAGGTGTATTAGGATTTGAAAAAAGCGTTTTAGGGGTGTACTTTCACCACCAATTTCTTTTCCAATGTATCATCAATCACTACAAAATCAATGTCATATTAACAAATATTTGAATTATGAATCTGTTCATATAAATTTTACACATTCAGCATGCATATTGTTTGATACTGTTGGTCAAAATCTGTGAAGCTAGACTTTTCAAATCCTAATATGCCTACTAAGAACAAGCGGAGGGAGTTGCACCCTTGCACTTGCACATTCTCTTCCATGTTTTCAATTGGCATGATGAAACAACCAGAAATAAAATTCCATGGCTTATGTCTACATACGATTTCACCATAACCTTTTGTTTTTAAAAGTTAACCCTGACTCTGCTTGTAAGTTGTCTTTGCATAGTTGCATCATAGCTAAACCAACATAAATTGGTCTCATAATGCTTTGCTAACTGCCCATTAACTTTACTAGTTCCTGAAGCATTCTCTTTTTTTTTTAAACTATAAACTGAAGTTGGTCACATTACACTTTCACTTAATTACTTGCCATTTGAAAATTTGTCAGGTTGTTTGTGGAAAGAGGGCAGGAGCTTTTACTTGCTTGCTCGATGAAACGGGGCGATATGGTCCTCATGATTCTTTGCCTGAGGAAGTTAAACCTGACTTCAAGGTGTCCTCGCTTACAGAAGTATTCACTGTGCTGGATGAGCACTTCGATTTGGCACCAGTGCCTGCTGAGAGTAGAATATGACAGGGAAAATTTATTGGACTTGCCCTCTAATGTGAGGCTACCCAACCAATACCTTGAATAATGTGGATGATGTTGATGGTGTTTCAACTTTCAAGTATCATTCAAGTATCAAATGCCCTGCTACAGCCTGCAGCCAGAAAGACGATGGCTGTTCCAAAGGTGGATTAAATGTCTTTCAAATGGCAATGAAGTCATTCAATTTGTTGTAAATCTATTATAATATGTTGTCCCCGACTAAATCAGCTCGTGCGGTTTAGTGACTGAAATGTTCACAAGTATCTGGCAATTCAGAATATAACATTCAAAATTTCCATGGATATCATTCGTTCAATTTGGTTGTCTCAAAATGGGCATTCTCAGCATTAGTTGGTTAGGTTGGTCTTTTTTTTTTTTGAGCTTTAAACTTAGGTTAGTATTATTGGTGATACAAGGAGCATCAGTTGCTTCTGTTTGATTTCTTCTGCTGGGAGATGTTCCTGCCGCTACTAATTCATAACAGCAGCTTGGAGGAATGTTGTCTCCTGAATTTTAGCTCCTAAGAACTATGAACACTAATACTTGGACTTTGGAGAGAGATTTCTGACAGGCATCTTTGGGTTGAACCGCCAGACGGCCAAAGTATCTTTCCACAAGTAACTCAACATATGTGTGGCTTTGCTTGCATTACCAATCTCTTTTCATCGACTGTCTGAAAACCGGTTTGGAGGCAAAAGACCTCTGTAGCTCTTTCTGTGGATTAAATGATGGTAATTTGGCCGCAAGCTCAGAAGTACCTGCTCCCCCGTAGGGAAAAGAACCTAATTCTAGCATAGTGCCAATTCAAACCAAGTGGCCAGGTTTATATAACAAGAGTATCAATATACAATATATGAAATAAGTGTTATTAGATTCGTCATAGAATGTATTAATAATACACATAGCTTGTATCATAAATATTAATACTGTGTTCTATAAATTTGATAAAATTTTGGATAGTTTAGCTAGAGGCATCAGAATTGCATCCGTTTGGGGACGGATGCAGTGCCTTCTTCCATAATCCCCTTCTTTCGGTTTCACAGCAACCAGTACCAGATAATTGCCACCATAATCATTCATCTAATCTTGGCCCTTCTTATCCAGAAGCTCATGGGTCCATGTCTAGTACAAAGCAACATGTCGACCCTCCCAAGACAAGCAAAAGCTTTTGTCGGGTTCATAAACCGGAGTCCTCAATGGACCCGCTTCCCTACAAAACTCGGCCCAGTAGGCGGTGCAACGACAGCACGCGTCTGGGCCAGCCCAGATACACAATGACAGGCTAAGACCACGATCCAGTCCCCGACCGACACCTCCGGCAAGGAGATCTGGTCGGAGCCCCAACCGGAAGGCCTGGCCGTGGTGGTATCGCAGTCCGACTCCGACCCTCTTTCTCCGACCGAGGATACGCCGGACCTCTGCTCGTTGCTCTTTCCCGACCGACACGGTCGGGGCCGACTGGGAACGACCGACCGAGGACGCCCACTCGATGTGGGCCCGAGGAGCAGGCGGAGCAGATAAGGTAAGGCGCTCAAGTCAACCGCAATACCGAGGACCGTACCCTGCCATGCCCTGCGCACTTGCAGGACGGTGCTGTCGGGCCATGTCAGACGGACACTGTACAGCCTGCCAGACGTGTCAGAGCATAAACAATATTATGGGCGCCGTCGTTTGCCGTACCAAGCGAACAATGTATAGCCTGCCAGACGCGTCAGAGCATAAACAGTATTGTGGGCGCCGTCTTTTGCCATACCAGGCGAACACTGTGTAGCCTGCCAGATACAGCAGAGCATGAACAGTAAGGTGGGCGATGGCGGCATAAACAGTATGGTGGGCAACGGCGGCCATCCCGTACCCGATGGCATGGGCAACAAGACTAGGCAGGGCCCGTATATACTCTCTCTCTTTCTCTCTGACTTGTAAGGCCATCCCCTTCAACTATAAAAGGGGATGCGCTCTCTACTAAAAGACGATGACCCGAGGACTCAAGGACTTGATGACTCGACGGCTACACAGGCTACCAAACACGGTCTCAACAATCTCAGCAGCTCGCAAGCTTGGGCACACAGAGACGCACACAGAGCACATGCTCCGACACTTAGCATACGTTTGAGCCCCGGTCACTCTCTTCCACTCGGACTAGAGTCCGACCGGACCTTTTACAACCCCACTTCATTCCTCACTCGTTTGTAACCCCACAGCAAACTTTGAGCACCTGGGATCGGGAATAAAGTCACCAACCGACCTCAACTGGACATAGGGCCTATTGCCTGAACCAATATAAATCATGTGTCATTGAGTGCTAGGCCACATCCGATTACAACGGACGACAAAACTATAAATATTTACTTGTTGGCCACATTTCGCACCGACAGTTGGCACCATCCGTGGGAAGGACGCCGTGGGATTTTTTGGTCATCGGATGGCCCACCTTTCCACCATCTTCAGCATGGCGGGCTTAAGCGATACGATTCGCTTTGGCTCACTGGAGTTTCCCACGCTCCCACTTGTTGGGATGTGGGTTCCTCCCATCTTTGAGCCGCTCCAAACCTTCCTCTTCGGAAGTCTAGACTTCATCACCGACTAGCTCAGCGTACTCTCGCCTCCGTGAGGAGGCGCTTGTCCCGGCGTCCACTGAAGGAGGAGCGCCCTCCACCGGCCCCGGGTCACTCGACAACCTCAACATCGAGACACTCGCGCTCCGCCTCAAGCCCATGTTGGGCTCAAACCCCACGGTGAGTAACATAGATATTATTCTTTACTCACTGTTTAACACCTTCTGTCAGCTCTCCAAAGGGACCCTGTTGTCCCCACCGCGACCGTCATGCGACCGGTTCCCCTATGGCTTCGCGTCCCCCGTGGACGCGTGCACACGGGGGCTCTAGAGGATGCTGACGCCGCCCCCTCTCACGTCCGAGTTCATGGGGATGGTGGGATACACCCCTTCCTCCTTTCACGCCCTCGTTGATGATGAGGTCAAAAGCGATGGTTCTAGCATCGGCGACGTCATGGCACCTAGCCACCCTCTGTCCCGGGAGTGCGCTATGGCGTATGCCCCGGGACAACTACCAGAGGTGGGGAGTATTTGTAGACTCACACCCCTCCGGACCCTCGTGCGCAGGCCCTGGCGCGTGCGCAGGAGCACGGCGAGGAGTTATGACAAAGGTGGCAGAGCCAGCCACCGCCTGCGCCGGTGCGCCCAACGCAGCAAGCTATGCCACACGCGCATAACCCAGCAAGCGGCACTCGGGGTCATGCCCATCAGGTCCAGCGTAACATCCTGGACGGAGGGGACGATCCCCTCAGTTTGCTCGGGCTGGCCAGAACATCGCTGCTGCGGCGATGCTTCAGGCGGCCTTCCCGAGCCTGCCGACCCCTAGGAGTAGGCGATCCATCGGAACCTCCGAGCGCTGGTGGAGACCGCCTCCGTTCAGCAGGCGGAAAGCTCTGCGTCGTGACACCGGCACGCGACCTCTTGCCCAGCTAGGGGACTAGGGCCGCACCAGTCGAATCACTCACTACAACAGTTGCCGAGGGTGGAGCAGGAGGCCGCGGCTGCACCATAGCCCAACCCAGCACCGCTCCACACCGACCACCTGTGCGTGAATGGCTCGGACCAAACCGTAATGCTCGCAGCGTCATCAACAATTGATGCCACGCCGCACGATGATGATGTCCAACGAATGGCGGTGCGAGAGCAGGTGCGCGGGCCCTGGCTTGACAATCAAAGAGTGCGAGGACATGCACCCCAGGCATGGCGGCCGACCGAACGACCGGAGCCCCAGCCCAGATGGCCCGGGGCCACAGGCTCTTGGTCGCCGCATCTAGAAAGCGTCGTTCCCACAGCGCTTCCGAACGCCCACCAACATCTCCAGGTACACCAGGGAGACGAACCCCGGATATGGCTCGAAGACTTCCGGCTCGCCTGCCAAGCCGGAGGAGTGGATGATGACTACTTCATCATCTAGTACCTCCCCATCTTCGTGGGGGAGCATGTTCGAGCATGGCTTGAATTCTTTCCGCCCGACAGCATCCGCGACTGGGCGGATCTCAAGAGGGACTTTATCGAAAATTTCCATGGGACGTATGTCTGTCCTGGGAATTTCTAGGACCTCAAGAGCTGCCAGCAGGAGCCCAACGAGTCCCTACGAGATTACATCCATCAGGTTCTCAAAGCAGTGCAACTCCCTTCCTATTATCGTCGACGTGGACGTCGTCAGCACGTTCTCTTTGGGACAACCTTCAAGTCCCTGATCCACAAGCTCGGCTGTGTAAAGCCCTGTACCACCCGCGACCTGCTCGACATTGCCACGAACCACACCTCCGACGAGGAGGCGATCGGGCGTTCTTCAGCGACGGTCGGGACATGGCAAGGCCAAGCGTGAGGACCAAGGCGAGTGCCCCTCCACACAAAAGGGCAAGAAGAACAAGAAGGATCAGCGCCTCCTCTCTTGCATCCTATTGAACAAAAGGGCAAGAAGACCCTCCACACAAAAGGGCAAGAAGAACAAGAAGAACCCGGACCTTCATCCAAGTCACGTCTTGCATCCTATTGAACTACGAAACAATCACTTGCAAATTCATTAGTCCAATTTGGTTTTGTTGATCATCAAACACCAAAATCCAAAGTAAATGGGCCAAGGGTCCATTTTCCTTACAATCTCCCCCTTTTTGGTGATTGATGACAACACGACCAAAGCAAGCAAATAATAAAAATTTGGAAGTTAAAAACTATCTACTTGCTAGGATGCAATGCAAGGGGCAAGGTTATATGATGCTAAAAGATACTACTTGTAAGACTAAAAGATACTACATGAAAACTTATCTTGCCCTTGCAAAATGTCCCCATGTGGCATTATGGATTTAAGTCTTGCTTCCTACAAATTCTTCTCATTACATAGACTAATCCATAATCCACTATCCTCCTTTTCTTGGACCATTACCACTTGTAAATTATCTAGCTTGTGGCCCTACAAATTAATGCTTGCTTTTGGTCCTCTAAATTCTCCCCCTTTGGAATCAAACACCAAAAAGGAAGACATTAGTAGCTCAAGGGAGGGTCAAACTTTATGATCCTTTGTATGTAGAGTGGAATAGATCACAAAATTTGACTCTCACATTATATAGACTAAGCTCCCCCTAAATATATGGATACATATGATAGAAGGCAAAGCATATGCATAAGTAGCAAATTATTGCTCAAGGGAATTTAATCTATATAATGCATGGAGTAAGCATATGAATATCAAAATGAAATCAACATGATGATATCGGTTTAGAAATACCACATATGGAAACCAATTTAATTTCTACCACTTGCAATAGGTGGTGGATATTTGAAGTATGATGCTTAACTCCGGGGACTCCATTTTTCTTGCAATGAGACTACTACACATATGATAAGCTTGAAAAGGTGTTAGTCTCAAAGCATCCAACTTGTAGAGTAACATCCCCCTAAATTTGTGCACACAAGTGTGGGATACTTGTAGAAGTCATGCACAATGATTTTAGAATCAATAATACTACTTGAAAGATGATATCCCATGAATGTGAGAATCATTTTCGAAGATGATATTTGGGAGAAATTATCTATAATTTGGACTTTGGCACATATTAGATGAACAATCAAAAGACAAGCTATGTGTCGTGCTCCTAAACAATTTTAAACCATGTAGGTTTGCTCCAAGGGTTAAGATTGAAACCGAGCAAGCCTACCATAAGATATACCTAGTGTATGCATGACAAAAGATATAAGCATGCAAATGCAAACATAGGCATGAAAAGTAACTAGATGTTTAAAGATACCAATTTGTAAGAAATACCACTTGTAGGAAATACAAATTGATACTACTTGAAGGAAATTGAATCTAGTTACCTAACATGGGAAGGGGAATTTGGGTTCATAGTATTTACTAACCCACTTGGCAATGATTTTGTCCATCATGATGCACACCATGAAATGCACCCATACTTTTCCAAGTCTCTAAATTCCTCGAAGTCCATTGGACTTCTCACTTCCCTTTCGGGATCCAAACCTTCTTGGTGCTCTTCATGTTGGAAATAATTTCCTTAGGCATCCAAAAGCGTTTGACCCCATTGTTGACTTGCTTGTTCACCTTGATGGCCACCACCTTGTCATTTTTCTTCTTCTTCAAGAGATAAGGTGTGGAGGCATTCTTGTCCACCTTGTTGGTGTAGGTGTTGGAGAGCTTGCTTGTTTGCTTTTTCTCTTCTTCTTTGCTCCTCCCCCATTCTTCACCTTGCACTCATAGGACTCATGACCTTTCTTGTGGCATATGTAGCAAACCACGGTTTGTCCTTCATCAAGCTTCTTCACTCCCTTGACGGTGTTATCTTGATGAAGTTGGGCTTGCTTCGCCTTGCCTTTCACTTGAGTAAGTCCTTGATGAGGCGAGCTACTTCTTGCTTGAGTTGCTCATTCTCCTTTGCAACCTCTTGTGTGCATGTATCTACAATAACTTTCTCAACACAAACTTGGTTGCACAAAGATGAGTCTAAACATAAATTATTACAAGAAGTAGAGGCATCCTTTTTAGACATGTTAAAGATAGAACTTTTCTTTTTAGATGCCTTGGTGGGGGTTGCACTAACGGCTTCAAGATTAGCAACTTTATTAGTTAGCTCATCACAATGTTTGCACATGGTTTCCATTTTAGCAAGCAAACTTTTATAAGCATTTTATGAGCTAGCTAACTTTTCTTTTAATTTTTCATTTTTCTTTACAAGTTGCTCATCATTGATTGTGCATGCATTTGTTGTTGCACTAGCTTCAAGTTGCTTAATTTTAGTAGATAGTTCAACATTGAGATTAGCAAATTTCTCATATTGTTCAAGCAAAGTTTTGTATGCTTCTTGTGAACTACCTAGCTTTTCTTTTAATTTTTCGAGCTTCTTTTGTTGACTAGTGCAAACTTTAGCATAATTAAGATTTTATTGCACAATTTTATCATAAGAAGGCATTTCATCATGACTATCACTCTCACTAGAGGATGAGCTTTAGTTACCTCGTGCCATAAGGCACATACGAGAAGAACTTGATGATGAGTGCTTGCGCCCTCGCCTCTTGTGATGGTGTTCTTCACTTGAAGAATCATCCCATGACCTTATTGATGTGAGGGCTTGGTTCTTGCATGCCTTCTTGTTTGTCTTAGGTGTGGGCTTGTTTGGACAAACTTCCACAAAATGCCCCAACTCGCCGTATCCATAGCATCCTCTCTTTCTTTGCTCATTTCTTTGATTGGTGAAAATGAGATCTTGGATTTGGATGGGCACACCCTTGACATTGAGCCTTTGGATCATCTTCTCCACCTTGTTGATAAGTTTGATTGATTCTTCATCAAGGTCGGAGGTGGAGGAGGAAGATTGATCATCATCACTTGATTCTTCTTCATCATCATCCTCATCTTCTTCATCTTCACTTGAGGAGCTTGAGCTTGAGCTTGTTTCAACTTGCTTGCCCTTCATCTTCTTTTTCTCGCTACATGCAAGAGCTTTGCCTTTGCTTGATGAAGAGGCTTCTTCTTGACCCATCTTACATGACATTTTAAATGCCACTATCTTGCCAATGACTATGCCTGGGGTCATGGTGCTCAAGTCCTCCATGTTGTGAAGGATGGTGATGGTGCTTGCATATTTCTTTTGTGGTAGCATGGAGATGATCTTCCTCACGATGACCGCATCATCTAGCTTTGTTAGTCCTATTGAATGGAGCTCATTGATAATTAGATTCAAACAAGAATACATATCATGAACAAGTTCATCATCATTCATTGTAAAGGAATCATAATTTTGTTTAGCTAGACAATGTTTTTGCTCACGGACATTTGATGTGCCGTCATGGAGCTCTTGAAGTTTTAACCAAATTTCATGAGCCATATTTAAAGTGGACACTTGGTTAAACACATCCATACTAAATGATTCAAACAAACAATTTTTAGCTCTAGCATTGAAATGAATTTCCTTTTCTTCACTCTTCGTGGGTTTATCGGGATTCTTAATGGGTTTTATCCCATCACGAGTGACTCTCCAAACTCCCAAATCAACCATCTCAAGGTAGCAAGCCATTCTAGCTTTATAATAGGGGAAGTTAGTGTCGTCAAAGTATGGAGGCCAAGAGGTATCCATCCCAACCACTATAATGGCGTTGGCTCAACGGCGGTTAAGCCAAAGGTCCAAATTGAGCCAACCGGCTCTGATACCAATTGTAGGGGACCATGACGCCTAAGAGGGGGGTGGCTTAGGCAACTTAAAAATCTAACTCTAAACTATGGCCTCTTTTTCTAACCCTAGCAAAACCTATGTAAAAGATAAACTATCTAAATGTGCAACTACGGTTTTGCTAGTGTGTTGCCATCTCTACCGCAAAAGGAGTAGTACAATCAATGTAAATGCATAAGCTAAAGAGCAAGGTAGAGATATGCAAACTTTTGTTGATGACTTCGGTATTTTTATCGAGGTATCGAGAAGCGCGCAAGCTTCCCCCTAGTCCTTGTTGGAGCCCCTCGCAAGGAATCCCTCGCAAGGACCAAGCTCCCGGTCAGGTAACTCCATGGATAGCCTCGGGCCTTCTCCACACGAAAGTGGGTCTCCGACGTGCCTTCCAGCAAACCTCTCCCGGATGCTCCCCGTCGTCTTCACTATCAAGCTTCCGGTCGAAATGCCGTGGGCCTTGTTCCCTCCGATACACGGTGGCAGCCACACCACAAATGTGGTTGGTGTGATCTCGCAAGACTACAAGCCCCTCCGATGTACAACAATGGTGCGCGCTAGCACCGAGTGGTAAGAGGTATGCAAACCTCACTAAACACTAGGCCTAAACCTAGAGCAAGCGCATAAGCGGTGGTCTAATCAACCTAAGCACTTCGCAAAGCACCTACGCTAATCACCTAATAAAACACTAAGCACTATGCAAGTGGAGATCACTAAAATAGTGTATCAACACCCTTGGTATGTTTCCTCAGCTCCACACCCCTCATTTGGTCGGTTAGGGGTTGTATTTATAAGCCCCAATAAGAAAGTAGTTGTTGGGGACGAAATCCCGCTTTTCTGCTACTAACCGGACGCTGATCACGTCCTGACCAGACGTGTCCAGTCGTCCCGACCGTTGGAGCCGTGAACAACTGATCGGACGCTGCCAGCGTCCGATCACCTGCCATCGGATGTGTCCGGTCGCATTTTTGCCGCTTTGGAACCTCTCTGTACTCGACCGGACTCTGCTGTCCTGCATCCGGTCGATCTGCCGCCAGCGTCCGATCCAACGTCCGGTCACTTTCCTCTAGCGTTCGGTCCAGCGTCCGGTCACCTCTGTGAGCTCGTTTCTTCATGATCTTGCGTACGGCTTGGTTCCTATCTTCATGCTTGGACTTTGCTTGATATATTGGGTCTTCTCTTGTGCTTCTAGGGTCTTGCTTATGGTGTTGATCATTGGATCATCACGTCGCCTTTGTCCAAGTCACGTCTTGCATCCTATTGAACTACAAAACAATCACTTGCAAATTCATTAGTCTAATTTAGTTTTGTTGATCATCAAACACCAAAATCAAAAGTAAATGGGCCAAGGGTCCATTTTCCTTATAGGCCATGACATCAAGTATGTCCCCCGCACCACTATTAAGTCTCAGGCTCTTGCCGACTTCATCGCCGAATGGACAAAAGTCCAGCTCCCGACCCCAAACGTCACCCACGAGTACTGGACGATGTATTTCGACAGGTCGGTCATGGTGCCCGGCTCAGGGGCTGGAGTGGTTTTGATCTCCCCAGTTGGGAGCAGGCTCCGCTACGTGATCCGTCTCCATTTTTCAGCCTCGAACAATGCCATGGAGTACGAGGCCCTCATCAATGGACTACGCATCACTATCGAGCGCAGCGCCACACGGCTGTATGTCCACAGCGACTCAGAGTTGGTCGTTGACCAAGTCATGAAGGAGTCCTCCTGTAAGAGCCCCCTTATGGCGACGTACTGCCAGGAGGTGCGCAAGCTCGAGGACAAGTTTTGAGGGATCAAACTACATCATGTCCCTCGAAAGGACAACGATGCCGCCGACTTCCTCACAAAATTGGCGGCCAGATGGGAACCGCCCCCCGACGGGGTCTTTGTAAATGACCTCCATGAGCCGTCTGCCCGCATCCGAGAGGATCCGACCCAGATGTGCTCCAACACCAATCTAGCACTCGGGGCCTCCGACCCCCCGACGTGCCTCGACCCCGACCGAGCACTCGGGGGCTCCGACCTTGGCGCCTCCATGGCAACATCGCCCGGTGACATCATCGTGATGGCACTCAATCTGGCCGATTGGAGAGCACCACTGCTCGCCTACTTCCTCGAGGAGGTTCTCGCACCGGAAAGGACTGAAGCACGATGAATCGCTCGATGTGCCAAGACGTTCGTCGCCATTAGTAACGAACTTTACAAGAGAAGTCCGTCGGGAGTGCTCATTGTCGATGAAATATGGTCGGTAGTCTACCTAGGGGTATGCCCAAGGTAGTAGATTATCGGCAGACAGGTGCGCAAGCTACGAACGAGATGATGACGCAAGACAGACATGAGATTTTATCCAGGTTCGGCCACCGTGAGGGCATAATACCTACGTCCTGCGTCTGATTATATTGTTGTATGTCAGTGAGATTGTGATGTTTTGAGAGGGGTCCCCTGCCCGCCTTATATGGTCTAGAGGGTAGGGTTATAGATTTGGAAACTAATCATAACCGGTTACAATTGCCATAGGTGGCCGGATAAGGATTCCTATTCTAACCGACCAGGATCTTGCTTGATCTCCAAGTCTGCCTTGATTCCTTGCGCGGGACTCCGAGCAGATCGGTTGGGCCGCGCGTCGTCTTCTGGTGGGCCGGACCCCTCGGTCCGGGACGGCCCAAACCTAGCCGTAAGGGTATAGGGGTTAATACCCCCACAGCTAGTCCCCGAGCACCATGTATTATGTTGCAACACGCCGTTTGATATTCTTCGGCTAACGCGATCTATCTTCATGTCATCTCCAACTGGTTGAAACATTGACCAAGCAAATATGCCAGTATTCTGGCCAGCACAGAGAGCAGTAGACCACGGTTACAGCCAAAAATTCCAGTTGTCCGAAGAATGCATGGTGCTCTAAAGAAAAAAGAAAAAGATTTCTTTCCTGATCAAGTGTGCCCACTTGTATTTCTAAAAAGAAATGTAAGCGACCCCTGTACAGGAATAGTCATGGCCAACAGTCAGAGCGTAGGGGTCGAATAAAATAAGCACATTCACCGCAAGGTGAAGTGTGCCCACTTAGTCCCCGAGCCTGGTAGTAGGTGACGTAGGCGCGTGGAGCCAGGGTCTAAAAAAGTCTTGTTAATTAGATACAGCATGCACCATTAGGTGCATCGTACCGATGTAGTCCCCGACCTTGCTGGAAGGAGAGGTATGAGCCTTGTAGCAAGGTCTAAAGGAGAAAAAATCTCCCAACTGTATGCGAGTTGCCAGTCGCATGTAGTCGAGACGCAAAGTCCCCGAGCTATGGTTGGAGAGTGGTCGAGGCAGTCCCCGAGCACAAGTTAAGGAGCGAGCGACGAAGTCCCCGAGCTATGGTCAGAGAGTGATCGAGGCAGTCCCCGAGCACAAGTCGAGGAGCAAATGACGAAGTCCCCAAGCTGTGGTCAGAGAGTGGTCGAGGCAGTCCCCGAGCACAAATCAAGGAGCGAGCGACGAAGTCCCCGAGCTGTGGTCAGAGAGTGGTCGAAGCAGTCCCCGAGCACAAGTCAAGGAGTGAGCGACGAAGTCCCCGAGCTATGGTCAGAGAGTGATCGAGGTAGTACCCGAGCACAGGTCGAGGAGCGAGCGACGAAGTCCCCGAGCTGTGGTCGGAGAGTGATCGAGGCAGTCCTCGAGCATAGATCGAGAGCGAGCGATGAAGTCCCCATGCGTAGCTCAAAATTCCTGTAATATAAATATGTAGAATGGTAGTACATGATGTACAAAGTAATAAATCATGGAGAAAAAATCAGCGGTGAAGAAATAGCGTATGACACTCAGCAGTCATTTGCAAATGAGCATGATGTGATAAAGCAGTTGGTGCTTTGTAAACATCAGTGTTAATGTGAAGTTTGTGTTTATACTTAATATAAACTACCCGACCAGTTAGTATGTAGCTGAGTCTCCAGCCCTAGCTAGCCCGTTAACCATAACGCGGGGCGCAGAGCCTGTGCACGTGTAGGAAGAACAAAGCGTCGCTAAGGAGCCACTGCCGACCACCCATAACACGGAGGGCATACGCTCGTGCACGTGTAGAGAGGAGCCAGAGACAGGGCCATTTCTGGAGACATCGAGCGTCAACATGACTGGTCGAGGATTTGCATTAAGTATAGCTGTATGTTATATTTAAGATGGTATATATGGACAAACGTTATTTGAAGAATAATCATGACGAGAATGTTGTGGAGAAACGCCGTAATGAAAATTATATTACATATAAATATTAGAAGTGTACTTATCTTTGGATAAAAATCTGGTCGATGGCGATAAAGTTGTTCGGTCCTCGTGCTTTTCGGCCTGTTGTGACGGTGGTCGCGGTTGTCATAGCATCGTTCTTCATGGAAATCATCATTGTGACGTGGTCTGGTGGTCGAGGTGGTCGGAGCTCGGCGGAGCCGCTCGAGACAAGGTCGACGTGGTCCGTGGTCGATGTGGTCGGAGCTCGGCGGAGCCGCTCGGGATGTGGTCGACATGGTCCGTGGTCGACGTGGCTGCTCCATCAGTTCGTTGGTCGGAGGGCATGTAACTAGCTCCATCGCATGGGGAGGCAAAAGCCCTCAGACATGTCCAGCCGAGGTCGGGCGCAGTCGGAGATCTTCCTTGCTTGCATGAAGGTTACGGAGTAGCCTGATGGCGATTTAGTAGATTGTATGTGGTCTTCATATTTGGAGTCGGAGAAGCACACGGAGTCCTTCTAGGTTGTCGTTGAACATTGTGTATGAATACATACATAACACGAACACCCATAGTTGGCCCACTTGCTTGTACTCCGTCTTCTTGCATGATTGCTTGACGTCATCTTCATCGTGCATGTAATGGCAAGCCATCGTGCAAATTTGGTGTCGTAGCTCCATGTGGATGCCGCCTTAATGCACCGTTACTTCTTGATACTCCTCAATCCGAACCATGTTGACGAAGTTGCGTGGCTTTGGCCGAGGTCGATGTATAAAACATAGATCCGAGCAGCGTTGTATATTGTACGCGTAGTTGGATGCAATGTTTCGCAGACCGTAGGGCTGGGCCTGGTAATTCTCCATCAAGGCTTCGCACTCTAAGAGCCGGAGACCCGTTGCGGGGCTGGTCGGTGACGAACGGAGCGCCCTTCAAGAGTAGATGTGACCACGAGATCCGTACCGAGTCATGCAGGACGACTGGCCCAAGCTGGTCGGGTAGATCTGTTGTGGGTAGTGGTTACCTGCTCAGTAGGTTGATTTTGAATCGAATCTACTAGAGCTAGGGTTTCAGCAAGCTTGGTGCCGACCCGATCGATGGAGTCGAGCAGGTCGGTGTTGTCGATCTGCCTCCCTTTGTAGCAAGGAAGCGAACGACGGGTTGTCGGTGTGGCTGAAGACGACGCTGGTGTGGCTGGAGCCAGATCCAACGTGGTCGGAGCTGTAGCCAATGCTGGTGAAGCAGTGGTCGACGCAAATTGGATCTGTGCCTCCTCCGTGGTCATGGCGATGATGTTGTCGGAGCCAGTGGTCCAGGTGATCTGGCCGATGGTGAACATGAGGTCGTTCGGCGTAGCCATGGAGCCGGGGATGATGACCATCTTGTTCGTCTAGGGAGCAGTACGCACACCCCCTACCTGGCGTGCCACTGTCGATGAAATATGGTCGGCAGTCTACCTAGGGGTATGCCTAAGGTAGTAGATTATCGGTAGACTGGTGCGCAAGCTACGAACGAGATGATGACGCAAGACAGACACGAGATTTTATCTAGGTTCGGCCGCCATGAGGTCGTAATACCTACGTCCTGCATGTGATTGTATTGCTGTATGTCAATGAGATTGTGATGTTTTGAGAGGGGTCCCCTACCCGCCTTATATGGTCTGAGGGGTAGGGTTACAGATCTAGAAACTAATCCTAACTGGTTACAATTGTCATAGGTGGCCGGATAAGGATTCTTATTCTAACCGACCAGGATCTTGCTTGATCTCCAAGTTCGCCTTGATTCCTTGCCCGGGACTCCGAGCAGATCGGCTGGGCCATGCGTCGTCTTCTGGTGGGCCGGACCCCCTGGTCCGGGACGGCCCAAAATTAGCCGTAAGGGTATAGGGGTTAATACCCCCACACTCATGAAGTGCATCCCAACCGACCAGGGGAAACAGCTTCTCCTCGAAGTCCATGTCGGAATCTGTGGACATCATGTAGCTCCAAGGTCACTGGTCAAGAAAGCCTTTTGCTAAGGTTTTTACTGGCCCACTGCCCTGCGTGATGCACAGGAGGTGGTCCGCAGGTGTGAAAGATGCTAGTTCTACGCTCGGCAAACTCACCTACCAGCGCAGGAGCTTCAGACCATCCCGATCACCTGGCCATTCGCGGTCTGGGGCCTCAACATGGTCAGAACCCTAAAAAAGGCCCCGGGTGGCTTCACTCACCTACTCATGGCGGTGGACAAGTAAACCAATTGGATAGAGGCAAAGCCCATCACCAATATCCGCTCGGAAGAGGTGATCAAGTTCTTCATCGACATCATCTATCGGTTTGGTGTCCCTAACTGTATCATCACCGACCATAGAACAAACTTCATCAGGAAGTTCTTGGACTTCTATGATGGATACGACATCAGGTTCGATTAGGCCTCGGTCGGACAACCGTGTACTAACGGTCAGGTCAAGCGGGCCAATGGCATGGTCCTCTAAGGACTCAAGCCCCACATCTTTGACCTACTCAAAAAGTATGTTGGGCGATGGGTTGCAGAGATCCAAGCGATCCTCTAGAGCCTAAGAACGACCCCAAACCGGTCGACGGGGTTCACCCCTTTCTTCCTGGCATATGAAGCCAAAGTAGTGTTGCCATCCGACCTCGATCACGGTGCCCCAAGAGTAAAGGCCTTCGACCGAGACCAAGCCACAGAGGCTCAGCAGGACGCGATTGACTTGCTCGAGGAGGCTCATGAGACAACTGTCATTCGCTCTGCTCATTACCAGCAAACTCTCCATAGGTACCATGAAAGAAAAATTAGGGGGAGGATCCTCGAGGTCGATGATCTCGTACTTTGGAGGACCCAGTCAACCAATGACAAACATAAGCTCTCTCCACCATGGAAAGGACCATACGTGGTGGCCGAGGTGATCCAACCGGGCACCTACCGGCTGAAAAGATGACAACAGCAACATTCTCACCAACACATGGAACATCGAACAGTTACGTCGTTTCTTTCCCTAAAGCTCGGTCTTACCGTTTATTTCCATTCAATGCTTGCTCCTACAGTGCCCAAGCCCAAGAACTCTTGGCCTAGGTCGCTCGGGGGCTCCACAGGGGTGCGATACCATCCCTTTTTTATTATCATGTAGTAACACTTTTCGCCCAAACAAAAGGGCATCGCCCAAACAAAAGGGCATCCCATTCCTTTGATTACCCTACGTAACTTGCACTTTGTAACACCCTCGGTGTTACTGTCGATGTTTGACCACCGATAGCCTGCCACGGGGTTCCCCAGGGTAGTATGTTTGGGTTTCAGCATATACAGAACTCAACGGTGAACACAAGAGATAGTTGATTTATCCTGGTTCAGGCCCTCAACTGTGGTCGAGTAACAGCCCTACGTCCAGTCGGCGTTAGCCTTTGCATTGTATTGATTGTTCGGTGTTGTTGTGTTCTATCGTCCCGTCTCTAGGAACCCCGCCCTCCTTTATATAGTCAGGAGATCAAAGTCCTAGTCGGTTTACAATAAGAGTTCCTAGTAGGATTACAGAATACTACTACTACTAGGATTACATGGGAAGAATCCTAGTTGGACTAGATTTTCTCCCTTCCTGGTGGGGTATCCTATGGGTCCCGCATCGACAAGCCCCTGAGCACTTCATGGTTGAGTTCTAGAAGCCTCGTCTTGTTCCTTCAGGTCTTGCCAAGTAGAAACAAGCATCGTCCGAGTGCTTTCTTGAGCGAAATCATGTAGCGCTTCGTGAGATCTTTGGTTGGTGTGTACCTTTTTGAAGAAAAAAGTATTCCCATTTGGGTGTAGCCCCGAATAGGATGCAAGAGAGGATGCCCTTTTGTGTGGAGGGTCTTCTTGTTTTTAACTCCCCTCCAAATTGAACAAGAAGTGATTGGCACAAGGAGCTGGAGGGTCTTCTCTTGAAATCACTCTGATTCTTCATCGAAGGGTTCCTGAGCATATACCTGGGTTCTTTATCAAAAAAGAGCTCGGGTATAGCTAGGTCCGGGTTATTTTTGTCTTGATGTCTTGAAGTGATCTATCTTGAAAAAGTCTTCTTGGTGATGTGTGTTTTTTTGGAGAAAAAGTGCACTCACTGAGTGTAGCCCCCGAGCCTCTTGCTATTTGGAACAAAAAGTTGGAGGGTCTTGAATCTTATATTGTTTTGGAACTCTTGTCTTGAAGAAGTCTTTTGAGTGATGTACGTTTTTTGAAGAAAAAGTGCACTCACTGAGTGTAGCCCCCGAGCCTCTTGCTATTCGGAACAAAGAGTTGGAGGGTCCTGAATCTGAGTTGTTCAAAGAACTGAAAACTTCCTCTGATGCAGCCTCCGAGCATTCTTCAAAAAGAACTCGGATACAGAATCTTGGCGTATCCTCTGGTAGTTTATTGTTGTCAGATGTAGAGTCTGCTGCTTTTAGATGTAGAGTATGCTGCTTTTAGAGGTAGAGTCTGCTGTTGTCAGGTGTAGTTGTATGGTGGTGGTTGAGTGTAAATGCCTTTTGTTCACGGGTTGTACAGTGTTGGTATATTCTCCCGAATATGCTTGTTGTTGAGTACTGTTCCTTCACGCCTGAGTTCTCTTTCATTGAATTCTGTCTTTTCACCGTGTCCTTTGTTAGGTTTGTTCCGCTGGTGCTCCCGATCCACGTGCACCGCTGCTTTGGTCTATAAATATCCTCCTTGTGTGTTGCTTTGATTCATCGAGCACTTTGTTGTGTGGTTTGAAATCCCCGTAGTCATGAATATGATAGTTTGTGAAGTAGAGCAGCCCCCGGACATATTTTGTAGTTCTTGTGCATCTTGTCGTAACTAGAGGAAGTCTGGTGATAGGGATTAGAGGTAGACTAATCCCGCAGTGGTATCGTACTTGGAAGTACGTGGTGGTAGTTGGAGGAAGTCTTGTGATGTGGGATGCGTTCCTTCATCCAGTAGTTCTGGGTTGATCCTCAACGCCTGCCCTGAGACTGTCCGGTGTAGATCAACACCATATCCAATATCACATCGGACTTGGGTAGATAAAGGCCTGCAGGCTCCTCTTGTTCCACGATGTCCCGCCGTGCCGCTGATCTCCGCCTTGGATGTGCTGCTTTCTTCCTTTGAAGAAAACAGTGTAGCCGGGTGCAGTTTGCTCTACCGAGTAGCAATTTGAAGCACGTAGTCATTCCGGAACCTAGTCGTCTCCAGGTTCCTTTTTGCTACCTTGCCTGTCATAGTACCGAGTTCGTTGGGTCTTGTAAGATGTGTAATCTTGTATCTTTTGAAGTCATTTGTAATGGAAAGAATCTTGTCTTCTGAGTTGTCACTCTTTATCCTGCTGATGTCCTAGTTGTTTTTGAGATTCCTGAGTTCTTTATATAAGGACCGGGTTGTTATGCTCCTTGTGAGGTAACCTTTCATTGCTTCATGGCTGATGAGTTCTTTTTGTAGCAATATGATAGCTCTACCGTTCTGCTGGATGGATAGGTCCGAAATCAGCCCGTTGAACTATACCGTTATGTGGATTTGTGCCTTCCGTCTTTTTAGCTGTGTCAGTGAATGGACCGTTGCGTTCTCACATCGTGCTTTTATGGGCCTAGTGGGCCGCGTTTTACTGCTGTAAGATCTATTTAAAAGGCCTTTTTGTCTTCTTCTTCTTTACTGCTCCGCTTTTGCCTTGAAACCCTAGCTTTCAGAAATCCACCGCCGCCATTGTCGCCGTCACCTGAGTGCCGCCATCTTAGTCTCGTCTTTCCCTAGCGCCTTTTTGCTTCCGCTAGTACATGGGTAGGAAGAAAGCTACGAGCAAGTCCCAGGCAGCCTTCGTGGACGAGGAGTCATCCCTCTCCGTGATCGAGAACCAAGAGTTCATGGCCATGAGGGCTGCCCAGAAGTTTTGGCCGGCTCCAACAATGACTGAAGACCAGCTTCGCGAGCTTGTCAGCGATGGCTTGATCCAGAGCAAGGACATTGCTGAATGGAGAGCTCCAGGTGAGCATCGGGTCCCTGCTCCAGGTCCTAGTGAGATCATTCTTTTTGTCTCCTTTATCCGTGCTGGACTTTGCCTTCCTGCTTGCGCCTTCCTTCATCGATTTCTTGGTTATTTTGGGGTCAGCTTGACCCATCTTGCCCCCAATGCCGTCCTCCATCTTTCTATTTTTGTACATCTTTGTGAAACTTTCCTTGGAATTCCTCCTTCTCTTTCTCTCTTCCGTCACTTCTTTCGTCTGAAGCCTCAACCCCGCCGTGAAGACACCAATGTTCTTGGCGGCTGTGGGATTCAGTTTCACTAGGGTCTTAAAAGCAAATTTTTTGACTATGACCTAGTTGATTCTGTGAGGGATTGGCGCGCTGACTGGTTCTATGCCGCCAATTTGATTCATTCTCTTGCCGTTCATTCTAGATCTGGTCCCTCGGTTAATGACCGGTGGGAAAAGAACTCCCTGATGTCGGATGAGCTCAGGCGATCTAGTCGTTCCTTGAGCGGATAAGCACTCTAAAATAGCAGGGCTTGACCGGCTTCGGAATCGTCTCAAGTTTTCATCGTCATCGTGTTTAGCCTCTGAAGGAGCGAGAGAACTTTGGCTTCGAGTACTCTAGGGCTGAGGATCCTTCACGCATGGTCCCTGCCCTTGAGTTGACCGACGAGGAGGTACTCGAGCATCTTCAGAAGATGTTGAAAGGAGCAAGCGTTGTCCCGCTTACCATCTCCGAGTATTGTGCAAAGAACCCGTCTCCAGCTATAAGTTGTTTTCTCTTTGTGTGGGTACTTTTTGTATTTCTTTTGCTGTATCTATTTTCACTTAATCTTCCTTGTCTTGTTGTCTCATTCTTTTCATAGGAATTGGGGCGTAACTTCATTGACCCGATTCCCCTTGTCGACCTCCCTGCCATTGTGAGGGCTGGGGGTAGTCTTGCTGGGGCTTCTTTAACCAGTAAGTCACAAACCGCCGTAATGCTTCCTGGTGTTTCTTCCGCAAACCCTGATGTATATGTTGAGTACATTTCTCCTTCAGTTCCTCGAGCTGCTCGTAGCATCAGCAAGAGGGGGCGAGTGGTTGGTTCTTCTTCTGGTGTGCCTGCTGCCAAGAAAGCTCGCCAGTTGAGTACTTGTCTAGGTACTCAAGTTATAGCTAGCATGCTCTTAGGTGAGCACATTAATACGCTCTGTCCTTCTGTTGCTTGTTTTCATCTTTAACCGAGTACTTTTGTCCTTTTTCAGCTGGTGCTATGGTGGCCTTGGTCGAGACTGAGGAAGAAGAGGATGATGATGCACCCCTTGTCATGCGGCGGTGAGTTGTTTTCTTATTTTCCTGTTGTTGAATCCCTCCTTTTTGTTTTGACTTTTGGTCTTAATCTTTTTATAGTAAGCGGTCGTCGGGTACAAGTTCTTCTAGGGCTCTGGCCCTGAGTTCTTCTAGGGCTCCGGTTCCGAGTTCTTCTAGGGCTCCAGTACTAGCTGCGCCGCTCCTATCGCAAGGTGGCGGTGATGTTTTTGCCGCCATAGTTCCTCCTGCAAGGTCTTCTTTTGGTTTTTTAAAGAAGAAGATAGATGAGTAAGTGACTCTTTGTTGTGCTTCTTTGCTTTTTGCCTTCGTTTTTCTCGACTTGTATTTTTATCGACAAGTTTCTCTATCGTCTTGCAGTCCCATGCCTTCTCTTACTCCTCCGCTACCTTCTAGTCAGCCTTCTAGTGCGTACTGAGTCGAAGGAATCGGAGAGTACAGTCGGTGAGGTGGCTGTGAGGAAAGCTGGGTCCCCTGCTGCTGCTGACCCTATTGCTCCAGAGGTGATTGTGGTCATGGCGGTGGGTACTTCTGAGGAGGTAGCCGGGGCTTCTCAGGATACAGCCCTAGCCTTGCCTTCTTTGCCTACGCCAGCTTCTCCCTCAGCTCCCCTTGGTACCGGTGCTTCGCGCTTGGATGATGATGTGTTACATCCATTTGATTCTACTCATCGGTTGTCTGAGCTAACCGTAGCCTGGGGAACTTGGTGACCTCTGTGACTTCTTTTGGGGAAAAGCTCCATGTTAGTTTTTCTGAAGTCATTTCTTTGGTTGTTTGTCTTTTTCCTGTCCTTACGCCTTGTTTTTCTCTCTCTATTTTCTTAGTCTTTTTCTCATGATCATACCGGCTTCTTTTTCTCATCTGAAAATGAGAAAAAGTTGTCTTCTGAGGTAAGCGCTCTAAAAGCAGAGCTTGATCTCTGCCAAGCCGATATGGAGATTGAGCGCCAAAAGCACCAAGAGGAGGAGAAGGCTCTCCGCGTCCAGGTTGTTGAGGCAGAAAAGCAGAGGGATGCTGCGGTGGAGTCCCTAAAGAATGAGTGCAAAGGTATTGCGGGTTCTTTTTGTTTTTCCTTTTGTATTCTGACTTCTTTTTTCTTTTGTACTCTAATTTTCTTTTCCGCTGACTTGTTTTCGTTGCTTGGTCTAGCTCTCCGAGTTGAAAAGCAGAAGCTCTCGGAGGGTCTTGAGGAGATGAAGACAACTATCCATAATAGTCACAACCGGGCTGAGGAGGTAATCGCTAATGCTGAAGAAGAACTCGCTCGCTAAGTTGATTAGGCGTGGAGCTGACAGAGATCTTTTGCAGGCCCAAAAGACTATTGAGATCTTAACTGGCAAGTTGGCGACGGCCACTGAGAACTGGAATACTTTGTGGAAATCCTTCCGGTCAGTAGCCGATCTTCTCCAGACTCTAGCGGATGACGGTCAACCTTGGGCTCAGTTCATTCCCCGAGTTCCGGCCCGTTTCCAAGAGTTTGTGAAAAGGTGCGCCCGCTTATGCACTAGGAATGTTCTCGCCTAGGTCCGGGTTCTTGCTCTGGAGTTCCCTTTGTCCAAGATTGCAGAGGAAACCGAGAGCCAAGAGTACATGGATGCCGTTGAAAGGGCAGAACCTGAGGTCGAGGACTTAGCCAGTAGGATCATTGATAATCTTAACATTGATATTTCTTCTCCTGACGACAACGCTTGATGTACTTGACCTCTATACTCTAGTTCCCGTAATAGCAAACTATACTTCTTTTTGAATAGAGATTGAATGAAGATCTTTTATTTTAGTTGATGTCTTCTTTGCATAAATGTCCTTGTCTTGTAAACAACTTGGTATATGTGGGTCGTTGTCTTGATAGACTTTCTTGATCTGTCGAGCGCTTTGTCTGGCTTGTCTGGCTTTTCATTTGTGACTTGTAAATAACTCGGTATAGATCGTTGTTTCGGCAGACTTTGTGTTCTTATTAAGACTTAGGACCGGCGATCTTGAGATTGATAAGTCCCGAGCACTTCATGGTGGAGTTCAAGAAACTTCTTGTTCTTTTAGGTCTTGCCGAGCGGGAACAAGCGTTGCCCGAGTTCTTTCCTGTGCGAAACCGTGTAGCGCTTCTTGGATCTATCTGAGTGTAGCCCCCGAGCCTCTTGCTATTTGGGACAAGTAGCTGGAGGGTCTTGTCTTGAAATCGCTCTGATTTATACTTAGGCTTAGTTTTAGTTGTTTTGCTTTTTTTGGTTCGGGTGTTAGCTTATTAGTTACCCTCATTGGCGGGCTCAATCATATTTTTGAGCTCTTTTGCTCTCGGCCGGTATGCTCATGCATGTTTCAGCCATTTTGCTTTTTGTTTTGGGTGTTAGCTTATTAGCTACCCTCATCGACGAGCTCAAGCATCTTTTCAGCTCTTTTGCTCTCGACCGGTATGCTCAGGCATGTTTCAGCCATTTTGCTTTTTGTTTCGGGTGTTAGCTTATTAGCTACCCTCATCGGCGGGCTCAAGCATATTTTTAGCTCTTTTGCTCTCGGACGGTATGCTCAGGCATGTTTCAGCCATTTTGCTTTTTGTTTTGAGGGTAAGCTTATTAGCTACCCTCATCGGTGAGCTCAAGCATCTTTTCAGCTCTTTTGCTCTCGGCCGGTATGCTCAGGCATGTTTCAGCCATTTTGCTTTTTGTTTCGGGTGTTAGCTTATTAGCTACCCTCATCGGCGGGCTCAAGCATCTTTTTAGCTCTTTTGCTCTCTACCGGTATGCTCAGGCATGTTTCAGCCATTTTGCTTAGTGAAGACAACTTCGGAGAAAGTCATAGCAAGACATATGTTGTGTAGAAAGACCATCTTTATTGATCGTGAATCGTTGATAAGCCATAATAATACATATGTTGTCGATGAGCATTATCTGTATTGATCATGAACGTTGATCTTGAATATATATTCTTCCTTGAGTTGTTTACACGCATAGAATCTTCTTAGTTGGCTGATGTGCCATGTGTTGCTGAATTCTTTTCCATCCTTGGTTGTCAACTTGTATGTGCCTGGTCGGTGACTGTTGTGACAATAAAAGGACCTTCCCATGGACTGAGTAGTTTATGGCGTCCTTCAGTTTTTTGTAATCTTCTTAGTACTAGATCTCCGATTTGGAGTGATCGAGGTTGGGTACTCTTGTTGTAGTGGCGTCTTAAACCTTGTAGGTATCTGGCTGATTGGAGGGTAGCATTTACTCTGACTTCTTCTGAGCTATCGAGTTCTAATCTTCTGGTGTGTTCTGCTTCTCCTTCGTCATACTGTTCTATCCTTGGTGATGTCCAGATCAAGTCGGCGGGTAGTATGGCTTCTGACCCATAAACTAGGAAGAAGGGTGAGTAACCGGTGGCTCTACTTATTTGAGTTCATAGCCCCCATACTACTTTGGGTAGTTCTTCAATCCATTTGGATCCATAGTCTACTAGTTCTTCATACAGTCTTGGCTTTAATCCAGCTAGTATGAGTCCGTTAGCCCTTTCTACCTGTCCGTTGGCTTTTGGATGTGCAACTAACGCGTAATCTATGCTAAAGCCGTAGTCCTGTGCCCAACTTTTGAATTCTGTAGCTATGAAGGGAGAGCCCAAATCTATGATTATTCGATTGGGCATGCCGAATTTGTGCATAATGTCTTGGATGAACTCTACTGCTTTGGTTGCGCTGTATTTTGCGAGTGGTTTGTATTCAATCCACTTGGTGAATTTGTCAATTGCTATGAAGATGTACTCGAAACCGCCCTTTGCTTTCTTGAGAGGTCCTACTAGATCCAGCCCCCAGCAGGAGAAAGGCCAAGCGGGTGGGATGCAGATAAGATTATTTGGTACATGAGCTTGTCTTGCGAACATTTAACAGCCTTTGCATTTTCTGACTAGTTCTTCTGCGTCTTTCAGAGCTGTTGGTCAGTAGAATCTGGTGCGGAAAGCTTTGCCGACTAGTGTTCTTGAAGCGGCATGATTTCCGCAGCAACCTGAGTGTATTTTGTCTAAGATCTCTTTGCCTTCTTCAAATGAGACACATTTTAGGAGTACTCCTGATGACGTGGCTCTTCTGTACAGCTTTTCCCCTACTAGGACGTAGTTCCTACTTCTACGAACGACTCTGGTAGCCTCTTGTTTATCTGCTTTGGCTTGTTCTCTTTGATATAGTCAATAAAGATCTGGGTCCAAAATCTAGGTGCCTTTAACTAGAAGTTCAGGGGTTATCTCACCGGGTTGTTTGATAGAGGAAGCTGATAACTCCTCTATAAATACACCAGGTGGGACCTTTGCCCTGTCTGATCCGAGCTTGGCGAGGACGTCTGCCATAATATTAGAATCGCGCAAGACGTGTAGAATTTCTAATCCTTGAAAATGTTTTTCAAGCTTTCATTTTTAGCACAGTAGGCGCCCATGTTTTCTTTGGTGCAGTCCCAATCTTTATTGACTTGGTTGATGACTACTGCCGAATCTCCATACACGAGCAATCGCTTGATTCCGAGGGTAATTGCCACTCGGAGCCCGTGGTTGAGGGCTTCATACTCTGCTTCATTGTTTGTAGCTTGCCATAATATCTAAAGGACATACACGAGCAATCAGTTGTTTTCTATCTAGAGAAATTAAGAGAACGCCTGCTCCGGCTCTGCCTAGCTTGAGCGACCCATCAAAGTACATCTTCCAATGGTCAAGGATGGTGTTTGACATAGGTTGTTGAATTTCTGTCCACTCGCCCACAAAATCAGCAAGAGCTTGGAATTTAATTGCCTTCTGTGGGGTGAAATCGATATTGAGAGCTCCAAGTTCAACTGCCCACTTAGATATGCGCCTCACTGCTTGCGTCTCTGTTGTGTAGGATGTCTCCAGTGGGAAGTCTGTCACCACGGTAATCTTGTGGTTTTCAAAATAGTGGCGTAGCTTACGTGAAGTGATCGGGGAGAGCATAGAGTAGCTTTTACATATGCGGGTACCAGATTTTTGATTCTCGACGAAGATTACCGATGTAGTATATAGGGCGTTGTACTTTATATACGCGCCCTTTTTCTTCTCTTTCCACGACTATCGCTGTGCTGATCACCGTAGAAGTAGCCGCAATGTATAGCATCATGTCTTCGTATTTCTTTGGTGGCCTGAGAACGGGTGATGATGTGAGATATGCTTTAAGTCTTTTGAAAGCTTCGTTGGCTTCCTCTGTCCACTCAAACTTGTCTGTCTTCTTTAGTAGTTTAAAGAAAGGTAACCTTTTTTCGCCGAGTCTTGATATGAAATGATTGAGGGCTGCCATGCAGCCTGTTAGTTTCTGCACATCTTTGATGCTTTGAGGGGGTCCCATCTCTATTATGGCTCGAATTTGTTTGGCGCTGGCTGCGATTCCACGATGACTAACCAAGAATCCGAGTAGTTGTCATGAAGGAACTCTGAATACACACTTGCTTGGGTTCAATTTCCACCTCCACCTTTTTAGGTTTTCGAAGGTTTGCTTTAAGTTTTCAATAAGTGTGTCCGGGTTCTTTGTTTTCACTACTATGTCATCCACATATGCCTCCACGTTCTTGCCGATCTGTTCACCAAGGCACGTCTAGATAGCTCTTTGGTAAGTGGCACCAGCATTCTTGAGTCCAAATGACATGGTCTTGTAGCAGTAGGCACCGAACGGAGTGATGAAAGATGTCTTGCTCTGGTCTTCTTCTTTTAAAGCGATTTGGTGATATCCTGAATAGCAATCAAGGAAGGATAATAGGGCAGATCCTGCTGTTGAGTCAACTATCAGATCAATGCGTGGTAGCCCGAATGGATCTTTCGGAAAGTGTTTGTTGAGATCTGTATAGTCGACGCATATGCGCCACTCATCTGTATTCTTCTTTTATACTATAACTAGATTTGCTAGCCAATCTAGATGAATGATTTCTCTGATGAATCCGGCTGACATTAGCTTTGTGATTTCTTTTTTAATTGCTGCCTTCTTGTTGGGTGAGAACCGTAGTAGTCGTTGCTTCACGGGCTTGGAGCCTTCATTGATATCGATTCTGTGCTTAGCCAACTCTCTTGGGACACCTAGCATGTCGGCCGGCTTCCAAGCAAAGATATCTTTGTTGTCCCGAAGAAAGTTGGTGAGTGCGAGTTCCTATTTTGCTGAGAGGTGAGCACTTATGGTTGCCGTTTTGGAGGGATCACCGGTTCCCAAGTCGATTTGCTTGATGTCGACTTCTTTTGGTGGTGCGAGGATCGCTGGGCCTTTTTAGCTAGTATCTCTAGTTCTTCCGGGCTCAGTTCCACCAGCAATAGCAGCTATTTCTTTTCTACCATTGGTTGCTTGTGCTTTGGCTATAATTTGAATTGCCTGAACATCACAGTCAAAAGCGCGCTTCAAATCACTTCGAAGGGAGAGGACTCCGTTAGGCCCTGGCATCTTTAGCAATAGGTACGGATAATGTGGTATTGCCATGAATTTTGCTAGTGCTGGACGTCCGAGGATTGCATGGTATGATGATTCAAAGTCTGCAACTTCAAACTTGATGAACTCTGTGCGGTAGTTTGAGGGAGTTCCAAAAGTAACCGGTAGAGTGATTTGTCCAAGTGGCATGGCTGCCTTGCCGGGTACTATCCCACAAAAAGATGTGCTCGTTGGTGTAATCATCCCAGCGAGTTGTAATCCCATCTTCCTTAGAGTTTCTGAAAAAATGATGTTGAGTCCGGCTCCTCCATCAATTAGTACCATTGTGACAGTCATACCGGCGATAGTTGGATCTAGAACCAGTGGGTAATGACCTACGTTTCCTACGCTAGTCCATTGGTCTTCTCTTGAAAACTGGATTGATATTGTGACCAATTGAGATATCTTAGAGTAGTCGGTTCTGCTGCCATGATGGTTCGGAGAGCTAGCTTTTCTTGATGTTTGCTTCTAGAATCTGGAGCCTCGGTTAAGATCACTGCTACTGTTCCCTTGGATTTTTGGAATCCCTGGTCTTCGTGATTGTCTTCATCTTTTTTCTGATTGTCTTCTTTAGTGCTCCCCTTACTATCTTTTCTTGTGTATCGTTCATTGAAGGTGTAGCAATTTCCAATGGTGTGTTTTCTATTAGGGTGCAATGGGCAATGCATGTTTTCAATGTCGTCATATCTTCTAGGCTTGGAAAACTTCCTTGATTTGTCAGTTACCGCTACGGTGTTGTCTAGTCCACGTTTTCTCTCTTGGTGTCTGTTGTTTCGATGATTTTGCTTATCCGGGTTGTCTCGATTGCTTCTTTCCAAGAACCTTTCTCGTGTCTTCTCCTCCGTAGTAATCATTTTTTCTACTGTGCATCTGAATTCTTCATTGTTTCTCGGGTTCTCTTTGCAGAAGTCCTAAAATTGCCACCTAGCCATGATTCCATGAGAGAAAGCTTCGATTATTTCTCGTTTGGTAATGCCATGTACTTGGGCACGTAATTCGCCAAATCATCGATAGTAATCTCTAAGACTTTCGCCCCCTTTCTATTTGAGTCCCTTTAATTCTGCGTGGGTGATTGGATGTGTAATGATACCTGCAAAATTTTGACAAAAAACTCTTTGCAAGTCCTCCCAATTTCTGATTGATTCTGGGTTCAATTTGTCGAACCATTGGAGAGGCATGGTTTCCAGGGCCATGGGAAAGAACAGGGTCTTCATATCGTCATCCCCCCCAGCGAGTTCAATCGATTGTGAGTAGATTATGAGCCACTGCCTTGGTTTGGTCTTGCCATCATATTTAGAGTGGTTGGACGGCTTGAACTTGTGAGGTAATCGTATTGAAGCGAGTCTGCTTGCAAAACAGGGGAATCTATCATGCGTTCCGGCTTCTCTGTACTCTTATTCTACACCTCCTTCCAACCAACTGTTGTTTTGGTGAGAGTAGTTCTGCAGGGCAGTCCGAATGGGTGCTTCGCTTCTGATCTGTCTTGGTTGTTCAGCTCGGTAGTTTTGATTGTGGTCCCTTCTACTTTCTCTGTTGTGACTTTCACTTGGTCCAAGTCTCTCGAATGCGGACTTCCTTTGATTTTGATCTTCCTTCCTATAAGATGTTGATCTGACGGGTAGTCTTGAATGGGTTCTTCCATCATGTGTCTTTAGGGCTGCTGTCCGTAGAAGTTCTCGGAGCTATTTCTGTTGTTCATTGGGATGCGAGGTCATTCCGAGTTCTTCAAGTGCTTCTCGGATCCTGTTCTAGGGTGTGTTCACCGCACGTCTTTCTTTGACTTCTTGTTCTAATTTTCTTCTATTGTATTCGGCCAGATCTGACTCATATCTGATCCAGGCTTCTTTACGCTACCTAGCACGTCGTTGGCGTCCTTGTTTTAATTTGTTTCTTCTTTCTCTGGCTTGCCTCTAACTCTCGGTCTCACCATCGTAGCCCTGGGCAAAGGGTGATATGTTGGACTCAGATTCATCTGATGATCTGACATCGGGTGCTTCTGGGGGGGATCAATGGTGATCGAGGACGGCGAACCATGAGTACTTCCCATGTGTGAATTGTTCTGTTACTGGTGTTGGTTTCCATACTATCAGAGTTGCTGATAACTTTGGTAGAAGCTTCAAGGTCACAGATTGAGTCTCCTTCTTGGTAGGGTAGAATTGATGTTGTCGTCGTGCCGACCAGTCGGGTACTGCTATTCTCAGGAATAGAACCTGGCCAGTGGACAATGCAGTCCTGAGACGTTATGGTTAGCACGAGACCTTCCTGAGCTCCTTTCAGTGGCATTCTAAGCACCGGATCGAGGGATCCTTCGAGCCATGCCTGATGGAACTTTGCCATGTTGTGGGGTCCAAACGAAAAAGGATCTAACTTCTTGAAAAGATTCTGAGTGTTCTCCGAGTTGTATTCTTGATATGCTAAGGCCGCGTTCTGGAGCCCCATCGGAAAAGAACTCGGATCTTCGAAAGAACTCGGGTCA
Source organism: Miscanthus lutarioriparius (assembly GCA_904845875.1). Lineage (NCBI taxonomy): Eukaryota > Viridiplantae > Streptophyta > Magnoliopsida > Poales > Poaceae > Miscanthus > Miscanthus lutarioriparius. The sequence goes on from CAJGYO010000008.1 coordinate 2,752,397, forward strand.
GACTCCATCTCAGATGCGGAGCCTGAGTTTGAGTCGGATGCGCAAAGCCATGAAACCTGAGTTGAATCAAACGTCACGAGCTGCGTGAATCTTCTGGTGATTTGATCTATCGTAGTCGCTGAAATGGAAAAGTCTTCATGGTGAACCGAATCTTTGAGAAGACGGCTTTGGAGCTTGCCATCGTCGCCTGCCTCATAGATCCACGAACCGAAGATGAAGGTTGATCCCATTGAGAAGATCATGTTGTCGAGGTCCGTCAAGCTCTCGAATGCAAATTCGCCGAAAGCCCCTACCTGGCGCGCCAGCTGTCGATGTTTGACCACCGATAGCCTACCACGGGGTTCCACGGGGTAGTATGTTCGGGTTTCAGCGTATGCAGAACTCGACGGTGAATGCAAGAGACAGTCGATTTATCCTGGTTCAGGCCCTCGACTGTGGTCGAGTAACAGCCCTACATCCAATCGGCATTAGCCTTTGCATTGTATTGATTGTTTGGTGTTGTTGTGTTCTATCGTCCCGTCTCTAGGAACCCCGCCCTCCTTTATATAGTCAGGAGATCTGGGTCCTAGTCGGTTTACAATGAGAGTTCCTAGTAGGATTACAGAATAATACTACTACTAGGATTACATGGGAAGAATCCTAGTTGGACTAGATCTTCTCCCTTCCTGGTAGGGTATCTTGTGGGTCCCGCATCGATAGTTACGCAGTGAATCACTTGATAAACATGTCATGAGCATCATACTTAAGTGATATTACATGTGGTGTGATGGATAGGTAAAGCATTGTAACTAAAACGGGTCATAAAAACGTAAAACAAAAAGTTAATTCACGATTTATAAAGTTAGCAAGTAGAGATGTTAACTAATTTTTATTGAATAAAAACGCTATAAAACATATATGTGATACCTTAATAAAGTTTGAAGTGCACATTTTGTAGAAGATAGTGCAACATTTGTTTTAACAAGATAATAACGCTAGCTAACATTTCTAATAGCTTGGAAATTGAATTTGAAGCAAATCCAACTCAACACTTAGTCAATTTCTTGTCTCAAAATAGAATGACAAACCTATGTTTGGTAATTTATTCTGTAAAAATTGAGTTTAGGAGTGGTGTCGTTCTTTAGCTCTAGTTGATAGCCTAAGGTGCCCTCTTTAGAGTGGTGAAGGTGGTTTGGGGATTGGATCAACTGTGTAGTTGTTTCGAATGCTTTAAAAATCCGTGCATAGCGTGTTCTCGGGCTATTTTTTTTTCGGCTATTTTTCACCGGTGGGCCTTGATCACCATGCGTAAGCGGCATTGACGTTGGTTGGCGCTCGGCCACCTCGGGCGTAAGCTGAGCGTGCTACCCGACTCACCACGTCTTGCCGCCCCGCTTTCGCCCTTGACGTGCGTTGTTGCTGCCCTCCATGCCGGCCATGACAACACCGCTACCGCTGCCATCGCATCACCGTTACGCTACACCACTGGCCCGCCTAGACATTGCACGCACAAGGCCGAACCGCCGTCACCATGCCATTTATGGCATAGCGGCACGCGGGCCATGCCAACCTTGAGCGCGTGTCATTGGCTAGCGCCGACCGTGGTCGCTCCGGTTGCGTCAATCGCATCCCGCCAAGCAAGCACAGGCAAAGCCTTGACATTGTCCCGACCATCTCCCGCCCCTCCCCTGTCCTCTTCTTTGCTGCCGCTGCCGAGTTGCGCTAGCCCACCTGCATGCGAGAAGCCACCCCCTATCAATTCCACGTGCCTACGCCTACGCTCTCACGTCCTCTCACTGCCTGCCCCCACCCAGACTTGAACCGTGCAAGGCCAATCTCTAATTTGGAGCTTCGTCCCACCACCGCGCCGTTAAGACCCGTCACCGCCCTCACCGTGGCCAGCCCCCTCCTCAACATCTTGAGCCAAATTAGCTGCACCACTAGCCCCGCCTAGAACCCCTCATCGTCGTGCGCACCTAAGCCATACCTCTACCATTGCCTCCTCGCCGCTGGCACAGCCATGTTGCTACGGTTTGTCGTCGAGCTCGCCACGTACACGCGGTCAGGCTCGCTCAGGGCATCTCCGGCCAAACCATGACCTCCGCTAGCTCAATGGTGAGTCCTTGTTGCTCACCCGCTATCCCTACTGCCTTGTTAATATTGTGGCTCACTGGAACACCGTCGCCATTATCGTAGGGTGCCCGCCATCACGAAAAGGCCCTTCTACTGTGTCTCAGTTCATGCAGCCACCACCCATCACTTCACACCAAACCCTAGGTCAGCGTCGGCCACGTAGATAGGTCAATGTGGGTCCCTATGTGGCTGGCGCAAGCACCAATGCCACTGCTCGCCGTGCCGGCGCGTGCAGAGAAGGTCGAGGACCATATCATTGTAAAGGAGGGAGATTGCGAGGGTGTTCTTGCAAAGTTGTTGTCTATAGGAATAGTGCAAACAGCGCCGTGCGAATTCTAGGTAGCGTAGGGGCGTCTCGCCAAAAGCGCCAGCGTGCGGGCTGTCTCCCGCCGTGGGCCGGTCTATGTGCAAAGGTCGTGCCTGTGGCCTGCAGCGCGTGTGCGCGCAAGTGGGCCGAGACCGTGTGGTTTTCGGCCGAGCTGGTGAATTCGTTTTTCCTTTTCTTAAGGAATTAGAAATAGCTTTATGTTTTAATTTCTGAGCTGAACTTTGAAAATTAATATCAATTTGCATTGGTGTTAAAAAATTATGAAATAAATTTTGTTGAGTTCCTAAAAATGTTGTCTACCTAATGGTATGACTAGATTATGCAGGTCTGAGTTGATGCTAAGGCTTATTAAATCATTTGAGAGTGTTTAACATTATTTAGGTTAATATTTGTAGGAATTTTTGTGGCAAATTGGTAATAGTTTTGTTCATGAAATTTTTACATTAGGTTCATTGTATTATTATGTGCTCATTGTAATTTTTCTGGCCCTAGAATAGACCGAGAAATAAGGTAGTTAGGTGCTCCTTGTTTTAATATACATTAAATCGTTAATAAAAGAAGAAATGCATTTTAGTTGCTAAGATAATACTTGAATGTTTCATACCTATTTAGTGGAAAGGATGGGTAGCTTAGCATCTTAGTCATTAGTGTTAGCTTAGTAGCTTGGTAGATGTATTATTATTTTAAGAGTTGTTGTTGTTGTAATACTAAGTGTTGCATCATCATTGCATGCATGTAGAGAACGAGTTGGTGGAGTTCATGACTGCGAGCGAGCAGAAGTATGAGGAGGTGATCGAGGAGTACGAGGAGGAGGTTCTTGTACAGGAGGGAGCCTCGAAGCCACCAGTGACTGACTTTGCTAACACCCCGCCTGCCCAAGGCAAGCCTCGGTGCATAACCCTTATTTTGAATAATCACTGGATATATATATGTGATGTGCATTTACGTCATAGGATTTATATTGAAACTACATGCATAGATAAACCTACCCATGAGTCCTACTAGCATAGGTCGAGTAGCTGCTATGCTTAGGCGATCGGTAGCGTGAGTAACCTGCCGTTACTCACAATAGGTGATTATTATTACTCTCATGATAAAATGGTGAAAGGAAATGGAGACCGGGCAGGGATATGGTACGGGTATTGGTGGATGTAATAGGTTGTGTCCCGCTACCAACGGGGCATAGCTTGGTTACATTGTTTTCCCTGTCCGTGTCGGTTAAGGACCGTCCGTTGTTGTGGATTCTAGTTAGGTCATAGACTTATTATCCTGAGCACATACTTGCTTATGGGAGCAGGAAGGCTCGTTGCTCTCTTGTCGTGGGTCCTGGCTATTTCTAGACTGACTGATTGGAGGCGGGGATGGTGGAGGTCTAAGTACCACACTGAGTCTAGGACTCAGGAGTGGGGGCTTGGAGTCCAAGTTTGGACGGGGACTTGGACCCCTTGATAGGAGAGTGGTGGGTTGATCTTGCTTGTGCCTGGGGTACAAGCAGGGTGTGTGTTTTGGGATACCCAGTTGGGATACATTGGTTCACGAATCGCCGTGTGATACGGTACGTCTTGGCTATGATCTAGCACCATAGTAAGAACTAGAAGATGAAAGGGGATGAATGGATCTGATTGCTCAACTCTTGCTTGAAAGTGGAACAGGTGCTAACATAGAATGATTAGCTAATGAACTAATCATGACTGCTAATAAAACACCTACATAAGGATTGACTACTAGTAATGCTTTTCACAAAAAGGAAACCCAGCAAACCATAAAGCTTATCATATCCTTTGGAGTCATGAAATTATTCCTACTAGTCGGGTAAGTCTTGCAAGTACATTGTGTACTCAGGGTTTATTTACCCCTATTGCAGGTGCGGCTTAAGGAGTGACTGTAGTGTGGAGGATTTTTCTAGTGGGCACAGATGGATCCTTGTATCTTATCATTAGATGTTTATTTCAATTCCGTTCTTTAAATTCTGCACTCTGAACTTGGTATTGTAATAATGTATTTCTAAGAACTCTTATTGTATGAAATGGACTAAGTATTATAAACTCATTCTCATTATTGGATTCTGGATGAAAAATGTGGATTGTTTGAGTTCTCCCTTGGGGTGTGCTCGGTGGAACCGTTCGATGTAGCTAACTTTTGGGGTGCTTAGTGTCTAGTGGAAGAGGAGCGCCTCCGAAAGCATGTTATTTCGGGCGGTTCTACCACATGTTTTAGCCTCCTGACCGATCACACCCCGCCACAACCTACGGTTATGAGCAGCTGAGCCTCGCGGGCCACGCTCGGGTTCTTAAGGTTGCAGTCTATGGGTCAACAGGCAGGTGCGAAAAAGAAAGGACAAAAACAAAGCTACGTAGGATAAAAACAAGGGCGGACGGGACAAGCTTCCCCTCATGAGTGATTCCATCATAAAACAAACTTAAAATATTCACGAATGTAAAACTGTTCACATAGGGGCTCCCCCATGAATTCATCTTTTACATACACTCACTATTTCTACTCTAACTCTATTGTGGCCCCCTGGCTGCGTCGGTTGATGGTGCGGTTGGCGAGGCCGAAGGCAGCTCGGTTGTGGTCGGGACGACGTTCGGCTCGGTTGGGGATCGGACGACGCTCGCCTCCAACCCGACCTCCGCTAGCTCCGTAGGCTGGACGACGTCTTCTCGACGCACATCTGCGGCCACGGTCGAACAGCGAGCCTCCATCACTCACTGCGCGGTGACCTGTTCAGCGACCACCCTTGCATGCAGCGCCAAACTTTCCCCCGGCGCGTGGATCTCATCTATGCTCCACCCGTCGGCATATCCTCTGTAGATGGCCATGAAGTCCAGATCAGGGTAATGGGTCCCCACCGAGGTCAGCACCCTTGATGTCCCGTAGAACATGCCGTCAGAGATGAGCGCCCAAACTTCATTCGGGACCTTCACGAACTGGACGGCGGGCGTACTGGTGCTCGGTCCTGACCCGAACACCTCGGAGACCACCACCTGCGCAATGTTGCGAAGCTGGTCGAGCTCTCCCTTGAGAGCGCATCGCTCCTCAAGGGACTAGGCTAGCACCTCCGCGCTTTGACCGACCGCCGCTTTGACCGTCTCTAGCTCTTGCTCCAGAGAGCCGATCTTTCCACGCAGTTCTGGAAACGGACGACAAATTCAGGAGCTAGGAAAAGAACAATTCAAGGCATCAACTGAGGGTAGAGTAGGTACATACCGAGGTGGGTGCGTTCAAGAATGGAAAGCCCTGCCTCTTGCTGGGTCACCCTCTCGAGCGGCCGAGTGTTCGACTCCTCTACCCCGAGCATCTGTCCCCAGAGCGTGATGACCTCCCGCTCGATGTCCAATCGGGCCTTCCGCTCTGCTTCTAGAGCCTCTAGGGACTTCCTGAGTGCCGCCTCAGTCTTCGCCAAGTGGGCCTTCGCTGCGTCGAGTTTCTGCTCGGCAGTAGTCGCTCGCTCGACCGCACGCAGCTCCGCCGCCCGTGCTCCCGTCGCCTCGACCGCCTAGTCTTGGGACTCACGGTGGGTGGACTCCAGCTTGTTCGTGAGCTCATCGGCCCGCCGCAACGCCACCACTCATTGCTCCATCCGAGCTTGCTCCTCCCGAAGAAACCGAGACTTACGGATCGACGTCATCTCCAGGTCCTACGAGACAAGAAACAGGCATGCTGAGACAACCGTTTAAATGCCAAGGAATTAAAGACAACACCAGGAACACAGAAAACTTACCTCTGCAACACATGGTAGGTCAACAGCCATGGTCTGATGGACGAGCTCAACGCTCTCTAAGGCCTCCTTGAGCTTCGCCTTGGTAAGAGCAAGATCGGACTCCATCGATAGTCCTCTCTCCCTGAGCCAGTGCCAAAGCTTCACCTCCTCCTCATCACAAAGGATGAACCGAGCCTTTCTTGGCTCACCAAGGCAAGGCCACACTAGCTCGCGGGTCACCCCCGCCCCGCCAGAAGATCCAGCCATCGCAGTATCAAGCGATGACCGGATCATCACTAACTCCCGGGATGACGGGATGGCTGGCGGCTCCACCCCAGTGTCTTCCTCGCCGTTGAAGGGGATGTCCACCACTAGGACTCCACGGCTCACCAGTAGTTGCTCTATCTCTAGCCTGGTCATGGCTCCTCCAGCCCCATCTAGCTCTGACTAGGTGGGTGAACCATACGCCCCTCCGTCGAGCGAGACAAGGAGCCCAGCTTCCCTCCTCTCCTCCTCCGCAACCGGTGGGAGAGGGACCGCAAGAGTCACCCTCGACCCAGCCTCTGCCAACACCATGGGGATCATCACCACCACCGCCGCTGCTACCGTACTCATGACTGGTCAGGAAGAAATGACCCTCATTAAGGAAGGTCGTGCCACCGCCAACCCGCTTCCCCCGTCGCTCGTTGTGACCCACTGCAGGATGGGCCTCCACTCTTCTTGCATTGGAGGTGGGGAGATCTCCATACTAGCCAAAGCATGGCCACTGCAAGAGAAGGCACAAACACAGGTTAGTCACACCAAAAAACTTAACTATGAGGGCAAAGGGAAGCATGAATACATACCCAAACAAAAGCGGCAGAACCTTGAAACCCCAACCGGCTGACGACGAGCCGACCGGACGAGGATTGCTCGGGGGTTGTAGTTCGTGCCCCCTCGGATCGACCGAGGGTAGGGATGACAAGGCTGGTCCTCGTTCGGCTCATGAACGGTCATGGGCACCAACTCACGGCGAGACCACTGGAGCGATTGGTGGGCATCTCCCCGTTGAGGGCCATGCACGCGCGCGTGACCCTGAGGGAACGGGCGGATGATCACGCTCCCCCGACCGATCGGCGTGCTCTGTCACACTCGGAGCAGGGGCTGAGAAGTCGATGGCGCCTCCGAAGGGCACGGCGACCGCACCCACTTCACCTCTCGTTTGAGGGCGACGTCTTCACTCGTGGTGCGCTTCCTTGACTCAAGAACGTCGCCGTGCGTCTCCGTACCATGCCCATCGCTGATGGACGCAGCCGCAGGCTCACGACGCTCCACCAAGCTCACGGTAGCACCCCTATCTCCCTTGTCCTCCGAGGAACACGCGTCATCACCCATCTTTGTGGGCTCCTTCGACTTGAGCTCCGCCTCCACGTCGCTCTGGCTCTCGCCACCACGGACCCACCGGTTGATCCCCTTCTCCTTATCAAACCTCCTCCGGACCTTCTCAATTTTCTTCTTCTTCTTGGCAAGCACGGCCTCCCTGTGGGTGGCTTGATGAACCACGCCTTCTAGCCCTCTCAAAAGATGTGGCCAGGATTTATAGCCCGCGAGTCCCTTCGAAACGGGTAACTCAAAATCAATCAAAACATCAAAATAAGAAAGAAAAGTTCACGGGAAAAAAGCATACCAAATCAGACAGCTTTGCGGCATGAAGGAGTTCGGGCGTCCATTCAAGGGAGTCTTCATCCCTCAACTGCAGTGCCCGACCAAGATAACTCTAGACTTCATCTTTCGACAACTCCTCTGGTTATACACGGTCGGGATCAGTCGGGCCAGAGTATTCCCACATCGGCGCGTTCTTTCCCCAGCGGGGCAACCCGACGGCGGAAGAAGGTGTGGAAGACCTACAACCCATCGAGGCCATTCCGCACAAGCTTTCGAAGCTCCGGCTCGATGATCGCCAGCTTTTTCTGTTGACGGGAAGGACCCCACATCCAACTTTCCCTCTTCTCCGGCCTCCCCCCGGTAAACATCAGAAACGGCGCCTCCACCGGGTTCCTGACATAGAACCACTCGCCATGCCACCCCCGGTTAGAGTCACTGGGGGAGTACACGGGGTAGGGGACCGATGGCTTTGGCCTCTTCTACAGGGCAAAGCCCCCAACCGATGCGATTCTGGGTGGTTTCCCCTCGGACAGGGCTCGCACAATGAAGACTCGCCGGAATAGATCCACATGCAACTCCATCCCGAGGAAGGCCTCATAGATGATGACAAAGCTGGCGATGTGCGGCACCCCAATTGGGTTGAGGTGCTGTAACTCTAGGCCCCACTCTTGAGGAGACCGCGCAGGAACCAATGCACAGGGTACCCGAGCCCGCGCTCGTGGAAGGCGAGGAAGGAGGCGACCTCATTGGCCTGGGTTCGGAACAACCTCCCCCAGCGTAGCAGCTCTCTAGTGCGCCACCTCCATCGATGGAAGCAGCCCCTTCATGGCGAAGTCGGCCAACACGGCCTCATCCACGTTGGAAGGCCTCCAGTTCGACATCGCACCTCGGATTTATGAACGAATCTATGAGTTTTTCCCCTCCCTCTCTCTACCCTCCTCTCTCCTAGAAACTACCGTGGCACACGAATAGGCTTGGCAAAAAGAAGGAAGGAGAAACAACAACAGTTGAAGAAAGGCGATAGAACAGCAGGAAAACCCTCTCCCTTCCCCCTATTTAATGCGGAAAGGCATGCGGCGGGACGTGGCATCGGTTGACGGGACACGGCCTGCCCGACGGGACGTCGCCTAGCTAACGGGACATGGCCTGGGCGGGGCCCACTACTACCGCAACCCGGGCATGGGAAATGAGGCGCAACCACACGCAAATGACCCTCCGCCTTCCCAGGCAGGGTTTGGAAGGGCCCACCGATGGAATCTCCATCGAGGAGAGGCCAGCGGGTCACCCGAGTCGATCGGATGGCTCGGCCGGCTACCGAGAGACAGGTAAGGAGCAGTGGGATACCCCATGCGGGTTATGCTGACTCCGTCACGAGCGACGGACCCGGATTCCACTCGGGCATATCCGATAGGAGCTCCCCGAACCCAACACTCGAGCCATCGAGGTAACTTTACCAACCCCCGTTTTACTTTTCCAATACATAAAAATTCATTCTTAAGCATGCATTCATACATCCAAATCATTATGCAATCATTGCATCAAAACGCTTCGCGTCACGTCACAAAGCGGTAGTCGTCTCATTCGATATGAGTGGCAACCGATCGGGGTTCGAAGGCCGACCCACGATGGGCTCGAGGCCACCTCGCGTCAAACAGAGCCAGGGGAGAGAACACAGATGAGCCCCAGCGGCCCTCGCCTGACCCGCTCAAGAGTGGACAGGGTCATCTCAACCTTCTCGTTCGATCCTGACCTCGAGCCGTTCCCACATAATCTCCATCGAGGGGAGGCCAAAGGGCCACCTGAGTCGCTCTCTGGAATGACTCGGACATCTATTAGGAGGCGGGTTAAGGAGAAGTGGAGTGCCACATGAGGGCTATCCGATCCGTCACGAATGATGGACCCGGATTCCACTTGAACATGCCCGTTAGCGAGCTCACCGAAGCCCGCCACACGAGCCATCGAGGCAAGTGGCGTCAGCTCAACCCCTCCGGTTGAAGAAACCGTGGATGGGGTGACACAGGAAATCATGCGACTGACCCCGACCGGACCCTAGTGGCTCGGGGGCTCGAGCCGCCAGATCCCGACTCAGGAACCCGACCGACCGCACAGGTTGCGGTCGGAACGGACACGGATGAATACCCCGACCGAAAGAGACACAAGAGTCCACAGCCCCAAAAAAGAGTACCAAGGTGCTCAGCCTCCGACCGACTCCCCAGTCGGCCGTAGGCTCGAGGGCTACACCCACCGGGTGCGCTCGCGCGCACCCAACAAAAAATGGATTACCAGTGAGTCTCCTCCTCAGGGGCTGGGCACCTATGTCTGCACGGTGCGCCTCTGCGGCCTTCACCAGTCCCCTCCTTAGGGGCTGGGTGCCAATATCCCTCCGGCGCGTCTCCGCGGCCTTCGCCAGTCCTCCCCACGGAGGCTGGGCGCCCGTATCCACTCTGCGCGCCTCCACGGCCTTTGCCAGTCCTCCACATGGAGGCTGGGCGCCTAAATCCTATTCGGTTACCCTACGCAGTACAACAAACCAAGGGGGAGGAACACCGAAGTTCCTATAACAGCCAGCCTCCATGGCACAATAGGCACAGGAATTACAAAACAAATACAAGCTTTTTCATTAAGCTAAAAACACAAGCCCCTGGCTTTTACAATATCACGCAAAGCGTGTGTGAACAGCCCCTTCACGGCTTCACAGAAGTCCCAAAGGGGCTCGGGGGCTCCTATCGGGTTCAAAAACTCGGGGTCCCCAATGGACCCTCTTCCCTATAAAACTCGGCCCAGCAGGTGGCGCAGTGACAGCACGCGCCTGGTCTAACCCAGATACACAATGACAGGCCAAGACCACGATCTGGTCCCCGACCGACACCTCCGGCCCAGAGATCTGGCCAAAGCCCCGACCTGAAGGCCTGGCCGTGGTGGGATCGTAGTCCGACTCCGACCCTCTTTCTCCGACCGAGGATACGCCGGACCTCTGCTCGCTGCTCTTTCCCGACCGGCACGGTCGGGGCCGACTGGGAACGACCGACCGGGGACGCCCGCTCGGTATGGGCCCAAGGAGCAGGTGGAGCAGATAAGGTAAGGCGCTCAAGTCAACCGCAATACCAAGAACTATACCCTGCCATGCCCTGCGCACTTGCTGGACGGTGCCGTCGGGCCATGTCAGACGGACATCAGACTGACTGCCCGCCGCCAGCGCGCCGAGCATAAGCGATATTGTAGGGCGCCGTCGTTTGCCATACCGGCGAACACTATCTGACCGCCATAAGCGTGTCGAGCATAAAGCGATATTGTGGGCGCCGTCGTTTGCCGTACCAGGCGAACACGATGTAGCCTGCCAGATATAAAAGAGCATGAATAGTAAGGTGGGCGATGGCGGCGTAAACAGTATGGCGGGCGACGGCGGTCATCCCATACCCGATGGCGTGGGCAACAAGACTAGGCAGCGCCCGTATACACTCTCTCTTTCTCTCTGACTTGTAAGGCCATCCCCTTCAACTATAAAAGGGATGCGCTCTCTCCTAAAAGACGACGACCCAAGGACTCGACGACTCGATGGCTACACATGCTACCCAACATGGTCTCAATAGTCTCAGCAGCTCGCAAGCTCGGACACATAGAGACGCACACAGAGCACACGCTCCGACACTTAGCATACGTTTGAGCCCTCGTCACTCTCTTCCACTCGGACTAGAATTCGACCGGGCCTTTTACACCCCTAACTTCATTCCTCACTCGTTTGTAACCCCACAGCAAACTTCGAGCATCTGGAGTTCAGAATAAAGTCACCAACCGACCTCAACTAGACATAGGGCCCGTTGTCTGGACCAGTATAAATTATATGTCATTGAGTGCTTGACCACATCCAATCACAACACATGACAAAACAAATATTTAAATATTTACTTGTTGATTACCTTTACTTTGAGCATAAAAGGCAACAAACAATACAGCGACTAGTACATGAACCTTTACCCATGCGTTACCCAGTTCAAAACAGGGCCTGACCATTGCTCCATCAGAAACAGAATATGCTGCAATGGGGCGAGTGGATGCCACGAGCAGACAGTACAAATTCTATGCAGAAACATCGGTTAATCAACAGACAACACCTCGTTGCAGTACAGACAGGGAGCAACAATTCCTTGCTCCATTACTTTAAGCCTCGAGCCACATGGGAACAGAATGGAGACAAACTAAACAAAACAGCTTAGTCTGGAGGATATGATAGTATACTCCACCTTCGCAAGAAAAGCCACGCACACGTGAAAGGGGCAACGACCGTGCCATCTTTCAAGAACAGACAGAGTTAAGAGACAAGATATTTAAGGAGACAATTGTACTGCTGAACTCTAAAGAGAATGCCCACACATTCTGCATTTGTTAGGCCACGTTTAGTTCCAAAACCAAATTCTTAAAAAATGCTATAGTAGTCATCACATCAAATCTTACGATATATGTATAGAGTATTAAATATAGACGAAAAAAAACTAATTGCACAGTTTGGTTGAAAATCGCGAGATGAACGTTTTCAACCTAATTAGCCAAAGATTGAACACTAATTGCTAAATAAAAACGAAAATGCTACAGTAACCAAATTCCCAAATTTCACCCAACTAAACACTGTCTGATACTTTGGCACATGGTATACAGCAAAATTTAGAAGCACAGGACATAAAGATCCAAACAGTTTTCTAATTAAACTGAAACTCATAATCTCACCAATTTGCCGCAAACATCACAATCTACTTACTACTACCCGGCTAGTCTTTGCACAACTTAAACTGAAGCACAAGAACAGCATAACTGCAGCTGCTGGTACTGCAAAGCCTACAACCAGACGCATCACATAGCAACATAGTACTGCATTACCTAACACTAATAGGGTAACAACATTAAACTAAACAACCACCACATCTGGCACCTACAGCAGACTCATTTGTTTCTTCCTTGATTCCTTTGATGAAGCTCCTCACCCTTCCCGCCAAAATCACCTAATCAAATCAGAAGGCCGGCTGACTATCCACAGCCAGCCCGCAGAGTAGGAATCACTAGGATCAGATCAGAGCAGGATGTCAGCCCTAGAAGGAAGCCTTCGGAAGAAGTTCATCAACGGGGAAGGCATCCTGCTCCTGAACCTAGGTGGACGCATGGCGTAAAGGCCCCACATCCCAATCATCACCTTCATAGGAACACAATATGCAATCACTGCAGCAGCTACACAGGCGATGGCAAAGAGCAGTGTCGCCCTCGGGTCACGCCAGCTGAGGACAGCCTGCATCCTCTCACCCTGCGTTGCAATGTCGCCGACCACGGTCTGAACTCTCCCAGCCACACTGCGGAGGCGGTCATATCGGAAGCGCACGACATCCCCACGGGTTGAAGGGAATGTGTCAAACTCCTCATCCAGCTCATCTGCAGTGGCTCCATCTGCATGAGACAGCCTCATCTCCATGTGAGGCGGATGCCTTGGACGGACTCTATACCTCCAAAGCCCAGCAAACGCCATGGCCAGAAAGGCCATTGGAAGAATCAGCTCCGGCATTGTGAGGAACACCAGGAATGTGAATACAGCAAGGCATGAATGCACCGGGCGCTGCCAAGAGCAGACAAGCTCAAACCACCTGCCAATAGCGATAGGACCAGAGAGCACATTGATAAGGCGAAAGAAGTTTGCTTTGCTGCGCCTCATGCTCCACAGGTTTGAACGATGATCAAGCATGTACTCAACAACCTCTTTGCCAAGGGGCGGCTCCGCACGTCCAAGTCGGGCTGCAACCACATTGGTGGCCTGGGACCGAAGAGTCTCAACCTGGCGCACGAGGAGTGGCTCCACATAGTGCATCTTCGGAAGCAAGGGGCGTGCATAGGCATGGAACATGTTACCAGCATTGCCACAGGCGAAGCGCACAGCTAGGTGAAGTTCCCCCATCTTCTTGACCCCTGACGGATGCAGCATCAGCAGAGGGTAGGCATGGGTATACACCCTATCAGTCTCCAATGTCGAAAGCCGAATACGAACTTTGCCAATGCAATTATCACGGACAGCCATAGTAGTACTCCCAGATGTGTTGCCAACATGGCAATTGTCAAACACACCAACAGTGATGACAGTGCAGGGGTCAAACACCTCCCATGTGTACTGCTCGTTCCACCGGGGGCACAATGAGTCAACAAGAGTGCGTGTGCGGATCCACTTCTGACCATACTTTGCAACACAATAAGCATCCGTCGTCGCACCCCTACCATCCCGGGACTTCATTGGCATTAGTCCAGTGGCACCAAGAACACCAAGCTCAAGCACCCCAACATGTGGTTTCCATAGCTGTTTTGCTGTGGGCTGAAGGTCACTGCTGTAAGCTGTAGCCTCATCCAGAACATGGTAACCTCCATCAAGACTTAGCCGGAGATGCACACGGCGGCTTCCAAACCTGTGCACATTGTTGGCAGCAGCATTGCCACCGGCAGTACCACGGTCCAACCCGAACCACCCCGAAACCACTGGCTTCCAATCCCACCGCCTCTCAATGGCAGACACTGGTACAACAAGGCGGCCAAGCAACTCATCCCGCCCTGGGGACACACGGTCTTCCACAGACAACACCAAGAACTCTTCAAATGGCTCTGCCACCACAAACATCAGGTCTTCATTCCAGAACGGACTTGCAGGTCCCCGTGTAGACACCACCGGAGCCGACCGTGTGCGCATAATCTGGCTCCCCACCTGAGCACGCACGAAGAGCTCCGGGAATCGGCCGATTGCCAATGGGCCCTTGTCCATCGGGAACAAATCCTGCCCTTCAATGACGGAGACACGAAGATACCAGAGCTTGGGCGCGACGTACACCTGGGACCTGATGGAGCCAAGCGCCCCGTTGCCGTGGACGCCGGCGGCCTTGGAGTGCCAGGCCTCGGCGAAGGACTCGTCGGCCTGGGTGCCGAACCAGACGGCGAGCATCACCTCCGCGCCACCGCGCTGTCCCTTGCGGTCCTCCATGTTGTACCACTGCGGGGCGAGCGTGCTGTCGGGCGGCGCGCGGCGCGGCACCTCGGAGAGGTCGAACCAGACCCGGCCGACGTGGTCGTCGCTGCCCCGCGCGCGCACGAACACCTCGACGAACGACGACTGGATGGTCTCCCTGGAGAAGGCGAACACCTGGTCCCAGTTGTGCGAAGGGACGGCCGGCGTCACGCCGCGGTAGTTGCCGAGCTTGACCTCCGCGACGGCCTCGGCCACCATGGGCACGCCGCGCGCGCGCACCACGCGCACGTAGAGGTACTCCACCTGCTCCACCAGGTCGTAGGTCGCGCTGGCCTTGTCAGCGACGACGACGCTGCCGAGGCGGGGCCGCGTCTCCTTCAGCGAGAAGTCCCCGGGGCCGGAGAACATGGGCGGGACCGGGTACGGGTCCGCGTGCATCGCCACCGGCTTCATGGCCATCGGGACCGGCGGTTGCGGCATGATATCCATGGGCGGCTCCGGCTGCGGAGGCGGCGGCTGCACGGCCACCACAGGATGGTGCTGGTGCTGCGGCTGCGGCGGCGGGTGCGGCTGCGGCTGCTTCTTGGGCCCGGTCACCGTCGGCGCCGCCACCACCTCCGGCCCAACCACCACCGCCTTGGCCGGCTTCTCCTGCTTGGACTTGACAACGACGTCGCCGGAGTTGACGCGGTAAATCTTGAGGGTGATCTCGCCACGGATGTGGGAGAAGAGGCTGCGCTTCTCGAGAGTGAACAGCTGCGGCACGGCCTCCTCGCCGGGCGCCGGCACGCCAGCGGCAGGGACGCGCACCTTGCCGAGGAAGTTCCGGCCGTGCGGGGCGCCGCCTCCGCCGCCGGCACCGGACGCGGCGGCGCCGCGGTCGTTGTAGACCCCGACGTCGATGGCGCGGTAGGGCAGGTCGTCGGGGTCGGAGACGGGGAAGACGAGGCGCTCGTTCCAGACGGGGTTGAGCTCTTTGGGCCTGGCCCGGGTGCGGCGCTTCTGGTGCTCGAACTCCACCTCCACGTACGGCGACGAGGAGCCCTGGCCGTCCTTGGGCATGAGGTTGTGCGCCGCCACCACCTCCACCACCAGCTTCTCCGCCTTGGCCATCCCTCCGGTCTCCGGTCTCCAGACGGGAGGCGGCCGCCGATTCTACTTTCTCTACTCAAAGATTCAAAATTCCCCAAGATTTCCAAGGGGGGGAGGGTTGTTCTTCTTGGCTCGTGTGCTTTTCGGTTTCTGTTCGTGTTTGGGGGGGGGTTTGGGGGAAGGAGGGGAAGAGAAATGGGGGAGGGTTTATACGGATAGGGACGACGACGAGGGGAAGGGGGCAGGCGCGCGTGAAGGAATCTCCATCATCGCAATCGATGAGGGGCTGGGTCAGGGAACCGGAGGGGGAGGAGTCTCCGAGGAGGTGTGTGGGCTCTGCTCGCTGCTCGGACAGGGGAGGTGTCGCCGATGCCGCCGCGGTGGTGGTGGCTCTCTGCTTCCTGCCGCTGCTGCCGGGGCTGCATTGCTCTGGTCTCTCTGCCGCGCGTTTCGCTTTGGGTGGTTTTTGAGGCGCCGCGCCGCGCGGGTTTTGGGTTTTCGTTTGTGTTGCGGTGCTTGCAGCTTGCGGCCTGCCGCTCTGTTGGCAGGAGATGGGCGGCGGGGGTGGTGACGTCACTCCTCTGCCCGCATAGGATGCCCCTGCTCTGCTAGCTCCAATGGCGAGCGCTTCCGCAGCGGCCAGCCGGCGTTTACTGGAATTGATTTTTGGGGCCAGTTCGCTTCGCTCGAAAAAAAAATAAGTTAAAATACTGTGCTGATCGAGTTGATCGAGAGAAAGACACTATACCGGCTGAAAAAAAAAGTTTAAAAAGACAGATTACAAGAGAAATAGGACCTTAAGTTAGAACAGTATTTCGGTTTGTAGCACGGGATGGGACAGTGAGATACCAGTAGCAAGGATCGTCCGCCTTGAATGCACCAGTGAGCTGGAGTGGAGAAATTTGATAGGGTTGGCGTCTCGCGCTCGAGATATATAAAGATATGGTTTTGAACGATGCCAGAGTGAAAACCGGAAGCGTTTCACGTGTGAAAGCCATCTGCTTTGCGTTCCTGGTGAGGAGACAGATCTGCTGTAACAACAACAACAACAAATAAAACGTTACTACACCAGAAGGCTTTTTCAACGGCTGATTTGATGGTGACCCAGAGGGCTTTCAAACCCGCTGATACGATGATGAACCTCTCGCTATTTGGAAAACTACGCCACGTTTAGTTCCAAAATCAAATTTTCAAAAAGTGCTACAGTAGTCATCACATCGAATTTTTACGATCGTGTATGGAGCATTAAATATAGACGAAAAAAACTAATTGCATAGTTTAGTTGGAAATCGCGAGACGAACGTTTTGAGCCTAATTAGTCCATGATTGAACACTAATTGCCAAATAAAAACAAAAGTGATACAGTAGCCAAATTCCCAAATTTCACCCAACTAAACACAACCTATGATATATTTTCGCGGTACATCTATTTTAAGTCATAAATACTAATAATATTTTAACTAAAATTAATCAAAATTAAGAAAAAATGATTTAATTTGGACTCAAAATTATACCTTTTTTGACTGAGATAGAACTTCACTGTGATTTAATGATGCTTTATTTTTATAGATCTAATCAAATTCAAAATGGTTTTTTACTTTTGACAGAAATGCGGTGCTACGATAAGCTGGAGGAAGTATTATATTCCTTCCAGAAATTATGCAATTATAGCATATTGTTGAGCCAACCAATTTCAAGTTTTATTATTTGTATAAACTATATTAGTATTCATAAATAAGGACAATGCCTACTCATTTATGGAGTATATTTTTATAATAAATCTATCTGGAGCCATAAATATTAATATTATTTTTTAATTGCCTACTCATTTACTCAAGGATTCAAAAATTTCTAAAAAAAGATGCAATTTTTTGATTCATTTGTTTCTAGCTTTTGACCCATAAAAAAGTAGGCTTACCTACTTTTCCAAATTTTAAAGTGCAGCCATTACATATCGTGATATTTTTTTAGAGGCACATGCGTCATTTTTCTATAAGACTAATGTGTTTCAAAGTGAATCCTAAAATCACATCTAATCCCTATGTTCAAAAAAGAATTAGCTTTCTAGCACAATGCAAAGTTAAAATATGTTAGATTTGATTAAATATCATTAGATTTGTCATTAGCTATCTTTTCATAGTATACCTATTTAGTATCATAGACGTTGTTGTTTTTACCTATATACTCCCTCTGTCCTGAAAAGAATGGAAGTCTCGCATTTCTGATGAATAAAATGATCTTAAGTTTGACTAGGCTTGTAGAAGATATTATCTATATTTTAATTTTCAATTAGGTTTATTATAAAAATATACTTGATGATTAATCTTGTGATACTTATTGTACATCATAAAATATTGATACCTTCTTATATATCTGGTCAAAAAAAATCCTTGCAGAGCGAGGTTTTCATTCTTTTTGGGACGAAGGGAGTACTTGGTTAAACTTTAGATACTTCAACAAAAATAGACCTAGAATTGCATTCTTCATTTCAAAGGCCCTGTTCGGCTAGCTGGAAAAACGGCTGATGCTGATGCTGATGCTGATTTGTTATAAGAGAAAAACACTGTTATTTTGCTGAAACGGTACGGCTGATAAGTTCAAGCAAACGGGGCCAAAGATGGTTTTTGGGAACACATGGTTTACAAATATAATATAGCTTGACAAAATTATTTCTATATGGTCAGTTTGAATCCGGTTGCGCCATGGCTAAAAAATCATAACTTAATCCCAATAGTGAGGCTTCTACGATTTTCTAATATGTGTTCCAACAATCCAAAGCAATATTCCATTATCCCTATTCCATGGGCTTCTTGGGGATTCTAGGATGGGAAAAGACAATTTAGCTCTTTGCAATATTCCTTCAACATTATCCATATAACCATTTCAAAGGGTATTTTAGACTTTTATGGTGTACAATCTAATATTTAAAGTGTAATATAGGAATCCTAATAGATTAGATTATTTACCTCTAAATCTAAAATCACACTACATGCTATCTAGATTCCTATGATCCCTTATTTTAGATATGTACTCCCTCGGTTCCAAATTGTAAGCCATTTTAAGGTTTTTATAGGTTTGTAACTTTTACTACGTACCTAGAAAGAACTAACATATATATAGCTGCGTAGAAAGAATTACTTTATTCATTTCATAAAAAAATCATTCTCACTTCTCGAGAAACCAAACATTTTTAACGTCAATCAAATATATATAATATCAATATTTATGATGTATAATTAGTATCATTAGATAAATCATTGAATACATTTTTATAATAATTTTTTTGAAGGAACAAATGATGTTAATATTTTCTATAAATATAGTTGGACTTAACCGACATTATATCTAGAAAAGCAACTTCCCGGGCCTGTTAGGAGCGCATGAATATAAAACAAATGAATGTAAAAAATGCAGGAATAGAACATAGCAAAACATAGAAAACTATATAGATTTCAAAACATAGGAATAAAATCTTTGGGTGTTTGGATTGCAGGAAAACAGGAATGTCACATGTACCCAAGAAGCAAAGTTCCATTATTCAAAACTTAAGAAAACATTGCAGGAAATTTTCCTTTGGATTTCTTTGGATGCTTTATTTTTCTTTGTTTTGTAAAGCAAGGCTAGCCTTTCATCTCGAGAGGAATACTGATTTCCTTTGATTCAAACAACAACTTTCAGAAAGCTTTCCTAAACAATCTATTCCTTTGTTTTTTCTTCGGAAACCCTCAATTCTAAATAGGCCCTCAGTTTGGAATGGAGGAAATAGTAATCAATTTTGAAGACCCAGCTTAGGCAGTCAACCTAGGCTTAAATCGAAGGCACGTTGGAGTAGGAGCTAGTGGTGCATGCGTGCGGCAGTCGTGAAGCACGAAGACCGTTTGTTTGGCGCGAGAAGCGAGGGGTGGAGACCGCCGGACCGGACCGGCCGGAATTCCTCCCTCCCTGGCTCCCTGCATGCGCCGTGGCTGTGCCGTCGTGTCCCGGGGCCTTGGGATTGGATAGACTCACTCCTGCTAGTAGTAGGAGAAGTAGGCCTGCTGCACCTTGTCGTTTGCCTACTCGCACTCTCGGGGCTTGCGCTGTGTTTGTTTGTGTACGGCAGGGCCGTGCGCAAGCGCAAGTAGGAAGAGTACGGCAGGGCCTACTCGCACTCTAGAGATGTGTTGGCGTAATATTTTTATATTTTTTTTCTTTCTCTCTCCTAACTCTGTCTTCCTGCTGACTCTCTTCGTCAAAACGAAGCACAAGCACAAGGGATGAGAGGAGCATCGTCTCGAAAAAAAAAAGGTATCAGAGGAGCAGCGGGAGGGGAGGCCGCCGGACGCCAGCAAGGCAAGGGGCCAGGCCACCAACCGCGGCAAGCTCGGTGGCGAGCTTGGCTTGAGCTCGTGCTGGCCCTCACCATGGAGCTCGTGCTTGTGCTCGCCCTCACCATGGATCTCGTCGTGGAGCGCAGCTTGGGCGACGGCGGCGCGGCCGCTGCGGACGCGAGCAGTCCAGGCCACCGGCCGAGGGTGGCATGAGCGGCGGCGGCGCGGCCTGTGCGGCTCCCGGCGGGCGGGCGGGCGCAGCGGCGCGTGCGAGCGAGCGCGCGGCGGCAGCGCGACCTGTGCGGCTGCCAGCAGGCGGGCGTGCGCGGCGGCGCAGGCGAGCGCGCGGTGACCGGCGAGCGAGGGCGCGCGGCAGCCGGCTTGCGAGCGTGGCGAACACCATCGCAAGCCCGACGCTGCTCGTTTCTTCCCAACGGCAAAACCTGCCGTTTCTTCTCCCTCGGTTCAAGAGCAGAGTTCGTGTCCTCCGGATGAAATGGTTTCCTCTATTTTTCTCTCTCTCTTTCCTCGTTAATTAAACGGCCACGGCTCATTCGCTTGGCTGAAAAAAAAACTAAAATACTGTTCTGACTGATTTATTGAAAAAAGAAAACACTGTTCCAACTAAAAAACAAGCTGAAAAAAGACAGATTATAATAGAAGCGAACAGAACCATAAGCATTTTGCTTAAATGACAAGTCATTTAATAGAGATAGAAAACATCATTAATTCTCCGTTGAAACTGTTCTAAGCTTACAATCGGCTTAGACATAAAGACAAAAAAAACTTAGTGACGAGAGACAAGTGAGCCATACATTAGAGCAAGGCTAATAATATAGCATGCTTGCTGGCTGTAATGTTTTTTATAGCCTTCTCTTATCCCGACCATATACAGCTTGTTTGCTTGATGGTTTCAGTCAGGGCTTATCAGTCAGTTAATAGTATTTTTCTCTCACTACAAACCAAAGCACCGGCCGAGCTTATCAGCCCAGAAACCAGCTGTAACAGAACCGACCAAATCATAAGAACGTAAGTACAAAAACAATCACCGAAGCGATCAAATTCCTGTACTTAAGCTCCCATAATCCCGTTAGTCCGGAAATCACGAAGGATTTCAACCAACTCTCGACATACAAACCAAGATCGTAATGATTCAACACAACACATCATTCGTTACAACATTTCATAAGTAGCATTCGAATTACATCCATCGAGTTCAAATAAAATATTACAAACCAAGTTTGAGTGTGCGGAAGCAACATAGTTTAGTACATAACTTCATAGTTTTAAATACATTGCCGGATCGAGTTATGTCCCACAAAAGCATTATCAGTCACGAGAACTAGTAGAGACCGCTACCTAAGCGGTCTAGTCTTCATCAGCAGGGAAAGAAAGTTTGCTTGCAAAGAACCAAAGAAGAACCGGTCATCGCAGCGGTGGGAAAATAAACCCCGAGTACGAGAAGGTACTCACTAGACTTTCCGACAAAAATCGAAATAAAAGACACCAAGGATCATGCAAGGCTTTTCGGTGGGCTAGCTTGACACAGTTGCATAAAAGAGCTTATGATTATAGTAACCAATTTAAACTTATTATCAAGCTTATCATTATTTACTGTCCACTAAATTAGCTTTGCATACTAGAGCACTCACTTATTAGGAGCAAACAATAAGGGCATAAAGGTATAATAAATTTGTCATCATCATATCATCATTTCCGAACCATTAAGATATTAAGTGTATCTACATTGGAGATAAGCCCGTCAAGTTCTCACTAACCGGGAGGCGGCGATTGAATCGAATTACAACTCGGTGAGGGGTATTCCTAACTCTCACCTGGCATACTTTGCAAGGGTAGCCGTGGTCACCTTTAGAACATCTCAGAACCAAATTCGCGGGTTCGATCGGCGCTAGCACTCTCGTGGATTACCCTTACGCCGGGCGATCGGGACTTTTAAAATCACCGCCTTGGACTCACGCCACGGCTCCCTTCCGAGGCGCACTTTATACTTATCGACTCCCGGCCGAGGTGAGCTACTCGGCTTGGCGGTGGGGTCATCGGACACGACCAACTAAGAGAGAGGCATGCGTTCAACATGAGCAGGAAAGGCTCCAAGAATCGGGTCCTTGAGCGACACGGACGGAGTCATTGCAAACCGGCAAGCCTCCGTCCGGTCTTCATTTCAAATTAAGACCGGTTCTTTTTCACGATAGCAAATATAGCCAACCGTGCCACATGTATCTTCCTATATCTCGCGGTGACAGAAATCACCCGACTTCTACGCGTTTAAGCGTGGCTAAGCACTACTCGAGCTGAGCTACATAGGATTGAGGTAACAATCTCCGGATAAGGAATGGGTAACCAATGCTGAGCAAGTGTTTGCATCCAACACCTAAACTTAATGCAACGCGCGGCAGCGCAGTTCGGAAAATAGGAGGCTTAATATGCTCCGGGCTTGCCTTTCATAAAGTTGCAAGGATGGTGGTCGGGGCACTCAACGGCTACCTCGTCGGCACTTCTTTCAAGGTGCTCCTCCTGAATCTCCGTGTGTCACGCTTCTTTGCTCGTTCAGTTCCTCGAATTCCAGCGAGGGTTACTCCTTCCGGTACACCTATTGCATGCCGATGCACAAGATAAATATCATGGATGCATAAAGAATGACATGATGCTCATGATGAATGAATCACAATGGGTGTTTACGAAAACATCCTTTGGACACTCGTTTCTATCGAGTAATTAGCTCTATTCAAATCACTTTAAACATGTATCCAACTTAACTTAAATAACAAGAGCAACTTACCTAACTTGCATAACCTAAGATAAAGATGCTCATCTTCAGTTAAAGGCCTAACACCTAGGAACAGTACCATGAACTTAGAATAGTAAAGACATACTTAAAATATATGTTAAAGCTTCATATGCAACAAGTAGTAACTTAATTCTATCATAACCAGAGTTCTATAACTCCAAATGACTTGCAAGAGGACATTCTGGAAAGCTTATGAAATTCTCTACAATTCATTTGTAAACATCAAAGCATGATTCTGAAGTTAACCAAATCAAATTCCAGTAGACCTAGAATCTGTCCCGCAATGACAGGGTTGCTAACTTAATTATTTAATGATGGTGCAAAAGCCTAATTTGACCAAACCAAGTTTACCAACTTGTTTTTCATACCTAAGAAACATCAGAAAGTATAGTGCTAACTTCTAAATAAATTATTTAATATCATTTTCCAATTTATTTAGTTAATTAGGTGATTTAAGCAATATATAGTAAAACTATTCATAAAAATCTACAAAAATTACAGTAGCTATCTCATGCTGTACATAGACTACCATAAAAATTTCAAAGCCATTGGACCAACATAACTTGTTGTATCCAAAATAACAGATGACATGTCTATTTCTAGCATAATTAGGAAACCTTATTAAAAAGTGTCAAGCAACAGATTTCCCATTTTTCCTAGCATCCTTCTAGCATAAGAATAGCACCCATAAAATTTCACCTTCACTGGATCTATAGAAAAATTATGAAAATTCACACAAGATCCACCTATTAATAAAAGGAAATTCTATAACTTAAAAACTACACATGCATTAGCTCTAAAATTTTTACCAGAGCTTCTAATAAGCAATAACAGACTTCCCACAAAATTTCATAATTTTTGGACCACAGAAACTCAAGATAAAATTCAAACAAATTTGCATGTATCTAAAAACACATTTCAAAGTCCTAATTAATTCATCAAAAATTTCTAAAACATGTGCTCATATAATATTTTTGTTAAATACTAGACATGACCAGGAACCCAACAAAATTAGAACCACATCATTTGGATCTATCAAACTTGAGTTACCTATTTTTGAAATGGTGCACCAAAGCTGTTAAACAAAACAAAATAAAAACCTAATCACATTGGTGAAATTTGGCCCAAGGCAACTGGCGCCCACGCCATGACAAAGGCTGCCAGAGCGGGCGCGGCCCGAGCTGGACTCCACTTTGAGCCTCGGCGGATGACAAAGCGGACCCGCTTGTCGTCGTAGAGAGGCAGGGGAGGCGGAGGAAGACGAGCCGGGACTCGCCGTCGGTGGCTTCTCCGGCGAGACCAAGCGGTGTGCCCTGGGTTCGCCTCAACCTAGCGGACCTAGGGGAACCCTCGTTTCGAAGCTATTGACGGCAGAAGGAGGGGTGGCGGCGAGCACGGCGGCGCTCGGCCATGCATGCACACGCCGGCTGGCTCCGTGGCTTCTGACGTCACGGCCCTAGTGACTCACTCACCGAGCTTCAGCGTCACATACCGAAGCTTAGCGCAAGAAAGAGAAAGGCGATAAGGGCTTTAGCGGCACGCGCCACGAAGCGAGCTTCGGCCGGCGGCGATCATGGCAACCCGGTGGAGCCGCCCTATGCCGGTGAAAGTGGTGTGGTCATGCGACGGGAGAAGCTCATCTGCGGGGCTATGGCTTGGACGAATCGGGCAATGGAGCTTGGTTACGGTGGATTTTTGGCTCGGCGGCTTCGGTGATCCAGTAGAGCTACGGTATAGAGGAGGCGAAGGAAGGGGAGAAATGGGCGGCTTTCGATTGAGCGGTGGTGAGGTGGCTTCATAAGCGATGCTGCGATGAGTATGACGCCGCTATGGCGCGGGGCTAAAAGCTTTTGAGCGGCGACGGGTGGCGGACACAGCGGCGTCAAGTTTCTGAATCGGTCGGCCATGGTGACTCGACGGTTATCATGAGAAAACGCGATTCGATTGCTAATCTTTATGTCTTTGACAATGATACTTTGACGATGATTTACTCCTAATCCGTTAAGTTAGTGGAAGAATTGAACATCAAAGTTGTAGACCTATATTCCTCTACAATTTCTTTTCAATGACCGACACCTAACACGCCATGGATCCGAAGTTACACGAAGCCAAAGTGAGCTCGATGCAAGTGAAATGTGATTAAGACTTAGCATATTTTTCAGTGTTGCAATCAGCATGTAAGACTGACTTGTAGGCCATGTTTGAGCATGTTCTAGCCATTTTCATGAGTTGGTCATAAAACAAATTTTGTTTCTTGATAAATTAGCTACAACTTTTGTAAAGAGTGCACAGCCATGCAAAGCTTCTAAGTTGGACTTTTGAATCAGTCAAACGATGACACTCCATGGTTCAAATTAAGTCAAACTTGCACTTGAGGGCATTTTGGTCATTTTGGTCTACATGAACAATGGTCCAACAAGTAAACTAAGTATAGTTAAGGTTTATTAGACCATGATCACCCATTTTACAAAGTTGTTATACCACTTCTACTGATCACATGTGATAAAGAAAGTAAAACAAGCAATTCATACATATGTTTCAATACAAGGTTTCACATGTTGCATGACCTTGTTGTTATACTATACTTGTCACATTACTACCATGTTGCCATGCTTCAAGACATGAGAAATTCATGTTGCATTCATATGTTGCACTACTACCATTCACAAGCAATCCAGTACGAAACAAACAGAATATGCGAATGTTTCATATGTATGTTTCAGGGAAAATGACATGATGAGATAGATGATGCACATGTTTATGAGACGAAATGCAATTAGTAGAAGCCAAACACCGAGGGTGTTACACCAACCAGCGAACAGACCGATAGTAGTTAGCTCTTTATTATTAATATGTGGTCCACTTGTCTCTCTCACGGATTTTCTTAGTTTTGTGTCCAAACCGGCTGTAAGCTTACAACCGCTTCTCTTCTCTCTCATCTTTTCCACCTCAGTATTTAGCCAGCTGACGTACTCTTATTATATTTGCTCTTAATAGTGAAAAGACAACTACTATATAAGTGGACTGAGACGTAACTATAAAGATGCTATACAGCCAGCAGTGGGTTGTTATTATTAACCTTGCTCGTAGCAGGAGACTAGGAGTACACCGTCGTTAACAGAAAAAACAGCTCCAAAACATTTTCCACGGATCAGCTCAGGAGTCCAGACCTGTTGATCCTCAGCTAAAGGGTATTTCTTCGGTCCTAAAACGCATTTAATTCTAAAAAACAGTACTATATTAAAGTTTGTTAAAATTAGCTAAATTTGTAAATGTTATTAGTATTTATCCTACTATATAAACTAATATTGTTAGATTCGTCACGAAATATATTTTTATAGTATATTTCTTTCTGAAATCTTACATGTTAATACTATTTTGACCAGACTTAGAATTACATTCATTTCAAGACAGTAATAGTATTTATGTCTGTCCAGATAAGAGGATTAAACGGGTGAGTAACTCTTAACTGAATCTAAGTTGTTGGTTGTTAAACCCAGCCAACAGAGCCAAGTGTTACTTTAGTGCCCGTTTGGTAGGGATTTATATTCTCAAAATATTTCGGATCCAGATTTTTTTAGAAAATATTTCGAACGATGAATCAAAATCACTTAGCTATGTATGCTAAATATTTTTTTAAAAAAAATCATATCAGTGAAAATACTTTTTGCGGGTGAATCCACTCCTAGGCTATTTCACATGCATAGGTAAGAAAAGGAGAATCGTTTCAGTTGTTTTTGGACAGAAACATTTTAATATTTTTTCTGTTTGGAAGTGGTTCTGCCATTTCTGGATAGAATCTAAAACTGGTCGACCTTCCAAATGGCCCCTTAGAATGCTGATTTTTTTATGTTTGGAATTAACACAAGTTAGAGGTGAAACTAGAGTTAGCACCTTACCTAGCTTGAGTTCTGGTTTCGTCTATGATCAAAATCCACCTATCTTCTATGCCTCGATCTTCTATCCTCCCCCCTCTCTCTTCCTCTCACACACACGGAGTCAAAACGACAAGCCCCGTTGCGACCTAGTACACCTTATATGGTCACGTCGTCGTGCCATCACACCTCCTTCCTTTATGGAAGAAAGGCGCGATCGCGAGCTCATGTCGTCGGAGGGAGGATGTGGCCATGAGACTGGTCGTTTTTGTTCGAGTTGCACTATCCACGTACATGAGTGAGGACAACTTTGACCGATAAGAAACCCGTATCGTAAATTTTTAGGTAAGAGTGTGTTCTAGACATGAAGAGAATAATCTCCTTGGAGCATGCCTAATAACAAGGCTCATTGCTGGTTGTATGCGCAACCCCTTCTTAACCGCCCCATGTAGCAGTTGCTCCTATAAAACATGCTTCTTCATTAATACATAACCCACTTTTAACTTGTCATGAAGTTTCTAAGAGCTTGTTATCAACTGGCTATATACTTAAGCTCGCTTTTCTTCTGTCTGTTTATTTATCTTCCACCTTAGCATAAAGTTTATTTATAGAATCTTAGGTTGTGTTTGGATCATAGGATTTTCAAAGGAATTAGGGTTCCTATAGTTTTGACTCCTGTAGCACGTATGCATTTTGGTGGAAACCGAAAATGTACTGCAATCTCCTAGTTTCATTTTCCTTTGCGAAGTCCTAGTGAAATCTCATGCGTCAGCAATTTGGCTGCAAGGTCATCAGGTTCTTGGTGCCGTGGATGTTCGACCTATAGTATATCCACGAGGGATAAATGTCAAACTAGCTATTGTATTACTGTCTCAAACACTCACTCTTATGAACTGTCTGTGTTTTTCTATTCATATGTTTTTACTATTGTATTCCTATTTGCTTCGTGTATTCTCTTTTGTTATTATGTTTTTTGTTCCACTGTTTCGAACATGTCCTTATTACACATACGCTTGCTCTCAAGGATCGTCTCTTCCTGCTAACACCGATAACCCTTTAACCAAACACATGGTAAGCTACTCTTAAGCATCTCCAATGGTGAATTATAAGCTAACTCTAAGCATGTTATTTCATATTTTAATAAAAAATAGATAGAAGAATTATCTCTTGATAAAAAAACTTATCTCATATGCACACTCTAAGATTGTGTGAGATTTGTTATATGAATCCATTTATATTATAAGTTATGCACTAGAAGTTAATTAGCGAAGTTGTTAACTAATCCATACTGTTAAGTGTGCCCTTGGTCCCAGCCACTTTGCCGTGAACCATCCAAAGTTTCAAACAGGGCCTGAAGAATCCTCGTGTAGCCCCCACGAGTCCACGAGCAGCGACACCCCCGTAGCGCACGCCGAGCCCGTCTCGCTGCACGCGCACGCGGGGAGCTTCTTTTTTTTTTTTCGTCGTGGAGCCGGCTGGTCGTGGTCCGTCGGCGTCAGTCGGTTTTGCTTGGTGACGGCGGGTCGGCAGCACAGACAGAGGTTGCTTTTCGGCGTGCGGACGCGGACGGACGAGACGACCATGCTGCCGTGGCGTGGCGCGGAGCCTCCCTGACACTGGGATGGGAACACAACGGCCGCAGCCGCAAGCGCGCGCTTTCTTCGATCCGGAGCCCCAACCAAGGCCACGACAAACACCACCCTCTGCCGTCCGTGGGTTGGACCTGCTGGGAAAAAGGCAAGCAAGAGCGACGGCTCGGATGTTTTTTCCGCATCGAGATCTGTTCGACCGTGGGTTGGCTCGGCGTGCGTGCGGGTGGCCACGGCCCGTTGGGCCCTCGCGGGGACCACGCGACGGTCTCAGGCTGCTGCTCCCGGCTTCGGCTTCGGCCCCGGCCTCGCCCGGCGTTGAAATAAGACCGCCTCCAACACTCATACCCAAAATGCATCATGCATAGAAAAAAAAACAGCCTCCACTAGAGTAAGCAAAAGAGACACCTATTTTACGTAGAAGGAGAGAGGGAACCTAAATTAACGTCATCTCTCCATCGTGACCCAAATCTGGAGGCAGGGGCGGATCCAGCAGTGGGGCGGGGGGGCTCAAGCCCCCCCTACCCATCCCGAAACAGTGCAAATTATTGTAGAGTCCCTATGAATTTTTAGGCAAAGTTCTATAATGTAGGGGGCTGAGACTTAAGATCGAGCAGCAGTGTTGTTCAGCCCCCCCTAAAATATTTCCTGGATCCGCCGCTGTCTGGAGGCCCTCATCGTTGCTGGGAGAAGAGGCGCAACCATGGCGATGGCGCCATCGTGGTTGAAGGAGGACGGATGCCGCCACCAAATCTGCCCCTAGAAGCCACGAGCCACCGTCCCCAGTCCCCGCTGGTGGCCGTGCCACCGCCCAGAGGCCGCCGCCATTGGTGACGAAGGGGACGGGCCTTGCGGTGGATCTGCGAGGGGAGGTGAAGGGGCGACCGCCGGCGCTGCCAGGAAGGTGTACGGGCCGCCGCCTCGACGGGAAGGATCCGGGGGACCACGGGGCCGTCGATCCGCCGGAGCTGGAGGCGACGGGCCGGGGGCGCTTTGCCGAGGACGCGGGGTCACCGGCGCAAGGTCATAGGTGGGCGCGAGGGTGGAGGCCGGCGCGGGGTCGAGGATGGGAGCGACCGAGGCCGGGGTGCCCAAGGCGGTGGACTCATCGGAGATTGGGATGGGGGCGATGAAGTGAGGGCTCGCGATGGAGTATGCGTCGGCTGTTGAAAAAGCGGAGTTTTGGGTCATGTACGCTATCCAAACCACCCAATGCGTCTCGCGTATGGGTTTGGACTTTTGGAGACCGTCTAAGGCACGTCGTGGTCGCTGCGCTGCCGTTGTCGCCTCGTCGGCCGGTGTCGCCTCGTGAGCACCCACCACCGTACCGACGCGTGCTCAGCCGGATGGCCCCGCCCCCGCAGGCGTCGGGTTCAAGCCGTCTGGGCCGACATGCAGGAGCTGCCATGGCCCGTGGGCGAGCTTTGGATCGGATGGTCCTGGTGTGGTCCCGGGCAAGCAACCGCCATGACCTGTTCGCTTGAACTTATCAGCCGGCTTATCAGCTAGAATCTATAGTATTTTTCTCTCACAACAAAACAGCTTTAGCCGGCTTTAATACCAGCCAAACAGCCCCTACGGACCGCGACGCCATGGCCGGCCGCAAAAGCCCTCCTCTCCTCTCATCCATGACTGCTTCGTTTGCCGACGTGCCTGCCCTGTCACTCGCGCAATGGACGGCGCCGTACACAGAGGCGGCAGGGGTAGGCGTCGGCGCTACGAGCACTGACACCACATGGCCTCTACGATTTTTTTATAACTACCTCTACGACTTGTCGACTTTCAGTCTGTTCGCTTGTTGGTTTCAGGCAGTCCA
Source organism: Miscanthus lutarioriparius (assembly GCA_904845875.1). NCBI lineage: Eukaryota > Viridiplantae > Streptophyta > Magnoliopsida > Poales > Poaceae > Miscanthus > Miscanthus lutarioriparius. The sequence goes on from CAJGYO010000008.1 coordinate 2,782,657, forward strand.
AACCAGCCAGCCAACAGTGTTTTCTTCTCAAAAAAACCAACACCAGCCAGCCCAAACCAGCACCAGCACCAACCAGCGAACAGGCCCTTTATGGCTGGCTGCCAAAGCGCAAATGCAGGCAGCTCCGTGTCCGTGGCGTGCAGGTGCAGCTTTTGTTTTGCTCCGCTCCATGGTTCTTGTTCTTGACGTGGTCGGGCCGGTCGAGCATTATGTACCACGCTCGCCATGCATTGCCAAACGCCAATCAGCATCGAGACAGGCCATGTTCTCTGAGCTTATTCAGTATTATTTTTTAAGTTATAGAATAGTATTTTTCTCACGGCACGTTTTAGCACGAGCCAAATTTAAGCGTAAGTGAACGGGGGTGATGTCCACGTGGGCCTCGCCCTCGCGCGCCGAGAGGGCTTTTTGCGCCTTTTGCCTGCCTGTCTTGGCAGTCAGGGCTTGTTTAGTTTCAAAAAGTGCTGCAGTAGCCGTCACATCGAATCTTGCGATACGTGCATGGAGCATTAAATGTAGACGGAAAAAAACTAATTGCACGGTTTGGTTTGGAATTGCGAGACGAATGTTTTGAGCCTAATTAATCCACGATTGAACACTAATTGCTAAATAAAAATAAAAGTGCTACAATAACCAAATTTTTAAAATTCACGAACTAAACACAGACTTAAGCCTTGTTTAGTTCGCGAAAAAATTTCCCAAAAAGTGCTACAGTATCCGTCACATCGAATCTTGCGGTACGTGCATAGAGCATTAAATGTAGACGAAAATAAAAACTAAATGCACAGTTTGGTTGGAAATTGCGAGACGAACGTTTTGAGCCTAATTAGTCCATGATTGAACACTAATTACCAAATAAAAACGAAATTGCTACAGTAGCCAAATTTCGCACTTTTCGCGAACTAAACGCGCGCTTAGTTGTTGCCACCTTGGCCTTCCTCTGTCGCCGTCGCCGTCATCTGATGACCTTTGCTAGCTGCGGCCACTGCCAGGCTGCCACGACGCTCCCACTCTCTGCAGTCTGCAGTCTGCATACAGTAGGGCAAGTCAGCAGCGCCAGCACGAGAGGCAGGGACGAGAGAGACGGGTGCCCGTGCCCCGGCCTTTTGCTGATGGCGACGGCTTCTTCATCCATTCGTTCAGAGCACGGCAGCACGCGAATGCGATGCTGTTGGTGTTGGTGTTGGTCGGTAGGAGACGACTGACAACCACGTTCACGTACAGCACAGCACGGCAAGGCAGCCCCAAGCGCCTACTCCTACATCCGGTTGGTTGGGCCGGACCGGACCGGCCCAGGAGAGAAGCTGTCCCCATCGATCGATCGCTTCGGCCCCTTGCTGGAAATGGGAGCTCTTCCGGCCCATCCACCGCTGCACTGGGCCGTCGGTCATCTTCGTCCCTGGAAATTTGAACGGGCCGCCGCACAACACAACGGGCAGTTGGTTCTTTCTTCTTCGTTCACGGTCACGGGACGGGAGGAGCAGCACAGCACGGCTGCAGACGGCAGACCCAAGCAGACGAGACGAGCTGCATGGCATGGCAGGCGCCAGGCGCCATTGCCATTGCCACGGAGTAATGCCAGTGACGCGACCTCCGAACGTAACGTACCATCCCCTCCCCTCTTTGTGCACATTAACCCTTTTTAGGTGTTTTATTTATTTTTTGTTTACATACACCAAAATTATGGACGTGCTTGGTTACCTACCGGCCTTAATTCATTCGCCACGTCTAAACTTTACGAGAGATGTGCTGGTATTGATTTGGTTCCTAAGATATTGCATATTTTATGCTAGCAACTTATAAAATTCTCGTTATACTAACTCTTACCAGTGTTTGTGGCTGACCTTCGCACGCTTTGTCAGTCGATCTACGTGATATTGGATTTTATCATATTCAAAAATACACGTTTGCTAATAGGACGTGATGAGCTCATCCTTTCCCTACAGATAAAAGACTGTCAACAAATGCATATTTGAGTATCATAGGAAGATCTACAATCTTATGAGATATGGCGTGATTTTCTCTATCTCTAAGATACACCGCATTTATTATAGTAGCTTTAAAATTTTCCTGTCTAATCTTAGCTTTGCTATCTACATTTAGTTAGCATTGGAGTCATATCGCTAAATTGGCAGGTCTCGCTCTTTCTCCTACCTCTCTTGCTATCAACGAAGCAATGCCGATAGTAAGTTGGTAACTGAAACTTTAAAAGTCGGAATCATATGTATAAAGAGCCACCTAATAACACCTTTACAAATATGGAGGGAGAGAGAGAGGGTGTTTGACTTCGATCTGAGATTCCGGGAACCATTCCATTCTAAACGAGGGTACACATCTTGCTCCCATTCGTTAAATTGCGTGCAATGACTTCATTTCTTGTACCGGTACCAATTATCAACTTACAGAGAATGTGGTGGTGGTGTATCAACACATTTCATTCTACAAAACTAGACAAAAAAACGATGGAGTAATTAGATGGGCTACTTCATTCCTGAAAACAAGCATCTTAATAGTCTTCTGTTTACGGTGTATGCACACGTAACCTCTCCTACCACAGCTAGTTCCTCCTTCCACATGGGCTCTGTTATTCTCTTCCCCTCTCTTACAACAGGCATATTACTACTCAGATTTTCTTACGATTGTTGGTGTATGGACATTGAGAGCACCACGTACATAAAAAAGATGACCATTAATTGTTCGCTACTTCTACTTGCCTCTAGACTCATTTTGCTCAAAAGGAATCATCGTCTTGTACCCAAAATGTGATCTTATTAGGTACACTTTCTTCCTCTGTCAGCCCAATATTGCAAAGAAAGAAAAAAGGAACAAGAAGTTGAGAAAAAGAACAAACACTTTGACATTATGAGCTACTTTAAAGTTCATTCTAGGTCCAATTTTTTATCTGACCCAAACTTCATGAAAAGCTGAAGTGCCTAGATGATTACTTTAAAAGTTCATGGACCCAAATGAAAGTTCGAAAAAGTTTAGATATACCCATGGCACATTACGCTCTTTCCCCTAGCTATAACCTAGTCAAAGTTAGACAAGTTCGACTTAAGGGGAAACTAAAATGACTTACAATTTGAAACAAAGGGAGCAAAAACATACATATATAGTTGTCGTCTATCGAATGTGCATGACAATCTCCCACCACAACGAATCGTTCCTTATTTCTTAGGGAACTTGCCTACTAGCCAACCCTTTTTGTTTTTGGATCATTCCATATCGCCAGAGCCCTACTCTCGGCTCTTGCTATTGAGACACACAACTGCTTTTACCATGTTGTTCCCATTGGTTACTAATTTTAATACTCCTATGTAGTTTTATGGTTTTTTTACAAGGACACAACCAAATACAACTGCACCCCTGAAGGGAGCCAGGACACAGAAGCACTCATGCGTCGAGTCGACGGCGAAGCACAGGAAATAGGTGTCTATAAGTGCCACGGGAAAATTGATGACTTCATCGCCGCCAGTGAACATCTCGCCGTTGGTCAAGGTCAATAGTGAGCCAAGTTGGAAGGCCTGACCGAGTGGAGATTGAAGGAGGGCGTGGAAATCTATCGATGAAGAATGTCTTCGTCAAACCAAAGATGTCGTTGGAGCAGTCGACATAGGTTGTAAATCAGCTTCCAACGAACTCTAGGTGGCCTCGCAGGAGATGTTGTCTTGAGGTTGACAACGACGAGGACCTCGAGGTGGCCGGCAAGTTGAGTAACTCGAGGTGGCCTTGGTCGGCATTGAAGTTGACAACGAGGACGCCAGAGGAATAGGGGGCCTTGGTCGGCATTGAAGACACCAAGGCAACGAACCACTGGGCAACATAGGGACTAAACTACACTCTACTTGTATTAAGCTATTAAGCTATCAGAGGATACAAGGGGTCTGACCCACTTCTCCATCACCGCCGTCGAGGACGCTAGGAAGAGGGGGAGAAGGCTAGGGAAGCTGACGATGTTAGGGCTTACTATTTTGAAGAGCTCTCTCAGAAGAAAGAGTCTAGTTCAATTTCATTACATAGTTTAGACTCTTCCACACTATAAATAAATGGACGGTTATTAGGCATGTTTTGATCAAGACTCGAGAAATCATCGCCTCCTACCCGCGCTGACCTAACTAGCCATGCTCTCTCTTTTTGAACCCACCCAACCTGGCAAAGAAAACAAAAAAAAAAAAAAAGCCAAACGAAGTCGAGGAAAAGAACAAAACACTTTTGACTCTAGAGCCACCAGGTCGAGGACCCAGAGTCCAAATAATCTACGCAGGTCTGTCACGCCCGGACGCCAGAAAGAGCAAAAAGCTCCAAGGCAACCCAAGCGCGTCGTCCACCGGACCACAACCACTGTTCCGCCCGCGCCAGCCCTGCAATGCCACAGCAGCAGCAAGGACGGCCGGGCGGGCGGGGCCCACCACCTCCCGTTCCCTCGCTTCGACCCTTTCCCTCCCTCGCAGGCACAGCAGCGCCCAGCGTGCGTCACTCTCCCTCGCCGCCCTCTCTCTCGTCTCTTGCTTGCTTGGATCGCCCGCTGCCGGTGCCGGCTGCTGCCCGCCCTCGATTCGAAACCAAAGCGAAGGGCCACTCTCACTCATTCACTAACCCCGCGATTAGCTGCTCATTAACTCCACCCCGATCCGAATTGGCAGTGGCAGTAGCGGGAGTAATCGGCGTCCATCCCATCCGCAGCAGAGCAGCCCATAGCCAGCCAGCAAGACCACCAAACCCAACGAGAGAGCAGCCGAGGCAATTTAATGCGTTCCCCACACATCCCCTCTCCTCCCCGTCCCTCTCTCCCTCTCTAGCTACTCTGGCTGTCGACAGAGAGATGGAGATAGACAGAGAAGAGAAGAGAAGAGATGAAGAGAGAGAGATAGAGCTCCTCTCGCTTCGCCTCGCTGCCAATCTCGTCGCCGATCCCCGCCGCCGCCGCCGGGGCCGGCCCCCCCACCGATCCGGCGCCGCCACGAGCTTCCAGATCCGCCGCCCGGGCAATGCTGTAGCGCCCCGCGCCGAGATGGGCGGCGTCGGCGCCGCCTCGCTCGCCCTGCTGCTGCGGCTCCTCCTCCTCCTGGTTCTCCTCCGCGCTGAGGCCTCCGCTCTCCACGGTACAAAACCTCCGGCACTTCCTTTACTGTCCCGCTTGCTCCTCTCCTGTGTCCTGTCCGTGCCCGTTCCCCCCCTCGCATTCCGCGGGGCTGCTCGGTGTGGGGCGGTGCGCTCGCGCTGGCGCTCGATTCCGCGCCTCGTGCTGCATTCCGCCGTAAACCCCCCCTCGCGCCTCGCTCCCGACCGCGCCGGGCGCGCTGCTGTTCCTGCTCCGGCCGGCGGCCTCGGGGCGCGACGCTGCCGTCCCGAGCGCGCGCGTGCGCGTTGCTGGAGCTTGAACATTTCTGGTGCGCGGCGCGGAATTCGGTTGATTTTTTTTTTGGGGGGGACGTTTTTTTTAGATTGCAGCGGGGGCGCATGGTTTTCGCATTGCGGAAAGGATCTAGCGAGGCGTGAGGTCTACGATACTGTCGGTGGGTTCGGTGGCCACTTCGTCCCCCCGCTCGTGTGCGGCCACTGGCAAGTGTGCCTGCCTTTTGGAATTTTGGCTGACACCGACCCAGGATCATCCTAGCCAGGAGATGGAGATTTTTTTTTTAGATAATGGAATAAGGTTCCAGCCTCTACCATCCGGAAATGGTACACAGCTGAAGGACATGGAGATGGAGATGGTGTGCGTGTGTGGGGTTCTACTTAGAGTGGAACATGCCTTCTCTCAAGGGCATTCATGCTGCAGGCAGACAGAAGCGGTGCTGCTTATTGCAACTGCAACTCGTTCTAAGGGCTCAGGGTACATGAGACTGATTGTGGGATGCAAAGGTTGCAATGTACGAGAAATGCGCTTTGGTTTTGTGTAGGGAGTCTGTGGTTGCTAGAATGCTAGCTGAGCTTCTTTACCATGCATGCTTTTTTTAGTCTGGCATCTGTTAGACCTTGGCTGTGCCTCTTGCACTCAGCTGCTCCTTCAAGGGGACTTATTTTTGCATCTGTATGGCGTTGTAACAATGGTGAGGCTTGCTATCTGACCCTCCTGACCAGGCATGAAATCTTAGGGTCTACATGGAGTGGTGCATAAAATCGTCAGTACGGTATCCTTTGGTAGTTTATTTTGACTTGGCCACTTGGGTAGTATTGGAACTTGAATGCTTATTCCATGTTTGGTCTCCAGTCGCCAGGAAGGGGGGAGCAATTTTCGGAGGGTATTTCGAAAACTATAGAAGTGTTAAATTTGCATTAAAGTTATGCAAATCTACAACATTTTCAGACGCAGTATTATATAAAGTTTATTGGGAATTCAAGCTTTTGAAATAAATGCTTTATCTTTCCATATCACGTAGGCTTGTTTTATTTAACTCCAACACGCCACATGCCTTTATGATGTTACAGTTACAATGTATGCGGTGTTTATATTACATGATTGGTACATGATTTTCCTCCACCAGGTTTAACTATTTTTCTCTATTGTAAACCCTAATCCCTCTATATTCTGCAGCTACTATATTGCCTAGCCCAGCACCGAGTCCATCAATCCCCCCTGAAGCGAGATCGTGTGGACCTCGAATTTCCCCTTCGTATCCTCCAAGGGCACTGCCTCCAGGATCTCCTGGTACGTAACCATGGCAACTTAAATACTACAATTCCAAAGCTTATTTTTTTTTATAAGAGCGCTGTTGAATTTCCTTTTATTCTTGCAGGCTTTGCTATGCGCCATCATTCACACAAGCACCCGCACCACAGAGAGTCCAATCAGGGCCCTTCACCGTCATCATCACCCCCACCTGAAGGTTTGTCAGTGCAACTCGTTTTTGCAGTTCACAATTTTATCTCATCAAGAATCCTTGTATTGCCTACCAGTTCTGATGCTTATGTCATTCTTCTGTGGTCTATTTTTGTCTAGTACTGTTGCTATTGAGATTTGAACTACTCTTATGACTCGATATATGATTGTCTGCACTTTCCTATATTCATTGAATGATTCCTTGAATCTTTAGCAGGTTGTTCTAGCTATATTTGCACCGAGCCACTGACTGCAACACCAATTGGTTCCCCTTGTGGCTGTGTCGAGCCTATTAGTGTTATTGTTGATCTGGACTTAGCTCCTTATCTACTGTTTATGAGCATAGCTGAGTTAGAAGTTGAAGTTGCAGCTGGGACATTTCTTAAACAAAGCCAGGTGAAGATCATGGCTGCAGTTGCAAGTATCCAGGATGACCAGAAGACACGGGTGACCATTTATTTGGTGCCACTAAGAGAACAGTTTGATACTTATACGGCATCCCTAATATCTGATAGGTTCAGGGATAAAAAGGTTCAGATAAATTCATCTATATTTGGAGATTACAAAGTTATCAATATCAGCTATCATGGTAAGGCCCTGCACATGGAATACCCCTTTCTTAGGTTATTTGCTTGATTTATGTTTATAGTTATTCATCGTTGTCACTGCAGGATTGCAATCCCCGCCATCATCTTTGCCTGGAGGATCGGATCCTTCAGGAACCGAAGATCCTATAACTGCAGAGGTGCCTGGTCAGAAGAAAAAGCACAAGAAATCAGATATTTTGATCATCGTGGTAGTGTTAGTGTCTTCTTTTGGACTTCTGTTGACATGTGCTGTTGTCCTGATCTTACTAGTAAGATGGAAGAAACTTGGCCGGCTTCATGAGGCTATGAGCCCTGCAACTACCCCAGCAGTTAATAGAAGATATGGTATGGTGTTTAATAGTATTACTTATATTGTGCTTTGTTTGTTTATGCTTTGTCAATTACCTGTTGCTTATGGCTGCTTGGGAAATATTTTGAACTAAGGTTGTGATAGGAGTTAGCATCACTCTGTTTTTGTAGAGCATTCATTGTCATTTTCACGTTGCCGAATCTAGACTTTTGTGGTCAACATTGGAAAAACTTAGCACCATTTCCACGGTGGCGGGAGTATCATTCACTATTTATATGCAGTTGAGTTAAATGAAAATTGGTATCTAATGATTTCACTTAGTCTCCCCCTGCAGTAAATGTCTCTTTGTAATCTATGTAATCTAAGTTTTTAGACTCCGACCAACTTCCTTTTGATAAACATGCATTAACAGTTTTTTATTTCTAACAACGTTATTAGCATATGGTTGACAACAAAAACTGTTAGGAAAGGTCGCACAAGTTCAACTTCTTGAGTACACTAAATAATTTGATACTCTTAAAATTGCTGTGGTTATACTGATAACTTAATGCATGATGCAGGCACTAGATCAACTTTGTCAACCAGCATGGTTAGCTCTGCGTCAGCATCAGTGTTTTCAACAATGGCTACTTGCACAACATCTGTAAAGACATTTTCACTAGCACAACTTCAGAAGGCCACAGATGGTTTTGATTCGAAAAGAGTTTTGGGTCAAGGGGGCTTCGGGCGTGTCTACCATGGGACGATAGAGGATGGAAACGAAATTGCTGTTAAATTGCTTACACGGGAGGACAGGAGTGGTGACCGTGAGTTTATTGCAGAGGTGGAAATGCTCAGTCGACTGCACCACCGTAATCTTGTCAAATTGATTGGTATTTGCATTGAGCGGAACAAAAGATGTCTTGTGTATGAGCTCATACGCAACGGAAGTGTGGAATCCCATCTTCATGGTATGCTTGATGACTGTTGAATGGAATGTGTTGACTACAATAATCTCCATAAAATAATCAGATGAGGCTTGTTTAATTTGTTAAAAAATTGGACTAGCTGAATCAGCTGTCAGTCTAAATATAGAACTTTGAGTTCTTAATTCTGTAGTTCTATGGAAGCACTTATATATACAGTATCCATTGGTGCTTCCAGTTTAAAACTTGAAAAATTCTCTGATGATGTGTCTCAGTGAAACCACATTACCACAGCACTCAGAAACAAAAAATAGAGAAGTCTGTATTTTCATCTGCGATGTTTGTGCCTAGTTTAGTATTTTGTAACTTACCATGATTGTTTTGGGTTGATTCTAGCCTTTGTTTTCTCCCTGTCTAGGTGCTGACAAGGCTCAGGGTAAGCTGAACTGGGATGTTAGGATGAAAATTGCTCTTGGGGCTGCTCGAGGATTAGCGTATCTGCATGAAGATTCAAACCCTCATGTCATACACCGTGACTTCAAGGCCAGCAATATATTGTTAGAGGAAGATTTCACTCCCAAAGTTACTGATTTTGGTTTAGCAAGGGAAGCATCCAATGCAACTCAACCTATATCTACCAGGGTAATGGGTACTTTCGGGTAAGATACACTTTGCTTACTCCATCTTATATAATGGTGTCAATAACCATGTGATTGTTAGTTGGTGATTTGTACAAACTGCTGCATCTTGTTATGTTAGTAGGATGACTTTGGGTTCTCTTTGCGATTGATTCTAATTACATTCTTGATGTACTCCTGGATGTCACAGTTGGGGGAAAAAAATCAGCTAGTATAGTTATCTTGATTAAATCCTAGCGTTCCCCAGAATGATTATTCCTAGAGTTTGTTGATACCCTTTTTTTTGTGTCAAACTGTCAAACAAGATAGTGCTTGAAGTATCCGGTCTTTTTATTTTCCTTGCTAAATAGTTCGTGCTATCACAATAATTGTTTTCCTGCGCTTTGTACACCACAGTGCCTTGCTTTTTACTTGACTCAATCTTAATTTTTCTCTTTGACTGCACAGTTATGTTGCTCCAGAATATGCAATGACGGGTCATCTTCTTGTTAAGAGCGATGTCTACAGTTATGGGGTTGTCTTGTTGGAACTTTTATCGGGAAGGAAGCCTGTAAGCATCTCTGAGTCCAAGGATCCTGAGAACCTTGTAACCTGGGCCCGTCCTCTGCTAAGCCATAAGGAAGGCCTGGAGAGGTTAATTGATCCTTCTCTGGATGGAAAATTCAACTTTGACAATATAGCTAAGGTGGCATCCATTGCTTCCATGTGTGTGCACACGGATCCATCACAGAGGCCATTCATGGGTGAAGTTGTCCAGGCACTGAAGCTTATCTACAATGATCCAGTTGAGGCTTGTGATGATTCTTACAGTCCAAGGAATTCATCTGATCAAGACGGTGACTACGAAGGAGACCTAGTCTTTGAGAGTGGAAGCTGGGGGTTTGAGGCCTCTGGGTGTCTAGACTACCGGAATTCCTTACCGTTTGTTACTATGGACTACAGTTCTGGCCGAATAGAAGGACCGCATGACCCTCGCGCAGCATTGTCAGCGGGACCCCATGTCCAGTCACCAGTGCTGCAGAATAGATCAGGCCCCTTGCGGATGAAGAAAAAGCTGGCCTCCTTTTACCGCTCTAGAGGCAGCATTAGCGAGCATGGGCACCTGCCGCGCCATTGATCAGTCAATGAACTAGTGTTAGGCTGTTAGCTTCGGTTGACTTTGGGTTTGAGGCTGCGGGGGTTGTCATCACCTCTCGATGATTCGTGCCTCATGTTAGTGTACAGTTCGTGGTGACCCTTGGGCATGGTGCCTTGGGTATAGGTGTTTTTTCTTTGCCTTCTGCTTCTTCCCCGGAAGCAATGAGGATGGGGTTGGCAGATGCTCTCTAATTTTCGCAAATTGCGGTTCATTTCTCATGCATCTGATTGGTGTAATCTGGTTTAGGGAAGTTTCTTGCCGGAATTCTGGGCATCATGTTGTTGTGACTAGGTGTTGTACTGGATGCAGTTCGTTTGTAAACAGTGCTCGCGTTGGAGAGGTGAACTATACAGCCGGCTCAGTTCCTTAAATGTTAGGTGGTACCTGTGTTAATAATCTTGGTTCTTAAGCCTGTTCTCATTGCATCTTTTAGTTTCGTTATAAGTGATGATAGTTATGGTCTTGTGGATGTCGTGGTTCTGTGTTCAGTTCATGTTCTCTGGCATGGGCGGCCCTACCTTGGGACAACGTTGTATGGTTGTACACCCAATTTTCTTTTACTATTACTTATTGGAGCCTTCTAATGCAATTTTCATGTTAATCATCGCTACACGTGCTAGGAAAAAAAAACTGTATAAACTCGAGAGATTACAAAGATTTTATTAATTTGATAGACTCTAACCACCATTGAATAATAGTTGTTGGATTAGTTATGTTTTCTAAAAACATGTCCACCTCTACTAGAAATAACATAAAATGACATTCTAAATCTGTGTCAAAATTATCCATACAAGCTATTATGAAACGTATAAATCAGCCACTAAATTTACATACAGATTATCCGTTCCACCATCATGATGTATAATCTAAGTGACCTTTTAAATTTATATCAAAATTACCACATACTACCTCTATCCTGAAAAGAATGTAACTATAGGCTGCGTGCCACGAAAAGTGATTCATGTACCAAGTTTTTAGTGAATAATATTCACAGTTATGTCTTTAAATTAATTTATTATTATGAAAATACATTTCGTAATTAATCTGATGGTTTTTATTTGGTATCATAAACATGAATACTTTTTTATCTATAATTAGTCAAATTTAAGGTACTAAAATGTGACACAGCACTAGAATTGTGTTCTTTTGGGGACGGAGGTAGTACGTCTTTATTAAAATTAAAAGTGAAATATCACCTCAAGCCTACATTTAAGTTATCAACGTCAGCTGTTTTTAAAAATATTTAATAACCATAAGTTGTGCCTATATATATTGGCATATAACTATTAAACAGGATCATCTAATGTTCATGCTCATTAGCTCATAAGATTCTAGCTCATACAGGTGCATGGATTAATGGACTAATTTAATACCTACGCTATGCATATCTATAATTACTACATCATATGGATATTGTTTAGTCAGAAACTATATAGCATCTACACTTGTTCTCTCCTTTTTATGTCATTTGGTTTGGCCTACCCTACTACACGGGGTTCTTCATTCACAACCCAATTTTCTCATTCAAATTTTGAGTCTGTTTGGTTCCTTTGCTCCTTCTTGCCTCACCTTGCTTAGCTATAGAAAATGGAAATAAATAGCTGTTTGTTTAAGAGGCTAGCTTGTCTTGAGACTTGTGCTAGCAAGAAAATACCTTGCTGTCATGGGAGAGCCAATTTGGCTAGCTTCACCCACCAAGGTAATGTTGACCCTCGCTAGCAAGGCAAGATAATCCTTGCCTCAAAACCAAACATGCCATATATCTTGTATGAGTTTACTTCTTTCCTATTTATCGCTTGTATTTCTTGTTAGATATGAATGCCATCACAAGAATGGTTTTGTTGACTCACCATGGAAATGACCACTCTACCCCACGCAATGCGAGCAAGCTTTAGTAGGTGCTGTCGAGAGGCTAAACGAATGCTAGGGCAGGGAAGGAAGGGTAGGGCACGGGCGAAGGCGACAAAGACATGGTACCCACTCACAAGGTGGAGAGATGACATGGCGCCACGTTGAACAAAACTATGATTTAACCGTTCGAGGGTAGACAACAAGCGATTTTAATAATATTGAGGGACCATAAACATCTTTGTTTTGTTCGAGGGTAGAAAACAAGCGGTTTTAATAATATTGAGAGAGCATAAACATCTCGGTTTTCTAGTGGAGTGGTGAAATTCGGACTATGAGCGTATTGAGGAATGACAAGAGGACTTTTTCTATCCAAATAATGAAAAGAAAACAAATGGGCCTAATCTGTAATTTGGGCCTGGAAACCCATTGCTGTCAAGTGTCAAGTCCATTGACGACTAGTATCATTAGTCGAGTGAGGAGGAAGGCAACGAAAACCCTCCTCCCCCGCGTTGCCCCCAAACCCCAGCCACCAGCTACCAATGGCGGCCACCGCGATGGACCACGACGGCGGCGGCGACGTGGTCACACCAGGGGAGCTGCTCGGCAACTCGTTAACCCTCGCGGCCGGACGCGGCGCCTACGCCGACGGCCGCTCCGTGCGCGCGTCGGTTACCGGGCGCCGCCGCATCGTGCCGCCCGCACCTGCCTCCGACGACCAGGTAGGGCTAGCTTCGTAGGGTTTACGGGTTCCTTTTGTTGGTGCGTGTGATGAGCTGGTTCGATTGGGCTGCAGAGATCCACGGTGGAGGTGGTGGGGCACAAGGCCCATGGAGCTGTGCCGCAGCCGGGAAGCGTCGTCATTGCCCGAGTAAGATGCTAAGATCCCTCAGCAATACTGAACATCGGTTTACAGAATTGCAATTTACCTGTTTCTGTGGAAACATTCAATGGTCATGCTCGTGTGAGATTCCAATTGCCACACGCATCCCCTGGTTCAGGTTGGAGGTGGAGCGATGCATGTGTCTGGCAGTCTGAGCCATCACTTCTGTAGTTTTATAGGGTAATAATGGACACACAGTGGTATTTTTCAGGCATCTTTGCTGAAGGAAGTTACCCAACATAGATGGGCACAACGGTTTATTTAAAAAGCAGAAGTTTCTAAGCTGCTAATTCCTGAAACCTGTTACTTTTGCAGGTAACAAAGGTTATGGCTAGAATGGCCTCTGCAGATATCATGTGTGTCGACTCAAAGGCTATCAAAGAAAAGTTCACTGGCATGATAAGGTGGTGCCTTCCCCATGATTTTGTTTTGCCTTGTGTCACTTCCATCTTTTATTGTTTCCAGTTGATGTCTTGCACTACATTTGCTTTAGTTGCTTGCCGAATTCTATACTTGGATCCATGCTCTTGTTCATCTTAGAGACTTATAGACAATCTATCAGGGAAAGTTTCTCATATATGTCCCCTGTTTTTCTTGCAGGCAGCAAGATGTTCGTGCAACAGAAATTGACAAGGTGGATATGTACCAGTCATATCGGCCTGGGGACATTGTTAAAGCTATGGTTGTATCCTTAATTAAGGCAAATGGTGCAGTGCAAATAATCTGTGTTTTCTTCTCTTGTTAAGTTGTTATCATCCTTGGTTAGGTTCACTTGCCCTTGGGTTATCCACATCTACCTACTTCAACTGTCATCATTTTTTTTAATCTTTAAACTTTCGCTTTGAATATCTTCCTTGTTTGGAGTAGTTAATTTTTGGCTGGCTTTGGATCCTTAAATGATGTCAAAGCTTTCCCTTGGTGATGCAAGGGCATATTACCTTTCCACGGCGAAGAATGAACTTGGAGTCGTTTCAGCACAAAGTATAGCTGGTACGAAAGGGTGCAAAAGGCAATTTGTTTGTACGAATACATGGAACTGCTCCCATTATTCTAGATTTTGTTAATGTTGCTTCCCATGTGTTTCTTCAGGTGGTACATTGGTCCCAATCAGCTGGACTGAGATGCAATGTGACTTGACTGGTCAAATTGAGCAAAGGAAAGTTGCGAAGGTGGAATAGATGTGCTGGCCTTCCTGACAAATGGTAAACATGTTAGTAACTTATCTTAAATTGAGTTTTCCCTTGTGTGGGATATATGTACTTATATCTGGACAGTCTGTTTGCCATGTACTATGTAAATGCTGATGATTTGTTGCATGATGTGGACTTCTTATGCTATTCTATAACGCAGTAGAAATTTGACTACCTTTGTTGGCATTCACCACTGAATGCTTGTCTGCCTTGCCATTTGGTCTCAGTCACCCATTTATCACAAATTTCTTTGTTCTCACATTACAGGCGGTGATGGTGTACAAAATGTGGACCAGTGACACCAGGTCCTTGGACGGATTACTGATTCTTCGATGTCCAACTTCATTACAGCTGCATTGAGCATGATCTTAAAAACCCAGGCTGAGTTTAACTAGACGGTTCACAATGAATCATAGCCATGGGTCCTGTAATCCAACAACCTTGTGATTTGTAACTCGTGAGCTAATGACATTACAGTTTTGCACCTGAGTTTTTTACAAGTTTTGTTTGCTCATTGTTGAGACGTGTTTCCCTGTCTTTCTGGCATGATGGTAAATGACTTGAGCTTTGAGGACCGGACCTGTTTCAAACGGGTCTGGTCAGTATTTCATTTATTCACCGCCCTAGGCTTTACGAGAGTCCCATGTCTCCAACTCTAGCTTCAACACTGGCTTTCAGCGAAGCTCTTCCAAAATTTCCAAAATTTGTCCGAACCAGCACGAATGGCTTGGTCCAGTGAGATGTATTCGGTAACACTGATGCATAAAATGACTGACAATGAAAACAATTTGCAGGTTTCCTCAGTGCTTCCATTCAAAATTGTTGCAGTAAGGATCTGTTCAACACGACCGTGACTTCGACCAGAAGCAATACTTCCATTTCGGAGGCGATAAAACTGGAACAAAAATCAATGCTAATGAAATGAATTATAGATGCTGAACTACCCACACACCACGCACAAGCAGCTCCTAGGAAACACCATGCTTATCTGTACACTCCATAAGACCCAAAATGCTGAGTGAAGGGGGGCTGGTCATGATCTTGCAAACAGCTGAGCAGCATTCAGATTGCAAGCAGCCGTCGAATCCTTAAGGCAGCTGCAGAAGCCATCTTCATCTGTAGGGAACGACGTTGGCAGTGGTCGGTCTGGAATCACACCAACCTAAAAAAAAAACATCATTCACAACTACTCAGAAACAGCTAAAATTATAAGTGATCAGATTCTGTTTTTTAACACAAAGAATTGGTTTGTTTGTCCTTTTTTTTCCCCTAACCACCGACTAGCAAATGGCTATGCTTACCTTGTCAATGTCGGTATGCGCAGGAGTTTCATAGCGTGCTACAGTTACAGCTAAGCCAGATCCATCAGATAATCCAAAAACTGACTGAATCTTCCTGAATGTCCGCAGGTAATGGGAGTGAGACAACACACATTCAGAATAAGAACAAGGAGATCATGATAGGGGGAGGGGAAAGCAATACCCTTTTCCATATGTTGGTTCCCCATATACGACTGCCCTTTTATTGTCTTTCAGTGCTCCAGCAAGGATCTCACTCGCACTCGCAGTTCCTTTATTTACCTAACAAGTTTAAAAGTGGTATCATTTGATGTGTACTAACCTAAGAAACTGCAAATTAAGGAAAGCAGAATGACACGAAAATGCAACAATCCAGGTAAAGATTAACTAAATCTATCAGTCATTGTTTTCTTTAAGCAACGCTAGGTCATACCAGCACAACCAAAGGTTCAGATGCAGCAATCGTATCAGCTCCATCTGCCTCATAAATGTCACGAACACCTTGGCTATCACATATATATACAATAACACCCTTGTCCATCCTGGTAAAGCAGGAGTAAAAGTTAATATACTTCAATCAGCTTAGATATATCAGTTAAATTTTTAAAAGTTTAATTAACTTATATAGCAGTTGTTATTTATTGCAAGGCTACTGAGTGATGAGTCGCTAGATATATTGCGACAGCATGCACAACCTATACAAAGGTGATTGGCAGAAGATAAGTTTATATAAGAGCTTTTTTAATCTACTGAATATAGACCATTCACTTCTTCTGATTATGGACTAGATTTGTTAGAACTTTTATGTACCCTGCATGGTGATAAGGAGGAGTATGATCTGTTGGAGGGTGTAATCTTTCAATAAACAAGAAAAAAAAAGAAAGAACAGAATTTCTATGTTTCTAGGAAAGCATTCTTTGGCTTTGCCTCCCTTGATTTTCTCCTTCCTTGATTTTCTCCTTGAACGTCCAAACCAGGAGTAATTGCTCTAAAAATACCGTAGAGATTGATTTTGCACTTCTGTTGATGAATCTTTTCCAATTTGTGCTTAATACGAACAAGAACGTGGATATCACATTATCTTCTTTTGTCATAATGTACGGTAAGGTGTCGACTCATCGTTGATAAAAAAATTGAACACTTAATTATCAATAACAATTGGAAGTTCCATTCAGTTACTGACACAGGTTTCAATGGACTAATGGAGCCTATCCATCAGAATGATGTAGCACAGCACCATTGCTGCCTTCATCAGAGAAGACGTATGGTGACTGAGTTAGGACCATAGAGTGGCACCCCAAAAGGTCTTGGCATCTTGAAACTTGAGAGTTACTGACTACTGAGTATGCAACAATAGAGACAAACAAGTTTCCAACAATGGCGACAATCAGGAAGAATCAGGGGGAGATTAGGTTGCCAATGGTTAGATCTGAGTGCTCCCCTGTTTAGTAAGCAATTGCATAGGAAAACCTCATAAACAAATTATTCAGGCAAAAGGTACTGGCCTGGAAAGTTCAATGATCAGATCTAGTCTATATTCCAGCCCGTCTGTTTGAGTAGAAGGTACCATTAAAAGTTCTCTTTTAGAAGGCCAATTAGTAATCCAGTGATTTTTCCAGGTGCACCAGGACATATGCACAGTTAAGTAGGCCACCAGACATGGATAAAGCTCACATACCATGAAACAATTTGCGGTTTAAACAAGCTTACCATATCTTTGCAATTTGAATTCCTTCAGGAAAAAGGCCACCACTGCATAAGACATAACCACGTTAAAATTTCAATAAAGAAAACATTTAGACATCAACATATATCCCAATTTCTGCAGTCCCAAACCTGTTATTCCGCAGATCCAACACAAAGGATTTAACATTGTTGTCCCTTAATGTCTTAATGGCTTCCTTAACAGATTCTGTAGGACGATAATGAATTGACATAATCAGCACTTCAGCACTACTTAGCATCTGAAAAACATCATGATGCTTCACAATGACATTATAACTTTCACAAAGTGGCAAACCTGCAGCATTTTGGTTAAATGTTGTCAATTTGATGTAACCGATCTTTGAGCTATCTTTGGAACCTGGAATCTCACACATCCTCGACCTCACTGGGTTTAAAGTGACTGTTTGTCTCCTGAAAATAATAAAAAAAGGATGGAATACTTAATGGCTAGTTTTCAGTAAATGGGTTTTACCCTTCTGTTCTCACTAAGTAAAAGGGGATTGTATGATTGGCTTACTTCAGAACAACATGCCTGGTATTGGTCCCACTACGAATAGACAAATCTACTGAACTTCCTTCAGGGCCCCTAGCAAATCAGTTGACAGAAGAACATCACCTCTTATTAAGAAGAGTACTCTATTAAGAATATCAAGAAAAAGTCCACCTAAGGCAACCAAAACTAGGGAATGCAAGTATATAATTATCTGTTTCTTTGTAACACTGCATTTTAGCCACTGATTATATTTACGTAGTAATGATTGTTGGCCTTACTGTAAGCGTTCTGCAGCATCATATATATCCATGTCTTCAGTGCTTCTGTCATCAATTGCCAAAATGATGTCTCCAGGAAGAATGCCCGCCTTTTCTGCAGGACCACCAGGGGTGGCTGTCATGACAGCAACTCCTGAAGGCGATCCATTAATTGCCATTGGGTAACCAATCGACAAACCTACACCTGTGAGTGCGCCTTGCGTACCAGACTTCCTTCAGAAAAGATAATGACCTGCTTTGTGAGACAGATTACACTAACTAGTTGGATCAAAGGCTTTTGTGGGAATCAATGATCGAGTTTTATACCCGCAAGCCCTTCAATTTCTCAGGTTCCAAGAAACGAGTAAATGGGTCATCCAATGTTGAAAGCATTTTCTTGATTGCTGCATCTGAAATTCAGTATTGATTAAGCAAAATGATCATATGGAATAAAAATTGTACAGTGTGATGGTTTGCTTTCACACAAATCTGCAATGCACCTGAGTTCTGGATCATAGAATTCCCATAGATAATTAGCAATATACTAACACTGCAGTTTGGAAATTTAGCTCCTACCATAGGAGACACATTGTAGTATCTGTCTGTGATAGAAAAGTTTGGGGCAATATGCGATGGTGGTTTCCTTTAAACACTTAAACTTGTCCTTGGTGTGTGACAAATGTATTTGAGACACTATATTAAATGACTGTCAAATGCCTCATGCAGTTATTCTGACCACGACAGAAGTGTGGTTGTGATGTATGAAAGGCCAGGTTCTGGTTCTAGTTATGAAAGGCAAAGTTGAGGCAATATGCAAGAATCATACATGTCTCTTCCCTTGTGTTCATCGGTTCATTGCGAAGGGCATTTTCACGGTATCTAAATCAACTTTGTCCATTGAAAGATTTGTCATAGTATGCTCGATCAACCGCACGCCAAGCCTCCAGGAAAAGCAAGTTTTCCTCTGTAAGCGCCGATGCTTGGATCGCCCAACAACCAAACACACAAAGGCGTCAGCAGACATAAGAAAGAAAGAGGAGAGATGATAAAAAGCCACATGGTTGTACCGATGCTGGAACACTTACACGCAGGTGCTGTATAAGAAGCTGCCGAGATGGACATCACCAGCACCACCCCTAAAACAACGCGTCCGAAACCAGCAGACATGAAGTGCCTGGATGCCCCATCCGGCCGCAGCGCGCTCATGGCCTTGTAGCACCGGCTGAGGTTGCCGTGCAAGACGATCATCAGTGAAGAGTAACGAGACAGCATTTTCCTTATTGGCCGCGTCAATCTGGACACGGATGGCCCACTCGCGAAACACTCGGTGGATCTCCTTGAGCATTGCTTCGTTTGGGCGAAACGGCAGGGTGCAGCCCGCAGTGGTGTGCGGGGCAGGGGTTCCCATATCGATACTACTGCCACCTGCAGTTCAGTCAGCAAAGGTTCACTCAGGAATTGAAGTATCAACAAGGCCACAGTAGAAGCAATCAACAGGAACACGGCCCACAGTAGCTGTCCGTAGGTAGCCCCTCAACCAGAACCCACCCGCACGCCGCACCCGGCCACCCGGAACACAATTTGCTTTCATGAAGTATATACCAAGAAGGAAGGAAGGATGGGTGGCAGAGACAACAAGCGGGGTGTGATCACCGTGTGAAGGCGGCGAAGGGACGCCCGCGACGGTGAGGCGGAGGACGCGGAGTCGGAGACGAAGAGCGGGCGAGAGCACGTCGCCATCGATCTCCCCCTTTTTGTTCGCCCGGCGATGGCTTTTCGAATGGAATGGAGACTGGAGAGGGCGGGGGCCTCCCGTTTTCTGGGGTCGCCGCTTTTCCAAGGCCAAATTGGAAAATTTCTTCTGCCGAGGAGACGAGGAGTGGATAATGGCCACGGAATTGCCAGGCGCGGAGACACCACGAGCTCAGCTGGAAGACGACAACGACGACGACGACGCTGGATTGGGCGAAGCGGTCTGGCCCACCACTCTGACGAGGCTGCACCTTTTCCGGGCGGGCTGGCTGGCTGGGCAGCGGCCACGCCACTCGATAGCGACTCGCGTGTGTGGGCCGGGCCAATGAGGTGGCAACTATTGGGCCGGGCCGTATCTGTCCGGGGCCCACTTGTCTGACCTCGCTTCGTCGTCTTGTTTTGCTGAAAAGACACCCGCCGGCGACTAACTAAACCCTCGTCAGCCTTTCCCACCCGCGCGCCGCCGCCATGGACGCCGGCGACGCGTCCACCTCGCTTGCCCTAACGGCGGCGGAGCCATCACCGCCGAGCCCCACCAGGAGGAGCAAGAGGCCGGGCAACCCGCCGAAGCGCTTCGTGCACACCCCGATCCCGCCCTCCATCCTCTCCGACCCGACCCTGGCCACCGCCGCCACGTCCCTCCTCCCGGCCAGCTACAACTTCGAGCTCCCCAAGACGGCGCACCGCATACGGTCCGCGGGCGCCCGCCGCGTTGCGCTGCAGCTCCCCGAGGGCCTGCTCCTCTTCGCGCTCCCGCTCTCGCACCTCCTCGCGCCCTACCTCGAGCCCGACCCCGCCAACGACGTCCTCGTCCTCGCCGACGCCACCTACGGGGCCTGCTGCCTCGCCGACCGCCCCGCCACGGCGCTCGCCGCCGACGTCCTCGTCCACTACGGCCACTCCTGCCTCGTCCCCGTCACGTCCTCCCTCCTCCCTGTGCTTTACGTCTTCGTCGAGATCCGCGTCGACGCCGCTCGCCTCGCCGCTGCCGTCCGCAACGCCTTCCCGGACCCCGCCGCCGCGCCCCGCCTCGCCATCGCCGGGACCGTGCAGTTCATCGCCGCGGTGCACGCCGCGCGCGAGATGCTCACGAAAGAGGGCTACCGCGACATCGTCGTGCCGCAGGCGAAGCCGCTCTCCGCTGGCGAGATTCTGGGGTGCACCGCCCCGACGCTCAAGAAATCGGAGGAGGTGGGCGCGGTGGTGTTCGTCGCCGACGGGAGGTTCCACCTCGAGGCGTTTATGATCGCCAATCCCGGGGTGAAGGCCTACCGTTTCGACCCATTTCTTGGGGTTCTCGTGCTGGAGGAGTATGACCATGTTGGCATGAAGCAGGCGAGGAAAGTGGCGGTGTTGGCGGCGAGGAAGGCCAAGAACTGGGGAGTCATACTCGGCACCCTGGGAAGGCAGGGGAGCACGAAGGTTCTCGACAGGGTGGTAGAGCATCTGGAGGAGAAAGAGTTGGAGCACACAGTGGTGCTCATGTCGGAGCTTTCCCCGGCGAGGATGGAGCTGTTTGGAGATTCGATTGATGCTTGGGTGCAAATTGCTTGTCCTCGCTTGTCCATCGATTGGGGGGAGGGTTTCAAGAAGCCAGTGCTGACAACCTTCGAGTTTGATGTTGCACTGGGCTATGTCCCTGGGTGGTGGGAGAAGGGGAGTAGGGAATGTGGTAGTGGGTGTTGTTCAGGATCAGGAACTTGTGGAAACTGCAACTGCAGTGGTGGCGATTTTGGTGGTGACTACCCGATGGATTATTATTCGCAAGATGGAGGTGATTGGAATAGCTGCTACATGAAGAAGAAGCCATCTACTGGCGAGAGGAAATTGCGGGTTCGGATTTGTAAGCACTCAAATTCTTAACACTTCATACACAGCCTCCATCTGCCGTTTGACTTGTTCTTATCCTGCATATTAGAACTCGAACGATCATGTCGTTGCACTTAATGTTGGTTAAGTGATTAATATTTGCATATGTTCAAACAATTACTGTAAAATTACAAATGCATGCATCTTGCTGTTGAACTGACCTAGTAGCTTATTTTAATTGGTCAACATGAATCAACATTTCTACAAACTCTGGCATCACTGAATCATACTTATATGACCCAATATGCTATTTCCAACGAGTTTATTTATTTCTACTCTGTGGTTAGGCTTAATATTAAGAAACAGGGAGTGTTTTATAGCCACAAGGAAAGAAAGACTGAACATTAAGAATGCTTTCAATGTTGTACGGATATGTAGTTGTCTGTTCTGTTGTTTCATGTTTCAGTCTCTGACCCTAGTTTCTGTATGAAAGTGTGTTAGGTCAACGGCAGGGAGAAGTTTCATTTTAGTCTAATGTCACAGAAGACTGAATAACTCTAGTTATGTATATGATGTTTATTCGAGGAACCCCATCTAGAATGGAATGGTCATCCCATGAATTATGGTAGGATGAACCTCTTCCTAATTATTAAGTTAACCATGTGCTAGTGAGAGATGGGGTGGGAATGTTTCAATCTATTCCATTCCTTGAGCCAACCAAAATTGTGAGTGAAAAAGCGTGTTAAACCAAACACCTCCGTAGTGCTCGGCAAACTGGACTGTGATGCAACTTGCCACATTGTCCTATACTTAGGTAGCATTGTTTTGATCCGATTTTTCTGGTCTGGTAATGGTTTATGTTTTTTTTTTCAATTCTAATTAGCAGGCAACGGAGTTAAAGCCGAGGAGAAGCATGGAAATCAGGACTCTTGTGAGGTGGTCAGGTGAATAGGGATAGGAAAGAAATTCTATGCAGCGGTGCCGAGTGTCATCGTAATCAAGGAGCAATCTTTCAAGTGCCATTTTTGTAATTTTTTCCAACTTCATGGCATTCAGAAGAATTTTTTACACCAGGGTTTAGTTTGGTTGTAACGCTATTTAGTTACCAGAGGGGAATGTTGTGTCAGTGTACCTGTATCATTGTACTCCGCCCTTCATCGTATACTGTAAATTTGTATCGTACTTCATGGTAAACATCTTCCCCTGATTGGGCCTAATCGGTTGCGCTTATTGCAGCAGTCGCGGCTGCCGCTACCGCTGCAAATGCTAGCTATACTGTAGCAAATAGATGTGGTCAACCGTGTTTTACAAGTCTCATTTGGGCTAAGCTAGATAAAATGAGCGATGCTTGATGCCATTCAAGGAAATTTGACACGCATAAAATTATTTTAGAAATTTGACACGCATTAACTAGTTATCCATGCAAGGAAATTTGACACGCATAAAATTATTTTTGAAATAGTACTTATTTGCAACCGTGATACAGATCAACAAGTACCACATACCTAGCACACAGCAGTAACCATCATCAGTCATCGAACACAACATATTATTATAACAGTGGGTTTCCATTCAGAGTGTCTCCAGGCCAAACTGAGTTCTAGTTCCAACAGGCCAAACGAGGCAAAAGGAGTTCTAGTTCCAAAAGACGGTCTCTACCGACATATATGCAAACGGCTTTGCTTAGGAATTTCAAATTTGCATTGCCAGCACACAACGCAGACAGCCACCGTCGTGCAGCAGGTGGAAAGCTTCGTTGATGTCAGCCAGGTTCATGTTGTGGGTAATGTACTCGTCCACCTTAATTTCCTGCAGACAGCACAAATTTTGGTTGAGCGGAGAACAAAAATTTTCATCCAACACTTGATTTGGCAAGTGTTCATGATAGTGCCGTACCTTGTTCATGTACTTATCAACAAGCCATGGGACCTGGGTTCGGCTCTTGAAGCCACCGAAAGCTGTTCCCTTCCAGACACGGCCAGTAACGAGCTGGAATGGCCGTGTGGCAATCTCCTGGCCAGAAGCAGCGACACCAACGATGACAGAGGTTCCCCAGCCCTACAGGTGTGCACCCCAAAAATAAGTGAAAGGGAAGGATATAGTACTCTCAAATGGCTGAATAAACAAGATACAATTCAGACATAAGCAGCAACACCCAGATATTGCAATGGGAATGCTTACCTTGTGGCAGCATTCCAGTGCAGCCCTCATAACTGAAACATTTCCAATGCATTCAAAACTGTAATCCACGCCACCATCTGTAAGATCAACTAAGACCTGCTGTATCGGTTTGTCATGGTCTTTTGGGTTAACAAATTCTGTAACTCCAAATTTCTTTGCTGCAAACAGTAAGACAAAGATTAGAGAGGCACAAGTAACTGCACATCCTGTACCAAAAGGCAATTTGGACTAAGAAGCTACCCCAACTGCTTGTATCAAGTTTGTACATTTGCACTCATGGATTGTTTTGGGAATTGACAATATCCCCAAAATGTACCTTTGACCATTGGGAATACATTAACACGAAGAATGTTGTCAAAAAAATACATGAGGAAAGAAAAATCAGGTTCAGGAAATTCAGAACTCAAAAGTCACTCAGATTCAGTAACTACAGTTGTTGCATCAAAGTTTTCCTGCACTTCATAAACAATATGCTTTTGAACTTCTATTAGCTGGGGCTGTAGATATACTGCTTACATGGTAGAAATTATTAGGTTTAGCCTACAAAACATAACTTTGGAGATTTTCTGTCCCACATTAGATAAAGGTGGGCACTTGTAACAAAAAGCAACAAAACTTAGTAGTCTCAATTTATTAACAGGCTCCACAACTTGCACAAGAGAATGGACACTTCAAATACATTGGAAACAAAGGAAATTGGATTTGCCCATTTCACCAGCTGATAAACAAAAACCAACGCAAGAGGAGAATAGAGGGTCGATGAACAGAATTGCAAGGATATAAACCATACCAACGTCAAACTTTTTATTGTCAATGTCAATGCCAATAATTCGAGAAGCACCAGCAGCTTTTGCACCCTCAGCAACCTAAAAGAGAAACTCAGAAGTCAAATCCTATTCACTAACTCAGGTTTATGAGAATGACCTAATAAGAGAAACTTACTGCAAGTCCAACTGTGCCAAGGCCAAAAACAGCAACAATAGAGCCAGCTTCAACCTTTGCAGTATTCCACACTGCTCCAAGACCTGGATGATTGTACTTTGTTAGATGTATGGACAAACTCACAAACTAAATACCACTTATTATTGGAAAACATTTAGAGGATAATGAGAAAATATGTAAAAGTGCTAAGCTGCTAAACATGTCAGTACTCAGTAGTTCAATCAGTGTAGCAGCAGTATGGTAATTCACAATTAATTCATTTCACAGACTAAAAAATAGGGATTTACGTCATCACAAACAGAAATGGCGTGCAAGCTTCTGCATGAGATCAAAACCACTAACCTTTTGCTAGTTGCATAGATCATAAACAGATGTAAGAACATCTTGGTGATTCAGTATGTTAAGAAAACATTGGTGCTAACTATTGCAGTTTAGGCACAAACAATGAGAAAATAAAACGCTGGTAGTGATACGAGTATACAGCAATACACTGAGGCAGACAAATATAAAAGTATCACATGAAAAGTTACTTAGCACTAAGCCACACAACAATCTGTATGACAGGATAACTGTCCTGAGGATCAAGGAATCCTCAAAAGAATGCAGTGTGTGAGCAGACAAATATGTAGACTGAATTAGCAATTTATATCCTAAACATAAAAGCCAGTAAACATATATGAAAAGAACATACCAGTAGGAACACCACAACCGAGCAGGCAGACTTTATCTAGGGGTGCCTGTGGGCTGATCTTTGCAACACTGACATCATGCACCACAGTGTACTGGCTGAATGTTGATGTCCCCATGAAATGGTAAATGGGCTTTCCATTTACAGAGAACCTGCTCTTCATATCATTCATCATGACACCCACGCCAGTGGCACCACGAACCTTACCACAGAGGTTGGTCTTTCCGCTCTTGCAAAACTTGCACTCTTTGCATTCTGCCTGGTAACAAGGAATGACATGATCCCCAGGCTGCACCTCAGTTACTCCTTCGCCGACACTTTCCACAACTCTACTAACACAAGCAAAAGAAAATTTGTCCATCACAGCCCAACAATGAGTTACTTCATGTATGAAACTGAAGCAAATATATATGATTATTACCCGGCAGCTTCGTGGCCAAGAATGCAAGGAAAGAGACCCTCAGGATCCTGCATAGAAAATGGAAGTATTAATATCATTCTAGCATTCTGACAGGACCACATGGTCAACTAGGTGTGTTTGGTTTAAGGAATCAAATCGCTCTAGATGAGCTGGTGAATCATGAGTCCATTCATCAAATTTGGTTGAATGATTCCATTCCTCACACTAGCACTAATTATTAGCTTGTAAGGAATGATGTGATGCATCAACCCATTCTATTCCACAAACCAAACAAAAAAGTGAGGAGTGAAAAGATGATGGACTAACCCATTCCTCGAACCAAACACCCTATAAATAAATATATCTGCAACTGCACAGCATGCGTCTAACTAACAATACCAAGTTTCAGCAATATTCTTAGGTGGTGTTTGGATTGTGGGATATGGAGGTTGGGATAGGGATATGAGATAGGGTGGAAATTATATCCTCTGTTTGGGTTGTGGGAAAGGGAAATAGATAGGAAAGAGGATAGGGAAATGCAGACCTCATTTCCCAGAGATCCTATCCCATCGAGAGAGGTGGGTTATGACCTGGATAGGAGCTTGTGCAGCCGTCGACAGCTGACCCCGACCTCGCCGCCCGCCAAGAACCCGTCCTGCTCCCCCGCAAGGAACGCCGCCAGGCCGGCTCCACCGGTCCCAGCAGCCTGCGCCGGCGACCTGCATCCCGGCTAGGCACTCCCCCAAGCCGAAGGCGTGCGGATGTTGAATCGCGCGGCTCCGCAGAGTCGCCGCCTCCGCTTCTCTGTCTCCTCCGCCGCGCCGCCCACTTCTGCAGCGAGGTGCGCCTGGGCCGGCCCAGCATCGCAGGAGATCCGGTGGATTAGCGGCACCTCGCGTCCTTCCGTGGCTGCTTTGCGAGAACTGAGATCCAGTTCGTCACAGCAGCTGCTTCTCCCTCCCATCCTGTGGACGCCATGGAGTCAAGGGAGCTCCAGGACAGACTGCGGTAGTGCAGAGCCCATTATGGTTTGCTGCTGGTTGCATCCTGGCCTCCATCCGCATGCTTCACCACCCAACAGCTTGTGGAAGCAAGGAGATGGCAGCGACGAGCTTTGCTCAGAGATGTAGTTATTTTCTTTATTTTTGTTTTTCTTTTTTATTTTTGTTAATCTTATCCCTAACCCAAACTAGTCCATCCAAACAAAGGAATGGTATAGAATCTTCTATCTCCATCCCAAACCCACCAAATTATAACCCACCTCATATCCATATCCCTAGGTAACATATCATGTGCAAACCAACCAACCAGTGCAAACTTGGAAACTACCAATCAGGACCACTGGATGCTGATCCAATGGATGGGGTGAGGGGGCTTAAGCAAAAAAAAAAACGGCGGGTGGGGGGCTTAAGCGCAAAAAAATCCCACCTCTCACCCCATTCATTGGATCAGCATCTAGTGGTCCTGATTGGTAGTTTCCAAGTTTACACACTTGATACGTTGCCATATCCCTAACCCACCCTGCATCCAAACGCCACCTTAGCTTACCGCCAATGACACCATCCCCGGTTAGCAAGGGGAAGTAGGAAAAAATCTTACAGTGCGCCATCAAATCCTTGTATTTGTTTAGGAACATTATTTTTTTTATCAACCAGTCTATAAAATTCTAGGAACATAGCCACAAGATGAAGTGACAAAATAAGAATAATGCCGAATTGCATCAGAACAGCGACTGTCCATCAGCGTCAGGATTGCCATTTGCCACTATGGCTACCACACCCATGCGAGTGACTGGTTCATAGAATTCCAAGAACCCTAGATTGGAAGAAAAAACCAAGCGAGTATGAGTGAGTTGGAGGAAAAAAGACAATACCTTGCCGCTCCAGGTGTAGTGGTCGGTGTGGCAGAGCGCGGTGAAGAGGATCTTGACGCGGACCTCGCCGGCCTGCGGCGGCGCCACCTGCACGTCCTCGATCACGAGTGGCTTGTTCGGCTCGTACGCCACCGCCGCTGCACGCACAGGCCAGCCATGAACCTCCCACGCCAGATCAAATCGAACGCCGTATACGAACACCACCACCACCACCACCACCAGGAAACTAGTACCACCACCGATGCGAAGCAGCTAGAGAAGACAAGATCAAGAAGGTTACCTTTGCAGGTGATGACCTGGCCCTGGGTGGGGGAAGCCATCTTCCTGGGGGAGCAGGGGTTTGGGCGTGGTAGATGCGATGGAACGGAGCAATGGAGAGGCGCAGTGGAGGAGGATGTGGCTGAGACCCTGTGAGGTCCCCGGGGATAGGGAGGGGAGAAGAAGAGCGGCCGGCGGAGCAGGTGGAGGATGAACTGGGCTGGGCCCGCTCTGGACTTGGGCTTCCCAAATTATTGGGATTAGCCACCATGGCAGATCAGTCTGAGATTCGTATAGAGAATTTTCTGGGCTGGGCCCGCTCTGGATTTGGGCTTCCCAAATTATTGGGATTAGCCACCATGGCAGATCAGTCTGAGATTCGTATAGAGAATTTTCTTTCTTTTTTTCAGTACAATAATATAAAAAAGAAAGAGATTTCACGCGGAACATAATTAAAGATACGTGGTACTAAGCTCTAGATTAAAAAAAGATACCGTCAACTCTTGTTTCCTGGTTTCTTGTTTTTGAGCTTGCAGATTCATAGGAAAGATCATGCTCTTCCTCGCTAAAAACTATGCAGAATATATCATGCTCTTACTCATTCATTATAAGTAATTATGATGGTAAAAAAACAAAATTTTACAGTTTTGAGTAACAGCAGTACCACATTCTGAAAGCAAAATTTTGAGTACAAGCAGTTCCCTGTTGACCTGTTGTGTTCATTAACAATTTGTTCTTCAGTCAGTCCCAAGCTGACTTCCATGTTTGCTTCAGGATCTTCACCGATTATTCGTAATCACAGACAACTGGCTCTCTATTTTTGTACATAACATTGCATACACATGGTTTCAGTGTCAAAAGTATAGCTATTCACATGCCAATTCGCTATGAACTGCCTTATTGTAGCATAGAAAGGCATGGCATGAGGTCCACAACTTCAGCAAGTGTCTGTCAGTTACTCCGATTTGTTCTCAGAGTTAATCTGTTGGGCTAGCAACAGCAGCCCAAAAGCCGCGAATAAGGATAGGCCGGTAGATGTATAGCCAAGAACAAGCAGTGCGGTCTTGAGTGACTGTTTTTGGAAGAAAAGGGTATGGGAGAAGTTAGCTGGAAGGTCAATAGAACTCACAAGTAGACTGAACTTTATAAATATTCAGGTTAGCTATGTTTTATTACCTTGTCATTTGCGTATTGCATTGTACTGTCAGGAACATTTTGCACGCCTTGTGCTAGTTGCCATGAGATGAATCTGGATCAAGAAACAAGTGTCAGATCAGATGTATTTACTTCCTAATATCACAGATGCACTAAACCAGCCAGTAGGGCATTCCAATGATAATGCAAAATTGCAAAGTATGTGGAGGTGAATTCTTTAGACAAAGAATGTGACTGGCTGACCAGGGTTTGAACCTCGTTTCCACGCCAGTCGCCAGGGGCGCAGTTCTATTTCTACCCTCTACCCCGTGACAAGAAAATAGAAGAAAAAAATTGTAGTGTGGTGTGTCTCTACAATCAAGGGCACCGCTAGGTTATCCATTTGATAAATGGTGTTAACTAACTTAGGAGAATCTTTCGACGACGAATCACGAATCATGTTGGCATAAACTATGTAGCCACGTGAAGTGAAGCATCAACATCATACCAAGCGTCCCACAAACTATGTATACTTGAGAATTGACCAATATCAATCTAGTGAAATCCAAATTATACTTTCAGAATAAGAAATTTTGCGGGAGTCTGAATGTTACCCAAAAATTGCCGCTACTGCAGCACCGATATTGGCACTTTCAGCAGTCACTTCGAACTCAAGTTCTCCAAACTGGCAGGAGCAAATGACGAGATTTAAACCATGTTCACAATTCACATAAGGGTCATTAAAGTGCTTAGAAGCTTATTACCTTAAGTCTCCTTTTTTCTTTCATAGCCTGAACATCAGATTGAACCACTGGGCGTGTCGATAGTAGCTTACCATTCTTGATCATTGTTTCAGCAATCTACAGAAGTACTACAAAAGCATGTTACATTTGTACATGCCCTGTGGTTTAATCTCTTGACAATAATCGATACAAGGTAAGTTAGCAATGATGCCGAGAAAAAAAAATGCCTTGCTGTAAGTAGTGGACATATTTGTCATGCTAGAATAAAACTTTTTTACAAAAAAAATGTTTATGTGGAACCATTATTTTAGCAAAACTACGGCAGGTGATTGCTGACCTGAACTTTATATAAATCATATGCTAAGGTCAGAGCATACAGGATTTGTAAAGGTATGTGGAACCATTTTGATCTCTGATCCCACTCATAGCATCGACAAGGAATAAGGTCGTTAGCCAGGAATAAGGTCGACCACAACTGATGGTTAGAGCGTGAGCAAGTAGCTAACCTTCTTGAGTTCTCCCTGGCCGTACTGCCCCATTGACTGAAACCTCCTTCCAGCTGACACCAGCCGCTTTCCAAACGCTACACTATGTAAAGCAAACAGCAAGGGACGCAACCTTCAATCAATCAATCAATCGAGGACTGAATGTTGACAAGTGACAGCATCATATGGATGCAGTCCATGCCTGATTTGGCGCTGCGCGTTAAGTAGGGTTCCATTGACGGCAGCTGCTTGGCAATGCTATTTGATGTTGATGTATCAGCCAACTCCCATGCTTTTGCCAGGTTCAGGAGCAGATCTCCCACTTCTTGGCCACACTATGTCTCCGCAAAGAAATGAGCATTGTAAGCGCGCGTGGTAGCACCGTTGCACTGAAACCTCTAGCATATATCCAATTGCTGAATGCTGAGTTGTTTGGTGCCTACCTCATCAAGGACTGGCCCATTGGATAGATCAAACGCGGAATCATTGAGCTTCAACAAAGGGGGAAAAAGTGCTGTTATAACAAAATATATTTTCCCAGAGTAGGATTTCAGTGTGGCGTTGTGTGATGCATACTGCTTACTGAAGTATCTATGCTACTAGTGATACTTTCACTAATAGAGGGCATAATATTCTGAATGGAATTTTTCCACTTTGGTAACAAATGTGGGAACAAGCATAAGCAGGGGGATGTTAAAACAAAACGATGAGACACTTACGTCGAGACGAAGGTCGCGCGGGAGCTGAGCGAGGAACTTAGGCGGAAGAGCCAAGCAATCCTGCAACCAACCAAATTACCAGCCGCATGGCACGGAAACAGTCAAAAGCTAGGGCTTTGAACAGATAGCAGCGTCTACTAGACACTGGAGGAAGCACGTCGTCTTACCGCGAGCTCCTGGAGGAGCGGCAGGACAGGCGGCTCCTCCTCGGGGCTGTCGCCGCCGGCGGAAGAGGAGGTGGAGGCGACGGGTTTGGGGGAGTCGGAAGACACCGCGCGCGAAGGAGGCGGGGACCTACGTCGCCGGAGACGGAACCGGGAGGAAGGCCCGGACGCCCCGGCGCCGCCGGGGAGGAGCGCGGCGAGCAGTGGGCGGCGGAGCACGGCTGTGGCCATTCGGAAACGGCAGTGTGTGTGTTTTCCTGTTCCTTGTGGTGCTGGTATTTTCGGAAGGAACCGAACGGAATACTGGGCTGTTCCGGTTGGGCCCACGCTATCTCTTCGCTTCCAATGGAAGCCCGGGCCGTCGTCTCGTCGGCGACAAAACGGATCGCACACAAGACGCAAGACGGCGACGCAGATCCACCTCACCTCTCTCGCTACTGGAATCTGCAGCATTGCAAAAATGGCGATGCCCGGGTAAAAAAGTGAAGGTCTACGGCCTTGTTTAGATTCTAAGTTTTTTCACTCTCTCTTCGTCACATTAAATTTTTGGATATATGTATAGAGTATTAAATGTAGATAAAAAAAATAATTAATTATACAGTTTAATTGTAAATTACGAGACGAATCTTTTGAGTCTAGTTAGGCCATGATTGAACAATAATTATCAAATACAAACGAAAGTGCTACAGTATCAAATACTGATTCCTAACCGCGAACTAAACTAGGCGTTGAGGATGCATGAACAAAAGATTCTTCTGCCCTCAATGTTACTCATCCATTTCGAATGACGACATTTTGATTTTCATGAAAATACATTCCATAATAAATATAATGATACTTCTACTCCCTTGGTTCCAAAATAAGTGACCTTTTAGCTATGAATCTGCAAAGGTCACTTATTTGGGAGGAATGGAGTATTTTAAATGTTAGTATTTTTTTTTAACTTTGGTTAAATTTAAATCATTTGACTTCTCAAAAAGTAAGAATTATATATATTTTTTGAAACAAAGGGAGTACATAATAAAAGCAATTATAGCTAAAAATGTCAAAACATTTTATAGCCTAAAATAAGAGAGTATAACAAGTGAGTCGCACGATTAGTGGTGAGTGCGATTAAAAGAGAGGATATGTGCCAATCGATTTTTATTTAGTACTGTAGCAGATTTTATAATAAGTACATCAATGCAAGATTACAAAATGATATGTGTGTTGTCTTTTTTTCTGAGCGTCAATTAAGCTCGTTTTGCCGATACTTGTGAGCCAAAAGCGCGGCCATTCGCTTTTTATGCTAGAGCGTGCTGTTGTGTTTTTTTCTTCCTCGTGGGTAAACCACAATCTCGCCTCTGTGTTGGGCTGTTGTATTGGTTTTAGTCCGTTTTTTCAAAATTAACCGGACAAAAGGGTTTTGTCTCGTTTTCCCTTAAAAACGAGGCTGTTGGTGTGGTTATGCCACGATATATCAATACATATTCATGTAGGGATTCAATCTCCCCGATGATAGTTAAAAAAAATGTGACCGTTTGCAATTGGATTTTTAGGCATTTCTATGATCATAAGCTTGGATTATGTACTAAATTTGTCCAGTATTCAGCAAACAAAGGATCCACAGACTTTTTTATTTGCCCAAATCCACACTCTAATTGCTACTAAGTTACACCAAAAAGGTCATCAACATTTTTATTTTTATTTTTGAGAAGGAGGTCATCAACAAATTACAGCAGCACCGACAACGAAGCACTAAAGCCCAAACGCTTGTTGGGCCAAAGCTACAAGGCCCAGCACCCACATCCTCTAAGCTTCGGGCTTCAGGATGCCATTGACCACGGACAGGCCCACGACGACCCCGAGCGCCTCGGCGCCGGCGACCACCGCGGCCTGCACCAGCCCGTCCCCGGCGATCTCCGCGCCGGCCACCAGCTGCAGGCCGTCGCCGGCGACCTCGCCCGCCTCCTTCTCCGCCTCCGCCACCGCCTCCTTCACGGCTTCCCCGCCCACCGCAGCAGCCTCCGCCGCCGCCTCCTCCACGGCCTCCTCCACCTCCCGCACCGCCTCGACCGCCGCCTCCTCCGCGCGCTCCAGCTTCTTGCGGATGCCGAAGAGCCCGATGCCCGCGGCGCTCGCCGGTGGAGCTGTCGCTGCCGATGCCGCTGGAACCGCCGCGGAGAGCAGGAGCAGGGCCGCCGAGCGCCGGTCGAGCCGCGCGGCGGAGGCGGCGGTGACCACGCTCCCTCGGCGGCGAGTGGGCGGGGCAACGTGGAGGCGGATGCTGCTGCCGGCGATGGAGGCGGCCATGGTGGGTGGCAGAGACTGGGCAGTGGCGAATGGCGCGGAGGTTGCCTGGTCCAGGATGTGGTGGGTGGTGGTTCTTGGCGCCAACGGGATCCGACCATGTCACACGCAGACGCAGCAGCACATGTGGCTCTCCCTTCTTTGTCTCTTTGTGCCCTGACCAAAAATCTCTCACTCTGTCTATGTATGGCTGCCGTTAAATTCCATCGAAATCAAATCTGTTAGCTTGAATAGACTGCAAATCATTTCATTTCTATCTAGAAAGAACATCCAGTTACTTGACAGTTCGCTGAAACTGAAAGAAATCTGTCTCTAGTCCGGACACAGTCAACGTAGACAGGGGCGGCCTAGGATTTGAAGGATGGGTATTCAAAATTTTAAGTGCAAAATATTTTTTTTTCCTCTTTTAGGGCCTAGAGACTAGTTTTTAGCACGTACAATTGATTATAGCATCACTTAATACTTATAAACACAGAATTGAACATTATATTACCCTTGATTTGAACCAGACCTCCCCCTGAATGCAGAGGTGACCTCAAGTTCTAGACTAGTCATTGGTTTAAATGGAGAGATAGTATATCTGTCAGAACTGCGATAATCATTTGTATTGTATACCGCTGTTGCTTTCAGACTTGAGTCTATCGATTCTTCCAGCAACAGCAGCTTCAAATGTGCATGGATCCAACCAAATTTGTTCTCCACTGATCAGAGGAACCAGCACCCTAAAGCCGTCAGAATCACAATTCACAATGTATGAACCGTCTTTGCTACATAGACACAAGATGGCAACAAAATTTCCATGCTATTCTAGATTAGAAAGACTTCCATTTCCTGCTCCCTGCTCCTGCGACGTGCTCCAGAAAAGTAAGCGCCGCCATCTTGGTTGCATTTCAAACCGCACATTGCAAGGAGGCACCCATCACATATCAGTTGCAACTTTCTCCCCATCTGAACTCTGCTACTTCTTTCCGAGGGCTAAGTTGACCCTGATCTCCCAGCCTTCCAATTCCTGCATTGTGCAGATTAGCATTCAGCTCGACACATTCTGCAGATTCATCAATATCCAATGCACCATTGAACAAAGTAAACGTTGTTCAATCAGCAGAAAGAAAGAGCAGTTAAAATTCAGTCCTTTTCAAGTCTATGTGAGCCATAAAAACATTCAGTTATCTGTAGTAACTAGTAAGCAAACATACTTCAGCACAACACATTTGTCTGAAGCCATTCCTCTTTTCGTGTTTGGGTAGCATCATTAGTGGGTGCATCTGAACCATGTGCTTAATCAGGCAGCACGATTTGTAAAAAAAAAAAAAGTATTTTTTTTCCAGAGATAGCCGCGTGCAAGTTTCCTTCACAGATCTCTCGTACGTACCATTCCGTTGAGCGAGGAAATAGCCTCGTCCATCTCCTCCTTGGTGGAGTAGCAGACGAAGCCGTAGCCCCGGGAGCGGCCGGTCTCGCCGTCGTAGAGCACCCTCGCACCGACCACGTTGCCGCAGCGTCCGAACGCCTCCGTGAGCATCTCCGACGTGACCGTCCACGACAGGTTGCCGACGAACAGCTTGTGCTCCGTCTCCGGGTACAGCGGCAGCTTTGGCTTCGGCCGGTCGGCGAAGTTCACCTTCATCGTCCGGCCACCGTACAGCTGGTCGATTGGAGAAATGAGGAAGATCGAAACCCGTCACGAACAAACACAATGGAGTGATGTTCTGCTGGAAATACTGCTGGCACTGGCAGTAATGGTAATGCGTGCGGCCGACATCAGCACTGTATATACTTACGCTGCCGTCGAGGTTCTTGATGACCATCTCGCAGTCTTGAACCGTGGTCATTGTCACGAAGGCGAACCCTCGGCTTCTTCCCGTGATACGATCGTACAACACCTAAACATGTAAAGGTTAACCAATGTTGAGCAATTTGAATGTGTCGCAAATACATCGATCTTTGTTCTAGTTGCAACAATTGTCTAAAGGTAGGAAATTTCCTGGGACAAACGAAAGGATAATTCTGAAGAAATTTGACTGCAATAACTGGACAGCCGATTGATATGCACAAGCAAAGATTGTTCATTTCCGTGTTTGAGCGAACACTGCACGTACCTCGATCATCTCCGGGCTGGCGTACTCCTGCACAATGCCGGCAAGCTGCGCGCTGTCGCAGTTGTACGGCAGGTTGCCGAAGTAGAGCTTGGTGGTGGTACTCGCGGCCACCGACGGGCCGCTGTCGTCCGAGCTAGCCTCGACGGCTCCACCTTCCTCCTGCACTTCGTCTTGCTCCTGCAACTGTCGCTCTCGCTCCGCGACCTCCTCCAGCTCCTCCTCGACAGCCGTGGTCGCGGCCTCCTCCCGCGACGACGTCGCGGTGACCGCGAGCGCGCGCCTCCGATGCGGCACGGGTACCGCGGGAGCGGCGACGTGGTCGGCGACGAGCTGGTGGTGCGCGCGCGCC
Source organism: Miscanthus lutarioriparius (assembly GCA_904845875.1). NCBI lineage: Eukaryota > Viridiplantae > Streptophyta > Magnoliopsida > Poales > Poaceae > Miscanthus > Miscanthus lutarioriparius. The sequence goes on from CAJGYO010000008.1 coordinate 2,818,634, forward strand.
GGGCGCGGGAACACTGATGACGACGCGTGATGGAGCTGTAGCTGCAGCTGGAGCTGCGCCCCGGCGGCGTCGGCCAGGAGGCGCAGCGCCGAGTGCGCTGCGGCGGTGGAGAGGCAGGAGTTGGCCATGGTTCCCGCGAGCCGGAGGAGCGGGAGGGAGGCGGCGGCCACGGCCACGGTCAGGCAATGAGGCAACGGAGCGGGAGCAGCTGGCGTTGTGATGTGGAGGGGGCGCGAGGCCAGCCAGTGGGAGGGGATAAAGTGGCGGGGTTAACATGAGCCGTTGACACGTGGGCCCGTTTGTGTGGTTCTTGATGTGGGTACGTCATAATAAGATTATTTATTAATTTATATTTTGGTTTGGTTCTTTCTAGCATCACACGTCAAAGTCTTATAAAGATTCACATCTTTTTGGAAGGTTATTCAAGCCCTACGCTCATTTGCCTGCTTGTTCCAAGCTAATGTTAATGCTTTTTCTTTCGATCTAAAGTACTCCCTCGGTTCTAAACTACACAATACTAGTTTATTTTATTTTTTTATGAAACTAAACTGCAGGCATGTAGACGGTGGAACGGCTTTCACTTTTGGGCAGCGGAGCTAGCGTCTGCAGAAGCGCTTCACTGGCCTTTTGTGATGATTCATGCAGAGCGGTGCAAACTGCAAAAGGCTTTACATAAATAGTTGGCGGTGGCGGTGGGTTCACCGTCTCCGGAGAGGAGGATGCTGGGGTTCCTGGGCGCCTAGTCGACTCTAGCGTATTGGGTCTCGAGCCCCAGGTTGCTCGGATGCGGGGCCGCGGTGAGAGCCGACGGCAGCGAGAGCGCGGTGGCGGACATGCTCCGTCCCGGCCTCCTCGTCGGCTGGTTCGGCAAGAAGGCGGCTGATAAAGCTTGAAGGGCCCAGGTACACTACCGAACGATGGAGAGAGCGAGAGAAGGAGCGGTGAGGGAAGCGGTCCACGCGCGCGCATGCATTCGGCGGCCATGGCGTCCGCCGCGCAGGACGCCGATGACAGCCGGAACCGAACTCCAGCGATGATCGGAGCTCCGACGGGGAAGAACCGATCAACGATTGAACTCAACGCGAACACAATTGGACACTGATTTTGGTGCCGTCGCAACCGCGATAGCTTTTCTGTATTAGGCGCCCTTACTTATATACATTGAGCATCTACCAAACGTAAACTGCAGGAAAGGAAAAGGAGTGGCCGAGCTATTCTCGCCCTCCGCCATGCGCGCCATGCCCGCCATGACCCGAGTTGTGCGCGCCATCCCACGCACCAAGTCACGCCGCGCACCGAGCGGCTGGCAACGGCCACAACGCGGTCAAAGCGCACGTTGTGGCCCCTGAATACAGGACGCGCTCGGGAGGATTGATTTGATCCAAAGCCGAGCTCAACTGACTAACTGAAACAAAACGAACTGAACACAGGTTTACATAGTCTGTTCACATTTCACCCCCTAAACCTGATGTTCCTTGCCAACATTGACGACTCCCAACTGCACACGAAGTTCGCAGAAACGATCACGCGCCAGTGGCTTCGTCGGTATGTCAGCGAGTTGCTCCTCAATGCGGACGTGTTCAATGTCCATCTTCCCATCGCCGATGCACTCTCGAATGAAATGGAATCGAACATCAATGTGCTTGCTTCGATCGTGAAAGACTGGGTTCTTACTGAGGGCAATGGCAGATTGGCTATCCATCTTCAGAACGAAGGCCGCACGCTTCTCACTCTTCAATTCAGCAAGGAGCTGCGCCAACCAGATGCCCTGACAGGCAGCTGTCGTCCCTGCGATGTACTCCGCCTCGCAGGATGACAAGGCGACGACCTTCTGCTTCTGTGACTGCCATGTCACTGGGCAAGAGCCGAGGAAGAACAGCACGCCGGTGGTGCTTTTCCTTGTATCGATGTCGCCGCCCGTGTCGGAGTCGCTGTACCCCAGCAGCTTCAACTCTTGTCCGCCGCGCTTGTAGAAGCAGCCGTAGTCGATCGTTCCGGCGATGTAGCACAGAATGCGTTTTACCGCACTCAGGTGTTCGATGGTGGGCCTCTCCATGAAGCGACTTACGTACCCTACGGAGAAGGCGATGTCCGGGCGTGTGTGCACCAGGTACCGCAAGCACCCGACCAGGCCCCGGTACTCAGTGGCATTCACTGCCTCTGCAGTGCTCGACTTCGACAGCTTCAGTCGTGGTTCCATCGGGGTGTGGCACGGGTTGCAGGTCCCCATGCCGGCGCGCTCAAGGATCTTGTGCGCGTACGCCGTCTGGGAGAGCTTGACGCCATCGCTCCCCTGCTGCACTTCAATTCCCAAATAAAAGCACAGCAAACCGAGATCACTCATTTTGAACCTGCTCTTCATCTGCTGCTTGAAGTGGTCAATCTCGGCGGCGTCATTCCCGGTGATGATGAGGTCACCTACGTAGACCCCCACCAGCAACCGGGATGCTCCTTTGCCCCTGGCGTAGACCGCATGCTCAGACTCGCTATGGCAGAAGCCAAGCTCGTCCCAGCGTGTGGTCCAATTTGGCGTTCCACGCCCTCGGCGCTTGACGTAGCCCGTAGAGCGCCTTGTCCAGGCGCAGCACCTTGTTCTCTTGGCCGTCAACGACGAAGCCGGGAGGCTAGCGTACATACACCTCCTCGCTCAGCTCCCCATTCAAGAAAGCGGACTTCACGTCCATGTGATGCACGGACCACCCCTCCTGGGCAGCCAGTGCAATCAGGAGCCGGACCGACTCGATTCGTGCCACCGGCGCGAACACCTCGTCGAAGTCCACTCCGGCCTGCTGGACGTAGCCCTTGGCCACGAGACGCGCCTTGTGCTTCACCACCTGGCCGTCAGCATTCCTCTTCGTCTTGTATACCCACTTCAACCCGATCGGCCGGTGACCAGGAGGAAGGGGTACGAGGCGCCAGGTACGGTTGCTCTCGATGGAGTCCATGAAGCCGGGAGGCTAGCGTACATACACCTCCTCGCGAACGTCGCGGCAGTTCCTCCTCAATTCGAGATGGAAGCGGACGGCACAAAGATGCCATGTGGTGCGTTCGACCACGTTGTCCTCGGCACAGGCTCCATGTTGTCAATCCAGCACTCTCGGGCGTTCGGGGAACTGACACGAACTCAACTTCATTGGCGAGCAAGCGATGTCGGAAGCGGGGCGCAGCGCAGAGGCGAAGGGCTGTGCAACAGCAATCCGCGTGTGTCGGCTCTTGTTTTCATCGGGGTCGCCATACGGTGTCGAAAGAACCGCGCGTGGTACTCCACCACCGGCTTCGTCCCCGCACGGGTCCTCCTTTGGCGGCGGATGCCGGCTCATCGAACACGACATCCTGGGACACGACGGCGCGTCCCGACGCGGGGTCGTAGAAGCGCCACGCCTTGGCGCCCGGTTCGTAGCCGATAAACACAGCTGGCGTGCCGCGGTCATCGAGCTTCTTGAGGTTGGGCTTCACCGTCTTGATGTACGCCACGCATCCGAACGTGCGGAGGTAATGGACGTCAGGCTTGCAGCCGTGCCATGCCTCGAACGGCGCCACGCCATTGAGTGCCTTGGTGGGCGCCCGTGCCAGATGTAGATGGCGGTGGCCGTTGAGATGTAGACGGTGCAGCGCAACATCGTGGGAACATCGCTCCCGCCAGATACCAGCGCCATGGGTGACGACACTCTGGTTGCACCGCTCGACAACGCCATTTTGCTGGGGCGTGTATGGCGCCGTTCGCTGACGCTCCACCCCACGCTCGATGCAGTAAGTCTCGAACTCGACGGAGGTGAACTCCCCGCCATTGTCCGTCCTCAGAACGCGCAGACGGCGTCCCGTCTCCACCTCGACTCGGGCTGCGCGATCTTCACCCACAGCAGTCGCTCTTAGGCGCCAACAGAGCAATCCATGTATCCGCTTGTCGCGATGATGAGCCAATCCTTCTCATCGAGTGGATTGGCGGAGGACGCCCCACAGTCTCCGTGGACAGGTCGAGCACCGCCTGACGCCGAGTTGGCCGAGCTCCGTTTCAGCTTGGTGGTGACGTGATCGGGGATGGGATGAACATGCTCCCAGCGGAGACCTCGCACCATGCCAGCTTGCTGGAGCTTGCGGAGCGCGTCGAAGGTCGAGTGCCGAACCGCTCATGCCATACCACCGTGTGTGTGGAGCGAAAGCGGCAGCGATGGCGACTTGACCCACAGCAGAGTCCGAGCGGTTTGATGCGCTTTGACGGATGATGAGCCAATCCTTCTCATCGTGGATTCAAAGGACGCCGTGCTTGGAGTGGACATCGCGCCCTCGTCGAGTTGGCCCAGGCTGACGATGTTGGTGGTGAGCCTGGGGATGAAGTACACCCCCGTCAGCGGCACGTGCTCCACGGTCTTGCCCTCGAATACCACCGTGTCGGAGCCCTCGATGGCGACTTCCGAGCCATCGCCGAATTTGACAATGCCGCACACCGCTGTGTCGATGTCGAGGAAGGCTTCATGGCACCCGGACATGTGGTTCGTGGCTCCACTGTCGAGGTACCACAGCGAGTCGTCCCGCTCTGAATCGCCATCGAACTGGGCAAAGACTTTGCCCTCGACGACGCGGAGGGGGCGGCGGTGTGACGAATTTTGAATTCCCTCGGCGCGGGAGGCAGGCGCTGTGGTGGGGAAGACAACCGCCCGGGCCATCAGCAACGTGGGCTCGTTGTCCTGTTCGGCTTGCGCGACGTGGGCCTCCGCCTTGGGCTTGCTACGGCAGTCTTTGGCCCAGTGGCCATACTTGCCGCAGCGCTTGCACTGGTTCAGGTTGGTGGTCGACCCACCACCGGAGTCGCCCTTGCCACCCTCCCGCGCCTGTGCGCCAGAACCTTCGCCCTTGCCACGCCCGTGGCCGCGTCCGCGACCGCCGCACTTCTTGCTGCTTCCTCCACCGGAGCTGCCGCTTCCGCTGGAATTACTTCCACCGCCCTTCCCTCGGCCTCGCGGATCTTCAGCCGAGCCAGCCATTCCTCCTCACAGAGGAGCAGCTGCCCCTGACCGTCGAGAACCGGGGCCTTCTTGCGCCGCTGCTCGACGGCGCGCAGTCGCCCGGTCACCTCCTCCACGGAGATGGTACGGATGTCGAGAAGAGTCTCGATGGAGATAGCGACCTGGATCAAGTGTTCGGGGGCGAGTTGAAGTATTTTACGTACAACCTCGGTGTCAGAGATGTTGTCGCCGAGAAGACGGAGGTTGGCAGCGAGCCCGGTGACGTGGTTCGTGAAGTCTTCCTCGGTTTCCGCTTCCTTCCACACCAGGGCGCCGAACTCCCGTTGTAGTTGCTGGGCGTTGGCCTCCCGCACCCGCTCGACGTCGATCCGGATGCGCCTGATTGCCTCCCACGCCTCAGCTGCGGTCCTCTTCTGATGAAGGCCCGGCAGCATGTCGGTGGGCACCGAGCGCAGGATCGCGGCGAGCGCCAGTCGATCATGCCGATACACCACCTCCTCGTCCTCGAACGGCTCCACGGCGTACCACCACCCCGCCGCCTCGAGATTCACCTGCATCAACATCGTCCACTCTTGATAGTTGGTGCGTGTGAGCATGGGAAACTGGGTGCCGGCGGCGTTGCTCTCCGTGCGGTGGACGACCACCTCTCGGCGCCCGCGACGGGGCTGCGGCGAGGGAGATTGGCGACGACGATCGCGCCCGCCACGATGGCCATCACGGCCCCCGTACGGCGGCGCTGACCCGTGGTCCATCACGGATGGCAGGTTCTGATACCAATTGACAGCCGGAACCGAACTCCAGCGATGATCGGAGCTCCGACGGGGAAGAACCGATCAACGATTGAACTCAACGCGAACACAATTGGACACTGATTTTGGTGCCGTCGCAACCGCGATAGCTTTTCTGTATTAGGCGCCCTTACTTATATACATTGAGCATCTACCAAACGTAAACTGCAGGAAAGGAAAAGGAGTGGCCGAGCTATTCTCGCCCTCCGCCATGCGCGCCATGCCCACCATGACCCGAGTTGTGCGCGCCATCCCACGCACCAAGTCACGCCGCGCACCGAGCGGCTGGCAACGGCCACAACGCGGTCAAAGCGCACGTTGTGACCCCTGAATACAGGACGCGCTCGGGAGAATTGATTTGATCCAAAGCCGAGCTCAACTGACTAACTGAAACAAAACGAACTGAACACAGGTTTACATAGTCTGTTCACAGCCGAGAGGCAATCTCAGATTCAAACACAGCACAGCAATCACGGCAATTGAGATTCACCAAAATTCAGAGTCATTTGAGCCATTGCAGGCCACTAGCAAAGAATACGAATATGTCCCCTGCGAGCGAAGAACCTGGCCTTTTTTGGCTATCCAGCAACCAGCATCCTGGGGCGCCGGCGCGTCCAGGACCTCCGTCCCCGACTTGGCGGGGGTGACGACCGCCTGCAGTGCACCTAGGTGGAAGCCGCACCTGGGGCAGTGCAGGTCGGCCGCCGCTGGGGCTTCGGCGGCCCCCTCCTCCACGGCGGGCTTCTTGGTCTTCGGCAACGCGCCCTTGGTGCCGACGAACGCGTTCTGGGATGGCTCGTCGTGGTCCTCGGACGCCGCCCCCTTGGTGTCGACGAACGCGTTCTGGGATTGCTCGCCGTGGTCCTCGGACGACGCCGCCCTGTTCTTGAGGGCAGGCGGTGGCGTCGACGTGCCCACGGCAGCGCGGGCTTTCTTGGTAGGCGTCGCGGCGCTGGAGGCGGCGGTCTTCCTCTTCCCGGACGAAGCCGCCTCCGCGGCGAGAGACGCTTCGGGCGCGGGGGCGTGGTGCCGCGCACCTTCGGGCGCCGCAGCGTCGTGGTGGCGCGCGGTGTTGGCAGGCACCGCCGCTGGGTCAGGGTAGCGCGGGCTCCGATGCACCTTGCACAGTGCGATGTCCTGCGCGAGCTCCGGGAGGACTTCGCCGTCTAGGCGGTATTCGCTCATAATCCATCCTGTCGGGATGCCGTTGAGCTTGAACGTGAAGTTTTCACGCTTCCCGATCAGCCGGTTTGCTTCGAGGAAGTCTACAACGCGCTTCTTCCTGCCCTCGCTGTGCCAGCAGCCGCAGCCCGCGGTGCGGGCCGCCCGGTTTGGTGCTCTTGGGCCGGACAGGGCTGAGGAAGTACCACGCGCGGTTCCCCTCCTGCGAGAGGACCGGCGCGAGCATGACCGTCAGTTCTTCGGGCGCCGCCGAGTACATGTCTTCGGCGTGGATGTACTCGCCGACGCCGCTTCGATCGATTTCGCTCGACACGACCCAGGGTCGCAGGAACTCCTTGACGAGCGCTATGTCCGTCGGCTGGGTGTAGAATACCGCTGCCGCCGCGGGCGACATGGGAGCGCGCGACATGGCTGTAGAGGAGGGAGGGAGGGGGAGGTCGGTGGCCGGTGGGTGGTTAGATGGCTGGGTGCACGGCGGCCTGCGGGCGAGAGAATAGAATGTGCGCGGCGAGGCGCGGGTGCCGGGCGGTTATAGGCACGGCTGCTGGTCGGCGGCGTTCCGTTACGGCAGCGTGTGTTCCGCCTCCGCCGACCTGCTAATCGCGAGCGCGGCCCATTGCGAATCCGGTGCAATGGCCGCGGTGGCGATGGGTCCGTGCGTGAGCTTCTGCAGCCGCAGGGAAGCACGGGCACCCGCCGGCTCTGTGTCACGGCCGTGGGCGTGGCGGCGTGCTTCCTCAGCGCCGCGCCGCGGCCGTCGCGTCGGCGTCCGACAACAGCGCCAGCGCTGCCTGTCCGGCCTACACTTGGTCACCAAGGAGGGTAAGCGCGCGCTCGCACCGGCACCGGCAGCTACTACCTGCACTCCATTCCACCCACCGTCGTTTCCTTCTTCAGTCAGTTTGCTGGCTGCGTGTGCTTCGAGCGGGGCGCGGGGTGGGAACAAGGTGTTCGTGCAGCACGATTGCGCGGCGTGCCACTCCGGCCTGCCGTACGCTGGCCTCGCCGACGAGGCCCTCGCAGCCGGAGGCGAGGTGCAAGTCAAGGTGGCCGAGATCGTGGCCGCGGCGCCGGCGACGGAACGAAATCCTCTGCAGTCGCTCGGCGCTACGCAGTCACCAGATCCCAGCCGCACCAAAGTCGCGTAGCAGGTCAGTTTGAGCGACCAGCGCCCATAAACAGCAATGACCGTCTCTTTTCCCTTGTGCCGTCATCCCCGTCGTCGCAGATGCGCTCCGCCTCCGTCCTCGCCGCCACGGTGGTCCGACCTGCACCATCCGCCTCCCCCCTCGTCGCGGCACAGAGGCGTGGCCCTCCCGGTGGCTACAATTCGTAGCCCGCTCCCGTCTAGGCCATCGCACGCGCGGCTGCTGCTCGTCGTCTGTCGCAGGCGTGCTCAGGCCGTGCTCGCTGGTGAGATGTCGACGCTCTCCTCCATCGCAGACAAGGTGGAGCCCCTTTGGCGCACGAGCTCCGGCTCTTGAGAGGCACGGCCACCTCTAGCTGGTTGTTTAACGGCACTCATCTTAGAGTATTGGCACTTTTATGTTTGTAATCCACAACTGTGTAGGCATTGTGTTCTGTATTGAAAGCATACAGAGAAAAAATAGCAATTTTGTGTAGAAATTTGTGCAGAAACTAGTAATTTTGTGCAAATATATTGTGTATAGAAACCATGAAAAAAATAAGCAAGCTAGACTACAATTGTGGAATAAATTGTGCTCCTTTTTGCAAGTTCAAAGACATGTTCAGAAGTAAGAATATATTACTGATTTTTGCAAGGTCAGAGGCTTAACAAATATATGGTACTGTTTTTCTGGCATCTGTTATAATTAAACAGGCTGAACTTTACACTTCAAGCAAAATAGGAAAAGCTATTCCAGAACTAGCACTATTACTGGAATTCAACATTAAGATATCAGTTATTACTTCCAGCAAAATAAAAAGAACAATAATTAAACTCTGTCTAGATCCTCACTGGAAAGATAAAATATCATAGTTTTTAAATCTTACCGTCAATAACTGAGAGTAGCTATGAATGGCCATGTAAGATTCAGACATTCCTTCCTTGGGACAAGAAGTACCAGGCCAAATATTTTCTACTGCTACACCATCATCGAATGCCACTTTAACATTTTGTTGTCCCTTCTATAAAAGAAGAGAATCAGTTTTCCATTGATACAAATACAGAGAATCTAATATATTCTGTGGTAGTACATACCATTGAACCTTTCTCTTTTTTCTTGGTTCCCTTATTTATAAACTTGCGCTTCTTATCAAGCCAAGTTCTTTCGCGTTTCAAAGTTTCTGTTTCCACCACCTTTTTTTAAAAGTGTGCTGTACTCACCAAATTACTTACAGGAGTAACATTTATGGGAACAGTGACTCGATCCACAGTTGGGGGAGTGCAGTCATTGATTTCTTCTTCAATTTTCTTAGTAAGGATATCAAGTGTGTCATGTACTATCAAGGAGCACCCTGGATGGCTGGCAGCTCGCTGTGCCAAGCTGAGAAATTTGTGGAGTCATAGATTTGTACCGAAGTGTCTCATCTAACCTTCAATCTTCCATCTAAAATATGCAGATTTTGTTTTGGTACACGACAAAAGCAACCAAATTAGGACCTAACCCTTGCAATCTGGGTAAGATTGGTGAGAAGAGAAAAGAGCAGTGCACTTTGCAATTTGAGCACACAGGAACAAATTAGAATGAAGAGCGACACACCTGCCCTCGAAGGCGACCTAGCTCCAGCTCCAGATGATCGCCCCTCTAGGCTTTTCCTCGCGCCAAAATACGGAGAGAGCGCCTACTGCCGCAGCCTCGTGCCAAAATATGGAGGCGCCTACTGCCGCAGCCTCACGCCAAAAACGCTCGCTGTAGTGCCAAAAACTCGAGCATCGTGATGCTGTTGTTGGGCCGAGGCCCAGCGCAGCTAACGAAGCGTGCCATGGAAGCTTGGTTGGAGCATGTAGCGGCGCTGTCCGTGGGAGCGACTACAGAGGATTTCGTTCCGATTTGGTAGGGTTTCGATTGAAGAGGCGATCAATTCTCCGAGAACTCACGGACAGGCAAGGAGGGGGCGAAGGGGCATGCAGTATAGATCGGGACGGAGGGGAGGCACACAGCGAGGAAGCGGGGCGGTTGGCGGTGTTGCGCGGGTGGAGTCACGGGGTGGGCACTGGGCAGGTAGCGAGGAACCACGGAGGCGGACAGATGGCCTGGCGTGGGTACGCGCGGTACAAAGATTCTCGGTGAAAAAAACTGGCATGGAGACGTCCGTAACAGAGAAAGTTGTACGTCAGAGTTTCCGACCGAGTTTCCTACCCGGTCAACTTGTCATATCAGATCCACGAGACAGAAAGTAAGGTGAATAAAAAATATTTAAGTGAGAATCTATTTCTATTTCCTTCGCTCTATAGATTAAACAAGTAATCACTGCTGCAAACCTAAAAAATTCTTGAAATTTTACAGTTTTTGTTTAATGCCCATGCATCCTCCCTCTCCGTAGCCGTGCATCCTGCTCCATTGCTCCATGCGACCATTGTTACCTGTCCCAGTCGCCGCTGCCCCGGAAGCAGGACGCCGCCCGGCGCCGCCTCCGCCTGCCACTGCGCCGACCTTCCTTGAGGCCAGGCCACAGCTCCGCCTTCCACCTCTCCAGCGTCAGCTCAAGCTTCCTCTGCTCCACGGCGGCGCCCCTGGGGTCCAGGTGCCCGGACTGACCGACCAACTCCGGGTTGCTTCGCGCCTGCTGGCGGCCGTCGTCCACACCCGGTTCCTCGCTGACCTCGCCGACCTTGCACAGCGACGCCGCCGGGCGCTTCATCGCGAGGTCCTTGACGGCGACGGCGTCGGGCGAGCCAGGCACGCCGTAGAGCGGCGGCGCACGGGAGGCGTCCAGCAGCGCGACGGCCACATTGACGATTCCCTGCGGGCGGAGCGAACGCGGCCGCCGGAGCTGTAGCGCCGCCACCTGCGGGCCGTGAACGCTGCCACCGGGGCGAACGAACGTGCTCACCACGATGCGCGTGACGCCCAGGACGGGGTCCGCGCCCAGCCCGCCCGTGCCGCGCACCTCCACGGTCACCGCCGCCGTGTCGGAGCGCAGGAAGGCGCCGTCGACGCGGAACAGGAACCGGTCGTTCCACGTGGGGACGGCGCCGCCCGCGTGGTCCACGCCCGTGCGCAGCTTGTGCGTCGCGTCCGCCCACGCCACGGCGTACGCGCGCACGCGGCGCGCCAGCCGCCGCTGGTGCAGGTCCTGCGCCGAGATCACGGTCAACTCAAGCAGGTGCAACGGGGAGGACGGTGGCGGCCGTGTCGGTGATGACAGGGATTCGTCAACGTTGCCGGGCGGCGCCGACATCCCGTCGGCTGGGGATGGAGGTGTCCAACGAAGAAAGAAACATCAGTATTAATTACCAGCCGGGGGACGGTCGGCTATGATGAAGGGAGGGTAAATTATAGGAGAGGTCAGAGACAAGTTTAGCTTGCAGAGTTGGTCACAGCGAAGATGCTGCATATTTGGCGTTGTAACAGTTATTAGTACAGCTATAAGGCAGCACCTTCGACAGCCAGACGTGCTACAGTTTCACCAATTTTAACAGTTATATTCGCTGTAACCCTTTTTTGCAAACAAAAAGTCATTGGAAATGCACACTCTCAAACAAGCATAACCATCACATCACAGGAGATTAATAAAAACCATGCTAACAAAAAAAGAAAAAAGCCCCGTTCGCTTCGCTGAAAAAACAAGTCGAAACACTGTTCCGGCTGCTTTGTTGGGAGAGAAAAACACTATTTCGACTGAAAAAAAACAAGCTGAAAAGTACGGATTATAAGAGAAGCGATCAGGGCCTAACTAAGGCAGCTGTAGACAATTCTGTAAACAGGGTGACAAAATTTAACACCCGGACACTAACAATCTGGCACGATTCAACATTCAAAACTGAAGGGTTAACATCCAGGGTATGAAATGACATAACCAAGCCTCGTTTGCCTCTCAATTTAGGAACATAGAATTTTTGGTAAAGCAACAAAAACACTAGTCTCATGAGTCATGACCCACAGCCAGGGGCAGCCCAGTCTAGCATAAGTGGAGAACAGATTAGTTGGCGCCAGCAGCAGCTCCCTTCTTCTTTGATACAGCCTCCTCGGTTGCTGAAAAGTGTTTCCAGGACAGGAGTTTAGCACTTCAAATATTTTTTTTAAAAAAAACTAAATTTAGCCTCGGTTCACATGAGCAGAGAACAGGAATTACCCTCTCGGAAGTTGCTCTTGAACCTCCGTGGCACGTGGCGAAGGTACCTCATCCTCCCTGTGCCGGTTGTCTTCCTCCTAATGGCCTTCACACTCCAGTTGTCTGTTTTCCAAGAAACGATAAGGCATCAGAACTGCATGAATAAACAGAAGTTCATCGACAGAGGCGCAAAGCCACATCAAGGACAGGATACTTTCAAACAATTCATCAGCAAGGTAATATGGTATTGCTGTAAGTGCCAACATAATGTAATTAATAACTACATGAAAATTGTAAGTTCAATCTAGGCAACGTACTAAGTAATATGGTATTGCTGTAAGTGCCAACATAATGTAATTAAGTACATGAAATTTGTTAGACACGGCATGCAAATAGTAACTAGCTAAAAATCAAGCAACATACTAGGCAACCCAATCAGAGAGTTGGTGTGCAATTCCATCGAAAAGCACACATTGGAAACATTATCACATAAGTAAGAACAGCGATCTCAGGCAAAATCGCTGGATGTTACGCCGCGTCTGCATTGATATATAACCATACTACCCATACCCAGTCACCGTCGAATCTGACAATCATAAGGAAACTGGCCAGGAAAGGAGAGAGTACCAAGGGGATCTTACACTTGCGGATGCGGGCCTCGGGGTAGCCGCAGGAGGAGCAGGCGCTCTTGTGCAGGTGGAAACTGCGGCGACCGCAGCGCCGCACAGCGTGTGCGTCTTGTTCCGGCGCTTACCGAAGCTCCCCGTTGCCGTCCACAAACCCACAGGCGATCGGTAGCGCGCGTCTGATCGAAGCAAGGAGAGCTCGAGGAAGCAGCTACGAGAGCCGGTGATGCGATCTCTCACCATTTCGCCTTCGCGTCTTTCGCTTGCCGTCGCCGCCGCCGCCGCAGAGGAGAAGAATGGGCCTCATGCCATTACGCCTTCACAATGGGCCTTTGCATTCCGTGACTAATAACAGGCCCTGGCCCATGAAAGCCCAGCACAATTAATAACTCAGCCCAGCGGCAGCGACGAGGAGACAGATTCTCCCCCACACCGCAGCACCGCGCCGGGCAAGCCGCACGGCGAGCGCCGCCTGCTCTCCTCTCGCCGGCGATGGAGGAGGTGGGCGTGGACGTCCCTCCCCCGCGAGAGAAGCTCTCCTCTCAACTGGACAGGTAGCTGAAATTTGGTCTTGTGCTCCTTCGATCGCGTGGTGGATGGGGCCGTCTGTCATCTGATCCTCGGATTCTCTGATGCGGCGGCGGCAGGGACGGAGGAAGCCGAGGTGGCGTCGTGCTCGTGGCCACCGGGAGCTTCAATCCTCCCACGTACATGCACCTGCGCATGTTTGGTATGCTTCGAAGCTTGCTGATTTCTGCTGACACTTCTTTGCCACCCCTTCGGTTGTGATTGGGAGCGAGTAGTGAAGTTTCTTGCTGCCCCTGTTTGCTGTAGAGTTGGCAAAGGATGAACTCGAGCAGCGAGGTTATTCTGTGTTGGGCGGCTACATGTCTCCGGTGAATGATGCATATAAGAAGAAGGTACATATTTGGCCTCGCAGAAAGCATACGGAACTGTATAGTTTGTGTTCATGTTCTCTTTATTGAGTTCAGATTTAAAAGTTGTTTAGGACCTCTTACCGGCTGCTCATCGAATTCGCTTTTGTGAACTTGCGTGCAAAAGCTCATCTTTTGTGATGGTTGATCCGTGGGAGGTACTTGATTTTACATGCTCTCAGTCAGTAATTTTTTTTTTGGGTTATGCTATGAATAGTATGAATTTTGTTTGTCTTGATAGGCAATGCAGAAAGGTTATCAGCGCACTTTGACCGTTCTTTCGAGAGTCCGAAACTCACTGTGCAAGGATGGTGTAGCTGACCAAGGTATGTATATGAGGATTTTTTTTGGTGCTCCAACATAACATGTAAAGTTTTTATACTGTTGTCTGTTGGATCCCACGGGTGTAGTTTACACTTCAATGGTGATATTTCCTTTTATATCAGCTACTAATTAATTCTTTCAGGTAGCCTGAAGGTAATGCTTTTATGTGGTTCTGACTTGCTCGAGTCATTCAGCACTCCAGGTGTTTGGATCCTAGACCAGGTAGAAATCTTGAACTTTGCTAATAATAAACTTTTGCACCCTTTTTGCAAACTTATGACATGGTCTTTAGTTGCATTTTGATTTTCTTTGATCAACTTACTTTGATGACACCTACTTTTGCTTCCAGGTCAGAACCATATGCAAGGACTTCGGTGTCATATGTATACACCGAGAAGGAAAAGATATTGGGAAGTTGATAGCCAACAGTGATATATTGCAAGAATGCAGGGTACAAACTTGTTGTCAGATGGTTTCAATTGAAGCAGAATAAGTTTCTTTACTGATGTTCGCTGTGTATGATCATTTCTGAACTCCTTTCCAGGATAACATTATTTCAGTCGATGAGATTGTGCCAAATCAGATCAGTTCATCCAGAGTAAGGTATAATTCTTACAGGCATCTGTTTGTTGATAGCTTTATGCTGTTCATGTGCATGATCGCTTCTTGAACAATGATGTGCTTCTATGTATGACTGAATTTCAGAGACTGCATAAGAAGATGCCTATCGATAAAGTATCTTACTAGTGATGAAGTAATTGAATACATTAGAGAACACAAGCTGTTTATGGAAACTGAGGGCGTTGATACAACATTGTAAAAATAGTGTTGTTTGGAGGTAATTTTACATGCTGTCTTCATCTTTGAGCATATACCATATTTGTAAGCCATCCACGCAATGTGAGTGAGCATTGGAATATGTGGTTCTGATGCAGATTTTCACTATTATGCAGTTAAACTCTGTAATCAACATGTATCGGCTGTGGACATCTACCTCTGGATAGCATCTGGATCGTGCATGCTGAGCAGTTACTTCACACAAACGCAGTGAAATAAACGGAGCTGACCACTTAAATGACTACTATATTTTGGTTAAATGTGGTTCTGGAGATTGCAGTGAGTTGTATTTTGATTAAATTTGCTTGAGTGCCAGAATCAAGTGCTAAATACAACATGCAATTCTGACTTGCAATTATTATATAAATGCTCACCTTTACTTATTAACCAGTGCCACACGATGTTCTAAAACCAGTTCATGCGAAATAGCAATCGTGGATATACTATCGTTTAGGCAAACAAATCATATAGAAGTAAGTCTCATTTGCAGACAGTTCTGATGCATATTTAGACAGTGATGGGCTGATGGCTCTACAACACAGACTAACAAAAATATCTTGTAAGCTGTACCAATAGTCAATAAGATTCATCTTTTATACAACTCATCAGCTGCTTTACAAAATTTACATGTCCAAAGAGGTGCGCTTTATTACACTAAGGATTCTAATAAGTACATGGAATTCACAGTTTGGGTACACTGAGCAGAACCAATTCTATCTTCATCCGAAACACTATCATAATCATCATCACTGGCAGCACAGATCTCGACAACATATTTAACCAGTGACTCATATGGCCAAGAGTTTATGAATGGCAGTTTCTTGATCAAATGAAGCTGAAGCATCAGAATCTGGTAGAACTATAAACTCTTTCTGCAGTTTCAGAAGCTTTGTTCATAGCCTGAATTATGAAACGCCGGCTGCTTCAAGCGGCGTGCCAGCAGCACAGGACAAGGCCTCCCTGCCGTGTGGCCTCAAGAGCGACTCCCTATCGCAGGTCGCCGGCGGGAGTGGCTGGATCCCGCCGGGGTTGAGCGGGAAGAGGGTCTTGAAGTATCCTGCCATGATGGCTTCCATGTCGCACGTCTCGGCAACCTTGGGCATCTGGTAGATGTCGCGCGTGTAGGCGTGGAGGCTGGGGTACTCGGCCAGCTTCCGCCTGGTGCACCGGAACAGCGTGTTGTAGACGAGGTCGAAGCGGATGAGCGTCGTGAAGAGGCAGACGTCGGCCAGCGTGAGCCTGTCGCCGCACAGGTAGCGGGAGCCAGCGAGGTGAGCCTCCAGGGTGTCGAGCGCGCCGAACAGCTCGTTCGCCGCGGCGTCGTACGCCTCCTGGCTCTGTGCAAACCCACACCTGCAATTGACAATTTGATCTCAGTTGCTGCAGTTGATAATTTGAAAGCCAGTGGCAGTTAGCATCAGAGAATTCAGTTGCTGCAATTGACGATCCGATCATGGCAATGCTGCAGAGGAATCCAGTTTCTGATATACATACCTGTACACGCCGTTGTTGACGCTGGGGTAGATGAGGCCGTACCAGCGGTCGATGTCCTGGCGCAGCTCCGGCGGCCACAGATCGACGCCACCGGCACCGTCGCCGTCGCCGGCGAGGCCGCAGAGGAACTTGACGATCTCGATGCTCTCGTTGCAGACCACCTCGCGGCGCTCGGCGTCCCAGAGCATCGGCACCGAGGCCCTGCCCTCGAACCCGCCGCTCCGCAGGGCGTACACCTCCCGGAGCTTCCGCTTGCCGTAGAGCCGGTCGGGGCTGCCGGCCGTGAAGGACCACGCGCCGTCGTCCCCGGGGACGGCGACGGAGACCGGGAGGCGGGCCTCGAGGCCGAGGAGCGCGCGGACGACGAGGGCGCGGTGCGCCCAGGGGCAGGGGAGGCCCACGTAGAGGTGGAGCCGGGAGCTGGGCTCCCCCGCGACGGCGGGGAAGCGGGCAGGGGTACGGGTGAAGGCGCCCGTCGCGGGGTCCGACGGCGCCAGCTGCCGCATCAGGAGCTGCCACGCCGTGGTCCAGCCGTGGCGCACGGCGAGAACGAGCTGCGCCGGTGGCAGCGCGCGACCCCACAGCACGCGGGTCAGCGCGGTGAGCGGGTCCTGTGAGGCCGCGATGCGATCCAGCCGCTTGTTACGGCGGCGGACGAGGAAAGGAGGAGGCGGCGGTCGCCGGAGCTGGAGTGGGTGCGGCGGAGGAGACGTGACCCACATGTCCGAACTCCGAATGACTTCGCCACTGGAGATAGAACGGCTCTCCATCTCTAGTCCCCTGTTGTTTAGGCGAGGCTGGGATGGACCGGACCTGGACATCTATCGGGCCATCCGGTCTGGCCCGCTGCCGAATAGGTAGGATGGGTATAAGCATGGGCCTAGTAGGCTGAGTTTTGCATGAATAAACAGAGAAATAGCAGCCTTCTCTCGACCCTTCACCTCTCTTCCTGCTACAGTAAAAAAGGGCGACAGAAGGGCGATTCTCATTCCGGCGTCGTTTCCGCCGCCTCCTTTTCGCCTCTAGCGGCCGTTTCGGCGTCGGAGGTGGAGGGAGACGGGGATCGATGTCCGGTGTACATACCCTCTCCTATTAGTCTAGGTTTGCATAGGTTAGGGTTAGGGTTTTCGGCGGTGCCTTGTCAGATGGCTGCCGACTCTTTTGCTCCTCTTGACCGGCGTCGGAAGGGGTGGCTGTGGCGGATCCGGTGGCGGAGCCGAAGAAACTGGAGCTCCTTCCTTCCGTGACGATCCATGGAGAATAAAGCGTGCTCTTGTCGAATCTGGAGTCCTCATAGGTGCTCTAGTTCTCGATGAGATTCCCTATGATCCCTCCCTCTTTTTCGTCGGCACCGGCACCGATGCTGGATTCTCCGACGGAATCCTTGAGAGGTATGTCTACCAGCTTGTGAAATCGGGTTGGTCTATTGCTCCCACCTTTTCTGGTGGTTTCTTTCGCCTCCGGGGTGGTCTGTTGGCCGGCGTGTCGGTGGCTGAGGCGCCAGGCTCCCAGTTGTCCGGCGATGCGATGGCTGCTGGCCATCTTGTTAGGCCTGTACGTTCAGCGAGTAAAAAGCATGTTGGTGTTGCCGGTATGCTGCTCTTGGTGCCGTTTAAAACCTTTGAAGATTCTTTGTTGGGAGGGTGGCCGGCTTCAACGCGACTGTTCCAGCCGCCGACGATGAGAATGACCGGGAGAAGCTTGACCTGAATGTTATTTTCTTTTCTTTTGAGGGTGTCATTGTAAGCGTTGGGTTGTAAACCATCAGAATTATTTATGAAATATATACCTGGTTTCTAAAAAAAAGTAGGCTGATATTTTCAATAAATCTAGTCACATTGAAAAATATCCAGTATTCTTTTGAAATGGAGAGCACGTTCCCATGTTTCTGAATCGGGATGGCAAAGCAAAGACAAAATCAACCAATGTTTCAAATGACAGGTTTTTTTTTTCCTGTTTCCTGTGTCTTTTTCAATGAAAATTAAGTAATTCACTTGAGATTCTACGCCATTCCCTGCATTCCATTCCAAAAACAACCCAACATTTCAACTCTCCCAAGGAAAAGCAATGCGAAACAGCACAAGATATCAAAACTTATAACATTTAAACTCTGCCAAATGTCAGGCTAAGCAACAACTTCTTATCGATATGGGGAGGATGTCATCAAAGCTAACAGGAAACGATCCAGCAGCACAAACATCATCCGGGGAAACATCTTTGGGGCCATCAAAAGCTTGTCTAACTAAGAACTCTCTTCTCAAGTCTCAACACAAGGAAATGCTACTTTAAATAAAGTTCAACCAACTGCTCCGATTAGACAATCGCATTTGCCGCGCTAGCAATCCTGGGCCAGAGATCAGCACACTCCTTTCCGATGGGTCCAGTGATGGCAGAACCTGCAGCATTGAAGACGTATTAGCTTATAATAAAGGCATAAAGCTATAAGCAGCCTGCTGTATTCAGGGATGATTTTCAACTATGCCTACAGCAGAATAGTTGTAATGATGCATATAAAACCATAGAACTTTCAGGACTATACCTTTCATCTCTCCCTTTGGGTTCACAATCACTCCAGCATTGTCTGCAATATCACATAAACAGAACATTATAGAAGTATGAACCGCGAACAAAGACTGAAATAAATGTGATGACCAGAAGAGCAGCAGGTAAATAAAAAAGTTGCTGACCACCAAATGTCTTCTAATCTAAATCTAACAACATATGTGAAGATTGCACAAAAAATGTCAGAAGATAGAAAATATAACTCAATTCAACCGTATGTTTATGCCAAATTATATCAAGGCATAACTAATATCAATCCAACCATGATGCAACATATAACTTGCACATGTTCTTTCATGTTTATAGTGGGCCATAAACCTCCACCATTACTAGTTTGAATTAAAAAACATGAGAACATGCTATTTCTATCTGAGCAAATACATAGTATTGGGCATTGTTTCATGAATGCTAACATGTGCCAGGAGACAGGTAACAATGCACAGCAGAAAAATGCACAATGCTGTTTAATACTGGCCAGTTCGCTTATATGCTTCCTCTTGACAAATGACCATACTGGATGGTCACTCTTTATTATGTAAAGAAGCAACACTGTTTACACAGAGAACATCAAGCTTTCTAAAATCTAATCATAACTTCTCATCATAAAGTATTCTAGAGTACAATTTTGCAAAAAAACTATGATGTGCTGATCATCATGTTTACTAAAAATTAGAGGTAATACAAAAAGTAGAACGTTAGCTAAGCAGACATCACACTCTAAAGAATCAAAACTAAATCAAAAGAAGCATACACAAGAGAACTGAATTCTCAGTAATTCTACAAGCACACAGAAGCTCAAATGAGTAAACCATTTAGAGTCAATGCACCCAGTCATGATAAGAAATGTACCTTCAAAGTACATGTAGACACCATCCTTTCGGCGCCATGGCTTGCGCTGCCTCACAATGACAGCTGGCATCACCTTCTTCCTAAGGTCAGGCTTTCCCTTTTTCACAGTTGCCATAACCATGTCACCAACACAGGCAGAAGGAAGCCTGTTAAGGCGCCCCTTGATTCCCTTCACAGAAATGATGTACAGGTTCTTGGCTCCAGTGTTATCAGCACAGTTCACAGTGGCTGCCACTGGTAGACCCAGTGACATCCGGAACTTGTTTCCAGCAGTACCTCCACGTCCTGCAGTTCAAAGCACATTTAGACCACAGAACTCCAATGCATTATTATTAAGTGTAAACTATAGTAACAAGCAGCATTTAAAGCACAGAGATGCAAAACGAATTGTATACATGCCCAAAGTTTGTTTAAAGAAAGCTTTCATCTGATTGTCCAGTACTAGAGGAACCTAAGTAGGAGTAAATGATAAAATAGGGAAACACCTAGATTGAGAAATGTGACATGCTGCGCTTCACTTAAGATCAACTAGATTAGCTCTATAATGCACATGAAACAGGAAAACAATGTGACAATTCGATTAACTCTACACACATGAAACATCACACTGGAGGATTAATAGCAGCTAAACATTTAACAATAATATTGGCTAAATTACGCTGCCACCAGTCATCTAAATAGCATCATTTTAGATGACTGGTGGCAGCGTAATTTGACTACAAGGAAGGAAGTGTAACACTTCAAGCATTAGAACTGCAACAAAATATATACATTTGACATCCGTAATAAACCAACTAACATCACAAAGCTCAACGTCTAACCTCACCACAAAGCTCAACGTCTAACCTCACCACAAAGCTCAACGTATAACCTCAGATCTAACTACGTATCAAACTCATGACCGTGGCATCAAAATTTAGAATAATTCGTTTAAAAAGATCACTAATCCCGCACTCGCCAGCGGCGACATCAGATGATCTACTCATTCACGATGGGCTCCAAATAGCGCAAGGACTCGCGCATCAGAAACGAAATTTGTCAACATAGAACCGGAACGATAAACTACACAGCACAAGCGGCGAACCATGCACGAGAAGATCGAGTAGGAAGGGAGTATGGGATTTTACCTCGCTTCGACATCTTGGAAGCGGAGAGGAGGAAACGCAAGCGCGGCGCTGAGTGGCGGCGGCGGGGGGGTGGGCGGGTTGGCTCGTTTATACGGTGCCGAGATTAGGGTTTTGTGGCTATTATTCAAATCACCCCCTTGTCATATTCTCAATTGCATTTTAAGGTCCTCAGGCTAGTGTGCGAGGTGTGAACCAAACAACCGAGTGATAGAAAAGGAAAATGAGTAAGGATAGGGTTCTGTGTGCAAAGTGGAAACTGCAGATTTCTTGCCCATTAGTCCCTGCAGAAGTCAGGGTTGTGAGAAAGGGACTCGGAAAAATGGGGTGGGCGCACCCGGCGGTGGCCATGGAAGAGGTGCTCCATCTGGTGCGGGGTTTCGTGGACGTCCTTGTCCTTGCCGGCGGTCGCACCTCGTCCGGCGCCGCCGCTACTTGGAGCGACGACGAGGTCAAGAAGGCCCTTCGGTGGGCACTCTTCTTCGAGGAGGTTAGTGCCTTCTTCGAGTAGAAATTTGCAGTGTTTTTTGCGACAGTTAGTTTGAAGTGATGCCGATTAGTGCGTCGGAGACGTGTCTCCTGAGTTCCTCGATTGTGTGCCTGCATCGTGTTCAGATTTTCAAGGACCTGCGTGACTCGGGCCAGTACGAGGATTCTGCAAGGGAGCTTGATGCGGCACTCGTTGAGCTCACTTCAAGTCCCGAGTTCCCTAAGGTGCTTCTCCAAAGCTTGTATGGTGGGTGTGTTGATTCTGGGGTTTTACACGTAGTGATGTCCTGTTACATGTGCAGGGTCTTGCTGTTGTGCGTTCAGAAATGCTTTCCATGGCAAGGGTGTTGGTTATGCGACATTTTCTGAAAGCAAAACCAATGAGCGTGGAAAACTTTGGTGCTCTTCTTGAAGCGGTTGTTGAGATGGATATTGATGGCATTTGTGCTAGTGGTGCGCACAACGCATGCCAAGAGTATGCTGAGTCAATATTGAATACGAATTTGTCATGTTCTGCGCATACCATGAATGCTCGTGATGGTGGACTTCCTACTAGTTCTGATGAACTGCATGCAGAATCCACGGGCCACTCACGGATTATTGTTAAAGAATTTCAGAAAATGCTGGATTCGACATCGTGTGCTTATTTGGCTGAGAGAGGACTGGAAACACTTTTGAACAGTGTGAAAAGAAACAGCTTCGATGATGGTAGTAATATGCCATGTGCCCCAGCAATTTTGAAGTAAGCATTCACCTTCGATATATTGCTTTTTGTTGTCAAAATCCACATTTCTGTGTCCTTTATTCTACTTGATAGCATGCCCCAGTCTGAACTTGCTCAATGCTATTACAACACAGAACATCACGAATGATCGACGAGTTTCTAATGTGGAAGCAATGGAGAGCTAAGTGCTTGTCATATTTGCTTGATGAGCGGACCATTCGGGTTCTGTCTGGAGCCAGTTTGATTTTTAAAGCTCCTAAAGAGCAGTGGATGAAAGTGTTTGAGCCCTTAAAAGGTTTAGCCGAATCGTGTCATAGTGGTCTTGTTGAAACCATGGTAATTACTCATCTTTTGGCCTTCATCTGTATACGGTTCTAGTATATAAACTTTCTACATTGTCACATCAACATGTATGTGTTATCTTTGTAGGAGCTATGCTTGCTGGGTTCAATTACAGGGCGATGGAACACATTGATAGAGGGCTTCATATCACACACTTTCTGCTTCATTCCTATATCCAAGAAGTACGCTGATCTGCACCAGTGCCTTCACAGAACTTCTCAGGACAAATTCCAACACGAACATCTTAATTTGGAGGTTTTTCCTATTTTGGACTTATATCATGTTAATAGTTTGCCAAGGATTCTGTATGTTGGAAACTTTAACTCAGTGAGAATTTTTTTGAAATATGGGGATTGTACCCCTCTCAACCAAGTATTTGTCTGTACATCTTAAGAATAAATTCAGGAAGGTTCACCTAAATACTGAACACTATTATGTGTCTTTGTGTGAACTATCAAGGGTGCTTCTATGAATCCTCAATGTCCATCTGTAACTAAAATCTGTGGAGGGCCTATGATCAAACTCTGCCAGAACCTGTAATTTGTTGTATACCAAATCAGGCCTTCGGTGCACTTACTGGAACTGTGCTTACACATGTGAGTATGTGACAGGAAACTGAAACAAAACCATTTTTTTATGAGAGCTGCTAATGCTCACTCCTTAGTCTACATTCAACAATGGTAAATAACATTATCAAAACCAATAACTTGTCGTACTACCCTTGGTCTAGTTTGACGTACAAGTAATCCTCGACTGATTTAAACAATACTTGAGTCAGCATACTAGTTCCTAACCTTTATATGCTAATATTTATTTTCTGAAACCATGTTCCTTGTCTTCATTTCGATTAGCATATGTCCTTCAATTCATTCGTAATATATCTAATCAACTTGGACCCTTCAACTGACCCATGAATCCTGGTCAGGTTTTGGAGCACTTACTAATAAGAAAAATTGACGCACTATGTTGGGCCTTCTGATATGTTTTAATCTACAAAAAATTCTTTGGAACTGACTGCATAATAGTTTTATTAGTTATGCTTAGCATGCCTTTCAGAGATCCCTCAGGAAATAAAATGCATAATGGGCCTGTCACAACTCACAATTCACAATAACAATTGTTAGCAAGAGGGTATATATTTTTAATCTTGGTATCTACAATGTTTTGTTTTCTCAGACCTCCTAAAATAATGTATCTTCATCCAAAACTTTCTTGCTTGGGACTGACAGGCTTTGTTGTTGTTGTTGTTGTTGTTGTTCATCCAAAGCTTTGAACTGCAGGAAAAGGATATTCTTGACTATGCAAGACAGTCATTAGAGAGTAAACCATCCTTACTATGGCTTCTACCTCCAGTTCTTACCGCGCAGCAATTCCACCACGGTGAGCTGACCTTTTACCTTATGGGATGCCTTTTTTTAATCTTTTGTGATCATTAATGGTAATTCCATGTTTGTAACTGATCGCATAGGTCAAGCTTGTTCCAGATATACCTTGCTCAAATAGATAAGCAATTTCATGATGCTACTCCTGCAGATCGGTATGCTATTAAAAAAATAGTTAATATGAGATATGTCACATTTCAAATTCCTGTGTTAGTTATTATGTGTTAATGTTTACCTGTTTTTCAGAAAGTGTAAGTGCAGAGGAGATGAAATAGATCAGCATCGTAACTGTAAGTTATTCGTAATTGCAGCGGTTCCCTTTCTCAGATTTCAAATGAGATAAGCACCCAAGCGCTCAGAATTCTTCAGCTAAAGCTTGTTTTTCTTCCTTCCAGGTGAGATTACTGAAAGGATTCAATGTCTGTACGCATTCCATATTCAGCAACTGCATCTAATGGTTCCACGATGACATAGTTATAGTTCAAGATCATGCTGAATATTAGCAATTTGCACACTGGTTCTGACATTTCACTTTTAAGTTTTAAATGAGTGACTGATCGACTATGGCTTCCTTGGCTGTATATTTTACTTTTCATGTAGCATGATCATGAACTAGCGTGTGTCACTGGTATGTGTGTGTGCGTGCGTGTGTTGGTGGGGTTGGGGTGATGTTGTACATCTTTGTACTCTTCTGCTTTAATGAAATGATGCCAACTCTCCTGCGTCGTTCAAGGAAAAATATGAGTGACTGATTCCCAGCTGATTGCAAACATTGATTGGCTGAGCCTGAAACAGCAGAAAATCAATTGATTCCACCTTTTTGCATGCTGGAAACAGTTGAACTGAAAGAGATATAGATTATGGCTATTTCATGCATGTAAACCTAGAGATCGAATTTGTTCTTGCTCCTTTTTTGTCTTCAAGGTGAAATGAAAGACTGTTACTAGATTCACCCTATGTTCATTCTTCTATTCTTTTTGTGCTTTCTGGACATGAAATGTATGGACATTTTTTGGGCGATAAATGAACTGTTTGTGATGATATCTAATAATTTTGTAGTGTGGATTTTCTGGTTTGCAATCCAGTTTCATATCTTTATCTTACTGCAAGCAGTATTTCACATCGACCTAAGTATGTGATGGATAAGTCTCTGTGTAGGTCTTTGTGGGGCAGCAGCAGCATGGTGGTCTTGCTGCCCATAGGACAGCATCCTTGACTGGAGGACAGCATCTTAGCATCTAGGATTAGCATCTAGGATTAGCATCTAGGACAGCATCTTAAACTAGCATCTTGGCATATGCTTGGCCGGCTAGCAGTCTATAAATATGTATCACCAACCCCTCAGGTTAGTATGGCATTTGTGTGAGAAATAAATCAGAAAATTACCCCAACTCCTAGTGTCCTCCTTTCTCGATGAGAGTAAGAATTCTGCTACTACCAAGAGTAAGAATTCAGCGACTAACAACCTGAGTATCGAGCCAGATATATCAGAGCTTTGAGCATCTCTTGCTCATCTTCTTTCCTAGCCTCGCAGCATTGTTGACTAGGAGCGAAGCGACTCCGTCGCTCTGCTCCTCCTCTCCCTCTGCAGCAGAGCAAGCGGCTAAATGCAGCAGCCTCTCCCCACGCAGCCCTCCTCCCAGTAGCGCGTCATGTCCGCAGGGTAGTCTTAGCGCTTGGTCGCCTCGAGCACGCGGCGTCGGCAGGAGGCCGAACTTGCCGCGGCAGAGGAACGTGAGCGAGCGGCGGCAGAGACCGCTGGCGGCGGCGCAAGAGCGCCGAGGTCGGTTTGGCGGAGTCGGGTGGCAGAGAAAGGAGCGCGAGGCAGCGGCGGCGGCGGATGCAGCGCGGCGGCGGCGCAGCAGGTCGAGGTCGAGAGGCGGCGGCAAAGATCGCAGCCTCGTTGCTGACGACAGCGCCGACGCGGACCTCGAAGCTGGGAGGGAGAGGCAGGCGAGCAGCTGGCGGCGAAGATGGCGGCAACGCGACGCCACGCGCGCGCGGCGCGGCAGCCTGACGGGGTGGACGCGCGGCGGCGCTCTGGAGGAAGCGCCGACGGACGGTGGCGGACGGGTCGATGGAGAGCGCGGCCTTCACAGGAGCGTGGCTCTCTCTCCCGGATCGCATACCGTGGTTACCACGGGCTCCAGTTGTCATCAGGACGTCGGCCCCGTGATGGGGTGGCCTACCTCACCAAGACCAACTACGTCAAGTAGGCTGCGGTGATGAGGGTAAAGCTCTAGGTGCAGCACATGTGGGAGGCAGTCCGGTACGGCGACGTTGACTACGACCTAGATTGACGGGCGCTGGATGCCCTCATCGCTGCAGTCCCGCTCGAGATGCAGTTCTCGCTTACCAACAAGCGGACTGCCAAAGAGGCTTGGGACGCCATCATTGCAAGACGACGCCAGCGGCGACCGCGCCCACAAGTCCACACCGCAGCACTTCGCCAAGGAGTGGGAGAACCTAGCCTTCAAGCCAGGTGAGGACGTTGATGACTTTGCTCTCCGTCTCAACACTCTGTTGCAGAAGATGGTGCAGTTCGGCGATGACACCTACGACGAGGAGAGAGCTGTCGAAAAGCTCTTTCACTGTGTCCCCGAGAAGTACAAGCAGATGGCTCGCTCGATCGAGTCTCTGCTGGATCTCTCCACGATGTCGATCGAGGAGGCGATAGGTCGCCTCAAGGTCGTCGACAGCGATGAGCCACAGTCTCTCTCGGGGCCCATCACCACTGGCGGGAAGCTCCTTCTCACTCGGGAGCAGTGGCTTGCCAGCCAAGGTGATCGGAAGAAGGGGGAGCCTTCTTCCGCGACAGGCGGCCGCAAGCGTGACAAGCTGGGCAAGGCGCGCAGAGACGCCCAGGCCGGGGCGCAAGGACGTGCCGAGGGTGATGCCCGCGGAGGCGCCCAGGGTGGCGCCGCCGGCAGGCACGAGACGACGCCTGCCGCAACTGCGGCCAGCTTGGCCATTGGGCCAAGGACTGTCGACAGCCACGACGCGGCCAGGCCCACGTCGCACAGGCGGAGGAGGAGCCGGCTCTGTTCATGGCACATGCAAGCATCGAGCTACCTCCAGCGGCACCGGCCGCAGCGGCCCTCCACCTTGACGAGCTAAAAGCACACGCCCTCCTCGACGACGACTCCAGCAACGACAAGACTGACGGGTGGTGCCTCGACACCGGCGTCACCCATCACATGACCAGTCGACGGGAGTTCTTCACCGAGCTTGACTCTAGCGTCCGAGGCTCCGTCAAGTTTGGGATGCCTCCGGCGTGGAGATCAAGGGTGTCGGCTCCGTCATCTTCACCGCCGTGTCTGGTGAGCACAGGCTGCTCACCGGAGTCTACTACATCCCCGCGTTGAGGAACTCCATCATCAGCTTGGGACAGCTGGATGATAACGGTTCGTGCGTGGTGGTTGAGGATGGAGTCATGAGGATTTGGGATCGCCGTCGTCGCCTTCTTGCCAAGGTATCCAGAAGCGCAAATCGACTCTACGTCCTTAACGTGCAGGTGGCACAACCCCTCTGTCTCGCTGCTCGTCGGGATGACGAGGCATGGTAGTGGCACGAGCGCTTCGGGCACCTTCACTTCGAGGCCCTAAAGCGGCTCAGTGCCACAGAGATGGTGCGAGACCTGCCGTTCCTCGACCATGTGGAGCAGCTCTGCGGCGTCTGCGTGTTGACGAAGCAGAGGCGACTCCCCTTTCCCCAGCGGGCGAGCTTTCGAGCCAAGGAGAGGCTCGAGCTTGTGCACGGGGACTTGTGTGGCCCGGTGACACCGGCGACACCGGGAGGACGACGCTACTTCCTGCTGCTCGTCGACGACCTCTCCCGCTACATGTGGGTGATGGTCCTCAGCAGCAAGGGAGAGGCTGCGGACGCCATCAGCGCCGCAGCGCCGTGCTTGAGGCGAGCGCGGCCGCAAAGCTGCAGCGTCGCGCGCACCAACAACGCGGCGAATTCCACGGCGGTTGAGTTCGCGTCGTCAGATCGCTGCCGATGAGGGCATTGCGCCACTACTACTCCGCCCGTCTGACCCACAATGAGAAGGCGTCGTCGAAAGCAGCAGAAACCAGACGGTTGTGGGGATGGCTCGGGCCCTTCTCAAGAGAGGGGATGCCATTTGTCTTCCGGGAGAGGCGGTGGTGTCGGCCGTCTACATCCTCAACCGCCCGCCTACCAAAGGCGCTCGGACGGCAGGACGCCCGACGAGGCTTGGCATGGGCGCAAGCCGGCGGTCTCCACTTGCGGGTCTTGGTACGCCTCGCGTTCGCCAAGGAGCTTGGCCACATCAAGAAGCTCGGCGGCAGGAGCACTCCGGGAGTGTTCATCGGCTACGCGGAGGCTCGAAGGCCTACACCGCATCCTCGACCGAAGACACGGCGTGTGCGCGCTGCAGCATGACGTTGTGTTCGGCGAAAAGGTGAGGATGGGCGTGGGACAAGGCGGTGGACGACGGCTCGGCTCCGACGTACGACGACTTCATTGTCGAGTACGTCCACTTCGAGGGAGCTGGGGGAGTAGGCAGCTCTTCTTCTACGAGCGCGTCTACCCCAGTCCCCGAGCCTCCACCAACCCCGGCGCCTGCTACTCCGACAGCACCACGCTCTCCAGCCAGGACCTCGGCTGCGATGAGTTCTTCGTCGGCTCCACCACAGCCGGCACCGCCACGCACTCCAGCACCGACAGGCATCTCTCCGGGCACGTCTACTCCAACACCAGCTCGTGTCGAGCACAGCCTGGTTGAGCTCGCTACTCCGCTCCTCACGACGAGGAGCGCATCGACGCGTACCGCAACGGCTCCGCTCTCTCACGACGAGGAGCGCATCGACGCGTACCACAACGGCGAGCCGTTGCGGTACCGTATGATGGAGAACCTTCTCGGCGACCAGCCGGTGCCGGGACCGGTGCCTCACGACCTGGAGGCGCAGTTGCACCTTGCGTGTGACGACGGCGAGCCTCGGTCGTTTGCAGAGGCCGAGAGACGCGGCATGGCGCGCCGCGATGCGATTGGAGATGGATGCGGTCGAGAAGAACCACACCTGGGAGCTTGCTGACCTTCCTCGTGGTCACCGCGCGATCACCCTTAAGTGGGTGTACAAGCTGAAGAGGGATGAAGCCGGCGCCATCGTCAAGCACAAGGCTCGCTTGGTGGCACGAGGTTTCGTGCAACAGGAAGAGGTCGACTTCGACGACGCCTTTGCTCCCGTGGCACGGATGGAGTCCGTGCGACTCCTCCTTGCGCTAGCTACCCAGGAGGGCTGGCGTGTTAATCACATGGACGTCAAGTCGGCGTTCCTTAACGGCGACTTGAAGGAGGAGGTCTACGTGCACCAGCCGCCGGGATTTGCGATCCCCGGCAAGGAGGGCAAGGTGCTCCGCCTGCGCAAGGCCCTCTATGGCTTGCGGCGAGCAAGAGGCGTGGAATGCCAAGCTGGATTCCACGCTAAAGGGGATGGGCTTCGAGCAAAGCTCGCACGAGGCGGCCATCTACCGACGGGGCAGTGGAGGAAATGCTCTGCTGGTGGGTGTCTACGTCGACGACTTGGTGATTGTAACACCTCGGGTGTTAGCCTTGCATAACTTGACTTGCATAACATGAGCATGAGCATCAAGCATTCATAAATCATCATTTACAATTGAAACATCTGATCGAAACATATGAAACATTGCTTGTTATTTCATGTTCCTTGTAACATATGCATATGATCATGTGCAAACAAATGCTAGTGTGTCATGTCGGTCACTATAACACCTTAGCTACACTTAGGTTAACAAAAGGAACCTTGTTCATGAAGACCACATTTCTTGATCAAGCATTTAAGTGTTATTTCATGTGTTGACTTGAATGGGTCCCCAAAAACCAAGCAAATCCGACCTTCAACACTTAGGAAATTTTTTGAAGTGTTTGATCAACTAACCGATCGACAAACCGAGGTTGGGTACGCGAGATTACTCCGTATCTATTGCGAATTAGAGCTCGATCATTGAACAACAATTGAAGTTTGGTACATAGGGCTATAAATTTTGTTTAGAGGCGTCTTGTGCTTTGGAGCGACGGATTAGCGGGGAAATTCGGCGGCAATTCTCGTCGTCGAGCTCGGCCATCTCTCGCTCGACGGCCCGAATCGCGAATGAACATGGCCGACCGGTTTGAGCTTTGTAGCGCGCGCGTGTCCCGGCGTGGCGGCGGCGCGTCGCCAGTATACCGACCACAGCAGCCACGCCGCGCGCTGGTGCGGCCTTAACCCCGCCTTGACGTCCGCCGAAGTCGCCTGCGCTTCATTTCCATTTTTTCGCTCGTCTTCCTCGCGCGCAATGACGGTGAAGCTCGGCCCGCACCTCCGCTGTCGCCATAGCCGTCACCATTTCGTCCTCGCTGCTCCTTCGCCACCGCAATAGCACTACCATCTCCCCAAAGCACCCGTAGCTCCTTCGATTGCCGCCATTCGCGTTTGGTAAGCCATCGCCGCGCACATGCTCGCCGGAGCTCCGCCAGCCAAATCCCCCGTCACCGTGGCAGCGGCATACGGTCCCCCTCTCTAAGCGTTAGCTAGCGCGATAGGTCCGCCATAGTACCCCGGTGCTCGTCCGAGCCTTAGGTCGGGCCACCAGAGGACGTCGCCGGCGTTTTGCCGTGGTCCAGACCTCGCCCGTTCGCCATGGCCGCCGCAGCTAGCTCTAGGGTCGACAATAGTCTTTAAGCCAAGTGGCTCAATAGGTTCGCCAGTCATGTAGGTCCTACCTCGATGACCTCACGCACGGCCAAGCTTCGCCGTCGTCGAGCCATGACATGACCAGGTGCCAAACAGGCGCCATTGCTACTGCTCCGTGTGTCAGCAGCGCGTGGGGTCCCCGACCGCCGGGTCCCACTGTCGTGACAATGATAGTGTAGGCTAAACCATTTTGAATCCGTTTTTGATTGGTTTTGTTATTTTTTGTATCTGCAGATTGGTAGCTCCAAAAATGTTGAAATAAATATGGTTGTGTTCCTTAGGGAGTGTAGTATTTAGGAAAAATATGTTCTTGGCTTCAACAAGAGAAATTTTTGGAGATTTAAATAGGGATTTCAAATGTGCTTTTGAATGCATTTAAATTTGTTTATTTTATATCTAGAGTTCTGTGCTCCAAAAATTATGAAATTTTTGTGGTAGGCTATTCTTAGCATACATGAGCTTGGATAAAAATTTTAGAACCAGTGCATGTGTAGATCTATAGTTATAGATTTTTCTTTTATAAATAGTTAATCCTTGCATGAATTTTTATAAATTAATTATGAGTCCAAAATTCATGAAATTTATTGGAGGTGATACTAGTACCATATGGATGCTAAGAAAAATATGAAATCTGTTGTTTGACACTTTTCAATAGGATTTTCCATTTATGCTATTTCAAGCCTTCTTTGCCTTGTCATTTTGTATAGAATGTTCTACTTGGTAAAATGACATAAAATTTTTATAGTAGTCCTTTGATAGCATTATTAAGGCTCTGTAAATTTTTGAGAATTTATTCAGCCCATCGATATATATTTATTATTTAACCTAGATATCTAAATAAAATAATAAAGGCAATTTAATAAATAGTTTGGGCTTTGCCATTTTATTATCTTAACTATGTTTGGTATGCTTAAACTGTTGGTAGGTTCTAGGTTGTCAATTTGTGGATGATTACATAAAGTAGAGGTGCTATTACTTTATATTGCATGATAAATCATTTTCGGACTGATTCTAGAGTATGAGGAGTTACATGTTGAAACTGATGTAGACTGTAAAAATGGTTAATAACAAAGTTGTAGAAAATTTGATAAGCTTTCCAGAAAGTCCAGGATCACTAGATTTGGAATTGTAGAACTCAGTTATGAGTGAAACAAGTGGATCTTGTTTATGGCATAGTCGATGCTTGTAGAAGTAGTTAAGTAGTAGCGAGAAGAAATATGCACCTACTCAAACAACGTGATGCACTTGTTAACATATATGCATTCATAATACTTATACCATATTCATGCATCTAGGATCGGAGGAAGAGATCACGTTCTTTGGAATTGAAGAAGCGAGAGAGGAAGGAACCCGCAGGAGGATCCATAAGCCGCAGACTCGAAGGCGTGGAGCGAAACCTCAAGAGCTTCCGGAGTGCCACGACCACCGTCCTACTTCCTTTCTGCGAGGCAAGCCCCGGAGCATTATAAGTCTCCCGATAATTTACAAATGTTTACTTACGTATTTATGATTGATGCATTAGGTTATAAGAGTTGAATGAAACCACTTGATGCATGTACATTCCTTGTCCGGATATTACACCTTTAACCAGTATAGGTCCGAGGATCGAATATATATATGCTTAGCCATGCTTAGACCGGTAGAAGTCGGGTGATGTCTGTCACTGCGAGATATAGGTGGATACCGAGCACGGTTGGCTATATCTCGCTATCGTGGAACAGAACCATGAGGTACAAGTAAATTGAGACCGGACGGGAGGTCGATAGGGAAGCAACAAGGCATGGAGGTCTTGGGTGTGGACTTATCCCGTCGTGTCGATTAAGGACCATACCGTTGTTGGCGCTTCGACAAGATTGAACGCATGCCTCTCACTTAGGTGGCCGGATAACTCGTTCGACCGCATGGCCGAGTAATTCAACTCGGGCCGGGAATCGTTACATTGTGCGCTCCTTCCGGGGAACGATCGGACCGAGCCCAAGGGCGGAGTTTGGCTGAGCATCCCGGCATCTGGTGTTCCAGTTGTGCGGCCTTGATCTGAACCCATGAAATGTGTCCGGAGTTGTACCAAAGGTGACCTAAGACTATCGTGGTGGTAGATCTGGGTTTGTGTTAGGAAGAAATTCCCGGTGGTTGAAATCGATTGAATCGCCGTCTCTCCGGATAGTGAGAAACTTGGCTAGTCCCAACATCGTAGCGACTATATTATGAAACATGGTGGTTCGGATGAATATGGAATTACAATACCGCTATGGTTACTATTGGATGCTTCTAAATGATATCCCACATGTTTGTACGGGATAGTTGCTAATCTAGAAATGGATAGTTATAATTAACTTGATAAAGGAATCATAATTGTACAACGGATCAATTGCCTTTTTCGCAAAATGTTGTCAAGTTTCGTCCACTTATACTGACCTTGCATACTCCTTGGAGTCACTTTAATTACGGTTCATGACGGGGTGTAAGTCTAGTGAGTACCTTCTCGTACTCGGGGTTTATTTTCCCATTGTTGCAGATGGCACTTTGTGTATCATGGTTATTGCAAGAGTTGCTTCTATCCCATTGTGGATGAGGAATAAGCCTTGGGCGGGGCTTCCTTAGTAATTCCTATCTTTGCTTTTGTGGATCGTGATCCGGCACGGCATCGTATCAAACTACGTTGGAAACTTATTTTCAAACTTATTTGCTTCCGCTTTAATTATCAAACTCGGTTTGTAATAACTTTCTATTCGTACTACGATGATGAAAGTATCGTGAACTTTATGTAATATGTGGCATGTATGTTGAATCACATACGATCTTGGTTGTTGTAAATCGTTTTATCGAGACCCCGTTCGTGGTACTCGACGGACTACGGGTTTATATGGGTTTCAAGTATGGCGGTCGACCGCCATGGATTGCCATTATACTTGTATTCTTATAAATTGGTGGGATTCTGCTGACGGTGGCATCGAGCAAGATTCAACGTTAATTGTCACAAGTGTATTTAAAACAAAAGTTTTTGTTTTCCGAAAACCCTTCTCTAGCAACTAATAGTTATATAATAGGTATTTGAAATCTAAAGTGTGCCAATGATCACTTTCCTTATGCCCAAATTAAGGACTTTTAGGTGGCTACTTAAGTACTAACATGGGGTTTTTACTTACGTCGTCCATACTGGCGTGCTATTGTATGGATGCCATTCACTTGAATGGTAATGTATGGATCAAATGCCTCTACGCCAAGGTAAGATGAGTGTAGGACCGCAAGATGTGAGCATGCGGTCGGGAAGAGTAGCTTTGTATGCGGCTATGTATGCATGCTTGCATGTGTATATAAATACGTATTTAATTGTGGGTTTAAATTTTGTCGGGTAGATTGATACGGAAGTATATGTATGGGTATACATATATGGAAGTATTTACAATTACATTATGCATATTCATTATGGGTTTAAGGGCTGAAATGAAATTTTATGCGGTACACTAACAACGTAAACGTGTAGCTCGATTAGTTACGCTATTTATGAGAGAAGCGTATGTATGCCACCGTGTCTACCGCTAGAAACAAATTTTTCCTAAGTTTGTGAGGGCGTACGGAACGAGCATGCATCATGATAATTACCATTCCCATAATTGCATTGTTCCTCCCTTATAAAATTCTTACTCGATTATGTAACTCTTATCCATTATGGCATTGTCTCACCAAGGGGTACATGTTAATGGTGCAGATGGCACGCTTTACAAAGAGACCGCTCGCAAGTCCCACCGGAGGCAGAGCTCCCCGCCGTCGCCTTGCTCCACGCACCCGTCAACGCCACACGTTCCTTTGAGAGTTTGGGATGCCTACACTCTTGTGGAGAGTACTTAGTTATGTAGGCTATCCCGATGGAATGGAACCCCGCTACTTACGGGCGAATGAGCAGTTGGGAGAAGGTCTCTTGAATTTTGTGGAGGCCGTTGTTCGTCCCGAGGTGACGATTCACGAGTGGACAGTGGTGTTATGAGTCAAGCTGGTAGGATAGGGCTTTGAAGAAGCGACTAGCGGGGCAGCCTTTGGGATCTGAGAGACATCATGGAGCGTTTTCCTCGGGAGGCGGCAGCCGCTTTGGTTGGAGTCTTTCAAGAGGTAACCCCTCCACTCGACTCATGGCGGCAGACAAGAGGAAAATCTTTGGAGATTGGTGCGGCGGAGAGGCGTAAGCGGTGATAACCCTTCCATGAGCGCTATGTTCGCAAATGATGAGAGTGTTGGATGGAGTTGAAGGTAGCCTCGGGGCGTGTGTCTGGTGCTCTTGGTCATGCTCACATGAGGACCGACGGCGTCGACTTCGAGAGGGAGCACGGCGCGAGATTGAAAGGCTCATGAAGAGATGACTCGGTTAACTCACCAAATGAAATGCAGCTTGGACAAGGAAAATGTCCTAAGAGCTCGACAGTTTGAGCTAGGGAAGCGGTGGCCAATGCGGAAGAATACAATGATAATCTGCATGAAGAGGTTCATCTTACGAACAATCAGCTCCACCCTTATGTCCCACACCGGAGCCGCAGAAATGGATCTAGAAGGGTACGAGGAAGGAGAAGAAGAAGTGGATCTGAAGAAGAAGTAGAACACGAGGAAGGAGATGATCCTGCGTCGACCTTGATAGTGATCATGATGAGGATTAGATCGCTTAGCACTTAGTGGAAGGACTAATGTATCACTGTATTCATGTAATGGACTGTAGCTCGAATTTGGCCTTAGTAACGGACTATCATGTAATGTCAATCGCATGTTGGGATGAACGTCAATGCAATTCCGTTCCTTGTCGGTGATCACGATTTAACTTTGCTTGCATTATGAGCGCGATAAGTGGTCAAATTGGGGATGCCATGTTGCGAGAATGAATTGTTATGCCTCTGTTTTTATTGTGAATTTGAGAATTTCTCCGGTAATTTCGATGCGGCATGATTATGATTCATCGCAATCTCTTGACATCAACCAATAATCGCTTATTGTTGCAACTTCGCGAGATGACGCGCACTTTTACCGTCTTTGGAGTCGTAGTAGCGATCCACGATGGCAATGGTGATGACTTACCACCACCACCGCGCAAATGCGCTCAGGAGTTCTTTGCTCGATTCTTGGGAAGCCAAAGGACAATGGAAGAAGCTTTGCACCTAATCGCGCAGAAAACACCGCTCGTGGGCCACCCACAACAACGTGGGCCGAGCCAAATCAACCACAGTACCTTCAAGGAGTTTACGGACACGAAGCCTCCAATCTTCAAGGTGGTGAGGAACCACTGCGCGAGCCGATGAATGGTTGAATACCATTGAGCGAAATTCCGTCTGTTGAGGATCACGAGACATCCGAAAGCGAGTATGCTTCTCACCAATTGCAAGACCAAAGCAGGAATCTGGTGGACACACTTCTGTCGTCTCTCTGCTAATGCACGAGTGACACGGGAACAATTCAAGCTGGCTTTTAGGGGACATCATATTCCCCCGGGCACGATGCGCATGAAAGCGCCCGAATTTATGAGGCTCACTCGAGGAACAAAGTCACTCATCGAGTATATGCACGCATTCAACAATTTGTCAAGATATGCTCCCGGTTTTGTGGATCTTCAAGAGAAAAAGATAGAGAGTTTCAAGCGAGGGTTGGGTACCAAAGCGATGAAGACTATGGCAAATTCTCGATGTACCACATTACAACGAGTTTATTAGTGATGCCTTGACCCAAGAAAACCACAACAACATGCATGCGGTTGCTAAAAGGTCGCAAGAGGGCCTATGAGGCGGTGCATCCGGATCTTTCGAATGAAAAGCGCCTATCACGGCTAGGCCACAATTCCGTCCACCTGCACCCAAGTTCGGGCCTCCACCACCAAAAGCTCAGAATAACGAGGCCACGAAACCGTTCCGTATAGGCGTTCACTATTGCCTTACCAAAAGGAAATGGTAATCGGGACAGCTCCATGAGATTGAAGTAATCAACCATGTTTCAACTGCAACCAAGCTGGGTCATTGGTCCAAGGAATGCCCCCACCCCAAGAGGAATGGCAACCCCACGCAGAACAATCAGAGGCGGTGAATGCGAGTGGCACGTCAAGGACAAGTGCACTATACCATTTGTGGAGGAAGTGCCATGGGAGAAGTTGTCACGGTGGTATGTTTCTTGTCAACAAGCACCCATTGTTGTTTTATTTGATTCCGGAGCTTCTCATTCATTTATGAGTCAAGCATTTGCATCTAGACATGATCAAGAAATAATAGAAGTAAGTAAAGGGGTTTTAACATAAGTTCAAATGAGAAGTCTTGTTACTACCAAAAGATAGTCAAAATGTACTCATTTTGATACAAGGAGGAGTACAATGATTTGATAATATTGCGGGATTGTCGATAAGTGTAATCTTAGGCATGAATTGGATGAAGTATCATGGTGCTCTTATTGACACTAGCACCCGTACTATCATGTTGAGAGAACCCATGGGAGGGAATGCTTTTCTAGTTCCACTCTCCCATGAGTTCGAACCCCAACATCTAGCTTTGTGCTATCAAGCCACCACCATATGTGATATTCCGTGGTTTGTGAGTTTCGGATGTATTTCGGAGGAATTACCAGGTCTACTACCACGGATAGGGACGTGGAATTTAAGATCGAATTAGTGCGTGTACCGCACCCATATCCGAAGGCCCTATAGAATGCCACCCAATGAGTTAGCGAACTCAAGGTTCAATTGCAAGATCTATTGGACAAAGGTCTTATCCAACCTAGTTCATCTCCGTGGGGATGTCCAAAGCCTATTTGTGAAAAGAAGGATAAGTCACCGAGGATGTGTGTAGATTACAGACCACTCAATCTTTGTGACCATCAAGAACAAATATCCGTTACCCGCATTGACATCTTGTTCGATCAGCTAGCAAAGGCAAAAGTATTCTCCAAAATTGACTTGAGATCAGGTTACCATCGAGATAAAGATCAGAATAGGAGGATATACCCAAAAGCGCTTTTCTCTACTAGGTGCAACGGCTTATCTGAGTATTTGGTTATGTCTTTTGGACTAACGAATGCTCGACCTATTTCATGTACTGATGAACTCGGTATTCATGCCCGAACTTGACAAGTTCGTGGTCGTGTTTATTGATGACATATTGATTTATTGGAAAATGAGTCGGACCATGAAGAGCATCCGAGGATTGTCCTATCCGGACTCGGGAACATAAGCTATATGCCAAGTTGAGCAAATGTGAATTTTGGTTGAGCAAAAAGTACCATTTTAGGTCACATTTTATCCGGAGATGGAATCTCGGTGAGACCCATCAAAAGTACAGGAGGTCATGGATTGGAAAGCCCCAACTTCCGTGCATGAAGTTCGGAGTTTTCTAGGGTTAGCGAGGATACTATCGTCGGTTTATTCCAGATTTCTCAAAAATAGCTAAGCCTATGACCGGACTACTTGAAAGATGAGAAATACAAGTGGACACGAGAATGTGAAAACGACTTTTCACACTCTCGAGAACTTTGTTGACTACCGCTTTTGATTGCTAGCACAACCCGGACATTGAAAAGCCTTTTGATGTATTTTGTGATGCATCGGGAGTAGGTTTGGGATGTGTACTTATGCAAGAAGGAGAGTAATTGCATATGCCTCTCAAGAATCGAGAAAACATGAAGTCAACTACCCTACACATGATTTGGAACTTGCGCCGTTGTCCATGCACTAAAGATATGGAGACATTACTTGTTGGGCAATGTATGTCATATCTATACCGACCACAAGAGCCTCAAGTATATCTTTACCCAAATTGTAGCCCGAACATGAGACAACGTAGATGGTTGGAATTGATTAAGGACTATAATTTGGAAGTGCATTACCATCCGGGTAAAGCTAATGTAGTAGCCGATGCACTTAGTCGAAAGTCCCATTGCAACACGATGGAAGCGCTATTGGAAGATGGATTCAACTTGCTACATCCTCGCTTTGTGCTACACAATATCACAATCGGTTGTTCGCTTGAAGGCGAATCATAGAGCTAATGCAGACGGATGTAGGAATAAGTCACATCAAGAAAAATGCAAGAGCAAGAGACCAAACATTTTAGATTGGACGAAAAAAGGTGTATTATGGTTTGAGGACCGACTAGTGGTGCCGAAAGACCGTGAGCTAAGGAATCAAATTTTAGAAGAAGCTCACTCCTCCAAATTATCTATCCACCCGGGTAGTAGTAAGATGTATCAAGATTTGAAAACCCGTTTTGGTGGACTAAGATGAAGAAAGAGATCATGACCTATGTTGCAAGGTGTGATAAGCTGCGTGAGAGAGTGAAAGCCGTCCATATGAAAACCCATTTGATTACTTCACCACTTTGCCTATTCCGGGATGGAAATGGGAAGAGATCAAGATATGGACTTTATTACTGTGCCTTCCAACAACACCCCAAGGTCACGATTCAATCTGGGTCATTGTTGATCGTCTCACCAAGTCAAGACACTTCACCCCCGTGAACGCGCGGTATATAGTTGGGAAATACGCTGAATTATACGTTGCCCGGATCGTGAAATTGCATGGAGTACCCGGGACTATAATCTCGGATAGAGGACCACAGTTCATAGCTCGTTTTCGGGAGCACTTACACCAAGCTTTGGGAACCAAGCTAATCGGAAGTTCAAACTTATCATCCTCAAACTTCGGGACAGATGAGAGCGAGCGAACCAAATCCTAGAAGATTTACTTAGGGCTTGTGTTATATCTTCAAAAGGTTCATGGGAGAAATGGTTACCTTTAGCTGAATTCTCCTATAACAACAGTTATCAAGCGAGTATCAAAATGGCTCCATTTGAAGCCTTGTATGGCGAAAGTGCGAGAACTCCATTGAATTGGATTGAGCCGGTGAAAGGAGATATTTTGGTATTGATTTTGTCAATGAAGCCAGAAGAACAAGTACGTATCATCCAACAACACATGAAGGCAGCTCAATCAAGGCAGGAAAAGTTATGCCGATAGAAGAAGAAGACCACTAACTTTTGAAGTAGGTGACTATGTGTACTTGAGAGTATCACCCATGAAAGGCGTGAAAAGATTTGGGATGAAAAGAAGCTTTCACCAAGATATGTAGGGCCATACAAAATTTTGGAGCGAAAAGGAAATGTTGCGTACAAGCTACAACTACCACCAGAGATGAGTGCAATCTTTGATGTGTTCCATGTTTCTCGGCTCAAGAAATGTCTTGAGTCATGGGAAGAAGCTATTGCACCCACCAACGTGCAGCTTCTTCAATCGGATCGACCTATGAAGAAAAGCCAATTCGAGTATTAGAAGTGATGGAGAGAGTAACAAGGAGTAAGATCATTAAGTTCTATAAGGTAGTGTGGAACAATCATAGTGAACAAGATGCTACATGGGAAAGAGAAGATTATCGCAAGAAGTTTATCCGCCTTTTTCCAAGAATGGTAGGTCTTGCAAATCTCGGGGACGAGATTTTTATAAGGGGAGGTGTAACACCTCGGTGTTAGCCTTGCATAACTTGACTTGCATAACATGAGCATGAGCATCAAGCATTCATAAATCATCATTTACAATTGAAACATCTGATCGAAACATATGAAACATTGCTTGTTATTTCATGTTCCTTGTAACATATGCATATGATCATGTGCAAACAAATGCTAGTGTGTCATGTCGGTCACTATAACACCTTAGCTACACTTAGGTTAACAAAAGGAACCTTGTTCATGAAGACCACATTTCTTGATCAAGCATTTAAGTGTTATTTCATGTGTTGACTTGAATGGGTCCCACAAAAACCAGCAAATCCAGCCTTCAACACTTAGGAAATTTTTTCGAAGTGTTTGATCAACTAACCGACTGACAGCCGAGGTTGGGCACGAGATTACTCCGTATCTATTGCGAATTAGAGCTCGATCATTGAACAACAATTGAAGCTGGTACATAGGGCTATAAATTTTGTTTAGACGTCTTGTGCTTTGGAGCGACGGATTAGCGGGAAATTCGGCAGCAATTCTCGTCGTCAGGCTCGGCCATCTCGTTCTGACGAAACTGAATCGCGAATGAACATGGCCGACCGGTTTCAGGCTTTGTGCTTTGCCACAGCCCGTGTCCCGGCTGGCGGCAGCGTCGCCGTCGCATACCGACCCTTGCGCCCAGCCACGCCGCGCTGGTGCGCTGACCTTAACCCCGCCAGCGTCCGCCCGAGTCGCCCTGCGCTTCATTTCCATTTTCTGCTCCGTCTTCCTCGCCGCAGCGACAGCCGAGCTCGGCCCGCACCTCCGCCGTCGCCATAGCCGTCACCAGCTCGTCCTCGCTGCTCCTTCGCCACCGCAATAGCACTACCATCTCCCCAGCACCCCGTAGCTCCTTCCAGTGCCCGCCATTCGCGTTTGGTAAGCCATCGCCGCAGCACATGCTCGCCGGAGCTCGCCATAAGCCCGTCATCACCGTGGCGCGGCATACAGCCCCCCTCTCTAGCGTTAGCTAGCGCGATAGGTCCGCCATAGTACCCGGTGCTCGTCCGAGCCTTAGGTCGGCCACCGAGGACGTCGCCGGCGTTTTGCCGTGGTCGACCTCGCCGTTCGCCATGGCCGCCGCCGCTAGCTCTAGGGTCGACAATAGTCTTTAGCCAAGTGGCTCAATAGGTTCGCCAGTCATGTAGGTCCTACCACGATGACCTCTCACGGCTGAAGTCATTCGCTGATCGTCGAAGCAGCTGAGCCATGCGATGCCAAAGCGGCCTTGCTGCTACCGCTCCGTGTCATCTTGACGCGTGGGGTCCCCCGACCGGTGGGTCCCACTGTCGTGACAACGATAGTGTAGGCTAAACCATTTTGAATCCAGCTTTTTGATTGGTTTTGTTATTTTTTATATCTGCAGATTGGTAGCTCCAAAAATGTTGAAATAAATATGGTTGTGTTCCTTAGGGAGTGTAGTATTTAGGAAAAATATGTTCTTGGCTTCAACAGTAGAAATTTTTGGAGATTTAAATAGGGATTTCAAATGTGCTTTTGAATGCATTTAAATTTGTTTATTTTATATCTAGAGTTCTGTGCTCCAAAAATTATGAAATTTTTGTGGTAGGCTATTCTTAGCATACATGAGCTTGGATAAAAATTTTAGAACCAGTGCATGTGTAGATCTATAGTTATAGATTTTTCTTTTATAAATAGTTAATCCTTGCATGAATTTTTATAAATTAATTATGAGTCCAAAATTCATGAAATTTATTGGAGGTGATACTAGTACCATATGGATGCTAAGAAAATATGAAATCTGTTGTTTGACACTTTTCAATAGGATTTTCCATTTATGCTATTTCAAGCCTTTTTGCCTTGTCATTTTGTATAGAATGTTCTACTTGGTAAAATGACATAAAATTTTTATAGTAGTCCTTTGATAGCATTATTAAGGCTCTGTAAATTTTTGAGAATTTATTCAGCCCATCTGATATATATTTATTATTTAACCTAGATATCTAAATAAAATAATAAAGGCAATTTAATAAATAGTTTGGGCTTTGCCATTTTATTATCTTAACTATGTTTGGTATGCTTAAACTGTTGGTAGGTTCTAGGTTGTCAATTTGTGGATGATTACATAAA
This sequence comes from Miscanthus lutarioriparius, assembly GCA_904845875.1. Taxonomy (NCBI): domain Eukaryota; kingdom Viridiplantae; phylum Streptophyta; class Magnoliopsida; order Poales; family Poaceae; genus Miscanthus; species Miscanthus lutarioriparius. Next base: position 2,860,790 of record CAJGYO010000008.1, read on the forward strand.
GTAGAGGTGCTATTACTTTATATTGCATGATAAATCATTTTCGGACTGATTCTAGAGTATGAGGAGTTACATGTTGAAACTGATGTAGACTGTAAAATGGTTAATAACAAAGTTGTAGAAAATTTGATAAGCTTTCCGAGAAAGTCCAGGATCACTAGATTTGGAATTGTAGAACTCAGTTATGAGTGAAACAAGTGGATACTTATTTATGGCATAGTCGATGCTTGTAGAAGTAGTTAAGTAGTAAGCGAGAAGAAATATGCACCTACTCAAACAACGTGATGCACTTGTTAACATATATGCATTCATAATACTTATACCATATTCATGCATCTAGGATCGGAGGAAGAGATCACGTTCTTTGGAATTCGAAGAAGCGAGAGGAAGGAACCCGCGGGAGGATCCATAAGCCGCAGACTCGAAGGCGTGGAGCAGAAACCTGAAGAGCTTCCGAGTGCCACGACCACCGCCCCTACTTCTTTTCTGCGAGGCAAGCCCGAGCATTATAAGTCTCCCGATAATTTACAAATGTTTACTTACGTATTTATGATTGATGCATTAGGTTATAAGAGTTGAATGAAACCACTTGATGCATGTACATTCCTTGTCCAGATATTACACCTTTAACCCGGTATAGGTCCGAGGATCGAATATATATGCTTAGCCATGCTTAGACCGGTAGAAGTCGGGTGATGTCTGTCACTACGCGAGATATAGGTGGATACCGAGCACGGTTGGCTATATCTCGCTATCGTGGAATGAACCATGAGGTACAAGTAAATTGAGACCGGACGGGAGGTCGATAGGGAAGCAACAAGGCATGGAGGTCTTGGGTGTGGACTTATCCCCGTCTCGTGTCGATTAAGGACCATGACATCGTTGTTGGCGCTTCGACAAGATTGAACGCATGCCTCTCACTTAGTTGGCCGGATAACTCGTTCGAACTGGCCATGGCCGAGTAATTCAACTCAGCCGGGAATCGTTACATTGTGCGCTCCTTCCGGGGAACGATCGATCGAGCCCAAAGGCGGGTTTGGCTCGAGCATCCCGGCATCTGGTGTTCCAGTTATGCGGCGCAAAGATCTGAACCGCGAAATGTGTACCGGAGTTGTACCAAAGGTGACCTAAGACTATCGTGGTTTGGTAGATCTGGGTTTGTGTTAGGGAAGAAATTCCCGGTGGTTGAAATCGATTGAATCGCCGTCTCTCCCGGATAGTGAGAAACTTGGCTAGTCCCAACATCGTAGCGACTATATTATGAAACATGGTGGTTCGGATGAATATGGAATTACAATACCGCTATGGTTACTATTGGATGCTTCTAAATGATATCCCACATGTTTGGCACGGGATAGTTGCTAATCTAGAAATGGATAGTTATAATTAACTTGATAAAGGAATCATAATTGTACAACGGATCAATTGCCTTTTTTCGCAAAATGTTGTCAAGTTACGTCCACTTATCTGACCTTTGCATACTCCTTGGAGTCACTTTAATTACGGTTCATGACGGGTAAGTCTAGGTGAGTACCTTCTCGTACTCGGGGTTTATTTTCCCATTGTTGCAGATGGCAATTTGTGTATCATGGTTATTGCAAGAGTTGCTTCTATCCCATTGTGGATGAGGAATAAGCCTTGGGCGGGCTTCCTTAGTAATTCCTATCTTTGCTTTTGTGGATCGTGATGATGCGCACGGCATTTGTATCAAACTACGTTGGAAACTTATTTTCAAACTTATTTGCTTCCGCTTTAATTATCAAACTCGGTTTGTAATAACTTTCTATTCGTACTATGATGATGAAAGTATCTGTGAACTTTATGTAATATGTGGCATGTATGTTGAATCCTGTACGATCTTGGTTGTTGTAAATCGTTTTATCGAGACCCGTCGTGGTACTCGACGGACTACCGGGTTTATATGGGTTCAAGTATGACAGTGCGTCCGCTTGCGGATTGCCATTATACTTGTATTCTTATAAATTGGTCGGTTCTGCGACAGTGATCACCGGCACCAAGGATGCGGAGGTGGCGGCATTCAAGGAAGAGCTGAAGGCCACCTTTCAGATGAGTGACCTGGGGTCTCTCTCCTTCTACCTGGGAATCGAGGTGCACCAGGATGACTCCGGGATCACGCTTCGACAGACCGCCTACGCCAAGCGCGTCGTTGAGCTAGCTGGGCTCACCGACTGCAACCCAGCTCTCACTCCGATGGAGGAGAGGCTGAAGCTAAGCCGCGACAGCACGACGGAGGAGGTGGACGCTACGCAGTACCGGCGTCTTGTGGGGAGCCTTCGCTACCTCGCCCACACACGGCCGGACTTGGCATTCTCCGTCGGCTACGTTAGTCGGTTCATGCAGCGACCGACGACGGAGCACCAGCAGGCTGTGAAGAGGATCATCCGCTACGTTGCGGGGACTCTCGATCACGACCTCTACTACCCTAGGTGCCCTGGGGCGGTACACTTCGTCGGGTACAGCGACAGCGACCACGCCGGCGACATCGACACTAGCAAGAGCACGAGCGGGAACCTCTTCTTCCTTGGCAAGTACCTCGTTAGCTGGCAGTCGGTCAAGCAGCAGGTGGTGGCCCTGTCCAGCTGCGAGGCCGAGTACATAGCGGCCTCCACCGCTTCGACTCAGACGCTCTGGCTCGCTCGACTGCTTGGTGATCTCCTCGGCAGAGACTAGAGCGGTGGAGCTAAGGGTGGACAGCAAGTCCGCTCTGGCCCTGGCAAATAACCCCGTTTTTCATGAACGGAGTAAGCACATCCGGGTGAGGTACCACTTCATCCGAGGCTGTTTGGAGGACGGGAGCATCAAGGCGAGCTACATCAACACCAAGGATCAGCTTGCGGACCTGCTCACCAAACCCCTTGGGAGGATCAAGTTCCTTGAGCTCTGCTCCAGGACTGGGATGGTTCAACTTTCCCACAAGACGACGCACAAGACTTAGGGGGAGAATGATGAATAAGTCTCTGTGTAGGTCTTTGTGGGGCTGCAGCAGCATGGTGGTCTTGCTGCCCATAGGATAGCATCCTTGACTGGAGGATATCATCTTAGCATCTAGGATTAGCATCTAGGACAGCATCTAGGACAGCATCTTAAACTAGTATTTTGGCATATGCTTGGCTGGCTAGCAGCCTATAAATATGTATCCCCAACCCCTCAGGTTGGTATGGCATTTGTGTGAGAAATAAACCAGAAAATTGCCCCAACTCCTAGTGTCATCCTCTCTCGATGAGAGTAAGAATTCTGCTACTACCAAGAGTAAGAATTCAACGACTAACAATATGTTTTTACCTCTGTTAAAGCTGCTACCATTTCCATTCTGCAACAATCAATGCCCAGTTGACTTTTTCTTCATTACTTTTTCCCCTTAAGGCTTTTAGATTCCTACACCAGATCAGAACTCAAAATGTAAGTAATGAGGTGCCTGAGAACACCTCTGGTTTCTATTTCTGCTACTCCATTTGAAATTAAAAAGTGTGAGATAATGGATAATGGCAAAAGAAAAATCCAATGTAGAATGGGACATTGTCAAGCCACCTTCTCGATGGAAGTTTGGTACATGCCAAATCGGGTTTGTCAACTACAAGGCACATTGCTGCCAAAGAGTACTCCTAGAATGCAAGCTCATTGTTGGAATTTATTATAGATGTTGCTTCATCCACACAGTTAGCTGATCAGACAAAGGAGCTTTGGGAAGGTAGATGTTGGTAATTTAATATAACCAGCTTTCACAATATAAACGGTTGGGTCTGTATATATCTGAGCCACTGGTTCCTGCTTGTACTAGCAACCTAATTTATCTATCTTGGGACATGTAAAGCTTTTAAAAACTGAAGGTATATATGTTGCTCCGGGAAAAAGGTTGGGTGTGCAATAGCTTGTTGGTTTCGATAATTATCATTTCTAAATTAAGCGAGCATGTTGTTCAAGTTGCTGCAATATGAAATGGCAGTGGACTATTAGTTTCGTCATTGTATAAAGAAAGGGGTACATGTAGCAGGTCCAGAACCATGGTCCCCACTCCAGACCTCCAAAAGGAGAACAATTGAGGATTCCAGATGATGCCAATCTTACTTCTATCTAAGATTTAAAGTTTAGCAGCACCTCTTTCATCGATTCCATTACCTGAAGAAACAAGTAAGTAGCAACCTAGAAGCCAATTTCAGCTTACTCTTGTTGCAGTTTGTTCTGTCTGCTTTCTCTCTTATGATCTCTTTCTTTGATGTTCTATTTCCTTGTATTCTTCGTTGCATTTATTAACCCTTTTCATAAACTACTTTATTAGGTGTGTCTTGCTCTAATCAGTTATCTGATACTTCTTTCCTTTTATCTCTTATCTTTACTTTTAAGGAGTGGTTTAACTCCGCAATTCATGCTAGATGTCTTTTGTCAGTCCTTTGCAGTTTGTGTCTCTATTACATCATGATTACAATCTTTAGTTTGCCTGCAGCCACTTGTTTTTTCTCTCCTATTGTTTTCTTCACATGATTCATGAAATAAATCTCTGCACTTGGCGAAGGATATGACTGAAGCTTCACTTGAACAGATTAAACTGATGGGTACTGCATGCAGCCATACATCAACCATGAATCGGCTTCACAGTGGAAGAGTTCCCCCATGTCGTTCATCAGCTATAACATTAGTACCAGCATTCTCAGAGGTGTCATTTCCTAGTTTTCCAGAGCAGAGATTATCTTTTGTTGAAAGGGAACTGCCTATTAGTTCTGTCACCTCATTTGATACTTCTATGGCTGCACATGACACCATGTCAACACATATGTTAGCTTCCAATTTCACCAACGAATCACCTAATAGGCAGCTTTGTTCTGGATCATATGTTACTGAGCCATGTGATCCTGATACTCCATTGCTACCATCGCATTCATCATTAATGGGTAATTCAAGGCCTTTGGTGATGGACATTCCAGAAATATCTGAACAGATATGTTCGAACCAAGAACAACTCCTAGGTTTATTTGATTATCCAACAAGTGTCGATTTTTCCAAATCAAAAAATGTGACCATCTTTGGCCAGCAAGTTCAAGACACCATTACAGTCGATCCTAACACTCACCTTACACCACAAAATGAGTGGTTCTCGTCTGGGAGTTCCATGCAGCTTCAGAAGAATGTAGGTTCTGCTGAATCTGTGCTGAAGGTATCTGGATATATGTTTTGGCCATGCCATAGCCTAACTATTTCATGACTTCCTCTTCTCCTTTGTTTTATTTTGTATTTATACTACCTGTAAAACAATATGATATGATCTTTATCAGTGAACTTAATTTTGAAAATTAAAGTAGTGGACTTCATCTTGCAATGCTGAATGCAGTTAAAGACTTAAAAGTTATTCCTTGTTTGTAGACAGTTGATTCAAGAAGTGCAACACCTCAAAGTTACTTATACGGCCATACTCAGAGGAGTGTACCAGATCGTTCCAACTGTGATAAACTTGGCGCTGACAGCCTCCCTTCTTCAAACACTGCTCCAAAGCCAAGGATGCGCTGGACACCTGAGCTTCATGAGCGTTTTGTTGATGCTGTTAACAAGCTCGGTGGGAGCGAAAGTAGGATACTGATGTTTTTTTTTTCTCTATGATCTGTTTTACATTTATTTTACTTGGATACTGAAGTGCAAACCTCAATTTTTTCAGTCACATTGCTAGTTGTCTTACCCTTGTCAGCAGATAATTTCATTCCTTTTCTTTGTTCCTGCAGAAGCAACTCCAAAAGCAGTCCAGAAGGTTATGAAGGTCGAAGGATTAACTATATACCATGTAAAAAGCCATCTGCAGGTATCAATCTTGATTTGCTCCTAAGTTTTCAGTGCCTTTTCTTTATCATGCTTCTCTTTTTATTGACATTCATGTGTTATTGTTCTACAGAAGTACCGTACAGTTCAACATCGTTCTGAATCATCAGGTGGTCTGTCCGTCTCTCTTTGTTGTAATACCAGTTTAAAGGCACCCTGCATCATATGATAATGCCTTTTGTATAGGAGCATATAGGCAGTCAAATTATTATTTGTAAAATTGAATAAAGTTATAATCTAGTGCTTCTTTCCCCTTCCTAGCAGGTGTGTCTGGAAGGAGAGGCAGCCAAGCAGATGATGACTCCATTCCGCAATCAAAGTGAGATGATTTTTAGGAGTACTTGACATCAAGTCTTTCCTAATTCCTACTGTTACATAATCCATATCTTGTGCCCAATTTTGTAAACAGCGATGCATAACATTTCACCTATTTACCTGACTGACTGAGGTTTTAGTTACCGCCTGTCCACCTATTAGGTCCAAATATATGTTTTTCTTTCTTTAAGTGCATGAACTTGTAGTGAAGTTTTTTTTTAAGAGGAAGTTCAGATTTATAATTCTATGGCTACTGCAGAGGCAAAGGGAACGTTGAAGGACTAATGGCACAGATTGGCATGCAGAAACAACTTCACGAACAACTTGAGGTATGTTCTTTTAAAAGAACATATGGAGTATATGCTGATTGAAAGGAAAATGGAACTGCTACGAGAAAGAGAAGACATGCAGCCTCGTGCAGTCCTGCACCCACTTATTACATTTTCCTTTACACAGATCCAAAGAAAGCTGCAGCTGCAAGTCGAGGAACACAGCAAGTACCTTGAAACGGTAATTGCGAAGCAAAACGAGAGCCTTAAAAGGCTTGGAGCGCTGCGAGGTTTCCGAGATCAAGTGCGGCGGATTTTGCAAGACAGCGAAGCGCCTGAAGAATGGACACATTCTGCACAACAGAGATAGTGAGAAATGGAATGGTCACCTCCCAAATCATTGCTGCGGCAGGCGACAATCAGAGCCTAATTCTTTTTCAGATAAGAGTTACAGCAACTTATCGGTTTATTGCGGATATTACTCTGGAACTACGTTTGTGTCAGTGAGACTCCAATTCATGGTTCATCGATTCAGAGTCAACACAGCGTTGACCTGTTTTACTCTGGCATCACAAACTTAGTGATGCATGCTTCTCACATCATCTTATTGTCGCACATTGAGTACTGTCAAGAACATAGCAAAGACCAGAGTACATGACATAGTGGTGTGGTAGGATTGTTTCTTTTGGTACAAATAGAGGATGATCCAACACGGAGCCAACTGTTATTTTCACACATGGACATGTCATCTTCCAAGAAACAAACAAAGGCACACTGCAGCAGAGCTGGTATGTTCTAGTGAATATGGCATTTCAGGCTGCCTGGGGACTCCTCATGTACGGCTGAAGAAACTGCAGCCAGACAGGAGAAGGCAGCGCCATTGTCTTCTTGATCTCGTCGGCGTTGTACAGGTTGCTGCGCCGCAGCCCTTCCAGCATCTGGTTTTGCCATGGACAGAGCACCTCGTATCAGTAATGGTTCATGGTAGCAGAGTTGGAGTTAGAAACAGCTTACTTTGGTGATGACGGAGAGGTCCGGCGGGCAGGCGCCGCCGTGGAACGTCGCCGGCGCAGGCGCAGGCGCCGCCTCCTCGAGGTCGTGGACGACCACGATCTCAGTCGCCTGGGCTTCCACCTCGCCACCGGCGGCGGCCTCTTCGGCGAGGCCGGCGTAAGGCAGGCCGGAGTGGCACGCCGCGCAGTCGTGCTGCATGAACACCTTGTGCCCGCCACGCGCCCTGCTCGAAGCACACGCAGCCAGCAAACTGACACTGAGGAAGGAAACGACGGTGGGGTGGAGTGGAGCGGAGGTAGGGCTGCCGGTGCGCGCGCGCTTACCCGTCCTGTGGTGACCACGGGTAGGCCGGGCAGGCGCCGCCGTCGGACGCCGACGCGACGGTGGCGGCACTGAGGAAGCCCGTTGCCACCCCCACGGCCGTGCCGCAGAGCCGGCGGGTGCCCGTGATTCCCTGCGGCCGCAGGAGCTCACGCACGAGGCCCATCGCAACGCCGGATTCGCAGTCGCGACACGAACTCCAGTGGCTGGCTGGTCTCAGGCTCTCAGCGGTGAAGTGGTGGTGAGTGCCGCCTGTGGTTGGTGGAGCTCGACGATTTGTAATCCCCTCCACTGCCAGTGCTCTGCGGATAAGAGGGCCCGTGGGCCGTGGGACTGGGGCCTGCCATGTGGGGCCATGTGGGAGCTGCTGGCTGGCTGGGACTGGGAGTTCGGACTGGAGCGGAGCGACGTTGACTTCCGTCTCCGACCACCACGCTTACCGTTCAAGTAATGTAGAGCCAAGTAGAATGGGTGGTACGACGCCTTTGTTTGTTAGAATCGTCGTTGAGACCACCCAGGCCAATGGACCAATACTTGGGAGATCACCTTGCCTGCTCGAGGACGAGGACACAGACGATAGGCAATGGTCCTGCACTCCTGCACTTGCAAGTGAAGTCAGGTTAAAGTATGACGGTGCTAACCTGCATATCCATGCACACCGCTGGTTTGAGTTCAGAGACATGGGGAAAATGGATGGACTGAGCTGCAAGGAAGCAACTGCAGGCAATTCATCGTAAGCTACGCCGTTGATCTTTCTGGTGAGCGAAAAGGCAACACGTACAGAAACGTTGTCACTGACACCATGGGCTGGCACTGGGTTGCATGCTCCTTCCTGTCACAGGCCTTGTTGGGCCGTTACCCTTACGCAGCAACCCAGTCCTTCCTGTCACAGGCCTCGTTGGGCCGTTACCCTTACGCAGCAACCCAGTCGGCTCCCCTCCCCGTGTGTTCTGATTGGGCCTGGTGACACGATCTCGCTTCTACACTGCGGCATTCCGCACGCACAGCAGGGGTGTCGTACCGTCGTTCCCTCCCGCAAACCGTCCACAGCACGAGCACCATTCCTCTGCCTATTCGTGCAGGCTATACAGACGACTCTGCAGTCTGCTGCTGCCTTCACGTTCACGCTGGTGGTTTTTGAATTTGGCTGGTTTTTTACTGCCACTGCATGCGGTATCCGCTAGCTCCTGACCTCAACGGCAGGAGAGTTCACCGCAGGTACAGTACAATGGGCCGCCCACAGACAAGCGAATACTCCTCCGGCGGTAGTAGTGGTCCAGTCCAGTCAGGCTCAGGCGGTCAGCCGCGCGCCGCTCCACCTCCACGGCGGCCGGACCCGGACACCGACCACGCAAGGGCCGCTGGTAGTTGCTCGTCGGCATTTACACGCCGTGGCCGGCCCATGCTGACTACTGTGACCACACACCGCTCGCCGTGCAAACCTAGCTAGTACTCGTACGGGAACATTACTCCTGTGCGGTCCTGGCAGTGACCGCAGCAGCCGCTGCCTACTACACTGCTCCCTCCGTTCTAAAAAAAAGTTATTCTTCTTCTCGAAAAACTATATAATTAGTATCATTATTTTTATAATAAACTTATTTGAAGAAAGTAGTGGTACTGATATTTTTTATAAATCTAATTAAATTTATGAAAGTTTGAAAAACACTTAATGGGACGGATGGAGGAGTGGTCTAGCGCCTACTGCTGGAGTACCACGCTCTGCATCCCCACATGTCCAATGTGCGGTGGTAGTAGTTAAAAAAAATAGGAAATCTGCACCAGCTAGCTCTAAGCTTTCTTATTCAGGGCCTGTTTAGTTCCTAAAAATTTTTGCGTAGTACCCGTTACATCGAATCTTACGGCACATGCAATGGAGTACTAAATGTAGACGAAAAAAAACTAATTATACAGTTGGGTGAGAAATCACGAGACGAAACTTTCAAACCTAATTAGTCTATAATTATACATTAATTGTCAAATACAAACAAAAATACTACGGTAGCTTAAAAACCTAAAAATTTTTGCATATAAACGCGCCCTCACCGAAAGATGCCTACAATCGTTCTAGCAGCTACTAGCTAGCATATAGGCATAGCAACGTGGCCACCGTGGACGTGCATGCCAAAGTCTATTGGCTTTGAATTGTAGGAGTACATGCACACAGCTACCAACTGTACCGATTGAGTCTTTTTTCAAGTCGTTGCACCACCTATGCATGCACCAGATCAATTCCTCGTCCTTTTCGTCCCTGGAAAAAAGTTGTACTTGTACGCCTGTAGTAGTACTATGTAACAAATACGTCGTCTACGGAGCAGGAGTAGTACGTAGCAATGCAATGCAACTGTCCAAATCGTGCACGAAAGTACTCCGCTGCTCCTGTCCTGTCCTAGGTGAAACGCGTAACAAAGGAAAAAAAAAATGCTACAGTAGCCATCACATCAAATTTTGCGATACGTGAATGGAGCATTAAATATAGACGAAAAAACTAATTGCACAGTTTGGTTGGAAAATCGCGAGACAAACGTTTTGAGCCTAATTAGTCCATGATTGAACACTAATTATCAAATAAAAACGAAAATACTACAGTAGCCAAATTCCTAAATTTCAACCAACTAAACACAGCTAAAATTGAAGTGGTTGGACACCACCACTGTCCTGGAACCGGAGTGTCGAAGCCCAAATTTATGGCTCCGCCTGCCGTACTACATAAAAAATGGCTCCTTCTAATTGGTTCAATGCTAGAAGCGCTTCATCAGTCAGCACTATTTGGTGTGACTACTGAAGGAGCCGGAGTCGAAGCCATGCATGAGCCGCCCCCAAATAGGCCTAGGCCTAAGTACCTCAATCCAACAGCTCGGTAATACAACTTCCTTCATAATAAAGTAATAATAGGGATGGTCTAATGTCATTTTTAAATTATTCGGGAAGATGATGCAGCAGATCATCAAATAACCTTTCTCAATAGGTATGACCTACCTGTCATATTACTATCTATCTTCTCTCTCTCAATATGTAAAACCTCTCTAGTTGCTAGTTTTGCTCTCAGGTCCTCTTGTTAGATTAAGCTTGAGTAGTGATTATTAGAGCCATCTTATTGTCTAACAAATTTTTTTCAGTCTTGTGCCTTGTATAATTTTTAATAAGCTATTAACCCACCCTCTGGGCTCTCTAGTTATCAATCGATCCTTTCAAACCTAATTAAATATTTGGGCAATTTATAAGATAAAAGGTTAAAATTCAAAATCTAAAATCATGACGTCACGAGAAATGGTTTGAAACAAGAATCATCATAACTTAAACTATAGGTATGGACGCAAAAAGATATTTAGATAAACTTATATGTGCATCATAGCCCGGTAGATATTACATAGTATCTATAAATATGTCGTGTTATAAAATTAACCAAAAATTGCAAAGATAAGTAATTTATTTGCAGGTAATTAAGTAAGAACTTCGAATTCTTTACGCCTAATAAGGTTCTAGTAATTGCAGGTGTACATATTAATGGACTAGTTATATGCACAGATGCAAACAAAGATGAATAGAAGGTACATGTACACGGACACCTGGCAGCATGAAAAAGATGCGATTTGTGTGAACCATGTGAACTGTGATAGTTACATAGGATCGGCTAGTTGTAGATTAGCCGGGTCTAACTGACATTTGGGATAAATAGTGAACCCTAGAACATATACTAGTAATGGAAAAACAGAGAGAGAGATAGAGAGGGGTGCGGAGATGCAAACCATCGGCCGCCTTCGACGAAGACGAGCTGGCCATCGCAGGTGCGCGGTGGAGGTGCGGTGTGACTCAGTGAAGGCGCGACGGTGACGCGGTGGAGGCGCAGTCGCAAGGCGGTGGCGCAGAGGAGGGGTGAAGCCGGTGGCGGTGCTTCTCGTCGCTGGCAGCTCCCCTTCTCTAGATCGGTTAGGGTTTGGGATGTAGGTGGGGTGTCTGGCGGCTCAGGTGAACCTCGTGCCTTGCGCTCCAGCCCCCAGCCCCACCTCCCTTTTTATAGCGTTGTGCGACGGGGGCCCACCAATCAATCAGGGTGCGGATCATGGCCCAATTGGCCGTTGGGCCAAACTGGTGGGATCAATCTAACAAACCGAGCCTTCAGGTCATAGGTTAGGGAAAATCCGACGTGAATATCCGAGAAAAGGAAAACGAAATTCAATTTTATAGCTAGAGGTTATGTATTATAGCTAGGATTTAATTTTTTCGCGACGGCAACATGAGACACATTTTTCATTAAGAGAAAGTAGATAAAATGACTCGTAAGTAATTGTAGGATTACCACAACAGCCCAAAAATACATTAAGCAACAAGAGGAAAGCATAGGGAAAGGACCCTCGGCCTCAACACCCCAACAGACTGAACCTGTGACAAAAGACACATCAATGGAGTGGTAGCCTATGGAGAGTCAAACCGCGGTAGCGAAGCATCCATCCAAAGACGACAAGACGAGCTTCAAAGCAACAGTAGCGGCATAGAAAAGACCAAAGCGATCTCGGCGGCAAAGCATCCACCAAGAAAACCGGCACAACAACAGCGACAAAGCATCCGCTAGAAAAAAGAATTGCGGCTTAGTATTTGCCGAAGACCAGACGCACAACCGTAACGTCAAAGTATCAGCTACAAAAGCCAGACAACAACGACAAAGCATCCGTTACAGAAGAGACCGCAGCGGCAAATGTTTCCGCTCAACTGGAACCAGCGACAGGTAGTTGATTCATAGTCATAGGTTAGGTTAGAGGAAAACAACATGAAACGCCAAGAAAGGGAAAAGGTAGTTGATTCGAAGGTTAGATAAAACAACACGAATGACTGAGAAAGGGAAAATAGAGTTTAATTTTATAACTAGCCTAGAGGTATGTTTTATAGCTAGAGGTCGTTGATTGTAATCAAACAACAAGGCAAGCTCGGATGAGGTTTGTTCACATTGAGAAACACCTGTTTGTGGGATGTTGAGCAGGTGCACGATACAACTTCGTTCCTCCTCACTACGGAGTAAATAATGTTTAAATTTATATTTATCTTTAATCTTAAATATTGGAATGGTTTTGCATGTCATAAATATAGATATGTGAGAGGACATATATGGATGTTGCACGGATGAAAGAACCACGCACCGTGTACCACCAATCTACTTGCCCTTTCATCCTTTCTTGACTGTGTTTATATAAAATAGTACCAACATTTATATCTCAAAAAAATATATTATGAAATTATATTTCATCAGCTATCTAACGATACATATTACGCATCATATCTATTAATACTTTTTATATAATTTGGTCCAAGTTGAGATGGATTGAGTCTTATAAAGAGAGAATAATATTCTTGTTAGAGTGGTATGTATTTCGTCATGCATCATTGTTGTCGTTGAACAATAGAATAAACAATTCCTCCAATTTTCTTCCTCTTATAGAAGATAAACGTACGTGCAGTAGCATGTAAAGCGGCAGCATGAAAAGGATGCGATTGTGTGTGAACCATGCGACCTGAGCTTTCGGTTCATAGGTTAATTAGGTGCGAACCAGCGGTAGCATGAAAATGGTGCGATTTGTGTGTGAACCAGCAAGGACGTGACACGATAGATGCCATTGGCTTGAAGAACCACACGAGGCAGCAGTGCATGACACGACTGGCCGAGAAAGCAAAAACAGAATTTAATTTTATAGCTGGGGTAGTAGATGATCTAAATCAAAGGACAGTTTCGTGAAAAAAAATATATCAAAGGACAAGACAAACTTGGATCATGATGTTTATGGGACGAGAATATATTGGCGAGAAACACACATGTTTTTGGGACGTTGGAGGCGCACGATACAACTTCCTCGTCTACTAATTAATGTTTCAATATTGGAATGATTTTGACATTAACAACTGCTTTCAGCGGTGTTATATTATGGACATATGACGGGGCGCACACACAGAGAGAGACCTGTATGTCATAAAAAAAATCCATATATTGGATTCATATATTCTGCTTTCATTTTTTTTATGGTCATGGATTCACTAATACCACCCTATGTCGAGATATAAAATAAAGGTTGTGTATTTAGAAATGCTAATATGATCTATAAATTGGAACGGGAGGAGTAAAAAACTGTTGTGGGTTAAACTGTGTCTTACGTCTTGAAAAGAAGGGGACGCCTCTTTCCTGATTTATTGAAAACAAGGGAATAATACCAAAAACAAGGGAATAATACCAAATGGGCTCTTTCTTGATTTCACCGGGAAAACTATTTTGCATTCCTACTTTAAAACATTTTTAGGAGACGTCCTGAAAAGGATGTTTCTTTAGACAGTTCGTAAGGAGGAACTTTGTCTCTATGTATGCTAGGGTAGGCGCCACATGGACACAAAATGTCTCTGAAAATCATTTTTTAGTCTCAATCTCGTCTATAGAAATATGAGCACTTATAGAGACAGACATGTTTAAAAATAATAGAGGTTATGTATATAATTAATAAATTTATATACAAAGTCATAATGACAAAATCATGTGAAATTGTAGATCTCGATGAGATCGAAAACTTTCTACTCCCTCCGTTCTAAATCATAAAATATTTTGGCTTTTCTAGATACATTACGTTTATTATATCTCTAAACATAGTGTATATCTAAATGCATAAAAAAAATCATGTATCAAAAAAAAAAAAGTCAAAACATCTTATCATATCATTTGGAATGGAGGGGGTAATTGATAACTTTTTATTTGGCATCGCCTATGGACTAAAATTTTCAAACGTTTTCTTTGATTTTTTTTCATGCGTCAGATTGAGATATGCTCCGTATCAAAATTATAGTATTCGTCGATATCTACAACTTTATAGTTAACAACTATCTCCATTAAAATATTCTATATTGCTATGTAGTTGACATCACATTTATTTTGAAGTGTTTAAAATATGGTGTTGAAAAAAAAACAAATAAAGGGTCAAGTTAAAAGTCTGTTGAAGAGAAAACATATGGCCAAAGTTGGTACGGTGAGAATCACTGGTGGCAAGAAACGGAGGGAAGTAGGAGTATGAATATCTTGCTGTTAACCCTTTTCTCCTGTCGAGAGAACAAGTTGAGCAGTACTCCTACTCTTGTGTGGATCGAAAGTTTGCAGTGAATTTATCGAGTCAGTATCACTACTGCTACCTAGGGACGACGACGAGCATTGGGACCAGAGCAGTAAAAATAAAAAGCGTTTGGGCTCCATTGCTATGATCGATTCCTTTGGCACCTGTCCCTTTCCCCTCTAGTCCTATCTATATAAAGATGGCAATGGACATGCCCCTGCAGCTGCAAGAGCTAAACACGCGCACACATCCTACACATCTCACAGCCAGCTTTGTGAAAGCAACTCCTGTAGCTAGCTAGGGAAGAAGAGAAACCAGCTGCACAAGTATGGCCTCAAAGCCTGGACCTCTCAGTCGCTGGCCATGGCAAGATCTTGGAAACTACAAGGTACACACACGCACGCCAATATCGTCGACTGTTGTTGCATGCATATTCTGCTCGCTTGCATTTTGCACAGCCGCGCCAAACCGTCATCACATATGCATGCATGTATCATGCGTGCAAGGAAACCTGTTGCATGCGTGTCTGTAGTAGCGAACGACTGACGACACTGCTTATTTGTTGCCTGCCCTGCCTGACGACAACGAACTGGGAGCAGTACGCGCTGGTGGCTCCATGGGCGGTGCGCAGCACGTACAAGTTCGTGACGAGCGGGAGCGGGGAGCGTGACCTGCTCGCCTTCGCCGTGCTGCCGGTGCTCCTCCTCCGGCTCCTCTACAGCCAGCTCTGGATCACCGTGTCCCGCCACCAGACGGGCCGGAGCAGGCACCGGATCGTGGACAAGAGCCTCGACTTCGACCAGGTCGACAGGGAGAGGAGCTGGTAGGTACTAGTAGGATCGGAGGCAGCAGTACTGTCTGATGCGTGCGTTTATGACGAAATCCAACAGAAATCCGCGCGCCCTGCTTTAATTAATTTCATGTGTCAAAAAATCAACTAATTGGCCATGCGTGTGCAACAACAAATTAAAATGCAGGGACGACCAGATCCTGCTGACGGCGCTGCTCTTCTACGTGGTGCCCGCGGCGGTGCCCGCGGCGCAGTCGGTGCCGTGGTGGAACTCCAAGGGGCTAGTGGTGGCGGCGCTCCTCCACGCCGGCCCCGTGGAGTTCCTCTACTACTGGCTCCACCGCGCGCTGCACCACCACTTCCTCTACGCGAGGTACCACTCGCACCACCACGCGTCCATCGTCACCGAGCCCATCACCTGTATGTATGCATATATCCATTCTTAATCTTCTAGTATCTTGGTGCACTGCATAGTCGATCTGCATATATTCATATCCATGCGTGCGTGAACCATGGCTTCTGCATGCATGCACGCAGCGGTGATCCATCCGTTCGCGGAGGAGGTGGTGTACTTCACCCTGTTCGCCATCCCGCTGCTCACCATGGTGGGCACGGGCACCGCCTCCGTGATCGTGGCCAACGGCTACCTCATCTACATCGACTTCATGAACTACCTCGGCCACTGCAACTTCGAGCTCGTGCCCAAGCTCCTCTTCGACGTCTTCCCTCCCCTCAAATACCTGGTGTACACGCCGTCGTTCCACTCGCTGCACCACACGCAGTTCCGCACCAACTACTCGCTCTTCATGCCGCTCTACGACCACCTCTACGGCACGGCCGACAAGTCCAGCGACGACCTGTACCAGCGCGCGCTGCAATGCCGGGAGGAGGCGCCCGACGTCGTCCACCTCACGCACCTCACCACGCCGGCGTCCCTCCTCCGCCTCCGCCTCGGCTTCGCGTCCCTCGCCGCCGCGCCGGCGCCGCTCGCGTCCCGCCGCACCAGCCTCCTGTCGGCGACGGCGCGCCCGCTGACCGCGCTCGTCGCCGCGCTCCTCGGCCGGACCACCGCCTTCAGGTCCGAGGCCAACAGGCTCCACAAGCTCAACCTCGAGACGTGGGTCGTTCCAACATACACCTCTCAGGTAGTAGTGGTACAGTAACACGTAACACGTAGCGCGTGTGTGTTTTATTAAAAAACGATTTCATTTTTCTTAAAATATTCGAAAAGGCACTTGTTCAATTCTGATTTTATCTGGATGCAGTATCAGTCCAAGCAAGGTCTGTACGCAGTGGGGCGCCTGGTGGAGAAGGCGGTGGCAGACGCCGAGGCAAGTGGCGCCAGAGTGCTCACGCTGGGTCTACTGAACCAGGTCCACCCGCCTATCTTCAATTTTTGTTTCTTGGTAGTCGTGCATGTGCATGTCAGCATGTGCACCGGAGACTTTTGCACGCATGATTCACCGTGCGTGCTGCCAGTAGCAGTAATGCCTGCACGTCGCAGCAGGCTCACAGGCCGTGTGTGTATTAATCCCAGCGGCAGGCAGGCTGCATTGATCCCACGCCAACCACTCCTCTGAATTCGAATTCAGAGTTTGCATTGCTGGCGTAGCTTGAGTTCAGTTCTCACCGCGCTGTAAATAAAGACAACTAGGCCTTGTTTGGATGATGGATGGGAATCGGTATTTGACACTGTAGCACTTTCGTTTGTATTTGACAATTATTGTTCAATTAGTTTATCTTTAAATACATTTAAAGATTCCAATCTCGTAATATTCAATCAAACTGTGTAATTAGTTATTTTTTATCTATATTTAATACTTCAAACACGCCGAAAGATTTGATGTGCTGAGAGAGTGAAAGTTCTCTCACCGCGAATCTAAATAAAGACCCTAGCGTAAAAAGAAAGACGATTAGTGAATAATGGCTCTGACAGCGCCAGCTTGCCCCGCTGTGGGCTTGTGCAGGCAAACGAGCTGAACAAGAACGGCGAGCTCTACGTCATCAGGAAACCTGACCTGAGGACCAAGATCGTCGACGGGACCAGCCTGGCCGCCGCCGCCGTGCTCCACATGATCCCTCGGGGCACCGCCGACGTGCTCCTCCTCGGAGACGCCGGCGGCAAGATGGCGGCCGTGCTGGCTTCGGCGCTGTGCGAACGCGAGATTCAGGTACGTTCCTGCTGTTGTTGGCATCACTACACTAACGGTGTTGGATTATCCTGTTGTCGGATCTGTTTATGAACGAGAACCCTCTAAATTGGTGTAAATGACGAGTGCAGGTTCAGACGGTCGACAAGGACCTGTACGAGTCTCTGAAGCAGGAGCTGCGCCCAGAGACGCACGAGCATCTTCTTCTCCTTTCAGGCTGGAGTCACTGCAGCAGCAAGGTGTGGCTCGTCGGCGACAAGCTGACGGGCGAGGAGCAGAGGAGAGCCCAGGCCGGCGTCCACTTCGTGCCATACTCGCAGTTCCCTCCCGACGGCGTCCGCGGCGACTGCGTCTACCACAGCACCCCGGCGCTGGTGGTTCCGGACGCCTTCGAGAACCTCCATGCCTGCGAGGTACGTGAGCTAACCACAAGGGTCTCTTCTGTATTAGTTGTCTGATGTGTTGGTATATATGCTGATCAGCTGATGTGTTGGTGGTCGCATGGGTATGCAGAACTGGCTGCCGCGGAGGGTGATGAGCGCGTGGCGCGCGGCGGGCATCGTGCACGCGCTCCAGGGCTGGGACGACCACGAGTGCGGCGCCAGGGTCACCGGCGTCGACAAAGCATGGCGCGCCGCGCTCGCACACGGCTTCCGCCCCTACGACCGCCATGACGCCAAGTGACAAAAGATTGGACAGACGGACTACGAATCGTGTGCATGGCTTGGCTTGTCTGTGACGATGATCTAGTGGTGGCATGATGCGTGCGTGGGCTTGTTCTGTGTTGCTTTCTTCTTTTGGAATGCGTAACATTCCTATACCTATAGTGTGCCCATGCCGCCCGGACGTTGCTACGGGATAATCATGTATTACTGAAAATAAATATTTATCCTACCACACGACAAAACAACTCATACAGAAAAAGGGTTCATCAATGCTGCGAGCAGCCCATACACTGGCCATACGTGGCAACGCCACGAGCATTTCTAGTGGTTTCGATTTGAGACATGTATGGGTAACCAGGGCAACTTTATATGGTCAAACGTCTAGCAAGCGCAATTGGTAATTCACTTTAGCTAAGCGCCTCCTTGGAAGCCAATGATCAAGTCTACCATCAACATTGCTTTTGACCCATGCTTCTAACCGATTTATCAAATTTGAGAGAAATCAATACATTTGAAAGAAAAAATGGGATCTACAACTTTTGTTTCAGAGTAATGGTGAGATTCCGCACCATAAATTCATTGAAAAAATCAGCCTAATTCACGAACAATCCGAAAATCAATGCAAGGGTTACCATGGTTTGTACACGTAAACATTGCATCTAGTTGTTTCTTAGAAATTTCTCACAACAGATGAACTAAATTTGCAAAGAATTAAAAGTTCCCACCTAACCATTTTTCCTTCCTTTCTATTTTCTTTCCCCAACTCGCCTTCTGCTATTTCCCTTGTTTGTCTTCCTGACCGTAGCCTCCAGCTATACAACACGAGGTAGAAGCACCAAGATACAAACAACCTATACGTATGGAAAAACAATAAGTAGAAGCAGCAACCTAAGTGCTCCAGACAACAAGGACCCAAGCTGTGGGTGCTCTTGCCCACCAAGTTCTCTACAAGGGTGAGCTCAAGTAGGAGGCGACACATGAATAGGGATGTCAGATATTGAACCCTAATATATTGTCATAGGAAAAGGTTCATATCAAAATAAAATAAGCAGGAGTGGACATAGAACAGAGTCACGAGAAAGAAAAAAAAATTGGTTTATTATTTCGTTTCGTGGGTCTCACACATAACTCATGCGCTCCCCTAGGAGAAGTCAAACAAGGGAGTGGATGTCAGGAATGGTGCTTGTAAGGTACCGATAGAAGGCCCCAAAAACACAAGTATATCTGCAAGAAAACACAGAACACCAATATCAACTAAAAGAAGATAAGGGTTTGCTGAATTGTTCTAGTTGGGAAAACACTACCAAAAAAAAGGAAGGAACAAATTTCCCTACAAAAATAGAGGGGAGGGGAGCCGAGTGTACCTCTAGTGATTCTTGATGAAGTCGACGGCAATGTACTTGTCTGGTTGGATCTTGGATCTGCAACATCTTGAGCGTGAAGTACAGAACCAGGACAAGAGGCACACCGGCTGCACATCTGAACGATGTGAACCAAACCGTCGCATTCTGCCCAAGAACATCCCGTATACTATCGCACAACACCACCGTCATGCACGAATTTGTGCCTCCCTATACCACCAAGAGCAGTGTCCAACTCAACTACCTGACTATGTTATCAATCAGTGGAGTTGTTGATAGATGGTCACACATAACAGGTTGAAGGTTGAGTTCCCAGCAGGATGTGTAGACAGGTTTGCTGCCACCTGCTCTCTTCCAATCTGAAATTTGTTTGAAACCGGCAATAAACAAACCATTTTACTTTTGTGATAAGCACCAGACAGGCAAAAAGAGCAGGCAATGCATGCATGGAACATGTATGATCATTACTGGTGCGCAATTGAGCAGCAAATTAAACTAATTTACAGCAATGAGAACAAAATAATCCTAGATAGTCATTTGGGGTGCCCACGTCAGTATCAGAATATCATTGTTAGTATCAAACAGGATCAAAAAATAAACTAAAGGCACTGCCGATATTACTTGAAGATGTGGAGCAGCTGCTGCAACTGCAACTCGGAGTCACTAGGGAAAAGTGGTTGGTTAGTGACCAACTCATCTGCAATTTACACCAGGTTAGAATATCTATATATGTCGGTGTGAGTTATGAAGCAGTTCACACATTGAAAAGTGATGTTGAAGTTCATAGAAATCTTACCGAAAATTGAGCCAATAGACCATATGTCAACCAACCAGCATGGAGTAGTGTGTGGAACCAAGGAGAATCCCAGGGACCTTGTACCACAGGGTAAGGATCTACATAAATTTTTTTAGGTTAATTCTGTTGTTAATTAATCAGATCCAAGAACAGGGGCCAAGAGGGAACATCGTGGGTGTACTTTTTGATTGGCATGGTGATGGCATGGTCTGTACACATAAACATTGCATCTAGTTGATTCTTATAATCTTCTCTCACAATAGAAGTCATAAATGTGCAAATAATTAACGGTTTCCCATAAACCTATAACCTTTTTTTCCTTCCTTTCTATTTTCTTTTCTCCAACCTACTAACAATATATCTATGGCTTGCTGGCATGGAAAATCGTTTGTCTCTAGAATGTCAGAATTTTCTAAACTCTAAGTTAAACACATTCATAATACATATTCTCTAGATCTGCATATACCTCGCTCACAGGAGCTACTCACCTACGATGATCAAATGTTAACTTACCACTTGAATTCGCGCTCCATATGTTGTTCCAATTGGCCCTCGCGTCCCCGCCCCTTGGTGCCGCTGGCTAGCTGCCAAGCATGTCGGCAGCTTGTCACTGGCCTCCAGAAGGCCGCCGGACGACATTCCCCGTGGCCCCGCACAGGCGCGCTATGACACTGGAACAATCCACGCGGGTGCGGCTTGCAGCGTTGGCGTGCTGCGCCCTTGGGCACGGAAGCTCGCGGTCGCAGGTCGCAGCCTCATGCGGCCGCCGACCATGTCCGCCTTGCCTCTGCCCCATGCAGCCGCCGGTCCGTCGCCCGCCGCAGCCTCATGCTAACACACCGACGCGCCATCATTGTTGGAGTTCGTAGCCCAGCAGCCGCCCAGGCGGCCACCTCTATGGATAGGGTTTGCCGATTTGGGGAAAACGGGAGAACAAAAATTTAGGGGAGACAAATAGATGAGAGAATCATAGCTAGCCACAGGAGATGCAGATGCAAGTGGAGAATACAAGGAGAGGAAGTTACATAACTGGTTGTGGTGGTGCCGCCGTCGATGTCGTTGGAGCGCGGCGTTCATGCCCCTGCCGCCCTGCCCTCCCACCCCTGGCTCTGCCGCCATCTCCTCCCCCTGTCGACGAGGGCGCGGGAGGTGGCGGCGCGGCCAGTTGCGAGCGGGCGTGGGAGCCGGGCGGGCGCTGCGGCGACGACGCTGTGAGGGTGACGATGGGGCGCGGTGGATGTGTAGCCGTGCAGATGAATCACGGAACGATCCTTCCTTTTCAAATCATGGGAGCGAGGTTTGAGGCTGAATCACAGCAACGGAAGGAGCGTGGGATCACAGGAGGCAGGACCATGTACCCACGGTGAAATATCGCACGAAGAAGTGTCCACGTTTTGTTTTTTTAGTTGTAGGAGATTCCTGGCAGACGATTGAAAATTCGTTTCGTTCAAGAAAGAAGGAAAAAAAGATTGAAATGAAGATTTCATCTTTGACGCCACGGCCCATACCAAGCTCTTTCACCGTCACTAGCTTAGGGTGAATTTCGGTTCACGGCCGGCCCGCAGTACAATGGGTGTGATTACGTACCCCAACTAACTAGTTGGGCCAGGCCCGGCAATGACTGGCCCGTTTGTCACTGAACCCTTACCTGCCGTGGGAGCGTTTGTTTCCCTAAACTTTAGTTCTCGTCAAGTCGGATATTTGTCATGGAATATTAAATATAGACTAACTACGAAACTAAATGCACAGGTAAAGACTAATTTGCGAGACGAATTTTTTTAAATCTAATTAGTTCATGATTTGACAATGTGATGCTATGGTAAATATATGCTAATGACAGATTAATTAGACCTACTAAATTCGTCGAACGGATTACTGAGCACTCCAGCCTCCTAAACTTTAGCCCCTGCAAACACCCCCGAAATCAAACCGTTGGATCCAAACGGAGCGCTCCCAGATTCGCTCGCTCCGAGTCCGAGCGCACGGACGGGTCGGACACCGCGTACGTGGTTCGCCCGACTGGCCCCGAACTGCCAGTCTCGCTCAGAGCCGGTATCTTTGACCATCCTCCGTCGTCCCTTCCCTCCTCGGAGGACGACGACGTAGTCGATCACGGCCATCCGTTCGAGAGCGGACGGCACAGATGACCAGCACGTCTCCGACCAAATTCGAGACGCTCCGCAGAGTTGGGCCCCAGCCCGCGTCCCACCTATCCCAGGCTGGTCAGTGTGCCCCACGGCGTGAGCGAAGCCGAATGCGACTATGCGAGATCCCCAACTGTCTGTCTCCGACAAAACGAACGGCCCAGATCTCCGCCAGCGCGCCCCGCCTCGCCTTTCCACTCCACATCCCCGTGCGCGGACGCGTGCCATCCCGAGGGACCGGAGCAGCGAACGAATCGACCGGCTCGTGATGCCGTCGCGGCGGCGCCGACGCGGCGACCTCGCCGTCGCGGCTGCGCTGCTGGCGACGGTGGCGCTGGCGGCCGTCGGAGCGGCCGGGGCCGACGGCGGCGCGGAGTTCGATTACCGGAAGCTCTCGGGGATAATCATCCCGGGGTTCGCGTCCACGCAGCTGCGCGCGTGGTCGGTCCTCGATTGCCCCTACTCGCCCTTCGACTTCAACCCCCTCGACTCCGTCTGGCTCGACACCGCCAAGGTTCCAAACCACTGACTGTGCTGCATCACTTCGCCTGCCCATCTAGTGATATGATATTTCTGATTACTGCTCTGCCAATGCTGCTCGTTACTGCTGTCGTTCCAGGATTAGTAGCGTGCCATTTGGCTCTCTTAATCGGTTTGGTTTATCTGTTTGTTCGCTTCGGATAGATGATATGTGCTCTCCTATGCTTTAGGGATCCGCTGTGAGCGGCCTACACAATTGTTAGTCTCCATACTTCTTTTCCCTTTTTTAGTTAAAATCATCTATTAATAGATTTGGGGGACTGGAGCAGTTTTTGTTGGGATAAACTTGTACTGGACCGGAGCATCTTATCTCTGGATGTGAGTGCCATGAAACTGAAAGGGATACCCAACACAGACAACTGACTTTGGAACACCTTTGGTTTGTCGGGTACTCCAGTAGGTGCAAAGCCACCAACTAGTTGAGCAGCTTTGGTCAGTTTTTTCTAGGAACAATTCACTGCTTGACTGTCTGTAATGCCAGTATACCACCATGAATAGCCATATGTTTGCCATCACATGACACTACCTTGTTTGTCCCAAACTGGAAAACATGTGCGGCTTATAGAGGCTAAATTTGCTCCATTTCTATGGTTAAGTATCCAGATCTACTGGTTTTGATACGTCCAGTTTCTTGCAGCTTTTATCCGCGGTAAATTGCTGGCTTAAATGCATGCTGCTTGAACCCTATAATCAGACAGACCATCCGGAATGCAAGTCAAGGCCTGATAGTGGTCTTTCTGCAATTACAGAGTTGGACCCTGGTTATATAACAGGTAAACTTATGGCTTACTCTCTTTTTCTTAGCACTGACCTCGCAAGTTCTAGCCATGAGTTACATATCTGTTACATGATAATTTGTAGCTTATATCATAAGTCAGGTTACTCAATGTTGAGTGAAAAGAAGTTCATTCTAGACAACATTTTTGCAAGTTTTGACCTGAAGTGGCTGAAATGATAACAAAAAAATGTGGTTTTTACACGAGATCATCAGACTAATGCCATAGGTGGTACAACAAAGTATTATCAGGAAAGAATCATGTTTGTTCTTTGTTCATGTGCGAGCTGAAGAATGTGGAATTTGTGCAAGTATGGTTATCTGTAGCTCATTCACATGTTTCTTTCTTTCAAAATAATTTATGTTCATCAATTTGCAAATGGCAACTCCCCATATTTGCTTTGACATTGGCATTGTGTTTTACACTTCAGGAATAGTCCTGTTAGACAGGGTGCATTCAATACTCATGTTTGTTAGTGCATTTTAAAGCTACCCATCTCATTCATTCATGAAGAGAAAGGGAAGGGAAAAACACCTTACACTGATATCATTTTATTGGGCAAGGTTTCAGGTCCTCTCTCTTCAGTATGGAAAGAATGGGTCAAATGGTGTGTAGAGTTTGGCATTGAAGCTAATGCAATTATCGCTGTTCCGTATGATTGGAGACTGCCCCCATCAATGCTTGAGGAGCGAGATCTGTATTTTCACAAATTAAAGTTTGTAACGCTTACCTCAACTTGTTATGAAGCAGCCAAATTCCACACATCTGATAGGGTCTAGATCTCTTGGTGTTTCCAAAGTAGATACCTAGATTACAGTCATTTATATTGTTTTAGTTACCTTGCATTTATTATATCAGCATTGGCATAACTTCTGAACTGAATATGTGATATGATACTGTCGTTGCTGGCCTCGTCAATTTAAAAGTTGGCAATCCAATCTCTGGCATAACTGTTAGTGGTACAAGTAAAACATGGTGTGTTGCATTTCATGCGTTTGCAACCTGTAAATGACCAATTGCTAAATGATATGCTTTGGCCTGTGAATTTTAATTTTGTCGTATCTTGTGGTTAGTTTTATTCAAGCAAATATGATTTTCCAAAACAATGGCAAACAAATCATGCTGAGATGCTGAGCATAGATGTAGGGTGTAAGGGCAATTCATTGTTGCATGAGGAGAGAATGTAGTATGTGATGCTCATACATCCTTGTTGATGCAGGTTAACTTTTGAAATTGCTTTGAAACTCCGAGGAGGGCCATCTTTGGTATTTGCTCATTCGATGGGAAATAATGTGTTTCGCTACTTTTTGGAATGGTTGAAACTGGAAATTGCTCCCAAGCACTATATCCAGTGGCTTGATGAACATATACATGCATACTTTGCAGTTGGTATATCAACTAGAATGAATACTACTTTATTATTACCATATTTATTTTATCTACTTATCCTCAAATTTGTGAGTTTTCTGTGCTTTAGGCGCTCCTCTTCTTGGATCTACTGAAGCAGTTAGAGGTGCTCTTTCTGGAACAACTTTTGGTCTTCCAGTCAGTGAGGTCAGTCATCCTCTATAAATTTTAGTTTCATCTTATTGTAATAATTTGTTAATCTGTCATCATTGAATATTTGAATGCCCTGTTCTGCTATCAGAGTTTTTTTTTTCTGCAACATAGTTAGTATTGACTTTATAGTTTGCACTTGACAATTCTGATGCCTAATGCCCCATAGGTTTATTCTTGACTTTTTGTATACACAACTGTGTAATTATGAAACTTTCAACTTTAAATAGTTCTTTTTACTGGTCCATGCACTAAATATCATGGTAATATTTTATTCTTGTTCTTCTGCACTGCATCTGCAGCTCGTAGTCTTGAAGTATGCTCCTAGATGTTCATGTGAATTATGGTAGTATTTATTGTGTTTCATCCTTCCATTTAATGTTTCGCTGAATATAGTATGTCATTTTATGTTTTATTACTACCATTGAAAAGTCCAATTGTGTCCAAACTTTGAACTGTCACAACTGTCCAAATAGCTTGCCGTAAGTCTTGTTGCATTTATGCATCTTATTGGTCTCTAACATTTTAATTATGTTTTCAGGGCACAGCACGATTGATGTTTAATGCATTTGGTTCTTCTCTATGGCTTATGCCATTCTCAAAACACTGCAAAGCTGATAATATCTACTGGAAGCATTTTTTTGAGGGAAAGGGAGGTTGTCCTCACAGACAACAATGTGATGAAGCCGAATATATTTCAGACTATGCCGGATGGCCCACAGACCTTGTTAATATCGAGGTTCCTTCAGTTCGAGGTTCTTTGCAAAAATCGCTTTCTTTCTTGATGTGACGTTTAAGAATTTCTGTTCCACTAAGCAGAAGAAATGTTTTTCCATTTCCTCTTTTTCATCACAGATATGGGGGCATACCCATCCATCACGGATATAACCGAGAACATAACATCCAGTATGGAGTGTGGAAAGCCAACTGTCCTGTCATTTTCTGCCAGAGAAGTGTCAGATGGTACTTTGTTCAGAACAATAGAGGATTATGACCCTCAGAGCAAGGCACTTGTTTATCAGCTTGAGAAGTAAGTCTACATTTTTGTACTTGCTTGTTTCCTTTTACTACCCTTGTTAATTTGCAAGAAAGTCTTTGCTTGAGGAGGGGAGCCAACTTGGTTGTACCTCAAAAGCAAGGCCAGCATGCTCAGCTTGTCCAGCGAGAATTTTAGCAAGAGAACCGAGCATGTATCCTCCCCCTGTCTTGCTATTCAAGGTTAGGCAACACCAAGAGTTGTCAGGGAGGAGCAGCGATACCACATGTGGCTGAACAGGCCACAGAATGGTATATTTATATAATTCATAAGGGATTAGTCAGTGATTACAAATGATCACAACAGATCACAGGGAATTTGGCCGCCTAGGAAGTAATCCTGAGTAACCATATTCGATGATTGGTGGACAAGGATAGGCAATAAAGTGGATGGAGAGTTTAGAAAAGGGCTGAATTCCCTTGTCATCTTGGGGGCTTGGTCCATTTGGAAACATAGGAACTGCTGCGTTTTTTATGGAATGCTTCCCAACCTTGCTGAAGGACTCCTGCTCACTAGGGAGGAAATTCACCTTTGGGGTATAGCCAGTGCCCATGGTATTTCTTACCTCGTGGCCACTACATCAGGAGTTTCTTAGGTCTTTGGATCGAGGTCTGTGGTTGTTGAAATTAAAGGTGAGTATGTAATCCAAAGGCTTGTGTGTGGGTGTGTTATATGGGCTCTTACCCTTTTTCTTCCGCAGCTCTCTTGCGTGTTTGATAAAAAATCCTAAGTAACCATATATAGCTAGGCGGTTAAGGAAAACAGTCCTAAACACCATATATACAAAATTGCTACAGGCAAGGGATCAAAAGCGCATGCGTCCAATTTGCTCCTACAACGTATTCCCTGCATCTGTTCTTTCAAACAAAATACAAAGTTTAAGGCTTTAGTATGCTTATGATATGATATTTGACATGTATTAACTAGACCATGTATTTTAATCATTAGGTGGTAAGTAAGAGTGACTGAGTCTAAGACCTTGTATTTTGATCTGAGTTGATCTCAGGTATTATCAGGGTGATCCAGTTCTGAACCCTCATACACCCTGGGAGAGACCCCCAATAAAGAACGTATTTTGCATTTACGGTATTGATTCAAAGACTGAGGTATGGTTGGTGATGTTTATTTCATAGTGAACTGTCCCACTTTATGTTGTTTCAAATTAGATTCTTTCTTCATCATGCAGGTAGGATATTACTTTGCACCAAGTGGCAAACCATATCCAGACAACTGGATAATAACTGATATTATTTATGAGTTTGAAGGTTCCCTACTTTCAAGGCAGGTATCGTATAACTTGATTTGAGAAGTCTTTAGTCCTCATTTTAGTCACGTACCCATTCTGTTTCTGTTAATGGTTGACACAATGTGACAAATTTGCTGAGGAGAGTAATTATGTAAGTGCAACCTGTTTCGTGTAGAGTGTCCTAATGGTTCCTCAGTTCTTCTATACATTTATCTTTACTAGTTCCCTCAGTTCTTCTATACATTTACCTTTACTAGTTCTGAAGAGCAAATTGAACATTTTGTCAGACTATTGCTACTTTGAAAAATGGGTTTTTGTTCGCTCACTAGTTGGTACCATGAAATTTCCACATTTTAATTTTATCCAAAGGCAGGGGTGAAAGAGGCAATGGCTGACTCATTATAAAGTGAGAATGTTGTTATTGTTTTCTGTTCCTTTGTTTTCGAAACAGAAGGATGTTGTAGTTTTCATACCGTTTTTCAAGAGCTTTTATTTTCTAGATAGCATCCACAGTTCTTATTTTTGTACTATACAACTTCAAGGCATTGATATTGATCTGCATAAATATTTAGTTATTTACCTCAGGGCACCTTTGTAACATTATTTGTTCTTACCAGATCAGGTAATTCTGTTTCGGGAAAGCCTAACAATTCCAGTGGTGATGGAACAGTATGTATGACCAAATAAAATTCGAGTTTGTATCAAGCTAAACCAGTTTATTTAAGCAAATGAATAGTTATTTCATGGCAGGTATCCTACAACTCCCTCTCATGGTGCAAGAACTGGCTTGGAGCAAAAGTGAACATAACGAGGGCTCCACAGGTATTCTGTTTTATGCTCATTGGTGTGACTCACCATGGTGAACTTGTGGCCTGGCTATATTAGTATATTTGTTTTGGTTAATTGAAATATTATTGACTGTTTCTTGCTGTATATCGCAACACTAAGCCACCCTCCCTAATTATCCTCTTCTACTCTTGAAGGCAGAACATGATGGATCTGATCTGCAAACAGCCATGAATATCGATCACCATCATGGCCAGGACATACTACCAAACATGACAAGGGCTCCGCATGTGAAGTACATAACCTACTATGAGGATGCTGAAAGTCTTCCGGGATGGAGAACAGCAGTTTGGGAGCTTGATAAAGGTGTGAATCTAGATTTTTCTTTTATATCATTTTATATAGCTGTAGCACTTTTACTTATACCTGTCATTCTGCATTGCAAGGCTGCAAGGGAGCCCCTCAGTTTATGCTTTTGCCTTTTAGCGCATAATGCATATCTCTGTTTTACATGCACTCAAGCATATCTTGTTCTTGTGTGTGGTGTTACCTTTATTCGGCGCATAACTTTCTTTTGACATCTATTGAACAGCACTAATATATAAGTTATTTTAACAGCAAATCACAGGAATATTGTTAGGACGCCAGTACTAATGCGTGAGTTATGGCTCGAAATGTGGCACGACATGCATCCCGATTCAAAATCAAAATTCGTGACGAAAGGTGTGCTTCAATTTGAACAGCCCAAAGAGCAATGCCGTTCCCTGGTTTGACTCATGGCTTTTCAAGTGTGCTTCAATTTGAACAGCCCAAAGAGCAATGTCGTTCCCTGGTTTGACGCATGGCTTTTCAAGTTACTAACAGAAGTGTATAAACAGCTTTCCGAGGTCCGCTAAGAAACGAAGACTGCCACTGGGACTATGGAAAGGCTCGATGTGGCTTTCCAGAACACTGTGAATACAGGTCTGCACCCAGTTGCAGTCTTTCCTTTTTCAGTTTCAGCAACAAAGGCCCCTATTTAGTGATTGTAAATCCAGGTATATATTTGGCGATGTTCATCTTGGAATGAGCTGCAGACTGAAAAATACATCCACCAACCTTCTTCAACAGTATCTCTGAAGATCTCTGAAGTATGTTGCATTACTGTTATTCCATTTTCCCTCATTGATGAAAACTGCACCTGACATTTTATTGTCATCCTGCAGATGCCGTGAGCTGAATAATATTGTGGTTGCTCGTATGGGAATGATATTTGATTTCCCATTTTGAGTTGCTGATGAAATTAGTCAGCAAGGTAGATACAGGATCAATTGGAGGCCAGTGAAAACAGGTCAACTCTTACTCTTGCCACCATTTTGGTACACTTAAATCTTTGAAGTAGACATGCAAAGCCGAAACAACACGTTCCCATGACAAATTTTGGTTGAAGATGGAGGTCAAAGTTCCCAGGAGTGTATAGTTTTGCTCATGTTTTCAGCCATGTAGGAGCCATTTGTAGCACTGGTACCTTCGGCGTCCTGAAGGTGCCATGAGATCACACTGATGTATACTGTAGGCATGGGTTTGTAAATCAAGCTGTCACAAATTGACTTATCTTACTAGAAACTAGAAAGCTACTCTATAGATTGGCAGTGTTAAAATTCTTTAGGACTCCCAATTAACCACCTTGATCGTAACTTGTCCTTAAGAAAAATGAATGCCCTCTGCTCAATATTAGTTGCAATTCATTGGCGCAATGAATGAGCGCATTGCCTTTGCTTGTGGATAGGTGGTGGCATGAATACTGTACGTAACGAAGTTTTGTAGATGTACGAGTCTCTCAAATGTTACCTCCGCTGGGCTCAGGGCCCTTTGCAACGTGGGGTTTTTCATGAATCGCCTAGTTTTCATATGAAATTGTGCTGGTTCTTGTAAAATCCATGTATCATTCTTGCCTTCCAAAGGAGTCCTTAAATTGTATCGTAGTAAGTTTGTTCCACGTTGCTGTGGGTTTTGTAAAAAATGGCACCTTTGGTCTGCTGATTTGCAAGTGCAACGCAAAGCCATGGACTCATGGTTATGTGAACACATGGCATGAACTACGTTGTAATTTGGCTTACGCTGATTTATTGTGAGAGAAAAATATTGTTTGTTCGCTGAAAAATACTATTAAAGTAGTGTAGTAAAACAAGGCCGCAAATTGCAAATTTGTTTGGATAAAATCTACAGACGCAACGTGAGATCCATCAGTCCAAAACAAATAGAAATATCATTTCCCGAGGATTCAGATATGTTTAATTATGAAAATTAATCTGGTGATTAATTCTTACGCATCATATTAGTATTTTTATTCAATTTAAAATTGTTTAACTCTTATAAGAAAACAGGATTTCCATTCTTATGACCCAACGAGTGCAGCACAATTCTAGTTTAGGGGCTATTTGGATCCTTGAGCTAAAGTTTAACTCTCGGTACATCGAATGTTTGGATGCTAATGAAAAGGACTAGACATGAGCTAATTATAAAATTAATTACAGAAACTCTAGGCTAATTTGTGAGATGAATCTATTAAACCTAATTAATTCATTATTAGTAAATTTCACTGTAGCACCATATTGTTAAATCATGGACTAATTAGACTTAATAAATTCATCTCACAGATTAGCCTTCATTTATACAATTAGTTTTATAATTAACCAATGTTTAATACTCTCTAATTGGTATCAAACATCCCGTTTGAAGGAGACCATTGAGTCACGTCATGGCGCTCGTAAAGTGAATGTAGCTGTTCAGCTGATGGTTTCTGCGGCTAATAAACCGGCTGAAACTGATTTGTTGTGAGAGAAAAACACTATTCCATGACTGATAAGATAGGCTGACAAGTTCAAGCGAACATAGCACCGAGTCCGGATATTCAACATCAGATATCGTATCCATATCCGAATACTCAAATCGTATATTTATTGATGTCGATATACAATCGTATTCTGTCCGGTATGGTTGACACTATCCGTATTCGAATTCGAATCCGGACAGAAATATAAAAACAAATATAATCGACGTGTTCACTTATGCTGAAATTTAGCTTATGCTATACTGAAATATTATAAGAGAAAAATATTATTCCATAGCTTAAAAAAATAGTGATGAATATTCCATGCGTTTTCATCCGTACTCGTCGCACGCTTGGAATCCAACGCGAAACCTACCCGCCAACCTTCCCCGCTGGCCGCTGCCCCTGCCCGTCCCCATCCGGCCACCCGATCCCTATCAGACGGCCTCCAGAACCCCGCAGTCCGCAGGCCTCCCAAACTCCCTCGCATCGGCCTCGGCCTCGCGAGCTTCCTGGAAAGCGGAAACCCAAGCGGCGAAAGCGAAACGAATCCCCTTCCCTTTCCTTCCTCTCCCCTACCCGGAGACCCCCGCGCGTTCTAATTTGGACCAGACGGCTCCAGAAGCTTCCGCCATTAAACTAACGTAACCGCGTCGCTTTATTTATCGAGCCAACCCCAACCCCAGCCCCCGCTCGTCTCCGTCCAGATCCGCGCGTTTTGGAGGAGTAGCTGCGTGTATTGACCACTCACTCTCCAAGGCAATTTTTTGTCCTTCCTCGTCCGCCCTGCGAATTCGCGACCTCCGTCCAATCCATCTGCACGGAGAATCGGCTAATGGCGGAGGTAAGGCCCCCCCACGCTTTCAATTGCTCGACCATGCATGGATTTATTGAAGAGGAAGGGTAGAGAGATCTGACGCTGCGTTCGTTAATGGCGATGCCGCACGGCAGGAGGGGTACAAGGTGACGCTGAACGTGTACGACCTCAGCAACGGCCTCGCGCGGCAGCTGTCCACCTCCTTCCTCGGCAAGCCCATCGAGGCCATCTGGTAAGCCTGAGCCCCTCCCCTCCCTCCCCTCCCCTCCCTTCCCCTCCCCCGGATCTGAACCACCTCGCGCCTAACCGAACCAAACCAAATCGGACCTGGCAGGCACACGGGCGTGGTGGTG
Source organism: Miscanthus lutarioriparius (assembly GCA_904845875.1). NCBI lineage: Eukaryota > Viridiplantae > Streptophyta > Magnoliopsida > Poales > Poaceae > Miscanthus > Miscanthus lutarioriparius. Next base: position 2,893,434 of record CAJGYO010000008.1, read on the forward strand.
TACAGGAACGAGTACTACTTCGGCGGCGGGATCCAGTCGTCGCCGGCGGGGACGACGCCGTACGGACGGCCGCTGCGGACGGTGGAGCTGGGCGTCACGCACATCCCGCGTGAGGTGTTCGAGGACTACCTCCGCGACATCGCGCCCCGGTACACGGCCGAGACCTACCGCCTGCTCACCCACAACTGCAACAACTTCAGCCACGAGGTGGCGCAATTCCTCGTCGGCACCGGCGCCGGCGTGCCCGACTACATCCTCAACCTCCCCGCCGAGGTCATGTCCAGCCCCATGGGCCCGCTCATCATGCCCATGATCCAGAACCTCGAGTCCACGCTCCGGAGCAACAGCGCGCCGCAGGCTACGCAGTTCGTGCCCACGCCCACCTCCGTCTCCGCCTCCGCGCCGACCGAGGCTCCCGCCTCCAAGCCGACCGTGGCTGCCGCCGCCAAGCGAGAAGCGCCGGCGGAGAAGTCTTCGAAAGAAGCTCCCGCTCCTGCTCCCGCGTCCGCGCCCGTTCCCGCGCCTGCGCCTGCTCCTGCTGCTGACCCACTCGGGAGCGCCAGGGGAAAGGTGCAGGAGGAGGTGATGCGGGAGTTCGCGGCCATCATGGCCAGCGGCACGCTGCGGGCCAGCGAAGCGGCGGCGCTGGCCATGCGCCGGGTCATGCAGCGCCACGGCGACGGCGCCACCATGCAGCAAGGCTAGACGGCGCGTCATGGACAGCTTCTGCTATCGCCGTATGGAAATTGGACGAGTTACTGTTATGTTCGTGCGATTGTTTGGGTTGTTAATTGCGACCGAACTTATTGCCCATCGTATTGTATGGGTGATTAATTTAGGATATATGCTAATTTACGTTCGCTAAGATCCTGCTTCCAATCGCTTGAGAACTCATGATACCTGTAATTTCTGGTGCTTGTTCCAGACACTGTTAAATTTAGTGTTACGATGACTGTTACTCCTGCAAGCTCGCAATTTAGGCCAAGGGTTCTCGGATCGGTTCCTCCTCGGATATCGATGAAATTTGGTTATCGATGAAATTCGGTTTCTGTAAAATGAGAACTGATCGGTTCTCTCGGTTATTGATGAAATTAGGTTTATAAAAAATGGGAATTGATCGGTTCAAAAAAAAAAAGGAACCGAACATTTCGTTTCTTGGTTATTTTGATTCGTTTTTAGTTCTACCTGAACTAACCGAAGTTTTTCAGCAAAGTTTAATACAACAACAAAAATATATGCAGGTTTTAAAGTAAATTTAGGTAACACTGCCCTCTAATTTAAATAATAATAATTGATAAAGAAACAGTAGCAAAATAATATTTCCTCCGTCCACGAAAGAATATAATTCTCTTGTCACGAGAAGTCAAACAAATTAAACTTTGACTAAAATTATATAAAAAAGTAATAACACTCATGAAACAAAATAAGTATCATTAGATTAGTTATAGAATATATTTTCATAATAAATTTATTTAAAGATATAAATGATAATATTATTTTCTATAAGCTTAGATCAAATTTGAGCTAGTTTGATCGGCACGCTTTCCATAATTACGTTCTTTTTTGGACGGAGAAACTAACACAAATACATAGTAATTCAGTATGAGAAATCACAAAAAATCAAACATGGTCTTACAAAATACAAGTAAGTGAATTACAATTCATTAATTTCGGTTATTCGGTTAATTCGGTTACTCGAGAGTAGAAACTGAAATTTTCTCGGTTATTTTAGTTCCTCAAAATTTGGAATCGAATAAGGAATCGATTTTTTCGGTTCCGGTTCTTTTGGTTTCAGTTTCGGTTTTGATTCTTTCGGTTCAGTTTTTTTTTTATTTCGGTTAATTATGCCCACCCTGAAGTGTCACGATGACGGTTACTCTTGCAAGCTCGCACGCACATTGTAACTGACGGTGGGGATGAGCGCTACTCCAAACTAAGAAAGTTTAACTTAGGGTACTGGTATGTTTGGTTGAAGAGCATGGTAAGCATGGAATGATTTCAGTCCTGATCTAAGGACATGATAGTCTATGGCCCTGTTTGGTTTGTTGAAACATGGCTGAATTGACTGAAAAACACTGTTCCGACTGAATTATTATGAGAGAAAAACACTGTTCCGACTGAAAAAAAAATAAGTTGAATAGTGCGGATTATAAGGTAAGCCGAACGGGACCTATTTAGTATTTGGTGAGAAGGACGGAGCAGTTTTGTTCTTGCACTTGGTTTGATGAATGGAATGGATAAGGTGCCAGATTAGCTAACCACGATAACCGTGGAGCCCACATGCCATTTCCCTGTTCACTTGGCTGATAAGCTATGGCTGAAAGTATTGTTAGCTGATTTGTTGTGAGAGAAAATATTGTTCATTGGCTGAAAAAGTACGGCTTATAAGCCAAGCAAACAGGACGATGTGCTTCTTTCTTCTGCTCGCTTCCATGCCACTGTCGTCGCCATGTCGGCGTCTCCATCTTCGCTCAGCCATAGCCCTTAGGCCACGCGCCACCGTCGGCGGACTCGCTCACATGGGTTGTAGGCTCGCTGACCCTAGGCCACACACACCCTCGCCGTCGGATTCGCTCACTCGGGCTACGTGCTCGCTGATCCCAGGCCACACGCCATCGCCGCTGGATCCGCTCAGAGTCGAGTTGGCGGATTAGAGGGGTGAATAGTCCTTTCTAAAATTAAACGCATCGGCTAACCGAAACAAACGCGGATTTAAAACTATCGATCTAGCCAAGACTACACTCCTCTATCTATATTATGAAGCGTCTTATAAAGATCCTAATTAGGTAACAAATGTGTCGGGCTAGCTCGAGCTCACCTAAACAATTCTTGTAGCAGGGTCACACAAACCTATGCAACTAGTACTTAAACAACCAGGAGAGCTCCTACACAATCTAGTAAGCAAAAGCACAAAGCTCCTAAGCTCACTAGCAATGCTCAATAACAAGACTACGCAAGCCAAATTAAAGAGCGTAAATTACTTAGCTACACAAACTGAGTAATGCAACTAACAAGGCTACTCAAGCCAAATTAATTACGCAAGGGAGCTACTTTTATGCTACACAAGTAAGAATGTGACTAGCAAGTTACACAAGCTAACTAATTACAAGAGCAACTACATAAGCACAATGTATGAAATATAAATACAAGCTTGTGTAAAGGGGAATGCAAACCAACGGAAAGCTAAGGATGACACAATGCAACTAACAAGGCTACTCAAGCCAAATTAATTACGCAAGGGAGCTACTTCTATGCTACATAAGTAAGAAGGTGACTAGCAAGTTACACAAGTTAACTAATTACAAGAGCAACTACACAAGCACAATGTATGAAATGTAAATACAAGCTTGTGTAAAGGGAATGCAAACCAACGGGAAGCCAAGGATGACACGATGATTTTTCTCCCGAAGTTCATGTGCTTGCCAACACGCTAGTCCCCGTTGTGTCGACTGTTCACTTAGTGGTTCGGCGGCTAATTAGCACCACACCAAGCCCACACGTTGGGCGCCGTAAGAACCCCACGAACCAAGTGAGGGTAGTTCAATGACACGTTCAACTAGAGTTGTTCTTCGCAGCTTCCGCGGGGTGAGCACAATACCCATCAATCTCTTCTTGGAGCACCTCACAATCTTCTTTGCGTGCTTCGACGGAGACCACCACCAAGCCGTCTATGAGGTGACAACCTCCAGAAGTAATAAGTACCACCAGCTTGCAACACGAACACCTAGTGCCACTCGATCCAATCTCACGATGCAATCGCACTAGAATCACTCACTCGCAATCGGATCACACTATTGTAAGCACAAGTGAGTTAGAGGGCTCCTAAGCACTCCTACACCAGCCACATAGGCGTGAGGATGCTCAGCAAAAAACCCAAGGCCGGCCAATACTTGGTGTTATAGCCCCTAAGAAAATAGAGCTGTTACACCCCTTCATTGGGCTGACTGTACGCTGACCGGACTCGCTGCCTGAGCACCGGACGTGTCCAGTCAATGTTGCAATAGCATCCAAAGAATGTTGCAATAGCGTCCGATCGCTGTTGCAGCGTCCGATCGAAGAGTCCTGTCAAAACAGCTCGCTGCGGGCCCTCTGTTCTGCTCATGACCAGACTCTCCCTTTCACCCACGATCAGACTCGACTGAGTCCGGTCACTTAAAAAGAGGCTACATAGAGCTCTTTTGATGACCGGACGCGTCAGGTCATCACTGAGCGGACTCTCCGAGCGTCCGGTCGCTCCTGCTCGCGTGCACCAGGCGCGTCCAGTCGCATGTTGCATTAGCGTCCGGTAAAAGCTGCATTAGCATCGGACGAATGTTGCACTAGTGTCTGATCCATGTTGTAACGTCACGGTCACACTGAAACCCTCATTTTCAACTCAAACTTTTTCTCCTTTACAAATGTGCCAACATCACCAAGTATATTACCAATGTGCACGTGTGTTAGCATTTTCACAAAGCATTTTCAAGGGATTAGTCACTTAATTCACCACGCCACTCGATCCTAGCAACAACGCAAAGTTAGATCGCTCAAGTGACACTAGATAACCGATACGTAAACAAGTTTGCCCTCTTGATAGTACGGTTATCTATCCTAAACCCGGTCATAAAGTTCGCTACACAACATTTGACCGGTGAAATGAAATGCCATATAGGTTATACCTTTACCTTACGCATTCCATTCTAACTCCTCCGATAATTGATGCAACACATGCACCAACCTTGATCAACAAATGATATGATCCACTTCATATCATCACATGACCTTGTTGGTTCATCGATTTTAACCTCACTTGCTTTTCACTGTTTCTTTCGTCTATCGGCGCCAGGTCTTGCTCAAGCTTCACCACCACACGATCCATTGCTCCAAAGCCTCCAACTTGCCCTTCACGCTTGCAACCGGTCCATCAAGCCAAGTCTTGTCTTAATATTCTCCACCTTAGTCACATGACTCAATGTCATGTCTCATATGCAATAAGCTCCTTCATCACATGTGTGAGCCTTGCAACATATTCAATCCATTTTCACCTCCATGGCATGTGTTGCTCACACAAGTGTTCATATGAACTAATCACCTATGTATTTTACTTAAACATATATTAGTCCACCTAAATTGTCACTCAATTACCAAAACTAAACAAGGATCTTTCACCGTCCTCGGCGCTCGCTCGCCCCCAAGCCATGTGCCCCGGAGGAAGATGGCATGAGCGCTGTCCATTTGGCACGAGCATGTTCGGTCGTTTTTCTGGAGTGAGCTTGTTCTGAAATCTCAAGAAATACCCTCTTAGAGAATCGCTCCATCCTTCTGCTCTTGAAACAAAAAGCACCCTTGAATCAAATAGCATTAAAGACAGAGAAGCTCCATGCCATTCTCATTAATCGCACCAACCAAATGCACAACCTAGATAGGTTCTTATCAATGTCAATGCAAGTAGTTGTTTAACATAGATGTCATGGAGGAGTCATGTGTTATAAGGGACGACATGTATACCTAGGGCAATTTTTTTAAAATCCTCTCCAAGTGAGACCTGCCACCCTTAAAACCGATATCTCATCAATGCCATAGAGCTAAGAGTTCAATCCTCTTTGGCTCCATTGCGGTTGCATATAAGGGAATATAATAGAATTCAATCCAAAAAAATCACATATATGCTACAAAAGATGCGCTTTAAGGATTGGGCCTCTTTGGAATGTGGACTTTCTCCATGTGTTTAATTGTTTAGTGTATTTTTTCATTAAAAAAACTGATTTTCATGAAATTCTCATGCAACTCTTGCCTTGCAAACATGGTCTTAGTTTTAACTCCGGAGGTTGAATGAATATTATTTTACATGAGTCCCAAGAGGATTACTTTTAAATTAAGGGATCAAATGAATATTTATTTTAGCAATAGAAGATTAGGTACCAGAGTTTGTCGTAATGACATTTAAGGAATCTATCATATTTGATTCTTCTTTAGAGTACTTAATCTTTCAAAATCCTATTATTGAAACTCCAATCTAAATCCACTACCGCAAAACCGATATAACGCACTCTAGTATTCTTTAGCCAATCACATCTATGCCGCTAAAATGCACTAAAAGAAGTAATTTTCAACATGAGGATCGTACTGGATGAATATTTACTTTAGCTAAAATGATTATTTTTGCTTTAGGTGTTGAAACAAGCGTGCCGAAATGAGGATCGTTAGCCCCAACTGGATGAATATTTACTAATATACCTAAAAAAACCATGCACTTAAATCCGAATTATTTTTGAAAACTCATCACATTTTGATATAAGATTGCAAAAGTGACAAATAATCTCATATCATATCTTCTCACTGCCCAAACCAAAAAGCTCTTTGTAAAGAGTGACAAGTCCTTTATTTACCATCACGAATCACTATATATATATATATATATATATATATATATATATATATATATACACACACACACACCGGCATACTGCTAATTTAAGCAAACCAAAGCTAAACCGTTACCATCACGAATCACTAGTAGTAGTACCATAGATAGAAACTACCGACACCACCAACCCAAATGAACCGCGAGAGAGGCGAGGCTAGACGTGCCAAAGAAGACCGTAAAAAGGAAGGAGACCAGTAGCCGCTTGACTAAACGCAGTGGAAACGCGAACGACGGCACGAGAGGAGACCCACAGAAGCCATCATCACAAAAATATACGTACAGCGTCACCGGTCTCGTTCCGTCGTCAGAACGTGCTCTTCCCGTCTCTGAAAAGCGACGGCGAGCGGGCCCCGCGTTGCCGTCTTCCGTTTCCACCCAAGCCAACCACCCCGCGCTCGTGCGCCTCACGCGCGGTCGGCGGAGGTGGCGACGGCGAGCGGCGCCGACCGGGACCCCGACCCCGGCTGCGCCGACCGGGATCGCTCGATGCTTGCCTGCCCGTACCGTCTAAACACGCAGGGCCCCCCATAGCAGCCTGGGTGGCCTCACCGCCCGGTCCGGCCACCGCATCCTCCTGCCCCCCGTTCTGCGTCCGCTACTGCCTGTGGTCTCTGCTGTGGCCAAGGCATCCTGCCTGGTACACGGGGTACTCGGCTTTAGTGGAGTGTTTGCGAGGACATCTTTTATGAACTTTTATTATTATAAATAGACGCGGGTCTACGAACCTTTCTTCGATTTCCATTTACTATATATACTGTCTTTGTTTTGATGTTGGCGTAAAATTTAACATATACTACTTATTAACGCATTTGATGGATCAATTGTTACGAGCAGTTTACACCATACTAGACGTGTTTGATTTCGGTTATGCTTGCTGTGATTTTTTGGACGGTGTAGCTGCAGCAGCTACTGCATGAAGTAGTGCTTACCAATTCTAGGCGTTTCCTGAGTGCTTGCTGTACCAACCATCACAGCATTACCGCAAACAATCTTTTCTTAGCAAAGCTACTATCCTCAGCCGTCTAAAAGGGCTTACATCAGCGTATAAAGAAAGAAAGAAAGAAAGACGATGTACCAGAATAGAAAGAAAGAAAAAAAGAAAGAAAACAACAGAAAAGAAAAGCCGCACGCAGGGAAGGCAACAGACTCAGAGGAACACAAAACGTGCGAGGCAACGTCACTGTGAAAGGTCACCAGCTCACCTCCGTCTTTCACGAATCCCGTGGCGAACAGCGGGCGTCCCAGGGCCTCCAGCCGCTGGCGGCCACGCCATCGCCTCCCTTGGCGCGGTTGGCCAGGCCCCGTGCGCGGTGTTTGGCCCTGCGCACCAGCTGGGCCGTGGTAATCCGGGCCTAATCAAGCACTCCAATCCCCACGCCTCCGAGCCTACTCCTCTGGCTCCGAACCTCTCTATGCCAAATCGCAGCTTGCCCCTTCGGCCTTTCGAATATGACGACGAGCGAGCACAAGCATCTTTTATTTTCGGATAGTACTTCTTTCCCCGGAAAATATAATTATTATCTTATATATAATTAGATAAAGGCACATTATCTTCAATATGTACATTTTATTATGCCGTAACCAGAACTAAAGAACTTGTCCATGCAGGGCCTCTTTTTAAAAGTATATATTCTAACTGTTTTTCTAGTCAAGATAATGTTAACATAATGACATTTATTAGATAATGTTATTTTTTTTCTACTACCTTCTAAATGTAGATTTTCACTTCTACCTAGACTAGAAAAACACATATGTCTTATATTAACTTCATCTCTTGTGATCAAAGGCTCTTATAAATTACAATAAGTAATGAACATGGCTACATACTATTTGTTGTAGATTCATCACTAAAACACATATAGTAGGATTAATTGTTTTTATATATTTAATCAAATTTAAAATTGATTGACTTATCAAAATAATATATAAAAATTATGTACATATCTCAAATTTAAAATTAGTTGACTTCTCAAAATACGAGTACTAATTGGAGGAGATCCCTTGAGATACTGTACGAGTAATCCACCTGCAAAGTAATTAATAGTTTAACACTTTAACCGAGGATCTGCTGTAAATTTGTCTTCTCAAAATTTAAGCAGTGATGTTTATTTAATATCATAAATATTAATATATTTAATTAAATTTAAAATTGGTTGACTTCTTAAAATCTGAGACTTACATTAATTTTGAGACGAGGAGAGGTGTTTACTGTTAATTGAAGGAGCTCCGTTGAGTCATCGTATAATCAATTCAAATTTAAAATTGGTTGAGTTCTCAAAGTAGAGGGTAGAGTATTAATTGGAGGAGATCCCTTGAGATACTGTACGGCTAATAAGGTCTTGTTTAGATTTTAAGTTTTTCACTCTCTCTCCATCACATCAAATCTTTGGACACATGTATGGAGTATTAAATATAGATAAAAAAATAATTAATTACACAGTTTGATTGTAAATTACGAGATGAATCTTTTGAGCATAGATAGATAGGTCATGATTGGACAATAATTGTCAAATACAAATAAAAAATGCTACAGATATCCACTACTGATTTCTAACCACGAACTAAACAAGGCCTAAGTAATTAATAGTTGAACCGAGGATCCTCCTGCAAAATTGTCTGGCGCCTGCCTGTCATCCGAACCTTCCTGAACCGGAGTCCTGGCTCACCCTACCGAGCCAGCCCCACACCCGCACCCCACCCATGCCTCTTCTCCTTCGCTCTGATGCCTATTCCTTTCTCTCTCTCTCTCCTCCCTCTCTTTCTCTCTCATCTACTTCTACTACTAGTAGTAACTCCTCTTCGCTTCTTCCGAAGCGGCGCGGGCGGAAGAGAGCTCACACCACCGTAGCGCGCGCGCGCGCTCCACCCACCAGCAAATTCCGCCGCCGAGCTCGCCGCGAACGCCGACGCGGCCACCCCCGATCGGGCATTGGAACCCCGTCGCCGCTCGCCGCCCGCACGGCGGCTAGTCGCGGGAATTTTTCTCGAGGCCGTCTGTGACCCCGCTTCCTCGGCCGCGAGATCACGCCCAGCCGGTAATGTGGGCTCTGATCCCTTGTTTTCGCTCGAGTTTGGTACCGAATCGCCTGGCCCCGCCGCTAATTTCTGCTGGTTTTGCCTCTTCGTCCCGTCCCGCTTCGCCGCCGGTCGCAGAATGGCGCAGAGCAACTGGGAAGCGGATAAGATGTGAGCGATTTTGATGTGTTGTCCCCGTGTGAATTTTTGGCTCCTTCGCTCGCTCTGGGTTGATTCCGTTGCTTGTGGTGCAGGCTCGACGTGTATATCTATGACTACCTGCTGAAGAGGAACCTGCAGACGACGGCCAAGGCTTTCATGGCTGAGGGAAAGGTTGCTGCTGATCCAGTCGGTAATTGTTGCCTCCTCTTCTGTTGCTTCGCCCTTTTGCATTTGTTGCTGGGTTAGGTTTTGTTCGTGACAGTGCACAAGAGTTTAGCTATTGGTTGCGGGTGTGAATTCGAATTTTCAACTAGATAGAGTGGGCAGTGTTTTTCAGCTCTGATATGAATTTTCAGTATGGAATACTCCATTGATTTTTTTATGTGTGGCTGAAGTAGGGCAGAGGATTGGAATCTGAACTGATCTACAGTTTGGTTTTCAGCCAAACGGGTGTGTAGGTAATGTCAATTCAAAGGGGTATGGAGAGCTTTGTGACAATTTAGACAGAGAAGTTCTGAAGTTATATGGTGGGTGTGAGGATTGAAGAGGAGCCAGTTTGAGATGGGTTCATAACTTTTCGCGGGAAACTGCGGGATTTTGCTTCCCTATATAGGCAGATAATGGTTGTCGTTAGCTGCCATTGTTTAGACGATTGACGGTGTGCCATTACGTTTATGCATGCTAATGCACATGAATTTGGTGGAAGCGGGAATTGATGCTACCCGTGATCTTACAAAATTTTTGTCGTGTTGTCGACAGGTGCTTCAGTGGGAATGTAATAAATCTAGAACTCCAAATGCAATAGTGCACTTTATGTATGCTACTATTCTTTGTCTAGCTTGCTTGTTTAAGGTATATTTATTTAGATAATAGCTCGCGTTAGTACTTGTGAAGTGGGTGGTATTATCGTATTGATGGATTTGTAGATGTGTGCATAGCAGAAGCTGCATGAGTAGCATTCATATAACAAACATGATGCATCTGTATAGCCCCTACTCACTACTAAGCTATTAGTGGCGATTTAGCTAAATGCTGCTGCTATTTGCTAATGCTATTCAATTGAATTATCTCAACATGTTATGATTTTCTCAAGTGTCAAAGCTTTGCCTGATGTTGAAACTAGCTGGATTACTACTATCATTGCTTGTTCTTGATATGGTTTTGGGAAAGCTACTGGGAGCCTTCGTACTAGGGATGAAACTGGACCGGATACGAATGGTTATTACGTATATGGATACAAATACGGATAGTTTCTTTTTGGGATTTGGAGTTGGATACGGATAGCGTCGAATACAATGTTTTCAAGGCGTCGCTTCAATGTTGTCAAGCGCATTCCATGCTCTTGGTAATCGCCAGGCACTCGATACACCGCTTGGACGCCAACAGCATGAGGTCTCCATTCGTAAATGCGGACTTCGCCATCGATGACAGACCAACGGGAGGCCTCATAATCACGCCTTCTCGGGCGGGAAAACACGTGAGAAGGATTGGATGAGGCTTCACAAGCTCCTGTGTCTTGTCCTTCTCTCATTGATCGCAGCTCTTCTCATTCTGGGAAAACTGCCCTACTGTGGCGAAGTGGTTCATCCTCGTTAAGCATCCAATGATCATCATCATGCAATCCCGAGGACTTGGTGGCGGTGGTGAGTGGTTGCTTGAGGCTCCTCTGCTCCTTCATTACCAATCGGTGGAATCTAAGAGAGAGAGGGATGCTGGGGAGAAGCGATGCGCTTTGGAGGAGAGAGAGAGAGAGCTGAGAGCGGTAGCGGGAGAGATTCACCTGGCAGCAGGGGAGCGTGGAGAGAGGGAACGTTGAAGGCTGCGCCTCTCCTGAAGACATACTCTAAGCTGTGAATTCACTGCTTTGTTCACGGTGATGGCCCAGATTCAGCGAGGACCAATCCGACCATGTTCTTCATCCGCACGGTGATCTGCGCAGCTGACGCTCAAACACCCTATATGCCTTAGCTCCTTCGCATAACCCCTAAGGCCATGCACATGGAGTATGCCACACACCCAAAAGAGAGAGTGGTGAGCGCCCCGCCCATCCCCCAGCGCTGCGTGTCCGAGTCGATGTGGGCATCATTGACCTGTGTGCCAAAGGTGCCCTTGCCGCCATGTTCCCCGACAGGTGGTAGCGAAATCGAACGCTGTGAACATCTAGAGAGAGAGAGGGAAGCAAGAGACACAAAGGGAGGCGGACGGCGGTAGTGGAGGCTGTTTTGCGTGAGAGAGGGAGATTTTGGTGGTGGTGCACAGGTGTCTCCACATGGTGCCATTTCCTCCTTCCCAAGTGCGGAGTGGAGAGAGGATTGGGAGTTCGAGAGATGAAGCGGCGGAGAAGGTCAAAGGTGAGGGGTATATGGGCATGCACCCTATGCTCACCGGTTCTTCCGGTGGTCGGGCTGCGACTACTTCTTGCTCCTTTCCTTTCTTTTCCTTTTTCCTTTTCGCTTTTTTCTTCATTATCTACCACTCTCTGGTAGCTTCTTTTGCTTTTTAAAGATTCCCTTAAGATGTTAAGCGCGCCTCACGCTTTAGTCGCTTAAGCGGTAATGCGTAAGGGTGGTCGCCATCGCCGCCACCATCTATCCCTTTCTGGCCGACCGCCTTGAAAACATTGGTCAAATATTGACACCCATCCCACATATCCAAAATCTTACTTTGAGTATCAGAGTACAAATATTAAATGGCCGGATTCATATACGGATTATCCATTTAGTATTTGAACCCGTTGTGGTTGGATGGATACAATCGGGAAGTCACGCCCGCCTTCAACGGTCTGTACGCTTGTCGATGGCGGAATCCCCATCTGCGGAAGTGCAAGCGAGGTAGAGACAGATTCATTCGCTCTTGTGAGTTAGGAAGGTCCCGGGTTCGAGTCATGAGTCTCCTCACATTTAATGAGAGAGGTAAGGCTTGCCACTAACACCCTTCCTAGACCCCATCTCTAGCAGGGAGCTCTCAGACTGATGCACGCCTTTTGTGGATGGATGGATATCAGGAAATATCCATCCCGTTTTCATCCGTATATATAGGGATTTTACTTTACAACACAATCACACATGCCAAAATTAGAAATTAATATTAGGCTTCCACATGCTAGTTTATCTATAAAAGCATAGATTTTGATTTTTTTTTATCTTTTTATGTAACTGGGTGACACACTTGTAGCGCAACTGCGAAACTCATCGCTGATAAACAAAACTGCAGCTGTGTAGCAAAATTGGATCCCCGTAACTTCTATGCAAGTATGCAGTAGAAACTACTGTTCTGTGTAATGGATTATGATTTGATAAGTAATAATTGATTCAGTGTGGTTATCATCTGAAGTGCGGACCTCATGTTCAGGGGCCCACATGCATTGAGCAAACAAGTAGTACCAATATAATTTGCATATTGTTCAGATGCGTGGTGGACTAAAATGTCAGCAAATAGGGTAGGTCCAGTTTCGAAATTGTTGTAAATATCCTTATGAAATGGTTATCGAAATAGTACCAATGTACCATTTTTCTTAATATAATAATACACAGCTCTCCTGCGTGTTCGAGAAAAAAATACCAATGTACCATAGCCACTTCAGTCTCAGATAGACTTCTTGCTTACGAAAGACAGGATATTAGAAAAGGGTAGTTGGTACAACTGCTGTTACATTAGGAGTTTAGAATCTTCATTCCTAGTATCTAAAAGATGCTATCTTGTAAAGATCTCAAACCATGGTAAGGAGTGAAGAACCGAGTATGAAACGATGATATATGTGACAGATGCCTACCCATTCCAAGATCACATGCATCCGTGTGATATTTTTTTAACTATTTCCCTCCATTAGTTTGTTTGCCCAGGGGATCCATCATAAGTATGGGCTTGACTTGTGAATTGTGATGCAGCAATTGATGCTCCTGGAGGGTTTCTCTTTGAGTGGTGGTCTGTCTTTTGGGATATATTCATCGCAAGGACAAATGAAAAGCATTCTGAAGTTGCAGTGGCATACCTAGAGGTAGCTTGGGATTTCTTAATTTACAATGCACCTCTTGTTTTTCTTAATCTCACCGAGTGTGAATCTCTGTTCTGTTGGAGATAGGCACAGCAAATAAAAGCAAGAGAGCACCAGCAGCAGATGCAGATGCAACAATTGCAACTCATGCAGCAAAGACATGCTCAACTTCAGCGAACTAATGCGAATCATCCTTCACTTAATGGTCCAATAAATGCTTTAAACTCTGATGGCATTTTGGGGCCATCAACAGCTAGTGCCTTAGCTGCCAAGATGTATGAAGAGCGCTTGAAGCACCCACATTCAATGGAGTCAGAGGGATCACAACTCATTGAAGCTAGTAGAATGGCTCTTCTCAAGTCAGCAACAAACCATGCAGGGTGCTCCACCAACCCCCATTTTTTCTCTTAAACACTTCTATAAAAGGAAAAAGAAAGATGGTTAGAACTGAAACATTTGCGGTATTCACTGAGCTTATTGTTTTTGTGGAATTAGGCAATTAGTTCCAGGGACTCCTGGAAATGTGTCTACAACTCTGCAGCAAATCCAGGCTCGGAATCAGCAAATGATTGTAGGTTATTGGTTCCACCATGTGTCTATCCACTCTGCAGTTTCTTGCACAAGTTCACTAAATGTATGCACTGATAACCTGAATGTTCTAACTTCTAACAGGATATTAAGAGTGAAGGTAACATGGGAGTACCCCAGAGATCTTTACCCATGGATCCATCATCGTTGTATGGACAGGGAATAATTCAGCCTAAACCTGGATTGAGTGGTGCAGGTGCGCCCTTTCCCTTGTTTCTTGTGAGTTCCTCCTGTGTTGCCAAACTAGCACTCACTATAAAGGCACTTCTTTAGAACACCTGTCCTTTACTGCTGCTGCCTGCGGATACATACTCCCTCCAGTTGCAAATGATGAAACAAGTTGGTTATGAACATTGTCTTGGTCCCCCAAGTGTAGCTTTGAGCGATAGTTTCTATCTTAATATAATTAGAAAGTACAACAAAACTGTAATATTATGTAGTTGCTGTTGGAGATAAATCTCACTCATCATTTTGAAATGTCCAGTCTCAATATATAAATTTTGTATCGATGGTAAAAGTTTAATTGCTTTGGATGCAAGAAACACAACTTTTTTACAGTTCTAAAATAATATCAGTTTTCTTTTTTCTTTTTCTTTTGCAAATTTATATTGCAAAGTTGGTTGCATTTCTCATTGAACTACGGTCCTGTTGTCCTGTCATTCTTACACTGTAATAGGATCCTGACAAGTGTTTGTAACTCAGCAATCCACATTCCTGGGCTATGCCCCTCTAGCTTTTTTTCCCTTGTCAAATACGCAGGAGAGCTGCGTATCATTGCATTAAGAGAGGAAAAAACGGACACATACAAAAAGCCTCCCCCCACTCTGGCCCGAGCTGTGGGGGTGCTGAGTTACAACAAGGCCTAGGTCACTAAAACACAAACACACGGTAGGACCTGACCCACAACACACAAACTATCGACAGCAGCTAGCTTGTCGCCACTTCCTGACCTAAAGCACCAAGTTTCCGTGCCCCTGCGAGACGCCATAGATGGTGCTCATCATCAAAGGAGCGAAGCAAACCATTCATGCTCGGGCTGGCTCCTTCAAATACACAAGCATTCCTGTGTTTCCAGAGCAGCTACGCCCCCAGGATGATCAAAGTGTTGAAACCTTTCTTCTTTTCTTTGGATACTTGCTTAGCTGCTTTTCTCCACGTGCCTGTGAACTCTTGGTCCCTGTTGTCTGGCACGTACCTATGGAAACCTACTGGTGACAGAATTCTGAACCAGAACTCGCGTGCGAAGACACAGGATGTTAATAGGTGCTGAATGGTTTCTTCGGCTTGATCACACAATGGGCAAAGACTCGGATGCGGCAGATTTCGTTTGGCCAATCGATCAGCTGTCCAACATCTGTTTCGAACTGCCAACCAGATAAAAACTTTACACTTTGGCCAGGACCCAAGATTTCCAGATGTGTCGCCATGGCTCAAAGGCGATTGACCCATTAAAGAAAGCCCGATATGCTGATCTGGATGAGAAAAATCCCGAGCTCTCAAATCTCCAACTGTGTGTGTCTTCAGTTGTGGTCAGCAAGAAATCTTGTATGATGTTCCACAACTGAAAATACTCAAACAGTCCAATCACCGACAGACCTCCTTCTACATCCCTTGGTCAACGTTGTTCTTGAAAAGCTTCAGTCACCGACCGTTTCAAAAATTTCCGAGGCACTGCAGAGAACACATTAGGTGCAATGTCCCTGATGCAGCATCCAAAAAGCCACCTGTCTGTCCAGAAAAAGGTACTGTTTCTATTGCCCACATGAGAGATCAGGGCAATAGAAAAGAGTGCCACCGCATTGGGATGAACCAGGATTTCAAGTCCTGCCCAGGATCTGTCTTTGTGAACCACAGCCAGCACATTTGTAGTGCCCAGCTCATGTACTCGAGATTAAGGACACCCAAGGTCAAGTGGCCGCTGCACCTTTTCCCAAGCTACCAGACAACTTCCGCCATTGATCTGCTTGCGACCTTTCCATAAGTATGCTCTTCGAAGCTTGTCCACTGCCTTGATAAACCATTTGGGCACTTCGATGGCAATGAGCACATAGATAGGAATTGCAGACAACACAAAACGAACCCAAGTAATCCTGCCAGCTGTGTTCATGAGTGTTGCTTGCCATCCTGGCAACCTATCCCCAATCTTCTCTATCCAAGGAAGCAAGTCGGTCTTTCTCAACTTCCTATCCGAAATTGGCAGACCCAAGTATGTACAAGGGAACTGAGCTGGTGTACAAGGCATATACGTACTGATGTTGTCCACCACCGGCTGCTCGCATCTAATGGGAATAGCACAACTTTTCTGAAGATTAGTTTGGAGACCCGAAGCTTCCCCAAATTTGCTAAGTATCTCCATAGTCAAACTCATTTCAACCTCTGCTGGTTTGATAAAAAGCGCCACATCGTCAGCATACAATGAGATGGTTTGGCTCGCGTTGTATTGAACAAGTGGCTGCAGCAATCCAATTTCTCCTGCCTTGGTAAACAAGCTATTCAAGACATCCATAACCAAGATAAAAAGCATGGGAGAAAGGGGATCCCCTTATCTTAGCCCACGTTGGTGCCTTAATTCCTCCCCAGGTTGGCCATTTACTAAAATCTACGTGTATGCAATGCGCAGCAGATTAGAGATGAGATTTTGCCATATATTGTACCAAAACCCAAGTGTGCAAGAACCTCCATCAGAAATGCCCAAGATACCGAGTCGAATGCTTTCGATATGTCGATCTTTAAGAATAGACTCGGTACCTTTTGTTTATGGAGCAGCTTGATGTTTTGCTGTACTAGAATGTAGTTGTCATGAATGCAGCAACCACGGACAAACGCGCTTTGATTGGAAGACACCAAAGAAACCAAGGAAGGGGCCAACCGGTAGCCATTATCTTGGTCACTAGCTTAGCAAAGCTATGGACTAAACTGATTGATCGGAAGTCCTTGGCTGTGAGGGCCTCCTCCTTTGCAATTAAGGTGAGATAAGCTGAGTTCAGTAGCCATAATTTTCTGTCATCTCCATGCTGTAACGTGATGATGGCGGCCATGAAGTCTGATTTGATGATCTGCCAGCATGCTTTGTAGAATCTTCCTGTAAACCTGTCTGGACCAGGTGCATGATCTGCCGGCAAAGCTTTGATGGTGTCCCAAACTTCTTCCTTGAAAGTGACATCTAAGGCTGAGAGATCAGTGCCTTCTCTATGGAAGAAAGAGAGATCAAGAGTGGTTGTACGCGGCAGGGCTGTACCGAGGAGGCCATCAAAATAATTAAATAGTAATTCTTCCTTTCCTTCTTGACTGGTCACAACCTGATCACCATCCATGAGTTTTGGTATAAAATTCTTGTGTTTCCGAAACCCAGCATGTCTATGGAATATGCTGTGTTAGCGTCACCATCTTTAAGGAACCTGATTCGCGAGCAGAGACGTGCAACCGTTCGCTCAAGCGAAGCAAGGACTAGGCAATGCCGCTTGGCTTCGCGCCTCAACCAATCTTCCTCCAGATTAAGGGAGCGATGATCTTGTGCGATCTCTAACAGGTGTCCAATTTCCCGGGCGAATCCAAGCTGAGAGTTGATATGGCCGACCTGCTTGTGGCTCCAAGATTGGAGCGCCCGTGCTAGCCTTTTGAGCTTGACCGATATGCGTTCGAGCGGACAGGTGGCTTGCACCGGTGCTGACCACGAGTTAGTTCTGCACAGTTTCATGAAACCCATCAAGTTTAGACCAAAAACTGTCGAAGTGAAACTTTCTCTTGCCTTGTATCACTTCTCTAAGCCCCAGCAACAGAGGACAATAATCTGATATCTCTGTGGCTTGGCTTTGCAGAATACACTTATCCTTGCTGTTGTTGATACATTGTTTTTTTAGCGTTTTATCCTCTTTTCTGGGTTGTTCGCTGATGATGTAGTGTTAGTGGACAAAAGCCAGGTGGGAGTAAATAGGAAACTAGAGTTATGGCGGCAGACCCTTAAGTCTAAAGGTTTTAGATTGAGCAAAACTAAAACCTAATACATGAGATGCGACTTTGACAGAGTTGTATAGGAGGAGGGAGATGTGAGTTTGGAAGGTCAAGTAGTGCCTACGAAGGATACCTTTCGGTATCTAGGATCGATGCTACAGAGGGATAGAGATATTGATGCGGACGTTAGCCATAGAATCAAAGCAGGGTGGATCAAGTGGCGACAAGCTTCTGGCATTCTCTGTGACAAGAGAGTACCACAAAAGCTAAAAGGCAAGTTCTATAGAATGACGATTAGACCGGCTATGTTGTATGGAGCAGAATGTTGGCCTACAAAGATTCGACATGTTCAACAACTGAGTGTTGCAGAAATGCGTATGTTGCGATGGATTTGCGGTCACACGAGAATGGACCGAGTTCGGAACGATGATATACGTGATCGCCTAGAGGTAGCACTAATTGAAGAAAATCTTGTCCAACATAGGTTGAGGTGGTTTGGCCATGTCCAAAGGAGACCTCCAGAGGCACCAATGTATTGTGGAGTCCTAAGCCAAGCTAATAATATGAGGAGAGGTAGAGGAAGACCGAAATTGACATGGGGGGAGGCAATAAAAAGATATTTGAAAGCTTGGGATATACCTAGAGATCTATGTTTGAATAGGAGTATTTGGAAAGCAGCTATTGAAGTGCTTGAACCGTGACTTGGGGCTCTTGGTGGGTTTCAACTCTAGCCTACCCCAATTTGCTTGGGACCGAAAGGCTATGTTGTTGTTGTTGTTGTTGTTGTTGTTATCCTCTTTTCTGTCTTTTGTTAGGTTTCATCCCTAGCCCCAACTTAATGGGGAGTTGGGAGTAAGTCTTTGTTGTTGTTGTTGTATTAACTTTTGATGGCATAGATTGTGCCATACCAGTGCTATGTTGTAACAGATGGATATATGGGCAAGTAATGGATAAGTCGCTACAGTGGTTCTTCTTTTGGTTAATCAGTTTATGATGTGACTGATTCATTTCAAGAACATCACATTCTTTCTGTTTCCTTCTTTTTAATACCTCATATTTTGAACAGGACTGAACCAAGGTGTGAGCGGTTTACCATTGAAGGGCTGGCCATTAACTGTAAGCTGCGAAAAAAATGTTACCTTGTGAGCTCATATTTTGTTTTGGAACCTGACCACCTATGAATATCCATGCTACCATCTTACAGGGAATTGATCAATTAAGGCCGAATTTGGGTGCTCAAATGCAGAAGCCGTTTCTTTCAACACAGTCACAGTTCCAACTTATGTCCCCACAGCAGCAGCAGCAATACTTAGCACAGGCCCAAGCACAAGGGAACCTTGGCAACTCAACTAATTATGGGGATATTGATCCCCGCAGACTTACAGCATTGACCAGGGGTGGGTTGAATGGTAAAGATGGTCAACCTGCAGGAACTGATGGGTGTATTAGTTCCCCTATGCAATCCAGTTCACCCAAAGTCAGACCAGATCAAGAGTATCTCATGAAGGTTGGATTGCTGTAGATGTGTCCTTCCGTTGCTTAGAGTTTTCTCTTAAGTTTGTACATTCTCTGGCTCTAGTTTGTTAGTATCTTACTATATCTGAAAACTATTCAGATGCAGCAGACATCTTCACAGCAACCCCAGGAACAGCTTCAACAGCAGCAGCAACAGAGCCAGCAACAACAAATGCAGCAGGTACTGAAAGTATGCCAAACCTATCGTTTCCTGTTCTATTCTTGAACTATGGGCTTTCCCCTGTTGATCTGAATCTTTAAATTTGCCCAACAATAGTGTGTCGTTATGCATCTATTGCTGCTCTTCTATCAACAAATTAAAGTTACTTAAATATAAATTATAGAGTGCACAGTGGGACTGATATGTTTATCTGAGGAAGCCTTAGAAGAAAACTAGATGATGGATGGTGATGTGCACATCTTAGGAAGGGTTCTTATTAAGATGCTGAAATGACATGAGATCTTTCATGGAGGAAGCAATAGTTTTCTCGAAAAAATGATGCCAAAAGGGAATGTCACACGGTGATGTGTAAAGAACAGTGCTGGTGGCATCAGATTCAATGGAATATGAAGTTTGGATGCTAAATTATTGCAATTACGCAAATCCTGCCAGTGATGAAACTATAAATCAGTGACAATGGGGTTAAAGCCCTCGGCGAATTAATGATAAAAAAATCCCGTGATTACATTATCATGCATATATTCATCGTATTCTAATATAGTACAATATGATAAAAGTTGTTGTGATCAGCTGGGGTGTTGTTTGGAATGCCCTGCCCCCTGTTTCTGCTTCTGCGATGAACTCCATGGCTTTGAAAGTTAAAATTAGCTTACTGTTAGAACATCATATGCCACATGTTATTTGCAATATTTTCTGCCTTTGCATATATTTGAGGTCTTTTTGTCCAAATAAATTGACATAACTTGTCTTTTTCGTACATTGGAGACCAAATTTGAAATTATGATATGTAAATTTGCATACTGTAAACCTGTAAGAAAGAATTTGTTTTCTTTGGTTGGTGCATTGCCTGAACCGTGACTAGGGGCTCATGTTGGGTTTCAACTCTAGCCTACCCCAACTTGCTTGGGACTAAAAGGCTTTGTTGTTGTTGTTGTTTGGTTGGTGCATACTATATGATCCCTGGCAACTAAAGCTGAATAGTTGGCTATTTACCCTTTTCTTTATTTCACTGCATGAGTTACTACAAATTTGTTCTTAAGAACCGATATGCTTGCCATTGACCTTATACCTCCTTGTTCTGTAATTATTTGTTATTTCCAGAACAATAGAAAAAGAAAGCAGCCTACTTCTTCAGGACCAGCAAATAGTACTGGTACAGGAAACACTGTGGGTCCTGCCAACTCCCCACCATCTACACCATCCACACATACGCCTGGGGATGGACTTGGAATGGGTGGTAATATGCGCCACGTTCCAAAGAACTTAATGATCTATGGTGCGGATGGAACTGGACTTGCCTCCTCTTCAAATCAAATGGTTACAGCTTTTACTCTCCATTTAAAGTATATAGTGATTATTATATGCTACATAGATGGGTAATACAATTGTTGTATGTGACAGGATGACCTTGAGCAATTTGGTGATGTGGGCTCTTTGGATGATAATGTTGAATCCTTCTTATCCAATGATGATGGAGATCCCCGGGATATTTTTGCGGCACTCAAAAGAAGTCCTGCAGAGCCTAACCCAGCCACTTCGAAAGGTAATATTTTTTATGTTTCTTTCCTAACAAAATTCAAACATCAAATGACGTGTCCATTTGTTTCTAGGTTTTACTTTCAGTGAAGTGAACTGTTGGCGCACAAGCAACAGCAAAATTGTTTGCTGCCACTTCTCTTCAGACGGCAAGATTTTGGCTAGTGCAGGACATGAAAAGAAGGTATGAAAAAACTGTCTTACATTATGATTTTTGTTCCAAGTGGCACGTTTTTATGGAGCCTCTGATATTTCTGAGACTGACGTACTATATTTTTGTTCATTTGTTGTAGGCTGTACTTTGGAACATGGAAAATTTCCAGACACAGTATACGCCAGAAGAGCATGGCCTTATTATCACTGATGTTCGTTTCAGGCCTAACTCTAGTCATCTGGCAACATCTTCCTTTGATAGAACTATTAAACTATGGAATGCTGCCGATGTAAGTTATGTTTGCTTGTCCATTATAGGGATTGTAGATATATGCTATTATCCCTCCTATAGTAATGTCACCATTATCCTATTGCAACTTCACTACTGCACCTGCACGCTATTAAGATATCGAGTGTTTCCTTTTAGTATTCATGGCTGCAAATCTAGTTATACTTGTCCATATTGTCACCATGTCTCAAAATGTAGCAAGGCCCAACTATGACATGATTGAATTGGCATGTAAATAGTATATTTTTTCCTTTTTGTGTCTTGATCTGCAAATTGTGTTATACCATGAAAATCCTAGTTAAACGCATCAATGTATTGGGTGAACTGTGCCATCTGTGTTACTAAACTTGAACCTTAACCTCAGCTTTTTTCTATGCACTTGTATTACAGCATTTCTTATGCTTACATGTTTTGCAGCCTGGATTCTCTCTGCATACGTTCACTGGGCACAACGGCCAGGTCACATCATTAGATTTTCATCCAAAGAAAACAGACCTTCTGTGCTCTTGTGACACCAGCGGTGAAATCCGGTATTGGAATGTGAGCCAACCTACATGTTTGCGTGCCATAAAGGTTGCTTATATTCCTTTTACTCTTTGAAGTTTCATGAATGTGTGTGTGCAAAAAGAGTCTACGGACTTAGTAACTCGTACTTTTGTCCAATTCTGCCTTCTTTGTACAGGGTGGTAGTGCCCAAGTTCGGTTTCAACCTCATGTTGGACAGTTTTTAGCCGCAGCTGCTGAAAACGTGGTTTCCATATTTGATATTGAGACACATGGGAAAAAATACACGCTACAGGTTCTGTCCTTGAATACCAGCATATCCTCTATTTTTGTTTGAAAAGTCCTCTTGCTACATTTCCTTCACTTGCACCCTGCACATGCGCACATCTCAAATTCCTCGGCATACTGCAGTTATAAGTTATAACTGCGTGACATGCACTTTTTTCTTCTTCGCCATGTTGGAGTAGTGAAGCTCTTTTTTTCTGGACATACTAGTAGTGTTTTTAATAGACGTGAACCTGAAGTACTTGATTTGTAATCTCAGGGCCATAACACTGATGTGCAGTCAGTGTGCTGGGACAACAATGGGGAATATATTGCATCTGTAAGTCAGGACCTAGTTAAGGTTTGGTCAATATCATCAGGGGAGTGCATTCATGAGCTTAGCTCCAATGGAAACAAGTTCCATTGTTGTGTGTTCCACCCGAGCTATTCCGATCTCTTGGTTATTGGAGGCTACCAGGTAACTATGGCTTGTCTATTGAATGTATTTCCATCAAACAACTTTTACGAGGAAGTGTATGATGCTGTATTTTGGTACCAAAACTTGTCTATCCTAAGATGTCTTGGTCATTTTTGCCTCAACTTTATTGACAAGAATATACATAATCCAATACATTTGATATTGGAAAGCAGCTTATTCCTACTCCCTCACCACAAATGTGTGTGGTGTTTTAGAATGGGGCACAGGAATTAAGGTGATAGGTGAAAGGTCCATCCTGCAGAAAGTTAATTTAATCCTGTATATAAAGTGCAGTTGGGAAATGAGAGATGCTAAAGGAAGTTAGTTAATGATAGAATTGATGAAGGGTAAAACACTAAAACTTGAACGGATGAGGTTAAATTGCCTAGAAAACTTAGAACCTGATACACTTACTAAATAATGGAGTTAAAACGAGATATTCAGAGGGAACTATTAAAGAAAGAGATGCAATTAGGAGCTTATTAGTGTGCCCTTGGTGTCAAGTTCTGTTAGCAATAGTACTTTACCTTCTCAAGGGACTGGATCTATAATTTTTTTGGAAGTTTCTCATTAAAATGCTGATGATGCAGTCTCTCGAGGTTTGGAACATGGTGAAGAACCAGAGCCTAACAGTACAAGCTCATGAAGGTCTAATCGCTGCTCTGGCGCAGTCACCAGTCACAGGGATGGTAGCTTCTGCGAGCCATGACAATTCTGTCAAGGTGTGGAAATAACAATAACAACAATTATGATGCATCTAGGTAGCTTTTTTTTTCCCGGGCAAGTGATATTTCTCCGGCTGAGGCATAAAATGGGGGTGAGCTTGGGTGTCGTGGGCGATCGTGTTGTGTACTCATACTCAGGCCAATAAGGAAGAGTAGTAATTAGCTGGTTGCCTGTCGCGGTTCAGCTGTCCAAGAGCAGTGAGTTTGTTGATGGGTTGTATTTATCCTGATAGGCTGTTTGTGTAGCTCAGAAACAAGAAAGAAGAATAGAACATTGGCTGAAAAGGGGGCCACCTGTTTTATTTTTGTTTACGCCGTATCATATGTAACCTTTTAACATTCGCTGTTTTTAATTGGAACTCGCTGCGATTGGCATCTGGCGGTTGGTTGGGAAGTCGCGTCTTGTTGCTAGTTGCTGCAGTGTGTTTGATCGGCTTGAATGATGCACTGGTGTAATCGGACTGTTGCAATGCGTGCCTCCTAATTGCAAATTTTGATTCACTACGAATGGAGAAAGAATGATCTCTTAGGAAGGATGCGTCTTTTCAGAAAAGAGGATAATTGTGCTGACATGTCATACTGGTGTAATTGTGCTGACATGTCATACAGGTGTACTGTGTACAGGCCCAATTGCAAGGTGATGGTGTGAGCATTCTCGTGCAATCGTATTCTGGTTGCATGTTTGCAATGCACAATGAACATGATTTTTTTTAAATGCTTTGTTTCAATGGATACATAATTGTTTTTCTTGCTGCTTGTATTTATCCGCCCACTGATATAGAGTATTATATGTGTGAGATCAATGCACAACATCTGAGCCCACTGCTTTTAGATATATAGACTAGTGGAGGGCGCGCGCCTTCGCGCGCACGTGCGGTGCTACGTGAAATTTCAAATACAGAGAAAATACGTTTTGTAATAAGGTAGAAAAGCCAACCGATGCACATTCAGTTTCCTGCATAGTACATCAGTATGGATAACTCGTTTACAGTTTTCAGACACGACACAAACGAACAGGCACGTTTTTTTTTCTGAATTACACACCCGTAGTTAAGTAATTGTAACTGAAGCTATGATAGGCTGCCTAATATAGAAACTACGGGCTTAGGAACAACTGTTTTTTCACAGGACCTTTCGTTGGGGCGGACTGGAATCCTTCGTAGCTTTATAGGAACAGGTGATCAGGTCCATTAGAATTTGTGAAGCTGACCTTTTCTGGGCTGTGGCTCGTGGAGGCCGAGCAGGTGACGGTGTGTGTTGATGGTTTTCTGTGATTGCGGCGTCAACCTGTGCCTCTTGTTTGGTGTGAAGTAGTCGCAGTAGAAGGTGTTGCAGGTGTCGATCTGCAATGATCAGTTCACAGAAAGTAAGAACTAAAAACAATTAAGCCGCACATAACAAATTCAGGTATTTGACACCAGGCAGTGAGACCACCGTTGAAGGTGCAGGAGTAGCGCACAACCGATCATATTACAGGATCTGGGGCTTCATCGTGCTTGCACATTACCCATGGCACACCGGTGTTGGTCCCAACAGCTAGCTGGGCCACAAATTGTGATCCAAATATATCCAAATTATGATTATTTTTTAATGGCCTAAGAATTACAGCAAAATATAAATTAGTATATACCTGAAATAGTTTTTCATTCTACAATTCGGCTCGCACATGCACATGAACGATATAGTCGCCAAGTAAAGTGTGCAGCATTTTTTAAGACAAACTGAATCATATATTGTGGTCTACACCAAGCGAAAACTTGATAAACGAAAATTTAAAAATATATTGTACCAGACATTCTTCTACAGAGGTATGGAAATAAAACCAACAGTAAGGACCAAATACCTTTTTTTTTTTTTTTTGTCTTGGGGCACCTATATACCATGTAGCTAATGGTCTGTGAACCAATAGCAGTAATTTAAATTAAAGGGAAGGAGGATATGTGACGTGTTACCATAGGTAAAAACAAAATGAGCATGGATGAAACTCAGACCTCATTATGGCACATTGCAATGGAATATCAAATTGACGCCATCGAAGATGACCTGAATTGGCTGAATGACGCAGGTAGCAATGTAGGTTAATATCTAATAGCAAGTAGAACACTTTTTTTTTCTCCAAACTGAAACATGATCAATGGTACATACCTGGAAGCCCTTTTTTTTACCACAGTTTTGTATGAACATGTGTGCCAAATTTAAGTAGATGCATCCCTAAAATATTCATGTAATAGATTTAGGTAAGTACAAAGAATAGTGTAAACCATCCAGTACTAATTTGTTTCTGAAGAAAGCAACCAACCGGAAGGGAACAGTGCAATATAGTACTGGCAATGAATCGCCCGGTTCGTTTGGGCTTGTTTGGCTGATAAGCCATGGCTGAAAGTACTGTTGGCTGATTTAGTGTGAGAGAAAAATACTGTTCGTTGGCTGAAAAAGTACGACTTATAAGCCAAACAAACCCAAGCGAACAGCGCATATATCTAACAAGCAACGGGTGGACAGTTTGGCAATGAATACCTATAGCTGAAGTGCACATGCACAACATCTCTATAAGAATACAACCTGAAAAGAAGAGGCACTATAGCAGGGTATCAGGTAGCTGAGAAACAGTGATAGAGTGATAATGTCTACAGATACAGATATTAGAGAATGACGCTTTTGCTTCCAAGAAAAAAGTAACAAAATATGTGCAAATGAAGCCTAAAGGGTGATGGGGGTTCGAGATGAGACACAGTTATCTGTGAAGTAGGAAATTTGAACAAACCTAGCGCTTGATGAGAGGGGCTGCAGATTCGAACAATAGTATTTTCTTCTGCCGGTGTAAAAGAGACTACTCGGTCTAGGAGAGCAGCAGGTGTGGAAAAAAATAGATAGATCTGACGTCACAACATATACATGGACACCGAGACTGAACTATTATAATTCCCTGTAAAGAGATCGCTATCGCCAATATATTTGTTGAAAACTTGAGACCTAAATTGTCCTGCTCATGGAGAACAAATAAAACGTGATGAGGCTCTTAACCTATCAAATCGCTGCACACTCAATCTTCTTTTCACCTTTTCTTTGCTATCTAATCGAAAATATAATGTCTGAACACTGGTTAGGGGTGCAGCAGTGTTTATGGTATAACACTAACATGTACAACAGGGAAAAATAGAAAATCATAAGGGCTCAAAGTGGTTATACACTTATACTTTCACCTCAAGGTAAATAAGAAGACATAGATGGCAAATAAAGAATCAAAATTAAGCATAACAAATACCCTTGTCTCTGTCACAAGGCAGATATATCAGATAAGAAAGTATCACTATGTTTTTAATTCTTTAGAAAAAAATGTGATGGAAAAACATTGCTGGAAATGTACCTTTTTAACATGATTACTAATCCACAGGCTGAGGAAACCTGATTATCACGGCATACAAATTTCATTTAACCAAAACATACAGGGCACTAAAAGAAACCAGTAACACATGTTGGGGAAAAATGTTAATACATGGCATACTAAATTTTTTTAAAGTGCTGGCCGCGCTTAGATCAATGATCTTTGCCCACTATTTTGTACCTCCCTCAGAAATCAGCAGGATGAATAAATCGTGCAAACATCATTGTCAACATATACTACCATAGTTTACTCTTTTGCTTGTTGCATGCTTAGCAGTTGACCACTTGACCTATCACATTCACACCTATTAACATCACTCCTCACCCTGCAACCATTCAATATAATGCAGCAGCTCAGAGAAACTGGAAGCGACGACTTGAGGAATTGGTGCCCATCGATGATTAAACCAAGAAGAAAACTAAAAGTCGTAGAGTACGCACCTCTTCTTCACTCGATCCATTCAATAATCCATTAGCCGCCACAGCTCAGGGCCAATCAATCGCTCATCGTGTTTGCCAGTTGCCACCGCGTCATCCTGGGTTTATATTAGATATATAAAAAGAGTTGACAAAATGCCGACAACATATTATCATCAATTTATATTAGACGTTATACTGTACAACTCATTCCTCTATATACTTGGCCAATGTTGAGTTTGACTTCTCGGAAACGAGATACATGCTTATTTTGGGACGGATAGAGTATTTATTTGATGCCATAATTATTGATAAATTTTTTTAATAAATTTGATTAAATATAGATAGTTTGACTGAAGAGAACTAAAATAGTATCTTTTTTTTAAGACGACCTTGTTTGCATGCACTCATATTTAACTCAATCTAAATGTCAAAGTGGATTGAGGGAGAAAATTAAACTAAGTTCCACCCTATTTTAGTACATCCAAACTAACAAGCTCTAACTACAGGAAGCTGATGGGCCAATCAAGGATCTCGGCTTGATTTACCGTGTAGTGACCGGCTACCGGATGAACACACACAACATACGTGAGAGAGGTGGGAGTTTTTGTGCTGCCAAATTGTTGTAGCTTTTCTATTTTTTTTTATTGTTGCAATCTATAAGCCATCCACGTCATCTACTACTAATAGCTATGTCATCTCACTGACTTTCAACCTCTTAATGCAAGCTATCCATATCACCAGCGTAAATGCTACTTTCAACATGTAAGAAATATAGAAAGCATCCATATATTGCTATTTGTTTTTTTGAATTATATTTCTATTTGTTTTATCATTCCACCATTTTATAATTTGATCTAATTATGTTAGTTTTTTATTGGATTCTTTCATTGCCTTACCCATCTTTAATAAGAATGGATATAAAATATGCGTGTTTAACTCATACATGTAGCAAATTTATTTCTAAGAAAGTTTCGTAGCAACGTATGGGTATCCTTCTAATATATACTCCCTCCATGCCTGAATAAATCAATTTCTAAAATTATCTTAAGTAAAACTTTCTTAAATTTGACTGAATTTGTAGGAAAGAGCACCAAGATTTATGATATCAAATCAATATCATTAGACACACTATGAAATATATTTTCATGTTTTGTTCACTTAGGATTATAAATATTGTTATATTTTTCTACAAGGCAAGTTTAAAAAAATTAATTTAAAATAACTGTAAGAATTAATTTATTGACTCGGACCATGCCGTGGACATGCACGCCTCTGGCCACACAAGATCCGATCACACGCATCTAATTAGTTTATAGCTAATAATGCAACTATATTAATGCAAACAGATGCGTGTACTCCTTACGTGGAATTTTTTTTAGAATAATATTATTTAAATAAATAATTGTACATTTAGGTGTTACTTTTAACAAATAGCAAATCTAGCATCTTATTGGCAATTGTACAGCCGATACGGGAGCTATCAGCCTCCCAGTATCCGATAAGATGACTAGTGCCTCGTCGGTATCTCGCGGGCCGATTGGCCTATTGGCTCATGGTGCACCGACACGGTTTCACCCTGGACATCTTCCACACTGACTTGTCCTTTTCGCAGCTCATTCAAATCAATTTGCATGCCGACTTGTTTATCGTATTACCACTAATCCAAATCCCAAGAAGCTTATTCCATGGGTATGCTATTCTAATATGATGTATATACATTATTCTTAATCAAGGACGATGCGTTTAAAATTGAATGGTAAATCAGTAAATTTTATTTTTCTCTTACTGATCTAGAATAATGTTCTATGGATCTCAAAAAATCTTCAAACTTTTTGAAGTAGATGTTAAAAGTTCTAGAAAAAATCATTTAACGTTGTTTGAAAAGTAGTATTTTATCAACTAATTTAGAGTAAGGATCGACTAAGGATAATCGTTAGCCAAAGTTAAAAATTAGCTAGCTGGTTAGATTTCTTGTAGTGAAGTATGTTCACTCGAGTAAGTACTCAACTTAAGTTAAATGTTCGCAATTTTTTGGATTTATTTAAGAATTTAACGATGTTATTTTTCCAGTGGCTGAACAAGAAGCTCCTGGATTGCTACTGCATGCAGCGATATAGAGATGGAATTAATGAATCGTGCAAGCGTTTGAAGTTTGAACGATGTTCCACCGCCTAGCCGCCACAGCTGGGAGCCAACCGCTCATCCAAGTTTTGTCTCCTAGCTAGAACAACTGGAGGCGCAGACATGCAGGACTTGAGCCATCACACGGTCAAGAACAAGTTTGATTTAGACTGCGGCGCAGCCCATTTCTCTGTCTCTCTCGTTCTGATGACTAAGCTTAGGGGTCACAGAGTTCCATTCTGACTACATATGGTTATCATCAATTTATATTTGACGTTATACAATCCATTCCACTTCATATACAATAAAAAGTTAACATTATTGGGCACCGGTTACGTTTGTTTGAGTTGACATATACCGTGGGCGGGCTCTGTTCGCTTGAGCTTATTTAGAATTACTTTTCAGGAATGAAACAGTGTTTTTCTCTCACAATATTTTAGCATAAACATCAGCATAAGCCAAATTTCAGTATCAACGAACAGGAACTATAGAATTATTAATAGTGAACTAAACGTAGCTTAGCTAATTGGATTCTTTAGAGCAACTCCAGTGTAACAGCAAATCGAACCGAGAGAAAAAGAGTAAAGTTCAATTTACACGCTGCAGGCTTCGAACCGACAGAAAATCGGTTCACATCTCAGACATGGTTCGATTCCTGAGCAATTGAAACAAATAAAATAATCACGTGGGCAGCATGCATGCAGAGCAATGCAGCAAAAGTCCATGAAAAAAAGCCAGCCAATTAGGCTGCTGCTACTTCCAGGTTGAGATACAAAACTACTGTGGCAGCAGCTGCAGCGCCGGTAAGAAGCCAGCTGAAAAGACCCAATGGGACATACAAACCGAACTCTCTGCAGCCAAGGGATTCTCGTCTAAATCGATTTTTGACATTGTAGCAAAAGGACCCACAGGTACCGTTCGGGTCAAACCAGCACTGGAAATGCCCTGGAACATGCACATCAGAGTTAAGTCCTTTACTTGATGCTGATGTGGGTGCTTGTATTTTCTAGTTTTATTCTAAATAACGACGTTGTCTTGCAGTGGTAGACGACGTTTTTATCTTAGTATTTCTGTGTCTTGTGTCCACTATGTAATCTGGAAAAAGAAAGTTATTGAAATTTATATTATTATTAAAAAAACTATGTAACCGAAAAAGGAGAATTCCTAAATTATTCTTAGAAAAATATTTTAGAGATTCTTTATGGACTCTATTTTACTAGTATATTTATTTGGTGATATAATTATAGATACTTTTTTTGGTCAGATTTAGATTAGTTTGGTTGAGGAAAAATGGCATGGCTAGCGCCTGGGCAGCTTGCCCCCGCACGCGCAACCCTCTCCATCTGCCTCGATTTGATCCGCCCCCATCTGTCTGGCCGTCCGCGCCCTTGACTCTCCGAACAACATGAAACATATGCAACATTAAACACTTGAATGTAACATACGTCTGAAACAGATGAAATATCTGGAATATACACTTGCAACATATGTGTGAAACATATGCAATATCCAGATAAACCACTTGCAACTTGCAACATGAAAACACTTGCTACAACATAAGATTGAAATAGATGAAACACTTGGAATGTACTATTGAAACATATGTGTAAAACACATGCAACATCCAGATCAAAAAGCTTGCAACATACGTCTGGAACAGACGAAACATTTTGAGAAAACGATTGGAACATGCCTCTCAAACACTTGCAACATATGCAACATCCCTGATCTACTTTTACAACATCCATATAAAACGTTTGAAACAGTTGAAACATACATTTGTAACATAGGAGAGGGGAGGCCTGAGCCGGTCGATTCTGGCCATTAGGGTGGGAGCCGACGAAGAGGGAGGCGCGCGAGCACCACTAGCATCTGGCCGTGCTTGTGTGTGCCATTGGCTCGGCTGGGGACAACCCGAGGTGGCTCGGCACGTGCGTCTAGTGGCCATTGGCAGGGGAGGTTGCTACTAGGCATCCCGACGACATTGGGGGTTTAGGAAGAGGCCGGGGCG
Source organism: Miscanthus lutarioriparius (assembly GCA_904845875.1). Taxonomy (NCBI): domain Eukaryota; kingdom Viridiplantae; phylum Streptophyta; class Magnoliopsida; order Poales; family Poaceae; genus Miscanthus; species Miscanthus lutarioriparius. The sequence goes on from CAJGYO010000008.1 coordinate 2,925,131, forward strand.
ATGCTCTGCTGTCAGCGGATGCGAGATAGAGATCGAGAGATGGGGAGAGCAGAGCAGCACGTGCAGGATAGGGCGCGGTGAGGGGTGGCTACGGTGGGCGGGTCGAATCTCCGCGGGCCAGGCGCGCGGCGGGCGGGATGAGCGACGAGAGGGAGCAACTGTCGCAGGTGAGGTGTGCGTCCCGGGCGGGAGCGAGCAACGTGGCTAGAAGCGGCGATTTAAAGTGTGGCGCCGACGTCTGGACGCACGAAAGCATTATCGAAAGAGAAAGCGTAACTAGAATTATATCTTTTTAGGACCGAAATAGTACAGTGATGGTGCATAGAACTTAAGAGCTAAGCTGCCACACAGCCGCTGTTGCATGTATGGTTACTGGCCCTGTTTGGATCCATGGGGTTCAAGTTTTATCCACCTCTTTTAGTCACCTTTTAGCTGTGGCAGAACCACCCGAAATAACATGCTTTCGAAGATGCTCGTCTTCCACTACACACTAAGCACCTCGAAAGTGAGCTATATCGGACAGTTCTATCGAGCACATCCTAAGGGAGAACTCGAACAATCCATGTTTTACCGCCAGGGTCCAATAATGAGTACACGCTTACAATACTTAGTCCATTTCATACAACAAGAGTTCTTAAAAATTATTTATTACAATATCAGAGTTCAGAGTGTGATAATTAAACAGCAGAATGAAAATAAACATCTAACGAAAACGATACAAGGATACATATGTGCCCACCAGAAGAATCCTCCACACAAGAGCTACTCCTCAAGCTGCTCCTGCAACATGGGTAAAATAAACCCTAAGTATACAATATACTCGCTCGACTTACTCGACTAGTGGGAATAGTTTCCTGACTCTCAAGGATATGATAGGCAATATGTGTTTATTGTTTTCTTTTTGTTTACAGAAAGCCTTACTAATAGTTCATCCTTACAGTCAAGTTTTATTAGCAGTCATGATTACTTTATTAGCTAACCATTCTAGATAAGCACATGTTCTATTTTCAAGCAAGGGTTAAACGATCAGAACCACTTCACCATCTTTCATTTTCTAGTTCTTACTATGGTGCTAGACCATAGCCAAGTCATACCGTCTCACGAAAACGGTGATTCACGAACCAATGTATCCCAACTGGGTACCCCGAAACACACGTCCCGCTTGCGCCCCAGGCAGATAGAGCACATATAAACATGAACTAAATACACCAACAGATAGAGCATAATTTTAGGAACCTAACAAAATTTATTTCATAATTTTTAGACAACTACATGATTTTATATTAATTACCAAAGATCAGCTTAGAAATTAAATTAGAAAACTATTTCTAATTCCTTAAGAAAATGAAAAACGAATCTCTCCGTGCGGCCCACATGCGCAGTGCAGTGCGCGCGCACGCGGCCCAATGACCCGACCCACGACAAAGAGAGCCCGCACGCGAGGCACTTTTGCGGCCAGCACCCCAGATTCTTCCCAAACTGCACCGGAGTCCTATCACTATTCCTATCACTCACTGTTACTCTCGCTTAACCCCCTGAAATTCTGGAAATTTTCTTGCGCACACCCCCCGGTGACCCCGCGCATGGCAGCGCAGCGAGCGACGGCATGGAGAAGCTACGCTGGCCACCAGAGGTCCACTCCTGCCTGTCGGTCGGACCGACACTCATCTAGGGTTCCACAACCTACACCTAACATCGACGCGGGACTACGGAACGAGCTAGAGATGGCTACGGCGCCGTGTGGCCGGCCGCGACGGTGGCGCGGCCGCCCCGACGAACTAGAGCTGCTACGGTCCCAACCAGCTACCGTGAGAGCATCAAGAGACTACCATAAGCCAAGCCGCAGTGAGGGTTGGAGCGGAGAGCGATGGAGGGAGGCCAGCCGCATGCAGCCGAACCGTGCGGCAGCGTACCGCGGTGGCACGGTCGCGTCAGCGGGGGAGTAGAGGCGGTAGCGACTGGACTGGGGTGCGTAGGGCTAAGAGGAGAGCAAGTCAAATGTAGTGGTGCAAGTAATTGGGCTCGGGTGGAGGAATGGAGGTCTGCCCTCGGTCATGGCCGAGGCACGGCCTTAACGGCACGCCGGTGGAATGGAGCCAAATTGGCGCTTGGCCGGGGCATCATCATGGCTGTGCGGGGTCGGGCAGCGAGAAGACGGGAGGGCGAAGGTGCAGACGGGTGGAATTGAGTAGAGGTGACCGCTCTCTGGCTCGCACGTGGGCGCGGCTCGACGGTGGCAGAGAGATGAGAAACAGAATGAGGGCGGTGGGGTACGGCCGATGGCTCGGCGTGTGCGCGCCTTGGCTGGATGTGGTTGGCGTGACCGTGGAGACCCATGTCCAGGCGCTAACAGACAGGCGTGCGTGTTCGCGACCGGCGTGGCCCGCGCGCCGCAGTGCCATCAATGGCATGGCGACGACAAGCATGGCCACATGCGCGCGGCATCCAACCGAGCCAGAGGCGCAGCACAAGGATGATGCGATGGTAGCGGCAGCGCGCGGGATAGGGCAGCGCCGCACGATCGCGCGAGCAGCAGCAGCGGCCCTACACCGCAGCGCCCCGTACGGACCGGACAGCTGGCTAGGCTAGCCGAGCACGGACAGCGCGCGGGCGCACTCAAGACGCACCGACGCGACGACGTCGTGCCCCTAAGGCGTGATGACGGCACCCACTCGGGGAAACAGGCTGAGGACATGTTGTGCACGGTTTTTAAAGCTCCCACCGCAACTAAACCGCTGCTACAAAATCTAAACGGTCTTAGCTACACTCAAGATGGTATATGAGACTATCAAATCGAGCTATAACACTATACCACCCCTTAACCCAATCTCTCAAAATAATTTGCTAAACATAGCAATGTCTAGCTGTTGACAAACTTAGAAAATTTTCCAAGTTTTTAAGCGGAACTTGATTTCAATTTGTAATTTCTAAGCTAGTAGAAATATTAGTTAGTAATATCATTTTTTAACAGCAAGTATTTCACTGTCATCTACAAAGTTCATATTTCAAACTTTATTTAAGTGTCACATGTGTGTTCTATAGTGTTTTTGTTCAATAAAATTTGGTTTACAACCCTATTTGTTAACTATATGAGTTATGGAGTAACTTTTTGTTTAACACTTTTAATCGTTTTAATTGCAATGCTTCATCTATGCACTCCATCACATGCACTAACACATAAATATGATACTCATGACATGTCTTAGTAAATGATTTATGCTGTAACACCGAGAGTGTTACATTAGCCCTCATGGATTGGTGGGCTAAAAGTGAAGGCTAAACTTTAGCCCACTCTTTTTCTATTAGCCCCTCCAAGATAGAGTAAAGAGGCCTAAAAGTAATTTTGTGAGACAAAAGACGCATATTACCCCACCATCTCTATGATTGACTGTGCATAGGTATTAATTATGAGCAAATAAGCCATGGTAGGGCACATGTCTAATCTTTAGCTAGCCCTCGAATCCAAACAGCCTTATGGGCTAAAGCTCATGGGTCAACTCCACCTCTGGCACCAGTCCCTCGGCTTCTTAAGTCCCTCGCGCTCGCGGTGGCCATGGACCTCCGCGTCGCCAACGCCATCCATCGCCTCGATGGCGCCGCCACCCTTCCCCAGATACTTGCGGAGGCCAGGATCGACCCGCGTAACAACAAGCTCCGTGACCTGCGCCGCGTCATGCGCGCGCTCACTATCTTGGGCATCTTCAGTCTTCACCGTCCAGCGACCAGCGGCAGCGTCGGACGGCGGTGCAGAAGCAGAAGGTCCTGTCTACAAGCTGACGCCAACCTCCCACCTCCTCCTCATCGGAGAGAAGAAGGGCTCGACGACGACCACGACAACGCCTTCTTTGACCATGCAGGTGCAGCTCTTCCTCGAAACACTACTACACAAACTTTACTAGAGGCGGGCGTTTTTGGTTTCCCACGACGGGCAAAGCCGTCCGCCGCGGCCTAGAGGCCACGGTAAATCATGGCTTAACCGCGGCGGGCGGCTTTGTCCGCCATGGTTATTTCGATTATCGCGGTGGCGGTGTAACGTGCCCATTGCATGTAAATATATTTTTACCACGGCGCACACGTTACACGCCCGCCATCAGAATTATTTTACCGCGGCGGACAACTTTTGTGGCCCGCCGCGGTTATGTTCATTAGCCGTGGTGGGCATTATTATTTGTCCGCCTCGGTAAATTATTTCTTCAATTAAAAAAAATACAGCAGGCATATAAATTCAAATTCAAATTCAAATCACATCCAGATTTCACAGATTAAACTTAAAAAGTATGCAGCCATTACACATGAGATAATATACATATATATACATTCACTTAGTCGTTCTTGTCATCATTAATTCATTACATTTACATATTAAAGTCGTTATACATGCGCTAAGGTGTAATCCTGCGGACGCATCATCGTGGACCATTTCCTCAGCCTCTCGTACTCCGGTAAAATCGCTAGTGAGCTGTTCTCATTGAAGAACGTGCCCCCTTCAAGCACGCATTTGTCTAAGACAAACTTACACATGTCCGCCTTTGTCTGCTTGAAGCTGTGTTGGATGCTCTGCACGTCTCTCGACCAGTTCAATCCATTCTTGAGCACCCTCCAACTGCTGCTGTACTACTTGCACACCCTCAGAAACTCACAGGCATAGAAGCCATAGGTTTATGGTCCTACCGGTTGTTTGGCACACTGCATAATCGATACACAAGCATTACAACACAGGCATTAGAACGCATATGAACGGAAAGCACAATTAAACCTTTTAAATACTTACCGGAAAGTTACGTCTGATTTTGATGTGGTTCTTATGCTTAGCCTTAAAATTCTCTGTTCTTCGATCATAGCATTCAGGATCCTTCACGTACTCCTTATAAGCGCTATACGAAATGTACTAGTATTAGACAGGGCATTAGAACGCATATGAGAAGATAGTTCAGTCACTTACACTTTGAGGCAATCTTCAAAGGCCTTGTACCCTTTTAAGTTTGGCACTGTCAACGAATCAAATACGCAGGCCCTGCCATCATGAGGGTAGATGATAAATGCAACCCAGTGACCCTCGAGGCCTTGGCTGCGCCATTGAAACAAAATACAGGTTACGACGAGAAATAATAATTCTAGCTAGCTACCCACTTATCTCTACATGCATGTCTTCGACTTACCCAAAGTGGTAGGCAGCTAGGATACACCCATGTCCCTTGATCTTCTTCATTGCTCCTAGTATGTACCTTGAAATGTTCAACTTCTCATTGTTCATCAGTTTCTTCCTGTGCGCCTCTCTCTGTCGCTTGGTCAAGTCTTTCATGGTTGGATGATTGTCATCTAGGTGGTAACCAATGATGATTCTTTGAGCAATATGCATTGGAGATAGATAGATAACATCAAGTTTTAGTTCCTTGGATATATAGGCCATCAACCTGCAAGAACAAGCCATCGTGGCATATATAAGTAGTCTTGACCGATTCAAAGGCAGGTGATATGTGAAACTCGCAATTCATCACTTACATAGAGAACAAGGTGACTTGGGCGATGTCAAGGTCTTGTTCCCGCAGTAGTCTGTACATGTCGTGGAAGTCCACGGGGAGTTCTACATCGTTGTCGGGCAAGTGGAAGTACTCCGCCACAACCTTGACTACAAAACCATGCAGGCCAGCTTTTGCCGCTTCCATGTACCAGAGATGAAACCTCCTTGTCTCCCACCTTTCCTCGTCGACGAGTTGGGCCTTGGTTATCATGAACTTCCCATGCTCGTAATGGCCGGGGCAGTCATCCGATTCAGGAAATAGATGGAAAGGTGATCTCGGCCTGGGATAGAAATGTTAGTACCATATTATGGCAAAGAAAAGTTATTAGCAAATTATGCTCGCCGCTACCATACCTTTCGAACTCAAGTGAGTGTGTGAGCTGCCCTTGGTCGCCTTTAGTCTTCGCCAGCGGTGGAGGACAGTGGCTTGTGCTCGCAATGGCAGCAGGTGGTGTCTTTGCCCCCGGTTCCTCCATGCCTCCTGGTCCTTTGCTCGTGCCCTTAGACGGACAGCCGGGAGGTGGAGGTGGACTTGTTGTTGGAGGAGGAGAATGAGGGTGAGGGCTTGTGCATCGTGGTGAGTTCCTTTCCTTGTCATCCCCGTCGTTGCCTTCGTCATCGCCGTCGCCGTGATCTGGATCATCGGGGGGACAAGATCTGGCAACGGATGGTTGTGATGCTGGTGTCGCCGTCAGTGTAGAAGTCGGCGTCGAGAGAATGATCTCTATGTCGTCCTTGTTCCATAGGACTTCGGAACCCAAGGTAGCTCCAAGGATCGTTACCCCTTCTGCAGTTGGATATTCCATTTCAAATTCTTCGTATTTGGTAACATACCATGTAAATATAACGGCAGCATAGTTGGCAGGGATCTGGTCTTGGTTAAAATCTTTGATATCTTCTTTGGGGTGCATGTAACCCTCACCCACGGTCAACTTTTTCGCCCTGCCGAACGGGATCGTGAGGTGGACGCGCATGGGTTCCCGTATGTCGTCGACGGGGTGCCTTGGGCGATCCTCGATCATCGGTAGTGGCTGCCCTTGTGTCTGCCCTTGTGGAACTTGAGGCACGGCCACGCCAGCCTAGCGAAGCATCTGTGACCTCATCGACACCATATCTGGGTCATTGCTCGTGAAGGCTTCTTTTATGGACCGGCTGATCATTTCGGCCACGCCATGATCATAGCCCTTCTGAAAGATGCCCTCCTTGTACCTCTACCTTGACCGGTATGCGGCAGCATCGGATTGCCATGACTCCACTGAGTTCCAGCTCATCTTCGATGACATGCCATGGATGCGGCCACGGTGCTCGGGGGTTCCCAGCGCCAGGTTCAGCAAGTCCTAGCCCCTGCGAACCTCGAAGCTGTCCTTGGATTTAGCGGCCTCGATGAGAGCCCTCTCCACCTCCTCGAACTTAGGCTCATTGAACTTGCTCGCGCCCTCCTTGAGCTTCTTTGGCTTGCGGGCATAGATGAAGTCCTTAGCCCTCAAGTCTACACCGTCGTATGGATCAGGAAGCCCGGCGGTAGCTCTAGCCCTTTCTTCCTCCCGCCACTGGGGCCTCTTACCAGCAAACCCAGTCATGCCCAAGTGGTGGGGGTGCAGGTTCTTCTTCGTGAGTGCACTGAACTTGGCACTCTTTGCCTTTACTTCTTCTGTTGTTCTTTGTTTGCAGAACTCTTACCAGTGATGTTCCTTCACCATAGTGTATTTGACACAGGGTGACTTGCCTAGCTTCAGGTAGTACCTGGTCAGCATGGACTTGAAGTTTCTAAAGGCTCTTCCTGCCATGTGCATGACCCACTCCCTGCACTTGTTCAGATCGGCGTCCTCGGGATAATGGAAGCTCCTCGTCACCTCACCCCAGATATGTGTCTTGTAGTCGATCGGGACATTGTTCCACTCCTCCCAAGTGATCTCCACCTTGTCCTTGACTATACATGCCACCTGGTTGCTGAACTTGGCAAGGACCGTGGGTGGCGACAATGGGTTTCCCTCTGGTCCCACCTCATGGATCACATGGACTTCACCGTGGGTTTCCCTCCGGTGCCTCCCATGTTCCCCCCTTCTTAGCTTTGTCCTTTGACCCCTAGACTTGCATGAAGTGGTTGGAGATGGAGCGGGGGGTTCTTTGTCCCTGACTTGTTCCTCCTCGAAATTCAATTCTCGAGGCACCACCGACATCTGTTCAGGGTTTGGAGACCGCGCACTTTCAACTTCGTCGTCCCTTGGTTGGTAGGTCGGATTATCTTCGTCCTCTGTACAACGTTTCTTTGTTGGCCTCGGGGTCACGGACACTTGGCTCTCGAAGCTAGTTGATGATGATGCACTAGGGGTAGGGTCGCACCATTCGCTTATCGGTTCCTCTGCCATTGGAAAGCTACAATGAATACATATTTCAGTTGTATAGACATAGTTATAGAGTAGTATAGTACAGTAGTACTAGAGTAGTAAAGTAGAGTAGTACTAGAGTAGTAAAGTAGTAGTAGTTGGCTCAGATTTGCCCCATTGTCATCACATCGCTTTTAAACTGGTTGCTTGTATCGGTATACAAGCCATCCTAGTTTAGCGGGGCACTCGATCATCATCGCCGCCTCAAAGATAAAATGGTTCACATCATTGCATATGCCACTGCCTCAGCTTAGAAGTGTGAAAAGAATCATCATTGCAAATACCAAACAAAAGCCATTAAGATAGTTTCAAAATTTAGCCCCAAAGGGCTAAGTCCTTCGGCCATCAAGATAGAGTAGAAGAATAGAGGAGGTGAGAGTAGAGTAGAGTAAGAGGAGTAGAGTAAGAGCTGTGTAGGCATCATAGGTAGCTGCAAGTTGAAAAAATCATAGTAGAGTGTAGGCAGTAGTACAATAATGTAGGCAGTAGTAGTAGAGCACATAGAGCAATAGAGTAGTATAGGCAGTGTATAGTAGTAGGCATAGTAGAGGAGTAGGCAGTAGAGGAGGAGGGAGTAGAGGAGGAGGGAGTAGTAGTAGGCAGTAGTAGTATACTACTAGAAAGTAGCTAGTAGGCAGTAGTAGTAGTATACTACTAGAAAGTAGTATACTAGTAGTAGTATACAACAGTAGTATAGCAGTAGTATAGGAGTAGTATAGGCAGTGTATAGTAGTAGGCATAGTAGAGGAGTAGGCAGTAGAGGAGGAGGGAGTAGTAGTAGGCAGTAGTAGTATACTACTAGAAAGAATTTTGTAGATCAGTTTAAAGGCAAAATTATATCAAATTTGGCAAAATTGCAACAGAGTGACCATTTCATCTCAAAATTCTCACAAATTTAGCATGTGATCAGTTTAAAGGCAAGGTGCATCATAGGCAGTGGCATATGCTCAGAATTTTGTCACAAATTTCTTGGCATCATAATGAGCAAAAAGAATTGAATTCAAATGCTACGGTTCACCAAAAGCATCATAGATCGAGAGTATATGAGTTCAAAATTCACCAAGTGTAGTATAGCAGTTTAGTTGAATTTAGAGTACTTTGATAGTATGTGTGAGAAATAGGTAATACAAGTACCATTTTGCATCAAGCAGTAGTATAAGACAATATCAAAAAATAGATCCCAAATCCATCCCAATTTATCAAAATTCATCCCAATTCAGCGGAGGCAGTAAGGGAAAAAACCTCGGAGACGGCGGCCCTTGGCGTCGGTGTAGTCAACCAAAGTCAGCGAGGGCAACGGCGGCGGCCCTCGGTGTCAGCGGCTGGAGCTATGGCTCCAGGCTCCGAGGATGGTGCTCGGCGTGTGGACGGTGACCGGGGAGGAGGACGGGGGCGGGGGGCGCGTGTGGTGGTCGTGGAGGAGCTCGGTGGCCGGCGCTAGGGTTCCAGGGATGGGGCCCAGCGCAGAGGAGCTCGGCGGCCGGAGCAAGGGTTCCGAGGAGAGGGGAGGACGGGGGGGCATGCAGGAGGAGGGGGGGTGGGGTCACCATGGAGGAGCTCGGGCCAGGTGGGATGGATGGCAAGGCAAGGGGAGAGGAGGGACGGGTCGAATTTGAGGGTGCGAAATACTTAGGAATTTTAAGCGAGCAATGCACATATATAGTTACGGATTAACATGGCGGGCAAATAGCCGCCCATGCCATGAATAAGTTTTATCGCAGCGGGCACCTTATCTTCGCCTCCCGCCGACGATTATCTATTAACCGCGGTGGGCTCTGTTATGTGCCCGCCACGGTTAATATTTTGCTGCTGGTAAGTGTTCTTGCCTTCTTGGTGACTTCCTCTGTTGGAAAATTGGAAAAAAAGATAATTACTTGTAGATTGGCAATATGACACAATATAAAAGCCTAGTTGCAGGCAAGTCAGGGTAGGCTAGAGATGCAACCCAACATGAGCCGCCAGCAGGCAAGTCAGTAGTACTAGTAGAGTAGTATGGTTCCATGATATTAATAAAAAGTTACAAAACTTGTCTTCAATAGATCGAGCTATATTATTACATATATGTCTCTGGGATACATATATCATTTTGGTGTAGGTGCTTTCACCGTCCTCTTCTCACCGTCGGGGCGGGCCCACGACATCATCCTGGACTTGTTGAATCGGTCCTCGAAGGCCTTGATCTTCTTTGGATGATCGGTAAAAAGCTCAAGCTCTGCGTAGTTGTTGTATTGTTCGGGACTCTGCACCCCATCAGCTCCCACAATCCGCTGCTTTCCGGACACAACCACATGCCTTTTTGGGTCCTCTGCATATATATAGTAGGCCATTTGCGCGACATTGGTTGCTAGTACCCACGAGTCATCTTTGTAGCCGATACTTTTGAGGTCCACGGTGGTTAGCCCATAACTGTCCACTGCAACCGCATTCAGTTTGACCCACTGGCAACGGAAGACGGTTATGCATAGGTTTTGGCCATAGTCAAGTTCCCATATTTCTTTGACTTGCCCATAGTATTGCCTCCTCTAGCCCGTGGATTCTTCTTCGCCCTCGTATCGAACACCGTAGTTCTGTGCCGAGCTCTTTTTGTCCTTGTCTTTCATGTGGAACCTGTAGCCCTGGATGTCATACCCTTGCCACGTGGTGATTTGGCTGGATGGGCCTAACACAAGCCTCTTAACGGTCTCCGTATCTTCATCAGGGCATCCTTCAAGGGGTATGTGTTGCACTTTGAGCCACTCTATGAAATTGCTCTTGTGATGGTTCTAGACCCATGCCTCCGTACACTGTCCGTCATTAGCGGCACGGATCTCTTCCAGGTGCTTTTCAATGTATTTCTCCATGCTCACTAACTGATGAAGGATGTTGTAATGAGCTTCTTGCACCGTTTGGGTTGCCACATCGGTGCGTACTTTTCGGCCTGTGCACCCCATCCCTGAGGTTTTGCCTTCGTGGTGATGGACAGGCAGCCCAATCACCCTCCCATCTCTTATGTACCTCATACACCAGTTCACAGCCTCCTCCGTTGTGTATGCCTCGATCATAGAGCCCTCCGGGTAAGCACGGTTATGGATGTATCTGTTGAGGGCGGACATGAACCGCTCGTACGTCCACATCTGGTGTAGGTACACGGGGCCCAGTTGATGGATCTGATCGACCATATGCATCATTAGGTGTGGCATAATATCAAAGTAAGATGGTGGAAAGCACATCTCGAGCTGGCAAAGGGTCTCCGTGATGAACTCCTTCAGGGCAGGAAGCTCAGCCTTATCAATGACCTTCTGAGTGATGCGGTTAAAGAAGTATGACATCCGTGTGATGACCATCTTCATGTACTCTAGACGGATAGCCCTAATCGCAATTGGTAGGAACACCGTCAGCATGACGTGGCAGTCGTGTGAGTTGTAGCCGGTCATTATGAGGTCTTTCATGGAGACCAGGCTCTTGATGTTGGAAGAGAAACCAGTCGACACCTTGATACCCCTAAGCAACTTAAGAAAAGCCGTCCTCTCATCTTGCGTTAGGTTGCAGGCCGCACCCGAGATATCGACTTTACCGTTCTGAGGCGGTCCCGGGTGAAGGTCCGGCCTGATGCCCAGATTGACAAGATCCATCCGTGACTTGATACCATCCTTTGTCTTGCCCTTGATGTCCAGCAAGACATCGATCGTGCTTTCGAAGACATTTTTCTCCAGGTGCATGCAGTCGATGGCATGGGGTGTATTCAGGTTTTCCAATACGACAGGTACTTGAAGAAAATTAAATTCTTGAAAGGAACGGCGGCGGGGACTTCCTCCGTCTGGTCTTGGTTTCGCTTCCTTGTCTCGCTTGGTCCCCTCTTGGGCTTCTTCTTCTTTCCAAACTCCACCGATCCATGTCCTTGACCATCTCATACACCTTTGTCCCCCAACTAGTCTCGTCGGTTGATCACGCTGTGGCTCATCCTCGATTATCAAAGTATTTGTTCATAATACTTCTTCTATACTGTGATTTTGGCGAGGAACCGTCTATGCCTCATGTACACCATCTTATTGGATCCCTTAAGGTAAGTGTAGCAGGTCCGTCGATGCAAATTACGTAGCCGGTCTTCCCTTTGATCTGCCCGACGGTGAGAAGAGACCGGGGTAATCGATGATGGTGACAAAGATGATTGCTTTTAGTGTGAACTTCTCCTTGCGGGATGCATCCACCATCCGGACCCCAACATCAAATAGTATCTTCATTTCCTCCATGAACGGCTCCAGAACACATCTATATCGTTCGGGCTGCTTCGGTCCGGAGATAAGCATGGTCGAAGATAAGGTACCTACGTTTCGACATAGATGGGGAGGTAGGTTGTACATGGTGAGCACGACGGGCTAAGTGTGTGTGCGAGCTGCTAAGCTCACCGAACGGGTTCATCCCGTCGGTACTCAGCGCGAACCTAACATGCCTGGGCTCCTTGCCAAACTCTGGATAGGCCTCGTCGAAATCCTTCCACTACTTGCCATTAGATGGGTGCCGTAGCTTGCCATCGTCTTTTCAGCGGTCGGTGATGCATGGGACATGAGCTTGGCATCGTCAAGGGTTCCCGAATATTGCACGCAGCGATCGGTCAGGCGGGTACACACCGGCGAGTCTTTGGACTTTTCTGTGCGTGTAACCCTCTTCTTCATCGTCATCTTTGAGCCGAGATCTATTTGGCATGACCGCTCTTCTTTGCCCCCCTTCTTGTTCTTCTTCCGACCACCCCACAAGCCTCCCTCGTCTTCTCGCATCCACGCGACAACCATCATTTTTTTCTTGTACCGACTAAAGCGGTCATGCGGACAACTCGTTAAATTCTCATACTCATTGCCCGATACGAGATGCGGTGGTTAGGACATGCATCAAACTTTCTAAGCTTCATCGCCATTGGCTAGATCAACTTCTTGGCCCGATAAGTATTGGCGGGCACCTTGTTAGCCGTTGGGTGCGTGGTGGCAAGGTAGCTTAACAACTCATTGAAGCTAGTGTCGGACCAACCATGACGAGCCTTCAACATCAACATATGGAGGTTAAAACGGAGCGCCGTGCGTGCCTTCGGACAATCGCCGCCGTCCTTATAGAGAGGATCAAATCGCTCACCGCTTCAACTCTCGAAATTCTCCAACCACTTTGGGCAACCTAACACAACGTCGTCTTCATCGAAGTGTTTGACTAGATCTTCAATTGTTGCGCACATCCTCGGGTTGGCTCACGATTATCTCGACCATCTCCACCATCGCCGGCTTCGTTGGCCATGTCTTGCATTAGATCATCCACCGTGATGTAATCACGACAAGCCGTTGTCATTGAAAATTGGTTTGGCAAATTTCTTCTTTGAAGATGATGAGGAGTCGGGTGCTCCTAAAGGATCTTTATTCACGGTGGTCTTTGTTGTCGTCGGCGTCGAAGAGCTCACTCGGATGCACCGCCACTCGCACCAACTCTTTCGCCGTGAAATGTCCGGATGTAGCCCTCAATGAAACCATACATGATCAAATGAGTTTGCACATCGCTGTCTCGGTGGGCTTTTAGGTTCTTGCAACGAGAACATGGACATATGGTTGTCATCCGCTTCAGTCTCTCACGGTAAGCTTTACCAGCAGCAATAAACTTCCTTAATTCAAAGAGGTATCGCGGATCATTCACTCTATCGATCCGGTACATCATTCCGACCTATCCATTATACCTGCGAACATTATCCGTCACAATCAACATTAAATAAAGAAGAATTAGGAGAAATTGATGATTTTTACGTCCAAAATCATGAAAAAGAGAGGAAATGACGATATGAAAGATGAAGCATGCATCTATGATGAATCTAAAGTTAAAGAAATACATGACATCATTTTTTCCATTAAAATTGATCTAGATCTAGATCTAGATCTAGAGAGAACTCTAGGTGATGGAAATAGAGAGAGAGGATGGAAGGAGAGAGGGAGAGCCTTTATGAACCTCTTATGATGTCCTCCTCCTCAAATCTAAAGAAAGTTTAGTCCCGAATCCTGAAGTTCAAAGTTTGGATTGTCAAAGTTGTGATTACTATCTGACAAGCCCTTCAACTCAAATTAAAAGTTTCTTCAAATTTTAGGGCAAAGCCTCCCCCCATGAGTTTGAGAGAGGAAGACCCGTGGAGAAGACAAAGGGGTGGTGCTGTGTATTTGTACGGGCTTTACCGCGGCGGGCAAGATAAAGCGTCCGCCTCGGTAAATCAACTCTTTACCGCGGCGGGCAGTTTAAATAGCCCGCCACGGTAAATCGTATTAACCGCGGCGGGCGATTCATACCACCCGCCGCGGTAAATAACGATTTCCTGCGGCGGGCAAGTAAGGTGGTCCGCCGCGGTAAACCCTTTTCCCGCAGCAGGCGCCTCGGTGACCGGCCTCGCTGGCCGGCCACCGGTTAACCGTGGCGAGCAAAAGAGGTGCCCGCCACGGAGCCCATTTTGGCCACGCTGCGCAAATTGATTCCTGTAGTAGTGAAACTTGCCGAGGATCCGCGTTCAGCAGGGCATGCGCGCGTGGTTCCAGCCGCAGGACGACCAGCAGCGGCCGGCCGGTTTGTCCCCGTTCGCCATGGCCTGCGGCGGGCAGACGATCTGGGAGAGAGCCGAGCGTGACGCTGACGCGTTCCCGTTTGACGACGCCATGGCCTCAGACACCGCCTTCCTCATGCCGATCGTCCTCAGGGAGTGCGGCGAGGAGGTGTTCCGTGGCCTGACCTCCCTCGTCGACGTCGCCAGCGGCCTCGGTGGGGCCACCGCCACCATCGTGGCGGCGTTCCCAGACCTGAAGTGCACCGTCCTGGACCTCCCGCAGGTCATCGACAAGGCCGCTGCTGATGCCTCTGCTGCTGGCACCAATAATAAGGTCCAGTACGTTGCCGGTGACATGTTTCAGAGTATTCCACCGGCGGACGCTGTGTTCCTCAAGTGGATTCTGCACGACTGGAGCGACGACGAGTGTGTGAAGATATTGAAGAACTGCAAGCAAGCCATACCTCCACGAGCTGCAGGAGGGAAGGTAATAATCATAGACATGGCGGTCGGGTCAGCCGATGAGCCGTCGCCGGAAGTCGGACGTGAGGCACGCAGGTCTTGTTTGACCTCTTGATCATGTGCATCAATGGCGTCGAGCGAGACGAGCAGGAGTGGAAGAGGATCTTCTCGGAGGCTGTGTTTCAGGACTACAGTATTATACCGGTTCTGGGTGTTCGATCCATTATCGAGGTCTATCCTAATTGAAAGCTAATCAAGCTTGCTGGACTGAAAATGTGGTCGTCCTCGTCACTAGCTTGCTCGCTCGTTGTGGCAGGGCGTGTCTGCGTACGTGTCCAGCATGCATGCATGTATTGAGCTGAGTCAAAACATTGCTAATAACAGGTTCGTCGTACGTTCTTCTCCATGTCTTGGAGCTAGCTACAGCACCTAGCTGTGTGTGCACTCGTCACGTGCTCAGTTGTGTAGTTACAGCATCTCTGGTAATGGTATCTATAACACACCCCCTACTTCTCTGTTTAGGTAGTTACTAATTTTCAAACTACTCATATTTTATGGTTTACTTTAGCAACACTACCTAAAATAGACTCCCCAAATCTATCCTTGCAGAGGATGACATGTGGGACCGACCTGTCATTGTCTCTTATCTTCTTCTCCCCATTGACGGCCGGAGCAGAGACCAGGTGGCGCCGGGGCGGGCTCGTCGGAGTAGGTCGCGCCGAGGCGGGCTCGCCAGGGTCACGTCGAGGCTCACTGGAGTCATGCCAGGGGAAGATGTAGGGTCGAGATGACGAACTAAAGGGGGTGAATAGTCCTTTCTAAAATTAATCGTGCCGGCTAACCGAAACAAATGCGGAATTAAAACTATCGGTCTAGCCAAGACTATACCCTCTCTATCTAAGTTCGCAAGCATCTTAAAAAGATACTAATTAGGCAACAAAGGTGTCGAAGTAGCTAGAGCTCACCTAATCAATTCTAGAGCAAGGTCATACAAATCTATGCATTAGTACTTCACACAACAGAGGGAGCTCCTACACAACTAGCGAAGCTAAAGCACAAAGCCCCTAAGCTCACTAGCAAAGCTCAATAATAAGGCTACATAAGCCAAATTAGAGAACGCAAATTACTTAGCTACACAAACTAAGCAATGTGACTAACAAGGCAACTAAAACCAAATTAGCCACGCAAGGGAGCTACTTCTATGCTATACAAGCAAGAAGACAACTAGCAAGCTACTAAAGCTAAGCTAGTCACAAGAGCAACTACACAAGCACAATGTAAATGAAAGTAATACAAGCTTGTGTTTCACGGAATGCAAACCACCAAGAAGATGATGAAGACAATGTTGACACGGTGATTTAATTTCTTGCGAGGTTCACTTGGTTGCCACCAAGCTACGTCCCCGTTGTGTCGACCTCACTTGGTGGTTCGGCGGCTAATTGGCATCACCCGCCAAGCCCGCGCGTCGGGCACCGCAAGAACCTACCCCAAAAGTGAGGGTAGCTCAATGACACGCTCTACTAGAGTTGCTCTTCGCGATCCCCGCGGGGTGAGCACAATCCCCCTCACAAATCCTCCTCCGAAGCACCACACAATCTTCTCTTGTGCTTCAACGGAGTCACAAGCCACCAAGCCTTCTAGGAGGTGGCAACCTCTAAGAGTAACAAGCACTACCGGCTTGTAACTCGATCATCTAGTGCCACTCGATGCAACCTCACGATGAAATCGCACTAGACTCGCTCACTCACTCAATCGGATGAACACTATCAAGTAAGAGTGAGTTAGAGGGCTTCCAAGCACACCTACACAAGCCACCAAGGCTCAAGGGTGCTTAGCTCTTAGCAAAAGGCCGACCAACACTTCTATTTATAACCCCACGGCTTAAAAGAGCCGTTGCCCCTTCACTGGGCGAAACTCGGGGTGACTAGATGCGCCGGTCATAATGACCTGACGCACCTGGCCAACATCCGATCATTGTCCACCACCCACGTGTCGCTCTACATTCAACTGGAGCCGACCGATCTCAACGGTCGGCTCAACGGTCGGCTCTACACGCCAACGATCAATGAATGACCGGACGCACAGCTGCGATGACCTGACTCACCCGCACCGCATCAGGTCAACTCAATCCTGCGCGCGCCACCAAGGAATGACTGGACGGGCCAAACATAACGGTACCCCAATGTCAAGTCCGTTCCAAAGAGCATCCGGAGCCACAAATCCACGATCTGACGCGTCAGGTGAACCCTGACCGGACTTGCCGCTGCGTCAGGTCTTCACCTCGCTCTCCCAGCTGCTTACGTCACCGTACGTCAGACACGACCGGACGCGGTCACTGCACATCAGGTCATCACTTCGCACCAGCGTCCAGTCACTTGACCGAGACCGCGCCCTCTCTGGAACACATGACTGGACACACAGGTCCTCCCGAGGCCAGCGTTCGGTCACTCACAGTGACCTGTTTCATCTCCGTTTCTTCGTCGAGTTGATCCGTTTCAACTCCAACTTTTTCTTCTTTGTAAATGTGCCAACGCCACCAAGTGTACACCACCATGTGCATGTGTGTGTTAGCATTTTCACAATCATTTTTAAGGAGTTAGCCACTCAACTTGTCACGCCACTCGATCCTAGCAACGATGCAAAGTTAGATCACTCGAGTGGTACTAGATGACCGATATGCAAACAAGTTTGCCCCTCTTAATAGTACGGCCATCTATCCTAAACCCGGTCATAAACTTCTCTACACACCTATGACCGGTGAAATGAAACGCCCTATAGGTTATACCTTTCGTTGCGCATTCCATTCCATCTCCTCCAATGTCGATGCAACACATGTACCAACACGATCAACAATGATTTGATCCACTTCATATCATCAGATGACCTTATTGGTTCATCGATCTTGACCTCACTTGCTCTTCACCGTTGCATCGGTCCATGGCGCGAAGTCTTTGCTCAAGCATCCCGCCACGTGGTCCAGCGCTTCAAAGCCT
Source organism: Miscanthus lutarioriparius (assembly GCA_904845875.1). Lineage (NCBI taxonomy): Eukaryota > Viridiplantae > Streptophyta > Magnoliopsida > Poales > Poaceae > Miscanthus > Miscanthus lutarioriparius. The sequence goes on from CAJGYO010000008.1 coordinate 2,943,029, forward strand.
CCGACTTGCCCTTCACTCTTGCAACCGGTCCATCAAGCCAAACCTCATCTTGATCTTCTCCACCTTAGTCATATGACTCCATGTCACGTCTCATATGCAATGTGCTCTTTCATTACATATTCACCTATGGACTAATCTCCTGTGTATTCTCACGTAACTACATATTAGTCTACCTATATGTTGTCACTCAATTACCAAAACCAAACAAGAACCTTTCAACAGGGTTGGAGCCACTGTCGTCGGGGGTAGGACTGCTGCGCCAGGGAGCCACGCTGGGAGCGCCAGGAGCCAACGGCGTTGGGGAAGGGCCGCCGCACCGTGGTTCAGCGCTGCGAGCGCCGCCAGGTGACCGACCCACGCCCACGCCTAGGAGGGCGCCGTTGCCGTGGCAGACCGCGCTGGGGAGGGCCGATCCGTCGGGGCAGGGCACCCCGGGGAGGGCCGATCCACTGGGGCAAGACGTGCCGGTGAGGGCGCCGCTGTTGGGGCAAGGACGCCGCGGAGGCCGTGACGGGGAGGGCGAAGCCGCGTTGGGCTCGGTCGTCGTGGGGACGAAGAGCGTCGATGCAGTCACGAGAGAGAGAAAAAGTAGGGGAAGTGGAGTAGGGGGGCAACAAAAGTAGGCGGTTTTGATGGGAAAGTAAGGAGGCAATAAAAATAGGGGGTGTAGTAGGGGGTCTGCTGGGGCTGATTTTTTGACCCCCACTACCTAAATCCAGAGTAGGGGGTCAAGTAGGGGCATTACTGGAGATGCTCTTATGTTTGGCATGCAAGCAATGCTCACTTTGGGATCGATGCATGCATGGTGTAACAGGAGGCGATTAAGGAATGAATCACCATGATGCTCCATGCATGATCTGCATACATTTAGGCGCGTAGAATAAAGTCCATAGACTGAAATCTGGAAACATTGTATACTGAAAGTTATTTTGTCGTTCTGGAAACGTCGTAGTACTAGGCTACAAACTTACTACATGCACGGTGGCCATGGCTTACTACAGTCTACAAGCTTCCGTTCGGACGCGAAGTAGGCCGCTTGATGTATGTCCTCGGGCTGGGCCAGAGACACCACAGCAGACATTGCATGGTTGCTGGGCCTGGGCCCAGAGTAGATCCAACCAGACTAGGTAGATTGCACTCGCTAGCGCGTTCATCTTCATCCTTCTCAGCCAATAATTTTTTTTGAACGAACTCAGCCAATAAAATTCTTTCCGTGCTAGCGATTTGGCACCAGTTGGGGAAGCCCTAAGCATAAGGGGTGACACAGATAGTCCAATCGGTCTCGTGTTTGAACAATCTGATCGAAGAAATTAAGCTTGTTTTGAATTTGACCTTCGCCTCTAGCTGGCTAGCTGCATGCCTTGCCCAGCGTGCAGCATTGTCGATGTGCCCACTGCCCGCCCACCCAGCGTCCAAGTCCCAGCAGCACAGAATATATCACCCATTCGCAGCAGGCGCGATGCTCTAGCTCTACAACCTGCTCCTGATTTTTTTATGGATGGGATGAATGAGTATATATTTTATCGAACACTATCACGAAAATTACAATTTTCGGGGCGGTGTGTGAACCACACTCATAAATTTTGATGGTAGAATTTATATCAACTCCATCCATAAAAAACATTAATTTCATAAATAATACCACTCACAATAATTGGATCGACAATGGCGTAGCTAGGATCTAGAGCAACTATGGTCCATAAATAAAATCAAATTATAGGGTGGTCCATTTGTAATTTTCATGATTTTAGAGAGCTCATCTACTCAAGTTTAACCTTAAACCAAATTTCAGGGTGGTCCATGAACTACAGTGCCACCTAGCTAGGTCTTCCTATGTGGATCGATGTTCAGGTTCAGGTTTGAGGATGTGGTCTCTTGATTTCAACCCTGGTTGCTGGGCTAGTTGTGTTGTTGCTGCACACCACATAGACATAGCTAGAGTACTCTGATACAATTGCCTGAGAAGCATGATTTTTTGAGGAAAGAAGCATGACATTTTAGTTTTGTTTTTAGATAGTGTGTTTGGTACGAGGGCAGGCCAAGGACCAGGTGGGATATCTCACCTCATCCATGTTGTTCCCAAATTTTGAGGGGACTACCTTGTCCCTCTTGAGGCCGTGAGTCGCTTGTCTGTTGCTGCTCTTCCTTGATTCACGGCGGGGCGGGGGCGGCCATGGCGAGCGGGCTGACGCTGTGATGGCAAGCGAGGGTAGGAGTGGTCATGCATGACGGTGGGGCCGAGGCTGGGTTTACTAGTGCCTAGCTGTGGGCAGGATCGGAGCCATGGCAGGTGAGAGCAGGGGCGGCCAAGGTGGACAGGGCCGTGGCCAAGGATGGTTGGTATGGGGACAACGTGCATGGAGGGTGGGGCCAAGGCTGAGGGCATGAGGCGGCGGCGTTGAATGGTCCCATCTCTGAAAACTAGAATGAGTCTGTCTCGTCCCTCTTTCCGTCCTTATCCTCAGACCAAACGCAAGTCAGTCTTATCAATAACACGTTCACCGAATAGACATACTATAAAACTTTATTACATAATAGAACTAATAATGCTGATTTAGTATCTTAAGTATTGATATATCGATATATTTGCATAGGAGCTCGGAGCTAGTAGCTAGCTGGCCGGAGATGAAAGTCGAGGAGGTAGGTTGAGCTAGCCCCACAGCACTGAATGCTGCTCCGCTAGCCGCCTTGGCTGACTTTTTTTTTTTCTAGAACGTGCTTAACACGTGTTTCATTAAGGAGAAGGTTTTGGAAAATACAAAGCGACCAGGACCAGATGGCGAGATGCCATAGTGCTAGACGCGAGCCGACATTACACGAGCGGATTATACAGAAAACAATGTTGCGACAGGGGCTACGAAGTCCTTAGTCCGTCCCAGCCAAGAGGTTCGACATAGCCTGAAAACCGGCTCCCAACCAGGCGTTCGCTTCGTCCATGATCCGCCGTAGCAGCGCCGCTGGAGGCAAGGACTCAGATTGGAAGGTACCAAAAAGGACGAGGGAGTCGAATCCCCGACGGCATTGCTGCGGCAAATGCGTGCGCGCCAGAAGCCACCAGTCCACCATGGCATCATCATCAGCTGCCTTGGCTGACTTCACGCGACGAACGAATGAGTTTCCCAGAACATGCGTGCACGGTGCACCCAACAAAGAGGCTACGTATGTATGGAAGGCGATGCCAACAGTAGTAAGATTTCATGGAGTTTATGAAGCATGCATGCTCGTTTTGGTCGTCATTCACCGTTCAGGAAAAGGCCAGCTTCGCTTCACCTAACATGCGGCTGTGTCATCGTTGTTAGTTGCATTTATCATGGAGCGCGTCACACGCTCGCTCACACGCAGAAGAGAAGTCAAAGTAGAGCAAGAACGACGTGGTGTCGAAGCTTAATCAAGCAACTCGCATTGCTTGGTCCAACGACCCCAATGGAGATAAAGGAAAATGAAAGGAGTAAATTCACAATGACCCAGGCGATCGAGACGACTAAGCATGCGTGTCGACTTCAACAAATCTCTATATCTCTCGTATATGACGCTAAGTTGACATTTTGACAGATAAACCGGATTTACCTTCTAAAATCAATTGACCCCGACATAGGTATATAAGGGTATGTTTAATAGAGCTTTACTCTTTGTCGGTGCAGAAAGTGACCAATACGTAAATATTTATAGTTTTGTCGTACGTTGTGATCGGAGGTGGCCTAGCACTCAATGACACATGGTTTATACTGGTTCAGGCAACGTGCCCTACGTCCAGTTTGAGTCGATCGGTGACTTTATTTCTGAGCCCAGGTGCTCGAAGTTTGCAGTGGGGTTACAAACGAGAAGGAGAAAGATGGGGTACAAGAGGCCCGGTCGGACTCTGGTCAGAGGGGCCGAGAGTGACGGGAGCTCCGTTATGTGCTATGTGTTCGAGCGTGTGCTCAAGGTTTGAACCTGGTGGTTCTGTTGTTGTGTACTAGTGAACTTGATCGATCTGAATCAACTGTCTTTTGAGAGAGAGCGCACCCCCTTTTATAGATGAAGGGGGTGGCCTCACAAGTGAGAGGGAGAGAGTACGTATGCTGCTAAGTCTTGCTGCCCACGTCGACGGGTACAAGATGATGGCAGGCACCCATAATACTGTTTAATGTCAGATGCACATGGGAGGTTACGTCGTCTTCTTTAGGTATGACAGATGTCGGTGCCTGCCACACTGTTGATACCCAGAGGCATGTAAGGGGTTTTACCATGTTCGCCTGATACAGCAAATGCCAGCGCCCACAACATTGTCGACGCCTCAGAGGCACGTGGGGGAGCCTTACCGTATTTGTTTGGTATGGGAGTTGATGGCGTCCGCAACACTGTAGGGGAAAATGTCGACGCCTACAACATTGCTTGGGTTCTGTCATGTTAGGGAGGTCGCAGGGTACTGTCCTGCAGGCGTACAGGGTACGGTCCTCGGTATTGCGGTTGACTTGAGTGCGCTGCCTTACTTTCTCCGTCTGTTTCCTGGTCCTTACCGAGCGGGCATCCCCGGTCGGTTGGTACCAACCGGCTCTGATTGCGCCAGTTAGAGAGGAGTTGTAAGCAGGGGTTCGGCGCATCCCCGGTCAGAGAAGCGGGTCGGAGTCAGAAGTGGTGTTTGGCCAGGCCTTCCGGTTGGAGAGGTCCTCCGGAGGCGGGCTGGAGACCGAAGCGAGCGCTCTGGTCGGAGAGGTGGGCCGGAGTCAGAAGCGGGCGCCGTTCCTCCTCGGCCAGGCCTTCCAATCGGAAATTGGATCGCCCCTGTGGCCTGCTGGTTAGGTTTTTCGGCCGGCCCAATCGTTGCGCGTTGGTTCGCAACGTTGTCTGCTGGGCCGAGCCTTTGCTGGGAAGCCGGTCCATAAGGGACCCTGGGTTTATTAACCCGACACCCTTTGATCTTTTTTGTTGTAGCTCCTCGATTCTTTGATGAGTTACAATTCTTGTGGAGCAAGTGAAGCAATTCTAGAGTGATTATGGTGGGAATTTAATATTCAAGAATGAGGAGAAGTTTTCTTTAACTCTAGCTCCCTATATAAATGAAAAAGGTGATTTTTGTCTGATTTCCACCATAATCCGTGGGAATTTTTGTTATTTTGGGCTTGTTTGGCCCGGCTCCGGCTCCGGCTCTGGCCCCGGTAGCAGTTTTTGCAGAGAAGCCGGACTAAACACTTTAGAATGAAGACCGTTTTTTGGTGAATAGTAGAGAAACCAGAACTACAGAAAGTAACTCGATTTCTTGGGAGGAGCATTTGGGGAGGACTCGTGCCCTTAGCTAAGCATGCATGAGTGATTCTCACGAAGAAGGCTCCTGAGCTGCTCCGCAAGATAAGAATTAAGAACAAATACACAGTTCTCTTTCGGACAGATAAGAATCAAAGCTTGAAGGAGAGGCATCGATGGGTATGTTGCTGGATTGCTAACAAACAAGGTGTCCTTTTAGAGGAAGACGTACGTATATAACCTTTTTGATGAGTATATAAATAAAGAATAATGGCCCACCACGCCAATGGCGATCGTTCCGAGTATATCCATCCACATCTAGAAGGGATCGATATATAATCAATACAAGGCACCTAAATTAAATAAATATATACGTATATAGCTCTAACTAAAATACTTCTTGGCTACTCAGTCTGAGAGTACATATGTAGTGACGGGTACGGCTAGGAATGATCGATGCATGCAGAATTTCTAGGAATGATTGATGCATGCAGAATTTGTCGTGACTAATAATATATAAGAGAGTCGTGCGTGATCTCGGCAGGTCAATTTGATCAATGATGGCGACCAGCAGCTACCAGCTACTAACTCATGGCGCTCAAGAGGGTCAATGAACGTCAATTAATAAGGTTTCATTCAGGATGGAAATTAAAAACATCAAGTCAAATCTACGTTACTGTGTACTACCGTAGTCCATCCAAAGACATTATATATAGTACTATATAGTACTCCAGTGTATAATATCAAGCAAAACTCCAGAAGTTCAGCACGAATGTTTGGAAGTTTGGAATGTCTAGAAAATAGGTCGGGTTGTTTTGAAAATGTCCAGAAGTTTTTCAGGTCCGGAATTTAGGTCAAGAAGTTCCAAACTGCCTAGAAAATAGGCTTCGAAACAAGAAGGAAAACAATACAAAACTCGATCAAACTGAGCTCCAAAAATCGTGAAATTTTGCAAACACCTTTTCTAACGTCTGAAGAAGTTGTTTCTAAGAGATCTTGTTAAAAATATTGAGCTTTCTTCAATCTCACGGATTTTAGGGAAACCTAAGAAAATGAGGAATTTGGAGGAAACTCAAAATACGTGGAGCTCAAGTGAGGATTTAGTCTAGGTCATCGGGAGAAGCAAGGAAGGCCTTGGCACTCTTCAAGTACTCTTCTTTAGCACCTCCTTGTTCAACTTCCTCTGGTTGGGTTTACGCTTGGTGTAGTCGTACTCACATTTCCCCTTGTGATTGAAGAAGCGATTTTTTCCTTGTTCTTGGGACAATCCTCGATGAAGTGGTCCGTGCCCCTATACCCAAAACAACTAGAGTTGTTCCTACCTAATCTCTGGTTCAATTTGTTGTTGTAGAAGTGATTGAATTTCTTGGTGATTGTCGATGCGGGACCCACAGGATACCCCGCAAGAGAGAGAAGATCTAGTTCAACTAGGATTCTTCCCATGTAATCTTAGTAATAGAACTATTAAGTAATCCTACTAGAAAATCTCATTGTAAACCGATTAGGACTTTGGCCTCCTGACTATATAAAGGAGGGCAGGGCTCCTGAAGAACGGAGGTATGACATAACACTTCATAATCAATCCAACGCAAAAGGCAAACGCTGACTGGACGTAGGGTTGTTACTCGATCTTCGATCGAGGGCCTGAACCAGGATAAATCGACTGTCTCTTGCGTTTACCATCGAGTTCAGCATACGCCGAAGCCCGAACTATACTGCCACGGTACCCCTGTGGTAGGCTATCGGTGGTAAAACATCGACAGCTGGCGCGCCAGGTAGGGGCTTTCGGCGACTTTGCATCCGAGACCTCGATGGACCTCAATAACATGATCTTCCCGACGGGATCGATTTTCATCTTCGGCTCGTGGATCTGGGAGGCAGACAACTACGGCAAGCTTCAAAGTCATCTCCTCAAAGATCCGGATCATCATGAAGAATCCTCTATTTCGACAACTACGACGGATCAGCTCATCGGAAGATTCATGACTCATAATACCATATTGAATAAGATTCCCTGACTACGCGTCAGACTCAATTCAAGCTCCGTGATCCGAGATGAAGTCTTATTCGAGTGCTTTCAAGAAGTCGAGTTCTTGTTTGGCAAGATTCGAATACAACCCAAAACAACTCGGATTACCCTCGAATTTTTTCAAAAGGCCGAGTTCTTTTCCATTTGGGCTGGACAACACGACAAAATCCTATCGGGGGACAGTTTGAAAGGTCTTTCAAATCAACACTTGGGATACCCAGCGGGAGCTCGGGAGGGTCTCGTTCTAACGATAACATCGCAAGGCTGTATCATCCATCGGCGAGATCCGTTCACGAGGATAGCGGAACCCAACTAGTCGGCACAACAACAACAGCTATTCTACCTTACCAAGAGGGGACTCAATCTCACGACGTCCGCGCGCTTAATGAAGTCATCAGCAACTCCGACAGTATGAAAACTAACGACAATAACGGAACAGCTCACGCACGAGAAGTGCTGATGGTTCGACGTCCTCGGTCACCATTAAACCCCCCAGAAGCACCCGATATCAGGTCATCAGATGAATCAGAATCCAACATATCACCCTTTGCTCAGGGCTACGATGGAGAAACCGAGAGTCGAGCGAAGCTAAAGAAAGGAAAAACAAGTTGAAACAAGGGCGCCAAAGACCGCGCTCAACAGAGAGAAGCTGGACCGATCTGAGTCGAAATTGGTGAATCGACAAAAGAAAATCACAACAAGAGCGAAAGAGACGATACGGTGAGTACGCCTTACGATAAGATTCGAGAAGCATTAGAAGAACTCGGGGCAACTTCACATCACGGGGAGAAATACGAACAGCTCCAGGACTTGCTCGGTCAACGATCCCAAGAACGCATGAAGAGAGAACCCGATCAAGAATACTGCGGATCAACAACCCGTAGGCAAGAAGATCAAAATCAAAGGAAGTCCGCTTTTGAAAGACTTGGACCAAAGCGGAAGCCATAACGGGAAAGTAGGGAGGAACATAGTCGGGGCCATCAATTTGAACAACCAAGGAAGACCAGGAGTAGAGGGCCTACCCGAGACTGACCTCGCAGAATTATTCCCATCAAAACAACACTTGGCGGAAGAAGGAGCCGAATCCGAGTTCAAGGAAGTTTAACGCATGATGATTCCCTGTTTTGCAAAGCAGGTTGACATCGATTCGATTACCTCACAAATTCAAACCGTCTAATCACTCCAAGTATGATGGCAAAACCAAACCAAGACAATGGCTCGAGAATATATTCACAATCAATTGAACTAGCCGGAGGAGCGATGATATCAAAACCTTGTTCTTTCCATGGCCTTGGAAACGATGCCCTCCAATGGTTTGATAAATTGAACCTAGGATCGATCGAACTTGGGAAGACTTGCAAAGAGCTTTCTGCGAAAATTTCGCGGTATCATCACACACCCGATCACTCATGCCGAATCGAAAGGACTCAAGCAAAAGGGGGCGAAAGTCTTAGAAATTACTATCGGCGATTCGGTGAGCTCATGGGCTCAAGTGCATGACATCACCGAGCGAGAAGTAATTGAAGCTTTCTCGCTTGCGGAATCATGGCTAGGTGGCAATTTCAAGACTTACGCAAAGAAAATCCGAGAAACAATGAAGAATTGAGATGAACGGTAAAAAAAATGATTACTGCGGAAGAAAAAACACGAGAAAGGTTCCCGGATAGAAGCAACCAAGACAACCCGGATAGGCAAAATCATCGAAATAATAGACATCAAGAAAGAAAGCGTAGACCAGACAATACCGTGGCAATGGCCGACAAATCAAAGAAGTTTTCCAAACCCAGAAGATATGATGACATTGAAAACATACGTTGCCCATTACACCCTAACGGGAGACACACCATCGGAAACTGCTACACTTTCAATGATCAATACACGAGAAAAGATAGTAAGGAGAACACCAAATAGGACAATCACAAGAAAGATGAAGACAACCACAAGGACAAAGGATTTCAAAAACCTGGAGGCAGTAGCGATAATCTTCTCGGGGAGCCCCAGTTGCACAAGCAAACGTCAAGAAAAACTAGCACTACGAACCATCATGACAAAGCAGAATCCCGGCTACACCAAGATATCTCAATTGGTCACAATATCCAATCCAATTTTCAAGAGAAGACCAATGGACTAGCGTGAGGGAACGCGAGCCATTACCCCTTTATGAGACCCAACTATTGCCGGTATATTTGTCACCAAAGTACTAATCGATGGGGGAGCTGGACTCAACATCATCTTTTCGAAACACTAAGGAAGATGGGACTACAACTCATTTGGGATGATTACACCAACAAGCACTCCCTTTTACGGAATAGTAGAAGCAAAGCGACCATGCCACTCGGACAAGTTACTTTACCGTCACTTTTGGAACTCCTGCGAACTATCGAACGAGTTTATCAAATTTGAGGTCGCAGACTTCGATTAAATCATATCATGCGATCCTCGGACGCCCAAAGATCGGCAAAATTCATGGCAATACCACATTACCCGTACTTATTGCTTAAGATGCAGGACCCAGCGGTATCCTTTCTCTTGAAGCGATTTGAAGCGTGCTTTTGGCTGCTGACGTTCGGGCAATTCAAATTGCGGCAAAAGCACGAGCCGACAATGGAGAAAACAAATAGCCACAATTGCTGCAGAGATAAGCCAAGAAGAATTAAAAATACCGGCTAAAAAGGCCAAGCATCATCACACCACCAAAAGAAGCCGACGTCAAGCAAATCAATTTGGGCTTTGGCGATACCTCCAAGACAAAGCAACCATCGGTGCTCACCTCTCGGCAAAATAAGAACTCGCGCTCACCAACTTTCTTGAGGACAACAAAGATATCTTCGCCGAAGCCACCGACATGCCGGGTGTCCCAAGAGAGTTGGTGAGCACGCAATTTGATGTTAATGAAAACTCCAAGCACAGTAAAAGCGGTGGCTACGACGATTCTCACCCGACAAAAAGGCAGCGATTAAAAAAGAAATCACAAAACCGATGGCGGCCGGATTCATCAGAGAAATCCTTCATCCGGATGGCTAGCAAACCCGGTCCTTGTGCAAAAAAAGAACACGAGACGAGTGGCGTATAAAAGGCCGACTACGGATCTCAACAAACATTGCCCAAAAGATCCATTCGGGCTACCACGCATTGACCGGATAGTCGACTCAACGGTGGAGTCGCACTATTATCCTTTCTCGATTGCTATTCGAGGTATCACCAGATTGCATTAAAAGAACAAGACGAGCAAGACTTCTTTTATTACCCGTTCGGTGCTTATTGTTACAAGACCATGTCGTTTGGACTAAAGAAACGCTGGTGCCACATACCAAAGAGCTATACAAACTTGCCTTGGAGATCAAATCGGTGAAAATGTGGAGGCATACGTGGATGATGTAGTGGTGAAAACAAAGAACCCAGACACCATGATTGAAGATTTAAAGCAAACATTTGAAAACTTGAAGAGATGGAGATGGAAATTGAACCCAAATAAATGTGTATTCGGAGTTCCTTGAGGCAACTACTCGGATTTTTGGTCGGTCAACAGCAGGATTGAAGCCGGCACCAACCAAATTCGAGCTATAATGAGAGAAATGAGGCAACCTAGGAGTATCAAAGATGTTCGAGAAACTAACAGGATGCATGGCGGCCCTCAATCGTTTCATATCAAGACTCGAAGAAGAAAGGGGTTACCCTTCTTTAAACTACTAAAGAAGACATACAAGTTTGAATGGACAAAGGAGGGTGTGAAGCTTTCAAGAAACTTAAAGCATATCTCACATCCTCACCAATTTCTCACACCCCAAGGAAAGATGAAGACATGATGCTATACATTGCGGCGACTACTATTGTAGTCGAGACGACAATAGTCGTGGAAAAAGAAGAAGAAGAAGGACGTGTGTACAAAGTACAATGACCGTATATACTACATCAAGTATTATGCGAATCAAAAATCCGGTACCGCATGTACAAAAACTACTCTCGCCCTACTTATCACCTCATAAGCTTCGCCACTATTTGAAAGCCACAAAATTACCGTGGTGATGAGACTTCCCACTCGAGACATTTTACACATGAGAGATGCGACATAGCGTATATCAAAGTGGGCGATTGAACTTGGAGCTCTTAACATCGACTTTACCCCACGGAAAGCAATCAAATCTCAAGCCCTTGCCGATTTTGTGGCGAGTGGGATGAAATTCAGCAGCCTTTATCAGATACAATCCTTGATCACTGGAAGATGTACTTTGATGGGTCGCTCAAACTAGGCGGAGCCGGTGCAGGCGTTCTACTCATTTCTCCAGAAGGAAAACAACTCAAGTACGTCCTTCAGATATTATGGCAAGCTACAAATAACGAAGCAGAATATGAAGCCCTCATCCACGGGCTACGAGTGGCAATTACCCTTGGAATAAAGAGATTACTCGTATATGGCGATTCAGCAGTAGTCATCAACCAAGTAAACAAAGATTGGGATTGCACAAAAGAAAACATGGGTGCTTACTGTGCTGAAATACGGAAACTTGAAAAATATTTCCAAGGATTAGAAATTTTACACGTACTGCGCGATTCCAACATTGCAGCAGATGTCCTTGCCAAGCTCGGATCAGACAGAGCAAAGGTTCCACCCGGTGTATTTATAGAGGAGTTATCAGTTCCCTCTATCAAACAACCCGGTGAGACATCCAACGAAATTCAGGCTAAAGGCGTTCAGATCTTGGTAATCAACACCTCATGGACTCAAGTTTTCATCGACTACATCAAAGAAAATAAATTACCAGCAGAAAAAGCGGAAGCCACCCAAGTTGTTCGCAGAAGCAAAAACTACGTTTTAGTAGGAGATAGACTCTACAGAAGAGCAGCATCATCAGGAGTACTCCTGAAATGTGTTTCATTTGAAGAAGGCAAAGAGATCCTAGACGAGATACACTCAGGTTGCTGCGGAAATCATGCTGCTTCAAGGACACTGGTTGGAAAAGCATTTCGCACCGGATTCTACTGGCCAACCGTTCTAAAAGACGCAGAAGAACTTGTCGAGAAAATGCAAAGGTTGCCAAATGTTTGCAAGACAAGCCCATGTGCCGACTCACAATCTTATCTCGCATCCCACCCGCTTGGCTTTTTTCTGCTTTGAAATTTGGATCAAGTGGGACCCCAGAAGAAAGCAAAGGCGGCTTCGAGTACATCTTTGTGGCAATCGACAAGTTCACCAAGTGGATTGAATACAAACCACTTTCATGAAATAACAAGCGCAACCAAAGCAATCGAATTCATCCAAAAATTACGCACCGCTTTGGCATGCCCAATCGAATCATCACAGATCTAGGCTCCCCTTCACACTCATGAATTGGGAAAGTTGGGCACAAGCTGTGGTTCAAAGTATAGACTATGCGTCTGTTGCATATCCGAAGCCAACGGACAAGTAGAAAGGGCCAATGGACTCATACTAGCGGATTAAAACCAAGGTTATACGAAGAACTAGTTGACTATGGGTCCAAATGGATTGAAGAATTGCCAAAAGTAGTATGGGGCTACGAACTCAAATAAGCGAGCAACAGGCCATTCACCCTTCTTCCTAGTTTACGGATCGAAGCCGTCTTGCTGCCGACTTGATCTGGACATCACCAAAGATAGAACAATACGATGAAGGAGAAGCAGAACAAACAAGAAGATTAGAACTCGACAACTCGGAAGAAGTCGAGTAAATGCTACCCTCAATCAGCCGAGATACCTACAAGGTTTAAGGCGGCACTACAACAAAAGTACAAATCCTCGATCACTACAAGTTGGAGACTTAGTACTAAGAAGGATACAAAAAGGCCGACAGACGACATAAGCTTCTCGGTCCATGGGAAGGTCCGTTCATTGTCACGAAGTCACGGACCTAGGCACATACAAGTTAATAACCGAAGATGGAAAAGAAGTCAACAATACATGGCATATCACCCACTAAGAAGATTCTCTGGCGTAAAAACAATTCAAGATAAAGCAGATATGCAAGCCACAAGGGACCAACATTCACAACCAACGTAAAGGCGATACTCTTCGACAACATATGTATTAGTTCATATTCATGATCAATAAAGATGATATTCATCCACAGCATGTCTTATCATGATTTCCAACGAGTTGTTTACATCCGAAAAGAAAAGCAAAATGGTGAAAACACTTTGAGCTTCGGCCGAGAGCAAAATAGTGAAAACACGCTTGAGCCCGCCGATGAGGGTAGCTAAAAGCTAACACCAAACAAAAAGCAAAATGGTGAAAGCACGCTGAGCTTCCCGACCGAGAGCAAAATAGTGAAAACACGCTTGAGCTCGCCGATGAGGGTAGCTAAAAGCTAACACCGAAATAAAAAGCAAAATGGCTCAAAACACGCTGGCTTCGTACGAGAGCAAAATAGCTGAAAACACGCTTGAGCTCGCCGATGAGGGTAGCTAAAAGCTAACACCCGAAACAAAAAGCAAAATGGCTGAAAGCACGCCTGAGCTTCCCGGCCGAGAGCAAAATAGCTAAAAACACGCTTGAGCCCGCCGATGAGGGTAGCTAAAAGCTAACACCCGAAACAAAAAGCAAAATGGCTGAAAGCACGCCTGAGCTTCCCGGCCGAGAGCAAAATAGCTGAAAACACGCTTGAGCCCGCCGATGAAGCCAAAACTAGTCAACCAAATCGAACTCCAAAAGACCCTCCACTCTTCGTTCAAAGAAAAGCAAGAGGCTCGGGGCTACACTACATCCAGATAGGAATACTTTTTCCTCAGAAAAAGTACAAGCGCCACTCAAAAGGCAACATTCTATGCCGAGTCGTTTTCTCATAGCGCGATGTCAACACAAAGATTTAACAAGCGCCACTCAAAAGGCAACATTCTATGCCGAGTCGTTTTCTCATAGCGCGGTGTCAACACAAAGATTTACATCTAACAAGTCACAGCGTGGACAAAGCACTCGACAAATCGAGGGGTCTCGTCAGGATAACACACTGAGTCGTTTTGTGGAGCAGAGACGAAAACAGGACAAAATACTCAGCAGGACAAGTAACTTCGACCACACCCAGGCAAACAATACATCAACGAAAACAAAGAATCTTCATTTAAAGAGGAGTGTAATATTACAAGAAGCTTTACAAGAAAGCTGGTCGGTCGGGTCGGGCATTATCATCGGGAAGGAAATGTCAATATCTAGATTTTCTGCAACCCTACTGGCTAAACCATCGACCTCAGGCTCCATCCTCTCAACGGCGTCAAGGTATTCTTGGCTTTGACTTCCTCTACTATCTTGGACAGAGGCGCCTCTAGAGCAAGGACCCGGACACTGGCTAGCACATTTTTGGTACATATTTGGGCACACTTCTTCGCAAATTCTTGAAACGAGGCGGAATCAAGGGAATGAACTGCGCCTAAGATTGCCGTCGTCGTCATTGGAGTCCGGAGAACATCATCGACTCTTGAAGCGAAAAAAGATTTCCACAGTAAGCGTTCCAATTTTCGATTGGGCCGCCGACTTCTCGGTCAAGCTTTCAATAGTTCTTTGGGCTGCACAAGATCTCTATCGACTCAGCGTCTAATCAGCTTAGCAAGGGCAAGTTCTTCCTCAGCATGAGTAATTACCTCCTCAGCCTTATTATGACTAGAACGGACTAGAGCCTTCATTTCATCGATGCTCTCCGAGAGCTTCAGCTTCTTAGCTCGGAGAACTAGACAGGACACCCAAGAACAAGTCAGCGAAGAAAAAGAAATTAAAATACAAGAAAAAACAGGCAGAGCCCACGGCACCTTTGCATTCATTCTTCGCAGACTCCGCCGCGGTCTCCGTCTCCATTACCCGGGCACGAAGGGTTTTCTCCTCCTTTTGGTGCATTTGACGTTCTGTCTCCAACTCAGCCCGGAGAAGGTCGAGATCGGCTTTTAGAACGTCCACCTCAGAAGACAACTTTCTCTCATTTTCAGATGAGAAAAAGAAGCCAGAATGATCACGGGAGAAAGACTGAGCCAAAAGAGACAAAGAAAAACAAGGCGTAAGGACAGAGGAAAAACAAGCATGCAAAAAAGGAACGGCAGCAAAACCTACCTGGAGTTTTTCACCAAAAGAAGTCGCTAGGGTCGACAAGCTCCCCCAGGCTACGGTCAGCTCCGACAATCGATGGGTGGCATCGAACTGTTGCACCACGTCATCGGAAAAAGAAGGACCGCCGGAAGCAAGAGAAGGGGAAGCAGAAGCCGGATGGAGCGAAGAAGGAACGACCAAAGCAACCTTCAGGGAAGCCAGAGTTAAACCCTCGGAAGGACCCGTAGCGGCGGCGCCACGATCACCTCCGGGCGGCCAAAACCGCAACTTCGCCAGGTAGCCCAGAAGCCCCCACAGCGACTCCATCAACAGAATGCTGTGAGTCCTGAGGCTCAGAACTCGTTGGCACGGCGGGAGGCAGAGAAGAAGTCGAGGAAGGAGTGAGAGAAGACGAAACACTAAAAAGTGATAAAAAGGAGCACCGATAAGAACCAGAGGAAGGAAAATAAAAGCCAAAAAGATAAAGCTAGAATCTACTCACCCGACCACTCTCTTCTTTGCGAAGCCGAGAGAAGGCCTCGCAGGAGGAACCACGACGGTAAAAACGTCCCCGCCACCCGGCGACGAGAGCGGAATGGCCGGCAACGGAGCCGCGGAAGGAGCCGGAGCTGGAGACGCGGAAGAACTCCGTACTGAAGGAGCGGTAGAACTCGGTACTGGGGCTTCCAAAGAACTCGACACCGGAGTTTCAGAAGAGGTCGACACGGGAGCCTCGGAAGAACTCACACCCGGCCTCCGATTACTTCAAAAAGATCAATACTAAAGGTCAAGACAAAGAAGAGAAATTCAATGCAACAGGAATATGAAAAGCAACTCACCGCTGCGTGATGAGGGGTACTTCATCATCTTCTTCGTCCTCAGCCAAGGAAACCAGAGCACCTGTTGAAAAAAGGATAAAAAGTAATCGGATCATGAGAGAGACAAGAAAATAAAAGAACAAAGAGCATTAAATGAGCTCACCTAAGAGCATGCTAGCAACAACTGGAGTACGAGAAAGTACTTGGTTTGCGAGGCTTCTTGGAGACAGCGAGGCAGATGAAGACACATCCGTTCACCCCTCTTTGGGACAACTGCGAGGACCGCGAGGGACTATACGAGAGAACATATTCTTCATATACATCAACAAATCCGGAAGAAACCCTGGGAAGAAGCGGTAGAGGTTTGGGACTTACTAATTGCGAAGTCCCAGCAAGTCTATCTCCGATCTCTACCGCCACGGCAGGAAAGCGTCGGGAGAGAGACCGGTCGACAAAGTTCCGCCCAAACTCCTACTAAAAACGGATAAAACACCGAGACAAAGAAAAGCTAAGCAAGAACAAACGCAGCTAGAGTGCATAAAGTACTCAAACAAAAAGATAGACAACTCACGGTCTGAGGCGGGTTGTTGGTCGAGAACTCGGTGAAGAGGGGGAATAACGCTCACCCCCTTCAAAGCATCTTGAAGACGCCGAGTACCTCCTCACGGTCAGCTCAAGAGCTGGGACCATGCGTGAAGGATCCTCGGCCCCGAGAATACTCAAAGCCGAGATGCTCCCGCTCTTTCAAGGGCTGAACCCGGCGACGAAGAAAGCTCGAGACGATACCAAAGCCGGGTCAAACCCCTGCCGCTTGACATGTTAATCCTATCAAGGAGTGGTTGGATCACTTGAATCTCAAGAAGCGATTCAAGTTTCTTGTCCCATCGGTCATTCACCACAGGACCGGATCGGGATGAATGGCAAGGAAGGGATTAAATTGGCGGCGTAGAAACCACTCGGCACGCCAATCTTTTCTGAGAATCGACCAGGTCATAGTCAAAAACTTAATTTTGAGACCTGCTAAACCGAATCCCACAACCGCCAAGAACTTTGGTTTCTTCACGGCGGGGTTGAGGTTTCGAACGAAAAGAAAAGCGAAAAAAAGAGGCGAGAGAAGGAGGATTCCAGGAAAGCTTCGCAAAGATGAGCGAAAACAGAAAAGATGGAGAATGGCATTGGGGGTTAGGTGGTTCAGACTAATCCCGAAATAACCAAGGAACCGATGAAGGAAAGCGAAGCGAGAAGGAAGGCAAAGTCCGCGTAGGACAAAAAAAAGCGAAAAGGACAATCTCACGGGACCGGAGCTGAAACCGATGTTCGCCGGAACCCTCCATTCAGCGATGACTTTGCTTTGGATCAAGCTTATCGCTAACGAGCTCGCGCACTGGTCTTCGTTTGTTGTTGGGGCGGCCAAACCTTACGAGCAGCCCTCATAGCCACAAACTCCCGATTTTGGATCAAAGAAAGGGATGATTCCTCGTCTCTGAAGGTCGCTGAGACTTGCTTTGCGTTTTCTTCTTTCCCATGAACTGGTGGAAGCAAGAGAGGCGCTAAAGAAGATGTAGGATGATGATGCTCAAGTTTCTGGCGACGGTGGCGGCGGCGGATTTCTGAAAGCTAGGGTTTAAAGGCAAGAGTTGGGCAGCAAAGGGTCTTTAAATAGGTTTCTCAGCAATACAAACGGCCCACAAGGCCCGATAAAACACAATGTGGGAACACGAAGGTCCATTTACCGACGCGGCTAAAACAATGGAGGGCACAAATCCACACAACAGTACAAACCAACGGGTAGATTTCAGACTTATCCGTCCAGCACCACGGCAGGGTTATCAGATCGCTACAAGAACAACTCGTCAAAACAAGAAGAAAGAAAAGGCTACCTCACAAGGAACAAAAGAACCCGGTTATTTGAGAAAGAACCCGGTAATCTCATGGACAACGGGGATCGCAACAGAAAAGTAAAAAACAACTCAGAAGACAAAATTCGTTACATTACAAGCAGAAGATTACAAATCTTAAAGACAAGATTCGTTACATTACAAATAGAAGATTACAAATCTTACAAGATCCAACGAACTCAGCACTACGAAAAGCAAGGTAGCAAAGAGGAACGCGGACACGGCTAGGCTCGAAGCGACTACATGTCCCAAATTGCTACTCGGAAGGACAAACCGCCATCGCTACATTGTTTTCTTCAAAGGAAGGACTTGAGTGCACTCAAAGCGGAAATCGGCAAAGACGGCAGACAACATGGAGCGAGAGAAGGCGGCGCAGCATCTGTCTACCCAAGACCGATGTGATATCGCATATGGTGTTGATCTGCTGCCCGGACAGATCTCAAGACAAAGCGACGAGGATCAACCAGAAGCGGCCAGATGAAGGGCAAGCCCGCATCACAAGACTTCTTCCAACTACCACCACATACATCCACGGCACAATCTTTGTCATGGGATTAGCCTACCTCTAATCCCTATCACAAGACTTCCTCCGGCTACAACAAAACACAGGGGACTACAAAATATGCCCGGGGGCTGCTCTACTTCACAAACTACCATGCTCATATCCACGAAGGTTTCAAAGGAATATCCAATAGATGAAAACAAGCACTCCGGGACAGTATTTATAGACCAAAGGAGCGGCGCACATGGACCAGGAGCACCGACGAAATAAGCCTAACAAAGAACACAGTGAAAGGACAGGACTCAATAATGGACGACTCAGGCGAGAGGAAAACAGTGCTCGAAGACGGGCATATTCGGAAGGATATACCATCACAGTACAACCCGTGAGCAAAAAGCATTTACACTCAACCACCACCATACAACTACATCTGACAGCAGCAGACTATCAAAGAATACGCCAAGACCTCGCACCCGAGTTCTTCCTGAAAAAAAACGACACGGGTATACGCTCAGGGGCTCGGCCAGCATCACAGATTAATCAACACTAAGCTAGGGAATTCGGCCCTCATTTCAACTACTCCCGGGGGCTCAGAACCAAAGACAAAAGACAAAAAGGACAAGAAACTCAAGACTACAACGACGACAACGCATCAAGACTCTTCAACCGACTTCTTTTTCAAAAGAAAAGAACTCGGAGAAAGCACGAGGCTACGGGATACATAGCCCCAGAATTTTTTGAAGATAGGAATCTGGATCCTCCAACTTTTGCAAGCAAAAGCAAGAGGCTCGGGGGCTACACTCAGTGAGTGCAATTTTTATGAAAAATTGCACCCACCCAAAAAGAACCCGGACATAGGCTCGGAGGCTGCACACCACGAAACTACTCGGATGATGGTTTAATCCAAGACTAAAGGACCGCTTCGGAAAGATACCACAGAAACTACTCGGATGATGGTTTAATCCAAGACTAAAGGACCGCTTCGGAAAGATACCACAAAAACTACTCGGATAAGGACAAAAATTCAAATCTCAGGGATTACTTCAGAGCACAGATTTTCAAACAAACATAAAGGATCAAGACCCTCCAACTTTTTGTTCCAAATAGCAAGAGGCTCGGGGGCTACACTCAGTAAGTGCACTTTTTCTCGAAAAAAGCGCACGCCTAAAAAGACCTCTTCAACGCAGACTACTTCAAGACATTATGACAAAAAGAACCGGAGCGAGCCATATTCGAGTTCTTTTTGACAAAAGTTCAACGAACAATCAGAGCAACTTCAAGACAAGATCCTCCAGCTCCTTGTTCCAAATAGCAAGAGGCTCGGGGGCTACAACCAGATGGATGTACTTTTTCTTCACAAAACACTCACCACTCGAAGGTCCCAAGAAGCGCTACAAGGTTTCACTCCAGAAAGCACTCGGATAACATTTTGTTCCTACCTAACAAGACTTGAAGGAGCAAAGCGAGACTTTCAGAGCTCAACCATGAAGTGCTCGGGGGCTTGTCGATGCGGGACCCACAGGATACCCCGCAAGAGAGAGAGAAGATCTAGTTCAACTAGGATTCTTCCCATGTAATCTTAGTAATAGAACTATTAAGTAATCCTACTAGGAAATCTCATTGTAAACCGATTAGGACTCTGGCCTCCTGACTATATAAAGGAGGGCAGGGCTCCTGAAGAACGGAGGTACGACATAACACTTCATAATCAATCCAACGCAAAAGGCAAACGCTGACTGGACGTAGGGTTGTTACTCGATCTTCGATCGAGGGCCTGAACCAGGATAAATCGACTGTCTCTTGCGTTTACCATCGAGTTCAGCATACGCCGAAGCCCGAACTATACCGCCACGGTACCCCTGTGGCAGGCTATCGGTGGTAAAACATCGACAGTGATCAAGGCTAGATCCTCATCACTAAGCGCCTCCACATGCTCCTGTGTGATAGAGACCAAAGATGACAAAGCAAAGCATCCAGGTGAAGGGTTACCTAAAGAACCACTTGGATTCATCACGAGGGCAATAATATGTGCAGAGGGGCCCTCAAGTTTGGCTCTAGATCGGTTGTCAATTTTAGTGGACTTTTGCTTGCTGAAAAACTCATCGGCAATGACAGCCTCATAGTTGGGGGACTCGGTGATAGCTACGACTTTGACCTCTCACACCCTACAATCTAAAGCATAGAGTAGATTTTGGGCTCTCTCATGGTCATCATTGTGTAGCTATGGCTTGTTTGCTCTAATCTTCTCCAACATGCTCAAAAAACAACCTTCAAAACAAGAAGGAAAAAAACCCAAAACTCAATCAAAACAAGCTCTAAAAATCATGAAATTTTGTCCACACCTTCCCTAACCCCTGAAGAAGTTGTTCCCAAGAGATCTTGCTAAAAATTTCGAGCATTCTTCATCCATCTCATGGAATTTAGTAACCTAAGAAAAGGAGTAACTTGGGGCAACTCAAAATTCGTGGATCTCAACTAAGGATTTAGTGGGGGAACAACCTAGGATGGCTCATCGATGTCATAGCACCGTATTGCCTACAAAAGTCCTACCCAAATCATAGCCAAATCATTGAAAACAGAGGCAAAAAAAATCTAGAAAATAAAAACACAAAAACAAGTGGGACGGTAATAGATTTGGCACAAAATCACAACAACAAGGTCATGGATTAAAGCTCAAATCAGGTTACAAGGCTATGGCTAGCCATATCCCCTCATCATGCCACTAAAATGTGAAGAAATTAGAGCAAGAGGTACCAACTCTCAAATCAGTCAAGAAAATTTATTTTCTCGGGGTGACTAACCGTCAACAAAATATGTCAACTGTCAAGGAAATATGTCAAAAAGAGTTTGAAAATCTCAAAACCCTGCGGCTACTAAGTTTCAAACTCACAACCTCAAGCTTCACATAGTTACATGATTACCATTGCACCTTGAAATCATTTGTGACCTAATAGTCAATGCAATGCTTTTGTATTTAGTCTGGTGAATTTTGTAACACATATTTGACACCCTAAATGAATTCAAATGAAAAAAGTTTGAGTGGGATAGTTTTAGATCTTTTTGATTACTATAACTTTGGTTTATGTCATTTCTCCATCCGAGATCATTTGAAAAATTCATAAAAGAATATTTATTTTTTTAAATGTTTTCCTTGGCGGTTTGCAACAGCACTCAAGGAAATGGTGTTTTCCTTGGCGGTTCATAACAACACTCAAGAAAAGCCACATATTTCCTTGGAGACCGAGTGGAACCGCCAAGGATACACATTTCCTTGGTGGTTTACTACAACCCCCAAGGAAATGATAAATTCCTTGGCGCTTGAATTTTGGCTCTCAAGGAAATCTTGGACACCAAGGAATTTTCATTTTGGTGTAGTGTTAAGCACCTGGGTAACCTAGAGAAAAATGATTAGGGTTGACCATCGAGCTTCTCCCAACAAGCCACATCAATACATATAGGTCTATGGCGAAAGACTAAAATACCCCTAACACCTAATACGATGCATACCTCGAGGGGCAAAATATGGTCAAGATATCTCGTCATCTATTGGACAGACCCTATTCCTTAACATCTTTGCTTTGTCTCTTGACATAAGCTCCATGACTGTGTCATGTCTCCCTTGATCCCCCTCCTCCCCCCTTGGTTTTGAGGCCAAAATCAGAAACCCCTTTGTGGCCGCGGTATTGAGGCCAAAACCGTCAAAGCATTTGGGCGCGTAGCCGCCTCTACGCGCGACCTCCACAATGTCAACACGTGTCTCACTTGTCTTCGGTCTGTTCAACCATCAAGTACTCACGCGCCTGCCTTGACTTGGTTCGATTATCGCCTTGACTGCGGTGAACACCGTCTTCATCTCTCTTTCTATCATGTGCTCCTCCTTGTCATAGTGCCCAAATGCTTGTCGTCCATGGTCCTTTCTCTAGGCTTCGGTCCCTTGGTCCAAGCTTTGATGTCCGCCCATGGTTCATTGACCTGAACCCCTCGCTCAACCTTCGCCATTGTATATAGTTGACCACCATGACATGCTTAACACTTGAACATCATAAGTCAAGATACATGTTGCACCGTCACTACTTTACATCCGGTGAGTCATAAACAAGAACAAATCAACCGCGGGCAAGGACTTAGGACTTATTCCCTCCATCCAGAAAAGAATGCAACTACGGGTTGCGTGCCAGTAGAAGTAGTTCACGTTTGACCAAGTTTCTAATGAATAGTATTCATATTTGTGGTTTCGAAGCAATTTATTATGAAAATAAATTTCGTAATTAATCCAATAATATTTATTTGATATCATAAATATTGATATTTTTTATCTATAATTAATTAAATCTAAGATAATAAAATATGACGTTGCACTAGAATTGCATTTTTTTTAGTCGGAAGGAGTATCGTCCATAACAATCACTCTGTCATATACGATTACAAGAGCACCTCTCAACCTTCGTGCTACCTGCTTTACGATGGATCAAATACAATGGGCGCCGCCCATGCGTTGCATGGATATCTGTCCATCCGTGACTCCGTGTACAGTGAACGAAATTAATGTAATGGTCCCGTCTCGATGGATGGATGGGTTGACAAATAGTCAAATCAAATAGTCATACCCGTAGCTAGCAGCGATGAACAGTGGTGACTATTGGCTGCCTGGCACAGCGGGCATGAACAGTGCTTTCCTACCGGTTGATCTCGGCTGCCAATATGCATGCATGCCGACAGGGCGACAGGTAGAGGTGTTTAGGTTAGTTAGTTCATACCTACCGGTAGCCAGAGCCAGGCCGCCAGCAGGTCCGTTTCGCTAGCTCTTAGCTAAGCTAGCTGTGCATGGTCACCTCCTCCCTCATCACCAGTCAACAGTCACCAGCTGCCGGCCGGCCGTGGTGTAGGCATGTTCATCTCCCTCTCCTCTCGTTGCCAAACAAACAGTGATCTGTACGTTGCACTATTGGCAGGAGAGGATGGAGATCTGGGGGTGTGATGAATATAATGATGATGAAATGCATGCAATGCAAGTGCACATCCATCAAATTTTCTCGTGAGGTAATAAAGCAGCGCTAGCGCTTTCCGGTACACGAAATGAGCGGCCAAACTTAGCTTGCGACGTCCTGCATTATTGCATGCATATTGCCAAACTTAGCTCGTCGATCCACCATTCATCGTCGATCGGGACTACTAGCTCTGATACAGCGGCGGATCTAGGAAAAATTTTAGGGAGAGCTGAACAAAGGTGCGACAGCAACATACCTCTGACTGCTACTCGATCTTAAGTCTCAGCTCCACCTACACGATAGAACTTTGCCTAAAAATTCAGAAGGCTCCAGGGCTCCAGTATCGGTAGGGGCTCGAGCCCCCCCCCCCTAATCCGCCGTTGCTCTGATATGTGATGTCTGATCGATCGAGTACGTAAAAAATCTTTTTGTCGATCGATCGGTTATTATTAGCTAACACAGTAGCCGTATGCATGCACAAGAGAAACTCGTGATTAATTAGCTTGTCGGTATCGTTAAACAGTTCCCATTAATTCATTGAATGGCCGTCTATAGCTAGTACTACCTCTGACCCTAACAGGATGTAACTATGAGTTATGTGCCAGTTAAAGTACTTCATATTTAACTAAGTTTCTAGAAAATAGTATTCATATTTGTAGCTCCAAATCAATTTATTATGAAAATATATTTCATAATTAATCTAATAATATTTATTTTATATTATAAATATTTATATTTTTTATCTATAATTGGTTAAACTTGATATACTAGAACATAACACTATTTTAGAATTGTATTCTTTTGGAGACGGGTGAGTATACTACTCTCTCAATGCATGGCCCAGCTGCTAGCAATTCTCCATGCATATGGTTGATCCATGGCATCGGTCAAATATACACAACTCTCATGATGATGCATGGCATGGAGCACTTGAACTTGATGGAGGGCTAGCTAGCAGCTAGCTAGCGATCGATCGGAGAACGTACCGGACGAACAGGTCTCCGCGATTAGGTAGCTATAGAGATTAATGATTGTACCGTCAATTTCGACTAGGACACAGAAGCAGTGCATGCAGGGACAATTACGTCGCACCTGCTGCTGCTCAGTCAGTTTCTCTCTGTATCAAGAGACAAGTAGTTGTGCACTTGTGCGTACACCCGTCACCATATGAAAGGCCGGATTTAATTTCGATGTAGTCGATCGTGGACTGATCTGCACCATATTTCGACGTCCCATCCGGGCCTTGTTTAGATACCCTCAAAATTCCAAGTTTTTTCACTCTCTTTTCATCACATCAATTTTTAGCCGTTTGCATGGAGCATTAAATATAGGTAAAAAAATAATTAATTGCACAGTTTAGTTGGAAATCACGAGATGAATCTTTTGAGCTTAGTTGGTCCACGATTGGACAATATTTACCAAATAAGACGAAAGTGCTACTATTCATCGGGTTGAATTTTTTTTTCAATCTAAACAACAAGGCCCCTATCTATCCACGACGAAATGCTGAAATTCCAGCTGACTTCAACGTCTGTGGACGACTGGACGTACGTATTATAAAGACTCCCCCCACTAGTGTTTACAACTTTACAAAAATAATTCATAAAAGAATTAAACATCAAACCTGTTAAAACTTTGGCATGTTATGATACACTCATACACATTAGTCACATGCCACGAAATTAAATTTGAAGCTCAAACTACTCCTATTTTTCTAAACTATTATACTAATACAACAATGTTAAAAACAAGAGCCACCACGTTCTATAAAAGGTCCTGTAGACTAGTGGTTACAAGAGTCTTAGTATACCTCAGTTTCAGGGTTCAACTCTCTGTAGGAGCGAACAAATATCACAATAATTTAACGGCGTTGTGCTTTCAGTGGTAGGTGATGTTCCCGTCGACGGCGAGACGTATGTGGTGACTTTGTCAATCTCGATGATTTATTGGTCTAGTCTTTTTAGATGCTCGTAGGGATATGATTTGCGTACGTGTATTCATAGGGACGAATGTATGTGAATTGTGAGTGTCTGGTGTGAAATCTCAATAACAATGCAGGTGCTGACCGGCGGCTGTCAAACATGCCTTGCATTGCTTGCGGCTATATATAGAGTATTACTCACGTTACATATATATCCAGAAGGGCGCGCATTAAAGTTCGGCCACTATTCCATCCCGCGAGCCAGCGAAATCTAGCAAATTGGCTAATTTAAGGGTCGGCCATGGATCCAGAGTGCATCACATTATTGCTACCGAGCTAGGGTTTCATCCAGGGGCGAATCCAGGATATCATGTCATCGGGGTCAAGGACTAAGCATCGGGGTCAAACACATGTTGATTTTCTATTTAAAAGAGTAATTTGCAGGTGGATTAAAGAGCTTTAAGTGTATTTCTGGCAAGTTACCGAGGTCAGCTGACCCCGATGGATACACAGATTCGCCCCTGGTTTCATCAATATCAGATAAGGACCTAAGTGCTGCTAAATACATCTACTGCGCACATGCATTTTGTGGGTTAGCTAGGAGCTAGCACTACTGGAATCTCGCTTTTTTCTGTGTGTGCGAAAACACACAGAAAAATACGAATACCGTCAGAAAAATAGTTCACCGTCAGATTCACCATCAGAAACAATTTTTCTGTGGGTCTCTCACGCACAGAAAAATTGTTTTCGCTCAGATTAAAACTAATTTTTCTGTGTGTTAATCCACACAGAAAAAAGAAATAAACGCACAGAAAAACACATGTTTTTTTTCTGTCGGTCCAGGTGAACTCACAGAAAAATTCATTTCGCCCCAATTATAAATAATATTTCTGTGTAGCCAGCCTCACGGAAAAAAAAAAGAGTTTGGCGGAATTTAGGTCAGTACGTACGTTTGTACCACCCAGCAAGTCAGCAAGTCCCACACAGCAAGTCAGCAAGATATATTTGGCGGATCTGATCTCTCTCTCTCTCTATAGTACGAACGTCAACAGTCCTAGCAAGTACTCGTAAGCAGTAGCGCACAGTCGTAGTGCTGTATGTGACCACGTTCTTAACTGTCCTTAACAAAAAGTTTTGTTATGCACACACTTCGTGTTTAGTTCGGAAATAAAGTAGTGGGATGAAATATTCTTTAGGTCGGTCTTCTTCTCGCATGGTCTGCCGCCACGACCTACATCCCCATCCCCACAAGACCACAAAGTCCATGGCGACGAGCGACGTCCCGCCGAACCAATCTGTCACGTCTTCGCCTCTCCTCGCGATGCGCCATGCCACAATCAACGCTCCCTGCGCTACGCCTTGTCATCCTCGCGAGCAGGTTGGGCTCGAGAAGCACGAGAGCAACAGGTCCCCTGTGCAGAGCAAGCCACCTAGGTGGAGTAGGTGGGGATGATGACTTGGGAGGAGCCGATGTGGCAAAGCAGATAGGAGCCGCTAGGAAGGATCAGGTTGTGCAGAGAAAAGGGTGGGAGATGGTGCTGATGATCTTGGATCCCATACGGAGAACTCTGTGGTGAGTCGTCGGAAAGTTGTGATCACCTCATCTTCCATTTGCACTGCTTCCTGCTCATTACGGAGCCGCATCGGCTGGCAGGTAGACTTGCTACCCTTGTTACCCGCCTCGAGAAATGCCAAGACCAGATGACGTCCCTCCAAAGCTGCTCTCTACAATGTTGTTGCTCTGATGTTGACAAATCTAGAATCATAGGCACGATGTTGTGTTCCGCCACCTGCAGCCCTGCCTTCGCAGACTGATGGCTGGAGCTACCGGGAGAAAATGGATAAAAGATGGATTGTAGATAAATGGCGCGAAATGTTTGTAATGTCCTAACTCTCCTCCTAACCCCATGTTTGTAACCTCCTGGGGCACAAACCCCAAACAATGTAGGTGCCAATGCACCCTTGATCCCCCGGCTAGCCGGTATCAATGGAAAATATTTAGGTGTGCCATTCACTCCTCTGGTGACGTCTTAAAAAAAGAGAGGAGCAGTGGGTCTAGTGAGCTCGAAGCCCATGCGGAGAAGAAGACATGCCCGTGAGAAAGAGAAACGGTGCTTGATGCCGCAAGCAAGGACACCCCATCCGCTCGACTCGGAGGGTCGAGCGGTTAGCCCTGAATAAATAAAGAATATTTCTCTATTGCAATAATCGTATCCCTAATGTCTCCCAACCCAAAACTTATAAAAAAGGACCGTTCCATCTCATCCTGCTTGATCTCTTGAACCAAACACTACCCTAAGCACTAGAAACTTGTTGGCCTTGTGTTGCATGCTCACATGTGCATGTAATAATCCTACAGACTTTGCTCTATTCGGTCACAAATACTGGGTGCTTTAAACTTTAATCAATATCCTGTTCTATTTTGACCGATGTCGTCAATATATAGCTTCTAGAATATTTGGCTCGCGGACACAAAAATCATTATACAGATTATTTACATCTTCAAAAGTGCTCTCGTATATATTATTACAAAAAAAAGACTCATAACCATATACATTTATCATACTAGTCGTCCATCAACCTGTGCACTGTGCTACTAGAGATATATTGCCTGTGTGTGAATTTGGGGTCCACGACTAATCAAAATTGCTAATTTTACATATCCTCTCAATCACTTGTACTCTCTTCATCCCAAAATAAAATTAACTTCTACGCGACTAATCAAAATTGATATTTTATATATCCTCTCAATTACTTATATATTACACTCCCTTCGTCTCAAAAATAAATTTAACTTGTAACATTAAACTGATAGTACGTTGTATAAGTACACAAAAAGTACGGTGGATCCCCGATGCAGTACGTGATCGGCCGCTCGGCCCATAGATCGTGATCCCCGTAAAAGCTAAAATGAATCACAAAAGAGGCGGGTACAATACAAAAACAGTGTAAAGCAGTAGAGTGGCTTGATCCAGGAGATCCATTGGTCCCCGGCCTCATCTTCTTCTACTCCTTTCGATCACGGAGAGCGTATGTGCGTGCAGCTCGATCGCCCGCACCACCCCGCGTTGTATTCATGGCCACCGTGATGCAAGCATGCATGGGGCATGGCATGGCTACCACTAGCCCGTCCGTTCCATCATATCAGGCCAAGTGGCGTAGCTAGGGATCTTGTTTTCTACGTACCAAGGTGCAGTTAACGATCCACTTTCTGGTGGAACAATTATGGTAATTATAATGGATTTTTTTAAGCTAGATCGAGCTTTGCAAATTTGAACAAGAAACCAAGTATTAATAACTATCCAAAAAGATTAATAGATGGAACCCTCTTCCTGCTAAGGCCCCCCCCCCTTCTCCTCGGTCCACACATAAAAAAATGTAGGACTCGAACACGTTATAGGTGTGGGAAAAAGCTTACTAGAGTGGATTCGAGTACCCAACATGGACTTGGGGTGACTACTGTGGCAGAACCATCTGAAATAATATGTTTTCGAAGACGCTCGTCTTCCACCAGACACTAAACACCTCGAAATTGAGCTACATCGGACAGTTCTGTCGAGCACACCCCAAAGAAGAACTCGAAACAATCCACGTTTTACCTTCAGAATCCAATAATGAGTACGAGCTTACAATACTTAGTCCATTTCATACAACAAGAGTTCTTGAAAATTATTTATTACAATACTAGAGTTCAAAGTGCGATAATTAAACAGCGGAATAAAAATAAACATCTAGCGGAAACAATACAAGGATCCGTCTGTGCCCACCAGAAGAATCCTCCAAACAAGAGCTACTCCTCAAGCTGCACCTGCAACATGGGTAAAATAAATCCTGAGTACACAGTGTACTCGCAAGACTTACCCGACTAGTGAGAATAGTTTCCCGACTCAAGGATATATGATAGGCAATATGGGTTTACTGTTTTCTTTTTGTTTGCGGAAAGAATTACTAATAGTTCATCCTTATAGTCAAGTTTTATTAGCAGTCATGATTACTTCATTAGCTAACCATTCTAGGTAAGCACTTGTTCTACTTTCAAGCAAGGGTGAAACAATCAGAATCATTTCACCATCTTTCATCTTTCCGTTCTTACTACGGTGCTAGACCATAGCCAAGTCGTACCGTCTTATGAAAATGACGATTCGCGAACCAATGTATCCCAGCTGAGTACCCTAAAACACACACCCCATTTGTACCACAGGCACAAACAAGACCAACCCATTCCACTCCTATCACGGGGTCTAGGTCCCCGTCCAAACTTGAACTCCAAGCCCCCACACTTAAGACCCGGTCTCAGTATGGTGCTTAGACCTCCACCTGTCCCCGCCTCCAATCAGTCGGTCCGAAAAGAGCCAAAACCCACGACAAGAGCGTAACGAGCCTTCCCGCTCCTATAAGCAAGTTGTGCTCAGGAAAATAAGTCTGTGACCTGACTACCATCCACAGCAACGGACGGTCCTTAATTGACACGAACATGGAAAACAATATAACCAAGCTAAGCCCCATTGGCCGTGGGACACAACCTGTTACAACCACCAATACCCATACCATATCCCTATAATATCTCTATTTTTCCTTTCATCATTTTATCATGAGAGTAAATATAATAATCACTTATTGTGAGTAATGGCAGGTTACTCACGCTACCGAAAACCTAAGCAGAGCACCTACCGGAACCTGCACTAGTAAGACTCTTAGGACAGATATATTTATGCATGTGGTTTTCATAAAATTCCTGTAACGTAAATGCACATAACATATATAAACAGTGATTATAAAAAATAAGGGGTTATGCACCGGGGCTTGCCTTGGGCAGGCACGGTCTGAGTCAGTTAGTGGCGGCTCCGGGACCTCCTCCTGCACGAGAATCTTCTCCTCGTACTCCTCGACGATCTCCTCAAACTCGCGATCGCTGGTGGTCACTATCTCCACCAAGTCGTTCTCTACATACATGCGATGATGATGCAACACTTAGTATTTATGCAACAACAACTCTTAAAATAAGAATATGTATACTAACAACTAAACTAGCTCTAATGACTAAGGTACTAAGCTAACTATCATTTTCATCAAGCAAGGTGTTGGATTCAACTAACAAACACCTAGCTTTACAAATTAAGGATATATCTTTATTTCTACTAATGATTTAATGTATATTTGAAACAAAGAGCATTTAACTACCCTAATGTTTAGTCTATTATAAGGCTACAAAAATTACAGTGAGCACATAATAATACAATGAAGCTACCATAAAAATGTCAGGACTAAAGTTATCACCAATTTACCACAAAATTTTTCTACAATATTTAACCTAATAATATTGAGCGCTCTCAAATGATTTAATAGCTCCTGGTATCAACATGTATATATATATATATATGAACTAAATACACTAACAGATAGAACACAATTTTAAGAACCTAACAAAATTTGTTTCACAATTTTTGGACACCTACATGATTTTATATAATTTAACAAAGATCAGCTCAAAAATTAAATTAGAAAACTATTTCTAATTCTTTAGGAAAAGAAAAACAAAATCTCCCGCTCAGCCCACACTCGTGGCCCGCGCGCAGCGGCCTATAGGCGTGGCCCATGCGAGGCCGCCCCGCCCGCGAAACAGCCCGTGGCGGGGGAATCCCACGCGCGCTGGCGCTTTTGCAAAATAGATCTCGCACTTCTCCCAAATTACAACTAAGTACTAACACTATTTTCCCCTCCCTCAAACCTTTTCACTTAACCCCCTAGCTTTCCTAGAATTCTCCCGCGCACACCCCCGGCGACCTAATGCATGGCGGCGCGGCGGTCAGTGGCACAGCGCGGCTGCGCCGGCCACCTGGGACCTATGACAGACCACCTAACGGGCCGGTCACCATCTCCGACCCAAGCGGCGGTGCGGGGTGACACGACTGGCTGGGAAAGGCTGCAGCGGCACGCGGCCATCCGCGACGGCGACGCTACTGTTCCGATGAGCTGGGGTAGCTACAGGCCTAATTGGTTAGCGCGTGAGCATCAAGAGGCTACTATGGACCAGGTCGAGATAACGGTTGTGACGGAGGATGACGGATGAAGGCTGGCCACGTGCGGCCGAGCCATGCGGCGGCGCACCGCGGTGGCACAGTCGCGTCAGCGACGACAGGAAGGCGGTAGCGGTTCCGATAACGTGCGCAAGGTGGAGAGGGAGGTGAGGCAAAGCTGGTGGTGCAAGTGAATTGGCTCGGGAGGGACGGTAGAAGGGCCACACACATCCACGGTCGGACGCGGCCTTATCGGCACAGCGACAGGAGAAACTCCAAATTAGAGCTTGGCCTTGCACGGTTCAAGACTGGGTAGGGTCGGGCAACGAGAGGACGTGATGTTGAAACCGTGGATGAACTAAATTGAATGGAGGTGATCGTTCGCTGGGTAATTTGGTGGCGTGGCTCGTGGCGGTAGCAGAGGGAGAAAGAGAGAGACGGGGCGCGGCAGGTGGGCTCGGCTCGTCCTCGCCTTGGTGGGATACGGTCGGCGTGATCGTGGAGGCCCACGCGCAGGCGCTAGCAAACAGGCACGCGTGTTTGCCACCGGCGTGGCCCGCACGGCGTAGTGCCATCAATGACAAGGCGACAACGAGCCCGGCCATGTGCGTGCGGCAGAGGCGGCATCGCACTGGGCCGGCAGCGGCGCAGAGATACAGAGGGAGGCACGGACATGACGACGAGGCGACGGCACCGGTAGCGGCTGCGTCGCGGCGTGGGGCGGTCGACAGTGCGGCAGCGTGGCGGGGCCAGCGGCGGCACCGCCCGGTTGCGCAAGCAGCAGAAGCGGCTCCACGCGCCAGGAGCCAGCGGTGGCCAGGCCATAGCCAGGCTAGAGCAGCCGTGGCCGGACACGCGTGGTACCGCGCGTGCACGCGAGACAGCTAGCGTGGCGACGCCGAGCGCCCGAGCGTGGTGACCGCGCCCACGAGGCCAATCAGCCCGAGACCGTGTCGTGCACGAATTTTAAAGCGCCAATAAAAACTAGACGGTTGCGTCTGGACCTTAACCATCTTCACCATACTCAAGATGACATATGAGATTACCAAATCGAGCTATAACACTACACCACTCCTTAATCCAATCTCTCAAAATAATTTGCTAAACATAGTAATGTCTAGCTAATGACAACCTTAGAAATTTTCTAGATTTTTGAGCTAAACTTGATTTCAATTTGTAATTTATAGGCTAGTAGAAATATTAGCTAGTAATATCATTTTTCGACAGCAAGTATTTCACTGTCATCTACAAAGTTTGTACTTCAACCTTTATTTAAGTATCATACACATGTTCTATAGTATTTTTGCTTAATAAAAATTGGTTTTCAACCCTACTTGATATATATGAGCTATTGAATCAACTTTTATTTAGCATTTTTATTGATCATTTTAAGTTACAAGAAATTTATTTACACATTCTATCACATGCATTAATACATAAACATGATGCTCATGATATGTTTTAGTAAATGATTTAGAGTGTAACACCGAGGATGTTACAACTACGTCACCGGTACGGTTGGGATAAGTATTTTCATCTTGGCTTGGGAGTTTTTCCCTTTCCTTGCTTGAGCTCTACTTACCACACCCATGCTTTAGTTTGTTTGATATTATCCACTTCTGATAGAGCGACATCTATTTCTACAGTTGTTGCTAAAGCTGCACACACATATAACACTGGGTGCAGCTGCAGCTGCAGCTGCAGCCGAAACAACTGATTTGAACAGGTCCTTTATTTGTGTGCCTTCTAACTTTCCTAGAGTAGCATAGGTTAGATAATACTCCCTCCGTCCAAAAATAAGTGATGTTTTAAGTTTGTCCTCAAACCATTTCAAGTTTGACTAAATTTATACAAAAAAGTACTAATCTTTATAATACCAATAAATATTATTAGATTTATCATGAAATATATTTTCATATTCTATCTATTTGGTGTCATAAATATTGATGTCCTCTCCTACAAATTTGGTCAAACTTAAAATAGTTTGACTTAGGACAAAACTAAAACATTACTTATTTTGAGACGGAGGGATTATGATTGACCGTGGGGTGCAAAACTCTCTGTGGATGGGTTAGTAGAAACACCATATGACTCACTAGGTGCACATATTACTAGTTATAGGTTGTTTTATTTATATATTGGAGAATCAAGTTTGAGCCCTAGGTTAAAAATTTATGGGTGACCCAATACACCCTCTCTCTCTCCAGGTTTTAGGTCACATCCTCCTAGGCCAGGTTCCCTAATATTATATAAGGGGGTGTTTGGTTCTTTAGTCGCTCCTAAAATTTATGTCACATCAAATGTTTAGAGGTTAATAAGGAGTATTAAATATAAATTAATTACAAAACCAATTACATAGATGGAGGCTAATTTCCGAGACGAATTTTTTAAGCCTAATTAATCTATCATTAGCACATGTTTACTGTAGCGCCACGTTGTCAAATCATGGACTAATTAGGCTTAAAAGATTCGTCTCGTAAATTAGTCGCAAGTTGTGCAATTAGTTTTGTAATTAGTCTATATTTAATACACCATGCATGTGTCCAAACATTCGATGTGACAGAAATTTTAGGAGGAGGGGAAGGAACCAAACAGGCCCTAAATCCAACAATTTCATAGTTGTAGGTTCTCCAAAACAAGGTGAATCTTTGGCCAGAAGATCTTGCCAAAAAGATCAAGGTCTCACCATCAATTTCTCAAATTTGACCAAAGAACACAAAGATGATTTTTTAGGAAAAAAACACAAACACTAGGTGCTTGGCAAGGATCAGCCTAAAGATGTTCAAATATGTCCTAGCGTGATTTGTCCTAAAAAAACTTTTAGCAAAATTGCAACCAAATAGCAAGGATGAACATTCATTAAGATGGGGCTATAAAAAATCCTAAAAATGAGAGAGAAAACCTCAAGACTTGAGAGAGTAAGAACAATAAGGACACAGTTTCGAGAATCTAGTTAGAGCTAGCTAAATGGTAACATGAAGTGATTCTAATTCAGCACAGAAACGTTTATTAAAAGAACTTGGCTCTGAAAGGTTCGTAGAAGAATTTGGGTCCCTATCAAACGAAACCTACCTCAAAACAAATTAAACTCAACCGAAAGCTTCTCGACTTACCCCGGCAATCACTCGTCTTATATCTAGACAAAATGGCACATGTCGACCTGCTCTTCTCACACAATCGAAATGCCATAAATTTATTTTGCTTTTAATGTAGTATTTGAATAATGTATTATCAAAGCGGTGCCTTGGTGAGCATGCTGCTGCTCTCTGAAGCGACAGCTAGGCGCAGCTCTGACTCTGAGAAGACGATGATCACGGCCATGGTCCTGCCGCCTGCCTAACGACTCGAGATAAGCAAAGCAAGGCAGTGGTTGGACGTTGGAGGCTACGGCCACCGTATTAACCTCCTCCCACTACAATACCCCGGGCAGGGCAGGCAGCCATGTGGTGCTGATGCGTACATGTGTGTGTGTATATATATCTATAGATACCCAGCCCAAGCAAGCAGAAGCAGCTTACGACCCACGGCGCGTACTGGCAGTCGCAGTCCCAGCTTCTATATAACGCCACACACCTGCTGCCAAGCTAGCTGATCCAGACACTGTGCGTAGTGCGTGTGTGCTCTCTCTCTGTCACTTATTGTGAGCTACCGACCCACCGGCGCCGTTCCATCCGGCCCCGCCATGGAGCTGCTGCCCCTGCTCACCGTGCTGCTGCTGGCGCACGCCGTGGTGTACCTGGCGTGGCAGGCCGTGTCGCGCCGCCGCCGCGCGTGCTGCTACCTGCTGGACTACGCGTGCCACAAGCCCTCCGACGACCGCAAGGTCACCACCGAGATGGCCGGCGACGTCATCGAGCGCAACAAGCGGCTAGGCCTCTCCGAGTACCGCTTCCTCCTCAAGGTCATCGTCAACTCCGGCATCGGCGAGCACACCTACTGCCCGCGCAACGTGCTGCAGGGCCGGGAGGAGTCCCCGACCCACGACGACGCGCTGGAGGAGATGGACAACTTCTTCGCCGACGCCGTGGCCGGGGTGCTCGCCAAGACGGGCGTCCGCGCGCGCGACGTCGACCTGGTCGTCCTCAACGTGGGCTCCTTCTCCCCGGCGCCGTCGCTGGTGTCCAGGCTCGTCCACCGCTTCGGCATGCGGGAGGACGTCATGGCGTACAACCTCTCCGGGATGGGCTGCAGCGCGGGGCTCATCGCCGTCGACCTCGCCCGGAACGTGATGCTCACGCGGCCGCGCACAACCATGGCGCTCGTCGTCACCTCCGAGTCGTGCGCGCCCAACTGGTACGTCGGCACCGACAAGTCCATGATGCTCGGCAACTGCCTCTTCCGCTGCGGTGGCGCCGCGGCGCTGCTCACCAACGACCCGGCGTTCCGCGGCCGAGCCAAGATGGAGCTGCGCTGCCTCGTGCGCGCCAACATAGGCGCGCACGACGACGCGCACGCCGCCGCCGTGCACCGCGAGGACGCCGACGGCCGCCTCGGCGTCAGCCTCAGCAAGGCGCTGCCCAAGGCCGCCGTGCGCGCCTTCACCGAGAACCTGCAGCGCCTGGCCCCGCGCATCCTCCCCGCCCGCGAGCTAGCGCGCTTCGCGTCCCGCCTCCTGCTCCGCAAGCTCCTGCTGGCCCCCCGCAAGCACACAGCCGCCGGCAACAAGGCAGAGGGCCCTGCCAGCAGCCCCAAGATCGACTTCAAGACCGGCGTCGACCACTTCTGCCTCCACCCCGGCGGGACGGCGGTGATCGAGGCCGTGAGGAAGAGCCTGGGCCTCACCGCCCACGACGTGGAGCCGGCGCGGATGACGCTGCACCGGTGGGGGAACACGTCGGCGAGCAGCCTCTGGTACGTGCTCTCCTACATGGAGGCGAAGCGGCGGCTCAAGCGCGGTGACAGGGTGCTCATGGCCACCTTCGGCTCCGGCTTCAAGTGCAACAGCTGCTACTGGGAGGTGACCAGGGACCTCGCCGACGCCGGCGCGTGGGAGGACTGCATCGACAAGTACCCGCCGGAGACACTGGTCAACCCCTACATGGACAAGTTCGGCTGGGTCAACGACGTCCAGGGCCAGGGGAGCGGCTTCCTATTTTAATCCATTATTTAATTATTATTAATTGACGCCACCAATTATCATTGATCCGATCAATTTTCAGAATGAAAACTTAAAATTTCTCAGTTATAAATACTTTTGCAACGAGACAGGGAAAGATACGTAGCTAAGATTGTTATTGGTTATATAAAATGGACAAGTGTACGTATATATGAAGGGAATATATACAAATGGAGATGGTGACTGTAATTCTTTTCTGTCTGGTATAAGTATATACTTGTAAATGTTTAGGCCGGGGTCGCAGCATGCATGTGTGCTCTAGAGCCTGTATAGTGCAAACCTATTCGTTTACATGTAGTATGGTCTGCAAAGAAGGGATTTTTTGAATAGTAGGGCATGCATGAAAAAAAGATACAAAGTGTGGTGTGGTGTGGCAGGGAACATTATTTGTATGAGTGTGGGTTTGTATACCAAGTACTACTAGCATATATGCATGCGGCTTTTAACCTTTGCAGAAACATATACACACCTTGTTTAAGCACAAGCTTCTGAGATGTATGTCCTGCCAAGTCAATATAATGTTTAGTCCACGTTTTAGAGAGAGCAAAAGAAAGCTAGGAAAAAAGCAGCTTGCTATATAATAGTACTGTAAGTATAAATATAAGCACCATGTTCGCCTGATCATATTAGTCATATTTATCAACTATGATATAGTGTTTTTCTCTCACAACAAAATAATATTAGCCAGTTTATAAGCTGCAGAAACGATCATACGAACAGTGTGTGTTTGGTACCGCGATCGACGGCTGCACGGAGCCAGACGGAAACCGCGGGGATTAGTGCCTTGCAGGCCCATCCGAGTGAGTCTGCACGGAGGCAACGGTGCAGAAAGGCTGCGTCCAATTTTTTCCCCTTGCGTGTGGTCGCCAGAGTCGCCGACACCGGTAGGGTGTTTGGCGTGACTGTAGCAACCGAACAGCCAAGAATCCGATTATATATAAGCGGACACCGGTTCCAAACACAGGCTCATCATCGTCATTGGCAAAACAGAGGTAACAAAGGCTTGTATTGCGTTTGTGCTGAAGTTTTTGTTTCGTTTTAGTGCTGGACTGTACATTTACTTGCCGAAAGAAAAATATCACACTCACCCGAATCAAACAAATTAAACACCACCCTGCTACTCCTTGCTTCTTTCCGTCTTGTTTGTTTAGGTTATAAACTGTATTTTTCAACTAATGAATAATATTTTTTCTCATAATAAATTAATCAATAATGTTTTTAGTCATGAGGGACCAGCAACGTTTCAAACAAACATCTGCGTTGCGTTGGTGCATGCAATGCAATGGCGATCAGAGAAAGCTGGGTCACACATTTTGAGGTACAGCTAAGGCTGAGGAACATGGATCTGAACCAGGACGTGTACGCCGCCATCGTCACAAGAGGCGCCTGGCGACAAGCAAGCTAGTAACCAATACCTACGTACTTACTTCTCCACCGGTGCTCTGCCGCGAGCTTCTCCTTTATCATGAATGAAACACAACAGTGGTGACGACGACGAAGACAACCTCCGCGTCCGGAGGAGAAAAACGCGTGCATATAAGCGCTGCTTGGTTGACATCTAAAATTTATCGTATCAAAGATTTGATAAGCTAAAAGTTAGGTAAAAATATTGTCATAGATTTAACAAGCCAAATATAAAAACTTAGGAAGTTTTAGTAGCAAATCAAATACTAGTCAAAATTATAGCGTGCTAATAATAAATTTTAGAAGCGAACCAATCGAATCCTTACACGCAGACTTCTATGTCGGTAAGGTTACTGAATTTTTTATATTTTAGCCATTTTTTGAAAGTTTCTCACAAATAGACCCTTGACGGAAAGAATTCAAGAAATGAATCCTTAGCTCGGCGCCATTCATCTTTGGCGCCGAGAGCTAATATCTCGGCGCCTTGGCGTCCACAGTGTCGAGCTCACAGGATCGAAGATGACATGGCAGAGAGCTCGGCGCTAATCACTCTGGCGCTAAGTTCGGCGTCGTAGATCTTAGCGCCGAGCTCGGCGCCAGAGTGACTGGCGTCGAGCCTTTATTACCTATGGGCCCCGCGCCTCTCTTCCTCTCCCTCTCCCTCTCCCTCTCTCGCCTTAGCAGAGCAGAGCCGCCACTGCCCGCGCCCACGCCTCCACCGGCCGTCATAATGAAAACAAACACAATAAAAAGTTCAATACTGTGCCACATTAAACAACATAATAATACTAGAAGTACGTGTTGACAGTACACATAGGGGCAAATGCACTTCCAAATCCTCAGTCAGAAACATACTGAGTAAGCAACTCATAATCTGAGTACCACTCCTCTAATACAACCCTGTTGCTGTGGCTAGGCTCACCTACGTTGCTTTGACCTGCCTGTCGCCTGTAGTAAGCGGCCTCCGCTTCATCTACGGCCGCTATGGCCTGAGTGAAGAACGTGTCGTCATCCTCCTCCGCCTGTAAGCCTGCCTCTGCTAGACCGATGAGCTCGCTCAGTCTGTTAGTGTCTTCCTCAGCCTCCTCCGTCTGCAAGCCCGTCTCTGCTAGAGTGATGGGCTCGCTCAATCTGCCAGTATCGTCCTCAGCCTTCTGTGCCTGCAAGCCCGCATCTGCTAGAGCAATGAGCTTACTTAGTCTGTCAGTGTCGTCCTCATCCTCGTCCCCCTCATCAGACAACACAATCGGTGATTGAACGGTGCGACCACCTCGCGATCAATGCTCATCTAAATTCTTCTCCTCATACCTTGCACGAGTCCGCTCCGTGGCATGTTCCTCGCTGTAACCAATCCCTTCATGTATGAAATGCAATCAGTTAGCAACGCGATTATATTACATTTAATATCACACTCACCACTAATAAGACATCACAAGTGAGACCATCACTACTAGATGAGGTGAAAGTGGAAGTACTACAAGAAGGATTAGTAGAAGGAACAATGATAGGCATAGATAGTGATTCATCAATTATATCACAAGTTAAACCTACATTACAAGTTTCAACATGCTTCTTTTTATTTTGCTCATCAAGCAAAGAGGAATGAGCCTTTTCAAGCTTTTTATGAGCTTTTCCAAGCTTCTCATTGGCTTTCTCTAGCATCTCATGAAATGCATTGAGCTCATCAAAGGCTTGCTTAAGAGCTTTTAGTTCCTTACGCAAGCTTTTGTATTCCCTTCTCTTGATATCAAAGTGTTCTCTAGCATCTTCTAGCATGTCAATTAATTCATCCTTAGTAGGTTCATCATCATCACTATCACTATCATTTTTATTTTTATTTTCGTTATCATCATCATGTTCTTCATCACTTTCATCATCACAAGTTTGTACCTTAGTGGCCTTAGCCATGAAGCATGATGAAGAGTCGAAGAGGGAAGGTTTCTCATTGATAGCAATGCTTGCTAGAACCTTCTTCTTGGTGGTCTTGCTATCATCACTATCGTCATCATCATCACTTGAGGAAGCATCACTATCCCAAGTGACTATATATGAACCACCCTTCTTCTTCTTGAAGGTCATCTTGTCACTATTGTATAGACATTGAGCAACAAGATGATCTTTGCTTCCACACTTGAAGCACCTTCTTGACTCTTCTTTGTTCTTGGATGAAGACTTCTTTCTTCTAGCACGGTACCCTTTCTTCATTATGAACTTGCCAAATTTCTTGACAAAGAGAGTCATCTTCTCATCATCCATCTCATCAAATGAATTATCATCTTCACTTGATGTTTCTTGCTTTGCCTTGCCCTTAGATGATGTGGCCTTGAATGCCACTCTTCTTCTTCTCATATTTCTTCTCCTTCCTTTCTTCCTTCTCATCATCATATATGTATCATCGGTCATTATATCTCCCAACACTTGGTTCGGTGTTATGGTGTCCAAACCACTCCTCACTAGAATAGTGACCAATGTACCAAATCTTGAAGGTAAACATCTCAAAAACTTGTGGGAGAAGTCCTTGTCCTTCACCTCTTCTCCAAGTGCTTTGAGATCATTGACAAGCACTTGAAGCCTATGAAACATCTCCGACACACTCTCATCCTCCTTCATCTTGAAGCTTGCAAATTTTTCTTTAAAAATGTATGTCTTTGCACCCTTCACGGCTTAAGTGCCCTCGAATGATTCTTCTAACT
This sequence comes from Miscanthus lutarioriparius, assembly GCA_904845875.1. Lineage (NCBI taxonomy): Eukaryota > Viridiplantae > Streptophyta > Magnoliopsida > Poales > Poaceae > Miscanthus > Miscanthus lutarioriparius. The sequence goes on from CAJGYO010000008.1 coordinate 2,983,663, forward strand.
TCTTCTAAGCCTCATGAGCCATCTCAATATTCTTGATTTGCTCAAATGTTCTCTCATCAATTGCATCATGAATAGCACTTAGAGCAATGTCATTATTTTGGAGAAGCACTTCTTCGACCGCGGTGGGATTCTCCGGATCTTCAATCTCAATTTTGGTTTCTACTACCATTCACACTTTTCTATTAATTGACTTGATATGTGTGGTCATCTTTGATTTCCAATAAGGATAATTTGTGCCATCAAATTGGGGTGGCTTCTTGGTGTTGTTGATTTGAACTATTTTTACACCGAAGGTTGTTAAGCCTCAAATCACGGTGACCTCAGCTCTGATACCACTTGAAAGGTCCTAATGGCTAGAGGGAGGTGAATAGCCTAATAAAATTTCTACAACAACACTTAACCAAATGGTTAGACAATTATGAGGCGAAGCAAGTGTTGCGCTAGCCTACTCAAAGTGCAAGCCACCTACCATAATTCTAGTTTAGATAGTATCTATTCACACAATAGCTATGACACAATCCTATGTTAGTGTGCTCTCAAAGGCTAACTAAAGAGCCACACCAACCAAGCAAGCAAGCTCTCACAACTAGCTACACTAAAGAGCTTGACAACTAGTTTGCGGTAATATAAAGAGAGTGATCAAGAAAGTTATACCACCGTGTCATAGATTTAACAAGCCAAATGTGAAAACTTAGTAAGTTTTAGTAGCAAACCAAATACTAGTCAAAATCATAGCGTGCCAATAACAAATTTTAGAAGCGAACCAATCGAACCCTTACACGCAGACTCCTATGTCGGTAAGGTTACTGAATTTTTTATATTTTAGCCCTTTTTTGGAAGTTTCTCACAAATAGACCCCTGGCGGAAAGAATTCAAGAAATAGACCCTTAGCTCGGCGCCATTCATACTGGCGCCGAGCTAATATGTTTTGGCGCCAGCGTCCCAGGCATTGAGCTCCTGGGATCGAAAGATGACATGGCAGGGAAATCGGCTGCCAGTCACTCTGGCGCCGAGCTCGGCGCCAGAGTGACTGGCGCCGAGCCTTTATTACCTATGGGCCCCGCGCCTCTCTTCCTCTCCCTCTCCCTCTCTCGCCCTAGCAGAGCAGAGCCGCCGCTGCCCGCACCCACGCCTCCACCGGCCGTCATTATAAAAACAACCATATAATAAAAAGTTCAATACTATACCACATTAAACAACATAATAATACTAGAAGTACGTGCTCACAGTACACATAGGGGCAAATGCACTTTCAAATCCTCAGTCTGAAACATACTGAGTAAGCAACTCATAATCTGAGTACCACTCCTCTACTACAACCCTGTTGCTGTGGCTAGGCTCACCTACGTTGCTTTGACCTGCCTGTCGCATGTAGTAAGCGGCCTCCGCTTCATCTACGGCCGCTATGGCCTGAGTGAAGAACGCGTCGTCATCCTCCTCCGTCTGTAAGCCTACCTCTGGTAGACCGATGAGCTCGCTCAATGCATGCGGTGTCTTCCTCGGCCTCCTCCTCACCGCAAGCCCGTCTCGCTAGAGCGATGGGCTCGCTCAATCTGCCCGAGATCGCCCTTAGCCTTCTCGTGCTCGCAAGCCCGCCTCTACTAGAGCAATGAGCTCACTCGATCCGCCGTTGTCATCCTCATCCTCGTCCCCCTCATCGAGATAACACAATCGGTGATTGAGCGGTGCGACCACCTCGCGATCAATGCTCATCTAAATTCTTTCTCCTCATACCTTGCACGAGTCAGCTCCGTGGCATGTTCCTCGCTGCAACCAATCCCTTTATGTATGAAATGCAATCGATTAGCAACGCGATTATATTACATTTAAAATCGAGCAACGAAAAAAATACTTTCAAGCACTCAACGGCACATAATGCAACAATATGCTCGTTCAAGACATGCATCTATACTCTTGTCTCCTCCCTTGCCTCATTCCTTGCCCTCTCCTCCTCTAACGTCATCCGTCTCTTCAATCCCCATTTGTTAAGCCCAACATCGATCGGGTTACAAATACCGTGTTTTCAAGCAAATTCATGCATCTTTTCTTTGTGATGTTTAACGAATAGGTTGACGTAGTCAGGTCCATATCCCCTCTTTCATGTAATTACTTGTCTCTTCTTCAGTTCATCCAAGAACTTAGCTTGACCATCATAACATTCCCACATGCATTTCCTAGTGCCATGTTCAAACAGAAAATTCTATCATATATGTCTTAGCAAAAGAAACAAAATATGATTTCATGTTTACCACAAAAATAACCAACCTCATCATACTCAACCATATGGCCACAATAATGGCCTATTCCAAGCTCCGAATTGACTAGGCCATAGTTGGATTTAACACCACATTCGCATATGACAGGAGGTGCTTTGTAAATTACCCTCTCTTTCTTCTTTTCCTTAACCTTTCACGGTTCTTTCGATCATTGGTTCTTAGGACCATACAACCACTCCTTGAAACGATACTTCGCCATTGAATACACCTAAATAAGTAGACATTAGTACATGAACACATATAGCTCAACATTTCAACACATACACTTTGCACTTACTTCATGCTTGTTTAGACACACAAACTCTAACGTATTCTCAGGGTTTATCATAGCTCGATCTCCACAATCGCACGGAGGAGGTTCCTCGAGTCGTCTAACTGTGGCCAGGTGCTTATCCTTAGCCGTCATTAGCGGAGGGTTAGGGGGGTGGAACCCACCGCTTGAAGTGCTCACGTGGATGTCTCCCTCTAAATCAATCGTCGAAAAGGAGGTACCTAGGATCAAACTTGTCTGCACCGTCGATCCACTAAAAGAAAAAGCACCTCTCATGGTCCTACACAACGAGATTCCAACAAAATATTAGTAGAATACTTACACAAATAAAGAAAAAGGATAGTGGAAACAATTTCTTACATTAAAATGATTGCATGTGTAGAAGCAACGCGCCGCTGTGTTCGGATGTTTCGATTGAAAAACATGGGCCGGGAAACCACAGTCACAGTTAGGGACAGGGAGCTCAGGAGGGACGGGGGCATCTTTGCTAGGCAGCGCTGGGTATAACTCTCGAGGGCGACCACATTTCGCCAAAACTCATCTCGAAACATTTCTTGCATCTAACAAAACGGATGTAATTTAACAAACATAAATCAAAACATCACAAATAAATGTCAATGAGAACCATAGCTATAATACAACCAATTTCGTTCTAAGAACCAAAAGCAGTTAACATTAAACCCTAACCCTAGGGTTTCCCATTTGATGCACAACAATGAACCCATAATATAACTACATGCGCCTAGGTTTGCTAACTTTTCCACGCCTTGGCATCATCCTACGGTTGTATAATACATATATTGAGGGATAGAATGAAACCCTAAGTGATGACGATTATTACGTTCAAAAATCCGACTAATATATACCGAATCAATGCAAAAAAAATTAGGAGGGTGAAAGGTTCTAATGGCTAGAGGGGGGTGAATAGTCCAATAAAATTTCTACAACAACACTTAACCAAATGGTTAGATAATTATGAGGCGAAGCAAGTGTTGCGATAGCCTACTCAAAGTGCAAGCCACCTACCATAATTCTAGTTTAGATAATATCTATTCACACAATAGCTATGACATAATCCTATGTTAGTGTGCTCTCAAAGGCTAACTAAAGAGCCACACCAACCAAGCAAGCAAGCTCTCACAACTAGCTACACTAAAGAGCTTGACAACTAGTTTGCGGTAATGTAAAGAGAGTGATCAAGAAAGTTATACCGCCGTGTAGATGAAGGAACCAATCAATCACAAGAGTGAATAACAATGAAGACCAATCACATCGGAATCAAAGGATGAACACAATAACTTTTTATTGAGGTTCACTTGCTTGCCGGCAAGCTACTCCTCGTTGTGGCGATACACTCACTTGGAGGTTCACGCGCTAATTGGCATCACACGCCAAACCCTCAATAGGGTGCCGCACAACCAACACAAGATGATGATCACACAAGCCACGAGCAATCCACTAGAGTACCTTTTGGCGCTCCGCCGGGGAAAGGTCAAGAACCCCTCACAATCACCACGATCAGAGCCGGAGATAATCACCACCCTCTGCTCAACGATCCTCGCTGCTCCAAGCCGTCTAGGTGGCGGCAACCACCAAGAGTAACAAGCGAAATCTGCAGTGAAACACGAACACCAAGTGCCTCTAGATGCAAACACTCAAGCAATGCACTTGGATCACTCCCAATCTCACTATGATGATGAATCAATGATGGAGATGAGTGGAAGGGCTTTGGCTAAGCTCACAAGGTTACTATGTCAATGCAAATGGCCAAGAGAGTGAGCTTGAGCCGGCCATGGGGATTAAATAGAAGCCCCCATGAAATAGAGCCGTTGTACCCCTTCACTGGGCATAGCGCGGGGTGACCGGACGCTCTAGTCCGATCGACCGGACGCTGGCCCTCAGCGTCGGGTCACGTGATCCACGCCACGTGTCCCCTGCTTCAAATACTGTTTGTCATATTTCAACAGTCGTCTGTTGACTGGACGCGTCAGTTAGAAAGTGACCGGACGCTGGACCACAACGTCCTATCGTTTCCAGTAAGGTTCCATACGCGATTTTTCCCGACCGGACGCGTCCAGTCATGCTTGACCGGACACAGCCAGCGTCCGGTCACACAGTGTCTCCTCTGTGTGCCCCACGTCAGTGTACGTCAGCACTGACCGGACGCACCCTGCCAGCGTCTAGTCACACAGTGACCCAGCGTCTGGTCAAAGACCGACGCCAGCGACTTCGCTGCTTCTTCTGACCGGACACGCCAGTCCAACCGAGGCCAGCGTCCGGTCACTTACAGTGCCCTCCGTCTTTTCTGTCTAGGGCGCCGGTGGAGTTTCTTACCCTTACTCCCAAACTTCACCACCCTTGATCAAATGTGCCAACCACCAAGTGTATCACCTTGTGCACATGTGTTAGCATATTTTTACAAACATTTTCAAGGGTGTTAGCACTCCACTAGATTGTAAATGCATATGCAATGAGTTAGAGCATCTAGTGGCACTTTGATAACCGCATTCTGATACGAGTTTCACCCCTCTTAATAGTACGACTATCAATCCTAAATGTGATCACACTCACTAAGTGTCTTGATCACCAAAATAAAATGGCTCCTACAATTTTTACCTTTGCCTTGAGCCTTTTATTTTTCTCTTTCTTCTTTTCAAGTCCAAGCACTTGATCATCATCATGGCATCACTATCATCATGTCATGATCTTCATTTACTTCACCACTTGGAGTGTGCTACCTATATCATGATTACTTGATAAACTAGGTTAGCACTTAGGGTTTCATCAATTCACCAAAACCAAACTAGGGCTTTCTGAGGGAAGCGAGGATACCTTGCTCTCGAAGATCTACGGATCAAATCAAAGTTTCTAAGGTCTAATATGCCGATTCGTGAGGTAGGGTGAAGTGGGGAGAGAAAAAACCCAAGAGGGAGGAGAAAGAAGAGGAAGAACGATCGGACAGGAAGGTTGGGCCAGGGTTAAATGGCAGGGAGCTCGACGCCAATCACTTTGGCGCCGAGCTCAGCGCCAAGATCTACGGCGCCGAGCTCGGCGCCAGAGTGACTAGCGCCGAGCTCCCTGCCATGTCATCTTCCGATCCTAGGAGCTCAGCGCTAGGGAAGCTGGCGCTGAGACGTGTTTGCTCGGCGGCAGCATCAATGGCGCCGAGCTAAGGGTCTATTTTCTGAATTCTTTCCGCTAGGGGTCTATTTGTGAGAAACTTTCAAAAAATGGCTAAAATGTAAAAAATTCGGGTAAGGTTACACATTGATGGCACAAGACAGTGATAAGAAACGGATAGCATGGCAAAAGGTCGTCGTTGCTTGATGATCGACGTGTGATATGCGTATATATGCATCCATCTATATATAAGGGTAGTAGGTACGTAATAGTTAAGGTTCTTTTGAGTTGGTGTGTGTGTGTGTGTGTGTGTGTATATATATAAAGGAATGTGTCGGGGATCAATATTAGGGTATCCGAAGAGGAGGAGCTAATGACCATCAACATTGATTCATCCGAGCAGTCAAGAGCGTGACTACAGCTCCAACCGACCCCTAGACGCGCAAGCTCCGCCTCGCCCGACCTCTGGGGGAGGGTTCCGCCTCGCCTGACCCGTGGAGGATGGCTCCATCTCGCCTGACACCGAGGCTGTGGGCTCCGCCTCGTCCGACCCCGAGGTCACGGGCTCTGCCTCGCCCGACCCCGAGGCCGCGATCTCCGCCTCGCCCAACCCCTCGGGTGCGGGCTCTGTCTCGCCTGATGGGGTCACATACCGCCGCCAACCATTTCAAGTCCAAGCGTATGGACCTGGGTCAAAACTCTGACGCCAAGGAAGAGACCGACACGTCCCGATGTAACCCGTGGCCATGACAGGCCATGCCTAGGGATTCACATTAGGAACAACGTCGGGCGTACTGGTGCTGTTCCACCTAACCCTCGTACGAACACTAACAGGCACGTCGGTTCACCACGACGACCGCCAGGACGGAGTAGAGCGCCGTGACCGGCAGACAACGCCTACGCATAGCGCCAGTGACGGACAAGGCCGCGACGTGGCGCCGTCCCTGTTGACGTCTACAGTATCGGCGGGACCCGTATGAAGGGGAAGAAGGACCCGGCGACCCTTAGGGCCTTCGGCTCTCTCTCTCTCTCTCTCGTTCTTCTCTTTCCCTTCGCTATAACCCATGCTTTCCATTGGCCTATAAAAGGAAAAGTAGGGCGAACTACTAGGGGGGCATCACATCGATTAATTGAGGCGAGACCCAATTGAACCGCCACGAACCCATCGAACCTCGAACCGACCGGAACACAACACAAGCACACGGCTGAGCAGCAACCGAGCTCTCGGCACCCGTTCACTCTTTCCACCAGAGACTTGGGACATGTCCCTCTCTCGCCCGTTTGTAACCCCTACTACAAACTTTTGGTGCTAGTAACACGAGCAGCAGCAACGAACTGGACGTAGGGACATTCAGCCCGAACCAGTATAAACCTCGTGTCCTCTTAGCACACCATCCGAACCAAACACGTAATATTAGAAATTTAATCATTGGTGATAACTCGAAACACCGATTGAACGTGATGCATGGTGAGGTGAGGTAACGTAACGAAAAGATCGTACCTTTGCTAGCTTAATTTGTGACATGAACCAATGCAACAAGCAAGATATTTGATACCCGCCACCCGGTGCCATGGCCCTGACCTCATCGTCTTCTTCACCAGCGCTGGTCGGTACTCACTCTCGTGGCACGGGTGTTGTGAAGCCCAGGGACTAGATATTACAGCAAGCTCACAAGATTGACTAAAATCATTTCCTCTTCCTAGCAATAAAGAGAATTAGGGAAAAAAAAACTCCAACCGATCCCCTTTCCAATCTTCTTTTCCTAAATTTTTTTCTTAATCCCTCAAAATCCCCACGTCTCCCTCAAGCAAAGGAGATCTAGCGCTAGTTTTTTTTTTTCTCTCAATCCCCTTTCTTTGCCTTTCCTCTCACTGCCATATGAGGCCCCACACTACCACACGCCCCACGTCGATGAGCTTCGTGCCGGCCATGCGTGGGTGAGATTCACGTTGGGCGGGCCGCTCGCCGGTCACGATGTTGCTCCCCACGCCGACAAGCTCTGCTCTCTGCATCTGTGCTAGGTGGCCTCTCGTCGGCGAGCTTCTCATCGACCCGGATGGCTGCACGCTTGTCAGGCGAGCTCTGGGAGTTCTAGGCGTCGAGGAGGTTAGAGAGGAGAGAAGAAGAGGTAAAATCTTATTGAATGACTTACATGTGGGTCCTATGTGCCAGTAGATGGTAACGTGGTGGAGTTTTTCTCAATCCGGTGCAGCAAACATCCTCTTTCCCCTTTAATTTTTCTCTCAATCTTCTATTGATTTTTTAGGAAAATAGGATGTTCAATCTGGTGGAGTTGCTAGGGGTCTCCCCGCATAGCATTCTCTCTCAGCATGGGAAGTGACGATGGTCCATTTCACTCAATCTCCTTTGCCATGGCATTGCTCTATACGCCCCATAACTCGACGTCTTTGGCACCATCGGCCATGTCTCCGTCCGAGACCGTTTAAAAAATTTTAAAAAATGAATATCAAAATATATAAATTTAAAATAAATATTTAAGATACTAAACTACTTCAAATAAAAACCTTATCAATTACAAAAATGTAGATAAGGTCAGCCACTACAACTTGGTATATATAGCTATGTGAAAGTTCAAGATCGTTTGCAAATTTCAAAATCTATGAAATTAACACATATTTAAAACTCTAAACGACTTTAAATCAAAAACTTTTTAACTACAAAGTTGTAGATTGTATTAAGAACTACAACTTTGGTATAGATTATGTCAACATCCAAGGTTATTTAAAAATTTTAAATTTCAAATTTTCTAAATCCATAAAATTAAAACAATATTTTTGGGAATCTAAACAATTCTAAAGCAAAAACTTCTCAACTAAAAATGTGTAGATCACGTCGAGAACCACAATTTTGATATAAAATTTGTCTTTATACAAGTTCATATGGAAAAGTTATGAATTATTTTGGATGCAATTATTTATAGAGATGCATCTTAAGATGTCGCCTCTCTAATCGATTTTGCTTAGAATGGTCATTTATGAAAGCGGCCTATAAATCATTTTTAGAGACTGACATTTTTTTAAAGGTTGCCTGACTATTTACGGCAGCGGTTTCTGATGTGCCCGCCTCTATCAATTAGAGAGGTTGTGTCCTAAAATCTCGTTTTTATGGATCCGGATTAAATGCGACAACTAAACCATATCGAACGTCCTACAAAATTTCCGTTGTCGATCTTGTCGACACCTAACTGAAATGGTTGAAGCCTATATGATTAGTTGCACACAGAGGTGGAGCTAGAAAAACAAAATTTCCGTGGCTGGAGTGGAGAAGCCGAGTACATTTTTTTTTTCCAAAATTTGATTGAATGTGAAATTTCTGGGCAAATTTAATTGTAGCAGCCTGCATTGATGTCCTCATGGTACTGTATTATTAAGAAGAATAAACAGACCATAGATGAGCAGGAGACGTACGTGTTGGTACCTACAAGTGCTAGTTAACGTCAGAAGCAACTGTAGCACCCCGCATGCATTCCATGCATGGATCAATGCAGGTTTGTCGAGGCGTCGTACAAAAAAAACAGAGAGAGGTGGCGGCAGTGTAGGCCAGCGCTTCGCTGCGGCTGCGCGGGCCGGGACCGGGAATAGGATAGCCAGAGCGACCGAGACACCCCATCAAAACTCCGAATATGCTTGAGCAATCAGCAGACAGCAGGGGTCCCGTTGCTATGCATGCATGATGCAGCATGTCTCCACACTCTCACGCTCGCTGGCCAATCATGTCACAGTGTATATGTACGTGCGTCAGTGCGTGCTTCCGTCGGCAAGCAACGCAATCAGGGCTAGGCCAGTTCTAACAGGAGTAGCTGGATTGCATTGCTGCTCTGATTTGATCACAGCGCATGGCGAGGACGTTGCCTTGTCACCTAACTAGCTGCTGTCCAGGCACCTCAAAGCAAGTCCAATAATAGAGCAATTGCTTGGCTATTAGCTAAGAACCCGTTTCGTGCGGTTCTTGGTGCTCCGGCTCCTACTCCTAAAACACTGTGCAACACCGTTTTTCACTGTAGCATGACAAAAAATGGCTCCAACTCCTCTAAAAATAAACTAGAAAGAAGAGGAACCGGAGGAGCAGCACATTTGGATCTTCTCCCGGCTCCACCACAATAGTGCTACAGTGCCGAAGCTGGAGCCGGAGCCGGGAGAAGCCCCTCCAAACGGGCTCTAAGTTGTGAGAGCCAAGCTAGACAATAGTGTCTCTTATTTATCTATAACAAACTTTTTATTACTTAGTACCCATATCTCACATTACCTTTCCTAATCTTCCTCATATTCACTTAATGTACGAGGCCACAACTGCATATGCTTTCGTGCACCGCTTGTTGTTTACATGAGAGTCAAGCTCTCTCTCTCTCTCGTTCACGTCAGCATTTGTTGGGGCTATAACATAGTTATTGTACTTGCTCTTATTAGCCTTGGACATAGATTTCTGTTCGGATACCACCAACATTTCTCGAATTCGTATTCGGATAAGTGTCGAATAAAATATGAACATCATTTATATCCCATTTGAATATTTGCTATCGGATACTATTATCCAAACTCCTCTGAACGGATTTGACGAAAAATATCTACACCATTTGCACACGTAGCCATACCCATATCTGAGGCTCAGCAGTCAGCACTCACGCCACCCACCGATGCGCGGCTCCAGTGTTCAGCACTCCAGCCCCTCCGCACGGACGCATGCAGACTGCAGCCTGCGTGTTCCTGGACCGCCTCTTCTCGCGCGCCGCGGCGCCGGCCACCGGGGTCCGGGGCTCTTTCCTTTCAGTAGTTGATACCAATTGAAAACAACGGCGCGCGCGGACGCCGGACGGCACAGCACGGCGTGCGGCACGCGCGACGTGACGGAACGCCCCCGGCTGCCGTGCCCTGCCGGCATGGGCGTCAAGGCGATATACCGGCGGTTCGGTGGAACACGCGCGCGCCGCGGCGCGGCGGCGTCCTCGGCGGGTGCCCCATGATGATGGATGCTCTGCTGCTTCGGTGCTTCTATGCGTGGATGGGAGTGAGGGCCAGAATGAACATGAACCAGATGAAACATTTCATGTCCACACGTACACACTACTATCGCACCGCACCGGCACCTGCGCGCACACACGCCGTGTATTGATGACTTGTCCGCAGAGACGGGCTACAAAAGCAAGGCCATTGTCAATTGTTGACTCTTCATCATGCATTCAAAACTCGTCGATATCACTAGGAGTAAGATTGCGCACGCCACGTGAACACCACGAGGCGCGGCGAGGCCCGTAGTTCTTGTGCTAACATCTCGCACCATCTATAAATTGCCCAGGACTTTCAACTCTTATCATCTCTCTGTCCAGTGTCTACTCTGAGGACACGATGAGACCTGGCATCACAGTCGCTTGCAGTTGCACATGACATAGCCAAGTTTCCATCTTTACCTTTATACACGCACGTCGAGCTAGACAGATTGATCCATATATAAATAACCGGTCAATTTGACCTACACCAGATATTAGTTGCGGCTGAGCTTTCTCATCAGTGACTATCGACCACCGACCAGAGAGAGCAAATGGTACACACAACACAAACTCCCGCAACTGTAGCTGTGTCAGCTCAGCTAAACAGTACTGGCGCCACTGCTCGTGTTCATGGACCTCAGCGCATTTTAAGACGCAACAGTACTGGCACCACTGCTCGTGTTCATGGATCTCAGCACAATTTAAGACGCACGCAGACGCACTTTTTCTGGAATCCTGGGTCAGATCTCTTGTGCTAAATTGATTGCAGTTAGAGACAAACCTCACTGGAATATGTGCTGGTTTCTCAAATCACAGTGCCACGAGTACGACAGGTTAATGCATTCGACCTGTAAGACTGTCTTCAAACTGCGACCCAAAATAAAAGACACATTCGTCCTTTAGATAGTGCTACAAACAAGGGGTTCGATGCATATTTTTTATCTTCTCCAATAATAAGACCTAAAAGACAATGCTTTCTATAAATGGGTCTCTAGAAGAGATGATACTTAGATTTAGGTTATGCCTCTCCTGATACCCAAAATAGGTCTTTCATATAGATATTCTGTTGAAGGCTATAGTATTGTATTGGAGACCCATTTTAGGTTTGGGTAAGCCTTGCCAATCGCCATTACTTGAACAGGTACGGCCACTAACTATATAGAGGGTGTTCGGCTGATCCAGAACTGAACTGATTTCGGCTGATTCAATAGCGTTATGTGAAAGAGAATAAGCTGAAACAAGTTGAGACTAGATAGGAGAACAGGCTGAATAACGAGGACCAAAGGCGTTCTAAGCTAGCAGACTTCAGATGCAGAGAACCAATGCAACCATAAACGTCCTCAGGCCTCACAGCTTGAGCTTTTATTTTGATCACGAAACCTTATGATCTCATTATTTTGAGTGGACTGTCACAAAAAATCCTATTCCTTCATTATACAGTGTTACAGTTCGAATGACGTAAAATTAACAAAATGAAACCAGAATATTTGTGTAGCGTGTCATTCCCCAAAACACCAAATCTTGCTTACAAGTTCGTCTTTGGCTTGGATGTCGGGCTCACGCGCCTTGTCACGGTCCGCATGGTCACGAACTCCTCAGCAGCAGAAGGGTGGATTCCGACCTGAAAAGCCATACACCATTAGGCGCAAGATATTAAGAGCTGCTTTACTTCAAGAGGCCTCTTTAAACAAAACATACAGTGCTGTCGAAGTTCGCTTTGGTGGCTCCACATTTAAGCGCAACAGCAAAGCCCTGGATCATGCCAAAGCTCAGTCATAAGACAACAACGAAGAATGGGGAGGACCTAAATACTGAAAAATTTACCAGAGAACTGTATTTACCTGGATAATTTCAGGTGCATCTGGTCCACACATGGACGCACCAAGTACTCTGTCAGTTTCAGCATCAACTACCAGTTTCATGATAGTCTTCTCCTGGCGCCTGAAAACATAAACTGAATTACAAACTTCTGTAGGAGATAGAAACTACAAAGCAGAGCGCTGAAGAAAATAGGGAACACTCAGATCTTGGATGTGGTAGAAGACATATACGTCAGAGCTCATAGGGTGCAAGCCTGCAAGATGGAGCAGACAAGAACATCTAACAGGCAATTTCATGATATTTACTATGCTTACTTGGATATGCTGTTCTTCATTGGGTTGAATGATGAGGTGAAAACAAGAATATCGCTATTGGCTTCCTCCAAGGCCTGTTGTTCGCTGAGGCCCACTACAGATAGTGGTGGAATGCTACGGAACAATAATAGTCTCAAGTTATTGCAGGATGATCAATGATAAAGGAAGCATAAATTCTTAAGAAAAACGCATGTCCAAAAATTTGCATCAACTAAAACATGACGCATCATAGAACAACTACACCTAGATCTAGCGCCCAAAACAGCTGAAAATTTATGCTAGCAATTTTTCCCATGTTATTAGTTGCTATTTAATGTTTCAGCAACATGGATTTGGAAGAGTTAAACGAATACCAAAAATCTATAGACACAGAAACAAGTAAACACCTGCGATAGCAAGTAAACCACCAGCAATTTTTCACACATTATTAGTTGTTAATAAATATTTCAGCAATATGGATTTAGAAGAAGAAAACAAATACCAAAAATCTACACAGAGAAGCAGAAACAAGCAAATAATTGTGATGGCAAGTAAACCACAGGTGCTTCATTGAAAAAAAATACCATTAAACAAAAAATATGAAACTTGGTTTGATTAAAACTGCAATCATTGTGCTGCAAACTGCAAAGCATATGTGCAAGCATGCAAACCATGCAACTTGGTTCGATTACAAAGATGTGAACAGCACCATTCAACTGAAAATGATTAAGATTGCGTGACTTACGAGAAAACAGCACAAGGAACATCTCCGTAATCAGGCTTAACTTGCTGGCCACCAAACACAGTTTTCTGCAGTTGAAAATGTGAAAAGGTAAGAAACTGCTAGTTAGAGACAAAGAACTTAACCGATTTTTTACTACAACCACTTACGGCAAAGCAAGTTGCCTCCATCAATGCAACAGGTGTTAGATTGATCCGGTTTGTTACATCACCCACAGCCCATACACTAGGAGCAGATGTACAAGAATATTAAATCAACCTAAACAGACAAACATTGAAAAAAAAACATTTAAATTACTCAAAATAATGCAAAACTTGTGTTAGTGATAAACTCAACTGCCCAATACTATCTCAATCAGATTTATGGGTGGCTTTAAAAGAAATATAAGAAGTAAATTCCAGGTGTAAATATACCCCACAGGCAAAGATGAAACAGCTAGGGAAGAAAGAAAAAGTAACCTTGATGGCGCCAATCTGGTCAACCTCAACACCTGCAGCTTGCAAGTTCAGTCTCTGGGAGTTTGGTGTGCGCCCTGCAACCAATTAAATACAAGGCATGGATATAGTATTAAACTAAAAAAACTGGGTTCCATGTATTGCACGAAAATCTGAAAGCAAATAAGCATACTGCCAGTTTTATATCTCAAACATTTAGCTACAAATATTTTCTTTCGAATTTCTTACTGTGGTACTAGATATTAGAAGTATTGTAATAGACATCCAACTCCTCCTGTGAACAAAGATGCCAAGGAAGACCATGCAGTCCAAAACTGGATCTCTAAGCAAATGTTTTGATGCAACAAAGAAGATAAAATTCAACTAGGGAGATATCCCAAATACCTGTCGCAAATAGAACAACATCTGCAATGAGCTCTTCTCCTTTATCAGTTACAACTTTTATGCCATCAGCCGTTTTACTCAACTGGTAAAAATAAACTGATCCAACTTAGAACTGACGTTTAGAAATCAAAATGCACTGTAGTGCTTGAGTTAAGATCACCTCAGACAGATTTGTCCCTGGATGCAATTTGATTCCCCTTCCCTCAAGGTTGCTTGCAACAACAGCTCTCATCTCATCATCAAAACCTCTGCAAGTGAGTTTGTTAATAATGTTATGCCCATCTTTCCTGTCCACATCAATCATAGCAACAAGCTTTCTGTTTCTAAACTTGAAAGTATCATACAATCATCCATCCATCTTGATTTGTGCATACGTAAAAAGGTAGAACCAAATTTGATCTACGCATTGCATATGGAACAGCAGAAACCAGTTTTTTTTTTTTTACCACAGCAGAAGCCAGTTGTCTCTCAGGTGGGAGTTGCACAACGCTTCAGCTTGCAAGCAGATTAAAAAAAACGTTGTACCCTAAACCCTGAATTGGTTTCCATGCAGAATTCAAATGTTCCAGCTCTCTTGATTGGCTCTCACGACGTTTTCTCCAGCGAAAATGTGGCTAGTTTCCTGTGCAGTAATAATGGTTTACGGAGGAGATTATGCACTACTTGGCAAGGTTAAAAAAGCCACTAGGCACTCTCTAGGCGCTGATGCCCGCCTAGGCGTTGCCATATACATACATGTACTCTAAAAGAAAGGGCCTAGTGGGCCAAGCTTTGGAGAGAAAGGGCCATCAAAGCAAAGCCAAATCCCAAATCTGAACAACACCTTATCCAAGCTTCCCACTGCCAGCTTTCCCTTCGCTGGCTCGTTCTCCTGGTACCCCTTCTCGGTCACCCCTGCCTGCGCCCTCTGCTGACACCTGCCCCTGCCCCCCACCTGGTCACGCCCACCCACACCACTGCCACCCAACATCCCCTGCACTGCTGGCTTGACGTCTCCGGCTCCCTGCCTCCCCCACACATCCCTGCCAGAGCAGATCAGCTTGTGGTAGACACCGGGGATGGCATGTCCGTCCATCTTTCGTCACAGACGCATGGGCGACACGCCGACACCTATGATACCACCTATGACCTATGCCCCTAGGTGTGCAGTACCCCACCGCCCAACGCATAAGCACACCTAGGAGAGTGCAGAATAGCACCTTGGCAAATACGGCTCCACCTCAATGCTTACTTATTATAATACACAGATCAAAGATGGATGGAGGGAATAATTGCCTGCTAGGCAGGTGTGTTATCAGATACATATGTCCAGGTTTAAAAAACAAGAAACAATTTGCACTCCTTAGATGAAAAACAAAAACACACGCGCATGGACACTGAGCGCATTAAAATATTATTCACTGTGGGCACAAACTTCTCTGTAATGTCACAACAGCTGAATCCATAATAGAACAACAACAAAAAACATTTTGGGACCTTTTTTATTTCTATTAATCACATACATAGGCTAACATTTCACATTGACACTATTATTATGGCTGTTGAAAAATACATCAATGTACAATATGGACAGAGGACAGGTTGTCCAGTCTAGTTGTATTCACTACCAGGATTGATAATAAATTACCCAAATGCAAACAAAAGTAGAACATGATGATAACCAGAATGAAAGAACAAAAGAGCATTACTTAAACAAGAGGCCGGGCTAGCCATTAAAGAATTAATAAGAGAAGTGATTCCCAAAAAATAATTACAAACCTTAGAGGAAGCTCCCTTCGATAAAACAGATCTACTTCAGCACCCATCCCCCTCCAGATAGAAGCAAATTCAACAGCAATATATCTGCATTATCCGGGCACATGGACAAACGTATGTCAGATAATTGGAGCAACAGCACAATGTATGTTTAAAGTAGCACACAGCACTCTACCCGCCACCGAGGATTACAGCGCGCTTTGGAAGCTCCTCCAAGCTCAAGGCCTCATCTGAAGTAATAGCCAGCTCCTGAAAAAAAAAGATTATTTTCACTAGTTTTTAACAATATTTCACCAGAAGGATGAAGGACAAAATGAAAACAAACAAGAGGCTAAATCATAACAAAGATGTATGCTTCCTTAGAATAAAAAAGTATTGTTTGGCTCCCTCAGAACAGTTCAAGAAAGGAACACGGTGCAAGACCATATTCAAACATGCAGTGTCGAATTTACACTATTGAAAATTCCAACAATCATCAATCTTCAGCATCTCAAGTATCAGTGCAATCAAACTGTGCAAGTCTTAGTGACAAAAGGTAGGTGAGGAATTTTGCAAACCTTTCCAGGTATGTTGACACGTTGAGCACGGCTACCAGTCGCAATCAAAATGTGCTTCGCTGTATACCTTTGCTTTGAACCATCGGGCTGGCTAACTTCAACAGTATGAGCATCAACTAGACTCCCTGCCCCTTCAATCAATGTCACACCGGCATTGGTAAGGATCTTCTGATACACTCCATTTAATCTAACGATTTCTTTAGTCTGAAGAAAAGGAAAAAATTTAGAACCTTGGGCAATATGACATTCCTTCAGGGTCAGCAGTTGTGCAGAATGTGCTCATAGTCATGGTAGAGATTTAAAACTGACCTTATTTTCCAACAGCTTTTTCCAATTGAAGTTAATATCTCCATTAATCTCCCACCCAAAATTCTTTGAATCCTGCATTTGTAACAAAACTACAGTTCAATTACAATCTACCATCAAAGTAAGTGTGTTCTTAGATTACATGTCAGCAGCTTCAGAACCATTTTGGGTACCTACAATAGTTGTACCATAACAAGACTTCAAAATGACTAACCTCAAATTCACCGCGGAAAGATGCACCATACACCAGTATCTTTTTGGGTACGCAACCACGTATCACACACCTAGGACAACAATATGATCATTATGAGCATGCAGATTTAGAATGAAGCAATATACCTAGCAGATTAATTCAATGTTTTGAGTAAGCACAAGAGATGCACAAAAACATTAGGAGATGCTTACGTCCCACCATGTCCTCCTAGCCACTCTGAGCTGATGGGGTGGAATGGGAGCTCACAAATCGCAACCTGCCACAAACCTCACAACGAGTCAAAAACAACAAGCAGCAGACCCAGACACTGATAGGACAGCAAACACATGATACGATCCCTATTGCAGGCGAGATGTGAAAAGGGCAGTCCCTGCAAACACCAGCAGAGGAACACTTCACTCTGAAGCGTTGACATCATACGAACTGCATCCAATTCCACGCGGTTTGAAACATAATAATAAAATCCACAGAAAACATGCTGCCACGGAATTCAATCATTCAACCGCCCAGCCAACCGCAGGGTCGGATCAGCCGTCAGCGGTAGGCGCAAGCCATCTAATGATCTAATCCTATATTCCCAGGGCAGCAGCAGGCAACGCGTGCCAGCCGCCGACCATGGGAGTGGCCGCCGGTGGGGCCGGCAGGGAATGGAAGCGGCGGAGCCGCGGAGGGAGGAGCGGGGAGGCAGTGGATGGATGGGCACGGCCACACGGGTGTCACGGCGAGGAGGCATTCAGGCATAGGCGCGCCCGATATATGATACAAAATTGACAGGATGTGGTGGGGGGGGGAAACCAACAAACCTTAGCTCCGAAGGAGGCGGCCAAGCGAGAGCCGCGAACGCCGCCGCTGCCCGCTCCGATGACGAACAGATCGTAGTCGTACTGCCCGGCGTCCGCGACGGCCGCCACCTCCCCGTCGACGAGCATCTTCCTCGCCATAGATGGGTTCCCAACGCCCGCGATTCAAACACAACCCTAAGAACGCGGGCGCAATTCAATACCGCAGAAGGAAATCCGGCTTCAGACCCCGAAATTTCGCCGGGAAATAATACGTAGTTGTTTCGCGCACAAATCCGCACCTGTGATCTTGATACGGAGGAGGGCAGACGAATCGGAAGGTTCGCTCCTCTCGGCTTCGTTTCCGGTGCTTCCCTCTCCTGTCGCTCGAATCGTGAGTCACCTGTGAGGCTGTGACCTTGAGCGACTGCGATTCCGCCTCGCCTCCTTCTTCTGTTTAAGTTTTGTACAGTTCGAATTGTCAAGAAAATTTTGACTCGTCAATGCGCAAGTGCGCAACCTTGCCAGCTCTGCTGGTCTTCCTTCCAGTCCCGTCCGTCGTCCTGCACGGTGGCGCGATCAGACGGCTAAGGGAGCAAGCTTGCATCACCGGTGACGTCCCCGGGATCTCCTGTGGATACCATTCTATTTCTTCGGCACCGTGCTAAATGCTCCTTGTGTTGGAGTTTGATTTGTCTAGCGAGCGCAAGGTAAAGAGCGGATTCGTCTTCGTGAGAGATCCACGTGTGAAGCTGAAGCACAACAGTCAACACGCAGTTCACACAATCCGGGTCTGAATCATCTGAAACCTGGCGTCCGGTAACGAATGTCCGAGCTGAATTTCACTGAAATTTCTCGGCGTGGAGATTCGGACATTTTTTTTAGGAAAAGATTCGAACAGTTTCCATGGAGCAGATTCTAGCTGCACAGCCTTGTTCTGCACTTCTGCAGAAAGGGCATGTCTGCACGTAGCAGCTCGATCGAGACAAGGACAAATGATCAGTCAGTTTATCGCGCTCGTTTTCGTTGGTTAAGAAAAAAAAAAACTCGATCCGCGGGACTATTTCGGCGAAGATCTTCTCTACATATCGAGAAAACCTCGAATCCAGCATGTTAAAAAAAAAATCTCATCGAACACAGAAAAGAGGTCTTAGTTCTCGGTAACATACGTGATGAAAAATGTGCCGCGCGTCCGCTAATGATGCGAACTTCGTGTACAATGAATCTGGACAGGATTTGGCAAGTACTAGTAGGCTTCATTGCTGATGGACTAGTCGCACTTGGGTCATGGTGGTAGTTGCCGAACTCTGCAAGGCATGCTAACTGTTCACCTGTGGTTGTTCGTTTTTTTTTTTTTTTTGAAATTCCTGTGGTGGTTCTTGTCAGCAAGGGCGTGTCAAATACAACTTCTGAAGAGACTGAAGGCATCTATCGACTCTATGAGTGTCTATCTATTCTGTATCAGCTGCGCATGTGCTATGCACTACGTATTTGTTTCCAAAAACTTTTGAAGTGTCATTGCCGTGATCCAACAGTCGATGTTCAGTTTCGAGGTCCCCACACGTCACGAGATAACGAGATACCAGCACCTACCCATTTTCCTCTTTGATTTGAGTTCGTTTCGGGCATCTGAAAATAGTGAAAGACAAAAGGTTGCTTCGCTATCAACCTCGAAACGGTATACCTCTTTTTTTTTTAAGAACACGACCTGAATTTGGGTTTTTTTTTTCGAATTACACAAGTATTCTTTTCAAATATTACCCCCACGTTAAATAGATCAGTGAGTTACAATCTTTTTAAATTCACCTATATTTATGTCATCAGAATAACATAATTAGATACAGTATGAAATATATATTTTATCAAGTATTTAAGTAGTTCGATGGACAATAGTATTTTTCTATAAAATCAGTTAAATATAAAATTAATTTGACTTGAAACTACCAAAAAAATAATTTAGTTTGGAAGGGGGAACAACAACCTGAAAAATAGCACAACACTGCAAATAGGGATGGCAATTTTACTCGTGAGTATTGTACCCGATAGATGTTGGCGTGGGTACAAAATTTTACTCACGGGTGCAAGTACGAGTACAAAGGTTCTACCTGCGGGCACCGGTGCGGGTGTATCGTGTCGCCTGCTAGAGCTAAAAAGACAGAGGGTTATATCCATTCTAGTGTAATCTGGCTCACGAGTGCGGGTACTATCGTACTCGACGGGTGCGGATACAAGTATAAAGGTTATGT
The DNA here is from genome assembly GCA_904845875.1 of Miscanthus lutarioriparius. Lineage (NCBI taxonomy): Eukaryota > Viridiplantae > Streptophyta > Magnoliopsida > Poales > Poaceae > Miscanthus > Miscanthus lutarioriparius. The sequence goes on from CAJGYO010000008.1 coordinate 3,003,888, forward strand.
TTGCTGGTTAGTTTTTGTCTAATAAGTCCGATTGGTGCTGGTTTGTTGTGAGAGAAAAACACTATTAGCTAACTGATAAAATTTGACTAAAACTAATAAGCGAACATGCTGAATGTCTTATCCACAGGTATAGATAAGTATGAAATTTTCCTCGTAATATTTACTCCACCCGCACCTTACGCAACCCGACGTCATTCCAATGCCTCATCTTGTTGTAGAGAATATACAATCCGCGTCGTTTTGGTTTCCTTTTGGAGGTCCGAACTCTGAAGCTTCAACACATAAGTGAATATAAAGGAGGTCCGAACTCTGAAGCTTCAACACATAAGTGAATATATATTGATAGAAATTCAATGATGGCACATGAACAAGAACTACAGTCTACAGATGTCCTCCTCTGTTCATCGGTGTTGCTGTGAGATGGGAATCAAAAGGCTCATGTGCATCTTTAAAATCAGTTGAAACAAAAACGAAATAACATCGGGGTGGTGGCGCAGTTGGCTAGCGCGTAGGTCTCATAGCTAATTTGAGTGATCCTGAGGTCGAGAGTTCGAGCCTCTCTCACCCCAATACATTTTTTATCTCTTATTTGGTTATGTTAAATTAAATGGTACAAGTATATGTTTTAAACTCTTTTTTAGATTTTAGATTAGATTCTATATCTGCCTATTTGGTTATATTTAATTAAATGGTACAAGTATATGTTTTAAACTCTTTTTTAGATTTTAGATTAGATTCTATATCTGCCTATATTTCTACTGTCATTTTTTCCAACTTACAACATATAACAAGAAGGAAATGCCGACACTTTTATATGCAGCTGCGTGATGATTCTAACATGCTACAGTCTTTGGTACTAGTATATGTTTTAAACTCTTCTTTTTAGATTCTATATATCTGATATTATATTTCAACGTCATATGTCCAACTTGTAACATAACAAAAAGGAAATGTCGACACTTCTATATGTATGCAGCCGTTTGATGGTTCTAACATGCTAGGCCAAATAGAAATTCTGATGATACGGGTCAAAATCTTCAATATCTGTCAGCAACACCTCTGATACTACAACAGCTGATGCCGCTGGTGACCCAGAAGGCTGCCCTAGTGACGTTGCCCCTCCTTCGCCGAGGCCCAAGAGACAGGCGTGGCCCAACTCCAAGGTGTTTGGGCCCATGTGGCAAGCGTAGCTGAGTATATCTAGCAGAGGGCCGTGAACGAAAGGGGGGAAACCGGTGAACAGCATATTCATTCTTGTAATACAAAGCACTTATCGTACTGTACTTCTTCCTTGCCAAGCATTCGATTCCTAGCCGTATCTCACAATTGGTATCAGACTAGGCTGATCTAGAACCCGCGCCGCTGCAGCCGCACGAGCACGTCACCAGGCTCCGTCGCGCCCAGGGTGCCATGGATCCCAAACTGAAGCTGGTCCTCGATGAGCTCAATCGCCGGTTCGACGAACAGGATGAGAAGTGGGAGCACCGCTTCTCCGATCTGGACCACGACCGCGTCGCTCGCGATTCGGTGGTCGACGGCCGCCTCGCCACCCTGGAGGTCGCCTACTCCGACCTGGACACGATTCGGCTCGCCCACACCAACGACGACCGCGACAGCAGAGTCACCACACTGGAGGTGGCGACCACGGACCTCGGGACTTGGCGGCCGGCGGTGGAGGCGCTCGTGGACGACCTCAGGCTCGAGGTGAAGCGTATCTCCGACAACTGGGACAACACGCAGGGTGCCTCGTTGACTCGCTAGCTTGGCCCCTCCCTGTCCCCTTCGTCGGCAGCCGCGCGCCCAACTACCGGACCGTCCACCGATGGAACCAACGGGCACTGCTCTACATCGATTACACGGGGTACTGGATTTCGGGGTCGTTACGACCTGGAGCCATATCCCGGCTAACGGTACGACGTCCACTCCTCACCCTCCTCCGATTTCATCGTCAGTCATGGTGTTGGATCGTCCTCCTCCCATTATCGTTCCTCCTCGCCCTCCAATTTGGCCTGTGCAACCCACCTTCCACCCCCCATACCCGTCGCCGGCCAATTTCCCTCCACCACAGCCGAATCCACCTAGCTTTCATCCGCCGTACTCCACTTCATAGAATTTTCCCCACACCAGCCCAATTCAACCGAATTTCTCTTCATCCCTTCCTGCTCCTCCCAATTTTTCCCAACCCAACCCAATTCACCCAACTTTTCCTTCACCCCTTCCTGCTCCTTCTAATTTTTCCATTCCTTCCTCTGTTCCACCAATTTACCCGCCGCCTTCTTCAGCTATTACGTCAATTTATCCATCAATTACTTCAGTTCCATAAGTTTTTCCACCACATCCTACAATTCCTCACAATTTCGCCCACCAAAAGCCTCTAGACCTCTATCCTCCCTCCTCTGCGTTAGGTCGCCTTCCCAAGCTTCCCTTCCCCAAATTTGACGGTGACAATCCACGCTTGTGGCATCGTCGTTGTGAGAAGTATTTCGCTATGTATGGTGTGGAGGAGTCTCGTGGATCGGCGATGTCGAACATTATCTGGAAGGCCTGCTGAAGACATATTTGGTTCTAGTCCATCGAATCCCAAATTCGTACTACCACTTGGTCCACCTTCTGTCAGTTGTTGCATGATTGTTTCGATCGTGACCAACATGAGCTGTTGATCCGTAAGCTGTTTTCCATCAAACAGCTTACAACTGTCTCTGACTATGTCACACGCTTTACTAAACTCGTGGATCAGCTATCGGCTTACTCTAATTCTACCAACCCTGTCTATTATACCATGCGTTTTATCGATGGGTTGTTTCTAGAAATTAAGGCAGTTGTGTTGGTTCAGCGTCCATAAAACCTCGATGCTGCTTGTGTGTCACACGCTTTACTGAACTCGTGGATCAGCTATCGGCTTACTCCAATTCTACCAACCCTGTCTATTATACCATGCGTTTTATCGATGGGTTGTTTCTAGAAATTAAGGCAGTTGTGTTGGTTCAGTGTCCATAAAACCTCGATGCTGCTTGTGTTTTGGCATTGTTGCAGGAGGAGGCGGGGGCTGCCGCTCCGACCAAGCAGCCTCATTCCAGTGATTGGTATGCTTCGTCCAAATTCCAGCATACTACCAGGACGCCATTGCCACTTCCACCGCCACCGTACTGACAAGGGACCAGCTCAGCTCCTGGTCCTGCTCTAGCGGCTCCTGCAGTTAAGCATTCTTCAAGTGTTGATCCCAAGCTTTAGGTGGTCAAGGCTTATCGGAAGGCTTTGGGTCTATGTTACAAGTGTGGTGCCAAGTGGAGTAAAGACCACACATGTCCTCCTGAAGTGTTGCTTGCAGTGGAAGCTCTTTGGGACTCGTTTGATAACTCTAAAGAGTAGTTGTTTGTTGCTATCTCCAAAGCTGCTGCTCTTGGTGCTTGTGCTGCTCATACTATCCGGTTTTTAGGGACAGTCGCTGGCCATCCAACGCTAATTCTGATTGATTCCGGTAGCTCGTCATTATTTCTCAGTGAGTCATTGGCCGCCAAATTGTCGTCAGCAGTGCTTACTCCGCAATCAACTCAAGTGTAAGTTGCTGATGGTGGCCTGTTACTGAGCTCCAGAATCCTTCGCAATGTGCCGTGGACACTGGATCAATGCACTTTCCATTTTGATTTCAGAGTGCTTCCTCTAACAGCCTTCGATGCTATTGTGGGTATGGACTAGCTTGTTGCATTCAGCCCAATGCACGTCCACTGGCAGCAAAAGTGGTTCTCTATTCCCTATCATGGTGATTTTGTGCTGTTGCAAGGTCTCGATGAGGAGTCCCCGATCGGTTGCTTCTTGACTCTGTCGGGAGTTACGGATACTAGCGCAAACATCTTCTTCGCATGACCCGGGAGCTTCCAATTTGAGATACAAGCTCTTGTTGATTCCTTTTCGGGCTTGTTCACTACACCGGTGGACTTGCCACCTTCCAGAGCGTGTAACCACTCTATACCGTTGCTGCCAGGTGATAGTCCTGTGTACATCCGCCCTTACCGATACCCCCCGAGCCTCAAAGATGAAATCGAGCAACAAGTCAATGAAATGCTGTTTCAAGGGATCATACAGCCAAGCTCTAGTCCCTTCTCTTCGCCAGTGCTCTTGGTCAAGAAGAAGGACGGCTTGTACATGTTTTGCGTGGACTTTCGTCACCTCAATGCACTCACCGCGAAGTCTAAGTTTCCTGTACCAGTGTTCGAGGAACTGATGGATGAGTTAGCTAATGCCAGTTGGTTCACCAATCTGGATCTTCGTGCGGGGTTCCATCAAATATTGCTCCAACTTGGTGAAGAGCACAAGACCGCATTTCAAACCCATCTCGGTCAGTATGAATTTCGAGTGATGGCTTTCGGCTTAACTAGAGCTCCGGGCACATTTCAGGATGCTATGAATGCGACGTTGGCTCCTGGGCTTCGCCGCTTCGTGATCGTCTTTTTCGATGATATAGTGATCTACAACAGATCCTATGAGGAGCACGTACAGCATGTTGCTCTGGTTTTTCAGTGGCTTGCAGCAGAAAAATGGAAGATTAAGCTCTCTAAGTGCAAGTTTGCTCAACGACAAGTTTCCTACTTAGACCATGTGATCAGCGGTTTAGGTCTAGCCACCAATCCGGCCAAGGTACAAGCCATTCAAGATTGGCCAACACCATCTTCCGTTCATGATCTTCGGGGATTCCTTGGTTTGGCCGGCTATTATCGAAAGTTCGTTCGCCATTTTGGGGTCATCGCGAAGCCCCTGATGGATTTGCTCAAAAAGGACTCACTCTTTGTATGGACTTCCATTCATGAGTCCGCATTTCTGACTCTCAAAGCTGCACTATCCTCAGCTCCGGTTTTGGCGCTCCCTGATTTTTCCATCCCTTTTGAGATCGAAACTGATGCTTCTAGAGTGGGTGTGGGTGCAGTTCTGCAGCAGCGAGGACAACCTTTGGCTTATATCAGTAAGGCCCTTGGGCCTCGCAATCAGGGTTTGTCCATCTATGAAAAAGAGTACTTGGCAATTCTTATGGCCGTGGATAGTTGGCGCCATTACCTGCTGCAGTCGGAGTTCATTCTACACACTGACCAGAAGAGCCTTATTCACCTCAATGAACAACGGCTCCACAGGCCATGGCAACAAAAGGTCTTTACAAGATTGTTGGGGCTCCGCTACAGAATTGTCTACCGTTGTGGTGAGGAGAATACCGTTGCTGATGCCTTGTCACGGTGGCCGCATCCAAAAACTCTTCTGGCCCTGTCATCACCCATGCATGATTGGCTGGCTTCTCTACAGCAGTGGTATTCTACAGACTCTGAAGCAATGGACTCGCTTACTCAGTTATCTCTTGATTCTGCTGCACGGCCTCCATTCAGTTTGCGCCAAGGTGTCATTTTATACAAAGAGCGCATTTGGCTGGGCTCTAATGCTGCATTGCAGAACAAGGTGATATCATCCCTCCATGACAGCGCTGTGGGCGGTCATTCCGGCGTCCCGACTACTTTCGCCAAGGTCCATCAGCTCTTCTATTCGCACGGTATGCGTGCTGCCATTCGTTAGTATATGCAGTCCTGTGCCGTTTGCGCCCAAGCTAAGCCCGATCGCAGCAGTTATCCAGGTCTCTTACAACCTTTACCTGTACCCAAAGCATCATGGGAACTGATCTCAATGGATTTTGTCGAAGGTTTGCCGACATCTGGTTCTGCCAATGTTATAATGGTGGTTGTTGACAAGTTCTCCAGGTTTGCCCATTTCATTGCTTTGCACCATCCGATCTCTGCTACATCTGTGGCACGAGCATTCCTGGACCACATCTATAAGCTGCACGGCTTGCCTCTGGCGATCATCTCTGACCGGGATCGGCTGTTCACAAGCAAATTTTGGCAGTTGCTCCTCAAACTGGCTGGGACAGATCTTCGAATGAGCTCTACGTATCATCCCCAAACGGACGGGCAAACCGAGCGTGTCAATTAGTGCATGGAAACTTATCTTCGGTGTTTTGTCCATTCGTGTCCACGGCAATGGTCTCGATGGCTTTCAATGGCTGAGTATTGGTATAATACTTCGTCGCACTCCGCCTTGGGTCGCTCTCCATTTGAGGTGCTATATGGGTTTCCACAACGACATTTGGGACTGGATATTTCTGCAGCAGCACCGGTTCCTGAACTCCATCAATGGATGACCGATCGAGACCTCATGCAGCGATTGGTTCAGCAACACCTTCATCGCGCTCAGCACCGTATGAAATGGCAGGCCGACAAGCATCGCACTGAGCGTTCCTTCAGTATTGGTGATTGGGTATTCCTTAAGCTCCAACCTTACATACAGTCTTCTGTTGCTGCTCGCTCCAACAACAAGTTGTCTTTCAAGTTCTTCGGTCCCTTTCGCATCCTCAAACGAGTTGGAAAGGTTGCCTATCACCTAGACTTACCAGCGTCTACATCTGTGCATCCAGTGTTCCATGTCTCGCTGCTCAAGCGGCCTCCAGGTTCCCAGGCGGTGAGTCCATCCATTCCGTCTGCACTTACTAAATTTTAGGTTCCTGAGAAGCTGTTGCAGTGGCGCTGGTCATCTGGTGAGCGGCCAGTTCATCAAGTCCTCGTCAAGTGGTCGCACATGCCGGCTTCCCTCGCCACCTGGGAGTCGGTTGAAGAGCTTCGTCGCCAGTTTCCCCGGTCACCAGCGTGGGGGCACGCCGGCACTCAAGGAGGGGGGATTGTCAGCAACACCCCTGATACTACAACAACTGATGCCGCTGGTGACCCAGAAGGCTACCCCAGCGACGTTGCCCCTCCTTCGCCGAGGCCCAAGAGACAGGCACGGCCCAACTCCAAGGTGTTCGGGCCCATGTGGCAAGCATAGCTGAGTATATCTAGCAGAGAGCCGTGAACGAAAGGGGAAACCGGTGAACCGCATATTCATTCTTATAATACAAAACACTTGTCGTACTGTACTTCTTCTTCTTCCTTGCCAAACATTCGATTCCTAGCTGTATCTCACAATATCCAACCACACGCAGTACGTAACTCGAAAAGAACCAGCACGCCTAGCTTATACACTTTAAAAGCAACATTGAGAGTCATCGAGCACTGAGTGATCTGGGATACAAACATAACCTGTACAAAACTGCAGTTCTTTGGCCTCAAGAACCTCGGGAACACAATTAGTTTTTGCTGGGCCTTGACAAAACACGCATGCATTGCGTAACAACGCAAGTGCTGCAAAACACGCACTATAAATCTAAGATCCTTATTTACTTGGATGCGCAAAGCCCGATTCCTGCAACCTTCCCAGCCTTATTTCTTCACCCGGATCTCAATGCCTTGCAAAATAAGACCTTTCTTCCAGTCGCCGCCCCTGATCTCCATGAGACTGATGGACACCTCGCCATCTTCACCTTCTTCATTGTTGAACTCACCCATCTCCATCTCCATCCAGCCATCAGCTCTTGTCTGAGGATGTTGTACTTGCACTCCAGGAGGCACGCGGCGGTTTCTTCTCCCTACCCTTGGTCTGAATAATCCAATTGGTCTGAATGATCGGTAATTCTGAGGCACCTCTTCCCCGTCCTCGCCCTCGTTGTCATATCCAAGGCAAACCTGACGAGTGGATTTGGTTGCCCCAATGCTAACTTCAGCCAACTGGAGTGGATAGTCCAGCCCATAGGATTCATTGGACATTTTGAACACCATGTAGGCTGCGTAAGTGGTGTTCTGGGAGAGCATGTTGCAATGTATCTTGCCACGGATTTCCAACCAGCAAACGTCCAGGAGTTCTGCACCTTCGGGGAACCTGTCACAAACACGGCATTGGAATTTGCAATATACTACTATATGAGCCTAAAATTCATATGACAAGGTACATGGAATAGTGCATTTGTTTATCTAAAGTGCCATTCATTCAGCATTAGTTTGTTTATGTAAAGTGACATTCATTCAGCATTAGTTTTCCTTGAGCGAATTGTGTTGTATCCAGTCATGTTAGAGAATCAAAGTAAAAAAGGCCATGAATCTTTGCTCTTGAAAGCTAGGGGAAAAAAAACATTTGGTCATGCGCATGTGGAAAGCAGTATGGACAGGGGTACGATTCTGCTTTAGTACAAATTATTAACAGCAAACCTAAGAGTCTTTAACACCATCAAGCTGCTTCGATTGCTCCCAAAACAATGTGATGTAAAAGAAATAGCCATTAGACATTTCCACGAACGCACAACTAGCCAACTATTGACTTGGTATCCAGGGCCTTGTTTAGACTGGGGTTAGGAATCAGTATTTGACACTGTAGCACTTTCGTTTGTATTTGACAATTATTGTCCAATCATAGCCTAACTAGACTCAAAAGATTCGTCTCGTAATTTATAATCAAACTGTGTAATTAGTTATTTTTTTATCTACATTTAGTACTCCATACATATGTCCAAAGATTTGATGTGACGAAGAGAGTAAAAAAACTTGCAATCTAAACAAGGCCCTAGACTACTAGCACTTAGTTCACATTTGCATCAGAGCTGAGGAGCCGATAATAAATGGATAAAAGGAGGTTTTGATTTCACAGACCTGGAGTCGTTGAGAGGGATCCAGCGCCAGTACTGCGGCGTGTCGCCCCATATGATGCCCAGCTTCCTGGCGGACAGCATGTAGCACTTGGCGGCGGTGGCCCTGTCCAGCCACATGCTCTGCGCGGCACCACACAACACAACCGGGTGAGTGATCACATCAGTTGATGGATCGATCGAGAAGATAACCACCTCCACAGGGCGCAGACAGACAGAAGCGGGGGCTCGAGGTCCCGTACCGTGAGGCCGTCGGCTAGGAGGACGGGTCTGGCGGAGTCGGAGAGGCGCATGAAGAGCTGCTTCTTGGTGGGCTGCGGGTCGGTGGGGAGCTCCCCGTCGGCGAGCGGGGGCAGGTCGCGCGGCAGGAGGCTGGACCAGACGGCGTCGGCGTCGGCCGCGGCCCGGAAGGCCGGCGAGACCGCGGCGGCGCGGCAGGCGTCCAGCGGACCCGTCCGGGCCAGCGACGCCGATAGGAGGTCGTCCGGCAGGCGCGCGATCTCGCAGGTGGCGGGCGCCGTCGCCGTGGACTCCATCGTCGGTTCCCCCGCGCCTGTTCCGCTCTCGGTCGATTCGATGCGCTTGCGGGATCTCTCCTCTTCCGCTCTCGATTGACTCGATGCGATTGGGGAACGATCAACGATGTGGGGATGAACACATCACAGGGCAAGGGCAGGACACTGTACAGCTAATGGAATGGAAGGCGGATTTTAATAGGGTTGTGGTTGGGGGTTGAGGTGGAAGAGGCGCGGGGCGGCGGACGCAGCCAGACGCTTCGAGGCTAAGCTTTGGGCATGGCGAAGGAATTCGATTTGGTATCGCTGTACCGTGTACGCCGTGGATGGGCCCAGCGGATCTCCGCTGCACACGCGTTCGCCGAGCGTCTGGACTCTGGAGCTGGCGAGCTGCGGCTCCTGCGAGCAGCAAAGCGGGGTCAGCGGCCGAATCCGTTGGAGTGGCTGCCAACTGGCTCGGCTTGCTCGCCCGTCATGTTGCGGGCCGTAGATGGGCTCGATGTGTGCCATTCCTTCTTTTACGAGTAGATATTCGGCCTGTTGGCTTCTAATTCTTTGAACAGTGCCCGCTGAAAAGGCCCATTTTCCTTTTCCGCGCACCCACACGTCCGTTTTGCCGATCAAAACCCCCAATAGTTTCGGCTCACTTGTCGGCATTCACAGAGTCACTAATCCACTGCCACCAGGAGCGGCGGCTGTAAAGATGATGCTAATTAACTATAACTGTGCATATGCATGCTAATAAATTACTGCAACAGTAGGAAATTGTTGAAAGAAAATGTGGAAAGAGAACATCACTGATAAACGTCTAATTGCAGAATGAATATCTTGTGGACCATATATTCGTTTTTTTTTGCTGCAAGACAAAGCATATACATGTACACGAGAATAATGGAAACACCTTAGTTATGGACTTCAGGTACAGTTCTTAACCTCGGCAATCACTCCACACCACACTGCACCACTGCGAATAATAAAAACTTTACAGAGTTGATTTCTATTTACCCGCACAAACAATGTTCTTCTCATCAAACCCTTTGTTTCTTGGATCGAATCTCAATGCCTAGGACAACAAGACCACACTTAGAGCGGAACGTATCCATAAGGCTGATGGAAACCTCACCATCGTCGCCTTCACCGATGCGGAACTCACCTAGCTCCGCCTCCATCATCCCGCCACCACCTCTGTCTCGAGGAAAGTGCGTGTCTTCAGGAAGGTACTCTCGCATCACCTGCCAATGTTCCGAGTAGTTATAGCCATCGACGAGACAAACGTGGCCTGTCGACTTGCTACTTCCTCCGAGGCTAACAGATGTCTTTAGGGCTCGAAGCCCGTAGTACTCGATAGCTAGCATGTACACAATGTAAGTACTGTATGTTGTGTGTTGGGAGAGCATCTTGCTATCGATGTTGCCACGTATTTCCAACCACTTAGCCTCCTGGAGTTCAGCCGCTTCCGAGAATCTGTTACAAACTAATCAGGTTAAAATATGTCATTAAGAACTAGAGCAATAGATGCAAACAATTGATTCCATAACGTGACATCATTCAAGCTTCTCAAACTATTTTTTGTGTGGATCTAAAATGTCCAAAATAATTGGCTAGAACAAACTCATGAACAGTATGATTCAATGACACCAACCAAACTACTCCATTGTTACTGAACAAAGTACACTAACATGTTCTTAGTTCACCAGCGCCACATCATTTGACATACTTACTGGAGGAAGTACCATAACTATACTTGATTCTACCCTAGAATAATGAGCGCATTTGATTAGACAAAAGTCATACATAATAGGATTTGACCCGTAATTTCTCGTACAGTATGTTGTCGTTTGCAAAAGAATCAATATCATTTCAGAAACACTTTGAATGCAAATATATTTATACAATTTTATGTCCTTATTAAACTATATGTTGATTTCATTCTACAAGCTACATTTATCATTCCGAAACTGAAGGAGTAATAACTAAATGCTCACTAATGATTCATATCAAAATTTCAGATTTGGCAAGCTAACATATGACTGTGAGCAAGATAACCAACCTAAAGCCGTCAATAGGGATCCAGTGCCAATAGGTCGGATTATCACCCCATGCAATGCTCAACTTCCTCGCGGACAACTTGTAGCATATGCCACCGGTCTCCTTGTCAAGCCATAAGCTCTACACACACCACATGCAATGCATCAGTGTTGAGCTGATTGTCCCAGAATCGTCTACAACATAAAACTAATAGATACAAGCAGAAGCGAAGGCCCATACCGTGAGGCCATCCGCGAGGAGGACGGGGCCGTCCAAGAGCCGCAAGAACAACGCCTTCTTGGACGTCAGCGGTTCAAAGACCTCCCCGTCAGCAAGTAGTGGGAGATGACATGGGGCGTGGAAGGCTGGCCACATAGCCGGACGATTGAGGGCGATCGATGTGGAGAGGAGGCCCTTAGGTCTAATCTCAATGCCCAGAGCAACAAGACCAATATTCCCATATGGCAACTTCCTAAGGCTGATGGAAACCTCACCGTATTCACCTTCATCATTATGGAACTCACCCATCTCCGCCTCCATCCAACCATCATCTCTTTCTTTAGGAAACTTTGAGGCACCAAAAATGTTAGCGAACCGTTCATACCACCTATTCTCCTCTACCTTGTACACAATATAAGCAGCATATGTCGTGTGTTGGGAGAGCATCGTGCTATCAATCTTGCCACCTATTTCCAACCACCGGAAATGTCGGAGTTCAGCAGCTTCTGAGAATCTGTCATAAATTAACACGGGATAAGATTTGCAATCAAGAACTAGCTAGATCAATTGGTTCTGATCCATGCATGAATATCGCATCAATCGAAGGTTGTTCAAAAAAAAACATGTGAGGGAGATCAATAGCAAACCTGGAACCGGTGACGGGGATCCAGCGACAGTGGGCCGGAGTAAGAAAACTGTCACCCAAAGCGATGCACCTGTCTCCCTGTGCAGGCACATGCTCTGCACCCACCACACCACACCAGCAGCCGATCAACGAATATATATGTGTATATGTACTCCTTATATATATGCCAATAGAAGCTCGGCGGAGTTGCGTACCGTGAGGCCGTCGGCAAGGAGGACGGGGCCGTCGGAGAGCCGCATGAACAGCGCCTTCTTCGACGCCGGCGGTGGGGAGAGCTCCTTGTCAGCGAACGGAGGGAGGTCGCGCGGCAGGAAGCAGGCCCAGAGCGCGTCCGTGTCGGACGCGGCGTGGAAAGCTTGGCAGACAGCGGCGGCTCGGCAGGCGGCCACCGGCCCGGCGCGCGAGAACGACGCCAACAGGAGGTCCTTTGGCAGTCGTGTGATCTCGCAGCTGGCGGGGGCGCCCGGTGCCGCCACCGTTGTCTCCATGGATCGGTTTTCTTCCTTCCGCTTTGGGTCGATTTTGGTTGGGGTGAGCGATGTGGGCGGTCGTGGCCTCGTGGGATGCATCGAATGGATTGCACAGAACTACAGAAGGCGGATTTATAGTTGAAATTAACATGCGGGCTTCCACGCTTTGCTCACGGCTTTTGGAACTTGAATTGCGACGACGCCGACGAACGCGAGACGCGTTGGAGAATGGAGACCCAAAGAAAGGAATTCCAAGGCGGGGAAAAAATATTCAGGTCTTGAGGAAGGGGACGATGAGTAGCTTGCCTGGCAAGCAACTCGATCGTCAGATCCTCATACAGGAGAACGCGTGGTCGGCTAGCTACTCTCATCACGTTCCAGTTCACGGCCGTGTGGACGCCGAAATGGCCGCCCTCGTCATTGTCCTGTTCACTTGACTGATAAGACATGACTGAAAGTACTGTTGACTGATTTGTTGTGAGAGAAAAATATCCTTCGTTGGCTGAAAAACTACGGCTTATAAGCTAAGTGAACAGGGTGCACGTCCTGAGAACACGTCTGGAGACAAAGCTAATCCGTTGGAGTTCTTGCGACGTCGTCATGCATGTCGTCATGCCCTCCCTGCTAAGCAATGCAAAGGCACTAGGCTAATTAATTAAGGTGTTGCGCGAATAAACAACGTGGATTGTGGAGGAACGCTATTGACAGTCGGTTTATTGCTAGGTCGAGTGTGGAGCATTTGTGGATGAGGCATGGCACTGGTGGTGTCTAGGACTATGTGTGCGACGTGTGCAATTTGCTTGTGCTGTGATGGACAACTTGGTGTGATTTGTTTGTTGCAATTTCTAAATTTTAGTTGTCGTATTGAATTTATGAATTTGAATATGGTCTATTGAAATGCATCATAAATGTTTCGGTATAAATTATTGCGGTTATAAGATGAAATAAAGACTATGCATAGGGCTGAACTCATGTCATTTAAGAGCATTCAACTGAATGCCAAACTTTTGAGGGACTCCACTATATGATATATATGTTGTGCATGAAAACTGGACCTAAACCAATAGTATAGTGCGCCTCCAATAGGTGCCCTTAAATCAGGCTCTATCTTTTGATTTAAGGGCCCACCTACTATTAAGAGTATGGATTTTTTCCATCTATTCTAGCATGAGTTCTCAAACCAGGGTCTTAAATGCATACATTGACCGGACAAAAACCAGATGACTGAGAAGAGTGCGCCACTCATCCCCATACAACTTGATACACTGACCAGACAACTAGCACCTTAACTTGGTCAAAAAAACGACCCACAACTAGCAACTCAACAACACCAACAACTGGCTAACAACTAGAGCCACAACGACACCACTCAACAAGATGTAGAGCACCACTAACAAAGCCGGTTGTCGCACAAATGCACCACTATGGTCGAGCAAGAGCTGGAGTAGCATAGCGAAACCTTCAGGAAGGAGACGACACCAAAGACACCGACGACGCTAGACCAACATGTAATGGTTTTCACCCGCAAACACAATCAAGGCAGAAAAAAGAGGCACGAAGAGGATGCTTCCAAGGAGGAAGTGGCGTCTGCAAACATTGCCATCCGGGTATTAGCCCCAACCTCAAACAACCCGCCCGCCGAAGCCTGTCATGGCTCAAACAAGGGTCTCATCAGACTACTTGTTCCTTGGGTCTAATCTTAATGCCTAGGACAATAAGGCCAGCCTTCACGACTGACGTCTCCATAAGGGTTGATGGAAACCTCACCACGCCTTCACCGTTGTGGAACTACCTACCTACACCTCCATCCAGTCATCGCCTCTTGCTCGAGGAAAAAAGTGCATCTTGAGGAATGTCGACGCACAATGACAGCCATGTCTCAGCATGATTCTGGCCATCGTCGAGACGGACGCGATGCATGCATTGACCATTGGCCTGACCGCCTGAGTGTAATATGGAAATGAATTGAGCAACTTAATTTTGTATGGTTTGGAAAACTCATACACCTATTTCGAAACAAAGTACCTTGATCCATAGTTAAAGCTAAGGTATGTTGAATCTATAAATAATATGTTCAATAAAAAATATAAATCTCCTTGTACGTCATATTCTTCAAAGACGCTTCTTCGGTCTATTTTGTGAAATAGTTTGTGGGCACCAACACAAAGTGGTGTGCTTTGAAACAAGGAGAACGCATTTGCCTAATAAAGTCTAACTCCAACCTTGAAATGACCACGAACATGACATTTTTACGGTTAGGATCAAGTGACACAAACATGACCGAGTGAGTTGACACTTATGTTCATACTAATAGTACTCCATCCATTTTAGATTATAAGATGTTTTGACTTTTCCAGATATTTTACTATGCACTTAGATATAAACTCTAGATATAAAGTAAAGCAATGTATCTAAAAAAAGTCAAAAGATCTTATAATTTAGAATGAAAGGAGTATTAAATACGATGTGGTTACATGATGTCTGTGTTGTCCTCAAATTCACATGGTCGTCAACATAAACTAATCAGAATGATAACGAGAGTATAACTTTTTTAAATATTTTTTGGCAAAAAAATAGTCTGTTTTAACCCTTGAACTATCAGCGCCGATTCATCTCTGTCTTAATTAATGTGACCCACGTAGGACGGCTGACGTGGCGTCACGTCGGAAAAAACCATCATCAAAACCATTCTGGGTTGAAAACAGATAATTTTACAAATGGCTATGGAGGGAAGATGTATTTAAATCGGACGATAAAAATTGAGGGGTCAAAAGGCCTTTTGCTCACCTAAATCCCCATCAGTTTCAGCCCACTTCCGGGCTCTGGCCCCTCACTGAGTCACTGATCCACTGCAACCAGTGAGCGGCGCCTGTAAGCATATGCTAATTATTGTGCTGCAGACGCATTGGTTGCTAACAAGTTACTGCAACGCTAGACATTGTTGAAAGAAAATGTGTAAAAACATCAATGACAAACGGCTAATTGCTCAATGAATATCTCGCAGACCATGACTATTTACATTTGTTTTGGCGGCGAGACAAAGCGTAGACAAACATAATAGAAACACCTTAGTTCTGGTGTACTGGTAGTTCTTAACCACGACAATGTGATCAGCTAGCTCCACACCGCTGCGAATAATAACGACGTTACATAGTTGATTTCTCAATCCATTATTTACTCGCAAAATCAAGGTTCTCATCAGACCACTTGCTCCTTGGGTCTAATCTCAATGCCCAGGACAACAAGGCCCCTCTTCACGACCGACGTCTCCATAAGGCTGATGGAAACCTCACCATCGTCGCCTTCACCGTTGCGGAACTCACCTACCTCCACCTCCATCCAACCATCACCTCTCTCTCGAGGAAAGAGTGCGTCTTGTTGAGGAATGTCGCCACGCATCGACGGCCAAGTATCCACGCGATCGTGACCATCGTCGAGACAAACGCGGCGCGTCGACCTGCTGCTGTTTCCTTCGAGGCTGACAGACGTCTCCAGGCATGGGAAATGAAGCCCGCGGCGCCCTTCAGCTACTCTGAACACGATGTAAGCACTATATGTTGTGTGTTGGGCCGGGAGAGCATCTTGCTATCGATGTTGCCACGTATTTCCAGCCACCAGACATACTGGAGTTCAGCAGCTTCCGAGAACCTGTCACAGATTAGCAGCAACATCATTGTTGGCTAAAGCAATGGATGCAAACGAGTGATTCCATGGCATGGCATGGCACTAGCCGAGCTTGTTCAACTATTTAAATTTTATCAATCAATGCAATTATCCCCCAAAAATTTGGCTAGAACAAAAGCATGGACAGTGCAATTCAGTAACACAACTTTAACTGCTCTATTGTGACTGTGAGTGAATAGACGTACACTTTGCTTTTGTAGTGCAAAGAAAAGCATACCTAGTTCATTCGTCAATGCCATAGCATTCATCAACATACTCCGTAGAAGAAGCACTAGCGAACTAAACGCCTACTGACAGTGCGTTTCAGAATTTCAGAAATATGGAAAGCGACATACATGTGATTTGTGAGCGGGATATATAGCATGCAAACCTGTAGAGGTTGATGGGGATCCAGCGCCAGTACTGCGGAGTATCGCCCCAAGCAATGCCCAGCTTCCTGGCGGACAGCATGTAGCACTTGGCGCCGGTGGCCCTGTCCAGCCACATGCTCTGCAACGCACCACAATAACCGATCAAACAAGTCCATCCATCGAGCACCTAGTTAAGACGTAGTAGAGGAGTTGCAGTTACCATGAGGCCGTCGGCGAGGAGGACGGGGCTGCCGGGGTCCGAAGAGCTGCTTCTTGGTGGACTGCGGATCGGCGGGGAGCTCCAGCTCCCCGTCGGCGAGCGGGGGCAGGTCGCGCGGCAGGACGCTGGACCAGCCGACGTCGGCGTCGGCCGCGGCGCGGAAGGCCGGCGAGCGTCGCCGATAGGAGGTCATCCGGCAGGCGCGCGATCTCGCAGCGGGCGGGCGCCGTCGACTCCATCGGTTCCCCCGACGCGACTCGTGAGTCCTGAACGATGTGAGGGAACTCAGGGCAGGGCTACAGCTACAGCTAATGGAATGGAAGAAAGAATATAGTTGGGCCGGCCGGACGCAGACAAACGCTAGCTTCGGGCATGGCGAAGGAATTCGATTATAGGACGTACAACACAACAGCAGCCAAATTCGAATCGGAGGGGAAATATGTTCATGCAGGGCGTGAGGCGCTGACATGTGGGGTCCCGAGCGGAAGTCGTCTTGCCCGTCGCCGTCAGGGCTCTCGGGATGCACGCGTGCTCGCCGACTCGTCGATCGCCCGAGCGGATTTCCGCTGCACACGTCTGGACTCTGGAGCTAGAAGCGTCGTCGTCTCGTCCATCACGCCGAAGCAGAGCTACGCCCACCATGCCGCGGGCCGTTCGATTTGTGTCATTTCTGATACGAGTTTCGGCCCACACCGCTGTTTGCCGATCAAATCCCCGTCCATCTACCACATGGTAAAATGGGAGGCGTTAGCTGCCCCAAAAGACTTTGGTGGGTTAAGTTTTTTTGATACCAGAGCCATGAACAATGTGTCGTTGGCTAAATGCATCTTCAAACTGGACAAAGGTGGAAACAACATGGCTCTAGAGGTGGTGCGCAGAAAGTATCTTGAGGACAAGAGTTTCTGTCAAAGTAAACAAAGAGGAAGTTCTCAATTTTGGCAAGGTTTGGGAAAAGCTAGAGAGTGGTATGAGAAAGGAACTAGATGGAAGGTGGGTAGTGGAAAGAAGGTTAGATTCTGGCATGACATTTGGCTAGGCAACTGTCCTCTCTAAATTGAATTTCCAAGACTGTACAGAATCAGCAGACAACATGATTTTTCTGTTTCAGACCTGAGAGAGGTGGACTGGAATCTTGATCTAAGAAGAAGATTAGGTAATGAAGAAGTGGTTGAGTGGAATGATCTTCAGGAGGCTCTGGAGTTAGCTTTTTTTCCAGGAGGGGAAGATGAGGTGATCTGGGCTGGGCCTTGGAGGCTTCCGGAGAATTCACAACTAAATCTTTGTACAGGCTCATGAAGAACAGTGGTGAAATTGATCTAAGAATGATAGAGTTGTGGAAAACTAAACTTCCCCTAAAAATCAGGATTTCTTATGCATGCTTTGGCACAATATGATCAACTCAAAATCAGGAAGGGCAACGGTTAGTATTGTGGGATTGGAAACAAGAAATCACTTGTTTTTCAACTGCCATATTGCCCAAGTTATCTGGGTCGGGGTTAGGATTAGCATAAGGTTGTCTGAGAGACCAACTTTGATTCAACACTTTGAAGATATGATGGGGATTGGTTTAGGCCCTATTAGAGATAGTTCTATTTTCTTTATCTTAGCTAGTGTGGTTTGGAGTTTGTGGAAAACAAGGAATGGCTGGGTTTTTAACAACCAACTAATAAAATCTCCTAAAGTCGTTGCTCTCAAGATAATGGGTTTCATGTCACAGTGGAAGAAGCTTCTGAAGCCAGAGGAGATGCTAAAGATGGAGGATACTATGAAGAAGCTCCAAAGAAGGCCTGCAGGCGTGGTGAACCTGATTGTCTGAGTGAACGCAAGACAGTCATGTGGAATGTGGAGGTGTTTCTTATCTAGAGGTGCTCTAAGTCTGTGAGGTTGTTAGTCTTTTGGTCTGGACGCTGTGAAGTTTCAAGTTAGTTTGCCTTCTCGTCTAGCTATCTGTTTAGAGTGGCTTTTTCTTTAGTTCCTTACTACTGCTTTTGCTTATCTTTCGTTGTTTCTTATGGTTGTGTAAGTGCTAAACTTTGTAAGATGGCAATCTCAGCAAAACGTTATGCTTTCAATATAAGCAGGGCCAAGGCCTTTGGTTGGTCTAAAAAAATCCCCGCCCATCAGTTCAGGCCCACCTGTTTTTTTTTTTTAACTGTCACCGCGGGAAGAGATAATCCCCACCTGAAATATTAATATCAACAGCCTCAGGAAAAACGAGGCAAAACCATTTTATCCGATTAATTTTAGAAAACCAGCCTAAACCAAAACAGCAGCCCCACCACAAGGGTGAGATCGTGGCAAATCCATGAGAAAGAGAAATGACGACGACGACAACAACAAAAATAACAACAAGACACCCTATCACAAGGGCGAGAGGTGGCACAACCACTAATTATAATGAAAAGTGAGAAGACCCAACACTAAGGCACGAGAGCTTCTTCGACGATGCCTCCAAAAAGATGAATGACACCATAACGTAATCATCGTCGGCCAAGAAGTGCCATCTATAGCCGCTCACTGAGTCACCTGGTCCATTGCCACCAGGACCAACGCCTGTAAGCAGATGCTAACTAGGACTACTACTGTGTTGCAGACGCATGCTAACAAGTTTCTGCAACGGTACAAGATTGTTGAAAGAAAATGCAACCGATGTGCACTCTTGACGAGTGCAAGCAGCACTGGGAATCGTTGGGGCACAATACCACTACTTCTGGTCGCTCACTCGCGGCAGCAAGAGCCGCGCCCCTTCTCATTCTCATCATCTTTTTGTTAAAAAAAAAAGAATGCAGAAGCGCCACCAGTTAACAATGCAACAGATGTGCTCAAATAAATAGCCAAATTTCATAGTTTAACTCTTTTGTAAAATATAGAACTCCTTAAAAAAGAAGAGTTTTCCAACAGACTTGCTATTTCTCATCTTATATATTAAAAATTTGCCATGTCACCAACTACCACGGACCTATTCCTGGCGCTTGAAACTTTCCACGGACCTATTCCTTCGGACTCGTCTGCAGCAACGTCCTGGCGGCTATGCTCCTTCGCGTGAATAGAAGACTCCGTGCGTTCTGGGCTCCTGGCGGCGACATCGCCATTGCGTGCGTCACCAGCACGAGACGTTGATCTTGGTGGCGACAGGCTACTGCTACCCTGTAGGTGTTCCGACCCATCATCGTGTATGTTGCTTTGCTTGATATCAGATGAGTAGATACATTGTTCATGCATCAACATATATATGTGATGGTACAAACGTCAAAAGCAACTCCTTTACAGAATAATATAGATAACAAGGTTCATGCAAGAACATTAATCAATCCGATATGCTGTGAACTAAAATGTTTCAGAAAATTAGACATGTCTCATAGTATGCCCAAATCTAAAAATTGAAGATCATGGTACTACTAATTCCAAGCCGTCTTGCAACTATTTTCTTCTGTTAATCATCGTAGAACTGTTGATGTCTTGTTGACATGGTGCTCATATCAATATTCATAATTCTTTTTTCTTCTCGATCCCACTCGAAATTAAATTTTTCTTTGTCAAATTTTATTCTTTCTTCCTGCAAGGCAAGGGTTTTTTTTGGCACATCTCTTGTTTCTTCAACTCTCTCTCTCCTCTTTCTTCAACTCCTTCTCAGCATCCACCTCTTTCTTTTTTGCCAATAAATAATCCAAAGCTTCAATGCTCCAACGCTGCTTAAATTTCTGCTTTTCCTTCTTAGTCCCCGTAGGCCTCTCCACTGTGGTTATTGTGGTTTGAGTCTCAGCTCCAGTACCAGTGACAGGGTCTGGTGCATCAGTAGCAGGAGTTGAACTGGCAGTGGTCTTTTGCTTTTTGCTGAATGGTTTCTGAGGTCCAGTTGGCTGGCGCCTATTCGTCCACTTTGAGTGGTCTTTGAGCTTTTTCCAGCAATGTATGTACTAAAAAGTCCTGTGCAATGGGTCGTCATTCTTGTACATAGTTAATGCGTTTGCTTGCTGCAATGGGAAACAAAGATGACACATGAAATTCAGCAAAAACATATAGGAAATTAGCATGTGAAGGTAGGTCATCTAACATTGTCATCAACAGATGCACCACTCTGATTTCGGGCCTCTACCTTCGAAACACAACCGGCAAATATGTTGCACTCATGTAGTATACTAGACCACCGATTCATTAGAGAGCTTTGTGTGCGATCAGATTCAAAATCCTTGTGTGAATGAAAGTAATCATGTATTCTTTTTCAATAGGTATCTTTTGATTGATTGACTCCTCTCACAGGATCCAAACTCACATTTAGCCATGCCGACACCAACATCTCGTCCTCTTTAACAGTGAAATTTTTGGACCTTTTTTAATTCCTTTGACCGCAACAGGGACCTCATCGTGTGGTTGTATTTCATTATGAGGTGGTATATTGTTAGACACTACACCTGGAGTGAAACCTTCCATAATCATGTCGGTCAAAGGTCTCCCTGAATCCATTTCGGCTGTAAAAACAAAACACAATGAACTAAACAAGGAACAAAACACAAGGTGCATTATCCAGATGTAGTAAAAATTATTGCCTAATAATTTTCTACAGACTGAGAGGGTGTGCTTGCCCAGATATACTACAAATTATAGCATAATAATTTTCTACAGACTGAGAAGGTGTGCTTGCCCAGATGCACTACAAATTATAGCCTAATAATTTTCTACAGTCTGAGAAGGTGTGCGACTAGATCGTATATCTTTGCCTGACTCTTCTGTAAACAAGCAACTTAATATATTGTGTAAAAAACAGTCATAAGCAATTTTTTTTGTTCTCATGCACTGCCAGTTAGATGAGTGATCACAAAGACGCTATACTACTATGTGAAAATTGCACCAGTTGAACAGACGGACTTTAGGTCTAATTCCTTACTGATGACATAACGATTTAGAACGTTGAGCTGATGAACTCATGATTTCAACACAGACTGCAAACTTGACTCACTAGAGCACACGTCGAGGAATGGATTCGATACAGCAGCAGCACTGTTGGGTGGAAGGACTCGTCGTCGCTGGCTTGCTTGCGTCGCATTCTCCAACCAAGGCAACACCGGTGAGTCCTGCTCCTCCCATCCGCCTGATGCCGGAGCAATGGGGAGTGAATATAGGGCAGCGCAGTTGGGATCTCCCCGGCGCACGTACGGCGGAATCTCTCCATGAGGATGCTGCGACATCACGATGAAGAGGAAAAGGCCGATTCTGAGGGGAAGCAAATAGCAGATCCGGCGGTTAATGGGGCGGCGGCGGCGGTGGAAGGGGAGGGGAGGAGGCGATGGACGACTGGGAACCGAATCGAGCAGGTCGGGCCTGTGATCCCCACGATGGGAAAGTGGCTGCGGGGGAGGGGAGGAGGCGATGGAGCTGAGGACCGAATCGAGCACGAGCGCGGGAAGGATTGCGCGTGCGATGGGAAAGTTCAACATGAGCGTGTGAAGGATTGCGCGCGCGGGCAGGCACCACGGCGAGCGATTTCAGCAGATGGCTAGCGAGCGCGGCGTGCTATCTATGCCGAGCGAATTTCTAGGGATAGCACGTTTGCTATCCATATAGCACACCTGTTGGAGCTCAATTTTTTTGTTGTAAAATTCCAAATATAACATACAGAAGAAGGATACCACGTCTGTTGGAGTTGCTAAGCATACAAGATTGTTGAAAGAGTATAAAAAAACATCCACTGAAAAGGCTAATTGTTAAATGAATATCTTCCAAATAAAACCATATGTTTGTTTCTGCAGCGAGAGAAAAAGGGTTCCAACTAGTGCCATTATTCTTAACCTCCGCAATTATGTGATCAGCTCCAACACCCTGCTGTGAATAAAGATTATTAAGAATTACAAAGTCTGACTCCTCTCTACTACCGATTATTTGCCTGCATAAAGTTCCCAAGCCTCTTCCCCTTAAAAGTGATCTCAATTCCCTCAAGCCTCTTGCCCCTTAGCAATGATCTCAATGCCTAGGACAATGAGGCCACTTCTCCTGAATGACGTGTCCACAAGGCTGATGGATACCTCGCCGTCGATCGTCACCTTCACCATTGTGGAAGTCACCCAACTCCAGCTCCATCCACCCATCAGCCCTTTGGCTAGAGAACCTTGGATCACCAAGGAGTGCACCACACGCCCTGGAAATACCACCACGCCTCATCTGCCATGAATATATGCAGATGCTCGAGGTCGGGGCTATCCAGGAGAACGTCGCGCGTCGACGTGCGTCCTCCGAGGCTGATAGTGACAGGCGTCTTCTGGCATGAACCAAAACAGCAGCACCCGTCATCTACCCCCAGCACAATGTAAGCAGTATACGTTGTGTGCTTGGACAGCATGCTACTGTTGATCTTGCCATGTATTTCCAACCGACTGCCACGCCAGCATTTGGCCGCATCCGAGAATATCCTGTTCACAAATCAACAGAGCTTAAAATTCTCTTATCACAAAATATAAGCCATGCATATTTAAACTTTGTTATCTTTGACGAACAATTAATCTAATCATATGGAAGTTTATACTACAGAAATGATTACATTGATTTATATTGATAAATACTTTCTAATGTTCAAACCATTGTTGACATAAATTATATATTATAATAGAAATTAGCAATCAAAGTATAAAGTATGATTTTGAAGACGGCACCAAGTCAAATCGCGCCTTATATTTTAGGACTAAGGGAGTAATCGAGAACTAGAGCAATATTAGGGTTTAAGGGATAAAAGCCATAATGAGTAAAGAAGTTAAAACATAGGTTGATTTGGTGTGATTGGATCCCTCAATCGATCGTGGCCCTTTATATTTATAGGTTGGGTGGTCTTATCTAGTGGGGAGTAAAAATTCCTATAAAATCCATGAAAAATACAATTCAAACTTAGAGCATCTCCAAGAGTATCCAAAATAGTCTCCCAATTTAGGAATTTTGGCAATATTGAAGAAGAAAAAACTCATCTCTAACAACTCCCAAAGCCACCTCCAATCTCTTGGCACTGGAAAAAAAACACCCACATGCGGATATATACGCGTGTGTATATCATCACGCCAATCTAAAGGTGGAAGGAGGTGGGGAAGAAAAATAAGTAGGACAGGATTCCTAATGCAAATTAATGTACAATAGAGAAAGAAAGTATAAAAGTGGTTGGTGTGATTTAGAAAATAGTTTGGGATTTCTGATGTAAAAATACTTTCTATTTTTTAGGAGCGATATTTTGGAAACTGTTGGAGGAAGCTCTTAGGACATGTTTGGAACCGCTCGCTCTCAACTTTACTAGCCAAACAGGGACAACTCCACAAACCCTTCTCCAGAAAAAAGGTGAAGTCGTGGGCCAACTCCAGGTGTTTTGTGCAGCACCTAAAAGGATACTCCAGAAACTCCAAATTTTTATAGAGCTGCTCCATGTTAGAGTTCGTGGAGTGGAGCATCCCAAATCCAGACTCCAAAAACTTTCTATATATGGATTTTGATTGGCTTGGCAAGATGAATGCAATAGTGAAGTCCAGTTTGCAATTTGAGACGGTCCAAAACCCCATAAGCCAATTTTCCCAGAATTAGCCTTAGTTGGCCAACTTTGAGTGCGAACAAGTACTAAATAATAACTAAATCACCCACTCACAATTCGCATCAAAACTTCAGAAATGGCAAACAACCTTGAGAGAGAGAGCAAACCTAGAGCCAGTGATAGGGATCCAGCGATAGTTGATAGGGATCCAGCCATAGCCAGCGATAGGGACCTCGCTCCAATCAATGCTTAGCTTCCTTGCAGACAGCATGTAGTACATGGCGCCGGTTTCCTTGTCCAGCCAGATGCTCTGAACACACACCACACCAAAGATTAGTCAGTCATCCCAGAATCACTTACTGCATAAAACTTAGACGTGAACAAAAGTGGTTCTTGTAGTACTGTGAGGCCATCGGCAAGGAGGACTGGGCCATCGGAGAACCGCATGAACAATGCCTTCTTGGACGGTGCCAGTGGAGAGAGCTCCCTAAGGGCCGACAGTGGGAGGTTGGATGGCAGTCCAAACAATGTCAGAGTCCGCTGCAGTGCGGAAGGCCGGTGAGACAACCGCAGCGCGCCAGGCGTCCCGTGGCCCAGTATGGGCAATCGACGCCGAGATGAGGTCCACTGGCAGGCACGCAATCTCACAGGCAATGGTAGTGGCGGTGGCGACTGATTCCGTCATTGTGTCCATCAATTCCACTACTTACCTGCTTTGTTTTCGCGTTCGATAAATTCAATTTGGGGGAATGGGCCGTATAGGGATTAAAAACGCAAAAGTAAAAAGTGAGTTAGAAATCATAGAGCGAATTTTATAGATGGAGGAGGCTCTGATTCAGACGACATTTTACGAAACCACAAACAAGAATGAATGAACGCCAGTTCAACCCATGCGCACAACAACAGACCAAATCAATTATGCATCCAATACATCAACGCCATACCATTTGTAGTACCGCAAAACAAAAGCCACCATACTATCTATAGTACTGCAAACAAGTCTACCAAGCAAGAACCAAAAGCGATATGAGGAAGGGGTAGAGTGCTCCACCAACCCTTGGTTACCCTACCTGCAACGGAGGCGGCGCCTTGACAGCCGACTCGTTCTAGGTTGCGGCGAGGCGACAAACCCTAGAGTGGCAGCGGCAATGGGTAAAGTGAGCGAGAGGAGACAAGACGGCGCAGTG
This sequence comes from Miscanthus lutarioriparius, assembly GCA_904845875.1. NCBI lineage: Eukaryota > Viridiplantae > Streptophyta > Magnoliopsida > Poales > Poaceae > Miscanthus > Miscanthus lutarioriparius. The sequence goes on from CAJGYO010000008.1 coordinate 3,029,250, forward strand.
AGGAGAAGAATATGGTAACCCTAGCACCAAACATTAGTTTTGTTCACAACACTATGCATATGGGCCCACTTAATTTGCGTTGAAGTGGGCTGCCCTTGCGGTGCTCTTTGGGAAACAAGCCCAACAAGTAAGGCTTCAGGCCTCCACTAGGTAACCAAACAAGCCCACGCTACATCAGGAAAGCCTATCTAGGCCCTTAGCAGAGGTCAACCAAACATGCACTTAGAAGAACTCCGATGGGGCCACTAGTCCATTTTAGGTGTGGCCCTACTTTTCCAAGCCCATACTCTCAGAGGCACTTTTCTTTCTGTTGGGAAGGTTTTTTCTTGAGTAAATTACACCGTGGGTTCTTAAACTTTTGGTGAATTCCCATCTAGGTCCTCGAACTAAAAACTTACCATCGAGGTCCTAAATCTACTTGTCCCGTGCACCATTGGTCCAAAACACGCCATCTTGCGTGTGCCAAGAACCGACATGGCCATGCCACCGTGGAGGCTGGGCCGCGGGCTTGTTGCCCACTTCTCACGTAAACCCCTCTCCCCTCTGTCTCAATCACAAGTCACAAGCTTGTTGTCTCTCTCTCTCTCTCTCTCATGAAGCATCGAGCCACCTTTGCCTCCCCAAGGTCATCGTGAGGTCCAAGCACCGTTGTGTCCCACCTCCGCTAGCGGCTATGCATGCGTCGATGCCACTCGGTAGCTCGTCTTCCGGCCTGGATCACCAAATGTGGTTAGGCGCCTGTAACCGGACCACCCCTCACACTGGCTCCATGGTCAACTCTAATGTTCTCTACCTCTTGGAGCACCAAATCAATTGAAGAGTGGCATACCTAGCGCCCGGACGTCCGGCCCCCTGGCAATGTCCGGACGCAAGTCCCAGATAGCGCCCCTGCCCCCCATAGCGCCCCATTCCTTACCACGTCCCTGTCTTCATTCCCCACCGCGCCCCTGTCCTCGTTCCCCACCTCGCCCCGGTCCCTGTCCCCCCACCACGCCCCGTTCCCCACCGTGCCTCTGTCCTAAAGAGCACAAAACACTTCAAGTGCAACATCGCAAACATATGGAAAAACTATGTTGTGCAACATTAGAATATAAATACTACAACATCGCAAAATTATGTGGTGCAACATCGAAAAACATGTACTGCAACATCGAAAAATATGTACTGCAACATCAAAAATTATGTACTGCAACATCTCAAACAGTAGTACTGCAACATTGCAAAATCAACCCTAAAACATGGAAATGGAAACATTCGAAAATCATCTGTTGCAACAACACAAAAATCACATTCCAACATTCGAAAATCATCTGTTACAACAACACAAAATCCCATTGCAACGGAGAAAGCTTGACAAGGACGTGGGTTCGAGGTGCAGGCTGCTCTAGCCCTGGCCCATCACCTTTGAGCTTGCTAGAGGGAGGAGGGAATAGGACCCCAGAGCTCGCCAGAACCCTAGCCACCGCCGCGTCCCTCAGATCTAAAGGAGGAGGAGGAGGGCTCACATCCAGAGGAGGAACTACCTACCTCATTGGGGCGGCATAAATCCTTTATCGTCCTTGTCTCTGGTGAGGAGGCGGAGCTGGGGTCATTGGGAGTCTTTGGGTCATAATGGAGGTCGCGGAGGGGGAGGGAGGAGCGGGTGGGGGTGGTGCAGTGGCGCTAAGCATGTGGCGTCAAATCAAGTCTGCGTCGTCGCTGGGAGGGGCAAGCAGCGTCCGGCGAGTGAGTTGTTGGGAGAGCGTCGTGGGCATGTGTGGTGTGCGGTGTCGGGATAAGTAGATAAGGGCGATTTTTTTTAATTTTATCACTTTTTGAAAAATAATTTTAAATCTAACACTGTTGGTTTTTTTAAAAAAAACTAACACTTTTGTCCGCGCCTATTGCCCTGGCGCGGCCAAATCTGTGTGCTTAAGCGTCATGTGTGGTGGGTGGCAATGGCGACTGTTTGGCGACGACCGTCATTTGGATTATTGACTAGCGATGTGGCGGGGCTGCTGCGCGCCACCGATCTTAGCGATGGCAATGCTGCGCGCCCGATCCGTGGCATGGCGAGCAGAATGTAACCCCGCGACCGATCCGCTTTGCCCGGCGAGCAAACCCGCTTTGCCGCGCTTTGGCCGCCATAGCTGCCCCCCGCCTGGCCCTCCGTTGCCGCCTCCCTCGATCCCCTTCCATTCCCCGTCTGCCTCCCTCCCTTCTCGTCCTCATTCAAGGTAATGACGCACATTTTATTTTCATTTGAATGGTGGATAGGATTTTATGAATGTGAGTTAAGGTTAGCAGGAAAATTATGTTTGGGAACTATGGGTTACGGTTTGAAGGAAGATATTAGTTTGATTTTATCAATGTTAAGGTTAATTATTTAGTTAGAAGTATGTTTACCATGTATATTTTTGTTGCTATAAGTGTTGGTTACATTATTTTAGTTGCAATGCAAATGATTATATTTTATATTAATTTGCGTTGTTTTGATTGATGTTTAATTTGAACCGTTCTATTAGATGGAAGACATGTTTCGGGAGCAGTTATGCCGAAAATGGGATCGTCCTATAGAATTGTACCCCGACGAGTCTAGCAAAGATGCCCCCGTCCCTCCTGAACTCTCTGTCCCTAACTGTGACTGTGGACGTCCAGCCGACGTGTTTCAATCGAGACATCCGGAGGCTCGTTGCTTCTACACGTGCAGTCGTCTTAATGTAAGTAATTGTTTCCGTATGTTTTCTTCTTCATTTGTATTATTAGGTTAATAATATTTTGTTGAATTTTTGTTGTGTAGGCCCACGAGAGGTGTGTTTTCTTTTCGATTGGATCGGCGATGCGAGACAAGTTTGACCCCGAGCACCTCCTTTTCGACGACGATTGGTGGAGAGGCGACATCCACGAGAGCACTTGAGCGGTGGGTTCTACCTCCCCTAACCCTCCTCCAATGGCGGCTAAGGAAAAGCACTTAACCGCAGATTAAGCGACTCGAGGAACCTCCTCTGTGCAATTGCGAGAGACCGAGTGTGATAAACCACGAGAATACGTTGGAATTTATGTGTCCAAACAAGCATGAAGTAAGTGCAAAGTGTATGTGTTGAAATGTTGAGCTATATGTGTTCATGTACTAATATTACCTTATTTAGGTGTATTCAATGGCGAAGTGTTGTTTCAAGGAGTGGTTGTATGGTCCTAAGAACAAATGGCCGAAGAACCTCCAAAGGCAAAGCAAAAAGAAGAAAGAAAGGTTAATTTATAAAGCACCATGATCAAGTATGAATGTGGTGTTAAATCCAACTATGGTCTAGTCCCTTGAGACTTGGAATAGGCCATTATTAAACCATATGATTGACTATGATGAGGTTGGTTATTTTTGTGGTAACCATGAAATCATATTTTGTTTTTTTAAGACATATATGATATAATTTTTTCGTTTGAGCAGAGCACTAGAAAATACAGGTGGGAATGTTAGGATGGTCAAGCTAAGTTCTTGGATGAGCTGAAGAGGAGACAAGTAATTGCGGAAGAGGGATATGGACACGACTACGTCAACCTTTTCATTAAACATCACAAAGACAAGATCGTGAGTTTACTAGGCAGTAGCGGTATTTGTAACCCGATCGACGTTGGACTTGAGAAATGGGGATTGAGAGGCGGATGACATTAGAGGAGGAGAGGACAAGGAAGGAGGCAAGGAAGGAGACAAGAGTATGAGATCTGATTTTGAGCGAGCATGTTGTTGCATTATGTGCGGTGAGTGCTTGAAAGCCTTTTTTTCGTTGCCTGATTTTAAATGTAATATAATCGCGTTGCTAACTGATTGCATTTTATACATGAAGGGATTGGATGCAGCGAGGACCATGCTGCAGAGGTGGCTCGTGTAAGGTACGAGGAAAAGAAGTTAGATGAGCACAGAAAGTGAGCTTGTCGCACCGTTGAATCACCAATTGTGTTGTCTGATGAGGGGGGCGAGGATAAGGACAACCTTTGTCGAAAGCGAGCTCATCGCTCTATGAGGAGGCTTGCTTGCAGATGGATGAGGTGAAAACGACACTGGTAGACTGAACGAGCTCATCGCTCTAGCAGAGGCGGACTTACAGGCGGAGAAGGCTGAGGATGACACTGCCAGACTGAGCAAGCTCATCGCTCTAGCAGAGGCGGGCTTGCAGGCGGAGGAGGATGATGACGCGTTCTTCACTCAGGCCGCAGAGGCCACAGTTGAAGCGGAGGCCGCTTACTACAGGCGAAAGACAGATCAGGGCAATGCAGGTGAGGCTAGCCATAGCTACAGGGTTGTGGTTGAGGATTGGTACTTGGACGACGAGTTGCTTACTCAGTATGTTTCTAACTGAGGGTTTTTTATTGCTCCGTCTGTTAGTTCCATGCTTTATTAATAATCAATGTAGCTATGTAGTAGAAATTCCATTGTGTTGTCTTATATTCCATTTGAGCTACTGATGTATTGTACTCATATATCATGTACTCGGATTACCCATGGTCGATCTTAAGTGATCACATCTGTTTGTATCATGCGTTGAGAATTTCTAAAACGAACGTAATCGGGTGAAATTATCTCGAATACAGGTTCTACCGCGCCATAGCCCAGGTTCTGTCGCGCCATAGTCCACGACGCGTCAGTGACGTGCCATAGACCACGGCGCGGTAGTGACGCAGATAGACAACGGCCAGCCTCAATTGAGCGGTTGACGGTGCTGTAAAAAACTACAAGTGTTGCCGCGACCGTGCGCAAGTTGAAACGAATATGAAGCAAATAAATGGACGATAAGTTGCCACATAACATTTTCATTGATTTATGAGTCTGCAAGTTTTTTAGGACAATATTCGTTCGACATAAGTTCGACGTAATGAACTAAGTCCCAGGAATATATGGATCCCTCGAACACCTCTTGGAAACCTCGTACTCCACCTCAAGAAGGGGGTACAGCTGGTGTGGCGTGGGAGAGGTCATCCTATTACAAATTGATAAACAAAGGGTTAGAGTATTCAAATTAACAATATTCAGATTAACATTATGTAGCATTGCAAAATTTGAACTACTTGTTATGCAATACGAACACAATATGAAATCACCTGCTGCCCTCGTCTTCTATGCCTGCTAGCCTTATGACCAGATTGTTTGCAAACGGAGCAAAGATTCCTACCACGGGTCTCGTTGAAGTCTCCCCCACCGTACACGTCTTCATCGTACCCTCTCATAGCGTCCATGTCCCCCTTGAGTCACTTCTTCTTCCTCCTACCCTTCCCTACCTTCATTAGATCCGGATGCGGAACGTAGTCATAACCATTATAAGGTGGTCGCTGTGTCGGGTCAAGGTATGGCTCGAAGCTCATCTCCCAAATACTAACGGTGTTCGAATGGAGATACAAGGGTGACATATATGGCAGATCCTCATAGTTGTACCCGCGAACCCTGCAGGCCGTGATCATATGAGAGCAAGGGACATGCATGATCTGAGGGACATTGCAACTGCACTCTACCTTTTCAAGATCAACTCGGTAGTTTCGTCCACCATAACGTTCGCCGCCCAAGCTTGTGCCACCCTTGCCATGTACACTAAAGATATGGCGGCGGGGTCCATACGGCTCGACGGTGTGCTGCTTGGCCAATTCCTCGGCCTCCTTCAAATGTTCAGCTCCGGCCTTCCCAAAACGCCCCTGCTTAGCTATATTCCTCTGCGCAAGTTCCCACCTCTTCACAAAATATTCGTTGCACTTATGAAAGGAGAACTCAACAATTCCAGACATAGGCAATGATCGAACTCCAGTGAATACACGGTTGAAGGACTCCGAGGAGTTAGTGGTCATGATGCCATACCTAAAACCCCCCTCGTCATATGCTAAAGCCCACTAAGCCTTCTATTCCATCTGCGCCTCTAACCAGGCCTTTCCCGCTGCATTTACCATCTTGTCTAGTTCTCTCTTTGTCTCCTTGAACTGGTGCTCTGTACGTACACAACATAGAGCCTTTACCTTGTCACATACCTCCTACTTCACCGACGCCCGCTTGAAATTAGCGGCAAAGTGTCTCATGCACCATCTATGTACTAAAAGGCGGAACCCATCTATATGCTCATTTGTAGCATTAAGAAGCCTGCGTGTGTGATGCGAGATCAAACATATAGTGCGAGTTGGGCCAAGCACTTGTACACGTAGAAGCCGCATGAACCATGACCACGATTCATTGTTCTCTCCCTCTGCCAAAGCAAAAGCCATGGATACTATCGATCCTCGGGATCACAGCAGCAGACCATTATCAAGGTGCCCATGTACTTTCTGTTAGGAAAGTGCCATCAACAAAATCTGTTGGCCGACAAAAGCTGGAATGCATGTTCTATTTGCTTGTGACGACGAACACACGATAGAGGACATGCCTCAATGGGTCCCGAAAACACATACCTCCGGTGTCCACAAACCATTTCAAGCCAGGGTTGTAGTAATGCATTGCACATAAGATGCGGGGCACCCTGTTGTACGCTTCCTCCCAACTACCCCATCGAAACGCCAGAGCAATTTGCTTTAGCACGCCAAGCCTTTTAAATGCGTCACATTGTACTTAACGAATCTAGATATGGATTTGTTGTAAAGAAGACACCAAAATGTCGTTATTGTCATCAAGGAGCCCCAATATACGATGGGCAAGGTAACGTGCAGTGAGCTGCTGATGATTTTCCTTCCCCTATTGTCTAGGCAAGTGTGGGGTTCGACAACTTTAGTTATCCTCCCACTTGCCATCACTCTGTCTCTTTCGTGTATTTAACCTCCACATACAACCATTTTTACATATCACGTGGTACCTCAACTCCTGGTCCGAATGAGTGACGGTGTACAGCCTATGGTGGTACACATCATAGTCTTGAAGGAAGAGTTTCATCTCTGACATTGTGTTGAATATCATCCCCTTCCTAAGGGTTTCTTTCTCATGATCATACAATGAATTCCTACACATCTGGAGACCGGTGCCACAAACTGCCATATCCGTCATGCTGACATCCCTATAGTTTGGAACGCCCCTGAAAGGTACGTTCTTGGACCTTAGTTGCTCAAGCTCAGTCGCTGTGTAAGGTGATGGTGGAACATACTACTGCACTTCGCTAATTCTGGCCCATGAATCATAGGGGGTATCATCTACAGCCAAATCTATGACTAATCTACCCTGAGTCTGGACACCATGCAAAACCTCAGTTGGTACTGGTAATGGCATAGTATGAACCGATACTGGCATGGCATCAGCCGGTGTTGGCATAGCATCTGTACCTCCTTGGTCATCATCAGAATCGTCTGAATAATTGCTAACTACATCACTGATCATGTCCTCCTCCTCCTGCTCCTCCGCTTACCGTTCGAACTCATTCACATCGAAGTCATTGCTTATACAGCCTACTGTAGTTGAATGAACCTGCTCCTGCATCAACTGACCGTCCAAATCCATGTTATCCTGAGTTGCTTCTCCTTCGACCCCCTATTTCTTGTTCATTGCCTCCAAAACCATCAATGGACGGGCCTTCCTGAACACCCTGCATCCTGTACCCATTCTCCACCACTACCTCAGCCATGGGCACATTGGAACCTTGGAGAACCCTAGTGTAACGGGACCAGTGAGCAGGGTCGCGCAAGGGCATGAGGACATAGTGTGCCCTAGTCTTCCCAGTATCAAACCTCCCCTTCAGTGTGAAATCACCGCCAAACTTTGCATTCAAACGGACACAAATGTCGTTGAAGCTAGGAGGTTCATCAAAACATTCCAATTCTTCTTCCATATCCTCAAACATACCATCTTCTCTCCTAACACTTCCTCCGTATAAAACTCTAACACAACAATCCATCTGCAAAAGCATTTCAAAAAACTTTATCAAGTCATCGAAATCATCATACGTAATGTCCATAGTAATATTAATACATATTCTAACTATAACTATACTAAATAATCTAATATTAACATCTATACAAGTCTAACTACAACAACTAATTAGACTAAATCCAATGTATAACTAGACTCAATAACTGTACTAACTAAACTACCTAACTTTATTATCTATACTAACTTACTAAACTAACTTTAGTAACTATACTAACTATACTTTACTAATTTTACTAACTTTATTAACTATACTAACTACATTAGGGAGTACCTGGCAGTGCGCTCATCCTCACTCACAGTGGTGGCCTGGCTAGACCAGTGAGGAGGCATAGCAAGTGAGCCTCGTGAGGAAGCCGCCGTGTGTGTGCCGGAGGGTTGCTTGCCGCGGTATGTCTTGGCGTGGCCGGCGTCTTTCGGCACCAGGCAGGGCAGCGGGCAGGGCTTGGCGGTGGGCAATGCATGGTGCAATAATGTGTGGGGTTCTTTGCTTTCGAGCAAGCAGGGATGGCATGCGAGGTTATATTCGGCTCTGCCGCGCCACGGATCGGTAGCGCGGCAGGCCCCGACACATCAGCAGTCAGCAAATCTGGTCGTCGCCACGTCAGCCCGCTGCCGCGCCACCATGCATAGCGCGGCACAGGCATTTGGCCGCGCCAAAGCAATAGGCGCGGCCAAAAGTGTTAGTTTTAAAAAAAACCCGACAGTGTTAGATTTAAAATTAGTTTTCAAAAAGTGTTAAAATTAAAAAAAAATCCGATAAGGACAGATGTCCATATGAGAGTATCATCGATTGAAGAGGGTTGGTGCCAGTAAAGAGGCAACGCCACCTGTGTTTCCAAATCGACCAAGCCACTAGAAATCTTGCGTAATGCATAATGCGTTTACAATTTTCCATGTAGAGAGAAATACACACCATTTGTACTATGCCAGTGACAGCGCCAGCTTATTACCAGCCTTTAACTTCGGCATTTTGTGATGCAAGGACGACAGCTCACTGCACTACATGTGAATCTTAACCATCTGGTCTTTGCTTGAGGAAGAAATACATTGAGGAATTTAGAGATGGCTTCTCCTGTTTGGCCTCAGTGTGTCGACCATGCATGGGCATCGGGGAACTCGAAGCCTGTAGGCTGTAGGTTCTATAGGCTGGCCAGGGGGGAGGCCGGAGGGCTCTAGTAGGCAATCTGCCACGATGCTACTCTCCCTAGGATTTCGATGATAAGAGCATATATGTGTTTTATTCTCGTTTTCCCACAAACTCTGAAACACTTGCTTGATGAAACAAACGGTCTCACCTTGATGAAAAAACGGCCTTAGCTCCGGCAAATATCACTATCACGGTACCACCACAAGCTCTGAGATGTATTGCAATATGCACACATGTTCAGTTTTCTTTCTTTCTAACCGGTAGCAGCAAACATGATGCAACACAGCAACAGCAGCCACAACCACAAAGTAGGAAATGCAATGGCATGCTCAGTCTCTGATACACGTCACTTATCTTTTTTTTTTACAGCTCTAAATTTGAATTATCTATATGTGTCGTAAAAAAAACAAGGAAGAGCTACGATCTTTGCAACAAACAGATCAAAGATCAAGCTATAGTTAGTGTGCCACAGTATTGAATCCTTAAACCGCATAATATGTGTATGGTTAGATGAAGATGATACAATCAATACCATATAGCCATATGGTGAACACTGAGTACTGATTACATGCTTTCTTCTGTCCATTTATTTATTCCCACAAGATGGCTCTTACACCTACAAATCGTTAGCCTAGTTTCTTGGGTCTAATCTCAATGCCCTGAACAATAAGACCCTCCTTCGAAGTACGTGATGTCTGCAGGAGGCTAAAGCGCACCTCGCCATCATCACCTTCCTTGTTGTAGAACACGCCCATCTCCAACTCCATCCAACCATCAGTCCTTTCCTGAGGGAGCACCGGGTTTCTACCATGCCCAAGCCGGTAGCTCTTGTTGTATTCTGGCGTCAAGAAGGGCACTGTGACCTGACGGTTCACATGCCTAGCTTCATAGCTTTGGAGGCAGACTTTGCGAATTATTTTCTTTCCTGCAACCGTGTCAATTGATGCCTTATGGGGTGGATAATCCAGCCCATAGGATCCAACGGGTATCTTGAACACAATGTAAACTGCATAAGCTGTGTCTCGAGAAAGCATTTTGCTGTGTATCTTGCCACGTATTTCGAACCAGCAAACAGACAGGAGTACAGCAACTTCGAACCTGTGCCAGATTAACAAAGGACTAAGTTTCAAAGAAAGAGCAATCGATATAAGATGATTGATAATCAAGTACAATTATATAACAAGGATGGTGCATATGCAAAACTTGGGATAAATCCTGAACCCTGGACACTAAGTTGCCGGGCCTATGCACCATCCATGCTGCTGCTGCTAAGAAGTAAGAACAGACTGCTACCCAGTCAATACATAGCTATGAGGCCAACCTTTTCATAATCAGATTTTTCTATCTAGATCTGTAAAAGCCCCATGCCCTAGAACTTGAATTTTTTTCTAAATCCTCGAAAACAATTAGCACTTTACCTCACAACAAGTCTCTAATCCAAATTGCAAGCCAAAACCACCAACAGCAACAGGGTGAATTTGCAGTACAATGCAATGGCATTCGCCACATGACATATATATGCTCGAACAATTCGCGTGAGAATTGGAATCAAGATACAGAAGAAATTGGTTGTGCCATGCGAACCTGGAGTCGGGGAGATTGGTCCAGCGCCAGTAGCACGGCGTGTCGCCCCACGAGATGTGCAGGCCCCTCGCTAGCAGCATGTAGCACTTGGCGCCGCTCCCCCTGTCCAACCACATGCTCTGGACACAACAACAGGCCGGTTAGCCGATCAGATGATCAATTGAAGAACTAGATTACAAGAGAAGGAAACCCTACTGCTACATGTGGCCTGTCGAGGGCCGGGCCGTACCTTGAGGCCATAGGCGAGCAGAGGATTTTTGGGAACCGGCTGTATCCTGAGGCCATCGGCGAGTAAGAGGGGGCAACGGCGGTCGGAGAGGCGAAGGAACCACTCCTTCTTGGACGGCGGCGCGGGGCCCGCAAGCTCCCCGGCAGCGATCGGCGGGAGGTCCCGTGGGACGAAACGGGCCCACACGGCATCGGATCCAGCGGCGTCGCGGAAGGCGCGGGAGACCGCGACGGCGCGGCAGGCGTCCCGCGGCGTGGTGAGGGCGAGCGCCGCCGAGAGGAGGTCCTCCGGCAGGCGCGCGATCTAGCAGGTGCCCGTCGCCGATCCCATCGACTGACTTCTCTGCTGGATTTGAGAAACGGATTCTGCGAGCGAGACGGGGATTGCTACGGATCGCAACAAAAATTCAGCGGGTGGGGAAGATTGAAATGAAACCAGCAAGAACCAGACGTGGGGCGGGTTTTGTACTTCACCGACTAGATGAAAAAGTTGGGCCGTCTCGCCCGCGCCGTCAGTTTAGGCCCAATATTGTCTCCGCACTCTTTGGAACACAGAAATTTTGTAGAAAAAATAGCGAAGTAATTTCACATAAATTAGCTTAATTTTATATGAAAAATATAAGATCCAGAAAAGAAAATTACTGCATTCCAAAGTGACCTAAAGGGCTCACCCTGTATATGATTGTGTTGGTTGTCTAGGTCTGGAGATACTGATCGTATCCCATCTTCTTAGCTGACATTTGGGTCAAGAATTGGACGATCATATTTTTACGAGTGTTTGGTTTGAGGCAGCAAGGTTAGAGAACATTCTTCCAAGATTCGGGACGTTCTCACCCCTCAAGTGTTTTCTATGTACTTGTCTGCAGTTCCCCTTAATTTTATATGAAAAATCGCCGGCTGCTTCTAATCGATGGCTACTTGCTGCTAAATGCTTTAGCCGGCGATTTTAAACATTGCTTCTAATCCCTAAGTGTCTACCTACGGTAAGAAATAATTAAGCTCTAAGAAATTAAAGAACCAAGAAGAACAAAATAGAAACATAATTAAGAACTGCCTATAACATAATGCTCAGCATGTATAGTACTTAATATTCCTGAGCAAGGCTAGACCAAAATTTTCAATGTTCTCGGTTATTAGCAAGGATGGGGCTTCTTTGGCATCTCACTGACCGAGCAGCTACAAAAGAAGAGCTCCCGTGTGTCATATCCATGCACACACACAAGTTGATTAGTCCGTTTCCAGTTTGTGTGCAAGTAGCTAATAAGCAATCATACTTGCCTCTCTTCCCCCATATATATATATATATATATATATATATATATATATATATGTGTGTGTGTGTGTGTGTGTGTGTGTGTGTTAGCTAGTAGTCCAGACATTGCTGGAGTCATGGTGGTCGATGAGCGGAAGGACGTAGGCACGGACGGAGCTACGTGGGGGCAAACTGGGTCCTGGCCTCCTTGCTCCGGCTGCACTCTACAGGTTTGCATGTTGCTGTATGTATGTAATTAATTTCTGTATCTCTTGTACCATGTTTGCTGTTGCTGATTAGTGGATTACAGCTTACAAGTATATAAATTTGTACATTGTTTATTCTTCTTTGACAGGATTTCAATTGTTCATTGCAGTATATATAGATAAAACTTGAAAAAACAAAGATTTTCTACAGAATTCTAATTGTCTGTACTACTATTGGTAAATACTGTAGCAGTGTACCTTTGAATTGCCCCCCCTACACATTCATGCAAGCTCCGTCGCTGGATGTAGGACAGGGGCTTGAGGGTTCAAGGGAGGCAGCCTTGCGCAGCACAAGTTGTGCTGGAGTTGTGGCCACTCATCTGCCATTTTATGAAGTTTCCATTCCCATGACCAACTTTATTCTTTATGAAACATATGTGTGCAGATTCTTTCATGACTAGTGATAAGGGAATGCCTCAAGTTGGTTTGAGATTGTTAGGTTTAGTCTCAAATCGGTAATTGATGGTGGGGGAGCACAACATTATAAGACGGGGGCAGCCCTCACCTATCAGGCCAGTCTTTTAGGTTGAATTAGGCTTAACGCCTATATATGTTGTGGGCTCTGTTGGACCTGGGCCCGAGGGGCACCGGCTCATGGGAATAGCGAGCTGGGCCAGATTCCGCTGCGCACTCTAACAAATGGTATCGAAGCCCATGGTCGAAAAAACCCTAAAAAATCTCACGGGTCACATGGTGACGGGGGAGCCTGTTAACGTCTCGGAGGTCACACGGGTTGTGTGTGATATGAGCGTTTGACTCGGGGGGCGTGGATAACGTCTTCCGGAGATCACACGGGGTTGTTGTAGGGTCGAGATGGCAGAATAGAGAGGAGGTGAATAGTCATTTTTAAAATTAATCGCGTCGGCTAAGCGAAACAAATACGGAACTAAAACTATCGGTCTAGCCAAGACTACACCCATCTATCTAAGTTCACAAGCACCTTAAAAAGATTCTAATTAGTCCACAAAGATGCCGGACTAGCTAGAGCTCACCTAATCAATTCTAGAACAAGGTCACATAAACCTATGCACTAATACTTTACACAACCGAGGGAGCTCCTACACAACTAGTGAAGCAAAAGCACAAAGCCCCTAAGCTCACTAGCAATGCTCAATAACAAGGCTACACAAGCCAAATTAGAAAACGCAAATTACTTAACTACACAAACTAAACAATGTGACTAGCAAGGTTACTAGAACCAAATTAGTCACTCAAGAGAACTACTTCTATGACACATAAGCAAGAAGGCAACTAGCAAGCTACTAAAGCTAAGCTAGCCACAAGAGTAACTACAAAAGCACAATGTAAGTGAAAGTAATACAAGCTTGTGTTTCACGGAAAGCAAACCCCCGAGAAGATGAAGAAGACAATGTTGACACGATGATTTTCTCTCGAGGTTCACTTGGTTGCCACCAAGCTACGTCCCCGTTGTGTCGACCGCTCACTTGGTGGTTCGGCGGCTAATTGGCATCACCCGCTAAGCTCGCACGTCGGGCACCGTAAGAACCTACCTCGAAAGTGAGAGTAGCTCAATGACACGCTCAACTAGAGTTGCTCTTCGCGATCCCTGCGGAGTGAGCACAATCCCCCTCATAAATCCTCCTACGCAGCACCGCACAATCTTCTCACGTGCTTCAAAGGAGTCACAAGCCACCAAGCCATCTAGGAGGTCGCAGCCTCCAAGAGTAACAAACACCACCGACTTATAACTCGATCACCTAGTGCCACATGATGCAATCTCACGATGCAATCACACTAGAATCGCTCACTCACTCAATCGGATGAACACTGTCAAGCAAAAGTGAGTTAGAGGGCTTCCAAGCACACCTACACAAGCCACCGAGGCTCAAGGATGCTCAGTTGCCAGCCCAAGGCCGACCAAGTGCTCTATTTATAATCTCAAGGGCTAAAATAGCCGTTACCCCTTCACTGGGCGTTTTTCGACACGACCGAACGCGCCGGTCATAATGACTGGACGCACCTAGCTAGCGTCCGGTCACTCCCGACCGTCCACGTGTTGCTTTGCGTTCAACCGGAGCCGCCCGATCTTCAACGGTAACTTCACGCGCCAATAGTCAAAGACGACCGGACGCGCCAAGCCCACGACCTGACGCACCCGATCCACGTCAGATTGCCCCTGCGCGTGCAGCCAACTCCTGATCGGACGTGCCGCTAGAACACCTGACGCTGCGCCGTCGCGCGTCTGGTCATTTTCAGTAAGCTCCCCGAGCGGGACTTTCGTGACCTGACGCGTCAGGTGCACGCGACCGGACATGCCACCACGTCAGATCCTAGCTGCGCTCACGAAACTGCTCACGTCATCTATCGTCAGACACGACCGGACTCACCGCCTGCGCGTCAGGTCACAAAGTGACCCAGCGTCTGGTCACTCCACCACCAGAGCCCCGGACGCGTCCGGTCTCAGTGTCGGACGCGTCCGGTCAACCTGTGACCAGCGCTTTCAACTCCTTTTCTTCACCAACTTCTTCTCCTTTGTAAATGTGCCAACACCAGCAAGTGTATATCACCATGTGTATGTGTGTTAGCATTTTCACAATCATTTGTAAGGAGTTAGCTACTCAACTTGCTACGCCACTCGATCCTAGCAACGATACAAAGTTAGATCACTCGAGTGGCACTAGATGACCGATATGCAAACTAGTTTGCCCCTCTTGATAGTACGGCCATCTATCCTAAATCCGGTCATCAACTTCTCTACACATCTATGACCGGTGAAATAAAATGCCCTAGGTTATACCTTTGCCTTGCGCATTCCTTTCCAACTCCTCTGATGTTGATGCAACACATGCACCAATATGATCGACAATGATATGATCCACTCCATATCATCACGTGACCATATTGGTTCATCGATCTTGACTTCACTTGCTCTTCACCGTTGCTTCGGTCCATCGGCGCCAAGTCATCACTCAACTTGCCCTTCACACTTGCAACCGGTCTATTGAGCCAAGTCATATCTTGATCTTCTCCACCTTGATCACATGACTCGATGTCATGTCTCATGTGCAATGAGCTCCTTCATCATCACATGTGTGAGCTTTGCAACATCTTCGAGCCATCTTCACCGTCATGGCATATGTTGCTCACACACATGTACTTATGGACTAATCACATGTGTATCTCACTCAAACACATATTAGTCCACATAAGGTTGTCACTCAATTACCAAAACCAAACAATGACCTTTCAGTTGTGTGATGTGAAGAGTTGGGTCCAATGTGTGACGGGGAAGATTGTTAGGTTTAGTCCCACATCGGTAATTGATGGTGGGGGGCACAACATTATAAGGCAGGACAACCCTCACCTATCAGGCTAGTTTTTTGGGTTGAGTTAGGCCTAAGGCCGGGATATGTTGTGGGCTTTGTTGGACCTGGTCCCGAGGGACGTTGGTTCGTGGGTATAGTGAGCTGGGCCAGATTTCGCTGCGCACTCTAACAGAGGTTTAGAAATGTCCTATACAAACAATGGTTGGTCAGTATTATAGCACTTGTTGCTAAAGAATTTTCATTACTGGCGTTGTCCTCCCCTGAATGGCATGTGTTCACATGTATCTAGAGTATTCTAATTTCATATCCCTTAATAGTTTAGTGCTCACGCTCACAAAGCCAAACAAGGTTTGAAAGTCATCCTAAGCACTATGTTACATGGATCTGAATTCTAGCTCTTTCTACTTGTGAAAATTTCAATCTAACTGAAAGTCATTTGCATGGATCTGAATGATTGAAATGGTTACAGATAACATGGGTCTGAATGGATGTGTTGTGTGCCGGAACTGAAGTTTTGGACGGAGGCAGCCAGATACTGATCGACGAGGGTTGCAGTGGCTGTCTGGTGAATACCGATCACGCTTTGCTTACGGCGGAGCGATTGCTGAAACGGTCACAAGACGAGGCGACGAGGACGCGTGGATTAATTGGCAGACAACGCGCGCGCGGCCATCCATCATGCTCCTCATCCTCAACTTTTTTTTTTTTTACAACAACCTCATCCTCAACTTTGAAGACGGATGGCTCGCTCTATCGGGGCGGGGTGGCAGCCGCCGTTGCTGGACGCTGATCGATCCGCCAAGGAACGTGCCGGCGGTGGTCTGCGGGATCAAGTTGCTATTGCGCGATCGTCCGCTCTGATGCCAAGGTGGAGGTGTGGACGAGGTTTGCGACTGCGTAGTCATCGTAGATGGAGATGTTCGGGTGAGTTAGTGGAAGAACTCGTCGGATGGGTATAAAGCGCGCGGACGTATGAAGCTGGGGGACGGAGGAAACCGGGCAACTCACCGACTGACAGTACGTTCGATTGGCTGGTTCGTATAGTTGTTGGTTTATTTATGTGAGAAAGAAGTACTGTTGGCTGTTTTATTGGAATAGTGTCCATGTGAGAGGGCTGGTCAGCCCAGCCAGCCAGCCAGCCCCAGCCGAACATGGTGCGAGGCGGTAGACGTCACCGAGCTGAACTGTATGCCGGTCACCCACGCTTGGAGTCTTTTTATTTTACTAGCAAATATGTCCGTACGTTATAACAGAATTTATATCTTGTATTATTTGTTCTAATACACTTTAGAATAAGACTACGTTTGTTGGTTGGATATATGCTATTTATAAATCGTATGAGTACGGCCCATGAGTTTGAGGCAAAGGTAGTTAGAATTTTAATTTCCTAATTAAGAAAGGCAAAACGACTTATAATTTATAACATAGGGATTATTAACATAGTCTTTTAATCGTCAATCCTTTATAAATCCAATGCAATGTATTTCAAATTTCAACTTGGCCCTGATATGAGAGAGAATTCCCCGCTCTACCTCATAAAACAGAGAGACAAAGATATGAGATAGAATTCCCCCACTCTACCTCATATATATGAAAAATTACAATAAAATAGAATATAAGTGTGTATGAATTAATAAATAATTAGGCATAAGAGATGTTTGTGCAACTTTCAAATTATGCATTTTTTATATAAAAAAAGTTTGAGTTTTTTAATTTTTGAGTCCTTCACAAAAGAATTAAAATCATAAATTGTGCACAAAAATTGTGGTAAATACAGAAGAATTAAAATGTGAATAAAAAGAGAGCTAAACTCAAGAAGGCGTACGGAGCAGCTGGGTGCCTCGGTCGGGACTCTGGAATCGGCTGGCTAGGAGGGAGCACGTGAGCTTTGGGCTTGAGGGTTACTCCCTCATGGGCCAGAATAGAGGTCTCGTTGGCCCAACCACTGATTCACTGGCCCAAGTTGCAACTCTTCCCCATCTTGAACCTCCGGAACGCGCTGGAGCCCATCCTAAACTTCTAGAAAGGGTTGAGGGGGCCTCCAAGGGCTAGGAAGGGCTCGAGCCCTCTCCGCTATGGTGCTAGATCTGCTCCTAGTCTACCGCCATCTGCCATGGCCGCTACAGGTTCAGCTCCTCGCGCGTTCAATTCCCAGCTGGCGGTGCCACCGTCGCGTTGTCAGTGCCTTGGTCTGCTGCTGCTGCTTCGCCGCCGCAGTAGGCCACCACCAGGAGCGGCCATCCAATCCCACGCGAGGTCCGACCTCGCGCGACTCTCTTCTACATAATTCAAATTGAAAACCAAAAACCAACATGCGCAGATTGATACCGTGATTATGAGGCAAAGGACTCGAGGGATTTATGGTGTTGAGGCATTGGCAGAGGAATTTCGAGCTTGCCCCCGATGCGGACTCTGCTTCCGTTTCATTGTCGAGTTCATCCCCGACATGGACGCGGATGCTGCTTCTGTTTCTCTGTGATCGGGGAGGGGGAGTGTGGAGACGGAACCGCGACGAGGACTCCATGGGAGCGTCCGCGCGGGACACGTCGTGGTTGGCGCCCGAGATGCGGAATACGCAGGCTGTGCGGGAGGAGCCCCATTACCGACTCGGTTCTGCGGGTGGGGCGGAGGAGCACCAACGCAGACTCTGCGTGAGGATCGGGGCAACGACGCAGACAATTTCCGCTGGAGCAGGGCGACAGGGCAACGACACCAACGTAGATCCTATCACTCGGTGGATGGGAACGCCGGCGGAGCGGCGCCTGCACTGTATGGATGAAGCTTACAGCGACGCCATGTACCACAGTCAACACAGCGATGCCGGCTTCTTCGAAGAAGGCGGCATCAGTTGCAGCAGCATGGACCCCCTCGAACAGACGGCACATCCCGGTGGTGGCGGACCCCTCCATCGTCTGCGTCTACGTGGTACGGAGTGGGCCGTTCCAAAGTGCGAGGAGAGGAATAGGCCAACGGGGCTGAGCAACAAGGCTGGCGCGTGACCGAGTGGACCGGACTATTCGGGCTAAATTGAATGAGCTGGACGAAAAAAAAATAGCCTAAAATTTGGCCTTTTTATTATTAGGGATAGATTTACTTGAATTTTCTGCACAACAAAGCACTCCATATTGACGAATGAAGACACTAGTTTGATGCATACGTGTCTTTCCAATCTAATTAGTATTTTGCATGTTTGGGGGGTCTTGATATTCTGATACGTAATTCACATCACATGATTAGATAGCTCATGAAACTCATAAAAACAAAAGGTAATTATTATTTAGTTATGTCTTGAACATGCATGCCATTTCTAACCTCCGATAAATTGCAGAACATAAACATGTTAATAATCACCGACATGTATTAGGTGGTCTAGAAACCTATAGAATATAAGCGCTTAAGTCATCTTCGGCCTCTAGAGTTTCTTCTTAATCTTTTTCATATCTAAAAATAGAAGGGGCTCCATAATTATCGTGGACGTGTGGGGGGCTTGTGCCCCCACCTCTACATGTGCTAATTATTGTATTGTGCCCAATCAATCACAAATCATATTTTTCTATTCATACAGTATTAGTAACTTTTTTTGAGGAGTTACAGTATTAGTAACTTTTTTAAAGTAAACTTTACATCTTTACGGACCTTAAATGTGATGTCATCGTTCGATTTGAGATACGGTACGCCGGTGTGGATCTTGACGTTCTACGGGCCGCTCGTGTACAACTTCTCGACACCGCCCTCCACAAGGGCGAATTCCGGCAGCCCGCCCCGGAAGAGCTTGAACTCGTAGTTGCCTGGGGATGGGTCTGTCGGGCTCCTCCCCGACATGATCGTGCGGCTGATGCCTGTGCTGGCTCCTCACTCCAGAGCTGAGATACTTGTGACTTCTATGGGAGGGGGGCTTGCGCCCCATCGCTAGATCTACCACTCCTCAACCCTTTGCTTTTAACTAGGTATGTCTCCTAGAAGTGCTAACTATGTCGTGTATATGACCAATTAAGCATAGGCCATATCATATAGTATTGGTAACTTTCATCACATTATTAGCGACCCTCCTACATGCTACTGACCAGTTATGCCATTGATGCTCGTGGTGTGGCCGCACGTCCGAACCTCTAACCTACAAGGCGTGCTCACAGGGGCAATTGTAATGGCTCAGGTCTGGAGTGCCGTGGAGGTGTGTTTGGTTGGCAGCATTGTAATGGCTCCATCCATCGTCAGCCGATTAGTGTCGTTGTCCTAGACACAGAGCAGCAGCACCTTCACGTAGCTAGTGATGCCCGACTCCTTAATAATGTCGCCTAGATTCAGGTCAACCAACTCCCAACACCCTTCCTTCACTCCAAAGCTACACGCTTGTGACTTCCATATTAGAAAACTAAATGATATCCCACACGTTACTATGGAAATTTATAGTATTGATATGAAAAGGAATAGATGGAGTAAGAAATAGTGAGATTATTACAAAGATTATTCGATTAGTAAAACATTAATCTCTCATTTTGGTCTCCACGGAGATCATCACCAGGGACCACCTTCGTACATAGGGAGCACATAGGTAAACAAGGTAGTACTCCTTTTGTCCTAACATAAATTAATTTCAGTCACAAAAAACATAAATTAATTTCTAACTATATGCCTGAATCAAGATAAGCACTTGCTAGAAATTGATTTTTTTAGGTGGAGGTACTCCCTCGGTCCAAAATTATAAGTTATTTCAACTTTCTTGGAGAGCCACAGAATCTCAAGTTTGACCAAAACTATAGAGATAATTACAAAGATTTATGACATCAAATATATATACTATAAAAATATAATTAATAAAGAGTCTAATTATACTTATTTGATATTATAAATATTATTATTTTATATTATATAAATTTGATCGAACTCAAGATGTTTTGATTCTCCAAGAAAATTAAAATAACTTATAATTTGGGACGGAGAGAGTAGTCCCCATCAACTGTGCATGCGAATAGGAGTACTGCAACCCTCTTCTATATATATCTGTGACAACTAAAAAGAGTAAAACTGTGGACACATCTTTGTGCGACAAAAAAATCGCGACGTCGTGCGAAAAAATATTTCAACGCGCGCTCCATTCCCAGGTAGGAAAAAATAGTGAAATTTTATGGTGCTCGGAAAAAAGTAGAGCCATTCATTTGGACAGATCGGATGGCTAATAAATAAGAAGAATCAATGTGGAGGAACTTAAGTTGTAGGCCGGAACCAGAAATATGTGGGTCCGAAACAAAAAAACATATAGGTTAGAAATTATTTACAAAATAAATTAAAAGGGTAGAATTGTACTTCCCGCCCCTTTCTCCTGTGCGAGCTTCTCCTTGACGCTTGAACCTGCATGCTCCTCCCGAATCGCGTGCCTCGGCCTCTTGGGACGAGTTCCTCCTCGCATGACCTCATGCGGCGCCCATGAGCAGCCATGCAGCAGTAAGGCACGGGGCCACGCAGAACGGCGTAAGGACGAGCACACAGCATGTCACGCGGCAAGCCGACCAGGGCCGGTGCACAGGCACAGCATGTCGCGCGGCAAGCCGACGTCGAGGCTGTCAAGAACGCCGTCACCGGCATGAGCGGACAACGGAACAACGATGCATGCACCTGCAGCTAGCCTCGCTATATCGGTAGCGTCATGGCCGTGGTCTCGACATTCAGTTGCCGCCGCCTCTTGGTCACCGCAACGTCCTTGGCCTTCTCGTTGCCGTGTCATTTCGGTCTGCGCGCATCCGTAGTCGGAGGTAACGCAG
Organism: Miscanthus lutarioriparius; assembly: GCA_904845875.1. Lineage (NCBI taxonomy): Eukaryota > Viridiplantae > Streptophyta > Magnoliopsida > Poales > Poaceae > Miscanthus > Miscanthus lutarioriparius. The sequence goes on from CAJGYO010000008.1 coordinate 3,050,634, forward strand.
CTGTTGCTCGGCCCGCGTTTGGCTGTGGTCGGAGCCTCTGCTGCCACCGTCTGTCGTCTCGTGGGCAGCCATTGCCATGGATTGGTTTTCTGCTGCCGCTCTGCACCTCTGCCAGAAACATCCCAGGCCGTCGGCGACAAAGACGAATACGCCATGGTGTCCGGCCTTGCAGGAAGCGTGGCGAAGTACCGGCAGGTGGGCGTGGCACGCCGCCGATGCCGTATTTGCTAGTCTTTGGACACCGGCAGCGACGTTGTGGCTTCTGATCTTGTGGCGTGCCGCTGCGGTGCGCTGTATTTGTCGGGCGGGTGTTGACCAGCGAGGATCATTTGTGGTACGGCCCAGTAGTGGCCGTGCCGTCGCTGCATTGCCCTACAACAGCGCGCGGCCCGCCTCCGACCATCTCGCTCCGCCGCTTCACCCTCGCGCACCCAAAGCAATGGCAAGCGACCTCGTCTCCGCCCTCTCCCTCTCCACCCACCATGAACTCCTCCACGCCCATCGCGATTCTTTGCTCCTTCGCCTCCACCAAAGTTTGTTAGTAAGAGACGTCTGTCTTGTACTCTAAGCGGCGGCGAGCCTAGTGCTAGAGTTGTGAGAATCCATTGCAAGGCTAACCCTAGAAGGGTAGCAATATATATTAGTCATACATGGGACTCATGGGCCTAATATACTCATACTCTCATACTCCAACACCCCCCAGTCCCGAACTACCGGCGCGCAGTGGATTCTGATTGGACATGAAAGAAGCACACACACGAGCCCCCCACGCACGCGCAACTAGCCACCAATGATGTTGAGGCTGGAGCGAAACTCGGTGAAGGTCGATGACGGGAGGCCCTTGGTGAAGATGTCGGCAAACTGGGAGGTGGTCGGGACGTGGAGGATCCGAACATCGCCGATGGCAACCCGATCACGGACAAAGTGTAGGTCGATCTCCACATGCTTGGTCCGTTGGTGCTGCACGGGGTTGGTGGAGAGGTACACCTGACCGACGTTGTCGCAATAGACCCAGGTGTGCTCCGGGAGAGAGGGCTGTGGAGCTCGGCAAGGAGCTGTCGGAGCCAGGAGGCCTCAGCCACGCCGTTAGCGACAGCTCGGTACTCCGCCTCGGCACTGGATCGGGAGACCACCGGCTGGCGCTTGGACGACCAGGACACTGAGTTGCCGCTTGAGAAAAAGACAAATGAGCCGGAGGTAGAGCGCCGAGTGTCCGGACACCGGCCCGGTCGGCGTCGGTGTAGGCAGACGACGAGCTCGGTGGAGGAAGACCGTGAAGGAGTAAGCCATAGTCGATGAGATTGCGGAGGTAGCGGAGGAGGCGCTTGAGCTTGATGAGGTGAGGCTCTCGGGGATCATGCATGTGAAGGCATATTTGCCTTTGCATAGGTGATGTCCGGCTTTGGTGAAGGTGAAGTCTTGAAGGGCACTGCAAGACTCCGATAGCGATGGGGGTGCCACGGTGGTTCCCACGACCTCTGACGGCTTGCCACAATGTGTCAACCGGAGTAAGCGGGGCTTGCGATTAGTCATCCCAAAGACGCTCCGTGGATATCAAGAGTGTCTGCCATTTGGTGAAGGAGAAGAAGGCGGTGGGGCGAGGCTCAACAAATGACCCCGAGGAAGTGGTGGAGCACACCAAGATCCTTCATAGCAAACTCCTGCTGAAGAGAGGCGATGACACGCGCCGAGTAAGGACGGATTTGGAGGTGTGAGGACAATATCATCAATGTAGAGCAGCAGATAGGCAGTCTCAGCTCCATGATGATAGATAAACAGGGACGTATCTGACTTGGCCTCCACAAACCCCAGTGTCAGCAGGAAAGCAGCAAACCGAGAGTACCACGTCCGGGGGGCCTGCTTGAGGCCGTAGAGAGACTTGTTGAGCCGGCAGACCATGTCCGGACGAGAAGAGTCAACAAACCCATTTGGTGGCTGCGATATCTTGTCTCGGTGAGAGTCCGTGGAGAAAAGCATTCTTGACGTCCGGTGATGCACGGGCCAAGAGCGATCGAGAGCGGGGAGAGCCTTTGTGCGTCACGGTGGCGGCTTCACCACGGACTGAAAGTCTCATCATAATCGACTCAGTATTTGAGTGAAACCGGAGAACCAATGAGCCTTGTACCTCTCAAGGGTACCATCGGCCCCCGCCGCTGTGTGTCCAGATCCACTTGCCGGTGGACGACGTTGGATCCGGTGGGCGGGGCACCAGATCCATGTCACGGTTTGAGGAGAGCAGCGTACTCCTCTTCCATCGCCTTGGCGCCAATGAGGGTCCGACAAGGCATCGCGAACGGAAGAGGGTACAGGAGAGATCTACGGGTCGTCGGGCATCGTCGCGAGAGCCCGGGGCCGCAGGGTACCAGCCGCGTATCGCATCACCATAGGGTGAACATGCCACGGGTGTCGGTGAAGGAGTGGCGGGTGGTACACCGGTGACACGACACGGGCAGCTTGAGGTGGCGGCGGCGGTGTAGGGGTCGCCGGTGGAGAAGGGGCCACCGGTGGTGTAGGCGTCACCAGTGGAGAGGGGGGGCCCGGTGGTATCGGAGGCAGCGGTGCCGCCTGCACACGACGCTGGTAGACATGCACCGGCTGGGCGAAATGCGCAGGAGGTGCGACAGGCGGCGTCCCCGGACCCGCGGCGGACGTAGGGGCAGGTGCAGCTCCGGAGGGCGACGCCTCCGGACCCGTGCAGGGCGTAGGGCTAGGGGCATCACTGGTGGGCGGCGAGCGGGGGCACGGGCCCGGCGAGGGTCACGGGGAAGCATTACCTGCAGGAGACAGCGGTAAAAGTGGCTGGACCACCGTGTCAGTGGGAAACAGAGAGAAGGTGTCAGGATCGGGGGTGGGAGGTGGTGTGGTGGTGGTGGAGAAGGGGAAGACATACTCATCAAACACCACATGGCGAGAGATGAGGACCCGACGGGAGGTGAGGTCAAAGCACCGGTACCCCTTGTGATCCGGGGAGTACCCAAGGAAGACACACAGAGCGGGCAGGGGAGCCGGCTTGTGGGGGGCGGTGGCGGTGGTGTTAGGGTAACATGCACACCCGAAGACACGAAGGTGGTCATACTGGGAGGGGTACCAAGAGGCGTGGTGTGGTGTGGGCCAGGCAGCAGCTGGCGGAAGGTAGGCGGTTAAGGAGATAGGTGGAGGTGTGCAGACTCTCTGCCCAGAAGCGAGCAGGAAGCGACGCCTGGAGTAGAAGGGTGAGCATGGTGTCGTTCGTGGTGCGAATCATGCGCTCAGCCTTGCTGATTACGGGAGGAGGTATCTGGGCAAGACATGCGCATTTGGACACCTTGAGAGAGGAAGAAGGCGGGAGGTACCGTTATCGAACTCACGGCCATTGTCACACTGGACGGCCTTGATGGTAAGGCCGAACTGAGTAGACACCCAGGCAAAAAAGTGGAGAAGAGTGGTGAAGGTATCCGACTTTGCATGCAAAGGGAAAGTCCACGAATAATGCGAGAAATCGTCAACCACCACAAGATAGTATTTATCACCGTAAAAATCGATGATGCGGGGAGATGTCCATAGGTCGCAGATGTACAAGATCAAACACATGTGTAGTATGTGAAGAAGAAGAACAAAAAGGAGGCGAACATGACGGCCCGGTATACGCATGACACAAGTGCTCATCGTGAGCCCGAGTACAACCAATGTTGGAACTGCGACTAAGCTGTGTCAGAGCATCACGTCCAGGATGGTCGAGGCGACGGTGCCAAGTGGTGGAGGAAGGAGTGGCGGCGAAGGCAGCTGACAAAGTAGACGGCGACGAAGAGAAAGCGACGCCGGAAACCGAAGGGTGTAAAGGGGTCCCGTCTTTGTCACATCGGAGAAGAGGATGCGGGAAGCCAAATCTTTTCTGATAGACCGGAAGAGTCAAATTCAAGCGTAAGCAGGAATTGTCATTTGTAAACGCAGCGAATAGAAAGAAGGTTGTGAACCATAGAGGGTGCAACAAGAATGTCGGGAAGGCGAAAGGAACCATGAGAGTGCGGCGGCACCCACGGACGTAAGCGGAAGACACGAACCATTCACGACCATGATGGACGAAGGATGAGAGGAAGAAGGAGGGTAAATAGAGGAGAGTATACGTGGTGCTGGAGGTAGTGTGGTAAGTGGCTTTGAGTCGGCGATCCGATCGGGACCGGCAGGCGGTGTCAGGGCCATGGTGCTGAAGGATCTGGCCAAGGCCGCCGGGTTCCAACCGACAGGCCCGGCGAGGTGTCGGGAGGTGGCACCCACGAAGATGCGTGGGAGGTGGAGCCCACGCAGACGGGGAATGAAACCGGAGGAGCTCCAGTGAGCAAGGGCTGGTGGGCGAGGCTCTCCTTTGGAGCCGGGAAGGGCCACATGGAGATGCGCCCGATCACGGGTTGTGGAAAGAGGCCGTGGTGCACCCCGTGGAGTCATGGGCGATGGTGGCTCCCGGGAGGGGACCGGTGTTTGTGGGCCCCGCATGCCCCACGTCCTCCTCCTCCGTGGCGGCGGCGGCCGCCACGGCCCCCCCCCCCCGCGGCCGGGGAGGAGAACCAAGAAGCGACGGCGGTGGAAGCGAGCGACGCAGCGTCGGAGGAGTAGCGGCCAGGGCAGTCGAGGAAGACGAGGACCCTAGCGCGGAGGTGGACCCTGGCTGGACGCCCTGAGTGAGCTCCTCCATGACAAGGTCGTCACGGACCTGCAGGAAGGAGGGAAAGGGCCCTCGCCGGGTGATCCACGTCCGGGAGGTGGGCGAGCGAGTCACCCGAGCCCGCGGAGGACGTTGAGGACCGAATCACGATCCTCCACGGGCCAGCCAAGGTCGCCGAGGGAGTCCGCCATGCTCTTCATGCGCCGGCAGAACTCGCCAACGGAGAGGTCACCCTGGACGAAGGTGCGGAAGCTCGCATCGAGACGCAGGGCCCGGGCTTCTGCATTGCCCAGAAACTGGCCCTCGAGCGCAAGCCAAGCCCGGCGAGCGTCAGCAGAGTTGCGGACGAGGTCGTGGAGGTCCAAGGAGATCGTCCCGAGGATCCAGGAGAGGACGACATTTGTCAAGGCATGTACCACGATGGGTTCTAGGCATGACCGAGGCGTCGACTAGGACGTGGTCGTCGAGGGCGTAGCGGCGGAGGGTGAGGAGGACCAGGTCCCTCCAGCGGGCGTAAGAGGGCGACTCAGGCTCGAGGACGACCGGGACGAGGAGTCGGATGTTCTGGACACCCCCGGCCTGGTAGTGGAGCTGAGCCACGTGCGGGTCGGCCGGGTCGTGCCAGATGACCGCGGTGTGAGACGCGCGGTGACCCGTCGAGCCTGAGGAGGTGGCCGCGGTGTCGTAGGAGGTAGGGAGGACGAGGAGCTGCTCCGCCAGCGGCGATCTGGCGGGCGGGCTGGGGCATTAGCTGCGCAAGGCCAAGGCGCTCAAAGCGAAGGGCGGCCGCCCGCACCGGCTCTGGCTGTCGCAGAAGCAGAAATCAAGCAGCCCACGAGGCGCGGCGAGAGGAGTTAGCCCCCTCGCCGTCTGGAGAGGGGCGGGGGCAGAGGAGGAGGAGCGGGAAGAAGAAAGGCTCAGGTTCTCCCAGCGCCTTGTGGCAATGGGCGGGCATGGCTGGCGGGCTGCGCTTCGCGCCCGCCCTGCTGGGCGGCGGCGGCGGCGGTGGCCAGACTGCCAAGCGCCATGCGCCCATGCATGGCGGCGGGCGCACTGCGCATACCCAGCTGGGCGGCTGGAGCCCCACACCCGTGCCGTGCCAGCGCCGGCCGGCAATGCCAGACCACCAGCCCTGCGCCTGCATAAAGAAGCAATGGCGGCCAGGCCATCCGCGCCCATGCCAAGCAAGGAGGCAACTGGCGGGCATGGCGGTTGGCCGGGCTGCCATGTACTGGGGCCAGGAGGAGGGGGTAGGGAAGGGAGGGAAGGCACTGGAAGTAGGTGGGGAGGGAGGGGAGGCGGCTGCCATGGCGGTGCAAGAAGCGGCCGGCGGCTCCTGGCGGCTGGTTGGGGAGAAGAAAACCTAGTCTGATACCATGCTAGAGTTGTGAGAATCCATTGCAAGGCTAACCCTAGAAGGGTAGCAATATATATTAGTCATACATGGGACTCATGGGCCTAATATACTCATACTCTCATACTCCAACACCTAGGGCTAGGCGGGCGGCGACGAGTGGCGGAGCTGGGCTGGCCCAACGCCTAGGGCCACTCCATGGGCTCATTTTGGTAGATTAATTGGACATCTTTGGAACAGTATGCTACAGTGTAGATAAAATGGGCCAACGCCTAGGGCCGTGGCCATAGTGGCCCTAGGCTTTCCTCCGCCCCAGGCGGCGACCCTAGGGAGATGCAGTAGTGAGGGCGGCGACGACTCGATTGGCGGTGAGGGCGACCTGGGAGGCGGGCGGCGAGGTAGCGGCGCATGGAGCAGCGATATCTGGAGTCGCGATGCAGTTAGAGATATGAAAAGTACTAAATTGTCCTTAATTACAATTAATTAATTCTCCCTAATTAATATCTGCGATAATTAGTTTTGACGGAAGGAACCACCGGTCCCTCCCAAGTACCGTAAATCACGCACCCGGTGCGCCGTGCGCTCCTTCCTTCCTGATCCCTCAGCCTCGCGGAAAACCACGCGTCGTCCCTACGTCGCCACACGTCTCCGACGCCACCGTACGTAACGTCCCTGCGCCGCCGCAACCGCGTCGACCGGTGCCGTCGCCACCGTACGCGAAGTCCCTGCACCGCGGCAACCACGTCGACCAGTGCCGTCAGGCCGCACCGCCGCCACCAGCCCGCGTCCTCACACCACCGTCGCAGATACCTGGCACCCGACGTCGCGTGCCACCCACCATCGGCGCCGTCGATCGTGAGGGCTACCAACCACGTGGAGAGCCCGCAAGGAGCGCCACCTGCGCTGTGCGTCGTGGATTCCTCCTATATTCTCACTTTGTTTTTTTTTTCTTTTGCTTAATTTGATTTCAGGAACTAGCTAGATCGTCGAGTGCTGTGGTTTCTCCAGCATTGCTCGGTTTGAGTTTGCTGTCTGATGGGTTTGTCGGTGCCGGTGTTGCAGAGATTGTGGCGGCGACGTCCAGCGCGAGGCCATGGGCGGATGTCGCCTACTGCATCCATGCGCTTGCCCGGCGACTCGCCAAAACCAGGAACTAGATTGTATAAGCACTGCTGCACTCCGGTTCAGATTATTTTGATTCGTTCTATGTATTCGATGCTCTGATGGTTGCTTTAGCTGCTAAATTGGTGCCAATCTTGTAATGGTATTGGGTGATCGATGAGTCTCGAATGCAATTTCGTTTGTTAAAAAATGTGAACACACTGTGTAATTTTTTTTTGAACATAATCACACTGTGTAATTGAATGCAGACAAATGCTCAATCGTCAAATGCCCAAGTTTCATGCACAGTTAGTGAGGATGAAGTGCTATTGATTTGGGCACCTGAACCTTGGTCATTGCACACTTGAGAGCTCGAGCTCATATGTATAGTTATATAATAGTATATCATGTTGAGTCTGGAATCGCAAAACAAGTTAGACCTTTATAATCTGTGCTTTTGGTGGCTTTAGTGTATATGTACCAGTTAATTTGGACGTGGGAACAAAACAAAATAGAAAGAGACGCAACTGACGATTTTCTTTGCATAGCATAATAAGCTTGTTTACAAAAGCACAGTGAAAATTCTACATTTAACACAATTCTACACTTTTTTTGGTTGCTTAAGAATTGATGATTTAAATTGTGGGGTTCCTTCTTTTCTGTTGATTGTCTGAAGCACGTTTGACACCCTGTAGTGTTATGTCCTTGGATTAAACTCTCTTTTTTAATGGTTAATTCTTGGTCTTGCCTGAATTGTATGATGGAGTTCAGTTGAGATGGCACAACCCAATGCTTGAATAGGTCTAATTTGAACAATGAGTTCTTCTTGTGTTACGTAGGTTGCTCTGAAGACAGTTGTAGTGATCCATAGGCTTCTTCGGGAAGGTGATCCTGCATTCCGTGAGGAGTTTCTAACATTTACTTAGAGAGAGCGGATTTTGTAGTTGTCAAACTTCAAGGATGATTCCAGCCCATTTGGTCTGTATTTCTTCAATTTAAATTTAACCTGATGTTTTATTTGGATCGTTAATATTCTTCCATATTTCCTTCTAATCTATTGTCTTTATATTTTGGAATTATATCTAGCTTGGGATTATTCTTTATGGGTTCGCACATACGGTTTATTTTTGGAGGAAAAAAACTAGAATGCTTCAGGCCTTGAAGTGTGACATTGAAGCTGAGCGTTTATCAAAGCAAGCTCAAGGACCTGAAAAGGTCTGGACTCTGACATGCTCATCAAGTATTTTTATTTCATTTTATTAACACTTTACCAAAGCTCTGCGGTGTTATCCATTATTTGTAGCTATATTACTTGCTGATGACACTTCAACACGTAATTAAACTTTTTTGTTTTCAGGACCACAGTAGAACTAGGGAATTGAATTCTCAGGACTTGCTGGAGCAATTGCCAGCACTGTAGCAATTATTATATCGATTTATTGGCTGTCGGGTGATTCTTTCTTATCCTTGTAACAAATAAGTTGGATTAGTGAAAGAAACCGATTTTTTAAACATATTTAGGTTTTTGGTATGTATTTTTCTTTTTTAACTAAGCCAACATGGCACTGCTTTTCCTTTTGTATTTAGGCAGAAGGAGCTGCAAATAACAATTATCTGGTGCAATATGCTCTAGCTCACGTAAGCTATGTCTTTTTCTATCATTTTTTTGCTTCAACTTCTACAAGGTGATCTTTATATTTAGTTTAACGGCCTGGTCATTTGTGAATCTGTCTGGCTATGTCTTGCACTTTATGACTTATTCAATGTATAAAGAAATCTTACATAATTTGAGTGAATCCTGCTTCTGTATAGGTTCTTTAAGAAAGCTTCAAAATTATTGTGCAATAAATTATGGAATTATCAACCTTGTTGACAAGGTACATTAATCTTCAAAGAAGTAGGAATTTGTCTATGTTGCACTGAGCTATTTCTACTTATGCTTCATGTTTCCCTGTTGGCTGTCAAACAACTGTGCAGTTCTTTGAGATGCCAAAGCATGAACCAAACTCTTGGATTTAGTACAAAAGTTTATCTGTTCCGTAGCAACGCACAGCAACGAACCTAGTTAATTATTAAGTTTATCACCGGCTTATGGGCCCAACAAATGCAAAGGTATACGCAGCATGACAGCAGGAGCTACGTAGCCAGCATACAAGCAACTGACGCAAATACACCATGCGCATTAATCAGAGAAGCTAAATGGACGGTCATTTTAAAATTGCACTTGCATGCACGCTGTCTGCAGTCCAGAAAAGAAAACAGGTTCGAAAGCTACCCTGATGCTGATTGGGCACATCGGCTAGCAGCTGTTCCTATCTGGACCTAATTGATCGGCATTTGTCAATTAATTTCTCCCTAGTAGAGATAAAAAAAAGATGAATTCCACTTCAGCTATAGCGCTAACATCCCCGCCGTGTGCTGCTTGGGCCTGATCTCGATGCCCAGCACGACGAGTCCCCTCTTCCACCGGCGGCTATCCACCTCCTGCACCGTCACCTCCACCACCGCCGCGTCGCCCTCGTCGCCCGCCACGTTGAACTCGTCCATCTCGACCTCGGCCCACCCGTCGCCCCTCCGCCGGGGGCACCTGATGTCAGGGTCGGCCTCCCGCGTCGTCGTCAGCACCGTCGTCTTCCGGGCACCGCCGCTGATCCCGTAACCCCTGCGGAGGCGCACGTACTGCTGCTTCCGCCGGTGCGCCGCGGCCTCCTCCTCCCCCTGCATGTGGTGCAGGCAGATTGGGTGCTCCTGCGCCGGCGTCGCCGTCGCCGTCTTGCTGCCGCTGCTGCTGGTAGTCGTCCCGCCGCCAGAGGAGACGGTGACCGTGGCCTTGGGCGGCGGCATCCCGACGTGGCACTCGAGGCCGTACGCGTCGTCGGCCATGGCGAAGACGAGGTAGGCCACGTAGGTCGTCCCCGGAGTCAGCAGCGACAGGCTGAGCTTCCCGGTGATCTCCAGCCAGCACACGTCCACGAGCTCCGCCACCTCCGGGAACCTGATCGATTGGTCACACGGACACACGATCAGTCGGTCACATAGTTTGATAGTTTGTGTGCAGAACGTACGTACGTACTAGCTAGCTAGGCTTCTATTTTGTGATCATGATGCAACCATGCATGCGCGCAGTCGTCCAAAAGTAACTCCTATGTCAGCTATGTTCGTGTCGCTTGCCGAGCTAGGAGTACGTACGTGCTTTGTCAGGACCTCTGGAATAGTGTGCGTGTGCAGGCATGCATGCATGGTGACACGTGTGTGTAAAACCAAAAGTATACCAATCTAAACTAAACCGTGGCGTATGCGTATACAGCATCCACATCCGAAGGATGCGATATCGATACTGGTCAAATTTTAAAAATGTACTAGAGTAAAGTTTACGAGTTACGACAGTCATATTTCGGCCATGTTTAGATGCGCATGTATTCATCTCAATCCACGTGTGTTGAAGTGCATATAAGTGAAATTAAATTAAATTCCATTAATTCTATTCCACTTCAATACATGTAGACCGGAGTGAATACACATGTATCGAAACAAAGGCCTTCAGTGGGTGTGGAATCGAGATGAACTGTACGTAGAGAGAGCAGCAGGCATGCAGCGTGCGTCGTGCCATGCTAAGCTACTTACGAGGCAAGTAAGCATACACTGCGAGAAGGAAGAAAGAAAAAGGGGCCTGGGGATGTGCATGGGCATGAGATGCACCTGGATCCTGGTGGGCTAGCGGTCCACGTCCAGCACGAAGGATCGTCTCCCCACGCAATGCTGAGCGCCCTCGCCGACAGCATGAAGCACTTGGCGCCGCTCCGCCTCTCCAGCCCAAAGCTCTGCTTGCACACACGTACACGCACGCAATTAGCAACAATGCGATCGATCGAATGCATGCATGGCGCAGAATCTGGATAGATCGTAGTGGTGGTACTGGTACGTACCATGGTGGCGCCGTCGAGGAGGACAGGGCTGTCGCAGAGGCGCAAGAAGAGCTCCTTCTTGGACGCACCAACGCAGCCGGCGACGGCGACCGGCTCGTCGGCGCGCGCCAGGACGTCGGCGTGGTCCGGCGGCAGGAACCGCGCCCAGACGGCGTCGGAGTCCGCGGCGGCCCTGAAGGTCGGCGACACCACGGACGAGTGGCACGCGTCGCCGGGCGTCGTCAGCGAGATGGCGTACGCCACGCACTCCTCCGGCAGCCGGTAGATCTCCGCCGTTTCCGCCGTCGCCATGCACACAACTCCTCCTAGCTCGTACGATGATGTGTCCGTGATCAATGATCGCGTCGGTGAACCGTTTGTTGCCGAGGTGGTGTGAACCGTGATCACGTACGTCGGGTCTCGGGAGTGATATGAGAGTGACGCCGGCTGCGCGCGCGGCTAGCTTCTTATAAGGGGCAAGCTTAAGGGCTAAGGCTCACCAGCTGGGCGGGGCGGGTGGAGTCGACTTGAACCGTTGCTTCGCTGGGTCCAGTCCGCTCGGGGGGCGTTGCCGGCTGCGCTGTGTACGTGCTGACTCGGATCGCCGTTTGTTAAACCGGAAATGCGACTTCCTTTTTCAGCGTGTGGGCTTTCCGGCCCGAGATCTCGTCTGCCCCACACCGTCTTCGATCTGCAGGCCAGAGACCTTCTTGCTCCATGGGTTGCTGACACGTGGTAATATAATCTGGTCGCCGATTTTATCCAGTGTATATAGGTCTGTTTGTTACATACCGTAAGCAGTTTATGGTCAAAAATAAGCTGAATCTAAAAAGAACATATATTTTTGCATTTTTTTTCTTCTAACCGCGCTTCTCTCCACAACTACTCTCGTCTCATTTATAACCACTAAACCGTAGAAATTAGATCAGCTTATTTCGACCGTATTGTTTCTCCGTTTATTATACAACTTCCAAGAAAGGCACTTTTTTCTGACCCCTCAACCAAACACGTATTTGCTAGATCCTACTCCTCCAGTTCAAGATAAGAAAAAAAAGTTCCCACGGGCCATGATTGGCTTCAGACCTCACACCTCAGCACATATACGTGGATATTTCAGAGCAGCAATTCTATTCTAGTATAGTCGAAAAAAAATGGCAACTCCTCTTTATTTAGGCCTTGTTTAGATGCATGCGTATCCACCTCAATTCACATGTATTGGAATAGAATGGAATTTAGTTCAATTCCACTTCAACCCACATGGATTGAGATGAATACATGCGCATCCAAATAAGACCTTACGTGTAACACAAATTGTCGTCTGACTGCAAAAAAGGACGGTGCAAACGAAACGGCAGACGAAATGCATTTTTTTTTTGTTTTTTGGTATCGAAATGCGATCAGTCTTTCCCAATATGACGATATGATCTCTATGGAGCAGCGTGGTTGTCCGGTCAGAACTAGAACTAAAGATGGATTCCTCTTATCCGCACAGAATATATCGTGCTCCCAAGTCCAAAATGTACGTGATTCCTGTTCAGCCCCTGTTCGCTCGTTGATTTTAGTCAGGACTTATCAACCAGCCAATAGCGTTTTCCTCTCACAACAAACCAGCGCCAGTCGTGCTTATCAGCCCAGAAACCAACCAGCGGTATCTGCATCTTATATCTTATTGCCAAGTGTGATTCCGCGGTAACTCTTTATGACCAGCAGATTACGAAAAGGTCAAACAATATTAGGTAGTCTGTTGATAAAAACATGCTTTCTCATAGTCAAAGTAAAACCATTTCGAAACATTAAACAATGCATACCCTATGCAGGATAAACAATTTATAAATTCAAAACAGCACATGCAGCAGAAGATGGGCGAAGGCAGAGCGAGATTGCTTAGTCCAGCAGTGAAAGTGTGCATGCAACCTTCCACTGCTCACACCTGCCGGCTTTTCCACTTTAGTTCCCCCAGGGCCCTTCTGGTTTTTTACTCTTTCCACATCAGCCATTGATTTTGCTGCCCATTGTTGGGTTGTTTCAAAAAGCAGGCAAGGCTATCAGGGATCTAGTCTAGGGCAAAAAAATACATCAAGGGTTTTGGGGACAAAAGAGCGTACTTTAAGCAAACCGTGCCCCTTTTGAGGTAAGATTAGTGCCGGATCTACGCAACCCACATGATCCACTGGGGCCTTTCGGGGAAGAAGCCTCCATTGCTTTCTTCCCCACTACATTTCTCAGCAGGAAAAAAAAAAAGAAAAGGGGGCCATATCTAAACAAGCTTTTATTAAAGATTTGTGCAAGTGCTGGGCTGGGTGCAAAGAAACAGATGATGGGCAGTTAAACAAATGTGGCGAAAACTTCGCCCAAGCGTCAACCAAGCAAAGATGGTACACTTATAGTATGTCATCTACAATGGGATCATTTTGATTCATTCACGCCTCATCGCCAGATTGCTCCTTGGTACTCTCCACCGGTTGCGGTTAGGGACAAAATTGTATTGTGTTGATGACTTGATGTACAAACAATTACAGGTTACAAAACTTGCTGGTCGCAAACTCACCGGGAGACCACTCAAATCGGATTCTGAACTCGCAATGCATGAAAGAATTAGAGTGACATCTCCAGGGTTATTCCTCCTCTTCGTCATCCTCCTCTTCAGCTTCCTTGAGCCACTGAGTAAGGTAACAAGTAGCAGAAAATCAATTGAATGAAGGCAATCATGACAAGATATCATCATGTTTGGATTTCAGTAATGCATACCCACATGGAAGACACAAGCACAGCAGACAAAAATATGTATATATGCCACTAAAACCAAGTCAGATGGTTCCATGAACACAAGTGAGCTAAAACTAAATCAGTCACACGCAAATGTTTACCCCATGGATGAGACAGATTCAGCAGAGAAGATACTAATGCCACCAAGTCAGATGATTCCATAAACACAAGTTAGCAAAATTTAAACCAGTAGCATTCACGTGGTCAGGTGCAACAATTCTATGGCTATAGGAAAACTCTTCCTAGAACTGAAACTGTGCAACAAGAGAAAAGATCAAAGGAACTATAAGTGAATGTGTTAGCTTCAACTGGTTCTGTGAAACCATGTGCAGAAACAGGGCAAAAAACTACATTTAGTGCAGGACATGTACCTTAATAAAGCCCTCTGACTGTTTAACAAATACTTTATCAGACTCATCAGCATGTTCTTTCTCTTCCGCCCATCTCAAAATTGCATCTTCACTTACTACCTCTGTATCATAGAGGTATGGCAAGATCTGTGTTCAATAGCAGATTAAGGAAAAGCAGTCACAAAGGTTCAAGTACAGCATATGCTCAGCAGTCTAAACAAATCGATTTCTTGTTCGTGGTGTACAAAAATGTTGTGGAACCCTTCTGCAGAGAAGTAGGCGTTACCTTTGGAAACAGCAGAGAAAATTCTTTTGTGGTCTCTTGACACATTTCCTCAAACTTTAAAAGTATCTCCATCTATAGCAGTACCCAAGAAATGATTTATTTAGCCATGGCAAGAATCAAAGGAGAAATACACTCCAATAAGTCACAAAATTAAATTAGACAGCAATTTCTTTCAAACAGGCCCATGAAATTTTACAATTGCAGGAGAGGCCTTTCCAAGAGTCATCATGCCCACCAAACAAGATGATGCAGAACTGGAGATCAACATATCATCAGATCAAATAGGGGATGTTTCACCTTTTTTACCTAATTACAAAGTTGTTCCCTAAAACCTCATTTATCAACTACACTTTGTGGCTACCACAACTTGCTTGGGACTAAAAGGCTTTGTTGTCGTATTAAAGACATGAACCAGATAGCATAATTTTTTACACAGGTGCCACTGGAGAGGTGAGCCAAGCAATCCTAGAAGCCTTTCATGTCATAATTCTATGATAAACTCGAAGAATGACCAGAATCATTGCTAGAAGGTAATATTGGTACTCAACCATGCAGAAGCATCTATGCAGGGATAATGTTTGAAATTTCAGCAAATCTAACCCATTTATGGTTCAAGGTATTAAGTCAGTAATATACTGAATCATATACCTCCTCATCAACTGTCTTGGTGTAATTGCGCAAAAGATCCTTCCACTTGCCAAGTGCATCAGCAGTTGTCTTTAGAAGAGTATCTGAAAAGGAGGGGACCGTAGGGAAAAATAAGCTTTGGGTAATCATTGTCAGATTAGCAAGCATTAAACATAAGAAACAACAAAATTCCACTAAAAAGTAAAAGCTACCTCCATTTTGTAAATAAATTATGCAAATTGGCCATCAAAAAGAAAGGAAACGGGATTTAAATGACAGAAAACTGGACAGGTTTAGACAAAAACATAAAAACCTAACCGAATTATTTGCTTTCATTAATTTCAATGTGCCACTGCATTAATATTCAAGCGCAGACCACGTGTTAGACCACAAGGAAAATCATTGGACAGATCTGCTCAAGTATTCTAAAGACCGTACATCAACCAAATAAAATAAATCTAGGTTGTGAAGAAAGATTACTAGGAATAAGCCAATATGGTTTAAACTAGCTAAAGGTTTTAAAAGCAGTGTGTGCAAATGGATTTTGGCAATGATTATGTTAGGCTACATACTTAGATTGGATATTCGAGAAAACATACTTAGATTGTATTCTTCACCCAACAGAGCACAGCTTAGATTCAGCACATAGAGTAATAACATAACACTGCTTACCAAATAGCCTTAAGTTTGTAAAAAAAGGGCTGCACTGGACAAGGAAACTGCCTCTGAAAGCATTTCAAAGGTTGGCATGGATCATGCAAATATGGACCCATAATTGGAGTCCTGGGTGGCCATAGCTACTATACTAGGGTTAGGTTATGAGGAACAAGTGATGACTTGTGAACTTGTGAGTGGTGTTCCATACTTGTATACGCACAAAACATAATAGACAGAGGTAGCTTCCATATGTGATGATTTGTTGCTGTTAACACGAAGCACAACCAGCATCATAATGCCATCAAAGTAAATAAAAGAACCAAAAGAAATTAGTTTCTGCTTGGTAGTACATACTCAACAATAAAGGCATTTTCCTATGACCATTTCGAGGTGGATAAGAGGATAATATCTTCTGCAAGGTAGACCTATTCTATTAGGTAAAAACAGCCAAATCTCTGAGATTCACACAATTCCCAACTTTACAGTCGTCATGGGTTCATAATACTTCTAATATCTATAAAAACCTACCATTAGTAGATTGTGCAGCCACTAATGCACTCTTCATGACAGAATAGAACACAGCTCCAGCACAATCTGCGTGTTGAAGGCTGTAGGCTAACCTGTAACATAAGCATTGTATACCATAGTCAGTGCAATCGAACATTGGTTACTATAATGACAGAACTGATAAACCTGCACAAACAATATAGCCTATCATTGATTGTCAATTTGCAAAAGATGAAACTGGATGGAGAAAACTGCATCTACCAAACCATTACATAGTAAAGTCATCTGAAAAGAAATCAATGAGATCGATGCGCCATAAAATCAACAAACTTCCTAAGTTCCAATAACATGTAGAGAAAATTGCAGGCAGGCAATACATTGTTGATCCAACATTCAGTTTTAAATAACTAAAGTACATTCTGCTATAAAGCCCATTTTCCCCTTCTTACATTGCTGGTAAGAAAAAGGAGATTTAGATTAACTAACAGCAGAAAGCGTATTTAAGAGACTGATTATTTCATGTGTCAATTTAAAATACTTAAGGCCTGGACAAGGATGATTGTTCAAGTAATATTTTGGACTCAGTTCAATCCAAACTTCCACCGCCACCTACAAAGGCAGGTCCTTAGTGCTTTCCAGTTTTTACATGTGCCTGATAAGAGAGGAACGATTTTGCACCTTAGGCCATTAATCTCTAGTATCAAATTATCACGATTAACGCCGCCACCCAGAGCTCGCTGGAACGTCTCTTCCACCTAAACAGGGAAAACCACTCAGTAAATGGGCAACAAGAAATGGGAGTACGTATTTCTTAATCACATATATGTAATAACCTCTTTCTCAAACTTAGAAATATGATCATCATCCTCAACCACACTGTCTGACGAATCATCTTTATCTGGTAGAGTCGGATTGTTGGATTCATCTTCTGACCCATCATCATCAGACACAGCATGCAGCAGCTCTTCAAGCTTTTCTTTAGGAATCGGGGCAATCGATTGTCTCCATTCTTCCACGATCCCAGTATCAACGCTTGTCCATATGTAACCGACAACACCACAGGTACCAGTCTAATTGGTGACATCATGAACAGTTATAAAGATCATGGCAGTTCCCCACATTCGACAACATAATTCCATGAATGTTCCAAACTAAATCACTAAGGCAGATAAGAAAAGAAGGAAACCTCAGATGTTCCCGACTCATCTTCTTCCAAAGGAACAGTTGATTGATCACCATTACTCCTCATACTGGAAAATGCTGCAAGGAAGAAACCAGTTCACCAAGTAGAACATGTAGGTTACAGGTCCACAACAAAATGAATAGTCCGGCATAAATATCAAATAAAATTTTAGGGTCTGCAGACTAACGTGGACTATCTGTAATTCCTGAGTTGGTGTCAGCATACTCAAGTTCTTCATCACTATCTTCATTGGAAGGCTGAGGAAGTAATGAAACTTTTGAGTGGGCAGGCACAACAACATTCTTTCCAACTTCAACCTGAATAAGAAAACAAGTTCAGGATGTACTCAACACAGAAAGAATACAAGATTAAAAAAAGGCAGATTATTGCATTTTTCTAATGGAGGAAAAGCTTCTGGCATGGTAATGTCAATACTGTAGCAGCTTACCTTAAATGACAGTACACAACCAGGTTCAACAATAGCACCAGCTCTTAAATGAACACCATCACAGACTAAAGAGTTACTAACTTTGCATCCATCTTCGATTATGACATTGTCCCATATGAATGAGCCGTTAATCAAAACATTTTTCCCAATCTTGCAGCCCTCCCCAATAACTGAATTTAATACTTTGCAGTGGTCTCCAATACTAGTCACACTACCAACAACAGAATTTGCACCAATTTGTGCGGAAGGTGACAATGTTACATCTGCTAAAAAAAACATGCAGAATAAAGATGTGCAGAGAATAATGGAATTGATCACCAGAATAATAGAAGATTCATAAGGCAAAAATGGAGGCAAAAAAGAGTACCCAAGAAATATAAAATACAGTCTAACAGCAGAATACAAAATCCTTTCTAAAGCTAGCTAAACATCTATAATAGTTCAGTTTACAAGACCAAACAATATAGTTTCCTTTGAAATAATTATGTAAGCTAAGTGCATGTACAGTTGGACATTTGGACAATAAACATATGTATCAGAAGCAGATTTTAATTGTTTGCAGGAGGCACATAAACTAATTTGACCTATTCTATGCATTGCTTAGTAAAATGTCTAAAAGAATAACATATTTCGTAAGACCAGATATCAAACTAAAAATTTAGATTATTACACATTTTGAAGCAAGCAAATAGTTAATGCAAATAAATATGCAAAATAAAAAACATAACAAATAGAAATATTGTTCTGGACTTTCAAATATCTTGCTTTAAAGGAAGCATGAACCAAGGAACAATAAGTCAATAGAAAGTGTCTAGAAATAAACCTACTGTACAAAATTTTAAACACTGCATGTACCTGATGCCTTGTATACTCCCTGCCTATGAAGTCTACTTTCTGAGCAATCACGACTTGATATTACATCAGGCACCATAGGGTATGTCCACCTTTGAATTACATCTTTGCTCACGGTATCATAACTCCTGAAATTATCAATCCTTGCAGCATATCCAGAGCGTAATTCATGAGTATAGATTTTGTATCCCATAATCTGAAAGAATTGGTAAGGCCGTTACTTTGTTGCAGAACAGGCAAACAGCATATGTTCTTTTTCATAGTGTGGTCAAACAGTAGTGAATTGTCTTACATCGTCAACTAGTAAGCCCTTCACGAAATGACGCCGAAGATGCTGATAATCAAAGTTATCTGTAAAAAGACTTAGGACTTCTGGAGAGCAGATATCAATATAGCAGTCCTGCCAGGTAAGATATGAAGATGATCAAAATAAAACAAGACATACATAAGCAACAATATTAGCAGAAACAGATCAAGAAAAAGAAGATATCAACTGTTGAGCTGTAGAGTTTGAAAGCAAACCTCCATGTCATTATGCAGCTGGAGAGTAGGATTATTGTTCAGTATATCCTTATCAATTGTAATATACAAGTGTGAGTTATCTGCCCTGTCCTCGTAATAAAGTAACTCCTTTGTCTCAGGATCTATCGCCATAACAATTTCATCATTACCCAGACGAGTTTGGTGTGTCAGAATAGAAGGTTTTGAATGCTTTATAACCATAGTCATAACAGCAAGTGGGTCCTTTTTCTTCCGGTCCATATGTTCCTGGAGAGCATCCTTCAAGCTCATGTTACTGACCGTATCACCACTGATGAGAACGAAATCTCCGTGTATCTACAATTGAAGGATGGATGCATGAAACAACTGAAACTGCAAATGGAGTTACATGAACATATAAGCATGGTAATGCCTGAGTCCCACTGGATCCACATAATATTAATCCATAATTATTGTAAAGTTATCACATATTTTAGTGCTTAGGCTTCGTATAAGTTGAGCTAGACTGGAGTCAAGTTTTTCAAAGAGGATGTCAACAAACTAGCAAAACAAGCCAAAACGAAAATAAAAAAGGTGTGTTTATTTTCTATTTAGTAGCTTCAGAAGCAAATTGTATTACTATATATGCTGATTAGGAGAAATGCTACAAACAATTGTCTCTTTCACTGGTGCTATAGGGTGGTTTTGATGCACTCCTGGAGCCCCCTCTACTGAGGCAACCAACATGGAAGACCATTCACACTTTCTTATAAACGAACTGAAACAAGCGACCCAAAATATGACTACCGAGTTCAGTCTCAGACCACCTTGCTATATCAGTTGGGAATCATCAGTAATAAACTCAACGAGAAGATCCAATGTGATAGGCATACAAAAAAACTAAAGCTAAAATCAATAATAACGCTGCCATCATAATCCGCAACAGGGAAGCAGGACTGAGCACTCACCACGCCGCGGTCGTAGATGACGCGGAGCGCGTCGCCCGCGCTAATCGCGTCGTGGGACTCGACGGCCGTGACGGCCATGCTCCCGGGCCCAGACTTACCAGCCCACCCGGCCTTCTCCAAGTACTCCTTGACCTGGTGCGAGTGCGCGCAGCAGAAGACGAAGGCATCCTCCACCCCCGCAGACTCCAGCCACGTGAGCGTGTACTCGATCATCGGCATGTGCACCAGCGGCAGCAGCACCTGCGAAGAGACAGCGGCGGAGCAAGAGCTCGTTCAGAGGAGCCGCGAAGCTCGAGCGCCGGTGACGAGATAGTGCTGGTGTGGGATTTGGGAAGCGGGTAGTGCGTCGAGTACCTTGGGGCGCTCGAGGGTGATGGGGCGGAATTTGAGCGTGAAGCTGTCCGCGAGGAGGACCGCCTGGAGTGGGGGCGGGCGCGCGAGGTCCTCATGGCCGTCGCCGGAGGCGGCGGCACCGCCTCCCCCGCCCCGGCCGCGGGATTTTTTGTGCGACATGATTGCTGCGGGTGCGGCGGCGGAGAGGAGTTCGGAGGTTTAGGTCTGCTCGCTCGCTCGCGTCGTCGGCGTCGCCGTGGCTCGGCGGGTCTGGACTCCGGCTGGATTCTGGATTGGTGGACCGGATCATAGATGGGCTCTTACAGTTTGGACCTTTTTATGGCCCCGTGTTTTCTTCAGGTATTCTTGGGCCACTTCATGTTGGTTTCTTCTCTCTCTCTCTCTCTTTCGACGAGTTTGCTGTTTTGTTAGCTGGAAAAAAATTTCTCAAAAAAAAGCTGGGTTTTTTTTAAAATGTACCATATGTAGAAGTGTAGGTCTCATGTGAGTTGTAAGGTTTTTCTCTGGGCTGTGACAGACGTATATGTTTTTTATTGACCACCGTGCCGTAGCACGTATTTCACATGTGTAACATGCATCCATGATTAAGATGTCTTTGTTCAACTGAACATGACTAGTTATTGTACCTTCGTACCATGTGATTAAGATGTCTTTGTATCATGCATACGACAATGAACTTTCAACATGAATCTTTCGTTTTTTTTGTAACATGGCATGTGTTCGACATGTTGGCGCTAAAGTGTATTATTGTGTAGCGTCTTTTAGTGAGACAAAGTTAAATGTGTGAATTTTTGTATAATATTTTTTTCCTAATGTGAACATAGGTAAATGGATGCTTGAGATGTCTCGATGAACTGCGTGATCAAGGAAAGAATACTGTAACTACAGGCTATACGCAAAAAATTAAGTTCACACAAAAGTACTCCCTCTGTCCCGATACAAGTGTCGTTGTAGCCTTCGAACGGTGTCCAAAAAATATGTCATTTTAGGTATGGTCCATGGCTACCGCTGTCCTCTGTAGGCTGCAGGCTATCCCTTCACCGTGTTCACCTCCTCACTTTCGCTCTCTCAAAAAAGAAAACACACACACGGCACCGCGCGAAGGAGGAGACGGAGACGGAGATGGTGGCGTGGCCAACGTGGAGGCGGAGCGGCGGCGCGCCCTGATGCGGAGGCAGAGGCGATGTCGAGGAGGAGTTCGTAGCCCGCACCCGCGCGCGGCTCCGCACAACGTCAACCACCGCCATGGCCATCACGAGCTCCAGCCCGCCATGGCCACCGCCAGATCCAGCCTGCGGGCCCGGGGAGAAGGCAAAGACGGTGCGCGCAGAGGTAGAGTGGCTGAGGCGCCCCCCTCATCTTCTCCTCCGCCAAGATCTGGCGACCTCCTCCTCTTCTTCTACACTGTCGGCGGATCTAGCGGCTTCCTCCCATGAGCTCCGCCTCGGCTCAACCGTCGTGGAGGCAGAGGCAGCCCCGGGCGAGGTCACGCGGCCCCACGCGGGATCCGCAGCGCCACCCAAGCCGTCGCCTCATTTTCTCCTCCTCCGTCCCCCCCTCCTCTTCTCCAAAGAACAGTGCGGGCAAAGGAGACGGGAGCATGCGGCTCGACGTCGATCCGAGCGGAGGTGGCAAATTTAACGTCGAAGACGAGAGCGGCCGGCGTAGAGAGTAAATCCACCGGGTAAGGAGGAGGCACGGCCATACCGGAGTTGAATTTGGATCGAGAATGGAGGGCGCAAGAGAGAGAAGAGCATTGTGCTAGGGTATTATGGTCTTTTACCTCTGGTCTTGGTACACGCGTTGAGTCCTACAATGACACTTTTATTGGGATGGAGGGAGTAATTTCTTAGGTCAAGAATGTGGAATATTGTGTTGTACTGTGGTCAATCATAAGTGACAGTGTTTGATGACCGGTAACTCGTCACGGGGTTACTCGGGACGATAATTGGTGGGCTTCGATGTATGCGGAACCTGACGGTGAACGGAAAGAGATGAACGATTTATACTGGTTCGGGCCCTCGTGATCGAGTAATAGCATTTACGTCCAATCGGCGTGTAGCCTGTTGCGTTGGATTAATTGGTATGATTGTGTGTCATGGCCTCTTCCGATCTAGGAAGCCCTGCCCTCCTTTATATAGCCCAGGAGGCAAGTCTTCTAGTCGGTTACAATAGAGGAGTCCTAGTAGGATTACATTATAGCAATGTTACTAGGATTACATGTGGAAAATCCTAGTCGGACTAGATCTTCTCTCTTCCTCGCGGGGTACCCGGGGACTATGTCCCACAAGTCCCCGAGCACTGTATGGTTGAACTTTGGGAGCCTTCTTGTTTCTCCAGGTCTTGCCAAGTAGAAACAAACGTTGTCCGAGTGCTTTCTTGAGTGAAACCATGTAGTGCTTCTTGAAATCTTGGAATGGTGTGCACTTTCCGAAAAAGTGCACTCACTGAGTGTAGCCCTCGAGCCTCTTGTTGTTTGGAACAAAGAGTTGGAGGGTCTTGTCTGCAATTTCTTGTCAAAGAAATTTAAATGCATCCTCTAAGGATATGTATCCCGCAGCCCCCGAGCCTAAAGCCGACTACTTGGAGTCGACTATAGGATCTTGTAGATATCCTAAGGGTGCAGCCGAGTAACCCCCGAAAATAATGATCAATGATCACTTGTCGTCAAGTAGTTGAATGCTTGTAAATTTGGCCTTCCATCCTCGAATCTGAGCTCCCGAACGTAGTTGGAGTGAAGCCGAGTAACCTGTGACAATGGCCGAGCCCCGAGCTTAGTGGCGTGGTATCAAGTAGATGGATGAGCATGTACGTGTATGCCTGTCGTGAGAGCGTGTACGTACGTATGATTTAAATCTCCCAACAGCTTCAAGCTTGCCGTCTTCTTGCATGCATGTTGCTGTAGGCTTTGCGTCTTGCTTTGTGTTTGGTGATTTACAGCTCGCCCCGCTTGCGTGTGACTCGGACAACTCATGGATAGCTTGGACAGCTTGCTTGTAGCTTGTCGGCTGAAATCTGAGAGCCAAGTCGGAGGGCCGGCATCCCATGCCGAGTAGCGTGAAGTTGAACCGATGAGGTTTCATCTGTTCTATGTTGGTCCGACCTGAATATGCGCGCCCTTATTGGCAACCAGTATGACCACCGAGTAATGTGCTTTCGAGTGGAAGGCTTTGTAATAGGTGTAGCCGCGTACGCAGTTGGATCTGGGTGAGGAAAATAATCAACCGCAATCTGATTGACTTAGGACAAGTCGACTGTAAGTGTGTTGTTGAACACTTGAGGGGTGAACATAGTTCACCAGACATCTCAAGGAGCGCCTTGCGGTATAAATACGGGCAGCCACCCTATAGCACAACACAAGGCGAGAGCTGTCGAAGATTCACAGAGAGCTAGAGAGATGGAGGACCGAGGCTCACACACTGAGAGTCACCCCGTTCCAAATGCCCTGCAGCTTAATCATCGGCACTTGGGCAGCATCACCATGTCGTCCAGCTGCTGTGAGCAGCAGCTGGTGTGCGTGACCGGCGCCGGCGGTTTCATCGGCTCGTGGGTGGTGAAGGAGCTGCTCCAGCGCGGCTACCGTGTCAGGGGAACTGCGAGGGACCCTGGTGAGTGACTGACTACATCACACCATCTCCTGCACTGCAATTCCCTTCTGCAAGTTCAGAGAGCTTGCTGTACTCACCTCTGCTTTGCGTGCACGTGCTGACGTGCAGCGGACAGCAAGAACGCACACCTGCTGGCTCTGGAGGGCGCCAAGGAGCGCCTCACCCTGTGCCGCGCCGACGTCCTCGACCGCGACTCCCTCCGCGACGCCTTCGCCGGCTGCCACGGCGTCTTCCACGTCGCCTCCCCGGTCTCGAACGACCCAGTCAGTCGTCGTCAGTGCTTGCTCTTTCTTTTTAAACAGTACAGCAATGCGCCACGTACTCTGCTCACGCTTCCTTGACCCGCCGGCAGGAGCTCGTGCCGGTGGCGGTGGAGGGCACCAGGAACGTCATCAGCGCCGCAGCGGACGAGGGCGCGCGCCGCGTCGTCTTCACCTCCTCCTACGGCGCCGTCCACATGGACCCCAACCGGTGCCCCGACGCCGTCCTCGACGAGACATGCTGGAGTGATTACGACTTCTGCAAGCGAACGGAGAACCTGTACTGCTGCGCCAAAATGATGGCGGAGATCACGGCGACGAAGGAGGCGGCGGCCCGGGGGCTGCATCTGGCCGTGGTGCTGCCGTGCATTACCGTGGGCCCCGTGCTGCAGCAGACGCTCAACGTCAGCGCCCACCATGTCTTGCGCTACGCCATGGGCACCAAGAGGTCCATCCCCAACGCCGTCGCCGCCTACGTCGACGTCCGCGACGTCGCGCTCGCGCACGTCCTCGCCTACGAGCGCCCCGCCGCGCGCGGCCGGTACCTCTGCATCGGCACCGTGCTGCACCGCGCCCAGCTCGTCGCCATGCTCAGGGAGCTCTTCCCGCAGTACCCCGTCACAACCAAGTAAGCACAGAGCCCCTCCTCTGCCGTCGTCACCGCCGAGCGATCAGCTCTGAAAACCTCGCGTGCTCGTCTTTATGTGATGCAGGTGCGAAGACGACGACAAGCCAATGGTGAAGCCGTACAGGTTCTCCAACCAGAGGCTCAGGGACCTGGGCTTGGACTTCACTCCGCTGAGGAAGAGCCTGTACGAGACTGTGGTGTGCTTGCAGCAGAAGGGCCACCTGCCTGTCATCAAACAAAAACTGCGCGCGTGCTTGTAAATCAGTGGACATGCCGGGATTTCCCAAAAGGGGAATGAAGTACAAGAAGACGCCATAAGAAATTTGAGAACCTAGTGTGTTCCATGTTATTTTACATTTCTGCTAGTGTATTTCGTCGTTCAAATTTTTCTACGGTTGTATAATTAAGATGCATTCTTGTTCTATATCATGGTACATGTAAAGTCGATAATGTGATGAATTGTTTGAGTATATAAGTTAATTGCTCACCTTTCATCTAGGGTTGATGGAGCAAAACTGGAAAAAACTAGAGTAGAGCAGTCACAAACATGCTTTAAATTGGCCCATCTGCGTTACCTAATATAATAAGAGAACCCTCTTGCGAAATCAGGAATTGGGGACCATTACCATCTCTAGAGCTAGAATCAATCGGCAAGGCAAACTTTCACGTGGAGCCTGTATCGGACCTCACACGTGAATGGGAATGGACAACCCGAAACCTGTATCAAGCTGCATGCATGAACCAGTTCACCTCCAAAACCTAATTTGACGAGAAAAGATGAGCAATTAACGTAACAACTGTTACATGTGGCGTGATACAGAATAAGAATGTATCATAATTGTACAACTGAAAAGAAGAAGAAGAAGAAGAAGAAGAAGAAGAAGAAGAAGAAGAAGAAGAAGAAGAAGAAGAAGAAGAAGAAGAAGAAGCCAAGAACGCTTGTAGAAATGAAAAATAGCATGAATACACCAAGTTCTACGCATCAT
Source organism: Miscanthus lutarioriparius (assembly GCA_904845875.1). NCBI lineage: Eukaryota > Viridiplantae > Streptophyta > Magnoliopsida > Poales > Poaceae > Miscanthus > Miscanthus lutarioriparius. The sequence continues at coordinate 3,076,593 of CAJGYO010000008.1, forward strand.
GATATGATAATACATCTGAAACGGTCTCCCGAATGAAAACGACTTCGTGGTGACCACTATCGTCGGGCCGTCTTCTCCCGATCCTGCGCTGCCGTCTACGTTTATTTACCCTGATTCCCAGTGCTATTCTCCTGTTAGCTAGCACCCGTGGCAGCTAGCGGTCTCCTAATTTAACTCTACGGCAAGCCTGCCTAGCTCGATCTACCTCATGCGGAGGCGTTTCTCATTCTCTTTCTCTGATCTGTTCATCACATCAAATCTCTAGCCTCTAGGAGAAGTTGAGATCTTTGAAGATCGGTTGTGCTGGGCCACCGGAGATACTCTTGACCTTGTTCCGGTACTGTTGTCGGGGGTGATACGGGAGCCCGGCCTGTATGAGATCTGCCCACCCTAAGCTTCAATATCGTCACATGATCCTGAGGTTGATGGAGGGAGATGAGCCGGAGAGGTGGTTGGACATCTATTTGCAAGGGATGATACTATTTGTGCCGGATGAGTTAGTACGTCATTTATTTACAACATCTTTTTTCGCAACCATGCCAAGGCATGTTTTTCATTAAACAGAAGTAAAGTTTATAACATTACAAAGATGGCCAGTAATTGGTGATTACCGAGCCAAACAACCACTGAAGAATTCACTCGGTTGTGATTACGAATAAACAGCTTGGCGACAACATTGAGCTACCAGCACGGTGTCATATCTACTTGCAACATCGTCATTTAAAATTATTTACGGTCCCAAAATTCTGTTTAAAGTTCTCGTATTTTAAAATTTAAATATTTGTGAATTGTTCGAACGAATTTGGATGGATAAATGACCGAAACTAAACTTGTAGATCTCTGCTATCAGATCTACAACTTTATGGTTGATGACTGTTTCATTTGAAATTATTTGCGGTCTCAAAATTCTGTTTGAAGTTTTTATATTTTGAAATAACCCAAATCAAAGTTGTAGATTTGATAGATTATATTTTTAGAAAAAATTTGTACCAAAGTTTAATTTATGATAATTATGAAACTTATTTTTATGATAAAAATACAAAAAAGTGTAGATAATATTTTAATAAATATAAATATTTACCAATAAGTAAATTTAAATATATAATTTTTTCATAAATAACTAAAAAACTAAACTACTTTATTTAAGTCTATTTTTGTCTAACTTTAGCATCTCAACTATCAAAACCGTTCGATTTTGACCCCCGAGATGGAACGGTTTTGAGATGCCTTTGAGGTCAAAGTTTAGACTGTTTAGATAGTTGAGGACTTGAGGTGTGAAAGTTATTAGACGGTTTTGTAGTTGGGGGTTGAAATTAAACAAAGGCAGGAGTTGGTGGGATCCAAGTATTTACTCCCAAAATCACATATATATGAAACTCTTCTCTTCATGAGCCTTACAGGGAAGAGGAAATTTGGTAATGCAATGTTCCAAGTTGGTCCACTCCGCTGATGATCTTCGCCAAGGTGATCCTGTATCTTCCTTTTGTAACCGATGGTCTGTTCAACCGCACTAATCAGCGATCACTCATCCAATTTCAATCGAGCGAACGATCTCGGACATGTCCAGCCAGTTTCCTTTTCGGGAAAGCGCTGTGGCGCTGAGCCATGCATGCCGCCCATCCTTCTCCCCACTTCCTTTCTCTACGGTGACGTTGCACTAAGGAAAAAAAAAGACATTTATTTTAAAATACTATAACTTCTGAATGGTGTATCCGTTTTCAATTCCGTCTGTACCGGTGTGTTCTATGCGACGAGGCGAACAAAACTAGATCCTACTTTCATATGTTTCGAAAAAAATTCTAGTAGAAATTTAAAAATTTATGTGTAGTACTTATAACATATAACTTATAGCATATAACTTATAACTTATTTACAAAAGTTATTAAACGCAGAGAAACAAATAACTTATAGCATATAATTTATACCATATAATATATAACATATAACTTATTTATAAAAGTTACTAAACGCAAAGGAACGAATTAACTTATAATTTATACCAAAACTTTGAAACACAAAAGTTATAAAACACAAATTATGTATAAAAAATTATCAAACACAACTAGTATATATAAGTTATTCAATACAACTTGCTAACGTTGCCAAAAAAATTAAAAAGAAAAAATAAATAAAAGAAAAATAAAACATATTAAAAATAAAAAGAATACTAAAAAATCATATAAAACAAAAACCTAATAGACTGCAGACTCGTTGCGGAAAGCAACACAATGAGTGTGTTGTCGGACGTGTGGCGCGGTCGGAGGTGTTCACTCGTTTCCCAACGAGTGAGCGCTCACTCAATTGGAATTGGGTGGTCCATCTCTGTTGGTTACCCGGAAGGTACGGCAAGGGGAAACTAGCTGCTGAGCTTTCTATCTGCAGAGGTGAACCAGGCATCTCACATCTTTTATTTGCAGTCGATAAGCTCATATTTTTCAAGGCCGCTCCAAACCAAACGACTCACGTCAAGGAGATGATCAACACCTATAGCCACTGCATTGGGTAGTTAATAAATCAGAGCAAGTGCTCCAATATGTTCAATGCTAAGCGGCAAGTAGCAGACTAGGAGCAAGTGAAACAAATCTTGGGTATGTGCAATTGTCAGCTTTTGAAGCCAAGTATTTGGGTCTGCCTACCCCATCCGGGTCTGAAGAGAAACAAATTAAATTCCAACCTCTAAAGGAAAGACTCAGCAAGCGGCTATCAGATTATACTGAAAACACTACTGCACTAATTTTAATGGAGGCGATCGTTTTTTACCCTCAAAAAACAAAAAATCTATGGCTTTGGAGATCAAACCCAAGACATGCCACTCAATACTACCATTCTCTACCATTGCACCACATATTTATTCATGTCTCTATTTAATCTTATATTAGATATTTTTGCTACTAAATGAACTCAAATAAAAAACTTTTAACTACAAAGTTTTAAATCTTGTCATATCGAAGGTTCAGATATTAATTAGGAGGACTAAACATGAGTTAATTATAAAACTAATTGCACAGATGGAACTAATTTGCGAGATAAATGTATTAAGTCTAATTAATCCATCACTACCATATGTTTACTGTACCACAACATTGTCAAATCATGGACTAATTAGGTTTAATAGATTCGTCTTGCAAATTAGTCTCCATGTGTGCAATTAGTTTTGTAATTACTCTATGTTTAATACTCTAAATTAGTGTCAAACATCCGATGTAACAGGGACTAAAAATTATCGAGCGCACCGAGCCCAAATATTGCTCGAGTGCCATGTAGATTAATCGTATTTTTTAATCTAGTCCTTCCCTAACTAACTCCATAAAAATTGTCTCATACATTCTTGAGTAACCTGGACAACTAGAATACTAATCCAAATAGATCCCTCTGATCTTTTGTAATCTGAATAGGAATTGTTGTGGGTTCGTAACCACGACAAGCATCGTGTTATTCGAGGAGGGGTACAGATAATGAGTGAAAGGCTAATAATCTAACCTATTGTTGGCTAAATGCAGGTGCTATGTCACGTATACTTTTTCGTCTGTAATTAAGATCTCAAGAGTAAACAATATAGTCTATTCATATAACAGGTTGGCTAGGAGATCAATTATATCAAATACACAAGCAATTGATACTGTACATTTGGGGCCGAGCACATGATCACGAAGGCGAATGAAGCGCTTCAAACGGCTTTAGGAGCCGGTGAAGAAGCCGTGCCAAATGGGGTCAACCGCTCTTAAGGAACAAGTGGTGGGACCCACGCATCTGTGCTCCTATGCTGATATTCGTATGGGAATGAACTTCAGGCCAGATAGTCTACCAATATTTTATTGTTTCTACCATGCATATTCTATTCATTTGGTATTTATTTTCAATTTTGGTTTATTAGCTCAGCTGGAGACATTAGCTTTGGCTTTTTTTCTCCTATGAATGGCCCGTTACGTCTAAGATTGCGAACTGATTTTGTCATTTTTATGAGTCTACCTTAAATATGGGAATGGGAACTTCTTCGTAATAATTTGGTCTGATTCCTCACTTATGAGCGAGGATAAAGCCGAATGTTTATTCCATTATCTAAAAAGCTTGTAGATGAAAGCAATGGGTTAGCGACCACGGAAATCAGAAAATCTCAATACGAAAAATGTTTTTGCCATTATTTATTAGTCTTGTGTTCATGAAAATGGAGACTTCTCAGATTTTTTACTATGTCTTTGGTATTGTTCTATCGTTTTATCTTTACTGTATATGGGCTAATTTTTTGTTTTTATATATCAGAGTTCTCGTGATCCTTTATCCCTTCGTCCTCTAGCGTGTACAGACATAGTTGAGAGTCTCTTATCCTAAGAAAAATTAAAATATGTATGACACAGTTAATTTTGAATAAATCTTAAAGCCGTACGTGAAGGGTACGCGCAAGGGTAATGTGTGTGAATAGATGTAGTTCGTTGTACGGGCGACTTAAACTCGATCTAAATCTCTACACTGTACATTCGAGTTGTAGTAATTTGATGAGAAAGGAAAGCAATTAACTTATATAACACTTAAACAATTCGTCACATTAACGACTTTACACGTGCCATGATACAGAATAAAGAATGCGTCATACAACTGTAGGGTTTTTTTTTAACAACGTAATACACTTGTATAGAAAGGGAAAAAAATGATGAATATACGAAGTTTACAAATTCCTCATATCATCTTCTTGTGCTTCTCTTTCTGTGTGTTGTTTGCCACGTTCATTTTTATCAGTGAAATCCCGGCATGTCCTCTGGTTTACAAGTACGCGCGCTGCTGCTGTTGGATGACAGGCAGGTGGCCCTTCTGCTGCAGGCACACCACGGTCTCGTACAAGCTCTTCCTCAGCGGTGTGAACTCCAAGCCCAGATCCCTGAGCCTCTGGTTGGAGAACTTGAACGGCTTCGCCAATGGCTTCCCGTCGTCCTCGCACCTGCATCACATCAAAGACGAGCGCGCGAGATTCTCAGAGCTGATCGCTCGGCCGCGACGACGACGACCGTCAACAGAAGAGGAGGACGGGGAGGGGCTTCGTCCGTGCTTACTTGGCCGTGACTGGGTACTGCGGGAAGAGGTCCCTGAGCATGGCGACGAGCTCGGCGCGGTGCAGCACGGTGCCGATGCAGAGGTACCGTCCGCACGCGCTGGGGCGCTCGTAGGCGAGGACGTGCGCGCGCGCGACGTCGCGGACGTCGACGTAGGCGGCGACGGCGTTGGGGATGGAGCGCTTGGTGCCCATGAGGTAGCGCGCGACGTGGTTGGTGCTGAAGTTGAGCGTCTGCTGCAGCATGGGGCCCATGGTCATGCACGGCAGCACCACGGCCAGCTGCAGCCCCCGCGCCGCCGCCTCCTCCGTCGCCGTGATCTCCGCCATCATCTTGGCGCAGCAGTACAGGTTCTCCGTTCGCTTGCAGAAGTCGTAGTCGCTCCAGCAGGTCTCGTCGAGGACGGTGTCGGGGCTCCGGTTGGGGTCCATGTGGACGGCGCCGTAGGAGGAGGTGAAGACGACGCGGCGCGCACCCTCGTCCGCCGCGACGTTGATGACGTTCCTGGTGCCCTCCACCGCCACCGGCACGAGCTCCTGCAGGCGGGGCGCACGCAGGCAGCGTCAGCAGCAGAGTACATAGCGCATTGCTGTTCGGTCTGAAAATGAAAGAGGTAGCAGCGACGACTGACCGGGTCGTTGGAGACCGGGGAGGCGACGTGGAAGACGCCGTCGCAGCCGGCGAAGGCGGCGTGGAGGGAGTCGCGGTCGAGGACGTCGGCGCGGCACAGGGTGAGGCGCTCCTTGGCGCCCTCCAGAGCCAGCAAGTGCGCGTTCTTGCTGTCCGCTGCATGTCAGCAAGTGCCCGCAAAGCAGAGGTGAGTAGGACAGCAAGTTCTCTGAGCTTGCAGAAGGGCATTGCAGTGCAGGAGATGGTGTGATGTGAGTCAGTCACTCACCAGGGTCCCTCGCAGTTCCCCTGACACGGTAGCCGCGCTGGAGCAGCTCCTTCACCACCCACGAGCCGATGAAGCCGCCGGCGCCGGTCACGCACACCAGCTCCTTCTCCTCACCGCAGTTGGACTTGGACGACATGGTGATCCTGCCCAACAAGTTCGGATGCTCAAGCTGCTAGTGGAATGTGTTTGGAATGGGTCAGTCTCAGTCTCAGACTCTCAGTGTGTGTTTGTGCCTCGATCTCTCTCTCTCTCTCTGCTACCCGTCGACAGATGTTGTCTTGTGTGGTGACCCCGGCACGTATGGTGGCAGCCCGTATTTATAGAGGCCTCGAGGCGGTGAGCCAAAGAGAAAGAGGTCGTGGTTGGGGGAGGCGCAACTGCGACCGACTTCGCGCGAAGCACCGGGACGACTCCTCCTCTGTTCATTCAGCGGCGGGGGGGCGGCGGGTAGAGAGGTCAGGCCAGCAGCAGGCGGCCCTGGCAGAATTCAGGGGCGTGGAAGCCGCGTGGTGAGCGCGCGCGCGTAGATGCGGAGGGAGATTCCCTGCTCTGGACGCTGGGGTGTGGGCCACTGGAGTGGACTGCTGGGAATCAGTCAGGAAGGCCAACTTTGGCACGGTCGCGCTCGTGCAGTGAGTCAAAAACCTTGAGAATCTTGGGCTCTGTCTCCCTGAGACCCTGACCCTGCCGCCATCGAAACCAAACGGTGGTGCAAGCAGAGCATATAATAGTTTAGAAGGACGTAATCCTGGGCGTGAGGAGTAAAAATTCAATCTTTCTTAGAATTTTTTCTTATAAATTAAAATTGGATTTATTTCGTACATTTATTTATGAGAAAATCTGGGGGCCAGAATTCCTTCTTTCTTATAACAAACATAAGAATCAAATTTGGATTACTTTTTTATATATATGTCTGAGCCTTTTGAATAAAACAACAAACTTATGTGTCCGAAAGTGGCATGACTCGCCAGGGCTGACCAAACGGCAAGTGCTGCTTTGCTTTCCAGGAATGGAAGGGCAGGATCAACGGGTGCAGTTGACAGAATTCGAGGCTCCATGTTTTGGATGATGATAAAAAATCGTGGACCTCTTGCCGTCTTCCTTGGCCTTCTTCGTGCTACGGCGGCCCCCGTGGGCGCCAAGCAGGCTGACGACTTCGCTTAGAGGACAGAGGCGGACAGCCGGCAGCGAGAAGCAAGCAAAGCAATTCGTGCTTTTCTTCTCCTCTGCGGGCGGAGATGGATGGGCCCCGCCCACCGGCCGGCTGCGCAACCCAATTCCATTCTTGTGGGCGCTCGCTCAAGTCGGCGTCCGCGGCGGAGTGGAGATGGGCAGGCGGGGCAAAAGCTGGGTGCGACGTCCCAACACTCGCTTTCCGGCCCAGTTTCTTCACGGACCCGTCGAGACACAACTATGTGGCCTGGCACTCACTGGGTCTATGGGCTACGGGCTACGGGCTCGGTAGGTCCGTAGTGCAGTGCAGACTCACAGCGAAGCTCGACAAGGCTCGGATTCTGCGCCTCTGCCGCTTAATCGCTTTCCCTTATCCAAGAATGGAATTGGGCCGTATGGGCCCATTATCATATCACGCACTCGGTTAATCACCCCGGACGCATGCCCGTGCGTCTTATATTCTTATCTCTACCCAACCACAAAAAAAAAAAAAAAAACTCTACGGGTGCTCGTATTTTTTTGGATTTATTTCAGAATTTAATGGAGTTGTACTTTCCGTGATAGGCGATGCTCCCGTCGACAGCGAGGCGCACGTGGTGACTTCGTCATTCTCGAGATGTGCCGGCACAGTCTTTCGAAGGTGCTCATAGAGGTAGAATTTACGTGCGTGTGTTCATAGGGATGAGTGTACGTGCGTGTTGTGAGCATCTGCATATGTACCTGTGTAATTAAAAAAAAGACTGATAAAGTCGTTCGGACATATTCGGTTGCATACTTGCTAGCCCTGGGCGTTCGGTTCTACCGAACCGAACCAATCGGTTCTTCGGTTTTTGAAGAAGTTCGGTTCTCAGAAAACCAGTACTGATCGGTTCTTCAAAAAACATGGAACCGACCAAGTTCGGTATCGGTTCTTTCGGTTCGGTTCCAAGTAGAACCGAAAAACCGAACAATACCCAAAATCCATGTAACATCATGTTCAATAGAGTGCTAACTTCTAAAGCAAGGCATCAGCATTCAGTAAGAGTGCAAGACACTAAGACAGCACACTACTACACTAGCACAGCACAACACAAATACTGAAATACATCCAGCCATCCAGGTGACCAGGCAATCGCCAGTCAGCAAGGCAATCAGCAAAGCAGCAAATTTTGGTTAGTTCGGTTGGTTCAGTTAACCGAGGGGGGAAACCGATTTTACTGAACAAATTTCGGTTCCTCGGAAATGAGAACCGAATAGGGAACCGAGACTTCGGTTCTCGATAAATTCGGTTCGGTTCTCAGTTTTTTCGGTTCGGTTCTCGATTCTCGGTAAAATTTGCCCAGGGCTAATACTTGCATGCCTTCCAAACAAGGAGCCAGCCAAGCAACCGTATGGTCCAGGTATTTAAAATCAGACGTCTGGTGTTGCTCTGCCTGCTGGACAACATTGCATGAGGACGAAGCCAACAGTCCTCAATGAGCATTTTGTGTTAGAATTTATTTATGGGCTACTCTCCAACCCATATACAGAAATTCTAATCTAATAATATAAATCACAAAGGCCCATTGTGTATGTTCCCTAATAAGCTTCAATGTTTATATAAGACCACAAGTGGAGGTGGAAGGTGCGGCATTAATAAGTACCACATCGCTAGTTGATATAAAAAAAGAGGTTTTTCTCGCTATATATATTCACCGAGCCACCAACCCCGCCTCTTGGTAAAGGTGTACTGAAACATCTATATAGGAATCCCCTAGATTAGATTTGGGAATCCCTAAGCCCTAAGTTAGTCAATTAGAAGATTTTCTTCTACTTTCTTTGTTGTGGTGGTCAAATTAAAATTTTCCCTACTCTTTATTTGTGTTTGGTATTTGGGAGTGCGTCGGCATGCACCAATAATTGGAAGAGCAGATCTACGGAACCTCTCACTCTTGTAGGAAGAGCAGGTCTATGGAACCTCTCACTCTTGCAGGATCTCTCGCTCTTGCGATCCTACACCGAGAGGGTGGATATTTCATGAAGCTCTTTGCACTTCACTACGGGTTGCCTTGAGGCCAAGATAGGCAGTGTGGTACTGTTTTCACTAGTCCACGTCGTTGCCCACAGCATTCCTCCTCCACCTATCACGACAGCGTCATCTGCAGATATTTGGTGGTCATCGTTGTACAGAGTGTCATCGCACTACATATCAGTTGAGCTCAACTTCACGTCAACGAGGCTCTAACAGCGAGCACTGGTCCGCTCAAGGGTACTCTCTCTGTTTCAAATTATAAGTTGATTTGATTTTTTTGGTATATTTATTTTGTTATGTATCTAGATAAATAATATATCTACATACATAGCAAAATGGATGAACTTAAAAAAATCAAAGCGACTCGTAATTTGAAATGGATGGAATACGATTTTCTAACCACTCTGCTATGGTTTACTGTTTGCATTTCATTAATTAGTACCCTATATAGTCACGCCTTTAATGCATGATTTAGAATATAACATTGCAAATTCCTAATTTTCCAATATAACCCCGGTCAAAGTCATCTTCGGAGAACGTTGAACGCGGCAATCTTCAAGTTTGCAATGACAATGATTCACATGGATCAGGACCCTCGGCACGGGCACGCTTGCTCTGCCGTGACAACGCGACGGCGCCCAGTTCTCATTGGCGTGCAACGGAGAGAGCTGCATAGCAGGCGCTATAATAAGCTCAGCGCACGGGAAAGAAGCGAATAACATAGTTACATTCCCAACTGGTCCATGCTGCCTGTGTTTCTTTTTTTGAAGTCATCACTCTGCCTTTAAGCCTCTTCGATCCTTCATAGACATGCAGACACCTCTTCAACCCTAACAGTTAAATCATCATCAAGGATGTAACGTACGGTCACCGGGTAGTATAATCGCAGACAGACTGCTGCTTCTGCATCAAAAAGATGATCGGAATCATCTACTCCAGGGTCCAGGACAGACATTTTGAAACATTGGTCCAGGCTAGACATGCTTGCGCTTTCAGACACCAGTGCATGCATGCACGCACTGCCGATCGAGAGCGAGAGGCGAGGCGAATCATGATCAGTGACAGCTCGCGGAACAGCGATCATGCGGAGCGGACGATGGGCGAGCACCGAGCCGGCAGCGCCGCAGCAGAGCAGGGACAGCAAATCTGGAATGCTCGAGGGCGTGGCAGAGCAACACGTACAGCACCAGAGACCGTCGCTTTCTTCTGATGGGGCGGCGCGACGCCGGCGCCGGCGAGGTAAGGTTCAGTGAAGCGCATGCAGCACATACAGATATGCAGGGCCGGACTCGGCCTTTTCCCAAGTGCGGCGGAGCCTTTTGATGGCGCCGGCCCATGAGTGCCGCTATCGATCTCGATGGGCTGGTGCAGTAACCACCGGCTCTGGCTCTGCCGTCTCGCTCTCACTCACATCAAGCACATGAGCAGCAGCTCTCGCCGTTCACCAGACGGGATTAATGCTCGCTGGGTGACCTGCGGCGACCAGCCACCCAACCAAACGAGTGTGTAGGAGTCCTCCTATGTGTGTGCATTCAAAGCTCCCGTGGCAACCGGAACGAGCTCGAAAGCGGCACCCCTCTACAGCACCAGCGGTCATGCTCCTACTCCTACTCCTGCAGCTGCAGGCAGGCCGATCAGCGTGACGGTGACGGACGGACGGACGGGGATGGGGAGCCATGCCCACCTCCATGTGCGGTGCCATGGCTGCTGCCTTCCTTGCCGGGCGGATGCAGGTGCAGATGCAGTGCAGCCACTGCTGAAGCTGAAGCGCTCGCTGTCGCTGCTGCCCTACCAGGTCGTGCTCGTGGCTCGTCTCCCGGTTCCAGTGCAGCTAGCGGCTGCCGCTGCACCCACTACCACAACTGCACAAGGGCCTGCACGTCTGCACCTGCACATCACATGGTGAGGATAGCGAATTTCCGACCCAAGTTCTGCCTGTCTGCTGCTAGTGCTGGGGCTCGAGTGCTGACTGCCGTGCCTAACCGAGGCCAAGAAGATCTCACGGCCACGGCCCGGGCCAGGGATCCATCATCAACAGGTGGAGAAAGCGGCAATGGATGACACGACACGGCATTTCTATGCGGAAGGGAAAGGGCGACTGACTGGGCGAGCAAACACATCGCAGGGCTTGCTTTGGTCAAAAGCCATGCCGCAGCACCAGCAGAAGCTAAACATCTTTGCCCAAAAGGGGCATTGGTAGAGTGAGCATGATACCTCGATGGGCGTCGAAAGGATGAAAGATCCTCTTTGCGATGCAAGGGCATCCCAGGCATTTTTCGTCATTGGTGGGGGAAGCACGCACAGTTCTGGGCTGTCAAAGCACAAAGCAAGCAAGCGCGTCGGGAATGCGACGGAGGTGACAATGGGCGGGAACAAGACGAGACGGCGCCCCCGTCGGCCGTCAGCTGTCGTTACATGGGGCGGAAGAGGGGACTGGAGAGTGGAGAGGCCTTCGTTTTCAACGATCTTGTGCAAAGGTCAGTGTCAAGTTAATGGACAGGTAATTGCCACGCATTTATGGTGCTTCATGCAGAGCCCACTTTAGGCCAAACAACATCCCTGACAGAACAGCGGCTGCATCACACCATCTAGGCCAAATGCACTTGGAAGAACGATTACCGACAGAAAAATGCACTTGGAAGAACGATTACCGACAGAAGAATACATCCCTGACATGGACAGCGGCTGCATCACACCATCTAGGCCAAACAACATTCAACAGGCATCACGGACAACCACCATCCATATCGCCACAATGACTGAACTTTTACGTCATAAAAATTGTGCGACCAACACTCCCCTGAGCTCATACATGGGAGTACATAGGAGTACATACATAAATACACCACGCTGATGTCCCGTGATCAGCACAGAACGACTGTAGTTGCCCACAAGGGGCAGCAATTGACAAAGAAATAACATAACACGCTCGTCAAGAGTGCAGTGCAAGAGTAGTAGAGTACCGAGAGATCACATGGCCATTGAATTTCTTGAATTAATCGATACAGCAATCCAAAGAATTAACAAATGCTAATGGTAGAAGTGACACCCTCAAGATTGTTAAACAACTCCAACTCGACTAAATCTCCAAAAGGATAATATATATAATACTTATCCATTATGTCCACAGACTCTGTATGTACATCTAAGCACACCAAAGAACTACTAATACTTGCATAATCATCATATCATAAACCGAGAACGCCAAACCAAAAAAAAACCTCTAGACAATTAAAAGGGAAAATATATAGGTGAAGGTGACTACTAGGGACAATAACGAATCCAAATGACACGGTATTAACGAACGCATATTGACGAGTGGGCGGATTGAGGATGAAAGAAAAACCGGAAAACTCCTTTGATCCATTGGCGATGAGGTGCTGTGCTGTGAGGTGCAAGCTGGTGTGATCACGAGGCGGTCGGCTTCACGGTCTCTGTCCCGATCACGGCGCCCGCTGCCGACATGCCATTGACAGCCGAAGGGTACTGGGGGAGCATGCTGGTGTAGTAGATGGCGCGGCCATTGCTGTCGTACGCGACCTGTGTGGGGGCGGGGGCGTAGGCCGTGGCATTCGACACCGCAGGTGAGGGGGCGGAGCCGTTGGCGGTGGGAGTGGCACTGGGTGGCGCGACGGCGTACACGGCGGGGTAGGAGGTCGCACCTGGGGAGGCGGTGGCGGCGAAGTAGCCGTGGGGCGCCGGGATGAAGAACACAGGACCACGGTCCGCGCCGGAGCCAGGAGCGACGGATGCGTACCTGCCCTGCACCTGAAGGTAGGCCGTCGCGGGCGGAGCGGATGACGGCGGCGGCACGGGGGGCTTCTCCGGGAACTTTGGAAGGTAGTACTCCGTGTTGGCGGTAGGGGTTGGGGTCGCGGTCGCGGGAGGGTAGGCGCGGGTCAGGGAGTCATCGCTGCCGTTCCTCGGGAGGGCGGCGGGGACGGGGACGGGGACGGGGGTGGCGGCGAGGGAAGGTGCCGGAGCAGGCGCCGCTGCAGTAGGTGGTGGTTGGTGGGTGGCGTTGTCGGCGACCTGCAGCTTCTCGAGCTCCTGGATCTGGCGCTGGTACTTTGCAGGAGATACGACAGGGGAGACAGCCACGTGGTCGCCCGCGTTGGGGTTGGGATGGCGGTCGTCGTTTTTGGCAGGTATCTCCACGGGCACGTTCTCCCTGACCGTCGGGGGGTCGCCCGCCGGGTCCTTGACCTTCACCGCCGGGGGAGGCACGAAGCCGTTGTCGAGGCCGAACAGGTAGTCGGGGCTCGCCGCCGCGAGTACCACGTGCGCCTGCTGCTGCGGCGGCGGCATCTGCACCACCATGTGCGGCTGAGGCGGAGCCTGCTGGACGAACACCGCCTCGTGCTTGGCCAGCGGCGGCGACGACGACTGCTGCGTGAACACCGACTCCTGCCTCTGCTGCGGCGGCGGGGGCGACTGCTGCGGGGGCACGGGCGGCGGGTCCTGCTTGGAGGGCGGCAGCGGGACGGTGTTGAGCGCCTCGACGAACCAGTGGCGCTGCTCCGCCTTGGGCTCGAGGAGCCCAGTCGGCTGCGGCGGCGGCGGAGGTGGCTGGGGCGACTGGACGGGGAAGAGGAAGACCCTGAGCCTGAGCGTGGATCCGCCGCGGCTGGAGCCGGAGCCGGAGCCGGAGCCGGCGGAGGAGGCCGTGGCGGGGCGTTGGAGGTGGAGGCGGTCGTACTCGAGGACGAGATGCTCCAGATCCTCGTCGTTGGTGACGGAGACGAGCGCGTCCAGGTCCTCCCCGGGCAGCTGGTACTTGACGCAGACGTCCCCGGCGTTCCCGGCGAGCGGGGCGAGGCGCGCGGCGAAGTCGGCGAAGACGAGCGGCCTCTCGAGCGACAGGATCTTGGTCTCGCCGTTGACGTACGCGAGCTGGTTGTCGTGTGGGCGCGGCTGGATGCGGCCCCCGTAGCTGACCATCAGCCGCACCTTGGACGGCGGCGGCGGCGGGCGCGGCTGCGGCGCCGGCTGCGCATGCACCGCCGCCTCCGACGCCTCGTGGTGCGCGTCCTCCGTGGCCGCGGCGGAGTTCGGGGACGAGTCGCCGGATTCGGCCATGGCGGCGGCGCGGGCGCTAGGGTTGGGGGTGGGAGGATTCGAGATTGGAAAAAGGAGGCGCGCGGGTGGGGGAGAAGGGGGCGTGTTATAAGGGGGGTAGGTGGGGAATGCCTGCGCTGCGATTAGCGGCTGGCGGGCGGGTGGGTTTGGGGGATAGGAAAGGATTAGCGAGCGGCCGTCGCTGGGATTCTGGAAGGGTGGCGGTTTCGGAGGAGGGGTCTCTCCTTAATCTTGACTGGGTTTGGGTTGGGTTTCTCTGGCTCTCTCTCCTCTCCTGCGTGGCTGCGTCGGGACTCGGGAGGCGTGTGCGGACAGTTGGGATTGAGGCCTGGTTTAGTAAAAAAAAAAAAAAAATCACTCTAAACTATCACATCGAATCTTGCTGCACATGTATGGAGTATTAAATATAGACGAAAAAAAAACTAATTGCACAGTTTGGTTGGAAATCACGAGACGAATGTTTTAAGACTAATTAGTCCATTATTAGCCATAAGTGTATAGACGAAAAAAACTAATTACACAGTTTGGTTGGAAATCACGAGACGAATGTTTTAAGACTAATTAGTCCATTATTAGCCATAAGTGTATAGACGAAAAAAAACTAATTGCACAGTTTGGTTGGAAATCACGAGACGAATGTTTTAAGACTAATTAGTCCATTATTAGCCATAAGTGCTACAGTACTAGCATGCGCTAATAATAAATTAATTAGGCTTAATAAATTTATCTCGGAATTTTCAGACGAGCTACGTAATTAGTTTTTTTATTAATATCAAAAACCTCTTCTGATATCTCTGAAATATCCGATGTGACGTCTGAAATTTTTCATTTCATGAACTAAACACCGTCTGAAGTGTCCGTGTCAATCTGTGTGTTGGTGCGGTGGGCCCATCCTTCCTTACTTTTCCACTTTTTCCATTTCTTTCCATTAATCCGCGCTCTGCTTTGCGGAGGATCTTTTTCCGCGACAACCTGGTTGGGAGGATGCGTAATTGCTGGGGTTACCCGAGCAAGTAGTATCAGCAGTTTAATGTAACAAGTAATACTACTATTATTATTATAGTAGGAGACTATATGAAATATGCAATCTATAAATTCCTCAGTATAAAGAGATTCAGTGATATATATAGCCACGCCAATTATGCCTCCTTCCATGCATGTTGGATGTTGTAGTGCAATTAGAATCCTAGAGTATAAAAATATCCTATAATAGATTATCTACAACAATTATGGCATATAGACATTGGTATACAGTGAGTAACTAAAAAAATAATACTCCTTATTAGATTGCAATGATGAACCCTAATGGGTAATCCAACTAGCATTTGGTATGACCTACGGCATGGAGCGTATTATTATTATTAAAGATCCATGCACCAAAGAAATGGATTTTTGCTAAAGTTTAATTGAGTCAAACCTTTAGGTAGGGAAAACAATATTAGCCCCTGCAGTGCTCTAGTCTGTACCTATGTGTCGACTAAAGTAGGATAGAGTGTTTGAAAATTGGCATCGTAGGTGACTGATTCTACATGCAGAAATATAACAGCCTATAAAACGTAGCGTGTAGGATGAGGTGTTTATGATTTTTGAAATAGTTTGTTTGTCTTAAATAAACATTATATATACATCTAAAAATAGATATAGTGTAACAGATAAACGGATGTGTCGGGAATGTTGGGAGACCATGCACACCAATTCGTACTTTGGAGGCCATGGAGCGAGCCCTCCTCCCATTACACGGAGACAGTATCAAGTTTTTTTTCCCGCAAGAGGCTAGCTCCATTTTCATTCAGCTAAACGAATACAGTATCCAAGTATCTCAAATCAACATATAAATTGCATAATTTTATTTATTCCACATCACTGTCTGTCGGTGTTTTTCGGACCACCGACGAATAAATTTATATTTGCGTGTGTGGCTCGAATAGTTTGCTCGGAGGACACAAGGGTTTATACTGGTTCGGGCGGAACGTCCCTACGTCCAATCACTGTTGCTCGTGTTACCGGCACTTGGTTTGCAGTAGGGTTACATACAGGCGAGAGAGGGAGAGGATCCCAAGTCTCTGGTGGAAGGAGTGAACGGGTGCTGAGAGCTCGATTGCCACTCAGCCGTGTGCTCGTGTTGTGCTCTCGTGTTTCTATCTCCTAGCGTTGGGCGCCTTGCTTCCCCTTTTATAGGCGAAGGGAAAGCGCGGGTTACAGAGGAAGAAAAAGGAGAAGAACGAGAGAGAGAGAAGAAGACTTCCAGGGTTGTCGGGTCCTTCTTCTCCTTCATACGGGCCCCGCTGATCCTGTAGATGTCAACAGAGACGGCTCCATGTCGCGGCGACGGCTCCATGTCGCGGCCTTGTTCGTCACTGGCGTCATGCGCAGGCGTCATCTGCCTGTCATGACGTTCCACTCTGTCCCCGCGGACGTCGTGGTGAACTGACGCGCTTGTTAGCGTCCATACGGGGATTAGGCAAAACAGCACCGGCACGTCCGATATTGTTCTTGATGTGAATCCCTAGATATGGCCCGTCATGATCACAGGTTACATCGAGGCGTGCCAGCCTCTCCCCTGGCGTCAGAGTTTTGACTCAAGATGGCAGCGCAGTGCGTGCCGATGGGTCGCGCCACCGCATACCACACCCGCCAGATCAAAATTTTACCCGTCGGGTTACTCCGTACCCATAAGCGGTAGAAAATTCATTCAAACCGCACCCGACGGGTAATTCTTACCCGACAATATACCCGAGTTCACACACCAAAATATAATAGCTTCCAAAGAAACAAATCAACAATAGAGCGACAAAAGCGAAATATAAATTTGGTGGAGTGGAGTGAAGATGAGGATTAGGGTTTGAGAGAGTTCGAGAATATATATACTCATATGCTTATATGGGCTAAATATGGGCTATATGCTTATATGGGCTAAAATTGCAGAGGTTGGATATTATTTATATGGTTTTTTTTTACCGCGGTATGCTGGTATGGGTAGTATACACCCACACCCGTACCGCATACCGACCCGATGGGTACAAGAATTCGTCCAATAACGTACCCGCGGGTGCAAAATGTCTTCCATACCCGCCTCCTTATCGGGTAAAACCCGTCGGGTACTCGGGTTTCGGGTACCCGTTGCCTTCTTGAGTTTTGACCCAGGGCCATACGCCTGGACCTAGAGTGGTTGACGGTGGTATGGGTCCCCGTCGGACGAGACGGAACCCACGTCCTCAAGGTCTGGCGAGACGGAGCCCGCACCCAAGGGGTCGGACGAGATGAAACCCGTGGCCTAGAGGTCGGACGAGATAGAGCCCGCATCCTCGAGGTCGGACGAGACGCAACACGCATCCTCGAGGTCGGGCAAGATGGAGCCCAAGGTCGGGCGAGACGGAGACCGCGTCCTTGGGTTCGGGCGAGACAGAGCCCGCACCAAAGGGTCGGACGAGACGGAGCCCGCGGCCTTGAGGTCGGGCGAGACGGAGCCCACGGCTTTGGGGTCGGGCGAAACGGAGCCCTCACCCAAGGGGTCGGGCGAGACGGAGCCCGCGGCCTTGAGGTCTGGCGAGACGGAGCCCACGGACTTAGGGTCGGGCGAGACCTTTTAATACGCCTCAAGCCATCCGGAGAAGTCAGCGTGGGCGCTAACTTTCTTGTTTTGGGTATCCCTAATATCGATACCCAACTCTGTCATAAAATCATAATGTCATGTATACGCTGTGATTTTTGCAGACCGATATAAAGTTCGCTGGGTTCCTTTTATAACCTACCCACAGCTAGTCGTTGGTGTTCATATTTTTCAAGATTTATTATAAGATTTAGCGTTATCTTTTTTTCAAGTTGTAGGTGACGTACCTAAGGGTATCTATAGGAACTTCGTTAATCTTGAAATCTGCTAGCTTAAACTTTCACAAGTGATCATAGAATCATTGGAGTAGGATACGAGCATGAGTTAATGGATATTAGTGTGCATGCATGTATGAGTTTGTTTGGTTTACTACCATGACTTGTCATGTCACATGTTAGCTATGTCACAATTTTTAGGTATCTGTTTGCACAACTATGGCGTACCATCTTACTCTGACACATGCACCGGAGACTCATTTTCTTTCTAAACTGATTTTACTTACCACTCTTGTCGTGGCGGCCATAGTTTTCCTAAGGTTACTCGTGGAAAAGCAAAGCACGAACCAAATATGTCCGCATTATTTTGCGTCTAGATTTTGATTTAAAAAAATTATATACGTTGTGATTTTACCACGGCTAGGGAGAGATATACTCCGTATGTCCGACTCCGGGCAAACTTGCTGGTTTTTTTGTGTGTATGTGTGTGTGTATACGAGGGTGCACCTGGCGCTGCGCGCCTGCACTGCGCTGTTTGGATGTTTAGAAGAAAAACTACTGAGAATCTTGGCGTTGGCCTCGACTAATTTCTGGTACAAGAATCAGATTCCAGATAAATGACACTCGCCTGTCTCGGTCTGCCCGTGCCAGCTCTGGGCCTCGCTAGAGCCAGACCAGACCAGAGCATCGCCAGACAGGCTGCTCGCTTGCTTGGGCGTGGTGCAACCGCGTCAACTTTACCATCTCCGGTCGACCGGTCCCGCGGGCGCCCGTGCCATTCCGTGCCATACCGGTTCCGCGATCTGCACACGCCGGCCTCGAGTGACGAGCCGGCGAGCATGGTCGTGCTGCGCTCCATGGGCCACGGCGGCCGCAGCCTTGCGTGCTTCCAACCGACAAGGAGCACTAACCCAGCCAGAGTGCACTAGAGCGAGCCGGCGCGGTCCGGGCGGCGTGCGCGCGCGCGCGCGTGCCTTGCACGACTGAGAAAAGACGGCAGTGGTGGCCGTGCCGGCTTGGCCTGACCACGGTGGCGGTGTGGTACAGGCCATGTGGAGCGCCCGCGCGCGGTGCAGGTGGCGGAGGTGGCCCTGGCACTGCTAGTGGGCACTGGGCAGTGGCGGCACCGAGCGCGCGGGCGCGGCGGCCCCAGCTGGAGCAGACCACGCGGCCGGCGGTCAAGGTCGCGTAGGCCAGGGAGGGCGCCACCAGCCGCCACGCCTTAATTGTCCGGTTCGTTCGGTTAATAAGCCATGACTGAAAGTATCGTTAGCTGATTTATCGTGAGAAAAAAAATATTATTCATTGACTGATTTATTATGAGAAAAAAAATACTATTCGTTGGCTGTACCGACTCCGTAGAAGCGGTCGTCGTTGCTGGTTAAATCCGAGCTCGCTCACCAGCCGGGCGGCCACAGGCGCGCGCGGCGCCCACCACCCATGGTCCTGGCGAGGCCTCCATGGCCTCGGCCACGGACACGCAGGCGCAGCAGGCTGCCCCAGCAGCCCAGCGCCCGTGGAAATGGATTGATCGAGCCGGCGACCTGGGTCGCTCGACGGCGCTTTTTTTTTTAGTGTCGGCAGGCGAAATTACCCTTCTGGTGATGGTTGGTACACTGCCAGTAGGCAGGCACTAGGCCGGCTGCGGCGTGCCGTTCGTACCAGACGATGGCGCCACTGCCACCACTAGCACCAGTGTCACGATCACGGAGATCACGCTCATGTCGTGACAGACTGCGTTTCCAGTCAGATATTCAGCAGAACCGAAGACAGAAACGAAGACGCATTCTTATGGATACGACGGTCCATTTCCATTGGGAAAAAAAAAACAGATGTAAGCTCCGTCGTTTTATTATTCATTCACACATTAATACACACACACACACACGAGACTTCACAGAGCTGCAGTTGTAGCCGATGAATGTTACTCGGTATGAACTATAAAGTCCAAACTCGGTCTTTGGAACCCGTTTAGCGCACCTCCAGCTCGGAGAGTGGTTTATGCTAGATCTGAAGTTTGTAAAGTAAACTAATGTAGTTTAACTATTTGTATTTAATTTAAACTAAAATGAAATAAACCATGTAAATCCATAGAATTTTTAAGAACTCTATAAATTTTCTAGAGCGGGAGCTCAGACAACCAAGACCTTAATTCTGTTTTTTTATTACTGAAGCCGCTCTTTAATTCTGAGTGAACAATCGAACTATACTGCTCTTTAATTCTATACGTATATATATACATATTACTATACGGAATACTCTACGTGTACTGAAACGCGAAGCTTGTCTGACGTACTGTAAATCTAAAGATATGATTCGGTGTGGCCAGCTCGCGCAGTCAGCGCGTCCACGTCACCGGCTTTTCGTGGCCGTTCGATCGGCCACGCGGACGGCCCAGATCGGGCGAGCCACGGTCATTTTTCGAAAAAACCCTTCTGCTTTTCGGAAATCAACCCGCGATCCAGAGTCGCAAGAAACTCCTCATATTTTTTTGAAATCAATCCGCAGTCCAGAACGGATGCCCTCTGGGTTTTTTGCAAAAAAAACCCTTACCTTTTTCGAAAATCGACCCGTGCTCCACAAACCCTCTCACCATTTTTTGCGAAAACCTCCTCGAATTTTTCTCAAATCAACATACAGTCCAACTTTGATTATATCTTTTTTTTAAAAAAAAAACGTTTGGCCAGTGCACCACGCGCATGGGCGCGCCCGAAAAACTAGTAAATAAAGGAACATGAATTTTCTGGAGTAGCAGGAGTGAGGAGTCCATCCACGCCACAAACAGCCAAAGGAGCCGTCAAATCTGAGGCCGCAGATGGTGCTGCTGCTGTGCGGCAGCTGCGCACGGCACGGCACAGAGGAGGAGGAGGAGGAGAGGAGTTATTGACCTGGCCCTCTTTTCGGCGCGCCAAATCCTCACGGGTACTCCAACTCGCGTCCCACAAAAAATGCTACGCTCACAAATCACAACGGGACCTACAGCATCTGAATCTCCTTGGAAAACTGTACGCTGGGACCCACCAGACCATGAGCTCCTTTCTTCGAGAATCGTGATGTCATGTGGATAAATATATATAATACACAAGTACCTGTGGTTGAGCGATAACATTCTTAATTTCTTTTCATGCTTGTCTGGCATAGTGAAATTGAAAGACTCAACCAGCAGCGTGCACGTAGTTGGACTTCAAATAGCTCAACTCCGAGTTAACCCGGGGAGTATTGACTAGAAAAGGTCCATTTTGCTGCCAGCAACGACTATTCTTTTCCTAGTTTAATAATCTCATAAAAATATGCACTACAATGCGCAACCATAGAAGTAGAACCACCACAAAACAAAACAAAACAAAATTGTTTCAGAACCGCCTTTTTTTTCTTCTTTGGTTACTATTTTCATGAGTTGGAAGTTTGAAATGTATGAAAACAATCATGGAAATTATTGTATTTGTATAGGCTATTATGATGTCAATTAACATCCAAAAATACTAGTCCCGAGACACACCTCGTGCACTAAAAAAGGTTACATGGGAATTCAGTGATACCCGAGGCATAATCTTTCTCATCTTAAAACACCTCGATAGTAGTAAATTCCGTAATATTAGACCAATTTCAATAGTTTGTCATAGTGAATTTAGTGATATTTTTTGTATAAAAAAGTCAGATGGACGGAATATAATATTTCTAAGAAAAAAAAAGCCTTACCTTTTTTACGTGAAAAAAAAACGCACCAACTGATCCGAGCATGTGATCTACTCATTGCTCGCTCAAGTGGTGGCTTCTTGTTTTCCACTCAAAAATAGTTTAAGCAATACGTGTGTACGACTAAATAAATTAATGTGACAAGCATTCATCCTAGATGTAAGTAGAGTATAGTCTATTAGCCAGGCATGTGGCAGCCAGTTGGTAGTTAGCAGGCAATTAATGCAAAGGAGACGGATCCGGCGGATAGTTTCATTATGGATGATGATGATTAGTAATAACCTGCGCGGGAAGGAGATGGCCCTTATACTTTTTCAACCAATAAATAATATTTTTTTCTCACAATAAATCAGCCAACCGTACTTTTAACCTAATCAAACAGGCCATTTAGAGCATGTCTGACGCACGTAGATTTTTTTTGTTTAAGCTCCACTAAAATACGAGATTGTTTTGTTTAATAAGCTCCACAATAGAAATAACCATTAGAAGCCTTCCCATTGGGGTGTCGATCTACAGTAGTGAACAGGCAAACCCCTACCTGTATCGCTGCCACGCACAGCAAATTGGCCAATTGCAATGCTGGAAAGGATAACGACAACTGCATATAATAAAAAGCAATGTTTGAAAAGAGGGCCATAGCCCGTTCGGCTTAGCTTAAAAACCGACTTATTCGGTTTTTTTTTGTTAGTCGGAACAATTTTTTCTCTCACAATATTTCAGCTTTGGCTTGTTTTTTCAACCAATTTCAGCCAAGCGAACGGGGCCGCATGTCGCAATGTATCTCCCTTTCCCATTGTGCTCCGGTGATAGCGTAGTAGCGCCGACACGCCGCTCTTAGCAGATGTATTATCACTCTAAATGGTGTGGTCAGTTGTGAACACTTCCTCCAGATGTGGAATCAGGAGGAAAGAAACCAAAGTTCAATGTGAAGGCAGCATAACACTACCGAGTTAACGGCCGCGTTCGGCTGGCTGGGCAGCTGCGGCTGGGCTGGCCAGCGTTCTCACAGTGGCACTGTTCACGTGAACAGTGTTCCCAGACAGAACGGTATTAACGGGCCTGTTCGGCATGACTAAAAAATAAGATAAAATACTGTTCCGGCTGATTGTTGTGAGAAAAAATATTGTTCTGTCTGGGAACACGGTTCGTGTGAACAGTGCCACTATGAGAGCGCTGGCCGGGCAGCCGAACCGGTCCAGGCTGAAAAAAGCTCGGTGTGTTTAGGGCTGAAAATTCATGCCCCACAAACATTTCACGGCTTGAGCCAGGCATAGATGAGATGACTACTATTTTTAATACAAAAACAATTAAAGTTAATACATCGGATTAGGCTTGAACCGAGATTTTTTTAGGCTCATGTGTTTGCTATTCATGCCTTGTCA
Source organism: Miscanthus lutarioriparius (assembly GCA_904845875.1). Classification (NCBI taxonomy): domain Eukaryota; kingdom Viridiplantae; phylum Streptophyta; class Magnoliopsida; order Poales; family Poaceae; genus Miscanthus; species Miscanthus lutarioriparius. Next base: position 3,099,681 of record CAJGYO010000008.1, read on the forward strand.
ACTAAGGGTTGAGGCGTCGAGCCGGCCCTACGGTCCGAGCTTGAAATGCTCTGGTCTATTCCCACACACTTCCCACCATTAAAACTTGCCAAGTTATTTATGCAAAGAAAACCTTAGTTAAATTTGATTGAGTTCATAGAACAACGCAACAACATTAAATCACTAGATTAGTTTTTGTACTTCAGTATTTAAATATATTTTTTCATATATCTTTTTGTTGTTGAAAATGTTGCTACACCATTTATAAATTTGACCAGATCTAAACCATTAATTATTTTTAATAAATCTAATAAAGTGCCCGCCTTAATTTTTGAACATTTAGATAGTACTATATACAAATATTTGTACACCAAATGAGCATATTATAAAAATTTTGTTGATGTATCTAATGATATTTAACTTAGTGTCATAAATCTTGCTGTTCTTTTCTATAAATACAGTTGAACTTAAAAAAGTATGATTTAGGACAACTTTAGGAATTGATTGATTCAAACGGAGGGAGTATATATGACCGTGGACTTCCTTTCGTGAGAAAGACATCAATTTACTGTCATTTAAACAGTGTACTATTCATTACGACCCTGCATGTGGCCAGTTTTTTTTTTTAATTAGCGTCACTGTTGAGGATATAAATAGCACGAGAGCAAGACATAAGGACAGTGTGAAGGGAATTAGGTTCCTAGCTCTCCAGAGGAAAGAAGAGATGCTGTCATCGCTGATTCTAACGGTGGCTTGAAACACGTATGTAAAGCGGATACGAGAATTAGAGAAGTATCGAAATTCAGAAGATACATGCATGGCATTGGTATGGGGGCACATCTCATCACCTCTCTAATCTCAAAGGGATGCATGTACATACATCAGTACAGATGTGGGATAGCAACGGGGATGACTATCTTCACTTCTGCGGATCTCAAAATAACTACACATGTCAAACTTCACTTTTTTAGGAATCAAACTTTTTTAAATTTAACATAAAACTATACTAACAGTTATGACATGTAATGGTGAAATATATTTTCATATAATAAATATATTAGGAGATGCAAATGCAGATAATTTTTTTTTTTACAAATTAGCCACTCGAAAAGCAAGATGCGCTCTTACGGGATAGAGTGAATAGGTCTTGGTACCAAGACTTCCACTGAAACTGAACACAAGTCTGTGCAGGATAGGATAGGGCACGTGTGGAAAAAAGGTCTACCTTGTTCATAGTCAGCTTCCCAATCAACCTGCGTCATAGTTTTGCACATCTAGCTATTGCCATTTCACTCGTTTTGTCAAACACGGATCGAGCTAGTCATCGTGAGTCTCTGGTCCTCTTGGGGTTTTTTGACTACTCCACAAACTTATAGTATATTTTTTGGTGTTATCATAACTCTATCATTTTTCCTCGAACAGGAAACCGTTTGACTAAAAAAACGTAGAGCGGATCAAGCTTAAAAAAACATAGAATGGAGCAGTCTCAAACACCTCTTATTATTATTCAATCGAAACAGATAAACCCACAAGTTTCTTTTGTATTTCCATTTGTTGTATTTTTTCTTTTTGGATCGAAGACGTTGACGACGCACCTCGCCATGTGTGTGTCATTTTAGAAGCAACCAGAGGAGAGAGGACGATGCACACTTTTCTTGCGGCGCCATCTCAGCTACGTATTCCCTTTCTTTTCCCCCTGCCCTCCTCAATCTCCGCTGGTCTGCGCTGCCCCGGTTGCCAAGCTCGGCTGAATGAAAGGCTGAAACCGACGGGCGAGGGCGACGGGCCGTTTCATTCTCCATCCGGGCCACGCGGATCTGCAGGCGATGTGGACCCTGAGGCCCTGCCTTGTCGGTTGGTTGGTTTGGAACTTTATTTGGATCCAAACTGCCGCAGCGCAGCGTGCATGTAGGCATCGTCGTCCAACGTCGACCGGCCATTATTAGCGACGCACCTAGCTAGCCAGATACTACTACCGAGGAACGTGCATGTGCATCGTCCATCGGCAGGCCATCATGCATCATGGTCATTGGTCATTGTACCGAACAGAGGGCGGGCACGAGCTGCGAAGGAGAAGCGTGGGTGCACTGTTCCACGTCAATCGTTTCCTTCTTCCCGGCGATCATCATGTGGCTACCTCAGCTAACAAGTAACGTAACAATAGTACGGAGTAGTAACTAATAACGCATCTGGAGTGGTCATACTCCTGTACATGTTAGTACGCAACTACTATGACTCTGTGAGTGAGCTGTTTTATTTCTATATAGGAGTATAAAAAAAGCGTAATTTTATATAGGCAATTTTTACTGCGGGACATCGCGAAAACAACAAATTGACTGCAACACACCGCCAACACTTGCTTTTGCTGAGTACCATTATGAAATCGCGAATGTTTGCCAGTGGACACCGTCTCCATTAAAATAAAGAAAAACAACAATCGGGAGAGAGAAAGCACAATAAAGAGACGTTTTTACCCCTGCCGGCCTGAGTCCTATCATTTAGGTGGTCCGGTTGGACCAACTCGGCTCGGCCCCGGTCGTCTTCTTCCTTCCCCCGTTCTCGTTCTCGTCAGTCTCTCTCCCCATCCTCATTCCCCATCTCGACGAACCCTAGCCTCGAGCCATGGCATCGAGCTCGCGTTCCACACCGTTCGGCGCGCCACACCCAGCTTCGCCATCGCTCGACCCCTACAGAGACCAAGCTGGATTCTTGCCCTTGGTTCCTTGCCACAAGTGCGGAACCGTTTTCATCGGGCGCGTGTCGCAGAAGCCTGGCAGCAAGGGGAAGAGGTTTTACAAGTGTCCACTGCTTGAGCATGTAAGTGGTCGTTGACTTCTGATCTGGTTTTGAGGAGATGCGCATTTTTTTGATTTTTCATCTCTTGTTTGCCAGACCGACTTTGCGTGTGGAGTGTACTACTTTGAGGAACAATATATCAATTACTTGGTCGCCAAAGGCGTTCTTCCTCGCGCTTGTAGTCAGGTTCGAGTTCAAGGTGCCATGGCGCTCGAGGTGATGAGGGAAGGCAATGACAAGGAGAAGGCCTGCCAAGGATTTGATGGCTGCCAAGATCTGTTGGAGACTGTAGTGATTCATCTCCAAGGTTCGGAGGCACTCTGAAGTCAAGATTTGAGAGCAACAAGAAATTGTTGACCAACATGAATAAAATTGGAGAGAAATTTGCTTGTAGTTAGTGGTGTAATGGTTTTCGTTTTGGTGTTAGTTCTGTTAGTGTTGTTGGTCAAGTGAAGCGTAACAAGCGAGGTTGTCATGTATCCCGGTTATCATGTATCCGATTAGTGTTGTTGGTCATGGTCATGAACATGTATCTAGTTAGTGTTGTTGGTCATGAACATGTATCCAAATTTTATCTGTACCTTGTTTGAAATCAATGATGCATCTTAACTATGTTGCAAGAAAATGAGTCGCCAAATTGTATCTCGAGTTCATGAATGATGGGGCAAGAAAATTGTGTGCCAAATTGTTGCAAAAACATGCATCCAGTTTAATTTGATCACTTCACACAACAAAGTCGCATAACCGAGTTCATGATTGAGATTGCATAAGCTGAGTTCACGGGTTCATCACACTACATAACATGTTTAGCACACTACATAACAAGTTCATAGGTCCATCATCACCACCAAATAAGTTCACTACATAACAGGTTCATCACACTACATAACAGGTTCACCACAAAATAGATCCATCACATAAGACATGCATCACAGGTCCAGGGTGAGCTTCTTCTTGCTGATCCTCTTGCCGACCTTGCTTGCCTCCTTTTCCCCAGCCTGCATTTCTTCTCCAGTAGCCTTGGTTGTCACCACCTTTTTCTTCTTCTTTTGATGCTGCACTTCTACTATTGGGGAGGAAGTTTCACCACCTAGCTCCAATGCCCTCTTGAGGCTGTAGTCATACCCAATATTAGAAAGATAAATAACAGTATGTTGTCATAGATAATAGGCATCAAATCTTTACACTTACCTCCTAGTGTTTGCTGTGGGGCTGTTTGTTAGAGCTGATGGTGCAATGTTTGGTGAAATTTGTTTGTCGAGCGGAGACGGACAATTGTTTCTTGAGCACCTTCAATCTGTGATTCTTTGGGTAGAGACAGTTGTTGTGGCAAAGTGCTTTTCTTTTCTTTGCTCTCTTGGGCTTTGGTGGTGCATCGAGTCATAAGCAGTTTTATTCTGTGTCTTTATCATGTGACCAAACCCTCCACACCTCTTTACCTTTGGTGGCTGGCTTTTTTTGCTTACCACCTTCTTGAACATTTTATCCTTCTTGATCTGGGCCGACCTGCAGCTCTCTTGAACCTTGGAGGCCAAAGTTTGAAACCCAAGTCCACATCAGGCCACTGGTTCCTATCTATCATGGGACTTATCACATGTTCATATGCTTTCTTGAACTTATCAACCGAATAATAGTCATCTATGTAGTCTTCCACACTTCTGTTGCGCATGGAATGGATGAAGCAGAGAGCATGAGTACATGGCAATCCAGTAATCTGCCACCTTTGACAGCTGCATGATCTATTATCAAGGTCGACAGTATGCCTCTAGGTTTTCAGTTCCTTTATAGTGCCTTGAATCTCAGCAGTGTTGTTGGGCCCCCTATGTATGGCATACTGTAAATTCCTACTCATGGCATGCAGCTCTTTGGTGACATGAGGCAAGATCTTGTCTCTCAGCTTAAGTGACAGTGACCTCCTAAGGTCTTGTTTTTCCATGATCATTTGCCTGATCCTATCCAACAGAGGAATTAAAGCCAAGGACTTCTCATTCCTAATCCAACTATTGAAGGTCTCTGCTATGTTGTTAGTAACATAGTCACATTTGCTTGCATGAGAGAACTTCCATCTACTCCATATGTGCTTGTGGTTGTCCTCTATCCAGTTCATTGCCCTTGGTGAAGCTTGCTTCATGATGTTGTAATGGTGATCAAAGTGCCTCTGGTTGTAAGCTCTGCTTGTTGGCCACAAATATTTCTTGAACACTACTCCTCTATACCTCTTGTTAAAATTCTTCACTAGATGCCTCATGCACTCTCTATGCTCTACTCCATTTGAGAAAACATATGTAACTCCCTTATCTATTCCTTTGTCTGCATCTGTGCATATGACCAGGCCTGGAGGAGTCCCAATTGCCACTTTAAGTTTCTCAAAAAACCATTTCTAATTTTCATCAGTTTCAGACTCAAAGACACCATATGTCACAGGAAAAAGCCAGTTGTGTCCATCCACAGCTAAAGCAGAAGCTAACTGCCCTCTCCACCTCCCAGTCAAAACTGTTGAGTCAACACCTAAGAAGGGTCTGCATCCATTCAAAAGACCTTGAACACGGCTCTTAAATGCAACAAACATCCTTGTGAACCTCCTCTTATTACCAACCAGTATCCACTCAATGTCCACAATGCTACCAGGATTTGTCCTATCCACCTCAGCCTTGAATCTAAAAACATCTTCAAAGCTGTCATCCCATTTTCCTTGAATTTTCTCTAGAGCCATTTGCAGTCCATCCCAGACAACATAGTATGAAAGTTGGATGTTGTACTTGTTCTGCATATCCTTCCTCAGTTTACCAGCTTGAATTGTTGGTTCATCCTTCAGGATGGTAATGGCCCTGTCCCTCACCCAGGCATTGGTAGCCATGCAGTTCTTCTCCAGTTGGGATGTGCTGGCACAAGTATGTTTTCCCAACTTCTTTATCTGACAAATAAAAGGAAGGCAAAGCATCAAACACATGTTGGGAAAAATAAGAACCAAAATGTAAGGAAATTTGAAAAAGAAATAAACTGACCTGCCAAGTCTTGCCATCTTGCAATTGAGAAGCATGTATCCTCCACTTGCACCTCTTCTTCTTGCTCTTGAATCCTTTGCAGTGCCCTCTATACCTTTTGGATTCACTGTAAGGACCTGCAATTTCAAACTCTTTTAGCACAACATATTGTCTAATAGCCCTCTTAAAGGTGTCCCCATCCTCAAATGTGACACCACATTCTATAGTTGGGTTTTCTAAGTTAGTAACATGCTCATTGATCTCACAACCAGCATCATCATCAACATACAAATCATCATGAACAAGAGAGTCAGAGTCAGTATCCCCCTCTGATGCTTGTTGATCTTGCTATTTTGGCATATAATGGCCCTCATCATTGACCCCAACATACTCCTCAACATCTTCTTCCCATGAAACATCATCACCAGCATGCTTCTTCTTGCTTCTTCCTTGAGCAGGTGTGGATTTCTTAGCTGAGTCATCAGAGTTAGAAGAGTGAACACTGTCATCATCACTTTCTCCCCCACTAAGTGACTCCACATCGGCCTCACCTCCACCAGGCCCAATAGTTTCAACAATCTTATTGTTCTGCCCATCATCATGACCAAGCAGAGGGGGCAGCAATGGGAGAGCAACAAATGCACTGGCCTCATTATCTAAAGACACACTCTGACTATATGCAATAGGAATCATGTCATAAAAATTCACGCCTTAGGTACCAATAATTGTTAGTAGCATCCATCAAAGCTGCATCTGAGGTCAGATTGGTATAACATTGGGTGTTCTTGTCGAAATATGTCAAATTGAAGCCCTGATTCTTCCCAATAGACACTTTGGCAGCTACATCCTTACTTAAATCAATCAGATTCAGAGTGTCCCTATCAACAATGAGCTGAAAATCTAATGCATTGTGAGCCACATTTCTACCGTCATCGCAAGCCTCATAGTAACATGGGACACGCACTGCTATGTGTAATGCAGAACTACTATCCATCCTAAAAAATGGACAAGAACAAGAAATCATGAAAACCCTAGCTTCGGATGCGCAAATCGACCCCCAAGTTCACTGCAACCCTGTTAACCAACCCCAGATCGAAAAGTGGAAGAGGATAAGAGTGCATACCCCTCAGGAACCCATGACAGATTCACTCCCTTGGACGGTGAATCTATGCTCGGGCGGAGCCGCTTCGATTTCGCCGGTGTCGACGAAATATGGTCGGCAGTCCACCGAGGGGGTGCCCGTGGTGGTAGATTATCGGTAAACGGTGCGCGTAATCAGGAACCAGATGGTAACACAAGGCGCAGAGACAGCGATTTAGACAGGTTCGGGCCATCTGGTCGACGTAATACCCTACGTCCTGTGTCTTTGGTGTATTGTATTGAGATGTATACAGATTAACCTGTCCTCTAGGGGACCCTTGTCTCTCCTTATATACTCCGAAGAGACAAGGTTACAAGTAAAGTATCCAATTTGGTTCTATTACAATATCTAGTACAACTTGTAATCTTGATGTGCACGCCTTGATCTTACGGGCCGAGCCACCTCGGATGGTGCGGCCCATGTACCATCTTGTGGTACCCGGGGGTATACCCCCCACAGCTAGTCCTCGAGCGCCATGTATTCTGATGCGACACGCCATTTTAACCTTCTCCGAACAGTGAGGCTTGAGTTCTTGACATCTCCGACCACCGTTGTCGCCGGAGAAGTAGGTTGTCCGAAAAATGTATGGTGCTCTTAAGAAGAAAGAAAAAGATTTCCGTCCTATGAAGTGTGCCCACTTGTATTTCTGAAAAGAAATGTAAGTGCGTCTTGAAGCGTAGCGTCCTTGATCATCAGAGGCGTAGGGGTCGAAAAACAAACACATTCACCGCAAGGTGAAGTGTGCCCACTTAGTCCCCGAGCCTGGTAGTAGGTGACGTAGGCACGTGGTGCCAGGGTCTAAAAAGAATTCCTAGTTAAGTTGAAAAATGAATCGTCGTACAAGCGATACAAGATGCACCGGCAGGTGCATCGTACTGATGTAGTCCCCGAGCTTGCTGGAAGGCGAGGTATGAGCATTTAGCAAGGTCTAAGTGAGAAAAAATATCCCAATCATATGCGAAGTCGCGATCGCATGTAGTCGAGATGCAAAGTCCCCGAGCCGTGTGGTCGGAGAGTGGTCGAGCGATCCCGAGCATAGGTCGAGGAGCGAGCGGCACGAAGTCCCCGAGCCGTGGTCGGAGAGTGGTCGAGGCGTCCCCGGCGCGCAGTCGAGGAGCGAGCGACGAAGTCCCGAGCCGTGGTCGGAGAGTGGTCGAGGCGGTTCGAGCATAGGTCGAGGAGCGAAGCGACGAAGTCCCCGAGCCATGGTCGGAGAGTGGTCGAGGCGATCCTCGAGCACAAGTCGAGGAGCGAGCGACGAAGTCCCCAAGCTGTGGTCGGAGAGTGATCGAGGCAATCCCCGTGCGTAGGTCGAGGAGCGAGCGATGAAGTCCCCGAGCTGTGGTCGTAGAGTGATCGAGGCAATCCCCGTGCGTAGGTCGAGAAGCAAGCGATGAAGTCCCCGAGCTGTGGTCGGAGAGTGATCGAGGCAGTCCCCGAGCACAGGTCGAGGAGCGAGCGACGAAGTCCTCGAGCCGTGGTCGGAGAGTGATCGAGGTAGTCCCCGAGCACAGGTCGAGGGGCGAGCGATGAAGTCCCCGAGCTGTGGTCGAAGAGTGATCGAAGGCAGTCCCCGAGCGTAAGTCGAGAAGCGAGCGGTGAAGTCCCCGAGCGTAGCTCGAGATCCCTGCAATATAAATATACAGAATGATGTACAAAATAATAAATTATGGAGAAAAAATCAACGGTGAAGAAACAACGCTCAGTAGTCATTTGCAAATGAGCATGATGTGATAAAGCAGTTGGTGCTTTGTAAACATCAGTGTTAATATGAAGTTTGTGTTTATACTTAATATAAACCGTCCGACCAGTTAGTATATAGCTGAGTCTCCAGCCATAACTAGCCTGTTAACCATAACGCGGGGCGCGGAGTCCGTGCACGTGTAGGAAGAACAAAGCGTCGCTAAGGAGTCGCTGCCGACCACCCATAACGCAGAGGGTAGACGCTCGTGCACGTGTAGGGAGGAGCCGGAGACAGGGCCATTTCTGGAGACATCGAGCGTCAACATGACTGGTCGAGGATTTGCATTAAGTATAGTTGTATGTTATCTTTAAGATGGTATACATGGACAAGCGTTATTTGAAGAATAATCATGACGAGGACGTTGTGGAGAAACGCCGTGATGAAAATTGTGTTAAATATAAATATTAGAAGTGTACTTATCTTTGGATAAAATCTGGTCGGCGGTGATGAAGTCGTCCGGTCCTTGAGCTTTCCGACTTGTCGTCATGACGGTGGTCGTGGTTGTCGTAGCGCCGTTCTTCGCGGCGATCATCATTGCGACGTGGTCTGGTGGTCGAGGTGGTCGGAGCTCGGCAGAGCCGCTCGGGACGTGGTCGACGTGGTCCATGGTCGACGTGGTCGGAGCTCAGCAGAGCCGCTCGGGACGTGGTCGACGTGGTCGATATGGTCGGAGCTCGTTGGAGCCGCTCGAGACGTGATCGACGTGGTCCATGGTCAACGTGGCTGCTCGATCAGTTCGGTGGTCGGAGCTCAGCAACGTGCGGAGTCGTGGTGTAGCTTGACGAAGTCCAGAGCACGGGTTGAAGTTGTCGGCGTCGATCCCGTTGGTGTCGAAGTCAAAAAGCGTCGAAGTAGAACTATGTTCCTAGGGCGAAGCGCATGGCCTCGACGTCCGCTGGTGGAGAGACTTGGATAAAGACGACTTGCTTGTATGATCCATGGTCTTCGTATACATGGTGCTGTAGATGCACGTACATGCAAGCGTTCTTGTATGAATACATACAACTCCTGATTGCTTGCATGTCGGATTGGGTCATGTCGTGTAGGCGTCGGACTCTTGTCGTAGCAGAGGCAATCAGCGCGGAAGCCGAAGCCCCCGTCGTGTCTGAGTTGGAGTCGGACGTGGTTCGGATGGCCTGTTCATGCGCGTATATACCCGTATACGCCTTGGTGTTGCTTGCTTGTGGAAGCTATATCTAGCTTGCATGATGACGTAGATCATGAACCCATGCATGCAAGCTGGAATTAGCCAGCACGCCTTTCAGATCTTGAACGCTCCTTTGTTTACTGGATGGATGATTCTGGAATCGTCGGTTCGTGGCGTACGGAGTGCGTAATTAGGCTCCTGCCAGAAATAATCACGTACATGCAGAGATCCATTGTATATTCGATAGAATAGTTAATTGAAATAGGAAACATGACTTAGCTTGCCATATTGGTGGGCTTGAGCCGCAGACGTGCATGCAGATTGGCCTCTAGGTGATGGAATATTTGGCCAACATGTGTCTGTCTTTGCTGGCACGTGAATCTGCTCTTGCACGTGGGAGAGGTGTATGCGCGTATATGCATGCGTCCATGCATGTCTCCATTGTTCGTTTATTCATCATCGGCTTGCATGGTCTTGTAGATACACGGACCTCTGCCTGCTTGATATTGATTGGATCTTATAGCAAAGTTTGTGGCGGTAGGACCTGATGCGAAGCTTCCCGGAGCGGGACTCCCGGTACGGATGCGGCCCGGAGTACAAACGCCACGTCGGAGTACAAACGCCACGTAGTCACGTCACCGAGTCCTCAGCGGGTCGGCGAAGTCGGAGAAGACGCCGATGATGAGGTTGCGTGCATGCGGCTGTAGGCCATGCGTCTTGATTGGATCTCGGCGACTGGACACTTGTGTAGGAGCACCTTGCCAACGGCAGCCGTACTAGCTAGACGCACGGACCGTCGCCGAGAAGATGCTATTGATCTTAAGGTACGCCATCTGGTTCACCATGGATCAGCGCGCACACCCCCTACCTAGCGCGCCACTTTCGATGAAATATGGTCGGTAGTCCACCGAGGGGGTGTCCGTGGTGGTAGATTATTGGTAGACGGTGCGCGTAATTAGGAACCAGATGGTGACACAAGGCGCAGAGACAGCGATTTAGACAGGTTCAGGCCGTCTGGTCGACGTAATACCCTACGTCCTGTGTCTTTGGTGTATTGTATTGAGATGTATACAGATTAACCTGTCCTCTAGGGGACCCTTGTCTCTCCTTATATACTCCGAAGAGACAAGGTTACAAGTAAAGTATCAAATTTGGTACTATTATAATATCTAGTACAACTTGTAATCTTGATGTGCACGCCTTGATCTTACGGACCGGGCCACCTCGGATGGTGCGGCCCATGTACCATCTTGTGGTACCCGGGGGTATACCCCCCACAACCGGCGAAGCCATCTTCATGCATCCATGGCACGCCGACTGTGGGGAAGAGACGGCGGCGTGGTTGGCTGGAGACGGCGGCGCTGCGGGAGACTGGAGACGCCGGCGCTGCGGGAGACTGGAGATGCCGCCGGCTAGGGTTGGATAGAGCACGGGGTCTGGTTCGACCAAGTAGTGGTCCGGCTCGACCAATAGGTTCTGGTTCGACCAAGGGGCAACGCTGGTCATTTTGGAATGTTTCTCTCTCCCGATTGCTGTTTTTTCTTATTTTAATGGAGGCGGTGTCCACTGGCAAACATTCACGATTTCATAATGGTACTCAGCAAAAGCAAGTGTTGGCGGTGTGTTGCAGCCAATTTGTTGTTTTCGCGATGTCCCACAGCAAAAATTGCCTTTTATATATGATATGAATCTGAATAACATTCAAGAGATATAATTTTAGTAGATGTGAATGTGAGCATCCTGTTTGATCACCATGGGTTACTTACTAGTTGGAGCTTAAATTTAGTTTAAATTAGTTAAGATTTGGCTAGCTACCTAGCTAATTAGGTAACAACTAGTCGTTGAGCAACTCCAAGAAACTCTCTAAATTTTTCCTAAATGCTAGGAATAGATTTTGATGAAAAACTACCCTCCAATAACTTCTCTAAATGGTTATTAAATATAGCCATCTTATATTCCGGATTTCTCGCTAGAAAAAAAATAGAAGACGAGAATAACTCTCTAGAGTGCGCATAAGATATAGAAAGATTGTCGGAGAGTGAAAATATATACAAAGTGATTTTTATACAAGCGACTCTCTAAATTATGATTTAGAGAGTGAGATTTAGAAAGGCTCTCAGAGATGCGATTGGCTAACAAATTAGCCTATTTATTAGCCCTTGTTTAGATTGTCTATAGCTAATTTTTAGCTGACTAACAATCAGCCTTTGTATCGAACATGCTCTAAATTTGGTTTTTTCTTTACGGAAGACAGAGAAAGAATAATTAATTAACCGCCAAGCAAGATCCCCTCCCCCCACATGCGTGCAAGTACCCCTTGCGGTGCTAGCGAGTAGCGACTTGTTTTGTTTAGGAGCGAGTGCATCGAGCCCCGTGGCAGTGCCGGAAAAAAGGTGGAAATTTTCACCATGACTGCAGGACACGTGGTGTTGGAGCAACAAAACCGCTGGTACTGGCACTGGTTAGCCAGACCTGCGGATGGATTAGTTGAAAATTTTAAGAGACGGGACAGTGCACTGTAATAACATGACCATGTGAGCCTAGTTAGATTCAACAAATATTCTAATTATTAGTTCGAAGCATTTGTAGACGTCCGGAACAGTACATTGATGAACTGCATGCCGAGTGTAGAATATAGATTACTTATTGCAAGGTACCAGTATCTAACTTACGTGGTCCTTAAGCCCGAATCTTGCGATGGTAGATGCGTTCCTTTTCTGGCAATTAATACGCTACTTGAGACGAAGGTGGAGGTCAGTAATTCCCTGAATATCTTGAATGAGTCTCTCGATGATAAATACTTAGGGTTGCCGGCTTTAGCCGGGGCCGACAGAAGTGACTGCTTCCGACACCTTGTTGATAGAATCAGGTTGAGGATTAATGGTTGGAAGGAAAAACAGCTAAGTATGGGAGGGAAAGAGGTCCTGATCAAATCAATCGCTCAAGCCATACCAACGTTTGCGATGATGGTATTCAAAATTCCAAAAAATATATGCAAAGGGATGACGGATGCTATCTCGCATTTTTTGGTGGGGGGATGACAACGAGAAGAAGAGGATCCACAGGCAGGCTTGGTGAAAGCTGTGCATACCGAAGAACAAAGGAGGTATGGGTTTTAGAGATTTTCAAAGTTTCAATTTAGCAATGTTGGAGAAACATGTCTAGAGGTTGCTTAGTGATCCAGAGTCGCTATGTGCAAGAGTATTAAGAGCGAAATATTACCCTGATGGCAAACTACTCCAAGCAAGAATGAAGAGTGGTAGCTCATTTACGTGGCAGAGTGTTCTAGCGGGGTTGGAATGTTTAAAACGTGGCTATATATGGAGAGTTGGGGATGGTTCACAGATTAATATCTGGAATGACAACTGGATCCCCGGTAGTCATAATATGAAGGTTTTAACTCCACGGGGCAATGTCTTAGTTTCCACGTTGGATGAGTTGATTAGCCCCATTGATGGAAGATGTGATGTGCAATTGATTCGATCTATATTTTGGTCTGTTGATGCTCAAAGAATTCTTCAAATCCCCATCGTTAATGGACGTGAGGATGTGGTGGCCTGGCATCACAACCGGAATGGCCTATTCTCGGTAAGATCAGCTTATCATGTCCAATGGAATTATAAGTACGGAAATCTCAATTATAATGCAACACCAGGCAGTACAGGCCCCAGCTCAGTATGGCGCCAATTGTGGAAGCTCTCAATTCCAAGTAAGATCAAAATCTTTGTATGGCGAGCTCTCCATGGGTGTATACCATGCCATGTAATCTTGGCCAACAAGCATATTTCCAATACGGGCAATTGCCCCAGGTGTTCAGCAGGAGCGGAGGATATTAAACATGCATTGTTCTCTTGTAGTCGAGCAAGGGAGGTTTGGCTCTCTCTTGGTATGTGGGAATCAATTGAAAAACTGCTGCTGGTGGACAGATCCGGATCAGTAATAATTCAGGAGATTATTCGGCAAGGAGGTCTAGCCAAGGAGTTTAAAAATGTGGGCTTTGCTGAAATTATACTTACAGGTTGTTGGTTCATTTGGTGGCAACGAAGACAAGTTGTACATGGGGAAGAAATTCAGAACCCATCAAGAGCAGCCATGTCAATTGCAGCGATCTCAACAAATTATGCTTTAGCGCCTAGGATTTCGACCGTGGCTAACAATACTTGGAAGAAGCCGGCGGAGGGATTCCTTATGATTAATGTAGATGGATCCTTTGACGAAATTAAGGGGGTGGCAGGTACTGGAGCGGTTATAAGAGATGCCTTGGGCGGCTTTATCGCAGCTTCGTACAGCTATATCTCTCATGTGTTGGACGCAGCTATGGCAGAGCTTTGAGAGACGGTTTATTACTGGCTCAACAGATTGGTTCCAATCGGGTGCAAATCCAAGCTGATTGTATGGAGGTGGTTGATACAGTGCTAGGTGGAGGTTTCTCAGCTACAGCTTCGGCGGCAATATATGATGAATGTTGTCTGCTCTGGGAGGATTTTGCTGCAATTTCTATTAGCCACTCTAACAGGGAGAGTAATTCAGTAGCTCATGAGCTGGCTAGGCAAGCAATGGTAGAGGAAAGCTCTTGTGTTTGGATAGATGACCCCCCTGCATCTATTCGCCAGTTACTTGTAAATGATGTAACTATTTTCTCGAATCAATAAAGTTTGCCGAATGACTTTTAACCTAAAAAGAAGAAGATGCGTTCCTTGTCGGTGCCTTCATAGATACTACCTCTAGAGGATTTAATTCTAGGACAGGTTTTAGTACAGCTCTCGTAAGTTTGGCCACATATGTATACAAATCTATTAATACTTATCATACTAAAAACATGTTATTATTAGTATATTTCCGTAGTGTTTGAAGCCATAATTGTAAATCAAGTCCCTCGAGTAGAAACTTGCAGCACATTCGTCAGATTTTGACAGGCGACGGGGAACTACAGAGCGGACGAAAGAAACAAAAAGGAATTAGCCGGCGAAAAACGATCCCGAGTCGGGTTTCCGTTGACAACTTGGGCCCAAGATAGCAGAAATGCTTCCAGGATACACGTCGCGAAGCTACAGAAATGGCCCAGTCGTGCCGTCGGGCGAGGCCCGCTGAGGCGCCACCATTGCCGAAAGCCCACAGGCCGAACGGGGGAGCACGGGGCTGGCAACGTCACGGTCCTCACGAGTCACGACACGGGCTGGTGCTGGGCAGCGGCTGAAAAGTGAGTGAAAATTCGGAAGACGCACACAGCACAGCAGAGTGGCGGACGCCCGCGTCCCTCTGCTATCGCTGATACTGTGGCACTGTGTCAGTAGGCATTTGCCTCGCCAAATCCATCCATCGAAATCCTGCATGCCCTTCGCCGCCCAGCCCAGATTGCACGCAGGCAGCGTAACGGCACCGCGCTTTGCCTCTGCGACTGCAGGGGCCATCGACAAACAAAGCAGAGCACGCAGCGTCAAGTTTCTGTTTTTTGACGCGAGATGGTCGATGAGCTTCAGAAATGGCATCCATCAGATTCCGATCCTTTGGGCTGCTGTAATGGATCCAATCCACCGGTCACCGATGGATGGACGTGTGAACACGCACCAGATACATACAGGTAGCTCTGTCCGGGCGTGAAGTGGACGGACGGCCAACGGATGCAATGCAATGCCTGGCGTATCCGGTCGGCCATGCTCATGCATAACCTGGCCGTCCGTCCGGCCGTTTGCCGCTGTCACGCACAGCACAGAGCTGCATGCAGGGCCAGGGGACCCGGCAGGTCAGGTGATGCGTGACCAAGCAGAAGCAGACACGACACGACACGACACGCGACGCGTGGTGTGGTATCATATCATTCATCACTGCACATTGTACAAGCAGGACAGGAGCAGGGTGTGTCACGGGCTGGTCCAAGCCACAATTATCAGTAGCAGTACGAGACGAGCAGAGCGCAACACCAACGCTTGCAAAATCTGCTCCTGATTTGAGGTCGTCAATCGTCGATTGGACGAGATATGAGAAGAGCAGCTCAGCAACGGGAAGTTTACAAATGCATGAGTTTGAAGAAGAAGAAGATAATGATGATGCTCATCCTTTTGTACATCCATTCCATTCATTCTCTTATGAAGAAGAACAAGAAGAAGATACAAGCAAACGAAGCACTGTGGCTCCAGCACGGAGCAGCAAGAAGCATGGAGGAGCGAGACGACGCCTAGGCCTAGGCCTAGCTAGAGCGGCCTCCAGGAGCAGAGCTGCGTAGCAAGGGACAGGGAGGGAGCTTGCACCGTCGCCGTTCGCCGGAACGAACACGGACGGCGGAGTTCACGGATCTACGCACCTCTGACCTCCCTGCCTACCGATTGGAGTCCGGGTTGGGGCCACTGGGGACCTCGTGCTTGCTGTCCTGGAGCCCCTGCCCCGCGTAGTTCCATCTCCCGCGCGGCCGGGGCCGGGGGCGCCACGACGACGACCTCGCTGCGGCCGGCCGCGGGAGGGCGCGGCGCCCGGCGGCGGGCCACGAAGACGAGAACGCGACGGGGAACTCCTCCGTCTCTTCGTCCCCGCGCCGAGCCGCCGGCGCGAACAGCACGAGGACGGCGCAGAGGAAGCCGCACAGGAGGAGGACGAGGAGCAGCGGCGGTGGCGGCGCGGCGTGCGGTCCTGTGGCGCATTGAGCTCCCGCCATGAGCAGGAGCCGCGGCGTCTTCAGTGGCTGGAGCAAGAACCGCGGCCAACGCCCATGGGCCGAGCGACCGAGCACCGGGCAGCGCGAGCGAGACGGCGAGACTGTGGGAGAGAGAGAGAGCAGCCAAGCAAAGAAAGCAGGTAGAGTGTGTGTGGGTATGGCCGTGGCCGTGTGGGCGTGTGAGCTCGTTCACTTCACTCCACAGTGCTACGTCCCGGGTGGGGTGATATTTGTGACACAGGGGGCGGGGCGGCGGGGAGAGGAGGAAGCTATCGTCGGGCTAGAGTAGAGGGGATGACCACACTCTCACTCTCCAGAGACCAGGCAGGCATGCCCCTGAGTTTTCTGAACCTCTCGGCAGGGCCTCTGCAGCTGCTGCTGCAGGTGGAAAATGAGAGGCAACCATGTGCGGATGTGCATGCAGGAATGCAGGATGCTGGAGGGAAGATGCAGGGCGGCAGGAGCATTTTCTGAAGAAATACTCCTACTATATGGCCAGGTGATCCCATCCCATGTGTGTGCATTTGACTGACACCATCATCACCATACACTGATGGCCTGTTGAGTGAGCACCCGTTGTCGCTAGAACACCACCCTATTCGCTAACGCTAAAATTTAGTTTACGCTAATGCATATGCTGAAATGTTGTGAGAGAAAAACACAGATAATTCTGAGTAAGCTCAAGTGAACATGAATGGGCGCCGCATGCCTTTCGTCCGTTCCTTCCTTCCTTGCAGGCGCATACGTACGTACTCATCATTCGTAACGGAATGTTGTTGCAGTAGACTCCAATGAAGGCAAACCACGGAGGACCACTGCACTGCACATAGTTTCCAACTGTACAACTGTTATCTGTTTGAACTTTGATGACTCAAGAAGGTGGCGTCGAGCACTGCAGATTTGAAAAAAGTTTACCACGGGATGGGAGGAGAGCGCCCGAAAGGGGAGGGGGCGAAAGCAGAGGATGGAAAAGACGTAAGATGGATGGCATCAAATGGAAGCTTTGGTTTTGCAAAGGCTGTAAAGTGCCAATGCCCATTGACGGGATATATCTACTCCGCATCTATCTATCGCTGTTACTCACTCTCTCAATGGTAAATCGGTTTCTGAAGTTACGAAACAATTTTAATTTCACCGAGTCTATAGAAAAGCAGAGGGTCAAAGTTTATGATCCAAATTTAGTGTCAATAGATTAGATATACAATCATAAACTATATTTTTTATAACGTAGTATTCATTTGGAATATAAATTAAATTTGATTTCAAACAACTTTAAGATTTGATTTATTTATTCAACAATAGAGGTAGTACTCCCGAGCAGGTAGCACATACCCCCTCAGTCTTGCAGCTTGTTCGGCTGGCTTTAAGCCGGCTGGCTGGCTTGTTTTTTCTCTCACGAAATCACTGTTTATGTTCTGTTAGAACAGTATTTTTCTCTCACAACAATCAGCCGAAACAGTATTTTTCAGTCCTGCCGAACAGGCCCTTGAGCATGGCAAAGAAAATGATTTGAAATATACTTTGACCATTAATTTTCTACAGATGTGAACCCTAATGATAACATCTTTCATGTCATCCGTTCCAGGTCAAATTGTATAATTTCTTTAGAAAGATCTGGATACCCAGTTTTGATTAATAATAAGAAAAAAGTAGCAAACAACTATTTCATACACGAGGGGCGCCACCCTCCACAGTGCG
The DNA here is from genome assembly GCA_904845875.1 of Miscanthus lutarioriparius. Lineage (NCBI taxonomy): Eukaryota > Viridiplantae > Streptophyta > Magnoliopsida > Poales > Poaceae > Miscanthus > Miscanthus lutarioriparius. The sequence goes on from CAJGYO010000008.1 coordinate 3,117,819, forward strand.
GAGGGTCGAGGTTTTACATCAACTTATTACACACTAGGAAGTCGCACAACCGTTATATGCTTTTCCACGTATCCTAATACGCAGTGTATTTTGAGACGTCCTTCTGTTACTTTTAACCGTCATGGAATTGGTAAGCCTATTGACATACGTATTGTGTATAGAGAGAAAGTCATTTTTGTACTAATTTTTTTTGCCAACAATTGATGATATTACATATAGTACAAGTTTAGAATATAAAACTTGTGTCGGGTTCATAAACCCGGAGTTCCTCATGGATCGGCTTTCCAGCAAATGCTCGGCCCAGCAGACGACGTTGCGAACGACGCGCAGCTCCTGGGCCGGCCCAAATACTTAAACAACAGGCCAGAAGGGTAATCCAATCTTCGACCGGAAGGCCTGGCCAAGGAGGAACAACGCTCGCTTCCGACTCCGGCCCGCCTCTCCGATCGGAAGGCCTAGCCAAACACAGCCTCCAACTCCGACCTGCGTCTCCGGCCGGAGATGCACCGAACCCCTGCTTATAGCTCTTCTCCGACTAGTGCAGTCAGAGCCGACTGGAACCAACTGACCGGAGACGCCCGCTCGGTGAGGGTCAGGAAACGCACGGAGCAAGTAAGGCATGGCACTCAAGTCGACCGCGATACCGAGAACAATGCCCTGTACACCTATAGGACAGTAACCGATAGGACATGTCAGAAGGGTGCCCTGCAACCTTCCAGGCATGCCAGAACCCAAGCAGTGTTGTGGGCGCCGACATTTGCCCTACAGTGCTGTGGGCGCCATCAACTCCCATACCAGACAAACGCGGTAAGGCTCCCCCCACATGCCTCTGGACATCAACAGTGTTATGGGCGCCGTCATCTACCATACATGGTGAATACGGTAAAACCTCCCACACGCGTCTAACAACAACAGTGTTATGGGCGCCTACCATCAACTTGTACCCGACGGCGTAGGCAACAAGGTGCGTACTGTCGGGGACCTAATACCGGGGTACCTAATGAGGTGGAACTAATGATCATCGAACGTTGACACTTCCGGTCAGACGAGAACGCTACTGCGCTTCTTGCCCGAACGACGGAAGATTGGTTTTGCCTCGCCCGACGTCCGAGGGCGGGCTCCGCCCCGCCCGATGGCTGAGGACTGGCTCCGCCTCGCCCGACCCCTGAGGGCTGGCTCCGCCTCGCCCGACGTCCGAGGGCGGGCTCTGCCCCGCCCGACGTCCGAGGGCGGGCTCCGCCCCGCCCGACGTCCGAGGGCAGGTCCCGCCTCACCCGACGACTGCACCCTGCTCCTTCATAATGACGAGCACAAGGTACGACAGGACATTCGAGTCAAACGCAGTACCAAGGGCCATGCCCCGCATCGCTGTAGGAAAGTACCGTCAGGGTACGACGGGACGGGCGTTTTAGACCCTTCCAGGCATGGCAGAGTCCGAATAGTATTGTAGGCGCCGGCTTTCGCCCTACAGTGTTGTAGGCGCCGCCTTCATCCCTCGGGCGCGGAACCTAACATAAACATACGACAACCACTACGGTCCAAAAAGAAACTCGCGTCCTCTACAGTGACAAACGTGTAGTCACCGCACCGTCCGCTCCCCACAGGGCTGCAGGTCAACACCCCTGTCTGACACGCCGCCCAAGGGGGCGGGATCGGATGTGACCACTTGCTGATCAAGTAAGGGCTTGACGTCATCAGCACACAGGCGCCCGGCGAACGTGCCAATCCCTGACACCGTCTGGCCGTGTCAGCGAGGCTGGCTCAGAGGAAAAGGAAGATCTAGCGCCTTCGGAAGGGCTTCTTGGCCTCTGGTTTTTCCCCTTTCTCTGAGATGTAACCCCTGTCTTCCCTTGGTCTATAAAAGAGAAGGCAGGGCACCCCGCTAAAGGGACAGATCAACTCACTAAGATCAGTTCAACACACACAACACATCACGCATACAGCCAAGCAGCGACCAAGCTCTTGGCGTCCTTTCGACCATTCCATCAGGGACTTGGGACCTTTCCCTCTCTCGACCATTTGTACCCCCTACTACGAACCTTTTTGGTACTAATAACATGAGCAGTAGCAGACTGGACGTAGGGACATTCAGCCCAAACCAGTATAAACCTTGTGTGTCCTTTAGTGCACCATCCGGGCCTAACGCGCAACAATTATAAATTTACTAGTCAGTATTTGTTCGAAACACCGATAGTTGGCGCGCCAGGTAGGGGCCTTTGCGCGTTCCAAACCAGGCCACAGATCGCTAACCACGGCATCAGCTAGGTCCTAGGCGCTCACGTGCGCTTCGGGAGCCTAGGCTTCATTGTCACGGTGGGAGGAGAGTTGGTCTTGGCTCATGTCACCATCCAAGCTCTCCCCTCCATCGGCCTCAACCATGAGAGGCTTGGGCGCCAGCTCGGTGTATCCCTCGAACCCCAGCCATCTAGGGAGGACCAGCGTCGCCTCACCCTTTCCAACGCCAATGACATAACACGGTCTTCCGAAGGAGGATCCCTCTCTTCGGAACGCCATGTATGGAGCACCCCGATAGCGCTTCTTGGACGCCCATGTTACGCGAAGTTCATGGCCGTTTCGAACTATACATACCTCAAGCTGAAGATGCCAGGTCCCCGTAGGGTCATCACCGTCGGCACCTCCTTCCAACGCGCCTACGAGTGCAAAGTCGAGTGCTGTGGTCACGCCGCAGCAATCGTCGCCTCCGGAGTGCTCGCCACCCTCAGAGAAGAGGTCACCGAAGAAGCGCTAGACGCCAAGAAGTCGATCAATCGTTCACACCGATAGAGGGCTCTAAGGAAGTCCTCGTAGACCCCAACAGCTCTGAGGGCAAAACGGTACGCATCGGTACCATGCTATCCTCCGAATAGGAAAGCGCGCTCGTCGACTTCCTCCACGACAACAAAGACATCTTTGCATGGAAACCCTCGGATATGCCAGGCATTCCGAGGGAGGTCGTCGAGCACACCTTGAAGATTCGCCCAGGCTCCAAGTCGGTAAGGCAACGCCTGCGTCACTTCGATGAGAAGAAGCGCAGGACCATCGATGAAGAGATAGCAAAACTATCGGCTGTCAGGTTCATCAAGGAAGTATACCACCCAGAGTGGTTAGCTAATCCCGTTCCTGTACAAAAAAAAGAGTGGGAAATGGAGGATGTGTGTTAATTATATAGGTCTCAACAAGGCATGCCCAAAGGATCCGTTTCCTTTGCCACGCATAGACCAAATAGTCGACTCTACCTCGGGGTGCAAAACCCTCTGCTTCCTTGACGCGTACTCCGGGTACCATCAAATCGCGATGAAAGATTCGGACCAGCTCGCGACGTCTTTCATCACCCCCTTCGGATCGTTCTACTACGTCACGATAACATTCGGTCTGAAGAACGCTGGAGCTATGTACCAACGCTATATGCTCAAATGCTTCGGAGACCTCATTGGGTGAACCGTTGAGGCCTACGTCGATGACATCGTAGTTAAGTCCAAACGGGCTGACCACCCCGTTGCCGATCTTGAGCAGACCTTTGCAAAACTCTGAGCGAATGGCATCAAACTCAATCCCGAAAAATGTGTTTTCAGGGTCTCGAGGGGCATGCTGCTCGGCTTCATCATCTCCGAGCGCGGCATCGAGGCGAACTCGAAGAAAATCTCAGCCATCACAAGGATGGGCCCAATCCAGAGCATAAAGGGGGTTTAACAAATCACAGGATGCCTCGCCGCACTCAGCCGATTCATCTCGTGCCTCGGTGAACGAAGTCTTCCCCTTTATCGACTCTTGAAGAAAGCCGACCGCTTTGAGTGGACATCCGAGGCCCAGGAGGCACTTGACATGGTCAAACTGCTTCTGACAAAGCCCCCGATCCTAGTTCCTCCAAGCGACGGAGAATCCCTCCTGCTATACATAGCGGCCACCACACAAGTAGTCAGCGCCACCCTAGTAGTGGAGCAGGAGGAAGAGGGACACGCCCTTAAGGTCCAGCGTCCTGTGTACTTCATCAGCGAGGTGCTATCCGACTCAAAGACCCACTACTCCCAAATCCAGAAGCTCCTATACGCCGTCCTCATCTCCAAGAGGAAGCTACGCCATTACTTCGAGTCACACCCTATGACAGTCGTGACGTCGTTCCCCCTCGGTGAGGTTGTCCATAGCCACGACACCGTAGGAAGAACCATAAAGTGGGCACTCGAGCTGATGGATCAAGGCATCACGTATGCCTCCCGAACGGCGATCAAGTCCCGGGTGTTGGCTGACTTCATCACGGAATGGACTGTGGTCCAGATGCCACCGGCGGTCGTTGATCAAGAGTACTAGACGATGTACTTCGATGGATCGCTGATGAAGAAGGGCGTCGGCACGGGGTTGGTCTTCGTCTCACCCCTCGGTGTCCATATGAGGTACATGGTTCGTCTCCATTTTCCCTCATCAAATAATATGGCCGAATATGAAGCACTCATCAACGGTCTATGCATCGCCATCGAGTTGGGCATCCGACGCCTCGATGTTCGGGGTGACTCTCAGTTGGTTGTCAACCAAGTCATGAAGGAGTCAAGCTACCATGACGCAAAGATGGCTGCGTATTGCCAAGAAGTCCGACGGCTGGAGGACAAATTTGACGGCCTTGAACTCAATCACATCCCAAGGCGCCTTAACGAAGCGGCCGACACGCTTGCAAAAGCAGCATTCGGTCGAGAGCTAGTGCCAATGGGTGTCTTCGCCAGTGACCAACACAAACCCTCGGTGTGCTACGAAGGGTTAGAGCAGGCCGACGATGGCCCATTCGACCCAGCACCGGGGGCTGACCAACCAACGGCTCTTTCTAGCCCTGAGGTCATGGAGCTTGAAGAGGATCCAGCGACAGATCCCGACTCTCTAGATGACTGGAGAACGCTCTACCTCAACTACCTCCTCCGTGACACACTACCGACGGATAAGACGGAAGCTTGATGGCTCGCACGTCACGCCAAGTCCTTCGTTCTTGTAGAAGGCGAACTCTACAAATGGAGCCACACCGGGATCCTGCAACTCTGTATCCCCATCGATCAGGGAAGACTTCTGCTGAGCGACATCCATGGTGCGGTCTGCGGTCACCATGTCGCACCAAGAACCTTGGTTGAGAACGCATTTCAATAGGGCTTCTACTAGCCCACTGCAGTAGCCGACGCCGAGCAAATCGTACGTACCTGCGAAGGGTGTCAGTACTACGCTCGGCAGACTCACCTCCTGGCCCAGGCACTCTAGATGGTCCCCATCACGTGGCCCTTCACGGTTTGGGCACTCGACCTGGTTGGGCCTCTCAAAAAGGCGCCCGAGGGCTTCACCCACTTGCCTGTCACCATAGACAAGTTCACAAAATGGATCGAGGCTCGACCGATCTCCGTGATCAAGTCTGAGCAGGCCATGCTGTTCTTCCTCGACATCATCCATCGCTTCGGAGTACCAAACTCCATCATCACAGACAACGGCACACAGTTCACCGGCCAGAAATTCATTCGATTCTATGGTGAACAACACATTTGGGTCGATTGGGCCGCCGTCGCACACCCCCGGACGAACGGGTAGGTCAAGCACGCGAATGGCATGTTCCTACAGGGCCTCAAGCCCAGGATCTTCAACCGGTTGAACAAGTTCAGCGCACGCTGGGCCGCCGAGCTCCTGGCGGTGCTCTAGAGCCTAAGGACAACTCCTAGCTAGGCCACCGGCTACACGCCTTTCTTCATGGTGTACGGTTTCAAGGCTGTCCTTCCAACAGACCTCGACTATGGAGCACCAAGAATCAGAGCATACGACGAACAAGGAGCTGAGGCATCCCACGAAGACGCCATGGACCAGCTAGACGAAGCCCGCTATATCGCCCTCCTCCATTTGGCCAAGTACCAGCAGGCGCTACGTCGGTACCATAGCTGATGGGTGTAGGACTGAGCCTTCAAGGTCGGGGACCTGGTTCTCCGCCTCGTACAGAGCAACAAGGACCGCCACAAGCTCTCCCCACCCTAGGAGGGGTTGTACGTCATCGCGGAAGTACTTCGCCCAGGCGCCGTACGTCTTCACCAACGCCTGGAACATTGAGCAGCTATGTCGTTTTTACCCTTAATAAACGCATACTTTTCCTTATCAGTTTTTGTCTTCAGAAATCCCTAATCTTTAGTGACATCCGACCCCTGCGAATCGCGAGGGTCGGACCTCACTCGGGGGCTGATATAAGTACGGTTATCTTGCAAGCACTCCCTGTGTTATCTTTGCAAACATTCTCTAAGTTTTCCATTTTTCTCATAACAAGTCCTAAGGGCTAGGATTTCGAGAACAAAGTCTGAGTATAACTAGTAGGACTGCGAGAAACCCATGCCCCAACGGCTACGGCCTCCTTGCTCACCAGCATGATCAAAATTGATTCACCCGCATTCCTAGTTTTTGTTACCTAAACCATGGGATGGGTCGGAAGGCACCGAACCCTCTCCTACAAAAAGAGGAAGCTGAAAAGCTGTTTGCCGTAACGAAAGATGAAAATTTGTTCATTTTTGCACAAATTCACCGCTTACAAAGTGATTTCATCACAAAAAGGACTAATGTATCCACAAATACAAAAACTATTCACTCGGGGGCTCCCCTCATGACTTATTTGATTATAGTTTCTGCCTAGCTCTATTGTGAGCACTGCTACGGTCACCGCGTCACGCTCTCCATTGGCGACGTCCTACTGCTCTGTGGGATCCTCAAGGGCGCCGTCATCTACAATGTCGAGCACCGCGTCGGCGACTGTGGTGCCCTCGCTAGTGCGTCCAGGGACTACGCCATCGTCATCAGCCGCAACCCTGACAACGGCACCTCCGCCGGGGCATCCAGGGACTACGCCATCGTCATCAGCCACAACCCTGACAATGGCAACTCCACTGGGGCATCCAGGGACTACGCCGTCGTGATCAACCGCGACCCTGACAACGGCGCTCGGGCGGGGGGCGTTCCCCGCCGAAGAAAGGCCGCCACGAACGACGGCAAAACCGACGACGCTCGGCACCCTCCAGTGCACCCCCTCCTTCGGCAGAGCCGGCCTCTTCTTGGCGAAGGCGAACAACACCATCTCATCTATGTCAGATGACCTCCAGCTCGACATTGCACTCCGAATTCATCAATGGATCTGTGAGTTCTCCTCCCCCTCGCATTACCCTCTCTCACTTAAGAATCGCCACGACATACGAATGCACTCGGCGAGGAGAAAGGAGGAAAGGTAGCGGCCCAAGAACAGGCGAAGGAATGGGATGAGAACTCCCCTCCCCCTCCCTATTTAAGAAAGAGGTGCGGCGGCTGAGGAAAGGCGAAAGGTTGGGGCGGAAAACTCTCGTCCTTCCCTTATTCAATGCAGATGGGAAATCGATGCCGACGGGAACCCGAGGGGACGTGCTAGAACTGACATGACGCGCTCTGGTCGACGAGATGTCACCTGGTCAAATAGGACATTGCCTAGGTGTGGCCCACCACTAATGCCTGCTTAAGCACGAGAATCAAGGCGCAAGCGACCCAACCATGGAACCC